>JAESUZ010002254.1:0-2400000 GCA_017311185.1 Proteles cristata cristata | reverse complement strand
TGCCTAAGTGTAAACAGAATATATAGTCAATTCTGGTGATGGAAGGAAGTCTAACCATCTGCATCCTGGTTGACAATCATAGGTGAAAAAAAGCTTTTTATGTATCATTGTCAACTATATAGAAGTAGAAAACTAAAACGTATTTGAAATCTAATACTGCAGCTACTGAAACTGATAGTAAAGTCAGGGAAAAGAAACAAAAACTGTAAATGAAGATTTCCAAAGCTAGAAGTATCTCATGCTAAAGAGTAGTCTACCATCTGAAGTTTTTGTTTCGATGAAGATCATATCTGAATCCATAGTAAAATATGCAAATATTCTAAACTCTTAGGACCTCCCTTCCATCACAGTTGCTACTTCCCAAAAAGGATCAATGACGTCCATACAGCCAAGATATTTCCTGAAGCTGCAACATCAATCACAATGACAACTGTCTAGAGCAGTACTCTTCAGAACATAACATGTATAAGAATGACCAAAAATCTCTTTAAAATGCAAATATTTGTTTTGTAAGTTTGAAATAGGGCTCCAGATTTTGTATTTCTAACAAGCTCCCAGATGGTAATGCTGGTCCACAATCTACACTCATAGCAGCAATATTAACAGTCACTTACTCACGGTCAGGCTAACATCACGCTCTCCTTCCAAGAAATTTCACTTCTCTAAATAGGAGAGATCATAGGAAGAGAAGTAGGTAGAGTACAAATTTGAAAGGAGCACTCAGTCTCAGGTGTTGACCCTGCACTTGTACAACGCTGAGAGTTAAATTGTGCATCGTAGGCACCTCTGGCCCATTGCTTGTCCTGACCCTGGATGACAGATAAGGCAAAAATCATAATGAATCAGGGTATTGAGATTTCAAAAGGGAAAAAAACGACAAACAGGGAAAGGAAGATTATTGGAAGTGTGACGTCACGTTCATCTATTCAGAATTATAATGATTATAAGTCTTTCTTAACCCCTGCAGTGACTGGGACCACATGAAAGGAAGGAGGAGTTAGTCTGCTCACTCAGAATAGTAAGAATATCAATAGTGGAGTCTTTTTTTTTTTTTAAGTGCCCAGTATTTCTTTTCATTTCCTCTTTTTTTTTGTAGCACAGAATTTATAATTAAGGCATTAAGTATTTCACATAGATTGAAGAAATTTTTCAGTTATTCTGAATGAAAATTTGCTGGTTTTATAAGTAATTTAAATCAAACAATTTAATCAAAATCCAACAAATTTAAGAAAAGACAAGTAAGAACCTTGTTTAATCCTCTTGAGGGTTATGAATTTTGCTATTTAAAAATTATATTTATATTTACATTATATTTATAACACTATAGCATGGGAAAGAGTCATATGTAATATTAAGTGGAAAATACATATGATATAAAAATTGTATATGCAATATTTTTACAACTATATTTTGAAAATTTGGCACAGACAACTAAAATAACATTTAAATTTTAACCAATGGTTTTGTCTGAGGAGCAGACCTATAGTTAATTCATGTTTCTTCCTTCATGTCCCTTTTTTAATAAGCATGTGTGTTTTTTTTTTTTACTCAAATCTTAATCTTATATATTATCAAGATCAATCACATCCAGGTTTTATTCACAAGGAGATTTGATCAACAGAGGATCTAACAACTCATTTCTCAATTATCAATAATTTTACAAAGTCAGCTCTTATGTTAAATTTATAGAGTTAAGCATTAACTAGAACAATCACTATTCCAGAAAAAAAACTCTTAACAATGGAAAATTTTAAGCAAAGTTAAATGAAACTTGTCTCTTTTAGATCTCATGGAAGACAAGGAAAGAAACATAAGACATATTCAGGTGACAAGACTTCAAAAAAGCAGATGTTTAAAAGTTTCTTAAAAATTAAAACAAAAAAGGGGCGCCTGAGTGACTTAGTCGGTTAAGCGTCCGACTTTCGCTTAGGTCATGATCTCGTGGTTCGTGGGTTCGAGCCCCGCATCGGGCTCTGTAATGACTGCCGGCTCATAACCTGGAGCCTATTTCAGAGTCTGTGTCTCTCTCTCTCTCTGACCCTCCCCTGCTCACGCTGTCTCTCTCTCTCTCCTAGAAATAAATAAAAATATTTTTAAAAATTAAAACAAAAAATATACATGATTCCACAACATTACATCCTGAAATATGAAGGCAGATCAAGTGAATTAGGAATGGTCAAAATAATTCTGGTAACTACAAGCAGAGTTCAAGTTATGATGAGATTAAACACTGGGTAGGATGCAAGATATAACTCAATCTTAGAGACTGTTAAAGTAAAATTTTAAAAAAGAAAAAAACAGGATTCTCAAATAGCTATTGAATAAATAGGTGTCAACATCTTATTTAATGCATTCCTCTTAGGTAAGAAGAAAATCTGGTTCAAAGAGCATGTGAAGAATTAGATGTTCACAAACATTTTGTAAAAGAAATTTAGACTTGTCAAGTGGCTAAAATAAAAAATACAAGAAACAACAAATGTTGGCAAGGATGTAGAGAAAAAGGAACATTTGTGCACTATTGGTGGGAATGAAAACTGGTGTGGCCACTGTAAAAAACAGTACAGAGGCTCCTCAAAATATTTAAGATAGAATTACTATATGAAAATATTTAAGATAGAATTACTATATGATCCAATAATTACACTACTGGATATTTACCCAAAGAATATGAAAGCGCTAATTTGAAAAGATATATGCACCCTTATGTTTATTGCAGCATTATTTATAATAGCCAAATTATGGAAGCCACCTAAGTGTCCATTGATACACGGTATAGAATGGATAAAGAAGGTATATACAGGTGTGTATGTATATATATATGTATGTATATGTGTATATATATATATGTATGTATATGTATATATGTATATGTATATATATACATACACACACATATGTGTGTGTGTGTAATGGAATATTACTCAGCCATAAAAAATGAATGAAATCTTGACACTTGCAACATGGATGGACTTAGAGAATATCATAATGCTAAATGAAATAAGTTTAAAAGAGACAAATACCATTTGAGTTCACTCATTTGTGGAATTTAAGAAACAAAACAAATTAAAAATGGGAAAAAGAAGACAAACTGGAAACTAGGCTTCTAACTATAGAGAATAAACCGATGGTTACCGTACGGGAGGTGGGTAGGAGGATAGGTGAAATAGGGGAAGGGGATTAAGAGTATACTTGTCATGATGAGCACTGGGTAATGTAAAGAACTGTTGAATCACTATATTGTACACCTGAAACTAATATAAAACTATATGTTAACTATACTGGGAAGAAAGGAAGGAAGAAAGGATTTAGAATAGGATTGCTAGTTAGGTACACAACTGGCTAATGCCTAGAGGGCAATAAAACCGTAGTCTTTGGGTTATCCTTTCTATTACAGACACCTCCAGCTTATGATGGTTTAACTTAATGATTCTTTTTTACTCTATGATAGTATAAAAATGATATGCATTCAGTAGAAATTGTACTTCATATTTCGAATTTTGATCTTTTCCCAGGCTAGCCACATGAGGTATCAAACTCTCTCAAGATGCTGGGCAGTGGCAGGCAGCCACAGCTCTCAGTCAGCCTTGCCATCATGAAGGTAAACAACTGATAGACTTATAACCCTTCTGTACTCATACCACCATTCTGGTTTTTACTTGCAGTACATATTCAATAACTACATGAGCTATTCAACACTTTCTTATAGCTTTGTGTTAGAGGATTTGAGCCACCTGTAGGCTAATGCCAGTGTTCTGAGCATGTTTAAGGTATGCTAAGCTATGATGTTTGGTAGGTTAGGTATATTAAATGCATTTTTTAACATACTCTTTTTTTTTTTATTTATTTCTAGAGAGAGAGAGAGAGAGAGAGAGAGAGAGAGAGAGAGACAGCGCGAGCAGGGGAGGGTCAGAGAGAGAGGGAGTCACAGACTGAAACAGGCTCCAGGCTCTGAGCTGGCAGTCAGCACAGAGCTCGACGCGGGGCTCGAACCCACGAACCGCGAGATCATGACCCAAGCGAAAGTCGGCCGCTTAACCGACTAAGCCACCCAGGCGCCCCTTAACATACTCTTTTAAACTTACAATGGGTTTATCTGGATGAAATCCTGTCATATATTGAGAAAGACCTATGCACAGAAATATACAAATTAATGTGTAATTTCACAGTGTCTAAGCTTGAACTAAATAATAATAAAATTGACACAAGAGTATTGTCCTAGAGAATTAAATCATCCTTTGGTGAACAGCTAAACAATGCCATTGATGGATGTTGCTCCTCTTTTGCCTTATTTCTATGTTTTGGATAATTTTCTTAGAGGGGGTAAGAAAAGTTTCCCAAAGAAGGTAATGTTTAAACTGTGATTAGATGACAAATAGTAGTTTGCTCTACAAAAGGGCCTGCTGGAAGCATTCCAAGCTGAGGGAAATGCATTTTTAAAGTCACAAAAGGAAAAGAAAATGGACTCCTAAGTAAGGACACACATAAAGATGCAAAAACTTGCAAAATGGTGTTAGGAAGGCTAATTAAAGTCTCATCTCCCTGCAAGCTGTCTTGCCCCTTCTGGTTCATTCTCTAGACTGCAGCCAGCATGGTCTTTACAACGAGCTCACAGCAAGTCTGATCGTTTTACCCAACAGCTTATAAAACTCCAACATGTCCCCTTTGTTTACGGAAGAGGATCCAACTTCCACAGGCTGTTTCAAAGTCCTTTATTTGGACCCTTCTTAACCTGTAGGAGTTCATGTATCATCATCATCCTACCTCCCCACTTGGACTCAGTGATACAGTCTTACTAAATCATGTAGTTCCCTGCCGCTGTATCTCATTCCTCTCTCTTCTGGAATATCTGTCTCACGGTGTCTGCCTATATCAGAAATTCTCAGCTTTGGCTGCACATTAAAATCATTTAAAAACTGAAGAAATACTGTTGCCCAGGTTACAATTCCGTGTCAATTAAAATCGGAATTCCTGGGGATGGAGTTCTGTCATCAATTTTTGTAAAGCTGTCCAGATAATCTTAATGTGCTGCATAGGTTAAAAGGTAATGATATCAATAGCTAAAACATGGAAAGAGCCTAAGTGTCCATCAACAGATGAATGGATCAAGAAGATGTGGTTTATCTATACCATGGAATACTACATGGCAATGAGAAACAATGAAATCTGGCCATGTGTAGCAACATGGATGGACCTTGAGGGTGTTCTGCTGAGCGAAATAAGTCAGGCAGAGAAGGACAAATATCATATGTGTGCACGTATAGGAGGATTAGGAGGAACTTAACAGAGGACCAAGGGGGAGAAGAAGGGCGGAAATGGTGGGGGAAAGGGAGAGAGGCAAACCATGAGAGACTCTTGAATGCTGACAAAAACTGAGGACTGATGGATGTGGGGGGGAGGGGGGATGGGCATGGAGGAGGGACACTTGTGGGGATGAGCACTGAGTGTTATGTGGAAACTAATTTGACAATAAACTATTTGTAAAAAAAAATTAAATAAAATAAAAAATAAATGGTAATAAAAAAAAAAGGTAATGATATCAAAGGGCAAAGCAGAAAAGGTACTAGGTTATAAGAAATTCTTACCCTTCAAAACTCTCCTTAAGCATTGCATCCTCCACGAAGTGGCTCCTAACTCCCTGCTCCCATCCCTGGGCAGTTATTCCACTTTCCATACAGCCAGAGCCCTTGTAACATATCTCTTCAGAGTTTGTAATGATTTACCTGTACTTATACTTTAGTGACAAGTATTAAAAACTCCATTATGTCAGAGACCACATGTATTTATTTGTTAATTTCCATCAACTAGTACCATGTCTTACATGTGGAAAGAATTATGTTAATGAAGAATGAATGAATATATTAGTGATAAACGAAAGTAGGATCCCTAAGCCTGTTTGTTAACTTTTCATGAAGAAAAAACGTGTAGGAGGAAAAGTTTGTGTATCCTATGTGTACAGCTTGCTGCACTTTCGCAAATTAAACATAACCATACAGGTGCCTTCAAATCCTTACCAACATCACAAAATCTCCCCCGTGTTTCCTTTCCAGTGCCTATGCCAGTGCCCATTCATCCCCAAAGCACCACTATCCTGACTCCTGACACCACAGATTGGTTTTGCCTGTTTTCCTACTTTATAAAAGGAACCATCAAGTATGACTCTTTTGTGTATTCTTTTACATTCAGCATGTAAGACTCACCTTTATTGCTGTATATCATGTAGACCATTTGTCATTATTAAATGAAATAAAATAAAATAATAAAAGTTACTTATTCCTTCTCCTCTTTATGGACATTGGGTTGTTTTTTTTTTTTAAGTCTATTTATTTAGTTTGAGAGAGTGTGTGCATGGGTGCCACCAGAAGAGAGGCAGAGAGAGAGGAAGAGACAGAATCCCAGGGAGGCTCCACTCTGTCAACACAGAGCTTGACACGGGACTCAATCTCATGAACCATGAGATAATGACCTGAACAGAAATCAAGAGTCAGATGCTTAACCAAGCCACCCAGTGGCCCCAGAGATCGATCATCTTCTAACTGTTGCCTATGTGAATAGACTACAATTCTATTATAGCACATATCTTTTGGTGATCATATGAGTGCATATTTTCAGGATATACCCCTAGGACTAGAATGACCAGATCATGGGATACACATGTGCTCATTTTTAATAGATGTTAAGCAGTTTATATCAAATTTATTCTTGCAGTAAATGAGAGATCCAATGCTCTAATCAACACTTGATATTTTCCATAACTTTCATTTAGCCATCTTGGTGGTATCTCTAGCGGGTTGTTTACATTTCCCGATGTTTTTGTTTTTTTTTTTAATTTAAATCCAAGTTAGTTAACATATAGTGTTGTAATGATTTCAGGAATAGAATATAGTGATTCATCACTTACATAGAATGCCCAGTGGTCACTCCAACAAGTGCTCATCACCCATTTAGCCCATCCTCCTTACCCAACATCCCTCCAGCAACCTTCAGTTTGTTCTCTGTATTTAAGAGTCTCTTATGGTTTCTTTTCCTCTCTGTTTTTATCTAATTTTTCCTTCTCTTACCCTATGTTCACCTGTTTTGTTTCTTAAATTCCACATGAGTGAAATCGTATAGTATTTGTCTTTCTCTGACTGACATTTCATTAGCATAATACAGTCTAGTTCCATCCACATTGTTGCAATGGCAAAATTTCATTTTTTTTTTGATCACCAGGTAATATTCCAGTGTGTGTGTGTGTGTGTGTGTGTGTGTGTGTGTGTGTGTGTGTGTGTATCTCATCATCTTCTTTATCCATTCATCAGTCGATGGACATTGAGCTCTTTCCATAACTTGTCTATTGTTTAATAGTGTTTCTATAAACACTGGGGTGCACGTGCCCCTTCAAATCAGCATTTTTGTATCCTTCGGGTAAATCTACTAGTATCTTTGCTGCGTTGTAGAGTCGCTCTATCTTTAATTTTTTGAGGACCTCCATACTGTGTTCCAGAGTGGCTGCACCTATTTGCATTCCCACCAGCAGTGCCAAAGAGTTCCCCTTTCTCTGCATCCTTGCCAACATCTTTTGTTTCCTGAATTGTTAATTTTAGCCATTCTGACAGGGAGGTGTTATCTTATTGTCCTTTTGATTTGTATGCCCCTGATGATGAGTGACGTTGAGCATCTTTTCATGTGTCTGTTCGCCATCTGTATGTCTTCTTTGGAAAAGTGTCTGTTCATGTCTTCTGCCCATTTCTTCACTGGACTATTTATTTTAGGGTATTGAGCTTGATAAGTTCTTTATAGATTGTGGATACTAATCCTTTATCTGAAATGTCATTTGCAAATATTTTCTCCCATCTGCCAGTTGCCTTTTAGCTCTGTTGATTGTTTCCTTCACTGTGCAGAATTTTTTTATCTTGATCAGATCCTAATAGTTCACTTTTGCTTTTGTTTCCTTTGCCTCCAGAGACATGTCCAGGAAGAAGTTGCTGCAGCCAAGGTCAAAGAGGTAGTTGCCTGTTTTCTATCATTGAGCGCCTTTTCTTTTGTTTACTGCATGCTTAAATAGTATCTTTTGTAAAGTTTTTGCCCACTCTCTCATCGGGTTGTTATCTTTTTATTGCTAATCTGTGATATTTCTTTATATATTATGAATACAAGTCCTTTGTTATATATATGTACTACACATGCTTTTTCAGTGTCTAATCATGTCTTTGGATAAACAGTTCTCACTTTTATTACACTCTATTGCATCACCATTTTCTTCCCTGTATTTGGTTCCTGTTTCAACTGGTTTATCTAGTCCAAAGTCAGAAAGATATTCAGCTATATTTTTCTCTAAATATTTTATTATTTTATCTTTTACATTTAGACCTGCAATCTCTCTAGAACTGATTTATATATGTAGTGTGTGATGCATTTTTTTTCACATGGATATCTAATTAATGCAGCACCTATTATCAAAAAAATAATCTTTTCCCCACTGCATCCCAGTGTTACCTTTGTTCATAGAACATTTGGCCACGTAAATGTATAAGTCTATTCTGGACTCTCTCCATTCCAATGGTCAGTCTGTCTATTCTTATACCAATATCATACTATCTCAATTACTTATTATATCTTTATAATGAACATTTACATCAAACAACATAAATGCCTTAGCTTTATTCCATTCAAGTTTGCCTTAGCTATTCTTAGGTTTTTGTCTTTCCATGTGAATTATAGAATTAGCTTATGAAATTTAACCTCCCCCAAAAGACCAACTGGCATTTTTTTGACAGTACATTGACTTTATAGATTAATTTGGGAAGAATTAAAGTATTAACAATATTGAATCTTCTAACCTATGAAGATGTCATTTATTTAGACCTTCTTTGATTGCTCCCAGTAATATTTTTAAGTTTTCAATGTAGCTATATTACATATCTTTGATCATACTTATTCCTAGCAACAAGTTTGACCACATATGCAAAATGTCTACCTGGAAAGCTCGTTAGAGACCCAGTGTCCATTATATCAAAATTCCAGACTCCCAGAAGGAAAGCAGATATTCAGAATAAACCACATGTTTGCACAGTTTAGGCACAGTGAATAATTCTTATTCTGGTCATTGTAACTGTCCTGAAATCCAAGTTACCAGATAATACCTAAAGGCCAACTTTGTTAACTCTTTTCTGCACATATCTTTTAAAATTTTATTTATTGTTTAGTTTTGGCGGGTATATAGGAATACAGTTGATTTTCACATTTTGGTGCTATATCCAATGACCTTGTTAAATTCACTTATAATAGTGTATGTGTAAATTCTTCCATATTTTCTAATTACAGAATCATGTATCTATTGACTTTCTTCTTAAAAGAAATACTGAATTCCTTCCCCCAAGATGGACAATTAATATGGTGCTTCCATTGAGTTATAATTTTTATTACACAAATACAGTGTGAAATATAGCACACAAAAAAAGGGCCAAATCTTTCTTCTTTTAAACTTACAAAAGTGGAGAAGAAAGAGAGGTATGGACATTCACAAGTTTCAGAAAAACAAGTAGGCCTATTACAATATAGGGTAATAGTATAAGAATATAGTATTATATAATAGTATTATATATATATATATATATATATATATATATATATATATATATATATATATAATACAGGTATACACACCCACTGAGTATGCCCAATCAGAGACATTCAGGGAGAACAATACTATAGGTAGGGATATTCGGTTTTCTAATTTGGTTTGCAATTAGTGATAAAATTATCTCATCCCAAAACAGGTTGAGAAGCTCTGTTCTAGGCAAAAAAGGAATGAGGAGCCATTTTTCCTGTATCTTCTTATTAGTCACCTCTTATACAATCACTTTATTCTTTCTTTGTAGCTTTTTCTTTACAAAAAGTGTTGGCTTAATATATATTCAGACTCCTGTAGGCAAGTGTCATAAGTTTATGTAGCTTAAGCAAAAAGGAAATTTTATTATAAGGAAAATGGCATCCCAGAAAACCTGTGAATAAAATTGAAGCTGTAGTTCAGGAAGCCCTCATACCCCGGGCCATCTTCTCAATCTGTCTCTGTAATTTGCTTTCTTCCCTCTCACACTCTACAAAATGCTTTCTCTAGCTCTCTGATGCAAAAAGCTAAAATTCCGGCCCCCCAAATTAACTTGTAGTACTTTATGGCTTCAGTCATCAAAGGGATATTCACTTCTTTGGTCTCCCAAATCAGAAAAGATTACAAACAATATGTATCTTTATCTAGCACAGACTTTATCATATAAGTAGTTATGATGATGATGATGATGATGATAATGATAATTGAAGTGGTTAGAATATAAGCCTATAGCCTATAATTATTCATGAATTTCAAAGGCCAAATTTAATTGCTTGCACTCTGATCATCAGTATAGGACAAGCTCCCACCTCTGCATCATCCTAACCATTGATGGGAAAAGAAGACCACTCACATGACCAAGGTGAGCTTCACTGGTTTAAGAGCTGAGCATGGCTGATCCTAGACATGGTAGATGTCCAGATCTACTCCTTGGTGCATGCTAGGTACTGAAATGCATCCCTACAACCACCACCAAATTCATATGTTAAAGCCCTAACATTCAATATGATTGTTTCTGAAATAAGTTCATAAGGGTGGGGCCCAAATCTGATAGGATTAGTGGCTTTAGAAGAAAAGGAAGAGAGAGCAATCTCTCTCACTTCCTCTCTCTCCATGCACACATGCCAAGGAAAGTCCATGAGGATACAATAAGAAAGCAATCATTCATTACCCAGGAAAAGAGTTCTCACCAAAAAACAATCTGAAACCGGGGCGCCTGGGTGGCTTAGTCGGTTAAGCGGCCGACTTTCGCTTAGGTCATGATCTCGCAGTTCGTGGGTTCGAGCCCCGCGTCGGGCTCTGTGCTGACTGCCAGCTCAGAGCCTGGAGCCTGTTTCAGCCTGTGACTCCCTCTCTCTCTGACCCTCCCCTGCTCACACTGTCTCTCTCTCTCTCCTAAAAATAAATAAAACATTAAAAAAATATATAAAAAACAAACAAACAAACAAACAAAAAAAATAATCTGAAACCTTGATCTTAAACTTCTCCAGAACTGTAAAAAAATAAATTTCTGTTGTTTAAGCCATCTGGTCTGTGGTAATGTTACAGCAGTCCAAACTAACACAGTGGACACAGACAAACACCAACAAACTGTCTATACTGTCTAATTCTGTTCCAGTTTCTAGTCATTGCCACTTAAGCGTGTACTGATTTCATAGTGACCCTAAGAGAAGGGCTCACTGTGGCTTAACCTCCCACCTCTTAGCCCATTCCAAGAGCCTATGACATTGAACCACTCTGAAAAATCCATTGTTTTCACAAACTTTTGTTAGTTATCACCAAATTGTTTTGTCTCCTGAGCCCTCCCATTTGGGGAATCATTAAATTCCTGAGGCCTATATCTCTTCTCCAGTTTATCATTCCAAGCCTCCAGGTCTACATCTGCAGATCAGCCCACATCTGCTAGACTGCAAGCTCATGCCTCTGCAAGACCAACATGGTCTGTGCATGCAGACAGTCTGCTTCACAATAACTGGTCATGAAGGGCAGATGGAGCACCAGCTCTTCTGTTGAGGTCAAAGGGATCAGGAGAGGAAGAAGGACGTCAGTTTCCAGACAAGTCAACCATTACAAGAGCCTGGAAAATTTAAAAGGTCTGGTGTGCCACTAGCTTACTGTAGTTTTTTTTCCCTCATTCTGCCTACCTAAGACCCTTAAACTCCTCACTTTTCACATATCTGGAGGCTAATCCCATGTGAGAAACACTTAGAAAAACAAGTGTGACAGCTCTGCTTGAGGCCCAGAAAGAGGGTTCTTTCTAAAAGGGGCCCTTTGGTTGTTTTCCCAGGTAAGATGTTTAAGACTTGATCCCTGCTGCCTGAATTCCTTTCTCACCACACCCAAGGTCATTTTAATGAAAATTCCAAAGTCCAAGCCAAGAGGATAGAATTGCTCTTAATCCTTCAGCAGTGCCGTCATTTGATCCCTAGACCCGCTGGGGTGATTATTGTATGTCTGCAGAGTACAGCTAAGCAGACAGAAGAAGGAAGTGGCCGCCACTGCAGGGGGCCAGTTTCCAGCCTTTATTTCTGTGTGGCTGTGCTATTGTTGCTTCCTAGTCCCGGTGGCTTATAACCCTCCCACCAGCCTTTCTCCCTCTCGCCTCAAGATAATGCTGTCGTAACTGTTCTTCACCTTCTGGAAGAGTTCACAAATTCACTGATATGTTTTAAATAGTATTCATTTCATTTAGAAAGGTGAATCAAAGTGTAATTTATCTCCTGGCTTTCTCATACTCAGAGGAGGCTAAGTTTTGTGTGGAATACGCAATTATACTTCTTGACATCCTTATATCGATGACTTAGCATTTCACTAGAATGTTGAAAAATTGGGTTGTATAAGGAAATGGAAAATGAAAGAAACAAATCGGGTGTTTCTGAAAATTTTTAAATTTGTTTTCGTTTTTTTCTCACTTCCTGAGTGATGTGGGAACAAAAGGGCTGACGACCAAATGTCTGGGATGTCCTGGGACCTCTCTGTCCCCTGAGCCAGATATGCGTACATTCTCCAGTGCTACAAGGACTAATCATCAGTCTCAGTAGTTCCTAACTAATGGCCAGACTGAGTGGCAGCCCCTAACTTCCTGTCATGCTGAACTCTGGAAGCCACTGATTGTTGGCCTGGCCAACCTGCCGCCAGCCCCTAGCAAACCGGCCAAAGGCATCCGGCTTTGGTATTTTCTTGCCTTTGTGATTAAAGGGGTAGATCCTCCCCTACAACTGGCTGAACCAGAGGGAGCCAGAGGAGCTCTGCTTCAGGGTGTAAAATAGACCCCTCTTTCCAGGCCTTAGAGGCAAACATGTCCAGGGAGTATCCTTCTCACAGAAGAAAATTTCCTTCTACTAAAATACTCAGACTAAAATGGTTAGAAGTTTTAAAAGAGTATTGAAAACTGAAAACCTAAGTGAAGGTAAATGTGAAGCTTGATCATTATAAATAATGTCTTCAACTTTCTCATTTTTCCCACCAAATAAAAAAGTGCTTCAGGAAGATAAAAGTGAACCTAATTATTTTTCTCATGGGAATGATGCCATATTGATTTATATTCCTTAATCTCTTCTTTCCCCCATTCCTCAGAATCTGTGTGCCCTCCCCTCCCCCCCCCCCAGGTATTGTTCAGGCAGTAAGTGGCTATAAAAGCCCAAACAGCCTAAGAGAATACGGTGCCCCTACTATTCCTCATGACTCACTCTACCAAGAGCCCTCTGGAGTTCTGACTTTCAAAAGGCACAATTAAACATAATAGGAGTTATTTCAAGCTGCTATGGACAGTGTGTTTGAACTTCTTGATCTACTAAGAAATATCCCTAACTTCTTTAAGAGAAAATGAGAATTTTTTTATTTCATTCTAATTCTTTCAGGGGGAAAAAAAAAAAGGAAAGAAAGACAGTATCATTTAGAAGGCCTACCAAGAACACAAAAGATCACTATCCCAGAAGTCTCTCTATAAATTTCACTACTTGTCCCCTTGCCTCAATCGGTGCCTATGTACACACAAGGGACAGTGAGGTCACTTCAATTACACCACTGCTCCAGTTTTTCAGAAAAGCCAAAATAATCTTTTCCATATAATGGTTGGCATCATAAATAACCTCCCAAATAAACCAATAAAATGTGTTAACATTCCTTAACAGTTTTCAAACCCTACATGAACTTATCTGGTCCTGCAAACACCCTGTGAGATAGGATTTTACTTTCCTCATTTTACCAGAGAGGGAACTGATGTTCAAGAGGGCAAGAAAAATAAGAAAACGGAGTAGCAACCAGAACCAGGGCTTCTGATTCTGAATTCACTGTCAGATCCTAAACTTACATCTGTGTCCACTAACAGGCCACTTGGCCCTGGGCACATTGGACAATGATCTAGGTTTAGATTCCTTTGCTACAAAAAGGGAAAGAAGGAGAAAGAGATAAAGAAAGATTGACCCACTCCATGTTTACAACTTCTTCATGTCATCAGTTCAATAAATCTAAGTACCTTCTCAGGATACTTCACTGGCCATGGCCTCATCTCAGGTTTTTCTAGATCAATCAATAATGACTTTTCACTTTTTTGTATAAGCAAGAAGTCAACTGAAGTCAGCATGACTGTTGAGATTTCCATCAAATTGGCAATTTACACCAAACAGTCAGGCTGTTACCCTTCCCAAGATCTCTGGAGATCTGTGTGGTTTATACCCCATGGTCTATGTCAATTTTCTCATTCCCACCGAAATCTAGAATATACTCTAACCTCCAGAAGCTGTTATTTCCATTTTTCCAATGGAACTTCATGTGTAAGCCATTGACCCCTGTCTTCAATACCTCTCCCTGCAAGACACCTCTCACAAAGAGATAGACACTGGAGGACGTATCTACCCAGCAGAGTTCAACAAAGGAGGTGGCGTCACAGCACTTCATAGTAAAATCCATGGTGACACAAGCACTTCTTAGAAGTACTCTGCCACCTTAGCCGACACAGCATTCTGAAGAGACCAGCCATCTTGCTGCTCAGAACTTCTCACACCACCACTGTCAGGGGAGGGGAATGGGGAGCTGGCCTTTTCATTCAAAGGGCACAACAAAGTTTTCTAAATAAAAAGCCATCACCTCCAGTCAGCAAGTGCTCCCCTCCTATTGGGGCAGATATAGCTGTCATCAGTCGTGTTTTTAAATAGCAGTTTTTCCTTTTTGTCACACTGATGTCAACTGCTATGGTAGTTGAGCAAAGAGAACATTCCGGCTGCAGCCCAGTTCCACGCTGGCACCTGGATCTTAGTTTCCCTGACTGAAGAAAAAGAGGCTCAGAAAAGAATAGATTTTTTTGTCTTTTTTAAAAAATGTTTTCTTTATTTTTGCAAGAGAGAGTACAAGCGGGGGAGGGGCAGAGAGAGAGAAGAGGACAGAGGATCCAAAGCACGCTCCTCTCCTTGCTGACAGCAGCAAGTCCGATGTGGGGCTCAAACCCACAAACCAAACAGTGAAATCATGACCCAGCCAAAGTTGGATGCTCAACTGAGCCACCCAGGAGCCCTCAGGAAAAAGCAGATTCTTGGGGCGCCTGGGTGACTTAGTCGGTTAAGCGTCCTACTTTCGCTTAGGTCATGATCTCGCGGTTCGTGGGTTCGGGACCCGTGTCGGGCTCTGTGCTGACTGCCAGCTCAGAGCCTGGAGCCTGTTTCAGTCTGTGACTCCCTCTCTCTCTGACCCTCCCCTGCTCATGCTGTCTGGCTCTCTCTCTCCTAGAAATAATAAATTAAAAAAAAAAAAAAAGAGTAGATTCTTAACTTTGTTTATAAAGAGCTCTTATTATTTCCCACCAAACCTGAGACCACTGGAGAAGGATGCAGTGCTGGCCACGGGTTTCAGGTGACAGCACAGCTACTGTGAGAGCAAGAACTGAAGCGCACAGGAGCGCAGCAAAAGGAAGCCAGGAATGGCAGTGCGCTGGACTGGAGTCGATAGTCGGTCCTACTCCTAACTCTATAGCCCTCTCAAAAGTGTTGATTTCAGGAGCGCCTGGGTGGCTTAGTCGGTTGAGCGTCCGACTTTCACTTAGGTCATGATCTCGCGGTTCGTGGGTTCGAGCCCCGCGTCGGGCTCTGTGCTGACTGCCAGCTCAGAGCCTGGAGCCTGTCTCAGAGTCTGTGACTCCCTCTCTCTCTGACCCTCCCCTGCTCACGCTGTCTCTCTCTCTCTCCTAGAAATAAATAAAAAAAAAACATTTGAAAAAGAAATTCAAAAAAGAAAAAAAGTGTTGATTTCGGTCAAATTGCCTAATCTGTTTAGATCTCATTTCATTCATCTGGATAAAAGTCTGTAATCTCTGCCTCAATTATCTCACAGGGTTAAATGTGACTGAAATGTGGTGATGTGTGCGAAATCAAATAAAATGTTACATAAAACGTATAACATTTACTATCAGCTGGCAGGCACTCCCGTTTTACTGGCCAGCAACACCAAGGAGCCATCCGGTATAAATAGTTCATCCAGGGTAGACTTTGTCGAATGCTTCACAAATCTTGCTTACTAGGATTGTTTTGTGTCAGTTTTCTAAAACATGAACATCTAATAAAAGGCAGGTGATCCTGTATAATGGCTGTGGGTCAAATTTGATTGCAATTGTCATTTGTGTTGAAATATCAGCACCAGTAGGCTGTGTCAGCATCGTATTTCATATATATTTTTTGTGAAACTCATATGAGGGGGTAAAGAAGGAACATAGTATTCCTCCCTACATTTTATTTTCAAATAAAATAAAATTTATAGCATTATGATGATGATGATGATGATGATGATGATAATTATGGTATTGATAACAATTTTATTATCATGCTTATCATTATTATTGTGATATACAGGTTATTTTCCATTCCAGCCATTAGCCCAGATACTCTAAAACCTCATCCCCTAAGATCAAAAGAAGATTTATGATACATTAAAAAATTGTTGTAATTAATCCTATTAATTTGGGCTACCAGTTGCATCATTCAGAAGTTGTATAAATTACGTCCACAAATATCATAGCTTTGGAAAATAGAGAAATAGAAATTAGATTTTGAACACAGGGATTTCAGAGAAAAGAACAATGAGATTAAGGTTCAAACCTGTGGCCAAATTAGGAAAATAAATATTCTCCACATGATAATTTACTTTCTGGAGGTCCAAGGGAACATAAATATTTTGAATTATATACATCATGCTGCATTTTAGCATTTTTTGCTTTTATTTTTAAATGTAGACTATGTGGACTTTTTACTGGAATTATAAAATTTCTACATGCTTATTTCTAGAAGAGAGAGATCAAGAGAATAAAACCTATCCCCTGAGAGGTCATCACAGTACAACTTCATGGAATGAAGAAAAGGCTCTTGAACACTTAGAACAAGCAACACTAACTTTGAGGAAAATGGCTTCAGCCAGGATCATTTCTTCCTTGTTCCCTTTCAGCTACTCTGGATTCCAGAGCCTGCCCTGTTGGAAGGGTGTTGAATCTGACGCTGCGCTAACCCGGAGGGTGGAAACAGGAGCCACTGCACTGACCGAAAGCACAGATGGAGGAAGTGTGGCCCTTGCTTGGATCTGCCTTGCACAGAGTGCCTTCTCACGCTGCACGGCACCGAATGCACCCAGGCAGACACTCATTTTTTGAAACTAAATGCAGAGTGAGCACGAATGTTGCACATCACTGAGCTTGGATAACTGCTGTCCCAGCAACTCTGAGCACTTCTCATGAAGGCTGCTCTGCATTCCAGAAAACCCAAAAATTAGAGCCCCGATAAGATAACCAGGTAATTAATGAGGCAATTTCCCCTTCCTGCTACATGCAGTATTTATTTTTTAATATAAATTTCTCATCATCTTAAGCAATAGCACACTCTCTTCCTGTAATCCTTAATCACTTGGCCAAATGAAGCGGTACAAACATGTTATTCATATTTTTGTGCATCTACCTTATTTTTTTTCAGTTTTTAGATTACAGAAAACAAGCTGGTAAATATATTCAGCCTTTTGGACTTTTGGGGTTTTTTTGCTTTGTTTTTGCTCTCCCCACCTTTTTTTTTTTTACAAAACTGATTTCATCTTTAGTTTTCTAATCAGCTTTTTTTTCAAGTTAGAGAAAGTGGACATTTTTTATGTTATCAAATATTAATTTACTAAAGCGAATGTTTAAACAATTTTAGCTACAGGATTATTTTTTCAATAAAGTTGCACGTGTATGTCAATATATAAAAAATAAATAAGAGGTGCCTGGGTGGCTCAGTTGGTTAAGCATCCAACTTCAGCCAGGTCATGATCTCATGGTTCCTGAATTCCAGTTCCGCATCAGTCTCTGTGCTGGCAGTGTGGAGCATGCTTCAGATCATCTCTTCCTTGCTCTCTGACCCTCCCCCACTCTCTCTTTCTTTTTCTCTTCAAGATAAATAAACATTTAAAAAATCTATTAAAAATTAAATAAAACCTGGGGCGCCTGGGTGGCTCAGGGGTTAAGCATCCGACTTTGGCTCAGGTCATGATCTCCTGAGTTTGAGCCCTGCATCAGGCTCTGTGCTGACAGCTCAGAGCCTAGAGCTTGCTTCAGATTCTGTGTCTCCCCCTCTCTCTACCCCTCCCCTGCTCATGCTGTATCTCTCTCTGTTGCTCAAAAATAAATAAACATTTAAAAATGTTTAAAAATAGATAACAGCTAAGCTATATTAAAAGAACATGATAGGGATGGCCTATAACCCTACTCATGGTTCCCACCCCTTCCCCTTAACTCATAAACTGCCCAGAGGAGAGAACAGAACATAAGTCCAAAAAAAGCCACTTTCGCTGCATCATTTCTTGTGAACATATGGCATTACATATTGCTTACTGTTCTCTCAAAATATGTTCTTATACATTTTTTAGCCTCATTGGGTAATTATTTAATGGCCAGAAGGGAAATCATTAGGGTCAGAATTTCATATTAGGCAAAATAATTAATGACCACCTTGCAAGGGGAAGGCATGATGTAAAAATGCTTATTCTTACAATTTGAGATTCTGAACCTTGTCAGAGAGTTCATATATGCCAAATTGTTATGTAATCATTGAAGTAACAAAATTTGAAAGCACTGAGAAGATAGAGAAATTTGAGATTTTTTTTGTCTGATCAGAGCAATACATCTTTGAATTACCTTCATGGCCACCCAAAGCCTAATCTTCCAATGAAACTGTTTTTCAGCATACTATCTCCAAAGGCACCCTGGCCTTCATCTTGATCACAGTTCCATTTGAAAATAATGAACATCATAGAGGACAATGGGTTCCCTACATAACATCTTAGTTAAAAGGTCTATATAATTGATTATGACCAAGTTCCACCAGCACCCCAAATTGTAAAGATAGTGCCATGTTTTGAAAGAGAATTCTCTGAAAGTCATTCTGTACATTTCAGCAGCTAAGGATTCAGAAGATTTCTGCCACCGTAGATATCAGGATGGATGCAAGTAGATGCAAAAGAACACAGAACCCTTGTGTTCTAATAGACATTTGACTTGTGGTAGGAAGAATTTTCTGGGCTTTAAATCCAGTGTGACCAAACTTGATGCCCACCTTTTATGGGCAGAAGCTCTATCATTTGTTTCCCAGGAAAAACATGTGTGTGCCTATGCACGTACAGACAAATGTGCCAAACAATAAATCTCTTATTCTCTCATAAACTTTCTGCCCCTTTTATGGAAAAAAAAATGATCTCAGGCCTCCATTGATATGTACTTCAATTTCTAATCAAATAAAATACATGTATTTAGCATATTCATGTCTATATCAGACCATAAAAGTGCTATCTATCATCCACGTATTTGATTAAGAAAACAACAGCAATAAAAGTTTTCAGTGAACTCTGTCAAACAAGAAAATCCATGACAGACCAGGGATGTGCTATGAGAAAGTTAAAGAGGGGTTAAGAAATCAAGACAGAAAATTAGGCAATAGAATGAGAAAAGAAAAAAATAAATGAAAGTAAGTAAAAGTTTGGAAAGCCAAGAAAGAAGTCAAAAATGTTCTTCAGAAGACTTGAGTAGAAGTTTAAGAATGGACACTAAGATTAATTATGGAAAAGCCGCTTCACCTTTGTCCCAATTTCTTATTCTCTAAAATGTATCCTACATTTAACCCTATTCCCAGAGGTAAATGAGGAAATGCAGGCTCAGCATTTAGCAAGGTAGTCAATGAAGTAAATGTTCAGTACCTGTTAGCTATTAGTATGAGTTAGTATAACTAACAGTAAAGTATTGTAATGACTTGTATTATTTACAGAACTTGCCTTACTATTTTAACATAATTTCATCTTTCATCTCTAAAACCCAATTACTCAAAGTCCCATATCTTGCAATTCTTCCTTTTAAAAAGAAAATGTTAAGGCTGGTCATAAGGTTTATGTTTAATATTGGTCAAGCTTAATATTTTAATATTAAAAATATTGGGAAAAAATTAGTAACAGTCAAACCAGTTCATAAAGTACAATAGTTAGTGATCTTTAACCAAAATCTTTAAGTCAAACTGTTCTTGTATAAATAAAGCTGAGATCAATTTCTTATTTTTTTAATCCCTTGTCTAAACATGGTTTGAATGTCCCAGAATTCTAGGAAAATCCTAAGTCTTTCCACAAATTTTGTACTCCTCCCCAACTCTTCTTCTCTTTCCTACTTTTAATATCCCCAAAATCACTCACAAAATTTAAAATCTCATTGTGCACAAGTATTCATCTTAAAAGAGAACAACTTAATCATTCTTTCAAAGAAGTTACCATCTTTAAATTTAAATTTACATCTATATTCTAACCTGACTTTTTAGTAACAGTGAACTCCGAGGACAGAAGCTATATTTCTTTCATATCCATCACAGTAACCATTCAAATCTGTCCATTGAGCAGAAAATCAATTAATATGAATTAATAAATAATGTGTTTACCAAAGAGAAGAGGAGGAGAAGCAGAGGTTAATTTCAAAGGCCAACAAATTTCAGATTCCTAATGAGAATTCAGTCTTTTGGGCTTCACCTTTTTCACTATGATTAAAATGCCAAGTACAAGCTCAACAGTCTGTTAACAATCTGAAAAGAAAATATATTACCATGATTGTACAGGGAAACTGGAAGCGATTTTCTCTTGGGTTGGAGGTTTAAGCAAACAGGAAGCGCTGTTTAGGATTTGTCTTCATCATCTTTCATCACGAGTCAGCCTGACTTCCTGATAAAGAAATGTGGAACTGCTTTCAGATACTCAACCAAATTGGACAGAAATGCCAACCCAACGATCTCCAGCCTCAAATTCAAAGTTGCAACTTCTGAACACCCCATCTCCATCAGACCACAGGTCTCTAAGTAAAGTTTTGCCGCTTAATCTCTATGAGTAGTGGGCAGAAAATGAGTCTTTGCTGGTATTTAACCTCACAGTTAAAGGATTTCATTTTATTTATACCACTGAATATCAAGAAGGTATGAGAAACAAACCATGCAAGAGGGAAGAATAATAATAATCAGAGACCCTTTAAGTGTTTTCTTCTTAGCATTAATGGGATGGTTTTCTATAACTACTTAAAAAACTATTACTCAGGAAATGAAACTTTAAAGACTTTCTTTCAAAATATTATAGTAATTTCCAGATGGAAAGTGCATAATACCTCACAATTTGTCTCTACTCCATACACCTAAAATACACTTGTCAAAGCTAAGAGTTTCTTTTCAAACTTCAAGTTTTATAAAACTATTTCAGTTAAACTACTATTGCTAAAATGACAAACACATAAGTTTTCAATGAAACTAAAACTTAAAGATTTTTAATTCAAATAAACAGATTTCTACAAAAAGCTCAACGCTCAACATGAATTGATAATTCTACATAAAGAAGCTAATGCCAAAAATTTGAGTCTGAAGTTCAAGGGCATACAAACTATAAAATGACTAGTATTTCGTCTAATATGAAGTAAAAAATAAAAGTGCAAAATAAGAACTCTTGTTACTCTAAATATTACATTGAATTATCAATTCACACAGTAGATTTTTATATACTGGGGCTACATATATCTATTGTTTCACTTGACGGATTTATAAAATATATTCTCAGCAATATTTCCAAATATGATTTATTCCAAGGTTTCACTCTCACAGCATTTTTGAAAAGTTTAGATTAATATAACAAATAAAGAGGTAATTGTAATTCAGAGACAAAAACCAAGAGAAGATTCATCAAGTATGATTTGTACTAGACTTATAACAATAAACATCTGTGATTTAAATATATCCTCAATTAAATTCTAGAAGTTACTGATTAATGCTGAAGCCCAGAAGAAGACAAATGTAGGCAACTACCACATCACAAACATTCCAGATGTTTCTTGAGCCCAGTTTGCTCCCCACTTACTAGCCTAGAACAACCACCATTCAGTCTTTTTTACTGCCTTTCAAAATTGCATATTTAATATTCATGTTAAAAAAACAAAAAAGGCCAAGTAGAAAGAGGAAAATAAACTTGAACAAAGACATATAGCTTGTTTTCTGTCCAAGAAAATAAAATGTGCATTTGTTGAAAAACGTATGAATGAATTTCCTTAGAATGATGCAACCCCTCCAAAAAACTCACAGGAGTCATCAGCATGGGTGGTAGGATGCTGAATTTCCCACAGGAAGCAGACTCAGGTAATTGCTTGTTTGTTTTGTACTGAGAGCATTCTATTACGTGCCTATGGGTTTCTACTATGAGGAAATCTGCCTCATGGCCCATTTTGTTTTAGGCATTTCATAGACATTTGTCTCCCATGTTTAGAAAGTCATCATCTTAATAAGTGATCTGTAGAACAAATGACTAAATGGGAAATACAGGCTGTTGGCAAACAAGCTATATTACAACATAAGAAAAAAGTCTACAAATAATGTAAAGATATGAATTCCAAGTTAGAAAACTTAGTCACTGCTGGAATAAGACCACAAATCAGAGAAGGGTTAGATTATCTGGCTGGTTAAGTTGTCTGGAAGGAATTCCAATACTGGGTGGCTATTAGACAAGCGCCATGAAAGGAAGTAAGAATTACTTCATCACTGTCTCCATCCCCACGGATCCCAATGAAGTCAGTTTAAGAGTTCTACAAATGACTTGAGCTTCTATACACTGCATCATATACCATGCTCCATGCTGGGGTTACAGAATTGAATACTATCTGGTCTTTGGTGTCATAGAATTTGGTTCAGCAGAAAAAAAGAGATCATTCCAAATTAAGAAAGGACATCATGACATAGCTAGTCATAGCGTGCAGTGGCATCCTAGGGAGAGAAGGGCATTTGGTCCAGTATAAAGATGTAAAAGGCTGTCCAGGAAGGCTTCCCAGCAGAGACAGTCATTGGCCTGAGCTTTGAAAGATGGGTTGGGGCCTTGTATTCAGCGAGGTGAAGATGGGCAGAGGAGCATTCCAAATTACAAAAGGTGTGAGCAAAGACACATATGTTCAAAGCAGGGTGGGATGTACCAGCAACTGCAAGCCATTTAGTATTACCAGGTTATAAATTTTAAAGTATACCAGGGTATGAATTTTAAAAGCTAATGCTGAAGAGTCCACAAGGTCCCAGGCCTTGGAAGACACATGCACCATGTTGAGGAGCTTGGGCGTAATCCAGTGAGTACTGGGAAGCATCTGAAAAGCAAAACTTCTCCAGTCCCTTCACTGTCCTTCTCTTGTCACCAGCACACAAGATAGTCATGAGCCCATTACTTCAGAAAGTAGTGGGGAAGTGGAGGGGTGGGGAGAAGTATCAGCTAGCCCTTTCCCTTCCTGCCGCTGTCCCTGAATAAATGTTAACTCTGCTCCCTTGTCAGCCTCATTTGATTGAATATAGGATATCCGCGATACAGAAGAGAAGGCTAATGAGTATCACACAGAGGCAACATCAGAAGAAACGTTCATTCTAATACAGGGCAAGGGGAAAATATGTCGATAGCTAGAAACCAGAGAAAAGAAGACTATTCAGAAATAAAGGAGCAGACATGTGTAATATATATACATGTGGTATATGTTAAATTCACAAATATGAAGTAATGAATATCCAGGAACACAGAAGAACATAGGAATCATTGGAAGAGTAGGTTTATTCACACTTAAAATATTGCTTGGATGCTTTAAAAAGTTATTTCTATACATATTGTAGGAGGTATAATAATACTGAGTTCTATTCCAAAAATTTCTCATGGGAACCAATTGCATTATTTTTTTTTAATTTTTGATGTTTATTTGCTTTTGAAAGAGAGAGAGACAGAGAGTGTGTATGCGTGTGAGCAGAGGAGGGGCAGAGAGAAAGGGAGCACAGACTCTGAAGCAGGCTGTAGACTCTGAGCTGTCAGCACAAAGCCCAATGCGGGGCTCGAACTCACAAACCGTGAGATCATAACCTAAACAGAAGTTTAACACTTAATTGGCTGAGCTACCCAGGGGCCCTCCAATCCCATAATTTTATAAGTTATGCTGTATATCCATCTATACAAAATAAATTAACCAAAAGAAGAAAAAAAAAATATTGGGAAAAGTTGAGTGAAAGAGTTGACCTGAGAAGAAGAAAACATAAGAGAAAGAAGCTAAACAAAGGAGAAGAAATACAAACTCCAGCTGTAATAATCAACAACCAAGAGAATGCTTATAATATTCTACTCTAAGTGCCATGCTAAGGGCCTTAATTCTATCCCATTCAATCCTCCAACAGTCCTACTATTGTTTTGCCCATTTTACAAGTAAGGAAACTGATGCTTACCGAGGTTGAATAGCAGAGCTGCTAAACTGAAGCCACATAGGTAATAAATGGAACAGGAACTGGAATGCAGAGGTTCAGAACAAGGACCCCTAAGTGGGAAGATGTTGCTCTACTAAAGAGAATGACTCTGGGTTGAAACCAGGCATTAAATGCAGCAATCCAACTCCCCCCCAAAAAAGAACCCCAAAAAGGCTTCCCTGAACACAAATGTCATGAAAAAAGAAAAAAATAGTTTTAATTCTCTTAGAATGTCTACATTAAAAACGTTGACATCTGCTGTTTTCCACCATTTTCCAAAGGGTAGTACCATTAGCTATGAGGCATAAATAACTTGTTACTAATCACAAAGCATCTTGGTTTATAAATGAAAATTCTATAGAGAAAAAATAATTTTGCACATCTAGAAGGAAGCTATAATCAGCAAAGTTTACTTTATGTGCATACATATATCCTCCTATCAAAAAAGTAATAATAACTGACATGCAATTAGGGCTTGGCTGCAAAGGAAAGAATTTGCCTAAAGTTATGATAGAGCAAGTAGAAAACTCGATTTAGAAAAGGTCTCTTCTCAGTAAAAAAAAAAAAAAAAATTCGACTTCACTTTAAATTAGTTAAATAAAAAGAGCAACCAATTACTCTGACCAAATTTTTATCCAACACTTTTTAATCAGAGCTAATAACCTTTTTATTCAGCTTCATGGTTCTGAATGTTTATTCATATTTGGGCAGTTAATCTGGGGTATTGGTCTGATTTCTCTATAAAAGGACACTGTTCTGAATATTGTTACATTACACAAACTACAGTTTAATATATATTTTTTAATTTTTTTTAAGTTTATGTATTTATTTTGAGAGACAGAGACAGCACGTGCAGGGGAGGGACAGAGAGAGGGGGAGAGAGAGAATCCCAAGCAGGCTCCACACTATCAGCACATAGCCCAATGCAGGGCTCGAACTCATGAAACTGTGAGATAATGGCCTGAGACGGAACCGAAAGTTGGGCACTTAAACCGACTGAGCCACCCAGGTGCCCAACAAACTACAGTTTAATTAAAACATGGAATAATGTGGGATCTAAAAAGACCAGTCTAAGGGACGCCTGGGTTGCTCAGTCAGTTAAGGATCTGACTCTCGATTTCAGCTCAGATCATGACCTCACAGTTGGGGAGTTCATGCCCTGCATTGGGGTCTGCAGTGATAGCACAGAGCCTTCTTAGGATTCTCTCTCCCTCTCCCTCTCTCTGTCCTTCCCCTACTCTCTCTCTCTTGCTCTCTCACTCTCACTCTCTCTCTCTCAAAATAAGTAAATAAACTTTAAAAAAATAAAAATAAATCAGCAGTCTATAAATCATTGTTTTTATATTACTAATGTCTATATTAATCCAATTAATGAATAATGCTTTTGTCATCATCATTAGTGCTTATCGGTGGCTGATATTATCATTAAGTAATTAATGCTGCCTTACACTCCAAACATCCTAAAATTCATTTATTCAGCACATCTTTGTCAAATGTTTAGTAGGTACAATGAACTGAAAGGATATTTCAGTGATAAATAAGGCGCTGAACTAGAAATCAAGAACCATACAATACAGTCAAACAACACCTCTTTTTATCTACTAACTCCCATAATTAAAACACAAATATTTAAATAAACCAGTAAGCTAATCTTTCAGAATATCTCTAAGCAAAGTTTGTCTTCTAAGGAACAACCTCTGTTCTGTTTTGAGTATATCTTAACCATATTAAGAAACCCAGCCCACATAATAAGATTTCTATTTCTAAGACAGTAGTGAATGCCTGATATTTTTACTTTATATTTCTAAATTCAGCTAAGTTCTAAGTGTTCTTGTGGAGGAAAGAAAACCCACAACAGAAATAATTTGCTTTTTTTAATTTAAAATGTTACATCTTCAAGTCATACTTTCCACAATGAAAACATGTCCACTTGTTGACATGCTCTACTCTAGCTGAAATGACACAATCATTTAAACCCCCTGAATTTAAAATTCAATGTGTTTTCTTACTTTCAGAAAAAGAAAAAAAAGAACCACCCTATGATTAAAACTTCCCACAGTTGCTTTTAAAGTGCTTGAACTTAAAAAAAAAAAAAAGGAAGAAAGAAAAGAACATTCTCTTCTATATTTATCAGAAATTACTCTCCCCACACTGTGGGTAGCTCAATGAGTGGTTGGCAAGTTGAGTTATTTACAACAGTAGACTTCCCCTCCCTCCATTCCCTCACTCTTTCCAGGAGCACAAGTGGACAGCTGCCTTTGAGGATTTCCTATTTTGTTCCCCTGCCCCCTTCAAGAACTCATTTCTTTCCCCTTCCCAACTGTGGCTGCCCTCAAACTGCTGAACTGCACAGAATGTCCTCTTAACCCCACATTAGTTGTCATAAGAAATTGAATCTTTAGATGATATAATGTCGAAAAAATATCCCCTACTCAAACCTTCTCAAAGAATACCTCTGAATTGCTTTTGAGGTCATTATTTGTCCATTTTTGCAGCCTTTATTAGGCCATTGCCATTATTATTGCCATATTCATTCAATTGCCATATTCACTCAATACTTAATGAGCATCTATATTTTGCAAGTCACTTTACTAGGCCCTGCAGTAGAAAATTTAATGTAATGACACCAAGACTGTCCTCTGGGAACTCATGGTCCAGAGGAGGTCAATGTAAGCCTCATTGATCTACTACAGAAACACTATTAAAGTACTAGAACAGAGGTGGGGGGAGTGGGGGGCGAGGAAATGGGAGGGTCAGGAAGAGAATAGGAGAGTAAGAGTTGTTGACATTGCCAAAGAAAGATTTCATTGATATTTTGGGATCCAGCTAACTGAAAGATCCAAAAAGCACAAAAAATACTGAAATAAAGTTAAGAGGGACCACAATTTCAAACAACCATAATACAAATTGGCATTCCTTTTGGAATAAGTATCAGTCTAACAATATCAGTGTTTACAGTTCTGGGGGAGAATCCTGAGAAAGGCAATAAAAATTCATATGAACCAAGTTTTAAACCATCTTCATTGAAAGGCATCGAGTAGGTTCCCTAGAGACCTGGATGAGACTGGAGTTTCTGTCTAGCTTATTTCTAGTCTAATTGCAGCAATCTACACTAATTGGTGCCACTCTTCTTTCAGACAAAGCTCCTTTGGTGGTCTGAATGGCTCAGGTTTAAGAAAGCCAGAATGAGGCCTTCATCATATTCTTACAAAGCTCTACCACTTTCAACAAACATTTGCTGAGCACCCACTACAGGCAAGTCTCTGAGCGGAAGGAAGGAAGGAAGGAAGGAGGGAAGGAAGGAAAAGGAAAGAAAGAGAAAGAAAGAAAGAAAGAAAAGAAAAAGAAAGAAAGAAAGAAAGAAAGAAAGAAAGAAAGAAAGAAAGAAAAAGAAAGAGAAAGGAAGAAAGAAGAGAAAAGAAAGGAAAGAAAGAAAGAAAGGAAAGAAAGGAAAGGAAAGGAAAGGAAAGGAAAGGAAAGGAAGGAAGGAAGGAAGGAAGGAAGGAAGGAAGGAAGGAAGAAAGGAAGGAAGGAAAAGAAAAGAAAGAAAGAAAGAAAGAAAGAGAGAAAGAGAGAGAGGAAGGAAGGAAGGAAAAGAAAAGAAAAGAAAAGAAAAGAGAAAAGAAAAGAAAAGAAAAGAAAAAAGAAAAAAAGAAAAGAAAAGAAAGAAAGAAAGAACAAATGAAAGAAAGATAGATAGATACAGTCCTTATCTTTAAGGAGCCAACAGCAGGGAGAGCCTACCAACCCAAATGGGAGAAGGCATTGAGTAAGGAAAAGAACTTTGGACAAAGGAGGAGAATTTAAATGGAGGAAGGAGAGGGGCACCTGGGTGGCTGGGTCAGTTAAGCACCCGACTTCGGCTCAGGACCTGATTTCAGGTTCATGGGTTCCAGCCCCACGTTGGGCTTAGAGCTTGTTTCAGATTCTGTGTCTCCCTCTCTCTCTTACCCTCCCCTGCTCGTTCGCTCGCTCTCTCTCTCTCTCTCTCTCTCAGAAATAAATAAATAAATAAATAAATAAATAAATAAATAAATAAATAAATAAATGGAGGAAGGAGAAAAAGAAATATCTATGTCTCCCTCTCTCTCTGACCCTCCCCTGCCCTCTCTCTCAGAAATAAGTAATTAAATAATTAATAAATAAATAAATAAATAAATGGAGGAAGGATCAAAAGAAATATTCCAGAGAGAGCACACAAGAAGGTGACCTCTGAGGAGCAACTTCCAGTATGCTTGCCTTTATCTCACAGAGCAGTAATCAAATTTCTAGGAATGAAGACAAGAACCAAAGTTTAAAGCGGCAAGGGCCAAATTAAAAGAGTTAAATATGCTCTATGAAGGGATTTATACTTTATCCTCTAGGCATTAGGAAGAATTTTAAGTTACTGAAGAATTTTAAATCAAAAATAATTTTAAACAAAACAAAATGTAACAAATGCATATTTGTTATCTATATCTAATATTATACTGTTATATTGTTATAATTAATGTTATTAATTGCATATGTATTTAATTACTTAGGCAAATTGGTACAAGATAGATGGGAGAAAGAAAGCTAAAAGCAGGAAGATAAATTAAGAAACTACTCTAGTAGTTCAAATAAGAGATGAGGAGAATTTGAACTTAGTGAAAATTGGAATTGAAAGAAAGGGACAGAAAAATGCTTCAAATGTATCATTGATAAATCTTGATTTCCAACTACATGTGTGAAGTTGAGACTAAAATCTGGGAAGATCTCCAGGTTTCTGACTTGGAGAGGGAGTAGAAGTAGAATAACTTGTAAAATATATCAAGTATAATAAAAGTAGAACTGTTTGGAATAGAAGGAAATAAGCTGATCAAAGCTTGTTAACTATGAGGTACTCAAGGATGATTTTAAAAGATAACTTCAGAAGATACTGGAAAAATTTGTGACAACACCTTGCTCCCTATACAAAGGTACATAAAGGAAGTAGAGAAAGAAATCCAGATTGATTCTTGGACTGAAAATAAACATTCAACATAAAGGTAGCTGGAAAATTAAAAAGGATTTGGAAATTAAACAACATGCTTCTAAACAACACATTAGTCAAAGAAGAAATCTCAAGAGAAATTGAAAAATGTTTTAAACTAAATGAAAATACAACTTAGCAAAAATGTGGGATGCAGTGAAAGCAGTGCTTAAAGAGAAAGTGAAGAAAAGTAAAAAGATCTAAAATCAATAAACTAACTTTCCACTTCAGGAAACTAGAAGAAAATAAAATTTAATTTCAAAGTAGAAGAAATGAAATAATAAAAATTAGAACAGAAATCAATGATACTGAAAACAGGAAATAAATAAGGAAAAAAATCAATGAGACCAAAAGGTGTTTCTTTGAAAAGATCAGTAAAATTGATAAGCCTCTAGTCAAGATAACTAAGAAAAAAAAGAGTGGAAGCCAAAATTACTGATAACAAAAATGATAAAGGGGACATCATTACAGATCTCATAGATATTAAAAGAATAATAAAGGAATACTATGAACAACTCTATACCCACAAATTTGAAAACCTGTATAAAATGGATCGCCCTTGAAAAATACAATCTGCCAAAACTCACATAAGAAATACACAATCAAAATATGTCTATATCTATCAAAGAAATTGAATCAATAATGGATAACTTTCAAAAGAGAAAGTACCAGGACCAGATGGTTTCACTGGTGACTTCTACCAAATAGTTAAAGAAGAAATTATACCAATTATCTACAATCCCCTCTAGAAAGTAGAAGCAAAGGGATAATTTCCTAAGTCATTCTATGAAGATAGTATTGTCCTACTACCAAAAACAAAGACATTACGAGAAAACCACACATCATATCTCTTATGAACATAGATATTAAAATCCTCCAACAAAATACTAGCAAATTGAATCCAAGAATGTACAAAATGAATTGTATACTATGATTAACTGGGATTCATCCCAGGCATCTAAGGCTGATTCAACATTCAAAAATTAATTAATGCAATCCATCACATCAACAAGCAAAAAATGAAAAATATTACATAATAATATCAATAGAAGCAGAGAAAGCATTTGACAAAATCCAATACCCATTCATGATAAAGATACAAAAAGTTTCAGTGAACTAGGAAGAGAAGGGAATATCCTCAACTTAATATAAAGAACATCTACAAAAAAAAAAATCTCCTGCTAACACAGTTTTCAATAGTGAGAACCTAGAAGCTTTTCCACTATGATCATGAACAAGGCAAAGATATCCCCTCTTGCCACTCCTTTTCATCATCATACCAGAAGTGTAGCTAATGCAGTAAGACAAGAAGAGAATTAAAGGTATACTGATTAGGAAAGAAGAAGCAAACTGTCTTTTTCCTCAGATGACATGACTGTTTATGTAGAAAATCTAAAAGAACTGACAAAACAAAAAACACCTGAAACTATTAACTCATGAGAGCAAGGTCACAAAATACAAAGTTAATGTAGTAAAGTCAATTGTTTTCTTATATAGTAGCATGAACAATGGAATTTGAAAATTTAAAAAAAATACCACTTACCGAGAAGAAATAAAATACTAAGGTATAAACCTAACAAAAGATGTACAAGATCAAAACACTTAAAGGTTAGAAAGTATTGTATTGTCCTATTTATGGTTTTCTGCTAAGTGAGAACTCTTTGATTTTAAGAATCATGTAGTAGTACATCTTCAGAATTTTAGTCCATGAAATGAAGCAATTCATTCATGTGAATTAATTAAATAGATTGAGTACTTAAGGTATTCAAACCATTGTGCTGGGAACTGAGGATAAGAAGACTGATAACAGACAGTTCTGATCTTATTTAATTAAGGTATTGAAGAGGGAAAAGGAGAGTGAGAAAAAGTCAAAGATGAGAAAAGTTTACAGTGGAATTTGGGCTTATACACCCCTGGTTTGGCCTTCTTTATATTTTATATTTCTTTTGGGGGTGGAGTATACGAAAAGTCACCTAAGCCAGTTTACAACTAAAGGTTTCCGATATAGAGCTCTGTTAGCCAGATTGAACATGAGATGGCCAAATCTTGGAGTCACCCCTCTAATGCAGTTTCTTCCCTAAGTACTACCTGAAAAGAGCAAATGTGTTGGCCCAGAATCTATACCATAGGGTGTAGGACATCCAACCAGGGATCTGTAAGACAGGAAAAGTGCTTATCTTCCCATTAGAATTACACTTCAAAGGATTAGGCACATACTTCAAAGAGTGTTTACCCTCCTGTCTCTTGGATGCCATGGTCTAGTAGCCAGTACTAACACCCCATTAGCACCTCATTAGCCTAGGCTCAAGAATGCTGGAAAAGAGTCCTGGACCTAGGAAGCATCCCTACACTGAAACTAAGAGATTGCTCCATTTTTCTTACCTCTTTTGTAAATGCTCCAATAGTCATCCACCCCCCAAAAAAACCCATATCTGAGTTTTAGAGTTGGTTAGACATGTATAACAAGGTAGGGCAAATTTTAATATCAGGTATCATATATCCAAATCTTCCTTTAAAAAAAACACCAAAAATAAGCTTCAGGTCCAGGAGTACTTTGGCAAACATGTGTCTCCAAAATCCTTAACTAATAATGAAATTTGCCCCCAACCCCAGATTTTTACAATAACTTCTTGGTATTTTCTGGGTTTTTTGCATACTACAATTCCCACTTCCTGTAGACCATTAAACCCAACAATTCATAGTACAACATCTGGGATGTTGCGGACACTGAAATTCCCATACAGCAGTTCAAAACATTCTTTCCCCACAAAAAGCAAAATCATCTCCCTGAAGATTCTATTATTAGCACATGGAATCTGCTTCCACAGCATCCCATAAGAGAACTGGACCCCCTCTATAAATTTTCCCAGATGCATTTCATGTAGTGCCCATCAGACTGAACAGCCAAACATGCCAACCTAACATAAACTGTACAGTTGCCAGCTAACTAAGATTTTCAGAAACTCTGTATTATTTGAATGTTAAAGAAAGATCAAGAATTCTATTATTAAGGGGGAAAATAGTTCCACCTCTTGATGTTTTGTTCAAAAGTGTAGTATAGCACTTACTGTCTATAAGTAGCTAAAAAGAAAACTGGAAATATATGATGAAAATGAAATGACTATTTTCCCTTTAAATTAATGGACATTTCTGATAACGCTGGGTAAGTACACTTCAAATCTCATGATCTTATTGAAAGGTTAAGATTTCCACAGAGTATTAAGCTGTGATTCTACTCACAATTTCCAACTAACAAAGAATGAGAGAAAAATCTCCTATTTGAGATGCTATCTTTTAAAACGCATTCATCAAATAAATATCCTGTGCTGCAATTCTAGGCCAGTTATATAATCTAAGAGTAGTAGCTGGGCAATTTACTGAGTATGTTAGTTCTATTTTGTAACTAAGAATCTGATGAGTGATTTAATGAAAATAATACAAATACAATAAATAAAGGGAAAAAATACAAAGGGGAGACACAATGAAAACAGAGAGTTTCTCCCAGCCCTAATGTCAATTACTACATCAATAGTTTCTTCATCAAATGCTCCATTCGAAACAAGTCATGAGGGAGTAGTATATGCATAGAGATTATATAGTCAATAATATTATAATAACTTTGTATGGTGACGGACGGTAACTAAACTTATGGGGACCAGTTTGTATGATATAAAAATATCAAAGCTCTATGATGCACAGTTGAAACTAATAGGATATTGTGTGTCAATTATGCCTCAATAAAAAATGTTCCATTCATAAATCTGTGCATTTTAACTCAAATGGACACATATACATTGTTCTATACCTTACTTTTTTATTTAAATAATGTATTTCAAGATATTTCCATATCCAAATAGGGATTGTTATACATTTTCCTTTTTAATGACTACATATCATTTCATTATCATTTAACTTTACTTTGGATAATTTCTAGTTTAGTAAGCTAGGTGTGAAATTTCCATTTTTTCAGAATCTGGTTTCAATGCTGTGGTAGTTTTATAAAAATAAAATGGAAGGATTTCTCTACTCAGTTTCAGAGAGCTCTGGAAAGTTCACATTTAAAATACCATGAGCCAGGGGGAACCTGGGTGGCTCAGTTGGTTGAGCGGCCAACTTCAGCTCAGGTCATGGTCTCACGGTTTGTGAGTTCCAGCCCTGCATCAGGCTCTGTGCTGACAGCTCAGAGCCTGGAACTTGGAGCCTGCCTCGGATACTGTGTCTCCCTCTCTCTCTCTGCCCTCTCCTGCTCACTCTCTGTCTCTCAAAAATAAATAAATATTAAAAAATAAAAAAATAGTAATAAAATGTCAGGAGCCTTGACATTTTTCAATGGGACAAACTTTAATATCTTTTTAAAAATTTTCTTCCTTATAATTGTTCAACACCATTTGAGTTTTCCCTGTCATCTGATGTCAATATTAGTCATACGTACTTTCATAGAAAATCATCGATGTATACAGACTTTTAAATATTTGTGATAAAATTTAAACATTTCTTATAATTTTCTCTGTATCTGGTTATTTTTCCTTTATTTTCTAATTTTGTGTGTTTGCACCATCTCCTTTTCCTCTTTAATTAGGTTAGAGATTTATCTGTATTCCTGGGAGATTGATTTAGGAGTTAGCACTACTATTTTTCTGTATTCTAATTTATTAATTTTTGTCATTACTTCTATTAAAACTTTACTTCCTCTTTCTTAAAAAATAGTTTTGCTGGTTTTTTTTTCCCCTAACTGATTCTGTTACAAGATCATTTCATTTGTGTTTACCGCCATGAATCTTCTCCTGAGCATGGTTTCAGCTTTAGAATCTAGGTTCTTATAAATAGTGTTTTATTGTTACTTTCTACATGCTCAATAACTTCAGTTCTGAATTTTCTCTTCAATCTAAAAATTGTTTGAGAATTTGTTCTTCTTGTTACTTTTAATCTAGATGATTAGGATTTTCGTATTTTATTTCTGTAATAAATCAGTTTCAGTGTATGACCTAATACTACATTATGCCCTCTTTTTCTAGTTTGCACAATTTACTGAGGTTTTCTTTGTGCCCAGACATAAGTTTGTCTGTTTGTTTTTAATATTCCAAGAGCATTAGAAATGAGACCATGTTCTCTGATTTCAAGTCAAGGAATTTACGCGTGTGTGTGTGTGTGTGTGTGTGTGTGTGTGTGTGTGTTTAGATTTCACCATCATATATCTTTATAAAGAAAGACACATGAGTATTCTGTACCTGGCATTCCTTCATATCTGTGATGATCTATGATGATCTATGTCCTGTATACTCAAACGGCTCAGCCAGGTCTCAAACTTCTCAGATTGTCTGGCAACACTTCCCTTACTTCACAACTTTCCCTTCTTTATTTTTTAAAATGTTCATTTTGAAAGAGAGAGAGAGTACACATGTGCATGTATGCCCACACAAGTGAGGCAGGGACAGAGACAGAGAGGGAAAGAGACAATCCTAAGCAGGCTCCACACTGCCAGTGCCAACGCCGATGCAAGGCTCTGTCTCACAAGCTGTGAGATCATGACCTGAACGGAAATCAAGAGCAGTACCCTTTAACTGACTGAACCACCCAAGTGCTCCAACTTTCCCTTCTTTGATTCCTTGTTTTCCTTCTGTGGCAACTCATTTCACAAAAGTGATAGATCATTAATCTATTTGATAATCTGGAGAATTGTATACTTGAATTTTTTTTCTACTTTTAGGCATGATTGTTATTCTGATGTGAATTAGTTATCTATCTTATACAATAAAAATAATAATAACTCGATCAATTTCTACATACCACTTTCTTTTCTCTTCAATACCTATGTATAGATTCCATGCTCATTCTTTTCAGAAAATGGTATCTCTGAATGAGGATAGTTCTTTCAGGAGCAGTCAAGACTGGTGTGGGAGGAGCCAGGGAGAAAAACTGGGATGGCGAGTATTTTGAATTCAAATATATTGTCTCAAAGTCCTTTCTCACTGATTCTAGGGCTTAGGTATGTCTCCAGTTACAGCGCTACCTGCATTGGAGTTGCTAAACCTCCATCTTTCTGTCCCCATCCCCAATACAGAGTGAGGACACTATCTTGCTGGGGCATTGCAAAGCGTCTGTGGGTATCAATAACTCCTTAACAGTCTATCCTAAGAAATAATGTATGCATTTTTACATACACACAATAAGTGTACTGTTATACCAGTATAAAGGATGCATAGTAAACAAATCACAAAATAATCACAAAAAGATCATTATAAAGTTTCTATAGCCACTTGATTCTCCTCGAATGCTTTTACTGAGCTTTACCAAATTCATACCAAACGTGTGGTGATGACTGACAAGGAACTGTGATTCTGACATAACTGTTGGATGATACTTCACCTAGTTAATAAGTAAGACAAAATGAAACAGGAAAGACACACATCTGCAAACTTTACTCTCTCATTGGTGACTAGAACAACTTACTCACTGAGCCAGATAATAGAGTCAAACACTAACAGGATATTTCCTCAACATTTTCTATTATTTTAAGTCCAAATAATAAACAAACAATAAACCAAGGGCTGATCTTATAGTATTTGCAGATTTCCATGGAATAATACTCCGACCAAGGCTAATTTCAAACTACGAAAGTGACATCACTAATCACAGGGTTGAGGAAATGCACAGAAAGGCACTTTCATATAATATCTTCACCAATTAGATGCAATCGATATAAAAATAAAATATGGCAATTGAGGAGTGATGAGTTTTGAGTGCCTATTAACTTTGTTTTTAACATTATGGCACGTTAATAATTTAATTTTTAATAATGATTCTATTTAACAATCAACTTGAAAAATTTCAAACATCTATGAATTGGCTCTAAACAGCAGACACGAGCTGGCTCAACATACCATATAAGTCAGCAGCTGCCCATGATTCCCTAACAAATCTCTTTGCCTTCTCACATATTCCCTCTTCCTAGTGGTCAGCCTGCTTATGATTAAAAGGGATAGCTGCATGATTCTGACTCTGCTCCTCCTCGGCCAAGTAAACGTGAATTCAATGACCTTCCCTCAGCCAATCGAAACCCTCAGCCCCTGTCATTCCAGAAAGAGATCCTTGGTTATTAGCCTTTCAGGACCAGGCACCCATGGTATGAGTGGTCTACTCATTACCAGGGATCAGAGATGTACATGCCAGCAGACTAAGGATATCGCAGTTTGGCCCTAATTTCACTGGTTTGGGCACCTATACTTTGTTGTCATGGCTTGCATTGTCTGGTTTCAGTGAAGATGGCCTTTCTTATTTGTTTTTACATCACTGTTGTTTTTTATTATTTTAAGGAATAAACTGGAATGCAAACACATTTCCTCTGCCATCTTTAGCCAAAAATCCCCACTTGGTTTTTAAATTTAAACATGTTCACTAGAGAGTCAAGTTCCCCTTTATCATGCCCTTGAGATACATAATCCAAAAGAGGCACCATAAGAAAATTAAGTATGTCAGTACCAAAACAAATGTACCTCACAAAAGAAAGTGCTGAGTATATAGAGAATGATTACAACAGCGAAAAAAAAAAAAAACCTATATGTTAGGACATTTGCCAATGGTATACAAATGTTTAAAGAGCCAGATCTTTTTAATCCCCAGCTGAAATGCATTACACACATTGTTTAACGATAAGAAAGGAGGAACTATCTACATGTGTTTCCCATATAAATGGAAGAGACAATTTTTGAGGAGGGAAAACAAGGACATTGACTCACAATCAAGTCATTCCAAAGTGGTGGAGTCTGTGGTATTTATTCCCTGTGTGTGGAACATTTACAATTAAAAAAACACAAAATAAAAAAGATAGCCCACATCATTCCCACAAAGACTATTTGCTCAAAGGAAACATGTCATTGGACCGAAGAGCACCAGAAGAAAAACAGAGGTACGTGATTAACATACTCGGTGTTTCTTTGTTTTTTAAATACAGATTTGTTTCAGAACATTTTGAGAAATATCCTAATATTTAACAGGGAAATATTTGAACAAATGCCTATTTTGGTGTATATTTGTTCTTCAAAATTTGCCTCCAATTTTTTTGAGAGAAAAAAAAAAAACTAAGGCCTAGAGTAAGATAGAGAGAAAAATCTATTTCTGGGAAGGACGTGAAAGGATCCATGAGACAGCGACAAGGCATTTAGTGTGAAGCTAGTTATCAGGCCAAAAGTCGGCTATCTTCCCATAGGAAGGTGTAGGAGGGGAGCCCTGGCAAATCTTATCTTCGAAGGGAGATAGATAGTCCCTAGAGTAACAATGACTCTATCAAGTTTTCACTGAAGAGTTTCCAGATAAATAATGTCTTTCCACAAATACTTTGCTCTCAAAAGGCAACCCCCAGACATGGGAAGCAGAAGGAATGGCCAGGGGCTGCGGAATTTTCTGAACATGAACAGTAAAGAATGTCAGTCTTTGTAATTGCGAAATGAGATCACTTTGAAAAAAATAAATGTCTAGAACCGGGGCTATTGCACAAGTAAGGCACGTTTTTGGAGCCTCGGAAAAATGCATTCTCAAGATTAATCTTTACATCTGTTTCCAGAGGCTTCATTCAAAAGTTGACACTTTGGTACAAAGAACAGCCTAGCGCCGACTGTGACAAGCAAGCAGCCCTGCCAGCAATGCACTAGCGACTCATAAATCTGTGGGAGATAGGGCATCTATAGCACAGCCACCTCCACTAAACCCCTGAAACCTCCCCTGGCCCCCGAAATTGGGAGGCTTGGGGTAAAAAGAGAAAATAAAAGCAATATAGAGTGTGAGAAGCAAGTAGCCTAATATATAAAATGAAAGACAAAGGCAGACTGGATTATGCCAGCAAGCCATCTGCACGGCTGAAGGCTTCTCCCAGCAAAAAAGGCTCCACTGTTCCTGAATCAATTGCTTCCTATTCATAGGCTCGCTCTATAGGGCTAAATTCAAAATGGCTCTCGGGAAATTCTTGCCAATCCTGTGGTCTGATTTTAGTCTCTATTTTTCTCTTTCTTTCTAAGACCCGAGGATGTAAGTATGTATCAGTGCTGTAACCTTGCCAGCGTTCACTGGAATGAGTCAAAGGGACCTGGCATTAAATCACAGGGATTTGAGCTGCTAATAAATACAGCAGGCCCCATCCATTGTTGATTAATTCTGACTGAAATCTAAACACCAAACAACAAACACTCTTCTGAACTGCACTGGTACCCATTAGTTTGATGTGTTTATTAGACAGGGCTGTGTTCTTTCAAGTTTATTAACAACAGATTAAAAAAACTGCAAACAAATCTAGGTTTCTTTTTATGATTTAAAAGTGCGGGTACCATTTGCTAATGTTTTTAGGGTTTGACAGCAAATCCAAACAAAGCTAAAACATACGATCATGTCAAATTAAGATCTTGGTACAAAGTATGAATAGTTATTGTCAATGTGCAGCTTCCGTTGTTCAACAAATAATCAAAATTTCAACTTAGGTTTATAACTTTAAGACTTGTCATGTTTTCAAATCCACCTTTGAATAAAGATTTAAGCCATGAGATATAAAAATCTTTATAAGTGATATAATTCATTGCATACTTTTTAAGATTATAGAGGATATTTCATACTATTTGATTATAGTTCTCATTTGGCAGAGTTCCTATAGGTTAACTCTGAATTGGACTAACATATGGTCATTAATATCCTGTATGTTATTTATTCACAGTGCTTAAAAGTGAAAATTTTACAAGCAAATATAGTGTGCAAAGATAATCAGTGGTGCCTCGGTATCAGTTCAAGAGCTCAAAGACTACAAGTTCAAATTTTCAAACTTGTAATATTAACTCTGACTATTAATGCCTGGGTAGATCCTTGAAAACGACCAAGGTATATTCTTTTAACAACCTGGAAGAAGACACTAATGTCCCAGAGAGTCTCCAAAAGACCCAATTACTGCTACTCCAAGGTCATCAGTAGAAGCAAAGACATAGAGACATATAAGCCATATTTATAGGCCAGAAAAATTGCCATAAAGGATATTTATCTTAATTTAAGCTGTCTATAGACCATAAATAGCTTTTACTTGTGAAGTGTATACACACACACACACACACACACACAGAAAGAGAGGCAGACAGACAGAGAAGAAGAGAGAAAGATCTACATCTACCCTATTAATAGTTTCTGCAAACCATGTAATCTTAGATAACTCCTTATGTGTGAAAGGAAATGATTTTCAATTTTGGCTAAATAGAAAACTTCTCATCAAATCTAGAGCCTTGGGAGACCCACCATATCCTAAGGTCATGTGAGGCAACATCTTGATTTGAAAAGCTTTCCATAAGTGCATCTGCTATTGCGTTCACAAAATATTCCAACCTAAATATGTCACTGCAATATCTGGATTTTCCCCTGAGCTTCCCAGACCACCAGAGCTCAGCTCAGCAACTCCAAAATTAAATCATTACCTCCTTTAATCCTAAATCATGTCCTCTTAATTTTTACAGCATGTAAACTACTAAGCTTTAATTCTCTACTTTTTTCATAAACGCATAACACCATGATAGTGAAGATCAGAAGACAACTACAACAGATTATAAAATTGATTGGTCTACCCAAATAGCCAAAGTAATACTGAAAAATAAAACCAAAACGGGAGGTATCACCATCCCAGACTTTAGCCTCTACTACAAAGCTGTCATCATCAAGACAGTATGGTATTGGCACAAAAACAGACACATAGACCAATGGAACAGAACTGAGAACTCAGAAGTGGACCCAAAAGTATACAGCCTACTAATCTTTGACAAAGCAGGAAAGAATATCCAATGGAAAAAAGACAGCCTTTTTAACAGATGGTGTTGGGAGAACTGGACAACAACATGCAGAAGAATGAAACTAGATCATTTTCTCACACCATGCACAAAAATAAAGTCAAAATGGATAAAGGACCTGAACGTGAGACAGGAAACTATCAACACCCCAGAGGAGAAAGCAGGAAACAACCTCCTTGACCTCCACCGCAGCAACTTCTTACTTGACACATCCCCAAAAGCAAGGGAATCAAGAGCAAAAATAAACTGTTGGGACCTCATCAAGATTAAAAGCTTTTGCACAGCAAAGGAAACAACCCAGAAAACTAATAGGCAACCAACGGAATGGGAAAAGATAGTTGCAAATGACATATCAGATAAAGGGTTAATATCCAGAATCTATAAGGAACTCACCAAACTCCACACCCGAAAAACAAACAACCCAGTGAAGAAATGGGCAGAAGATATGAACAGACACTTCTCCAAAGAGGGCATCCAGATGGCCAACAGACACATGAAACGATGTTCAGCATCCCTCCTCATCAGGGAAATACAAATCAAAACCACACTGAGATACCACCTCACGCCGGTCAGAGTGGCTAAAATGAGCAAATCAGAGAACTCTAGATGCTGGCGAGGATGGGGAGAAACAGGCACCCTCCTACACTGTTGGTGGGAATGTAAACTGGTACAGCCCCTCTGGAAAACAGTGTGAAGGTTCCTCAGGAAACTAACAATAGAACTCCCCTAGGACCCAGCAATAGCACTGCTAGGAATTTACCCAAGGGATACAGAAATGCTGAGGCATAGGAGCACATGTACCCCAATGTTCATAGCAGCACTCTCCACAATAGCTAAAACATGGAAAGAGCCTAAGTGTCCATCAACAGATGAATGGATCAAGAAGATGTGGTTTATCTGTACCATGGAATACTACATGGCAATGAGAAACAATGAAATCTGGCCATGTGTAGCAACATGGATGGACCTTGAGGGTGTTATGCTGAGCGAAATAAGTCAGGCAGAGAAGGGCACATATCATATGTGTGCACGTATAGGAGGATTAGGAGGAACTTAACAGAGGACCAAGGGGGAGAAGAAGGGCGGAAATGGTGGGGGAAAGGGAGAGAGGCAAACCATGAGAGACTCTTGAATGCTGACAAAAACTGAGGACTGATGGATGTGGGGGGGAGGAGGGATGGGCATGGAGGAGGACACTTGTGGGGATGAGCACTGGGTGTTATGTGGAAACTAATTTGACAATAAACTATTTGTAAAAAAATAAAATAAAATAAAATAAAATAAAATAAATAAATAAAGAGAAAAAAAAAGGGATACATGGATGGACCTAGAGGGTGTTATGCTGAGTGAAATAAGTCAGGCAGAGAAGGACAAATATCATATATTTGCATATATAGGAGGACTAGGAGGAACTTAACTGAGGAACAAGGGGCAGAAGAAGGGGGGAAATGGTGGGGGAAAGGGAGAGAGGCAAACCATGAGAGACTCTTGAACGTTGACAAAAACTGAGGACTGATGGATGTGGGGGTGGGGGAGGGAGGGATGGGCATGGAGGAGGACACTTGTGGGGATGAGCACTGGGTGTTATGTGGAAACTAATTTGACAAACTATTTGTAAAAATAAATAAATAAATAAATACAATAAATAATAAAAAAGTTAAAAAAAAATAAAGTTTCAGTCGTGCTAGAAAAAAAAAATTGATTGGTCTATTCAACCCAAAGGTTACTGTTTCTGTGGTGGTATTGGTGGTGATTATGATTATATGAGTTAAGAGTAATGTTTGATTTTATGACATGTATAAACAAATCCTTTTTACCAAAAGGAAGCATTATAAACATTTCAAAGACCATATGAAAAATACTCCATTATGTCTAAAATGGTAAAGATCTAGACACCTCATTAAAAAATAGAACTATGTTTCATCTAGTATATGCCTCTATGATTGGTTGATAATCAATTGAGTGGAGAGAAGAAAAAATGAGGGAAGAGGTGTAGGGAGGAGGGAAGGGGAGGGGTGAAGCAGGGAAAGGAATAAAGAAAAGGAGAAGCATCTATTGGAGCATATTATAACATAAATCAAATAATACTTTCAATCAATGATAGATGATCATGAAAAGAGAATAAAAAGATAAATGACACTAATTACCAACAATTAATGACTAAATATTCTGTCTCTATCAATTAGAAAGTTAGCACTTTATAAAACTAAACCTTGTATTGTCAATTTTTTGAGAAATACATCTATACAATTAGTGTCTTGTTATCTTCCAAGATAAATGCAGAAAATGGTAAATTTTATGAAAAATTCATCTGTTTTTTTAATCCAATTTGAAGCAAAATTATTCTATCCAAAAAGTAAGTGGTATTTTGAGTTGGCATCCTATGTTCTTAATAATGTACCCCTACACAAAATTTCCAGACTTATTTCCTATGGTTATCTATGTGGTTCTGTTCCTGTCCTTTGTTTTATGTAGAATGCTCTCGAGCCTTCTATATTCCTCTGTCAACATTAGACCCATTCTCTAAAGTCTACCTCAAAGGCAGCAGAATGAAAAGAATATATGTTTTGAGACAGATAATCTGATCCAGAAGGAAATCTAGATAAAGAGTAAACAATGATTACATAAACTAGACTATCCTAAAATTGTAAGCTTACGTACAGCTTCCTCCTAAAATTACACCATGAACAGAATTATCATCCATCTCTGTTGTCTCAATTGAAAATAAATCTTCTGGATCCACTAATTATTTCCTGAGTTCCTACCATATTCTGAGTATTGTGCTCCCAACCTTAAGGTGTTATTAACTACCAACCTTCCCTTTTTTTTTTTTTTAATTTTTTTTTTAATGTTTTTTATTTTATTTCTAGGAGAGAGAGAGAGAGAGACAGCATGAGCAGGGGAGGGTCAGAGAGAGAGGGAGTCACAGACTGAAACAGGCTCCAGGCTCTGAGCTGGCAGTCAGCACAGAGCCCGATGCAGGGCTCGAACCCACGAACTGCGAGATCATGACCTGAGCGAAAGTCGGACGCTTAACCGACTAAGCCACCCAGGCGCCCCACTACCAACCTTCCCTGATCTTCACATTTGTGAAGATTTGACATTTAATATATTCTATCTTCTTTGATGTTTGGGATTGTTTGTTTGTTTGTTTGTTATTTTTCATGCCCCGCTACATTAAAAAGCCCTCAAAAACAAGGTATTTTTCTTTAGAGTTCCCAAATGTCCATTATCTAGCACATAACAAATGCATGGTGGCCACTAGTTGAAATAAGACACAAAGCTGACTTTTAGAGAATGAGATTCAGGATACAAAATCCACTCTAGCACCACTAGTAGATATCTAAAGCCCGAATCACAAAATCTGTGAAAGAATTTCCAAAAGCAATGACGGCGCAGCAAACTGAGAAGACCCCACCACAGGTACAGAAAAAGCCAGCCAAGTAGTCATCTCAGAGGCAAGAAGCACACTGAAGTGCAAAACGTAAATCCCATTTTTGCAAGAATTGGAAGCGGATGTTCTGCCTGCTCTCAGGAATTTCCCTGTGCCTGGTTCCAAAGAGCAAAGGAGAAGGAGACCAATGAGAAGCCACCCAAACAGGCCGTATTTGCAGACAGCAAGGAAGGAAGAAGGAAAACTGCACAGGAAAGGGACAAACATACACATACACAAAGGCCCAACCAGATAGCTGCTTATCTCCATAAGAAAAGTAAAGGCTAACCAAAGTTATACCAAAGCCTGAGTTTTAATGCAAATTCCAATTATCCTGAAACCAGCCCTGACCACTGCCCTGTGTATGCCTCCCAGAGAGCTGGCCCCAGAACAACTCACCACATCCAAAGGCAGGTTACCAAAAAAAGAACATTAACATCAACTCAAAGAAACTTGACAGGGAGGTGCCTGGGTAGCTCAGTCGGTTAAGCATTTGCCAACATTGGCTCAGGTCATGATCTCACGGTTTGTGGGTTTGAGCCCCGCATTCAGCTCTGTGCTGATAGCTCAGATTCTGTGTCTCCCTCTCTCTCTCTTCTCCTCCCCTGCTGGTCTTCTCTCTCTCTCTCTCAAAAATAAATAAAAACATTAAAATTTTTTTTTAAAAGGTACTTGACAGAAAAGGAGTACAGGAGCAGGAAATACAAATTACAAACAGACTAGTTTCCAGAAAAAATTTTGTCACTGAGGAGATGAATAGCATGACTAGACATTTTCACCATTAATTTGAAAACCTAAAGAAGGTAATAGCTTCTATTATGCCAGAGCACAAAGCTGTAGATACAAAACACAAGAACTCAAGGAACAGTGAAACTACTGGAAGAAATAAAACATGAACTTACAGCTCAAGGAAGGAATGGAGGAAAAAGATGAGATTGTTGCAGACACAGAGGTGAAATTAGAATGCGTGCAAAGGTAAATGGATACTGCTGATGTACAGTAAAGAACATAGAGAATAAAAACCAGAAATCAACCGCCCAAAAAATGGAAATGAAGAGTTTAAAAGGATTAGAAAAGAAAATGATATATAGGGAAAGTACTGAAAAGAAATTTTCATATTCCAAGGAAGAAAACAGATTTTTCTCAGACATAAAAGTAAGAGGTCATTAGTAATGTTAAGATAACATGAATTCTCATACTTGAGTAAGTAAGTTCTAAGCTCCAGTGTATATATCTAAAGATCTTTATACCACCACCACAGGACTTTAGAAAAAGAAAGGATTTTAATAATCATATTAAACATATGTTACCCAAATAAACCTAGGGTATCTTATAACATCTCAATATAGTATCATCTTGGTGAAAACAGTCCAGCAACCAAAATTTTAAAAAGCTTTATTTATTTATTCAGTCCCTGAAAGACATAGCAAAAAGGAAACTATTTTTTTATATAGAAATTGTCCAAAAAGAAATGATCTGTCCCCTTACTGCCTTCATCAATATTCTATAAATACTTTGCAATTATTCCTAACTTTTTACTATCAACAACCATCAGAAAGAGTCACTGAAACCTTCTCTTGCCCCTCTCTTATTCATTAACCTCTCTTATTCATTAAAGGATCTGCTTTGCCTGGTTTTATTAGTTTTTCTCCCTATTTTTCCCAAAGTTCAGAGATCTTAGGACCTGATTTAACCAACAAAATGTGTTTCCCAATGGCAGTTGTGTTTTAAATGATTATACATGAAAATTGGGGAACCGGGGTGCCTGGGTGGCCCAGTCAGTTAAGAGTCCAGCTCTCAGTTTCAGCTCAAGTCAGAATCTCACAGTTTCGTGGGTTCGAGCCCCGAATCGGTCTCTGTGCTGACAGTGCAGAGCCTGCTTGGAATTCTCTCTCTCTCTGCCTCTCCTCCACTCATGCTGTCTCTGTCTTTCTCAAAATAAATAAATAAACTTTTAAAAATTGGGGAACTTGCTGCATATGTATATATTCATAAAAGAGGCCTATGTTATCCCCACTGATTGAATAGAAAACCAGAATTTGAATTATTGGTTTTTGCGTATCTTATATACTAACTAATGGATGTGAGTTCCTGCTTCTTTGAAAACCTGAATTGCCAAAAAAGGAAAACTGACTAGAAACAATCTTGGGCTTTGAACTAATCAACAGTTAAGCTGTTGTATTGCTGCCTATAGCCAAATTACAAGAGCTTAGAAAAAGCTATGTCTCCTTGATTTGGTCTAAGAAAAAATAAAAATATCCTATGACACAATTTCTAGTCAGTTTAAGAGGTTTCACCTATGTGTAAATGTCCATGTAGGTTATTTCTTCACTAGTAACAGAGAGAGAAAGTAAACATTGGTTAGTGATGGCCCTTAGCAAAATGGTTTTCTTAAAGGTAAATTCAATCTCTGTGTCTATTTCTTTTTTTTCTTTTTCATGACCCTAAGATCAAGAGTCAGATGCTCTACTGACGGAGCCAGCCAGGTGCCCCTCTGTGTCTATTTCAGAAGAGCCTGTAGACTGGCATATCAATCTCAATGAACTCCTGAGAAACCAGTTATTTAGTCAAGTAAGAAATAGCAAATATAATGCGATCTATACCAGAAACCACAAAAAAAGGCAGAAAAATGCCTGGATTCTGGTCCATGTAAGAAGGAATTTATTAATGTGAAAGAGAAAGACTTGAATCTAATCCTTAAGAGAAAATTAAACATAGCAAAATGTACTCCTCTAATACATGTTACTAATGAAAATACAAGATAAAAAGAAAAGCTTAAAATATTTCCAAATAATTTGTGTATAAATAAGAACTAATTTCTTAGTGGAAAGAATAATGGTTGGGATATAATAGGGGCTCTGACTGGCTTCCAGACTCACAATTAAGTAGTTGTATATTAAAGGTTCCATCTTTTAACTCAGCTGGTCAGTAATGCAATTATCCATTTATTGGATGTCTAACATGTTCAAAGTAAACTATTCAAATGTTCGAAGTAACAAAAAATTATGTAGAGAACAAAACAAAAGCTGCCTCTCCCTGATGGAGCCTCAACCCAGTTTCAGGGGGAAGAGGTGCTCATTAAACAAACAGTATCACAAATAAATATATGATCATTAAGAAATAGCCAAGAAGGAGGAACAGGAAGCAGAAGGAGAAATGATGCTTAATTTGAGACTTAAGCATTTGATATGAGGCATTTGCTCAGCAAAACGTAAGTAGAAAGCATGTTGCAGGCAGCAGGAATTGCAATGTGCAAAGGCCTTGAACCTGAAAAGAAGTGTGTTAAGAACCAAATGAAAACCTATTGTTACTGAGTCATGTAAGCACAGAGGGTGATTCCAGGAAGGTTGGAGCTGGTGAGCAGGGGTCAGACCACACAGGTTTGTTCTAAGCAGTTTGGAGGATATTCAAAGAGCATGGATTAATAATTGAAAGTTTTTAATGATGGGGAAATTAGGTATGATTGAAAGGTACTTTCTGTAGCTCTCCTCAAACTTGAAATCTAAACTCCTTTCCATGACCTAAGTAGTACAGCATAATTATTTTTTTAATTTGTCTTTCATTTTTTAAATTAATTTTGAGAGAGAGAGAGAGAGCGTGAGCAGGGGAAGGTCAGAAAAAGAGGGAGACACAGAATCCGAAGACAGGCTCCAGGCTCTGAGCTGTCAGCACAGAGCCTAACGCAGGGCTCTGAACCCACAAACCATGAGATCCTGACCTGCTTGAGCTAAAGTCGGACGTTCAACCAACTGAACCACCCAGGCGACCCCAGCATAATTAGAAAATATTGTAACACAAAAAACTGTCCTACCAGCAATCACAGTGGAAGTAAAAATAGTCACTTGTTTTCTCCTAAAGCTGGTATGCTCCCTTAGTGAAATAGATTTATCCAGTATGGGAAGGAGACTGTGCTATTAACAAACCATCTGGTAGCTATATTTCCCATTAGAAAATCAGAACATGAGAAATGCAAACACTATAACAGAAACAAAACAAAAACAAAAAGAGCAAAGGACATGAAGGGTTTTTTTACATAAGAGAAAACTCAAATAGTTAATAAACTTATGAAAAAGTATTCAGTCTCATTCATAATCAAAGAAAAACAAATTATAGTGAGACAAGAGGCTTTAGGGTCTCTTAGGTTTCCCATTTATTGACCAAAACTTTTCAAATGCTAGTATGTGTATGGGGCAACTACACTCCCATGCTCTGCCAGCCTGGGCTGCAAATTAATAAAACCTTCATGCAAAGCAAACTGACAATGTATGTCATGATCTCTACAACATTCATTAATATACTTCTAAAAGTCTATCCAAGAAAAAGAGTGAAGAGATGGGATTTTGTTATTTTAAGGTTCAATGTAATATTATTTATTTTAGTAAAAACTGAAGAACCTAAAACTGCAAATGTTTGACTAGCAGGGAATAGTCAACAAGACACTAACTGATGTAATAAGTAGCCAAAACAATATACAGAGTACTATGTCTGAGTGTCATAATTGAGAAAGAAAGGTTTTAAAGACTAATGTGTGTTGTTAATTAACTAGAATTTAAATAAAAACCTGAAGGGGCATCTGGGTAGCTTAGTTGGTTAAGCCTCCAACTCTTGATTTCGGCTCAGATCATGATCCCATGGTCATAGAATCGAGCCCTGCATCGGGCTCTGCACTGAGCACAGAGCCTGCTTGGGTTTCTGTCTCTCTGTCTCTCTGTCTCTGTCTCTGTCTCTCTCTCTCTCCCTCTCCCTCTGTCTCTCTCTGCCCCTCCCTGACTTTTGTTCCCTGAATAAACAAATAAATAAATAAATGTAAAAAACTTGAAGAAAAAAAGGCTAATATGTGAGGTATACAACAACAAGCAAAAAAAGCTTTACTAAGATATACTCAAAATAAGTGTTCAGAATATTGAGATGGGATTATTTCTGACAATATGGAAGGGCTAGGACAGATATTCAAATTCTTAGTGATCAAAGGGGCATGGATTCTAGCGGACCTCCCTCCTGGTGACTTGGTTGCTGAAGGAGTTTATCTTAAGAAGTAAAGTGGTCAGAAGTAAACAGAGATCATAGGAACTAAAGTTAGCCTGTACACAGTTCCAATTTCCAAAACTGAATTGAGGTGATACTGGAATGCTAGTGGCCACAGATGCCTAGAAGAAGAAACTATAAGTACTTTTAGGAAAAAGATAACATCATCCTAGGCCTAGAAAAGTTTAAAACAAATGGAAATAAAACATAGTTCCTTCAAATAACAATTAGAATGAAAACTAAAATCTCAGTGGAAACAATGGAATCAATTCAAAATCATGTAGGAAAAGACCACCAACCCAGAATTCTATATTCATAGAAAATATCCTTTCAGAAAAAGGATGATGAAAAGATGAAATGAGAGCAGAAAAGGAGAGAATTCTCCTATTTTTCTTCTAAAAGTTTTAAATATTGAGATACTTAATCTATCTGGAAGTGATTTTTATGAAGTGTGAGGTAATATTCCAATTCCATAATTTTCATTTTGATAACCAATCATGTCAGCAGAATTACAAAAACTATAACTTTTTCCTACTAAGGAAAGGGCATCATAAATCAAGTATCCATGTAAAGATGGGTCTATTTCTAACTCTTTTATGGTGTTTCACTGATCTGCTTATTTTTATGGTCATACCAAACTACTTTTACTACTACAGAATATTTGGTATGTAGCAGGGCAAATCACTGTACATTATTCTTCATCAAAAATATTTGAGCTCTTCTGGACCTTAGCACACATACACAAATATTAAAATCAGGGCACACCTTGGTGACTCAGTCAGTTAAGCATCTGACTTTAGCTAGGGTCATGCTCACAGTGCGTGAGTTTGAGCCCCATGTCAGTCTCTGTGCTGACAGCTCAGAACCTGGAACTTGCTTTGGATTCTGTATCTCCCTCTCTTTCTGCCCCTCCCCTGCTCATGCCCTCTTTCTCTCTCAAAAATAAAAAAAAAAAACATTTAAAAATAAATAAATAAATGATAAAATCAACTTATCAGATTTCCAGAGAAAAAAAGAAAAAGAAACCTATTGGAAGTTTTATGCTTCCAATCCTTGAACATGATAACTGTTTCATTTTATTGGGGTATTTTGTCTTTTAATATATAATTTTTTTCTATAAAGATCTCACATAAAGTTTTTTTTAAATTTTTTAACATTTATTCATTTTTGAGAGTCAGAGAGAGACAGAGCATGAGTAGGGGAGGGGCAGAAAGAGGAAGACACAGAATCTGAAGCAGGTTCCAGGCTCTGAGCTTTCAGCACAGAACCAGTCATGGGTCTTGAACTCACTGACTGCAAGATCATGACCTGCGGTGAAGTTGGATGCCCAACGGACTGAACCACCCAGGTGACCCTCATATAAGGTTTCTAAGATTTATTGCTAGGTACTTGATATTTCCACATTCCTGTAAATGACAATTTAAAATTTCACTTGTTAAATACTTGTTCATTTATAGAAAAATAATTTTGAGATGCTTTCTTAAAAAACTGACAATTAAAATTTTTTTATGTTTATTTATTTTTGAGATAGAGACAGAGCATGAGTGGAGGAGGGGCAGAGAGAGAGGGAGACACAGAATCTGAAGCAAGCTCCAGGCTCTAAGCTGTCAGCACAGAGCCCAACGTGGAGCTCAAATTCACAAAACATGAGATCATGACCTGAGCCAAAGTCAGACACAGCCAACTGAGCCACCCAGGCTCCCATAAAACTGACAATTTAGTTGGTGAATTCTTGGGAATTATCTAGGTATACAATGAGATCATCTTCAAATAATAGTTTTCTTTTCTCCTTCCTATCTTTATAAAATTTATTTCTTTTTCTTACCTTAATGAACTAAGGTTACCAGCACAATGTTAAAACATTCTTGTTTTATTCCTAAAGTATAGAGGATGATTTCAATATTTCACCATTTACCATTATATTTAGTATAGTTTTTTTTTCCAGACATCCTGTCTCAGAAATATGCCTTCAATTCCCAAATTGCTAAGAGGTTGGGTTTTTTGCCATAATTTGGTGTTGAATTTTATCAAATGCCTTTTCATTCTCATTGAAATTATTATATATTTTTTTTCCTTCAATCTGTTAGGCACTCATTGATTTCTAATGTTAAGCCAAATTTACACTCATGGAAAAATCCCACTTGGTCATGAAGTTTTTTATAATACATCACTGGAGTTGGCTTACTAATGTTTTGTTTAAGAATCAAGTATGTAGGACACTTGGGTGGCTCAATCAGTTAAGTGTTCAACTTCGGTTTATAAGCTCACAGTTTGAGTTTGAGCCCTGCATTGGGCTCTCTGCTGTCAACACAAGAACTGGCTTCAGATCTTCTGTCTCCCTCTGTCTCTGCCCTCCCCTAATAGCTCTCTCTCTTTCTCTCAAAACTAAATAAACATTTAAAAAAAGAATCTAGTATATATTTCATGAATGAATCTGATCAGTCATTTTTATTCTTTACTCTCTTTGTTAAGTGTTTGTTGCCAGGGTTATGCTACACCCATAAAATAAGTAACTGATTTCCTACTTTTTATATGCCTTTGAATAATTTGCAAGATACTGGAATTGCAAATGCTCTAAGTGTTTGCAAGAATTCTTCAATTCAAAAAGGTCCTTGTGAGGGGCACCTGGGTGGCTCAGTCAGTTAAGCCCCCGACTTCAGCTCGGTGAATGAATGATCTCATGGCTTGGCTCATGAGTTTGAGCCCTTTGTCAGCCTGTGCTGACAGCTCAGAGCCTGGAACCTGCTTCGGATTCTGTGTCTCCCTCTTTCTCTCTCTGTCCCTCCCCTACTCATGCTCTATCTTTCTCTCTCTGTGTCTCTCTCAAGAATAAACATTAAAAAAAATTTTTTTTAATAAAAAGGTCCTTGTGACCTTTTGTAGGAAGATTTTTATAGATACTTGTTTGATATCTTTAATGATATCTTTTGATATCTTTAATGGTTATGATATTATTCCAGTTTTCTCTCTCTCCTTGAGTCAGTTTTGTAGTGCCTTTAGCTGCTTTATCTAAGTTTTCAAAATTTTTGGCATAAAATTCTTGAGAATTACTTTTCATTAGTGTTATTTACACCATCAGAAACTCATTGTCTTTTTTATACTTGTTATTGGATATTTGTGGCTTCTCTACTTTTTGCCTTAATTAACCTAACCAGATATTTGTCAATTTAGTCTGTGAAAAGAATGGGACATTTACTTTATTAATATTCCCTATTAAATTTTATTTACTCTTCCATTTATATTTTTGTGGTATTACTTCCATTCTCCTATTTTCTTTCAGGCCATTTTGCTGTTACTTCTCTAACTTCTTGAGATGGAACTGTATTCATTAATTTTATCTCTTATTTTATAATAAAAACATTTAAGACTATAAACATCTTACTAAGTAGCAATAGAGCTGAAGGTCGCAATATTTTATATGTTGTATTTTTACAGTGTTTAGTCCTTAATAATTTCTAAAACTTTTTGACTCATGAAGTATTCAGAAGTATCTTTATTTTTAAAAATACAGAGTTTTCTCATTATGTTTTTGCTATCAGTGTCAAACAACTGCTTGGTTGTCAGAGAATGCATTTGATCTGGACAACATCCAGCTTTAAAATTTATTGAAACTTGTTTTATAGCCCAATGTGTGGCAGTTTTTATAAATGCTCCGTGTTTATTTACCTGTATACTGCTTGTAAAGAGATTCTTATCAGTTTTCTTCAAAAATGTTTCTATTTGGGGCGCCTGGGTGGCTCAGTCAGTTGAGCATTCGACAACAGCTCAGGTCATGATCTCACGGTTCGAGGGTTCGAGCTCCGCGTCGGGCTATGTGCTGACAACTCAAAGCCTGGAGCCTGTTCCAGATTCTGTGTCTCCCTCTCTCTCGGCCCCTCCCCCACTCATGCTGTGTTTCTCTCTGTCTCAATAATAATAAACATTAAAAATAAATAGATAAATAAAGTAAGTAAGTAAATAAGTTTCTATTTTATCTTCATTTTTGAATGATAGTTTTTACTGGATACAGAATTCTAGGTTGACAGTTATTTTCCCAGAAGATATAATTTCCCCTGGCTAGTGTATATTCAGGCTGCACATTTGTATAAGTGTTACAAATTCTCAGAGATTATTTTTTTCCCTTACCAACATCAGTGCTTGAGACAGATTTTCTTGAAGTTCTCATTTAAAACTGGAGGAATAAAGGAAGTTTGTTTTCATCCTTATTCAGATGGAGCAGCCCTTAGTATCTCAACTTTATGAATACCCCTCTTTGCAGATAACTTGGGTAGGTCCTGGGCTTTGACCTCTATCCTATGAATTCAAGTTCAGTAAAGATCTTCAAGGTGAAAGTCATCTTTACTGCTGTGCTTACCTCTGAGTTCCCGCTTTTACTCAGCACCACTCAGAATACCCTCTTATGGCGTTAGCACATGAATGCATTCCAGAACATTTTAATCCAGAATTTTAAGTTGTTTTCAGAGAAAGGGTTTATTCTGGTCCCTAGAAGATCATGTTAGTGAAAACAAAATTTCCAGTGGGCTTTAGTACCCTACTATTAATATGAACAACCAAAGATCATCAGACTTTTGAGGAAAATCTCTATCATAAAAGATGTAGACACATACAAATGGGTAGGGGGAGGGTTGGAGAAAGAAGCTTGGAAAAAGAGTAACCATATAGGTAGTAAAAGAAAACTCCAAAACTATTGATATCTTCAGAAGCACACAAAAAGATGTTTTATCTATGAAACAAAATCAGTTTAAACAGATATGCCAATAGAACCTAAAAGAACTCTGGTAATTTTTAAAAATCTATTAGTAGAAATGAAAATCAATAGATGTGTTTCAGTACAAAGTTGAGAAAATATCCCAGAAAAATAAATTTTTAAATATATATGAGAGAGACTCTCCGAGAATAAGGGAAAATATAAGAAAATCAAAGAAGCAGTCCAAAAGAAACACCATCCAACTAAGAGTAGTTTTAGAAATAAAGAACAAAGAAAACGTACCAAAAATAAAGGACATGATTTTTCAGATTAAAATATTCCTCTGCATGCTCAACAAATATACAGACAGGTATGCATGAATGCATATTATCATAAATCTTAAGCATACTAAAGACAAAAATTCAAGGCAATGAAGGGATAGGAACATGTCAAAAATAATCAGGGGTTATAATAGCATCAGAATTCTCTATTATAAACATTAGAAGGAAAAAGAAATTGGAACAAGAACATAAAATTTCTGAAAGACAATTATTTTCAAACTAGAGTTCTATGCCAAACTTCCAAGAAAGTATGAGGATAAAATAAAAATATTTTAAGACATACAGATGGCCAACAGTACATGAAAGATACAATATCACCAATCATCAAGGAAATGTGGATTTGAACCACAAGGAGATATTACCTCACACTTGTTAGAGTGGCTATTATCAAAAAGACAAAAAAAAAATAACAAGTGTTGGCAAGAATGTAGAGAAAAAGGAACACTTACTAATGTATAGTCGTTTAGCCACTATGGAAAACAGTATGGAGATTCCTCAAAGAATTAAAAATAGAACAACCATATGACTCAGCAATTCCACTTGTGGATATTAATCCAAAGAAAATAAAAACACTAACTTGAAAAGTTACATGCATGCCCATGTTCATTGCAGCATTATTTACCTCAGCCAAGATATGGAAACAACCCAACTGTGCACCGATGGATGAATGGAAAAACAAAATGTGGTATACACACTACAATATTATTCAACCATAAAAAAGGGATGAAATCTTGCCATTGGCAACAACATGGATGGACCTTGAAGGCAGTATGCTAGGTCAAGTAAGTCAGCTAGAGAAAGACAAATACCTTATGATCTCACTTATAGGTGGAATCTAAAAAACAATAAAAAATAAAAAAGTAAAAAAGCTCATATATACAGAGAACAGATTTGTGGTTACCAGAAGCAAGGGTTGGGAAATGGGTAAAATGTGTGAAGGGGGAGTCAAAAAGTACAAATTTCCAGGTATAAAATAAATAAGTCATGAGGATGTAATGTACACCACTGCAACTATAGTTAATAATACTATACTGCATATTTGAAAGTTGCTAAGAAAGTAAATCTTGAAAGTTTTCATCACAAGAAAAAAAATTCTTGTAACTGTATGGTGACAGAAGTTAACTAGACTTATTGACTCATTTCTCAATATATACAATTATCAAATCATTATGTTGCACATCTGAGATTAATGTGTGAAAAAAAACTTTTTTCACACATTACATGGTCTCAAAAGATGTACACTTCATGCACCCTTTGTCAAACACATACTGGAAATTGTGGTAACAAAAAAAAGAGAGCAAACTAAGAAAGAGGAACATGTGGCTCCAGGAAACAAGAGGTCTAACATCCTAAAGAATCAAAGAGAATTCAATTTTATAATGATGAGTGAGCAAAGGAAAAGTGCAGTGTCAGAGGCCCAGAGAGATTCTCCAAGAAGACAAACTCCACAGAATATTTTATATGTTACAAGGTACTGAAAGGAGAATTTTAAAAATGACTTAGAGTTTGCAACTGATAAGACTACAGAACCTCAATCAAATACACAGCCAGAAAACCAAGACAATTATTAACTCCAAGGAAAATAATAAGTTGTGCAAGAAGGAAAGAGTAATCATAAAAAAAAAACTTCCACGGCTTAGTTGGAAATAGTATTTACTTAATCATATAAACATAAACCTCTAACACTTATCTAAGCAAAAATTTTATACCCTAAAAATGTAGGATCTTGGGGGAGGCGGTACATGTGATAGGGGTTTGTGAGAGTTAAAGTCTTCTTCCTCTCAGAGGGAAGTAATAATCAATGCCAAAACCTGAAATATTAAGAAACAGCAATAGGAACCTGTTATCTGAAGATGTTGAAATTAGTGCAAATGATCAGTTCACTTTGTTGAAAACAATAGCCACTGAGAAGGAAAAAAAAATCGAAGAATGGAGAAGGCTGATGGTTTCCAGTAACGAAATTCACAGAAAAATGGATTCCTTAAACATGTATGTTATACTTTTCATTTAAAAAGAAAAAACCTGAGAAGATTCAGCCATGACTTTATTTGGGTCTACAGTGCGGGTACTGAACACCATAAGATTTAAATATATTTATTTTTCTCCCATTTTACAGATGAAAACCAACCTAAGGCAATACCTCTGTCAAGACACCTGTATGACAAGGAGTTCAGGTTCCACTGGAAAAAGGGAGCAAAGTGAGAAGTATTGCCACATTTATTTTGCCTTGAGTAGCCACCTCCTGTAATGCTGACATATGGCTTCTGACGATGCATTATTGGGTCCTTACGCCTGACACCACAGTGGTTATGAGAAATATATATGGTTTTCCTTTCATAGTGATATACCAGAATCTTGCCGATGAAAGGCACTTTTCACCCACTTTGAGCATCATTATCTCTTTCTCACAGTTTCTGCCTTTATAAGAAACTTCCCTTCCGCCACAGCCATACAAGAGATTTTCCTACACTATTTCTATTATCCTGAAAATGTTTTTCTCACCCACTCCCTCATGCTGATATGACTACCACACAGCATTAGTGAAGCTTGATGCATAGGTTGGGGTGGGGAGGGTGACAATGTTCTCTGGTTTTTACTTCACACAAATCATTTCATATGTTTCATATTTAAGTAGGTTGGACTCAATCACTCATTCAATCTTTCTAAAGTTCTGCTATGTTCTGGTGCCAGAGCCCATAATTACCATAAAACAGGTTGATTTCAGGCCGAATTGCACTGGAAAATGACATTTTGCATTTTTATTGGCACTTTGAAGAGAACATATTCTTCTCCAGTTATTGTACTTTTTAACACTAAAATACTGAGAAATAGTCTTTCCATATGTATTATAAGAAAGAAATTTTAAATTAAAGATTTATTCCTTTCTCTTATAATTTTTATTAGCATTTTAAGCAAGTTCAGTGCCCATCAGCCCTAGATCTAGTTATTTTTATTGATGCCATATAGACAATCCATAATCAAAACCACCAGCGAAACTGCTATGTCTCTTCTGCTTCTGCTAGAAAATTGGCAGAAAATTCTCATTTAAAACTTGCAGGAAAAACCCAGAGGAAGCTTGCAGAAATTCTTTATGCTATATTTCCCAGCAACAGAATATTTTCCTGCCTTTGAAAACTCAATTAAATTTTACTTCGCCAAAAGTGTGGAAACCAGGTGGCACCTAAGATTCCCATCCTCATCCCTACTCGCCTTTATTCTTATAAAAACAACACTGTGATATTTTGCAACAAATAGTATAAATCCCTTTTGACCACCCTAGCAAAATGTTATGTCAAAGACCATCAATAAGGAATAGTAAGTTTCCCTCTAAGCATGAAAGGAAGAAACTTGACTAGAGCATAAATCTCCCTGTTCTGTGTACCTCACCAAAAAAATAGATATTCTGCTGCCCAGTGTGGTACTATCATTGCCTTTGTGTTCCCAACTCTCTTGGGTGTTCTTTTCCTACAAAGGATGCTTAAGGAAGCTCAACTCACATTTTGAATGAAAATCCCTCAAGAGACCGCTTAAGCCCTTTGCTGCCCCTAAACTTCACCCAGCCTCTGAGCACGTCAGAGATTGACCTTACCCTTCTCCAAAGTGACTCAGTTACTGTTTCTTTTGTGGGCTTAGAAAGGAGAGTAGTTGGATTTCATTTTCCCTGTACTCATGTTTAATTAATATTGCTTTAACTTTATTAGCTTTATTGAGAGGCTGATCTCTCAAGAGACCTGAATGGAAGAGAAGCAAATTATGAAGGCTTCCAGCTTTTGTAAATCTGAGAATTATCTCAGTTTTGCTTGGGTCTGCCAGGGCCAAAGTTTCATTCACACTTTGTTTTATTACCATATTGGAGTGGTAAAGATGGAACCACAAAGCAAATACAAGTGAAAATATTAAGCAGAGATCAGAATTCTTTCCGCAGGTTAGTTAGAGAAAATATGTTTTAGGGGTCTTCACGGTTTCTCAGAAAGCCTAGAGAAGTCAAGTGACTGCTCAGATTCACTAGAGGGTTAATGGAAGTGCCAGGTGTAGAGTGCAGTTCTCACAGCTCCCTGCACCATACCAATATTAAGCTACAATCCCTAGGTGCTAAACTTCACAAGTCTAGACATTCTGTTGTAATTAGATATAGGGCTGGATTCACATGAAAGGATTGAATTAGAGATACACAAATGAGGGAGGGTTGCAGCCATTGACTTTCCCAAAAGAGAAAAAGTGACTAGGGTACATTTAATATGAAAAAGGATAGTCTTAAAATTTGTGGTTTTGACCATTTGCTAATAAAGTTGAAGGCCCAAGACACATGGTGATTTGAAATTTTGTTAAAAATGGATGATTCTGGGGCGCCTGGGTGGCTTAGTCGGTTAAGCGTCCGACTTTCCCTTAGGTCATGATCTCGCGGTTTGTGGGTTCGAGCCCCGCGTCCGGCTCTGTGCTGACTGCCAGCTCAGAGCCTGGAGCCTGTTTCAGTCTGTGTCTCCCTCTCTCTCTGACCCTCCCCTGCTCAAGCTGTCTCTCTCTCTCTCTCTCTCCTAGAAATAAAACATTAAAAAAAAAAAGGATGATTCTGTGGTCTGTGAGCCTGGTCTCAAGCCTTTCATGCGCACCTAAGCAGAGCATTTGTTCTAGGTTTTTCCTCTGCACAAAGTAATTCTCATAAAGTGATTTTTAAAATTTCTCTATAAAGAAAATATGGCCTGGGAAAGAAAGTCAACTAGATGTGTGTGAGATGTGTGTAAAGAGAAAATAACACAAAGGCAAAGATATCTAGGAAAATGACGTCTCTTAGATGCAATATCATGTAAAATACATACTGGTGAATACAATAATTTAGTCAATTAACCAACAAAAAGTATTCTTTGAGTTCCTAATGCATGCCTGAGGTAAGTCTTAGGGACACAGGTGTGAATACCTTTGACACACTTCATGTCTTCAGTGAGTTATAAGTAACAAATTTCAAACAAGATGTATGATATAAAAGAAGAGTGTGACGTACCTGAGGAACATATCACCAAGGAACCTGACACTGTCCTACAGAGAATACGTACCCGAATGGGTGACATTGAAGCTAACTAATGCTGGTACTTTATGTGGAAGTAAGAGCAAGCCATTAACTTGATTAAGCAAATGCCTCAGTCGATCCAAAAATTATTTTTATGAATAAAATGGTATCTTAAAGAATTTATTGCCAATTTGAGAATTCTAAAAGTTCTAGAACTATTTATCCCTTGAGAATGTTAATGATAGGAGAAAGGCTAAGGGCTGATGACTGAGACTCCTGTCAGGAGATAAGAAGAAGAATATGATCCAGTGATACAGGGAAATGTGGCCAGAGAGAAGAAAGGAAACGAACAATGGTACAAAATGCTTTAAGAGGCTTAAGAACAAGGAAAGGTGAAAGATGAGTGTATTAAGAATCTTCAAGAAAGTGGTCTGAGTGGAATGGAGGTAGTGTGACAGGAAGAAGGAGCAGGGCTCATATGGACTAGAAATGGAGGGAGCATTCCAATATCTTTGCCCTTTGAAAAGTATCACACATGGTCACCCTTTCTGACTTCAAGGACTTCCTGGAATCCTCTTCCTTTCAAAGAATTGTTTCTATGAGGAAGAAGAGAAGAAGAATACCCTTGTTTGTGTTTCCTCAAAAGTCACCACAAACTGTCACTAAATGTTGGCACATTCTAAACACTCAACTCTTATTTATTCAACGTTTATTTCATACAATCAGATGCTTTGAGATGGGCAGCAAACCAGAGAAAATATTTGTGATCCTTAAGTATTGATGATTAAATCAATAAAATCACTACCAGCCAAAACTATTCGAGGAAAATTTACTTATACAGAGCCTTCAAAGAGTGCCAGCTTCCAAGCTGAGTTCGAGTGCCAGCTTCCAAGCTGAGTTCGCCCTGTCTCTCGCTGGGTGGCAAGGTGGTCCCTGTTTCCCACCCTCGGTCTGCTCTGCCGTTCACAGCTCTTGGATGGGTCGGTCACTCTCTGTTCAAAATCATTTCAGGTTTCCTTTACCTACATTAAAAAGTGAAATTGCCTTAGCTCACTTGTCCTCCACAACACAGTCCCAGCTTAGCCAACTTCCCAGAATTACCTTCTGAAAACCTTCCACTTTTGTTTAGCTGACCTACTCCCCATTTCCTGTGCCATTTCTTCCTAGATGAGAGCCAATCCTTTCCTTCGTCTGTACCTATTGCTATTGGCTGTCTCTGCTTAATGGCCCTCATTTGACTATTACTGAGGGAATATAAAGTACTTATTAAGGTGTCTGGTGATGAATACTTTTCCTTCCTTTTTCTCCCCTTAAGGAGGCATTTGTTAATGAACTCTGAGTGATGATCTAGTTTCTGTTGTATCCTGTAGGTGCCTTGTGTGATTACTTTTGTCTGCTTATTCTTTTTCAGATGTCTTTTTTTTTTTTTTCATTTTAGTTCAAAGTTCATAGAAGCAGAAAGTCTGCTTACTGACACTGTAAAGTTAGCACCTTAGTCACCCCATAAAGACCTCATTGTGATGATGATGATAGTTCATTTACTTTAAATGAGCTGCTATATAGAATGCATGCAATTAATTGAATTTTGAATTTATTATCTATCATAGGATTGGCAGACAAGTAAGCCAAAGGATTACCCTTATGTTGTCCATATAATTATGATTCCACAGGAAAATACACTTATTGTTTATTTTTTAAAGTTATTTATTTATTTTGAGAGAGACGGAGACAATGTGAGGCAGGGAGAGGTAGAGAAAGAGGGAGAGGGAGAATCTCAAGCAGGCTCTGTCTGCCAGTGCAAAGTCCAAACTGGAGCTCAATCTCATAAGATCATGACCTGAGATGAAATCAAGAGTTGGATGCCCAACCAGCTGAGCCACCCAGGTGCCTCAACTTTCTATTTATATTTAAAAACCAATGCCATCTCTCAGTAATTTTCCTGCTTCATCTCACTATGGCATCAAAAGGTATCTTAACTTTTAAAGTTAATATTTTTTCAATCCAATATCAAATATGAGTCAGTGGTATGCAATATAGTACCTCTCCTCCAGATCAGGGAAATCTTATTTTCCACACAATAAAATATGCCCCTGTCCCTTAAGGAATACATAGAAACGCTCTACTTTTTAGCTCTCCAATAAGTTCATTTTCTGCAACATCTATAACATGATGGTCTTACTTCTCTGTTCAACTGGATACATAGTTATGACATAAACATTCCTAATCCGCATTTATTAAAGAGTAGCACCCATCTTTCACACTGGAAATAAGTGCCAGTAAAGTTGTGCAAAATTCAGTGGTTGCTTCCAAAGCTTTTTGTCAACATTTTTCAACTGCTCTGTTTCAAGACCATAAAGTTTTGAACCAAAGACGTTTGGAAAGAAACTGAAACCATGTGAATCAAAGAAGACAAGAACAAGAATAATGAAAGTTGACTGATGTGAAACCCACAAATCTCTCCCAGTTTCAACCAAAAAACCATATAAGATGACTGTGCTTTCCTCTCCTCTCGTTTCCTTTCCTCCCTCCCCTGCCCCCACCACCTCTGCCAGTACTCTGGAATTTTATGTGGTTGTTAACTAGACTGAAAATTCTTATCTTTTCTTACCTCTTGAGAAAATAAGGAAACACTAACCACCTGGCCTAATAATTGCCAAACCCAAAGTATAATATCCTTTAGAGACATCATTCAATTTTTATTGATTAATTCTAAAACTCCTATTAGGCAGATTACTTTTTCTTGAACACTAGAAAACTCTGTCCATGTCTCTACACCAGCACATCCCAGTTTAATAAAAGAATAAATAAAAATAAAAATTCAAATACTTAATCAACTATTTTGTCCATGTAGTGACACACATCTGGTCTTTGGCTTCAGGGTTTTGTTATCTTGTCTCTTCATTTTGATTCTTTTTTTTTTTTTTCATTGAGTTGACCCAAAATTGGGTGTCATATAGACATAGATTTAGATACTAAAAAGAATATTCTTTAAGATCACACAGAAAATTGATGGAATTCAGCTAGCAAAACAATAGCAAGTTTAAGGGTGATGGAGACTATTCTACACATATTACTGTATCACAAAGAAAGAAATTAACATGAGTCAAGAATCTTATCCTCAAAAATGTAACTGGGGAGATAGAGAACACAAAACCATTATAAATCTCAACCCCATTATTTCTTATCTGTTCAACCTTGGGCTACTCATAGACATTCATATAAGCCTTACCTGTAAAAGTGATGTAGTTGGATTTAATCAACTCTAAGTTTAGCTCAAAAACGGGGCCAAAAAGAGGATGCAAAGTGTAAGGGCATTCCAAAAAAAAAGGCAGTAATCAAGATAAGTAAGAATTTAGTATAATATTTTTAAAAATGAATAAACTATGCCGCATAGGCTACCTGCCCGATTTTTTAATGTTTTTTTTTTTATTATTATTTATTTATTGAGAGAGAGAGAGAGCAGGGAAAGGGCAGAGAGAGAAGAGAGAGAATCCCAAGAAGGCTCCATGCTGCCTACCCAGGGCCGGATGCGGGTCTCAAACCCACAAACCGTGAGACCGTGAGCTGACCCAAAACCACGAGTCAGACGCTTAACCGACTGAGGCACCCAGGTACCCCTAGCTGCCTGATTTTTAAACAAAGTTTTATTGGAGAGTCAGGACTAGGTGAGGCAAGTGAAACAGAGTTGTTCAAGGGCAAGATCAGATCTGCCTTTATTTGAAATCTTCATACAGTGTTTATCATGTAGAGGTTTTTTTGCATTAATCTTGATTATTTTAACTATGGCACTAAAATAGCATTTATCTTCATTACTGAGTTGTTTGAAACCCCCTTAAATCTTGTCCCTGAGGTAAGTGCCTCACTCAGCTTACCTTAAACCCAACCTTCAAGACTCTAAGAAAAACTAAAAATAAAACACTAGGAAAATATGTAATGCACACATAATAAATTATTGCAATTATTAGCCAGCAAGTAGCTCTAATATCAAACAGATATTACATTTTACTTTAAACAGCAAGTTTCACAAGCAGCCTAATACTATAAAAGCTCAAAGCAAGAAAGACATCCCTGCAGGCAGGGTGGTAGTAGATCAAAAATAAAAATATTACTAAAAGACTGGCAGATCAACGGCTAGTTCTTGGTTTTCTTGCTCTCCTGGTATGACCAGGCTGTGTTTAGTCTGGCCATTCCTTTTCATAGCCAAGCCTTTGAGTGTTAGACAGTGCAGCCTGGGGTACCTTAGTTTCCACCCACTCCTTAGTACTCTAAGAGAAGCCTGCTTGGAATGTAAAGTTCGCTTCAGTAGATGTTAAGTTGAATTTCTGGCCTTTCTTAGAAGACAAGTCCTGGTTTTGCTTCTGTCCAGAGCCAGCTCCCCTTGCCCTATAGAGGCACTGTGTCATTGGCCGTTGCTGTGCTGCTGGTCCACACAGAAGGCAGTAAGCGTGAACTCTGAGGCCTAGTATAGGGAGGTTCAGCAGGTGGGAGAAGTGTGGGGGTTGGAGGGGATCTAGGATTTAGAACTTTTGAGAACACTCTCTTAATCCCCCCTGTCTGTAGTCAAGGCTCAATTGAAAGCTCCATCATCGGTGTAACTCCCCTGATGTACAGTTCAAGGGTATAGAGGGTAGTTCAAATTAGAATTTATTTATTGCAACTCATTGTTTTGGCAACTGATAAATACAGGAGAAGAACTGAGCAATCTTTCAACCTTTTCTGTAGGGCCTGAACCTCACGTAGCAACATACTTGCTCTTATAAATATTCCAACAAATACATTTTAAAAAATAATAGAATAATCAGGTTATCTTTTGGCAGGCTTTAATGAATTAACAGGTCTATAGCTATACTACCCAATAAGATAGCCCCTAGTCACACATGGCTATTCACATTTAAATTTAAAGTAATTAAAATTTTAAAAATAAAAAATGTAGTTTCTCAAGCACCCTACCACACTTAAGAGCCACACGTGACTAGTGACTACCATATGAAGATATGGAATAGACATAAAACATTAAGTACAGTTACAAAACATACATAGGGCTAATATAGAACATGGCTATCACCATAGAAATTTCTATTGGAAAGTGCTGCTCTAGAAAGTCTGCTCTAGACAATGAACTTTGATTGCTGCCAGACATTGTGTGATAGAAGTACACAGCAGCTCCTTGCCAAAAAAATAAATCAAACCTGAATAAAATTAAGCCTCTGGATCTAACTACCAATTTACAGGAAATACAGGGGACAGAAGAATGTGTTACACAACACCACGGGGATCCAGTCAGCAAATTCCAGATTGTGGAACACTATTCAGAAAATATGATGCTGTTTTGTTAACAAAAAATGTTACCCCCCACAAAAAAATTGATGGAAGATACTTAAATCTCATAGATTCCATGAGATTTAAGTAACATATCAAATAATTATAATCTGTAGCCCTATAAATAGCCTGTTTCAAACAAACTGTGAAATAAATCATCATAATTTTAAAACAAGTGTGGAAATTGGAACACTGGATATTTGCTGATATAACTATCACGAATTTTAGATAGGCATAAAAATGGTATCATGGGAATATTTGAAGCATCTTTACCTTTTAGGTACTTACTGAAATATTTACAGATGAAGGGATTGCTTGGACTATACTTTAAAATGGTCTGGATCTGGGACCTCAGAGAAGTAATAAAGGAAACAAGCGTGGCTATGACTTGTTTGTTGGAACTTGATAATGGGTACATGGGAATTGATTGTATTTTTTGCTCTTCTTTTATGTATGTTTGAATTTTCCTATAATAAAAAGTTTTTAAAAACTTTATTGTGCCAGCCAATTATAACCCTGTCATATAAATCTGTTAATTGCAGATGAACTAGCAACAATATTTAACCATCCCTCATCTGTGATCAAACTATTTATACTTTAGAACTTAGTAAAGCTCATTGCGACACAAACCTCCATTGCAGTATGCTTAAACTTTATATTAACTATAACAGGGTTTTTTTTTTCCCAAATAACAAATGAAAATATTCATCTTAATTAAAACATTTCTTAGTTAAAAGAAAAAAATGTCAGAAATCACTCTTAACATGACACCAGTAGGGGGAGATAGATGCTGGTTTTCCTCTGGGAAAATTTTTTCAAGAGATAATCTATGTTTTTATCTGAGAATCTGGATAATTTGGGGGATGGCGGGTGGGAGGACAGTCTCCTATTGGGTTTTCAGTAAAAAGGATGTTATTGTCCTCAATTCTTTAGTTTCATTTCTAAGAGAGGAATCCTTCCCTCTGCATCATGACAATCTATTTTCCAATCTAAACATATGTTCAAATTTTAGCAATAACACTGTCCAAGTTGTCTTCCTGCTCCTGTCTTATATCTCCATAATGGACTTCCTAGCGATTATTCAAGTATTTCTTTAACAGTATTTCTTTTACTCTTCCATGTATAATGCTAAGTTAACATTTGTGTTAAGCTATAATATTTTGAATAATATTCATTCATACGACCTTTCTTGAACGTCTACTATGTTCAGTGCTGCAGTTATCACGAAGGATAAGACTTAGTTCCTGCCCTTAAATAGCTTATGGTTTAGTAGAAGAGCACAGCATTCCATAGGATAAGATAGGGGATGTCCCTGATAGTATGGGAGCCTGTGGAATGGCAAATGACCCATTTTGGAGAAAGACTTCCCAAATGGGATATTGGAATGTACAGCTATGTCTTTCATTTACTCATCAATTTGTTTAGTTACTTAATATGTTTTTATTTTATCCATTCAACCAATACATATTGAGCACCTTTTATGAACAAGATATAGTGTCCTCTTGATTCAAATTACCATAAATTTGGGACACCTGCTACATCTGACTTCAGCTCAGGTCATAATCTCACAGCTTATGGGTTTGGCCCTGCGTTGGGCTCTGTGCTGACAGCTCAGAGCTTGGAGCCTGTTTTGGATTCTCTGTCTCTCATGCTCTCTGCCCATCCCCCACTCAAGTTCTGTCTCTCTCAAAAATAAATAAACATTTAAAAAAAACCATAAATTCTTCTTGCTCAGGATATACCATCTTTGACAAAGTGTGCCTGCCTATAACAATGAATGGTTCTAAGCAATTTTTCTTCACTTTGTGAAGTTCACATTAATATAAATTCCTCCTTCTACTGGAAAACCCCAGCAACTCAAATACTACTTCTGGATATTTCATACTAATTAAAAAATATTTTACTTTATATCTTTATATGAAATTAAACAGATTCTCTTCCTTCTAATGATTATGCAATTTCTTATGTTCTTTAGCCAATTCATTTAAAATAGTCTTATTGTCAAGACCATAACTCCATAGAAAAGACTTCTCTATTACGGTCTCCCTCTGCACTAAACTTGAGTTAACATGATCATCTCATGGTCTAGTAAGGAGAAGGTTTCTTTTCCAGGAATTAGATTCTTTGAGTGATACCTATTTCCTACTTCCTCGTGGCCCTAAGTATTACCCCTCCTCTAAAGTCTATCACAGGCAGATAACCAAACCTGCACATAACCTTTCTATTTCATGAGGAAATCTGAGTTGCAGAATAGTCCCTACTTTGCAATGGTCTTGAGTATTCAGAAAGTTCCACAAGGAGCTCTCTCTCACTATTTTAATTTTATGTCCCCAAAAGGCTCCTCTTTGTAGCTTTCCATCTGGTCTCACCTCCCTCCTTCCCTAGATTCAAGTTGGTATTTCACTCTGAGATCCCAGAGGGAGTAGTATGGGGTCTCTACCCATTTGGCCCTAAGTCTTCCATTTCACTTCGGGTCTGAGCAGCTCAAGATCACCACCTCAGCCAGCATGTCCCTGAGTTTTCCTTTCAAGGAGTCTCTGATTAGCCTTTTGTGTGTTTCTGGGCATTAAGCCCCACACTCAGCTTTCCCTTCTCCAAAGTGCTTTCTGAATTGTTTCCTTCATGCTCCTCTTCCTGATTTTTGTTGATAATCTGTCCTTGCCCTTGAGTTACGTAAGCCTTCTGTTATGAATTCTCTCCATCAAGTTCTCTCAAGCTTCTTCCTCAAAATTTCACTAACATGTCTTCTTCTTTCTGTCCTTTAAGCTCGTGCATTGCTGGTCTAGTCTGCAGGTTGTCTGTTCCCAAAACATGGGTCTCTTAGTCAGGCTTCCAGGTACTCCTCCTCTTGCATAATTTCCAGTAGCCACCAAACAACTTTTTAAGGGAGGTAGTTTTTTCTTACAAAAACCATGCCTCTGAACTTTGCCCTTTCCTTCAACTCTGGCCATTCACCACACCCAGCATGTCTCCTGGATCTGGCACATACAGTCCTTTGGAGTGTACAGCTACTTTTACTCCAATAAAAAAGACTGTTCAGACACAAATGATATCCAGAAGAGTAAAGTTACAAATATATAGCTCCACGTTCTTTGGCTGGCAGAGGTTTGCAGCCTTCATCTTGGCCAAGCCCTCTCTGTGTTTACACCATTTCTTGTCACCAGCACCCCTCCTAGCCCTGATGCCAGGGTCAGTATTTTCCCTGGCTTCCCCTTTTTTCACTTCCCGCTGCAGGTCATGGAATTGTTAGGTCCTCTTCTACCTTGACCTTACGGTCACTTCTCAGTCTTTGGTCCTAAGTGTCCTCCCATCAGATGCCTTAGCACTTCAGAAGCGTCTCACATTTACTAGTGTGACTAGTTCCTGTCTAGTTCCATGTGACCTTCTCTCCTCTTCTTTTCAAGAGATATATTCGCTTTCCATCAGTTCATACTAGAGCTCCTCCCTCTCTTCTTTCTTCCTCCCTCTCTCTCAAATTTTTATTTTCTCTAAAAGCTTCAGGCTTCTTCATAACTGCGCCAGCATCTCTTGGATGAAAAACCATCAGAGTCAAACCAGGCACATTGGCATAATGAACTTTCAACCAACTGCCACACCTGAATTCTGATCAGGGATCTGACAATACTAATATTCTTTTGACCTTAATTACATGTGTTCTTTAAATATTCTATTTCCATTTTATCGTATCTAGTTCATAAATCACAGTGTGTTGAAAGGAAGTATACTTTGATACCTTTTTTTTTTTTTTTTGAGAATCTCTTTGCTGTACTTTCATTATTGTGAACTGGGTACCTCATGTAAATATAATGTAGTTATGCATTTTCACTTGGAATAAATAACAAACAAACCAATTCTGGAACTCTAGAGTGTGTTACTTAAAAAGTCTCAGTCTGCTATCTAATCTGGGCTCACATCAGAGCTATCCATAGATCATTTCACATAGAAAAGCTCTACCTCTGCCTCTCCTTCTCTCCAGGGGCTCAGATACAGAAACTCCTTGGGGAACTCAGAACCACTATCTAAATGATTCTTGAGATAGTGATATCAATAGCCACAATGAAGGTAAGGAGCCTAGAATTTCATTTCTGTGAACAAATGTAGGTGATAAGATTGGCCTTCTGTGATTTTGCTTTGCCTTCACGTTGCCTCTCTTCAAAGAACTACACTTCACATGCTTTTCCACACTCCTGTGGACTCCCATCCTGATGTTCTAATTTTCTGGGCATGTAAATAAGCAGTATAATAGCCTTTGCCAAAGGAAAAAAAAGGTGGGGGGTCATCAGGCTCAATTTTTACATTGTGGTTTGTCATGCTAATTTATCTCCTGGGATGGAAGACGATTTCTTTGAACATCCGGAATGACCCTTTGACTTACTGAACATCTAACAGTCTCCCAAAGGTGGGGATGGCTGAAGCAGGATTGACAAAAATATCTGGAGGAAAGGCTGTCCAGAAAGAATGAAAGCAAAGAAAATTACCAAGGACCTCACTTGCTCATGCAACATTTACTGAACAATCACTGTTGTCCACAGACCGGGTTAGTCCTTGACATTTTCTACAGTCCACCTTACTAGCTCTTCATTCATTTTAGAAGACTGAGTTTATGGGAGTAAATAAAGAGAGGAAGGGCCAGTTTCTTTATGTTTTGTCAGGGCCAATATTTCATTATTCTACTCCTTGTCACCCCCCCCTTTTTTAAATTTCTTTCTTTGTTGCTAATTCAGTAAGTAAAAGAAAGAGAACTGCTTTCTCTTCTAAGAAACAGCCAAGTATCTTAAGTAATTGTGCCTATAACCTGTGTCAAGTGAGCCTGTTCTATCTCTGGGTTGGCTATTAGATCGCTGGGGGGTTATGACATTGCTGACAGTTTCTAGGTGACTGAGATTTCCCAAAAGTGGAGCCAGTTACTCCATAAAATGCTTGAGGAATATAAGGTAGACAGCCTACAGCAGCAAAACCTGGCTTAATTATAGCCTCATTTAACCATCTATGTGGCCAGAGGAAAGCCCTTTATGCCTGAGACTCAATTTACCCCTCTATAAAATGGAGATAGAGATCTACATAAAGGGTGATGAGGATTATAAACAAAGTCCATTAAGCATCTGGCATAAACCTCTCCCTTGGTAGATGTCCAATGTTATTATTATTCTTTACAACTCTTAAATGTCAGCAAGAGTCTTTGAGATTGCTGTATGACCAGGACCCTATGCCATTAAGTTTTAGGAATAAGACAGTTTTGTCAGTAAATATATCACGGGCTCATAGATAAACACTTCAAATAATCCATCACACAATGACACCACTCCCTATCGTGCTGCTAAAGACCCTTATCAAACAAGAGGATATGTCATGTGAAAGATACCAGATACATTGAACCATATTACATGACTACTCTGTTTTGTTTTTACCACTGAACTATGTAAGACTGAATGTTTTGTTTTGTTTTGTTTTCTTATTACTTGCAGCTGTTCCAGGAAAAGAAAGGAAGGAAGCTTCTTCCTTTGAATGCTAAAGCTTTAACTTGCACCTAATTTTGAACAGAAAGCAAGGAGAAAATATCAGTTATCTTCTCAAACTCAATTTTTATACACCCCAATTGGCTGAGTAGCCCCTTGCCACCATCACACATAGGTCATGGACTGACAGCTAAAAAGGAAGAAATCTCCATAATAGCAAACATGAATACAAAATAAGGGACTATCCAGTGACATTCATCCATGCATTTCCAAGTAAATAATCCTACAGAAATTAGGAAGAAAAAATTAATGCATATTCTTTTACTTCACAACATAGCTCCAGATAGGGTCTTTGGTTCTATTTTCATTACAAGTCATGTTTTTAACATGTCATACTGCATTTCAGGGAACGTATTCACTTGCCATGGTTGCAAGTATTAATGTTGACAATAAAACTGATGATTCCATTCACTTCTAGCTGTTTAAGTTTCTGTTCCTCAAGGTCTTTTCTGCTTCTAAAATTCTCAAACTCTTTAAGGCCTTAGTGATGATTCTTGATATAATTGATTTGTATTGCATACCATATTAGACCTTCAGAAACTACCTTCTCCCTGTTTTGAGAGAAACTCATTTGGATGGAGGCCTTATATTCCAAAGTGGATCACCTGCTGGTAATGATGAGAAAAGTAACAGCCATGCAAAGAGAACCTATGGGCCAGGCATAGCATTTTATATGTGTATAGCAGTTTATTTAACCTTCCAAGCACCCTGTACACTAGGTTTTCATTTCCACATGTTGTAAGAGAGGCTTTAAGGATGAAGGTTGTACAGGTAACAATTTGGTAAAAATCTAAAACTAGTAAAATCCACATCTCCCTGACTCCAAGACTTGTGTTCTTTCCTTTATACGGTACTACCTAGAATACAAGTGAAATGTGTAAATAAATTAGATCACCTGAGAGTTTAAAACCTAAGTAGCTGAGAAGTGCAAAGTCTACCTGCAGTGGATCAGGAGCAAAGCCTGGGGGTTGGATACTGGCAGCCCCGAACACTCAAGAGCCAGCCATGCTTCGACTGACCTTCACAACATTTGGCTTTACTTCAACGACTTGCCGACATTTAAAACTATAAAGAATTTACATAAAATCAGGATCAAGAACTTCTACCAGCAAACCAGAATACCTGGTCACATCAGGCTTACACATTCCCACATGACAACTAGGAGGACAGCTGAGCAGCAGATGCCCCTTTGGACAGGGCATTCCCTCTCCCATACACCACCGTCTGCCCTCTACTGACATAGCTGATGTGCCTGAGTCTTAGGGCTTTTGAATTTGTGTCCTCTTCCTTTTCTCTACAGCATCCTATCTAGGAAAATTAGAAGGTGAAACGTTCTCAACTTCATAAACATACAGTGTGTCAAAACTATAAGAAAGGATGTAACATGTACCTTTTCCTCAATGGTTTCCTCTTGGGAGTGACCCAAAGATTATGAGGGTTTGGAGAACAGCCTAGGGCCTTCAATTAAAATAGTTTTGTCTTTGGTTACTACCGGAATAAACCTGTAAGCAGACAGCTGTTTCATGCCAGCTGAAATTCTAGTCTTGGGTGGGATGGCAGAGGTTTACGACTTCAGATGAGAAACAGGCAGGAACAGATTATATTCTCATGCCAAGTTTCTTTCTTTATTGCCATGGAAGCAAGAAGAGAAATGCAGAAAGGAGAAAGCTTTGCTAGACCCATGTTTCACTCAGACTTTCTGCTAGGCATCCGGAGCGGCTCAAGACTTTGCAAACACTTTTACAGGAAAATCATGGCTATAGAAAAACCCTAAAATTAAAACAGAACTGGAAAAGAATCAAGACAATGCATTTGTTTTTAAACTCAGAAGTGGAACCCCCCCCCGCCCCCGGGATTTGGTATTCTATAACAAGACTGGAAACATTATTAACGTTAATAAATAAACATCTGGATTGACTTGCAGTCTAAATTTAAGTGTCCTAAATATTTTGGCTCCATTATAACTATATGCATTTTCCAAAATTCTCTAATGTTTCTTCTGTCTTTAGCCTACAGTTCATTTTCTTCTGAGTCTAACTCAGGTCTTGTTTGCCATGAAAATAGACCTTGTTATATAAATGTTTAAGCACCAAATGTCCATAAAAGATATGGGGTTGTTCTTGATTTCATCCCTCGTATTGTATAATATGGGTCCTTTACAGACTCATATCCTTTAATTGGAACCATATAATCACACCATTTGCTTCTCTTCCGTTCATATAATGCTTTGTACTATATATAATCACGAGAGTGCCAAACTTTACCAACAAAAACTTTGTTGAGTTAAAATTAAAACTTAAGGCCATTACATTAATTCCATTTCTTAATGTAAAAATTTATCTAATGTCAGTCCAAATTTGGATAGTGTTGGGGAGAAAACATATAATGTGGTGGCATAAACCAGACTAAGTCCTAATCACGGCCATGTTTCACTTAGATCCTCAACCGCACTCCAAGAGTAAGAGTAAATGTGAAAAGTAAAGGTCAGCAAAACACACCTTCACCAAGAAATAAAGCCAATGCAAAATTAAATGAGCCAGCTACAGAGAATTCTACTCATAAACACAATGCTTAGACTTAATGCGCACCTCACCACCTCTGTGTGAGAATGTTAGTCTCAGGTCCATGGGCTGCTGTTGCTGCCTTGAGTCTTTCTCTAGTTGCAAGCCAAGGGGTTGCTATGCAGTGTCCCAATGCATGGAACCAGAGTTAATCATTCACAGGCCCTTTTGCCTGAAATGAGATGCTTTTCATTTCCCTTGGCTTATGTGAATAATAAAGAAAGAAAACAAACAAAGGAGATAACTGCACTATGTTAAAAGATAATCCCTTAGCATAACTATTGTCTAGAAGGCTGAGCACCATAGGCAGGCAAAAATCCAGTCTGCATTCAGCCACTACGCTGACATTTATTTATAAGAGATTATGCCATGACAGAGCTTCAAGTCACTTAGAAATTCTCCCATTTCCCAAGGCCTCCACAATATTTATACGCAGGATCCCATATTATTTTTCCTGGTGTTATGGCAACAAAGATTTCAATGTTTACAGAGCTATCAAGTTCTGACAGGCCAAGCTGGGGACTTTGCATCACTGGCTCACAGGAAAATGGAGCAAGGGACTTGGGGAGCAGAGCAGGAGCACAGCTGTCTGAACAACTAATACCTGAGCAGAAGAGAGGTAGGAAGCAGGCAAATGGTGCTGATCAACTTGCAGAGCCACTCTGAGCCCAAGAGAATTTGCCTTCATGAACCTGTGGATTAAGGAACATATTACAAAGGATGCAGAACCTAGGAAGTCACAGTAAACCCGAAGGAAAAGCAAATCCCAAACTCCTACTACAATTTTGTACTCCACGTAGATTTTTAAAGCTCTGTTGAATACGAGATGTTAGAGTCTGTTATTAGACCTCTGGGGTAGCGGAAAGGGAAATGAAAATGCAGTGGATGAAGAAAGGGCAGAACAAGTACTCTCTCTGGGCCCACTTTTTGCTTTTAACTACACAACAGAGAACAGCCCAACTTATCTTCACACATAATTCAATCTTTGCCCATAGCTTAGTAGTTTCCAATATACTCCAGCTCTGGGGCTAATTGCAGTATGAAGCCGCCTATGACAATGTCCTAGAAATACTTGCATCTCACGAACAAGCTTATATTGAGAATTTGCCACCTATTACCGGAAAACAACTATGTGTAACTGTGGCCTCATGAGAGGAGTTTCTCTGCACTGAAGGTGTCTTTCAGAGTTTGCTCAGACTCCTCCAATACTCCATGTGACTGAGAAACAGAGCTACAAACAAGACATAGAGTTTAAAAAAAAAAAAAAAAAACAACAGAAAACAAGTCCTTCCAAACATATCCTTTGGACACCTTGGTTATAGTTGAAGCAGGAAATAAAAGTCGTCAGCTTAACCTCAGATACAATATGCCACCACTTTCCAGTCCTAGATGTGGGCCAGGGAAACAGTCAAGTCCGAGCAAAAGGGAACAAGAAATGCTAGGCCAAGTCTTTCTATTTTTCTTTTCTTTGTGTATGTGTGTCATAAGATTATCAGTACTTACTTGGTTAAAAATGTGTAGGATGGGCTTTACAAACATGTGTTTAAGTTTTTTTAATTTGAGGTTTTGTTCTGTTTAAAATTGTAAATAGCAAGAAATATGCATGTGTCCTAATGCTTAAGATGAACATGCCGACAAATAATAAACTGTGACTTACCATGGAACATAAGACATGTGAAAAAAAAGTTTTGCTTACATGGTATGGACTTTCCATTTATATAAAATAAATGTTAAAGTGTTGGGGAGAAAGCTATTAATAATAATTGCAATAAATGTCTCTCTATGTCTTTCTAGATAAACTAAAGCTGTATAAGAAAATAGATAGGAATGAGTACTATGACATTGGGGTCTTTCTTTTTGGACGTTAATAGTGTTTGGGTTGTTTCCCAAAACGAGTTGGGAAGACTAGTTGGAAAACTTAGTTGGAAACCTGTAAGGGAAGAACAGAGCTTTGGGCTCTGTCTCCACACTAGGCCCATCGTCTCATTAGCAACCGTGACCAGGGCTTGCAATATCTGTTGCTATCCATGACTTTGCCTTTCTTTCTTAGAAAGCTGACTTTGCTCATAGTTTACCAGCTCCCTTGGGATCCTGGCACACAGGCAAGTTCATCCATGGCTGGTCTTCCCAACAGTCAGAGATTAAAGAATATCGTTTGAAGCTTTGCTTTAGCGTGTCCTTATCTTTCTTCTGGTCAACTCACTTCAGCTTACCACCCAGCAGTTGCAAAGGCACCTGATGCTAACATCTTAATCACCGTCAAGAAAACAATTTATTACAAACACAATTAATGGCCCAGATATCTTTCCTAAGTACTCATTCGAGAAAATTATGTAAGCTTGAGTCTTACCATGAACTTTGCAAATGTATTATTCACTCATTTAACACATATCTTTAGCTCCTAACTTATGTACAGCACTGTACAATATGCTAGAGCTGCAACAACATGTAACGTAAACAAGGTCTTCCCCCTGATTGAGCTTCTACTGAAGCTGATTGAAATTCTACTGATGAAATCAACCAGTAATACGATTGCTAGTGTCAAATATGGAAAAAGGAAATTAAGAGAATATTACGATAGCCCATATGAAATATCTTCAGATATTGGATGCTTAAAAGCTTCTCCCCTGAATCACATTTAAGAAGGGACTTGTTGGATAAGAAAATTGCTCTGGAACTAAATAAACTGGGAAGCATTCCATTAATGGTAAACCTGATGCTGTTTAGGCTTCTTAGTGACTACTTATAAAGTCAAATGAAATAGTTCTGGCACATTTTAAAGTTCTGTCTTCTGGAAGATAAAATAGAATGATTTGAGGGGAAGGCTCATGTCTTAGTCCAAACTTTGATACTGCAGTGTTAACTAATTCCATCTGTTGACTTCTTGTAGATATTTTGGCTTCTATGACAAAACTGGGAACTTCCTTTCCTGAAGGAAGATACAGAAAAGAGTTTTTGACCTGTCAGATTAATAAGGGATTTCTCTTCGTGTCTATCCTGAATTTATACGCAAAATGTATGATTCATATATACAATTTACTAGTGAGAACATCTAACATTTTCATCAGATTTTTAAGGGCTCTGTGACTCAGTAAAGGATATAGTCACTCAGACAGAATGGTCTAATGTGGTTTATTGCTCTAGGATCTTTCAAAGAGAAGACATGTACTCAGGCCTTCAACTGAATATATGAGGCTCACCTACATTAATGGAGACAATCTGTTTTACTCAAAATTCTCCAATTTAAATTTTAATCTCATCCAAAAACACCCTCACAGAAACATCCCAGAATAACATCTGACCAAATATCTAGACACCATAGCCTAGACAAATTGACACATAAAATTAACCATCACAAGGTATATACCGCATCCTGAAGGACAGTGGTCCAGGCTCACAGGATACCACTTCCAAGCTGGTGCCTTAACTATGCCTCCAAAAGAATATTACAAAGCTTTATCATCCCACAGCTTCTAGATGATGGAAGGTGTGATACAAAAGGACCCCTTGGTTATTTATCCACTGCTACATCTCCTTTGCTTTCAGGTAGGTCCCTTGGTTCAAAGAAATATTCTGCCAGGTCTCATGTAGATAAATCAGATACTCTGTGAGCCACTGGATAGCCGGGAACCTGAGGAACTCTAGGCAGGAAAGAAAATCCATATCTGGAAATACATGTAAATCCTATGACATGACAAATCACTGCCCTCTTCATGCCAGAAAGTGTCCAATGTTTGTTGGTCTCTTTGAAGGATAGTAGTACATTAGGGGTTCAGCATCATATTATAGTAGGGTTCTCTGCTGCTGACACATTGCACTTTCAGCAACAATAACTAGAAGAACATATGCTTTTATCTCTGCCACCATGTCTACTCAGTTCATGGGTACATTATGTTAGCCAAAGACAACATACTAAGGTAGGCAAAGACAACATACTAAGGTAGGCAAAAACATGAGTCATCCTGTTCACTTGATTGACTGGTTGGTGTCTGGTGGGCATTATCATGCAGTAGAAAAATTCGCACGCTTTTTGCCCACTCCTAGAAGTCTATCCAAACGCCTCTACCTCCTCCTCCTGTCTTCAGTCTTCGTATCTTGTTGCTTTCAGATCTCTTACTAAACAGATAAGCAAGTCTACACCACCCCCAGAGTTTGTATACGTCCTTACAGTGGGCCACCTTTCTCTCCACACAAAGTGAATAACCAGCTACACTGCTCAAAGTCCTGTCTGGTGGAAGAATTTCCTTCTACCATTGTTTTCTGGGACACCCATGAATGATTGTTAATAAAATGACCTACTGAGTAGACCTATCCATGAACCTAGCTCAGTTTTTTTCCTCCTCCCTCAGCTAGTCATAAAGCTATAGGTATAAACTGAGGAAGAAGAATTAGTGTCATACAGACAGGTGACTTGGAGATCCAAACTACCTATTTGTCAAAATTATATGTGCTCTCAGGACCTGCTGGTACCTGATTCTGCAACCACTTTCACTGTATAATGGATTGCTGCTGGGCTACCCAGACTTATCACCTAATGGGTCTGAAAATATTCATCTCACGTTGGGCAGCTCTAGTCATTTAATCCTTTGATGTTCTATGTTCATATGACCAGGACCAGTAGCAGATCAGGAGGTGCTTTGAAAACGATGCATAGCATTCAGTTGTGGATGACTGCTCCGGAAATGGGTTCTACAGTATGATTCTCCTATTAGATCTTGCCAGAGATTTCATGTAGTATATGACCACCTATTCCTCTAGAACTATGAGATCTACTTGGTCAAAAGATCCAAGAAGCAGGGCTGCTTGTACTATACTGTAGACCTACTCTATAGTCCTTACGTTTTCTGTGCTTCACTCAAAATTGGAAGTCCTCCACATCATCCAATAAATGGATCAGAGCAATATTTTCAAGCGCAGTATATGCTGCTACTAAAATACAAAGAGGCTTAACAAACGTTGTGCTTATTTTTTAAATGGTAGGAACTCAAAAGTGCCAAAACATGTTCTTTAATTTAGAGGGTCTGTTAGTCAGGGTTCTCCAGAGAAATAGAGCCAGTAGGAAATATATAGTTATAGTATATAAGTACACTTATAAAAAAGTATACTTATTACAGAAAGGATACTTATGAAGAATTGGCTTGCATGATTATGGAGGCTGAGAAGTCCTATGTTCCACTGCCTACAAGATGGAAATCCAGGAAACCTGGTGGTATAATTCACTCTTAGTCAGAAGGCCTGAGAACCAAGAGAGCTGGTGGTACAAATCCCAGTCCAAGGACCAGAAAGGAGGTGAGATGGCCCAGCTCAAATAAATGAGGCAAGGGTTAAAAGAGACAAATTTCTCACACCTTTTGTTCTATTTAGGCCCTCAAAGGATTAGAGGATACCCACCAACAGTGGGGAGGGCAATCTACTTTACTGAGTCCACCAATTCTAATGCTAATCTCATCTGGAAACCTTCTCATAAAGACACTCAGAAATAATGTTTAATCTGGGCACTTTGTGGCCAGTCAAGATAACACATAAAATTTACCATCACAAGTCCATCTGTCATCAACTTGGCACCCATACATCTTCAACAATACTTAATCTCCAAATAAGGACAATAACAAGGTCATAAACTGTCCTACATACAAAGAAAAACACACTAACCTTTTCTCTAGAAGAGGAAGTAATTCTTTGAGTGATGTTTCCTCTTCCCTTGATGTCTTATAACTTAAATACCATTATGTAAAATTAATAATACTTAAATACTATGATTAAAAATCAATAATCTTATATTACATAGTAAGGAAATAGGAGCAGAAAGAAAACAAAGGTTGTAGCTGATATTTATAACTACCTTCTTCCACTATCCAGTCTGTATTACCTTTGCATTCAGCAAGTACCTCACCTGGTCATGGTTCTTTACCTGGAGGGGTAAATAAGCCAAATCTTCATTCCGGAAAGGTCTGGACTATTAGTAGTCCTGCATGGATTAGGCTGTTGTCATTTTCCACTAACCTTAATCACAAGGCATAATAATACTAACAGATGCTCTTAGAGATTTCCTATATCCCAAACATACATATTCTTCCTTACTTCTATTATGGAGAAGCAGGCCAATTTCCCCTTCATAGTCAGGATCCTTCACCCTAGCCAGCACAGTAACTCCCTTCCTTTCCTGTTGATTCAAAGGCATCAGAAGCCCAAAGTGCCTGGGCAGCAGTATGACAATTCAGTGAAATCATTGTTGTGTCTCCTGGTGGAAGCATCCATCCTTCTGAAACTAAGAACTCTAAGCCAGCAGAGCATAAAGTTGCAGAAACAGGAAGCAAAAATTTTGCTAGTGGGTCACAAGGTGTAATAGTAAGTGGTGGCATCCTAATTTCTACGCCTTGATTCCTGGACCCAGAAATCCTGGCTTAGAGAAACAGCATCATATATTGGGCACTGATTCAGAGCATATAGAGGCTTCTGGAGAACCTTGTTCCAGCCCTGAAAGGTCTTACCACCTAGCTGGTGTTCTAACATAGTCTTCAAAAGGCCATGTTACCACTCTAGCAAACCAACACGACAGGAGGGTGGGGAACATTGTTAAGAGTGAATTCCATGTACATGGACCTTTTGCTGTGAAGTCCTAGCATTGCCCAAGAGTAGTGGAGCCCAAGGAGTTTTACTGATAGGGTAGGCTTCTAACTCTTTACAGAGTTTCTCTTAATCTTTAGATGACATACATCTTACCAGGGCATCCAAAGTACTTGCCATTTCCTATTCATGTGTGATTAATATGCTATCACCAAAATAGTGGGTCAAAGTGATATTTTACAGAATGTCCAGATGATCAAGATTCCTTCAAACTATACTGTGACAGAGAGCAGGAGATTGAACTTACACTTAGGGAAACTCTATGAATGTATATTGCAGTTCGTCCTGGTGAACTGCTTCTGATCTTCATTCATAATAAATATTGAAAAGAACACATCTGCCAACTCAATAGCTACAGACCACAAATGAGAAGTAGTGTTAATATGTCCTCATAAATATACTACATGCAGCACAGCACCTGCATTAGGGCCACCACTTGGTTAAGTTTCTGGTAGTCCACTGTCACATGCCAGGATTCATCTGATTTCTGCAGGAATTCGAGTGATGTATTAAATGGGGATACAATAGGGTCAATCTTCTATTTGGTTTTGAGTCTTTGAGGATGGTGCTAATCTCTGCTTTCCACACAACGGCTAGGGGACAGAATTATTTTTGATTTATCACCTTGGCCTGGGTGACTTCCACTTGATCTTTCCTACTACAATAGCTTTTACTCCACAGGTTAGGGAACAAATGTGAGTATTCAGCCAGATGCTAAATATGTTCACCCTGATTATTCAGTCAGGAAATTGGAAAATGACTACCAGATGGGTCCAGAGGCCAGTTGGACCCAATTTGAGATGGTCCCAGGCCAGAGCTTCATTTTTCATCCAATCTCCATCCTCCCTCTTTCTAACAGAGGAGCCATGATAGTGCTTTGGGCTTCCCAAATAAGTGTCACCTCAGGTCTTCTATCAGTTCTTTAAAATCTGAGTATTCCCCATAATCTGAGGCAAAAATTCATGAGCAAATGATCTGTTAAGAAAGTGTCCTCAGCAGAACCACAGAGGAACTGGAAGGAGTTGAAGGGAGAAGAGGAAGAAGTGGAGGAAGTGTGTAATTTCAGGCAAAATCCCAGCTTGGAGTAATCTAGAAGTAGAGCTTTCAAGTGTAAAATTAAAACTAAGAGTGAGCTGTTCCGACTGGAGGCAAGAGTTTCTTTTTTTCCTGAAATTCTTGAGACCCAACTGGATTCGTGTTGTTACATGGTTCTAGGGCATCCTATTAAAAAGCCTAAAGCCTGAGGAGTGCAATCTGATGTAATGCTGGCAGATCTCTCAAGAAGGAAATCATAGCTTTTCTTTAGTTTTAGTCTCTATAGTGAGAAAAAAGTTTATTTCTTTTTTTTTTTACAAATAGTTTATTGTCAAATTAGTTTCCACATAACACCCAGTGCTCATCCCCACAAGTGCCCTCCTCCATGCCCATCCCCCCCTCCCCCCCACATCCATCAGTCCTCAGTTTTTGTCAGCATTCAAGAGTCTCTCATGGCTTGCCTCTCTCCCTTTCCCCCACCATTTCCCCCCTTCTTCTCCCCCTTGTTCCTCCGTCAAGTTCCTCCTAATCCTCCTATACGTGCAAACATATGATATTTGTCCCTCTCTGCCTGACTTATTTCGCTCAGCATAACACCCTCAAGGTCCATCCATGTTGCTACACATGGCCAGATTTCATTCTTTCTCATTGCTATGTGGTATTCCATGGTATAGATAAACCACATCTTCTTGATCCATTTGTCCGTTGATGGACACTTAGGCTCTTTCCATGTTTTAGCTATTGTGGAGAGTGCTTCTGTGAACACTGGGGTACATGTGTTCTTATGCCTCAGCATTTCTGTATCCCTTGGGTAAATTCCTAGCAGTGCAATTGCTGGGTCATAGGGGAGTTCTATTGTTAGTTTCCTTAGGAACCTCCACACTGTTTTCCAGAGGGGCTGTACCAGTTTACATTCCCACCAACAGTGCAGGAGGGTGCCCGTTTCTCCCCATCCTCGCCAGCATCTAGAGTTCTCTGATTTGCTCATTTTAGCCACTCTGACTGGCGTGAGGTGGTATCTCAGTGTGCTCAGCATCCCTCCTCATCAGGGAAATACAAATAGAAAAAAGTTTATTTCTATAGTGTATTTGAACAAATAGAATTGACTTCTGTTTTAAAAAATATATATGAATCTGATTTCATGTGTGACTGTGTATTATAACATCTGACATTTTAGGCTGTCACTATTGCTTCCCACTTGGATATCAATAATCTAACTTTCAGGACATTAGTGTCCAAGAAAGAGGTCTCCTACAGTGTGGAGACATGAGGCTCTCTCTGACAATCTTCTATGGGAATCTATATGTCCACATAAGTTGCTTAGCTAAGCATCGATTTTCATCGAAGCAAAGACCCCATCTATATAATTAGTCCTGAGAGAAAAAAAGAGAAAGCATGTGATGAGAGAAGGAAAAGAAAAAATGTCTAAGACATAAAAGGCAGGGGTGGGAGGTGGCAGATGTGATGGAACAGAGGAATTATGTGAATGGATAAGAAATTAGTGAACAATAACTACTGGCAAAGTAGTTAATATAAGATATATAGTTCTAGCTTACTATTTATAATTTCTAATCTCAAAATCAGTCTGCCAGGGTGATGAATGGATAGGTGGCAGATGAATGGAGAGATACTCATAGATATTGAAGGTATAACCATTGATTGATAGCTGTTGAAATGAATTATTAAGGGAGAACATATTCTAAATTTGTAAAACATTATGCACTACAGTTCCCAGATGGAGGCTTTATTTTTCCATGTGTCTTTGTCATTTTCCTTCTATGTTTTACCACCTGGCGCCCTTTTGTTCCCCAGCCTGGCCCCATAAGAATGCAAGTTGCTTGGCAACTGATCCATCCACTCAAATGTCTCAAGGAAATAACCCTAGCTCCTAGGACGGTGCATGATCCTAGTTATTATAGTAAGCTCTAGTGTTTACACCTAAGCCTGGAGAGATAATCCTTGTTCACAGTATTTCCATTGCAGTCTATGAAAATCCATGTACAAGCCAAAAAAGGTAAACGGGAGCTATATGACCCGTTCTTTCTTTCAAGAACTATTCATTCGACAATATATGAACAGGTGCTGGTGCTACTTAGTTCAATGCTGAAATATTCTATGCTCAAATATAACCAGGAAAATGTGTGAATCCAGGCAATCAAGATGACGATTATTAGATATTTCTAGTATTCTAAATGGTAGAAGCCTTATAACCCAAATAATGTGATTGAAATACAATATTTTTTTGTTTGAAATCTTTAGCCTTTCTAACCTAAAGCTTACAGACACATGCACATATACACAAATGCTTTCTAGCTGAAGTGCTACGTTTCACACTTTTAGTGGAAGAGTAAACCACTCAGAGAAAAGTGGTATATTATTATTTGCTTCAAAAGTTCTATGACTCATAGAGCTAGAGACAGAGGCCATCTCTTCAGGAGTAACAGGAACAGACAATGGAAAGTGTCTATTGGTTTATACAGACATATTTGTTAGCCAAAAATGTATAAATATGCTGAGCAAGACGCAAGAAGATGGCTTGGAATGCTTCTGTCCCATTACAAAAGAAATTATTTTTAGTATCATGGGAGCAAAGCTCCTACATACAGTGTGAAAGCCAGGTTCACCTCATTACAACTACCCTTGACAACCAAAACACTGTAAACATTTTTTCCCTTAAGAGGTATATTACTATGTGTAGGAACTCTATATACCATAATTACTCCCTTTCCCAAAAATTTAACCACCTAGAGGCTCATACATGGAGCTTTCTTACAGTGAAATATATACATCTTTATTATTTATTGGCATTTTTAGAAACACATGAGGGATTGAGTGAGTAAAGCTCAGTCACATCTATAAAAGCTTTTCCAAAACTAATTGGTGTACAAAAGTATGGAGCCATTTGGAAGCAGTCTCCAGAAAAGACATGATGTGGTTGTATTTGGGAAGGAGTAATTGTTTTATTTTTTATTTTATTTTTCAATATCATACAATAATAAGGTCTCCTTTATCTTCTAAGATACATGATCCCTATCCAACCAGAATCTAACAATAGAATGAGGACATTTTACTCTAAATTAAAAATATCAACAAAGCACAGTGACTATAATCAATAATACTGTAGTACATACTTGAAAGTTGCCAAAAGAGAAGGTCCTGAAAGTCCTCATCACGAGAAAAAAAAAAAATTAGAGTATCACAAATGTGTAAACTTGGGCACTTCACTGACTCAGTCAAAAAAACATGCAACTCTTGGGGCGCCTGGGTGGCTCAGTCGGTTAAGCGTCCAACCTCGGCTCAGGTCATGATCTCACGGTTTGTGGATTCAAACCCCGCATAGGGCTTTGTGCTGACAGCTAGCTCAGAGCCTGGAGCCTGTTTCAGATTCTGTGTCTCCTTCTCTCTCTGACCCTCCCCTGCCCATGCTCTCTCTCTCTCAGAAATAAATAAAACATTAAAAAAAGAGAGAAGAAGAAGACTCTTGATCTTGGGGCTGTAAGTTTGAGCTACATTTGGGGTAGAGTTTACTCAAAAAAAATGTGTAAACCCAAATTAAAATAATCAAATTATTTTTTCAACTAATAAGCTGGTAAAGATTTTGAAGTATCATGCCCGATATTGCTGAAGACCAAGAAGATTAGCATTCCGATGTACTATTTTCTTTAAATGTTGAGAGAGAGGATGCGCACATATGTGCCACAGAGGAGCAGGAGAGGGGCAGAGAGTCAGAAGCTTAAGTGACTGAACCACCCAGGTGCCCCATGTACTATTAATAGAGTGTGATTCGTTGTTAACTTTTTGGAATTAATTGGTCAATATACATCAAATTGTTTCCAATATGTACAGCACAGGGGCACCTGGGCGGCTCAGTCAGTTAACCAATATGTACATCACAGTTTAATCTAGAAATTCTATTTCTAGGAAACTACACTTGGCAAAATAGCTGCACAGTGGCCTATGCAAAGTAGTTTACAATAGTAAAAGGAAACAACCTAGGGGGCTCCTGGCTGTAGAATAGAGCATGTGACTCTTGATCTCAGGGTCTTCGGTTCATGCCCCACATTGGGCATAGAGCTTACTTAAAACACACACACACACACACACACACACACACACACACACTCACAAAGGAAACAACTTATAAATTCAAAAATAGATTTGTTCAGGCATTCATTTGATAATTTTTTGCATGCATATCATTCTTACAAGGATATAGTAGTGAATTTTTTGTAGAAAAGTTATTTCCTTTCATGGAGCTTACATTCAAGTGGGCGAAACAAATAAAAACTACATAATTTATTGGTCACCTAGACGGCATTAAAAACATTAAAAATTTTTTTAAAAGGAGGCAGAACCAAGTTCCAAATAGCTGGGAAAAAAACCCCCAAGGGATACACATGCATTGTTCCCTATAGCCACTGTCCTAGAGTGACCTATAGCTTCATTATAACACATTTACAGTGCAGTTTTGAGCCACTCCCACTGTGGGGGAAGGCTGCCATGACAGTTCCAACAAGGACGATATAGAGCCCAAAACTCCACCTACTTAGATGACTAGAAGCAACTTCAGTCAAAGACTGCTTTAGTCATGACCCACACAAACATAAAAATAAAAGACACCCCTGTCCCCTGATGTAGATGCCACCTCTGGGCCTGCCCGTTCTCCCACAATGAGAATGTACTTTCACTTTGGCCACATTGAACACTTGCTTGCTTAAGAGTCTGGCTCTGAATTCTTTCTTGGCCAAACTCAAGAATTGAAACAAGGGAACAATAAGAACTGAACATCGCTAACAATAAGAGTTAACAAATATTGGCGAAGACGTGGAGAAAGGAGAAACCTTGTGTACTACTGATGGGAATGTAAACTAATAAAACCTCTATAGAAAACATGATGAAGGCTCCTCCAGAAATTAAATATAGAACTATCATATGATTCAGCAATCCCACCTCTGGGTTTACACAAAGGAAATGAAAACATTTTCTCAAAGAAATATCTGGACTCCCGTGTTTATTGTACCATTATTCACAATAGCCAAAGTATAGAAACAACTTAAATGTCCACAAAGATATGAATTGGACCAAGAAAATGTAATATACTTAAACACACACACACACACACTGGAATATTAGTTAGTCTTTAGAAAGAAGGAAACAACATGAATAAACCTGGAGGGCATTATAAGTGAAATAAGGCAAACAGAAAAACACAAAACTCCATGGTGTAATTTGTATGTGGAATATTAAAAACATAAAACAAAACAAAACATCTCATAGAAACAGAAAATAGCAAATTGGTTGCCAAAAGGGCACCTGGGTGGCTCAGTCGGTTAAACAACCAACTCTTGATTTCAGCTCTGGTCATGATCCCAGGGTCATGGGATCGAGCCAGCATAAGATTCCCTCTCTCTGTCTCTCCCCCTCTGCCTCTTTCCCTGCTGGTGCATGCACATGCTCTGTCTTTCCCCTTCTCTCAAAAAAAAAAAAAGTTCTACGGATCTACTATAGAACATGGTGACTATAATTGATAACATTGCATAGTGTAATTGAAATTTGCTAAGATAGTAGGACTTAAATATTTTAGCAAAAACAGTGGAGGGAGATAAAAATGTGAGGTGGATAGATATGTTAATGAACTCAATGGGGGGAAATCTTTTCACAAAGTGTAAGTATATCAAATCATCACATTGTACACTTTAAGTACCTTACAACTTTATTTGTCATCTACACCCCAATAATGCTGATGGGGGAAGGCAAAATAATAAATAAATAATCCACTAACTCTTCTAGATCAATAGTTGTATTTGGAAGTGGGAAAATTTGGGCCCACATCTATCAGTCTTTGAGATTTCCCAAGAAAGTGGCACAATGGTCCTGGTGGCCCTACAGCCCTGAGCATTGGCTGCTGCTCTCACCATACTGTCCCACTGACTCCTTGCCTTTGACCCATCAAATCTACTCTCAATAGGGCAGTGTCAGTGCTCAACTGTATGTGTGCTATTAATGGGGCAATGTTTTAATAGGAGAACATTTTCATGATTCAACACTTGAAAACAAATAGATTGATTCATAGTAAGAAAGTGTCAATATCCTCAACACTAACTAAAAAGGTACTTATGCTTCTGGAGGATTTTTCCTACTTCTTCACATAGAATGTCCATGGTGAAAAGGATAGTCTTTAGGCTATGATGGGTTAACAGAAATTTCCCCTAAAGACACCCAAATGTGTTGGCTCTAGCTCAATCCCAACCTGGTGTGAGGCAAGACCTTATCCCAAGGTGAAACATGTCTCCACTTATACAATAGAAAAGTGGGATTTTGAGTTTTCAATAAATCCTTAATAAAGTTAGTGACTATTAACAAATCCCCCAGAGCCAGAAACATCTGCAAAGATGAACACTAGAATGACCCACATCTGCCTCAGCAGTCAGGTTTACTGGTACTTCACAACAGACCTTTTTCTTTAGAAGTTTTTGGAAAGGAAAGGTAAATGAGGCCTGTTGAAACACCATCTTGAATAGTGCTTTATAGCAATAAAAGCCCTGAAAGTTATGCCAATAACAAACCCAAAGACTAAACACAATTACAAGTTTGACAGCCACAACCCTAATTCCCTCACCCAACAATCGAAAGATTTGGCTCTCATAACCTTCTGAAAGAAAACAGGAAAAGTTCTCAAAATTTTAGTTTCATTTCTGACTTGATTTCTCTAAAGTCTCATCACCAAAAATAGAAAAAGGATGAACATGAAAATAGTGTACAAGAGTTGCACATCTTCTGATAACCCCAGCTGCATTTTCACTCACCACATATTTCCAATTTGTAATTTTGTGCCAGTTGATGCCTTTAAGGAAATATTTCATATACAATCACTATGTTTTTCAACATAGTATGTGATGTTCAGCCACTTTAAGCTTGTTTGGGTTGGGGTGGGGTGTACATATTTTCTTAGACTGATATTTTCTTCAGAGAGTTCTGTATACAGAGTACCAACTGGACTGAACGTTAAAAGTATATACGTGGGGCGCCTGGGTGGCTTAGTCGGTTAAGCGTCTGACTTTCGCTTGGGTCATGATCTCGCGGTTCGTGGGTTCGAGCCCCGCGTCGGGCTCTGTGCTGACTGCCAGCTCAGAGCCTGGAGCCTAGTTCAGTCTGTGACTCCCTCTCTCTCTGACCCTCCCCTGCTCACGCTGTCTCTCTCTCTCTCCTAGAAATAAATAAAACATTAAAAAAAAAAAGTATATACGTAACTTTCCATGTGCTTATTTCTGAGCTGCTGGAAAAAAAGAGAAAATAAGATGTAAAGCTATGATACTGCTATCAGGAATCCAAAAAAGTACTTTGTGCATATGCAGCACAATCCTTGTACGTATTCAGTCATATACCCAGATCGATGTTACAAGTTTCTGTAAACACTCGGGACAACCATCTGAGAGTTATGTGCTGTTGTGTGGTCTTACTTCATCACAGCTGTAATAAGTTGCATGTAGGTATTTTTGTTTGTTGTTGATTTGTTCTTCTCTACCTCAGTTCTAACTCTTCATTTAAAGTCAAATAAGGACATCAAATTAAAACATTAACTGAAGAGACAGATCAGACAGGAAATTCCAAAGTTAAGTTTCTTGTTGTAATTTTAACTTTCCCATGATACACATTTCCTCTACTAGTTAGCATACTGCATGTGTAGCCTTGTATGAAGAGCCAGATTCTGACCTCAGTCACACTCATTTTATTTTTACTGAAAATGTAAGAGGGAGCAATGAAGAATCAAAGTAGGGCCAGAGGTCAGTAGGCTGGAAAGCAAATGCTAAAGGCGAAGGTTATGGGATGCACGCAATATGGAGACTGGAAAAGGAAATGCCAGGCCCAGATGGAGTTCTGTTACTGAATGTGCAATTGCATTTCAAAATTTCTTAATATGCAAGTTTTCATGTACTTCTTTTCAAATATCTGTTAAACAACAATTTGAATCACATTAATTTTTTTTTTTATTTACATAGAACTGGAGCATTTGGTTCTCTTTGATTTCACCTCTTGCTTATAAATCTTCCGACCAGTCATTAACTGCTTGTAAAGCCCTGGCACCTCATATATTGTCACTTAATTATGTTATGCTACAGTGGGCTTCCTAGTAGGCAAAAATTCTACACAAAAACACTTATAAGGAAAGCCAGGGCAGACAGCCTAAGCCAGTAAGAATAAAAATTGTTGCTGACAAGGGAATAGAATTGACAACTAAAGCTTTCTGAACCAAAGGGGAAAATGAATAGCCAAGACATTTGAATTGTTGAAGGAAAGGATGTTTCAGATCTAGGCAAGGGGGAGGAACAGAGCATAAAACTGGAAATAGAAGATTAACCACTAAGCCTGCTCAGAATGAATCATAAAGAGAGAAAAGGGATTATTAGCCCAAAGAATCTAGGCAGGAAGGGCCCAGGGCAAAGCCTCCTGGTGCATCCTGCCTTCAAGTCTAAGATGTTGAAAACTGTACCCTGTTGGAAGAAGGGCCTCACTGGTGTGCGTCTGCCCAAGACATGAGGGAATAAGAAAGGACTAGAGAAAAATGTATTCAAATTGCAGGGCACTATAAAGTTTTCTAAAATTGCAATCATTTCCATGATAATACACAATGCTGGTGAAGATGTGGCAAAACTAGTACCCAAATATTACTGGGGGCAACACCATTTGAAAAATTCCTTTGAAAAATAACTAAATAATATGTATTCAGAGCCATAAAACTGCTACTAGCTTTAATATAGAACTTTTTTAGGTCTTTTATCCTAAAGAAATACCTTAGGATACAGAAATATAAAAATTAAACATAGACAATGTAGAAAAAAATCTCCAACCACAGAAATATTCAAGATAGTACTACATATAAAGTAAAATCAAAATCCAAAATAAAAGACAACTTAAATATAATATTGTTTATACACCCAATGAATAAAAATCCTAGAAATCATGATTATTGAAATGCTTATTGAAATACACAGCACCATCTATGAAGTATTTCTGTCATATAAATATATATATGTACATATAATTGAACTGAAATATATTCAAGTTTTTAGACAAAACATCTTATTTATAGGAAATATCAGGTTGAAAACAAGTTAAACTGTTCTTAAGTAAGCAATACAGAATTATGGACAATTTACTTAGTTTCTTCAGTAATTTGGTGATTTGGGACCAAGCCAGCAAGATATGAACTTTCTAGAGCCAGCTGTCTAAAGAACATTCTGCAGTGATGGAAATGCTCTGTATCTGCACTGCTCGACATGGTCATCATTAGACATGTGGAACTGTTGAGCAGTGTCACTTAGGATCTGAATTTCTTAGTCTCACTTAATTTTAATTAACTTAAATTTTTAAAGTCTCTTGTGGCTGATGGCTACCATGTTGGATGACAGTTTTGTATTAAAAAGACTGAAGAGACACACAAGCACATGCAATGTGGAGATCTTGTTGGATCCTGAAACAAACCAATTTAGGATGACCTGAGTCTTTGAGGGAAATCTGAGTATGTCTTGAGTTAGATGTTAATTTTGTTCATTGTGATAAAGCTATTGTGGTCATATGAAAAATTTCTTATTTTAGAGACCCATACAGAAATGTTTAGGGGTGAAATGGCAAATGTCACAATATAGGATTTGCTTTAAAATGCTTCCAGCAAATAAAGAAAAAAGAGATGAAACAAGTGTGAAAACATGTGGATAACTGCTTAATCTGGGTGAGGGGTACATGAGGTTCATTCGATTTTCCTCTTTTGTATGTATATGTACGTGTGTGTGTGTGTGTTCTGATTGAAAGATTTTCATAACAATTTATAAATTCATAATTACATCAAAAATGGTTATAAGTAATATTAAGGTAAAAGGCAGAATACAAACTTGCCCCTTAAGAATTACGACACCCATTTAACTAGTAACAAACTAAAGTATTAATACTGAGTTACAAGCAATCTATAAGATGTTCACATTTGCAGATGATTTTAGTTACATTTCAGTGACAGGACAGAATACAGTCAACAAGCTAGGAAACGCTTACAGGAATATTGTGAGCATGTTTAAGTAAACACCCATTAAGTATGGCAGCAAAACAAATAGTTTGAGAATCACTGTTACTAACACCTATCTATACCCATTCATGTGAATAGGCAAAGAGAGTGGATGGAAGCACACCACATTTTATTCCACAATGTTTATTCCATAATGGTGGTTTTGTTCATGTGGCTGAATTAAATAAAGAATAGAAAATTTTGTAATTTGGTTATGTTACTTTTAAATTGAGATTAAAATCACATTTAAAATAAACTTTTTATCCACCTGGGTGGCTCAGTCGGTTAAGCGTCCAACTCTTGGTTTTGGATCAGGTCATGATCTCATGGTTCATGTGTTTGAGCCTCAGGTTGGGCTCTGTGCTGACTGTGGAGCCTGCTTGAGATTCTCTCCCCCTCTCTTTCTGCCCCTCCCCTACTCGTTCTCTCTCTCAAAATAAACTTAGAAAAAAAGAATTATTCTTAACAGACCCCAACAACTTTTATTACCAAGACACAAATCTATTTCTCCACATACTACTGCCTTTTAAGTGTTTTCAGAGGCATGTGAATAGAATAAATAAGGATATTTGCAAATGTAATATAATGTGAGGAGAAATTTTAATGTAATATGTAAAAATATAGGTAATTTTTATTACTTTATAAGTTGAATAAATTTCTCTTTTCTCCTTATTTCACTGGTAATGGTTACTATTATTTAATAATTAGTTAATGCTAATATTTAATATTGAATATTTGCCATTTATATAATATATAATACATTTAATATAATCAGTCACTGTTTTAAGCACTTTCTTTATAGGAACTCTCACAATAATAATCTTTAGTGGTATGGGATATTTTGAAGCTGGTGAAATTAAGACACAGAGATGTTAAGTAACTTGTCTAAGACCACACAGCTAGTAAGTAGTGAAGCCAAGATTTAAATCCAGGAGTTCTGCTCCATAGTCCATCCTTTTAAGCATTATGCCATGCTAGCTAACTTAGGTAATAATCTCTATTGCCCTTTGTTTGTTGACAAGTGAAGATCAAATATCTTTGTCTCTCACTGCAAAACACACCCCTCCTCCTACAGGCCAGGGAACTGAGGACCTTCCAGCACCTTATGAAAAGAAAAGGTAAGTTGAGTCAAAGAAAGGGACATTAGCTTGCTATTATCTAACTTTCATCCAAGCCAAATTCTTACTCAGCTCTTGGTAACTAAATCTCCCTTTCATGGGTAATGAATCGTCCTCATGTTCTCACTCTCAATGAGTCTATGTTGTCATTGATGGCAAGTGAGTTCATGTGGTACAAGAGAGCAGACCATCTTCTTGGAAACGTTAATTGCAATGGTTTGTTGAGAAGCAAAATACCAATTTTACACCAGGTCATGCAATAGATGTTTTTATCTGTTGTGCCTTAATTCAGCCTCACTGAAAAGTAGGAGTTTTCTTTCTGCTAATTTCTCAATAGTTGAAAAATATGTTATATTGTAGGTACATCTCTCTAACCAATAACAAACAGAAACTGCCGTGTTAGACAAAGTATGTGGAATAGAATATAATCTTATCTCACTGTTAAGGTCATTTTATAACAGCATGTGTAGAACTGCAGCACATTATCAGTCCTTAGGTTATAGAGACAGAAGAGTTTTTCAGTCCTACACTGCATGCTTTTAGGAGTTTTTTGAATTCCCACACCATCCCTTACAATAGTTTTCTGGTGTCTTCGATGGAGGTTATCAGTTGTCATATCAGTTGCTATTCTTACTGTCCTTTCTTTAGCAATCATTCATCTCCTTCTAATTCCCAGCTTCAAATTTGCTGTGATTTTGGAAACCATGTGACCATTCATGCCACGATGAATCTATGATACAGAAATCTATAAATATATGAATTTATGAATATATATATATCCCTTCCCACAAAGAATTTATGACAGCTTTTTAAAATTACACTGTTTAAAAGACAATAGTTTTTCAGAGAATTCGAACAAAAGGAAAATAAGGATTGGTAAACAATAAAGCCAAGAGTAAGTAACACAGGCAGGCTATATTCCCCATTAACCTTCCATAATTGCTGGCAAAGGGAAACAAGTAGAGCTCTATGCTTCCTGGAAGTCACTGCAAAGATGAAAAGGTGATCAATAGTTCCCAAAGCTCAGAAAGTAAAAACAAGGCAACTTTGTAGAAAAATGACTACCACTCCAGACATGAAGATCTAAGAGAATTCTTTTGTGATATTCATAAAAGAATGTTCACGGAAAGGATGATATAAGACAGAATAGATAGCATCTTCAATGGCATCCTGACAATAGTGCCTTACATTTCTAATACTGTTTCTTTAAAAATCCCTTAATAAAAGCCAAAAGCAAATATCCAGGTAAAATAAACATGAAAAGTAAGAGTGAAGGCAGTTGGACTGAGGAACTATGAGACTCTCAAGAAGCTACATCACAAACTTTAATACATGAACTTTGAGATGACGATTTTCCTTGACTGAAGTTTCCCAGCACATACTTTCTAATTGATGGCAATGTTCCAGATATGTAGGTTTATAAACATTTATACATGCTTTATGGGGAAATCTATTTCTTTTAGAGATTATCTCTTTAGAAACCACTATCTACTGCTTCTCTTTAGATTTAGTTAGTCCTCAATTCCAGCTTTGTTGCTGTCATTATTTTATAAGGAGTGCCAAAGAAGTCTTGTCATTTGCGCACTCCTTATAACCTTCAATAAAAAGATAAGACTGCCAGATTTTTAAAGGAAATTTCTAAATCTGTAAATTAGCAAAGTGAATTGAATAAAGACATACTCTAATTCACACACTAACTTGGAGATATTCTTTCATTATGAGCCCTCCTCTGAAGTGAATTTAATCAAAGTTTATTCAATGAATTTCAAAGCAAATCCACCAGCTCACTTTACCTTCCATTTAGGTCTCTAACAACGGGATTTGAGGACCGTTCCTCACTTTAATTCTTTAGTTGTGCAATGCCTACTGTATGTAGAGAATGTTTGCAAGTTTGGATTCTCTGAACAACACAATGAATTCCCTCTACCATACCACAATACAATCGCTCGGCTATCAAGTAAAGCTTTTTTATCCTGCTGAGTTCAAAGTTCAAAATTTATTTCTTAGCTTAATGCAATGCTAGTGCAAGTGTGTTTAATATATTCATTCTAAATGCCATCAGAGGACGGTGGTGTCAACATTTTGGCTTTGTTTGGACAGCTTTTGTGCAAGTGCAAACACTGAGTGTATGAAATCTAATGAGATTAGGCGCTTACTGCAAAATTAAAGGCAGGCGACTAGACTTCAAAGACATTACCGCAGTGCAAATCCCTTACTATATTTCTTGGGCCATTTCAGCAAACTCAAATTTGAGAATCACCTTTACCAAAAGATTTTCTTCATAGCAACCCTTTATTAGAAGACTTGATATTAAATACCTCCTAAAGATTACATGTTTTTAGGGTTTTTTTTAAAATCATCATTAAAGAGTACTATAATTAAGGAGGATGAAATTGAATCAAGACAAGTAAGAATTAACCAAAAGCTCTTTCAGATCCAGAATTAAAGATGAATCCTTTAAAAGTTGTGGATTTTGAGTGTGGTTTTGTTTTGTTTTTGCAAAAATAGAGAAAACAACAAAAGAAATTTGACCTCATCACAACATGATAATGAATCTTCTGACTTTTTTCACATAATTAACATAACAAGGGTTTACTCTGTCCCAGGCACTGTTCTAAGTGATTTGTACGTATTACATTAATTCCGACCACAACCTTATGAGACAGCTAATATTATTAGTCCCAATTTAAAGATTAGAAAACCAAAGCTTACTGAAATTAAACTGTGGTTTATTAAACTCGATTAATAGACCCAGGGGAGAGTATAGATATATGCTGAAAAAAATGAGTGAGAAAGAACCTCGTTTCTGATCACAAGCATTTTTAACTTCAAACAAGAGATACAAAGGACCCTCCAAAAAAAGGACAATAAATAAACCCATAACACCTATGAATCCCTGCTCCTGGACATAAATCAGGTTATAAAAAGGGGCATGCAAACTTTCATATAAGATTCCAGGAATAACACAGTCAGGAAGAAGAAAAAAATCAGAGAACAGGAGAACAGCTATAAGCCTTCCCGCTTGCAGGGGAGATGGAGGAGAAATGGATGAAAGAGGGTGCTATGACAGATGTCTCCAATCTAACAAATCCAGCAACCAAGTCCAGAACTGTCAAAGGTAATAAGAGGTGAGCTGGAAAAAATGAAGGTTTGAAGAAAGCCATAAGTTCGGTTTGGGGATATAACTATTAGGTTGTATCATATAAAATAGATTTTGACAATTTTATATCTATTAAATTGGGAATTGGTGCAACTGAAAGTTTTGAGATATTCAGGTAGAGAAACTTTTGACAACAGGATTCTGGTAACATTGGACATGTATCTGTTAAGCAGGAGCTGCAGATATGGACTTATGCATCAGCTAGATCTGACTGATAATCTGATGGCAGAGCTTGCATTTCCAAGAGTAGAAAAGTAGAGGGTTTCCAGGGAGACTCACAGTTAAAAGAGAAGAAGAAGTCAGTGTGAGAATAAGTAAGAAACTCTACCATGACTAATGTTAGGCCAGAAAACATTGATCTTTTTTGGAGATAGACAAAAGATGGTCATAGTATAAATGATTTCTGTCAAATGGCAGATTGTAGGGGCAGGGGATACGGAGGATGGATGGTAAGGAAGTATGCTTATAAAATGTATATACACATTCCATGAGCTTACTCTTGAAAGAGAAAGAGAAAGATGCTTTTTTTTTCTTAATGGGATGACATCATAAATAAAAAGGAGGGGAGACCCCTTGGTGCTTTCCTGAAGACAGAAGAGACCCAGGTAATTTTACCAGCAAGAAAAGAAATAGATAACAGTGCAGCAGATAGTATCCAAGAGCAAAGGGTGAGAAATCAGGATCTATTTACATGAAATAGGATAACCCTTACCAGTGAGAAACCACAGCCCCAGAATGGATGGAAATACTGGCAGATGACTGAAGGTTCCACGGGAGAAGGACTATTTCTGGGGGTTTTTGTAACTTCATGGTACAGAAACTTTAAGGAAAAACTCTGATAGAAGTTCTCAATAAGAAAAATCTGTCCTTATCCTCAGGCAATCATGTTTTCAGAAACAGTATGAATGCTAATGTCCACTAGGAAATCTTGCTCCTGTGTGCAAGTAAACAGCTGCAAACTGTTCAGAAGGAAGGCAGGGGGAGTAGTTGAGAGTCTCAGCAGTCTTCCTGAACATAGTGGGATTAGCCTCTGTTAAGAGAAGACCAAGAGTTTCAAACGCCATTGGAAATTGTAAAAATTCAGTGAGGTAGCTTCAGAAGAAACTCATAAAAGACAAACAGTAAATGATGTGCCAGTACCTGGAAAGACAGACACTGACCAAGATAATATATCATATCGCCAAAGTTTATTTCTACCATTTCTTATCCCCACCTCATGTTACTTATTTTCTGTCACATACACACACACGCACACACACACACAGACCTTTAAAGGGCAGGCATTACTTCTTATTCATACCTCTAACTCTCAAAAGATTCGGCATGGTGTCTTGCACACGGTCGACATTTAATAAACGTATTAGATGAATAGGACGAATTTACAATATGTTACTAGCTTTGATAGTTACAATTTTTAACCTAACAGTTTAAAGACATTTTAAATTATTTATGAAAATGAGAATAATAACAATAACTAACATTTATACAGTACTTACTACAGGCTATATTTTTACACAGATTATCTAATTTAATCTCCATAATAATCCTAAAAGGTAGAGACTACCATAATTGCCACTTTACAGATGAGAGAAATGAGGCTTCAAGAAGTACATGGTAGCAGAAGGATTTAAACTTGATACTTTCTCAAAACCATTATGTATATAAAATGTCTAACCATAGGTGCCTGGGTGGCTTAGTTGGTTAAGCATACAACTTCGGCTCTAGTTGTGATCTCAAGGTTTGAGAGTTCGAGCCCTAAATCGGGCTCTCTACTGTTAGCACAGAGCCAAAAAGGAGGGATCCTTTTGGACAGATCCTCTGTCTCTCTCTCATTCTCTCTCTTTGCCCCTCCCCCACTCATGGTTTTTCTCTCTCTCTCAAAATAAATAAACATAAAAAAATTAAAATGCCTAGCCAAATGCCAGGCTTCCGTGAGATTGTACATGAAATAGATACTATAATACAACATGGGTCTCAATAAAACAGCTAGCCCGCAACCTGGCGTACCTAACAACCACATGGCCCCCAGGCACTCCACCTTTCTATTTCCTTATCTGCATAATAAGAAATGACAAAATCTGTAAAGTACCTTCCAGGTCCGAAATTCTACAACTTTAGACCTATTCTTAATAATGGAATTAAAGGCAGTAGGAATTCTTGCATCATTTTCGTTGGCCAATGCCCGAAAGGACTGATTATCACTATATTTGTAAACCTGAAAGGGGCTTGTAAAAGACTGAGGTTTTGGAAAGTTAGTTGCTGGTCTTGGAATTTGTTTTCGGTCTCAGGCAACTATTTATGGTACAACAGACAATAAAGCAAAAACTCTAAAGCATTTTTTTCCTCATTTGTCTTAACTAGCAATGTACAATAACTAGCAATGCAGCCAGATAAGATACAATCTAATGTCACTCTTACCATACTCTCAGGAGTGAGACAATCACAAATGAAATAAAACAGGGCATTCTCATAGCAAGTATGAGCACCCTCTTCCTAGACAACCATATGGATTCAGTGATGCAACTTTACAGTATCTCTTATGAGAAAGCATACATTTTTAAAGCATGAGGGATTCAAATAACAATAGTATTTTAAAACATAACATCAGGGGCCCCCCAGGTGGCTCAATTGGTTAAACGTCCAACTCTTGTTTCGGTTCAGGTCATAATCTCATGGTCTGTGAGTTTGAGCTCCACGTCAGGTTCTCTGCTGACAGCAAGAAGCCTGCTTGGGATTCTCTGTCTCTCTCTCAGTCTCTCTCTGTCTCTGTCTCTCTCTCTCTCTCTGCCCCTCCCCAGCTCGTTTGCTCTCCCTCTCTCTCTCAAAATAAATAAATAAACTTTTAAAAAATAAGTTTAAAAAATTAAAACATAACACCAAACACCCATTAAACAACATTGTCTCAGCTACTAGAAGGCAGAGGCATAATACACTGTCCCCTAAATATAAAATAATGTTTCCTGGACAGGAGAAAATATTTATCACTCTCAGGCTACTTGGAATATTAAATATTTCATTATTTGACAGCTTTCTCTTACAGCTCCTCAAATGATGTTCAAACACCTCACAAGACTGAAACATAGCTAGGATACATTAGTGAGGAAGCAATAGCCCTTTAGCCAAGAGACCGGAGCTCAAGTGCTCACGCCCTGTCCGGGTGCACCTAGTTATAGAATCCAAGGTCACTGGGAAAAGACCATTACATTTTCAGATGAAAAGAAATGGATGTGGATTCTGTTTAGTTTGTCCAAGGAAAAAGTGTCTTCCTCAAATTCAGATGGGCCCCCCCAATTTCTTTTCTCCTAATGAGAATGAAGAATTGTAACTGTACCATAGTTTGGTGTTTCTTTATAGCAGCTCCCCCTATATTAATTATGGCTACGGTGCATTAAGGTAGGTTGTCATCAACTACAAAACTGTTACCCTTATGTCTCTCCTTCTGGCTCCCCACATAACTTAGTCTGGCCCAAACCTCCAGGATTGCAACAATTTCTTTCAGGAATTCCAAAGCCTTTTGAAAACTACAGATTACTTTCCCCTCTCATTAAGAGAAGAGGAAATCCTGTCCCTTTGTCAAAGCCACAGAAAAGTATTTGCTGAACTTTATCATAAAACACAAGAAAATATGGCATGTCTTCTCATCTTCAGAAATTACTTAGCACTTTACGGTTCAACACATAGGGAATTATTTGGAGAAGGGAATAAGAACAAGAGGTATATTCTCTCAAGTTAATAGATGGGAGGCAGGGAGGATGCACACTGCTCGTGTGTGTGTGTGTGTGTGTGTGTGTGTGTGTGTGCGCGCGCGCACGCGTTTAATTTAAAGGAAATCTCCGTTTCACAGGAAAACCACCCGCGGTAGTAAAGATGATGGCTGTGACCCACCATGTTGGCAGTTGGGTGCAGATTCTTGAGAAACCAGTCTCTGTGGTTCACCTCACTGCCTGTTAATGACAGGCCCCTGCCTTACCCTCAACCCTGAGAAAGAAAAAAATCAACACTAAAAATAAGAAGAAAAGGGGAGTTATGTCCTTGCCAATGCTAGTAGCCAGGAGGCCTAGAAAGAGGCCACTGGATACCCTGCTATTTATTGCCCATTTCCACCCATAGGAAGCTGGGCTGAGATCCTGCCAAAGGGAAAGAAAATATAAAAATGTTCTCCATCCTTCCTGTTTACATTAATAGAACAGAGTCACGTACATCATTCCAGCCCTATTATTTTCTCCTTCTACACAGAGCAGTTTTTTTAGGTCAAAGTTTTTAACAGAAAGAATTTTAAATTATATCTTCAAGTTCTATAACCCTACCTTTCATGTCTTAAGCTGTCTTTTATTATTAAACTGAACTTATAGAAATAAGAGGCCATTTTAATCATCTTATCTAAAGGGCCTTGTTTTCTTATTTTAATGGACATAAGTTAAACAATCAGAAGTTCCCTAGTCTGATATTCCAGAGTAAACCAGTTATTTATTGAGATTGAGTTTACACATTAAAAAAAAAAAAAAAAAAAAAACCTTCTTCCCACAGGGAAAACAAGGTCAAATTCCTAGGATAAGAAACCATAATAAATTTAACTTTACTGCAGAAGCCAGTGGTTTGAGGAAAGCTCAAACCCAACCCAACCCCCATCCCTTAAATCACTACATCCTCAAAACAAAGAAAGTAAACACTGTTACTGATACATAATTATTTGTGTACTTCTCTGAGAAGGAATTTTACCAGATATAAAGGTTCCCCTAAAATCGAAAGAACCTGACTATAGATTCTAAAGCCTGCAAAGGGATGGGGTGCTGTCATACGGGGCTTTTTAAAAAACTTTTTGTATACACATTCTAACGGGCCCCCCAGGCCCTGCCCCCCAGGCTTGGGGACTCAGCAGCACAGCCTTCTCTCGGTTGCTGCAAAACTTCCAGATCCTTGCTTCCTGGAAGCTCTCACCACTGTTCCCTCAGTCCTGGTAGGCCTTTCCTATCCCCTCACCTGCTTTCTTTGCTTCTTCCACGCCATCTTGTTTATCTCATTTTGGTGTGAACGTCACTTCCTCCGGAAATTCTTTTCTGAAGTCCCAGCCCATATCCAGTCCCATACTCTTACCACTCTCGCCTCCACCATTATTTACTTTCATGTCCTATGTTTCATAGCCCTAAAGACATTTGTGATAAATTAGTTATCCGTGTAATCATATATTTAATGGCTATGTAACTTTTGTGTAATGTCTGCCTTCTGCATTTAATAAGCTCCAACACAGCAGGAGCCGTATCTTTCTTCACTGTTGCTTGAGCGTAATGTAAATACTCAATGAACTGTTCCAAATGAGTGACTACAGGCTGGCACAAAACAGTCATTATCGTCATATTCATATCATTTTCCATTTTATGGGAGCCCTAGAGAACAGGATTGGGAATATTTCATCAGAAATCATCCTATCTGAAGCAATAGTGTTAAGAAGGGAAAACAGTCTATGAATCTCTGACCTACAAAAATAGAAGGGCAAGTAAAATAAACCTTGCCTAACAGAGGGCCATTGACTGGCATGGAGGATAAAGCTAGATAGGCAAGCAAGTTGGGGCTGGGAGGGCCGGATTTAATTCAGGCTTTAATATATTATAAATAATCGAAATTCTTTTTGTGTAATAAAGCAACATGATGAAGTTGTGAGATTACTTCCGAGGTAAAATGCAACATTGATTCAAAAGCTGAAAGCTGAAGGCAGCAATGAATCCAAAAACTAAAATAGGCTACTTGTGATGTAAATAAGATCTCAATTATTATGGTAGGAGTAGAAACAGGAAAGAACAGATCGAGAGATCAAGAAAGAAGATTTGAGAAGACGGGGTGTGGGAGGAGGGCTCAAAATGCCTACAGACATCAAGCCCGGGTGGAATGGAGTGGGGTGCATCCTAAGAGGTCTTTCCTCTGTTCTCGACTCCCTGGGTGACCTTGAACAAATCACTTAACCTCTTCAGCCTCATCTTCTTCATCTACAAAATGGAAATATTGGACCAGATGATCAGCAACATTTAGCAATCTCTGAATTCGGCTATTCATGGAAACCAGGGAATCAGCAAGGGTCAGGGGTTGGGGAAACAAAAGAATCGTGTTTCCTGTGGGATATGTTGAACTGGAGATATAGTAAGACAACCAGAGAAAGATCTCCGGCAAGCACTGGAAATACAGGACAGCGAAGCCTCTAAGAAAAGCAGGCTGGAGATGCAGATTTGAGAGTCGGAGAGTCTCAAGGTTTAGTTGAAGTGATGGGAGTAAATACATAGCAGAGGAGGAAGACTGTGAAGGGACATGAGGGAGTGGCCGGCTCAGATCCTCTCCAGTCCAGGGAACCCCAACCTTAGGTCACTTGTGGCCATAAATCTCCCCTGAGGATAAAGGGATACACATCTGTTCCAGGACAGAACTCCTGATCCCATTGTACATTTTGCACCTTCTTTCATTCAGACTGGTGGCAAACTGTATCCGTTAAGCAAGGTGGGAACCAAAGGTGCTAAGAACTTGCATACCTTATGGGTTCCCGTGGCAAGTGGAGCATCCCTGAAGTCATGCTGCAAATGCAAGAAGACACTGTGGCCTCTAGTGGTCTCCACTAAAAAGCAATTTATCTCTTATGCACCCCCTCGTCCCCTGACGCTCCCCTTCCTAGGCCACTGCAGAACTACCCGAAGGCAAAGCTGACTTCAGTGGGACCACAGAGTATACAGCAGTCATGTAATGCTTCAGTGGCAGTCCTGGGAAGAGAATCTGGGTCCTCTGCCTTTCAATCCAGTTCTCTTTTCCAGCGATCATCCCACCTATTAAAAGCATATGTGCTACACCTTTAAAGTTCCCTTTGCCCTTAACCGTGAATACTGTTTCATTGTCCGCTGTCATCCTACCAGAGAGGGAGCTTTGTGCAGTTGGACAAAACTTGCACCCTTGAGCAGCTGAGAGCTCAGTTTCTTCCAGTGATCTGCAGTCAGGGGAGCATTGCCAAGGGCATGATTGTATATCGGCTCTCCTTGAATTGCATATAGGAATATTGTTGCTATGTGGCCCGAGCCAAACAATCCGAGTCACCTGACATCCTCCATCCAACATTTAAGAGTCATCAAACTTAATTTCCCCTTTGTGCAATAAAACACCAAGAGGAAGCTTTAATAGATTGTATTATGTAACGGTTCTATAAAAATAGCAGGCCAGCGCTGGAGCACTTCCTTCCTGGGGCCCAGTAACCTATGCTGAAAGGATACACACTGGTTGCCCAGGCAACCATGAGAGATGACACTAGGGAAAAAAACAGCAACAAAAGAACCATTTTTTGGCTCAGTCAAATGAGGTCTGGCTTCAAGCTTGTGATACAGTGAATACAGACAGCCCAGCAAAAGAGAGAGGAACCAGTTAGCAATTCTACTCAGGCACCAGTAGCCCTGCAAAGCTGCCCCTGCTTTTGGGTTTTTCCCCCTTTTGTTTTTTTTTTTTTGTTTTTTGTTTTTTTTTTTTTTAGAGGGGGAAAAAAGGCCTTTCGCCCTTAATTTAATTTTTAAAAAAGCAAAATCCTTGCTGGGAGTTTAACTGTGGCAGTCGGTAAACAATGTTTATTCTACTTTCTCTTTCCCTTCCCAGGAGCTCAAAAAATAATTTCAGTTACATGCAATTGTCTTGTTTTCTTCTAGTATGTTCAGAATCGGATTACGCAGGAAGCAACTGATTTAATGGCAATAACCTTTATAAACAACCTCTAAATAAAAAAATAAATCAGGGACACTCAGGCAATAACACACTTTAAAAGTGAATAATAACATTTCTGGGATCCCTCCTCACAGCAGACATCAAAGGACTTTGTTTTAATAGACTATAATCTCCTCTCTCCTGCTGCACTGAATGAAAACCCCTACATTTTATTATCATCATTACCATCATCATCATTATCGCCTCACAAAAATAGACTGCCATTTTAATTTCAGAAAACTGGTTTCCCCAATATACTGAGAATAGTGACAGAAGGTTTATAAGTTCCTGACTTGCACCTAAATGTTTTCCTTCTTTGAAGAGGAAATGGGCCTTCAAGGATTTACAAACATGATTTGAAACCTCCGGAAAATAAAACCAAGAATGAATCAAATGGGATTAAGTTCAGATCGCTAATATAGAGCAACATCAATAGTTCTTTCAGTGATTCTTGAAATCAGTGCTCATAAATATGTAATGCACTTTTCATCCAAAAGACCTGTTTAAATCCTCATATAGTAAATGATTTATTTCAAGATTAGGTCCTCTGCACAAAGCAGGCACCCTCTGATCAAGTAGGAATAAAATCTGTGAAAACAAGTGGTAAAGCATTATGTAAATGTAAACTGCTGTGATTATGAGTATCCTGTGAACTAGTATGTTTGAAGAAAGAAAGCCAAAAAAATTAACTGTGTGTTCTTCAGAAAATTTCTTATATCTGACCTGTCTCTTCTGGCTCTGTTCCTACCTCTTAACTGCCTTGCATCAGTTAATTCAAATCCTCACAGCATCTTTTAATCATGTGCCTGCTTGGCAATTATCTAATATTAAAACAGTCTTCACAGACCAAAGGGAAATGGAGAGTTAGAAATTATTCACTTATTTTTTATCAAAGTATGTTGCCAAACTCGGGATTCTTGACTCTGAAGAGTACCATTTAAGGCAAAATTCCAGTCTTTCCCCATAAAGTTGGTCAAATCATCTCTATATACCACATCTGGGTCTCCTGCAGATGGATTTAGAGATAGATTAATCTTTAAACATCAGATGCTGTTGAAACACAAAACATCCTTTATTATCAAAGTTATAAACTTCAGGCTTAAGTCCTTTAAGATCTAGCACCCTGTATCTTTGGAGAAAACATATGCAGAATGCATGCATCTTAAAGTTACTCAGCCTTATTTTCCTTTTGTGCTAAGGGTTTTGAAATCAACAGGATTAAGTTGCACATAGTTGTGTGTTATCCAGATCCTTATTTTGACTCTAAAAAAGGATTGAAGAAGGCTTTCATGAAATGGACATAGTGTTAGCATTCAATAGGAGCTCAACTCCAGGGGAGAAGTCTGTCTTCCAGGAAACAGAACAGTGTATCTTGCTTGGTTTCAGATCTGTGACTTCAATTTACGGACGCTGAAGCACATGTCACGAAATAAAATGTACAGGGGTTATAAAGCCTGGTATTTGTCATTAAATCTATAAATCCTTTTCAGTTATTAAAGAAATACTAAATAAAAATTAAGCTAGGATAAATATTTCCCAAGGTTCAAGTTCTCAATTTAGCATCTCCTCTGATTACTTCTTGCGTGGACTATGCTAGTATGAAAAATGATGTTAATTATATGGTCATTCTGTTTAGAGGTCACAAAACATATAGTAGGCTACGTATATTTCCACTGGAAGAAAAGTATAATATAGTATGAGATGCAGTAGCAGTATTCACAGAGGCTTGTTATATGCAAGACTGTTCTGCCTTGAAGGAACTCACAGTCTAGATTGGGGTTTAACACATACACTTAACCGAAGATAACTACCACTACTAGAAACTCAGTAAGCACTAAAGAAGTACCACAAGTAACAAATGCCGAGGGAGCTTTTCCAATTACAGAGATCTCTGTGGGCTAAACAGCCTAGGGAATGCTTCACAGAGGAGCAGGAACTGAGATTATCCTGAGAAAACAAATAGAATTCAAGAAAATAGAGAGAAGAGAGACTGAGAAGGGAGAAAGCAAAACCAAAGGGGTCCAGACACTAACACCCACAGCATGTTCGGAGCACTATGGGTGAACCAAGTGCCTGGAGGTGAAAATCACAGGATTGGAGGAGAGAAAGGTTGGGAGAGAGAAAGGCAAGAAACAATATTGCTTGGATTTATAGGAAAGAAAATATAAATCAATAGACATGTAATCATGGAGCTACAAGGAAACCTAAGCAACATTTTCAAGTGATCTGGGGCAAGACCCAACCTCTGCTTGCCTCAGCCTCCTTGTCTATAAAATGGAAATAGTAATACAGTAATAATTACGTCAGCTTACAATGCATTAAGTGAATATAAGCGGTCATGTTAGTCAGGGCTCTCAGTTTGCATTTTAATTCCAGTTAATATACCATTTCTATGTTGATTTATTCAGTCTCAAGTTGTGACATCCACTTGGTGACACTAGATACCCCCAAACCAGCCATGGCCATGTCCTTTTTAAAAGATCAACTGAAGAGTTGAAGCCTGTAAATTCTCCTCACTGGCCAGGAGAGAAGAGGCCCTGAGAAGGTAGGGCTATCTCCAAATTGAGTCAGTTCCCCAAAGAGATCGCACAATTTACCCACTGACATTTTCATCCAAGGGTGGCCAAGAGGAGAAAAAAATCATGGGGTCAGATCAGAGGAATGCCCACTGGAACCTTCTTCTCCCCATGGCCAGACAGCATTCTGACTTACTGTTTGAGGCTCCTCATCAAATGCATCAAAGGTAGTGGGTGCCTGAAATATGGACTTCAGTTTCGTATGCTCCTGGAACGGCTCTGACAGCAGCAGAAGTGACTCATTCTCCAACTTTGGCACTCTGTCAAGAGCCCCACAATAGAGAAGAGTTCCCTTGCCCATTTCTTTCAGAGCATCTTGATTTTTAGTAATGCCTCTCTCATCCCTGTTGCACATCAAGCCATAGACTCATGGAACTGCTTACTTGTGACCCACTTCATTTTGTTTACTTAAAGATTGTTTTTGTGACTTTTAGAGAGCCATGCTTGCATCTGGGATTTGTAATTCTAAGTCAGAGAAAGACAGTTGTTATGTATTGTTTACAATTTGTTTAATAAAAAGGAATTTCTTTGAAAACATCAGGCCAAGCTTATGATGTAAATTTACTGTCTGTAAATTTACAGTGTAGTGACAGAAACTATAACACAGTATGTTAATTGATCAGTGTTGTAAGAAAACATTCACTACAGCAATGAAAGAGTATATGGTGTTTTGTTTAAAAAGACATTAATTCAAGATGAGAAATAAGATGTTTTTCATTTGGGCAATTTTCCCTTTTATGGTGTTTTTTTCTTTTTTATCCATCTATATTTACTAACTTTACTATTACAAATATAAATGTCTTACATTATTAGAAATGAAAAATCAAATAATATAACTTCAGACTATCCAGCAGGTGATTTTCAAATGAAAATATCATCTCTTAACACCAAAGACCTTTTCTAGTCTTTCCTGAAGATGGAGACAAGTTGGTTTTGGGTATGTTCCTGAGGCTGATCAAGCCCAAGTTCTGTTATGATATACTCACCTCTTTCTGATCCAGTTAACATATTGTTCCTTCAGACTAATCAGAAATTAATCCCAGCCTTTGACTATGGTCCTTTAAGGAAAAATAAAAGGAAAGGTGAAGCTTTAAAAGAGCACTTTTTTCATGCCACCTAGTTCACAGTTTATATTCCATATGGGCTCAAGTAAAAAAGATAGCAGGTCCTTCGAGAGACCTCATCTTGGTTTTGTGTTATGTAATTTCTATCTAAGTCTTTCCTTAGTACAAAGCAAATCTTGAAACTTGAAACCTATGTTGGTCCCTAGCATCAGGGAAAAGCCACTTAAGTAGTACTCTAATCACCTATTCAGTAAAACATTACTGAGGGTCCATCCTGATCACTGTGGGGCAGAAAGGACCAAGAAGCACACTCACTCTGGAGCCTAGGCTATAAAAGGACAGATAAAGCTTGAAATGTACTGTAATAAAATCGTCCAATGACATAAGCTAGGTATGGCCATCATTAGTTGCCATTTCCTGATATTTCTGGGGTATGATCTTCTGAGCATTTGGTGGGATTATTCTTCCCTGTCCCTTTGAAGCTAGCCATGGCCATGTGATTTGCTCTGGTGAATGAAATGTGAGGGGCAGTGATGGGCGTCACTTCCAACTGAAGCTTTGAGAACCAACATACAATTCACAACATCCTCCTCCCGCTGCCACAACGACCTGTGTTATTCCAGCTAGTGGAGGCTCTGGGGACCTTGAATACGAACAGTGTAAAACAGTTCTTCCAGGCTGAGAAGGACATGTAGTGTGAGAAAGAAATAAAATGTTGTGGTTCTAAGGCAGTAAGATTTGGGGTTGACTTTTCCTGCAACATAACCTAACTCTTCCTAATTAATACCCAGCAAATTCTCACTCATTATATTCTATAATAATAGTTACTCCTATTATCTCCATTTTATAATTTAAGGCATTGAATCATAAGAAAAGAATCTCATCCATGATAAGTCAAATAGGGATTGTTACACCTATATTTAAAAAAACTGAGTCTTAAATATAAAGTGAACTGTCCAAGGTCACACAGACAGTAAGTAAAGGGATCAGTATTCAAACCTGTTTTCTTTTCATAATACCCTGGAGTAAGTGGTTGTGGCCAAACACTTGGTTTAACAAGGGGTGACCAAAATGGAAAAGATCTCTCCACCTTAGGCTTAACAGAAGCAGCTTTCAGAGAAGAACTAGGATCTGCTGTGGGCTCAGAATGATCAAGTTTGTTAAGAATTACCGGGCAAGAAAAACAGCACTATGCACAGGTGGAGGTAAAGGAAGAACATTTGGCAAAACTAGACCCAGGTCCACGTACAGGAGTAGTGGTAGGGGATTCAGAAAAGGCAGACTGGGGACAGTTTATATAAATCCCTGAATGTCATCCTTAGGAGTTTCATCTGCAGGTAACTGGGAGACATTACATGACTTAACAAAAATAGTGTTTCAGTACATTAATTTAGCCACATTTCTCAGCATAGACCAGAATCAACAGGGACCAGTTAACCACTCAAGTGATACATTTTAAGGACCTGAATAGCATTTTAGCCTTTGTGATAGACAGGAAAAGATCAATGTAATACATCACATGAAGGAGTAATCCTAAGACTAGATTAACTGATTGGTAGAAAACAGGCATATCTGTCTTAGGCAGAGTGCTGCTTTATACAACCCAGTGAAGAAATGGGCAGAAGATATGAACAGACACTTCTCCAAAGAGGACATCCAGATGGCCAACAGACACATGAAACCATGCTCAGCATCCCTCCTCATCAGGGAAATACAAATCAAAACCACACTGAGATACCACCTCACGCCAGTCAGAGTGGCTAAAATGAGCCAATCAGAGAACTCTAGATGCTGGCGAGGATGTGGAGAAACGGGCACCCTCCTACACTGTTGGTGGGAATGTAAACTGGTGCAGCCCCTCTGGAAAACAGTGTGGAGGTTCCTCAGGAAACTAACACTAGAACTCCCCTATGACCCAGCAATAGCACTGCTAGGAATTTACCCAAGGGATACAGAAATGCTGATGCATAGGAGCACATGTACCCCAATGTTCACAGCAGCCCTCTCCACAATAGCTAAAACATGGAAAGAGCCTAAGTGTCCATCAACGGACAAATGGATCAAGAAGATGTGGTTTATCTATAGCATGGAATACTACATGGCAATGAGAAACAATGAAATCTGGCCATGTGTAGCAACATGGATGGACCTTGAGGGTGTTATGCTGAGCGAAATAAGTCCGGTAGAGAAGGACAAATATCATATGTTTGCACGTATAGGAGGGTTAGGAGGAAGTTAACTGAGGAACAAGGGGGAGAAGAAAGGGGGAAATGGTGGGGGAAAGGGAGAGAGGCAAACCATGAGAGACTCATGAATGCTGACAAAAACTGAGGACTGATGGATGGGGGGGAGGGAGGGATGGGCATGGAGGAGGGCACTTGTGGGGATGAGCACTGGATGTTATGTGGAAACTAATTTGACAGTAAACTATTTGTAAAAAAATAAATAAAAATAAATCAAATACTGTCTAAAAAAAATTATAAAAATAAAAATAGTACTTTCACACACACAAAAAAAGAATGCTGCTTTATAAGTGTGCCCATGGGGAATTTGTGTAAAATCTGATGCCATAGATTTGGCAAATGTTATCTATTTTATTAGCAGCCTAGACCCAGGAATTCTAGAAAAACAGACTACTGGTGTAGTCAGAAGGGCATGGGTTTTCATAAAAGATTAGCTTGTACTTACTACATGACTGAGCTTGGGAAATTTGGTTTAACCTTAAAAGTTTCAGTGACTTCACCTTTAAAATAGAGCTAATGGGGTGCCTGGGTGGCTCAGCCTGTTGAGCATCCAACTCTTGACTTCAGCTCACGTTGTGATCTCACAGGTTCATGAGATCAAACCCTGTATCAGGCTCTGATAGGGCAGAGCCTGTTTAGGATCCTCTCTCTGACTCTCTTTCTCCCTCTCTCTCTGTTTCTTCTCCACTTGTACATGTATGTGTGTAAGTGTGAGCTCGCTCTCTCTCAAAATAAATAAATAAACATTTAAAAAAATAAAAATAAAATAGAGCTAGTGATACCACCTCAAGGAATCAAATACGCTAGTGTATATAAGGACCTTGCAAGGTATCTAGTTCATAGCAGGTACCCAATAAATATCAGTTTCTTCCATTAGCATTCTAAACTAGGTGGAGGTACATATCATTATGCAATGTTGTTTAATATTCCCTGAGAACCCACAATGGGCAATTATAAATCTTGAGTTGGCTAAAATACTTTGGAAATACTTCTACTCATTTTTCCCAACATCATTTTTCTAAAATTGCTTACTACTCACTATCACTACTGATAGTGTTACTATCAGTACAAATTAAAATTTTTAGACAACATGGTAAAGTTGCTCCTTGGCCATGGAAAGAGCTTAGTTAAGAACCATGAAAGGTCATTAAGCCTTTCCTCAGTTTAGAAGACATCCCATAACAAATATTAACCATGACAAGCAGGATGAGGATCCAAGAGAAGAAGCTAGATGTACCACAGCTCCCTTTGGCTACCCATCCAAGATAATAACAATACCCAATACTTGTGGAAAATAGATATCCTTGTTGCATTTATGATAACCTGTTACTGGTACCTCCTTACCCAACCAGAAGATAGGCAGAGAGGGATTTAAAGCATGTATATCAAACTTGGCTTACATTCTGATCCAGCGGCCATATAATCATCAACAAAGTCTCTTTCCAAGGAGGTATTACTTGTGGAAAACAGTCATTTAATAGAAGAAACATATCCATCCTGGCAGATACTGAAGCTCATGTGCTAAAGACTGAGCCCAGGTTTATATATACCAAATACTAAGCAGATACACATTGTAAATACATTGTGTTCCTCTGTGTTTTATTATTTCTCACAATGACCTCAATAAATGGTTGCTATACATGTTTTAAACACTAATTTTAGTCCCTCAAAATAAACTTATTTTTAAATTCTTTGGCATTGTAGGAAGAAATTTCAAAAAGTATGATGATGCTGGAGCTGTATATTGCTTCACTGTATCAAGTATAACTTTATTTTTTTAAAGAGCCAGTTAGGGAGAGAGAGAGAGAGAGAGAGAATGGGGGAGAAGGAGAGAGAGAGAATCCCAAGCAGGATTTGCACTGTCAGTGTACAGCCTGACTTTGGGCTCAAACCCAGGAACCATAGGAGCATGACCTGAGCTGAAATCAAGAGTCAGATGCTGAACCAACTGAGCCACCCAGGCGTCCCTCAAGTATAACTTTATTTTTTAAGTTTGTTTATTTTTGAGAGAGAGAGCAAGAAAGAGAGACAGAGAGCAAGTGAGGGAGAAGCAGGGAGAGAGGGAGACACAGTATCTGAAGCAGGTTCCAGGTTCCGAGGTGTCAGCACAGAGCCCGACATGGGGCTCAAACTCACAAACCAGGAGATCATAACCTGAGCCGAAGTCAGACGCTTAACCAACAGAGACACCCAGGAGACCCAAATGCAACTTTCTTAAAAGCTTGGGAAGTTCTCAGTGTCCAGGGCAATGGCATAAAGTATTACAAGTTTAATTCATTTTTGAGTCATCTATTGACGTCAGGTACATAATTTAGTAAATAAATATTATTTTATTAACATAAATTCCCGTGCCAGAAGTGAAAAAAGGCAACCAATGGTTATGGTGCATTTACTTAAGAGATTTATCGTGTACATCCTACACAGTAGAATTGAGCTATAATCTCATCTTTCCTAACTACAACAGCCTTTCCTTCACTAGGCCTTTGACATGTTCCAGAATGGAGAATCAGGTCACCTTATCTTCTGAATATCAAAATTTCACAGCCTAACCACTCTTGTTCACTGTGGCCCAAAGCACAGTCAGAAATATGAGGTACATTCTATTAGTGTTTTATTCAGACATTAGTCTCTTCACTGCCTAAAAGAACTGAACAGTCCTGACCTGGAATTCAAATGACAAAAAAAACAAAATAGTTCTGAATAGCCAAGCGAGTTATCCTATATCCTTATTTTGTTTTAATAGGGTATCTAGTAACTGGGGGAAATGCATGTTCTTTAAATTGTAAGATTCTTTAGAATAAATCAATTGCAGTTTAATGAGGTTTCCCTGTAATTCACTTTACCGAACTTATTATAAAAGAATATCTGCAAAACTCTGACTTTCAAGAATGCAACTGTTCTCATCTCTGTCATGTTAGTTGTTTGTTATCACAGGCTTAACGTGTTTTTCATTAAAGGTAACTGCAATAAAATTGATTATTCTATAATAACTAAGAAGAGGAATAGGGAAAATCTAAATCCTAGGAGGAAAAAAGATTCTATCCAACTAATAGCATTATTATTAATAAAGCATGCAAGAAGGAAACCAGAAAATATCATGTTAATTAGAATTGCTTCCAAGTAAGAATTTTCCAAAGGATATCATAGGCTTCAGTCATGACTGCTTCTTAAATTATATATGTTTACAAGCATTGTGGTATTTTTAAAAGTTTACCAATAACCTAAAAAGCTCTGGGCACATATACAAAAAAATAATTTTTAAAATGCCACAACTAAATTAGATTCTGTGGTAAAAAGAAAATCTAAACCTTAAACTACCCCATAAAAGAGAAGGAAAGAAAATAGCTCAGCTGGAGAGTCATAGAATGCCAAACCCAAACTATATACTTTTGTCCCATGCCCTGAATGCCAAAGAATTTGGGATAAAAACAACCACAAGTAACCATCGTGCCACTTTCTACCTTACACACTGTTGGCGTAAAAACCCTACGCGGTGTTCCAGCAATAGGCATGCATGAGCCCAGTCAACCACTTTTTCAAACATAGGGAATGACCTATAGATTTTATCCCATCTTTTCTGATGACAGAGCCAAGATCTAGGTCTGAAACCACACTCTAGCCACTTCCTATCCTCAAACACACTGGCCAGAAAAACCTTTGGGAGATGGGCCAAATGGCTATGGAAACCCTGCAACTTCAATTTCCTTCACTTCTGGTCCAGTCATTTACCAGAACTGTAACCAAGTAGCAAAATGCACTGCTTTCAATTCCAGCTTTTTTTTTTTTTTTTCCTTTCCTTCTCCCTACCCTCTGGTAGAGATGCTAATGAACAGTAAAATCTCCAAGGGGCAGGGAGCCAGATAATAACCGTAAGCCATGCTGGATGATCTCCCTTAGGTAATCAAAGATAGCTGTAGCTCCTGGAGGAAGCCAAGAACATAAAACACATAGGATCCTATAAGAACAGCTGAGCTACAGCCACAGCAGGATGTGAAACACTTTTTGGAGATCAGGTAGTAATACTTGATATCAAAGGCAATAACATACATGCATTCGAAATGTCTAGAGTACTTTTATTTATATTTTTTAAATGCATACATTCATTTTAAATATCAGATCATAAAGCATGGTGTGGCACATTTCATCAAAGTACCATGGGGCAGAAGATACAAGAAACTAGACAGCTAGAGAAGAACAGCAAAAAAAATTTGGTAGTGGACAAACTTTTATACATACTTTTCGAAAGTATGTGAATAATATGGCCACTTGGCTTATTCTTGAATTCTAGCATAATAAAAATAATGTAAATAAAGCTCTAACTGATCCCCTAGCTTAGGTAGATGGTCAATAAATGATATCAACTGGATTTATCCATTCCACAACTCTGACTGAGAACCCACTATCTGCCAGGCCGTCTATTGGACACAGGGATCAAAGAGACTAAAAAACCCATTTCTTGGCTTCAGGGATCTCTTTATCCCCATGATGATAAAGATACACCAGAGCAAAATCATACCAGAAACATACTAACAGTATAAAAGCAGCCAAACTCCAAGACTATGGGAAATTCAATACAGGAATGCTTCTGAACAGGACAAAGAAGGCACCATCATAACGCCACCATACATTTGTACATCTTAGCATACAAAAGCCATATTTTTTCATGTTTATTTATTTATTTTAAGAGAGAGAGAGAGCACAAGGAGGAGGAGGGGCAGAGAGAGAGAGGAAGAGAGAGAATTCCAAGAAGGATTCACGCTCAGCACACGACCACGTGGGGCTCAGTCTCACGACCATGAGATCATGACTTGAGCCAAAATCAAGAGTCAGCCACTTAACCAAGCGAGCCACCCAGGTGCCCCTCCAAAAAACATGTTTTTGTTGATTAACACACCTGATGGTTGACTACAAATAGTTTCTTGTCAGGATATTATACTACTTCAGAACTAGGGGGAACCTAGAAACATTAACTCCTCATTTTAAAAATGAAGCCCAGAGAAGGTAAATGGCACAGCCAATCTCAAATCCCTATTAATACATCAAGTGCAAAGTAAGGAGGAGAATGACAGAGAAGGAGACAAGAAAGGAAGTAAATATTATTTGCCAAGGGCTATTTTGCCAGACATTGTTAGGCTATAAACATCTAATGTTTACAACAAAATACAGCAAGGTAGGTATTAGTATCATTATTTTACAGAGGAGGAGATTGAGCTGACATAGGTGAAGTGATTTGTCCAAAGCCACACAGCCAATGAAGACGAAAGTGTGTTCATTCAGTGCCTCACAGAGCTCTCACAGTCCCCCTACCTAAGGCTCCTCTTTTTACAACTAACTGCTTCTGTGGAATAGAAGTGGGCTCACTGTCCTTGGTAAGCTCTTAATTGCTGCTGACTTTGAATCTTGAGGACTGGTATGAGGCGTGTGTGGGGTGGGTGTTGGGGGGGTGGGGAAGGAAAACACATTCACTAAAAGGTTAGTGATCTTTCCTTATCTAAGAAAGTTGATATTGCTCAAAATACCCCCTTAGGATATTTTTCACAGAGTTTTCTACATAGATCTAATTTTTATTTTCACAATAAATTTCGAAATTCACCATGTGCTAGTATTTAGCTTCAAAACCTTAAAGTAATCAATCTCTATCATATTATTGTCCTTGGGTTGCCAGAAATCTCTTCAGAGGCCTTCCTTGAATTGTTGGTAATCCTTCACAATGCCGACTGGCATGGTTCTCAAACTGTTTAACATCGTCTCTAGCGCTGTCCTCCACGAATACTCCAGGAGGATGCCAGTCAATACTTGACTGAAAGTCTTCACTACACATGTGTGATTAGCTACAGATGAGTGGCTGTAATAGATGTGAGACATCACTGTAAATGCGGAAAGGAAATAGCTACATATTCAATTCCCTTAAAACAAAGTCTGGTTATAGGAATTATGGATTAAAAACATCAAAACAACTCCTATATCACTGAGTGTCTTCCTTTCAATGACTACAGTCACCAATAAAAGTAGTGTTTAAAATATATCTTAAAATAGGTACCACATTTACATTTGAAAATACTTTCAGCAGAGCAGGAAATGTTGAATTGTTTCAACAGGAGTTTTTAGAAAGGCAGTAAAAAAAAGTAGCACAGAGAGATTTCTAACATGTACTGCCATAAATGAGACTGCATCACAAAAAAGTTTTTTAATTTACCAAATTGTAGAAAGAATGGAGAAATTAGAACTCAATTATCCAGATTCTTAAACAACCAGTCCTGCAGTCACCAGTTAATTGTTTAAGCCTCTACTTCCTTTTGTCTGTGTGCTGGGTTGGAAGGGAGAAGGAAAAGAGAAAGGGAACACATAGAAAACAGATGAGGAAATAAATATTTATCAACACAGAATCTTGGCAAATGTTGATCTTTATATTGCCCTCACACTGTATTTTCCAAGTTTTCTAGTTCCCCCAAACCCCAAAGAATCCATAGCTAGAAAAGAAGATAAAAAAAACCTTTTATAGGTTTTCCACAGAGTTAGGGAAGCTTCTTTGGAGAATTCTGATGCCTCCTCCTTAATCTAATATTAATACGTGTTTTTGACCCAAGGAATTCCTGCCAGAGAATGGGAGAAATAAAAGGTTCATTTAGCTGGTTTGTCCTGTCCTTGGACTTCCAGGCAGAATAAACAGCACCTTGTGACAAAGGCGGACCACAGGCTGGCCCAGCTCCAGGCAGACACTGGGGGGTGCAGTCTGTTTATCAGACAGCACATTGTCTTAACCAGGATGTGGTCGGCCTTTGTAACAAGAAGTATGCAAATGAGTTTCCCAGAGACCCAACACCCTGCCCCCGCTCCACGGGTTCCTTCAGTAGACACGAGCTAATGGTGGCTGTCCTGAGAACAGAGCAGAGATCTGCAGAAAGACAGGGGCAATACGAAGCATCCAGAATTAACCAGATTAGCCCAACAGAACTCTTCAGGAAACACACCGCAAAGAAGACAACTCCAAACCACCCTGCTTCAAGGAAAAAAAAAAAAGACACTTTAAAATAGGATTACATGTTTCTTAATGTTCAAGAACTAAAGGAATTTTTAATCTGGCTCATTTACTCTCAGAACAAGCAAATGCAATGGGGCTTTAAAATGCTCCATTTTCTCAAAAGAATGTTGCATCGTCAGACTCTTTAGCAAATTCCTGACAAGAGTATCTCTATCAACTTCAGTTGCCTCATGTATAAAATGGTGCTAATATTAGTACCTGTGATATTTGATCACTGGGAGGATTAAATGACAGAATGAATAGAAAACAATTTAGCACAATGCCCAGCACATAGTCTGGGCTTAGAAAATATTAGCACATTTTACATTATGCACATGATTGAGTGGTATATCATAAAAGTACAGGGGAAAAAATGAGAGAAAAGTATCTAAGGAAGAAGAATAAGGATGGGAAAGGCAATTATGGAGAAGGAAGAACAGTACACCACTTGCTAGTTTAAACAGTTTAATGAGTTACTAGTTTGTATAGACTTTGGAGTCAAGCAGGCCTGACCTTACATAACCTTGGGAAAATTTCCATCATCCCAAGTCTCATTTACCTTTCTATGAGTACTCTTTTTTTTTTTTTACAAATAGTTTATTGTCAAATTAGTTTCCACATAACACCCAGTGCTCACCCCCACAAGTGTCCTCCTCCATGCCCATCCCTCCTCCCCCCCACATCCATCAGTCCTCAGTTTTTGTCAGCATTCAAGAGTCTCTCATGGTTTGCCTCTATGAGTACTTTAACTTCACAGAGTTATGAGAAGTAAATGAGACCACATATTAAAGTGTCTAGCATGGTGCCAGGCAAATAGAAGCCACTCCGTAGTGACAATTATTTGCTTGTTTTTTTTACACAACCCTATAGTTGGGTTCAAATTCACACTTTGTAGCTGTGGAATGTTAAGCAAACTGCATAAGTTTTCTGGGCCTCAATTTTCTTATCAGTAAACCAAGGATAATACCTCCCTCACCAGGTTTGCTGTAAAGATTAAATAAACTCCAACGCCCTTAGATTAGCTCCTGGCACTAAAAGTAGACTAGCCATTACTGGTGGTAATCGTAGTCTAATTTATTACTTGATGGGTACAGTTAATCTCATTTTACTGCTGAACTCAGTGAGGCATGGGATGGCTACTTGGCACACCTGTGATCAAACTGCCATTTCTGGCCATTAGAATTACATTCAGCATCTTGGCAAACTTTCATATAATCTTAAACCCTGACATTAATTATGCCTCATTATTTCAAAATGATTTCTTCAAAGCAGGCAAATAATGGTTTTCTCTCTTGATGGTTGGGTTCACCTCCTTCTAGCCCCCTCACATCACCTTTCATCTGTGAAACAATCTCCCTCTTAGCCAGGATAAAGGGATAGGAAACCAATATCAGAATCGTTTCAGAAAAAGAATCCAGTCTTATGGATTTCATTTTCTCAGTATGCTTTACACCGTAAAGGTGTCATCTGGCTACCTCCACATTTTTATAAGAACAATGCCAGATAACCTATATAAGCATATGTGGATGACCCACCAAACACACACATTCCATTTATCTGCAGAGGGATACGTTCCAAAACTCCTAGTGGATGCCTGAAATTACACGTAATACCAAATACTAGATGTACTATTTTTTTCCTATACATACATACCTATGATAAAGTTTAATTTCTAATTAACCATAGCAAGATATTAATGATAACTCATGACAAAATAGAACGACTATCACAATATACTGTAATAAAAGTATATGAATATGGTCTCCAGCTCTCTCAAAATATCTTATTGTGCTGTACTCACCCTTCTTCTTGTGATGATGTGAGATGACAAAATGCCTACATGATGAGATGAAGTGAGATGAATGATGGAGGAATTGTAATGTAGTGTGAGGTTACTACTGATTTTTTCTTTTTAGATTTTATTTTTAAGTAATCTCTACACCCAACATGGGGCTCGAACTCACAACCATGAGATCAAGAGTTGCATGCTCCACCGACTGAGCCAGCCAGGCACCCCTTGAATTTCTGATAATAGGTAGGAAGGGGACCATCTCCTTCTGACCTGGTTGACTGTGGGTAACTGAAACCACAGAAAGCAAAACATCCAATAAGGTTTTGCTAATGAATATGCTATGAATATTAGTATATATATAATATATACACTAATGAAGACATTTCAGGTTTTTCTGATATATTTTAAATATTTAAAAAAAATTTTTTTTAAATGTTTTATTTATTTCTAGGAGAGAGAGAGAGACAGCGTGAGCAAGAGAGGGTCAGAGAGAGAGGGAGTCACAGACTGAAACAGGCTCCAGGCTCTGAGGTGGCAGTCAGCACAGAGCCCGACGCGGGGCTGGAACCCACGAACCGCGAGATCATGACCTAAGCGAAAGTCGGACGCTCAACCGACTAAGCCACCCAGGCGCCCCTTTTCTGATATATTTTAATACAAAAACAGTTCTATAATATAAATAAGATGCCTCATATATATGCTTTCCTAGCTGCGCCCTATTTCTGTAATATAAAACTTCACATGCTTTATTGCGATTTTTTTATTCTCTGAACTTCCTAACTATCAAGAATTTGAGAGGAGTGTCCCTGCCTTATTTGGATCTGTACTTCGTGTGACTAGCTCATAGCAGTGCAGTGCCAGAAGCCATTTTGCCTGCATCCAAATCCCAGCTTTACCATTTAATAGCCATGTGGCCCTGAATAAGTCACTGAAATTCTCTATGCCTCAGTCTTACAATCTCCTGAGATTGCAATGAAGATTAAATACTTACTAATACATGCAAAGGGCTTAGAACAGGACCAGACTGAAGAATCACAGCAGATGCTATATTATTTCACTATTACTATTATCATTATTAGCGATAACCGACAGACATGTTCTTACTCGTGTAGTGCTCACATATTACTGCTTGAGACAGATAAACAAATATATCAGTGAGAGTAATTAGGTAGTAATATGTGTTGTGTTGAATACAAAAAAAGGGGAATATGATAAAATGTAACTGGAAAACTACTTAGATTGGATGGTCAGGAAAGGCCTCTATACAGATGTGACAGTTGGAAGTAATAGCAGGAAGAAGCCAGATGTAAGAAGCCATGGAGAATGAGCATTCCACAGACAGAGGAGACTAGCCCCAAAGCCATAAGCAGGAAGGAGCTTGTCTAGTTCCAGAGCAGAAAGAATGTCAGTGTGGTTTGGCCAGAGTGTAGTCAGCAAGAAAGAAAAGAGTAGGAGATAATGCTATAGAGGTTAGCTAGAGAATATAGCCCAGGTGGATTTGGGGGAAGATTTTGAATTCTATTTCAAGTGTGGCAAGATGCCTTTGTCCAGTCTTGCAAACTTAAGATGTCATTTATATTTTTAAATAATCACTCTGGCTGCTGTGTGGATTGGAATCAGGGAGATAAATTTGGAGGCTCTTGCATTAATGGAGACCAAAACAAAACAACAAAAAAGGTAGCTTATACCAGGATGGTAGCAGTGGGGACAAAGAATAGATGGAGTTGAAGATAAAATTAACAGGATGTGCTGATGGATCAACAGCATAGGTCACTGAGGTAAACATACTTATTAAAGGAACAAGGTGTTCAGATTACATTATACTTTTCTAAAACTGTGCTTTAGGTTTATCAATAATTTAAAGCACACGCATTTAAAGAAGAGTGGGGGAGCACCTGGGTGGCTCAGTCGGTTAAGCATCCGACTTGGCTCGGGTTTCACAGTTTGTGAGTTCAAGCCCCGTGTTGGGCTCTGTGCTGAGAGCGCAAAGCCTGCTTCAGATCCTCTGTCTCCCTCTCTTTCTCTCTGCCTCTCCCTTGCTTGCACTCTGTCTCTCAAAAATAAACAGTTTTTAAAAATTTTTAATTAAAAAAAATAAATCACAAAGCAACTCAGATAAGTCAAAAGTTCTAAAAATGGACATAAAAAGGGACAAAACTATAAAAACATTCTAGTAGGTATTGAGAAAAGCTGAAAACATCGGGGCTAGTGGCCCTCCTCTCCCAGCATGACCTGTGGAAGCTGAAAGACCCTAGGGAAAATCCTTCTTACTGCTTAGTGCCTTACCAACATCGTGTAAAAAAAAGGCAATATGGATTAATAGAGGAAGAGGGCTGGATACCTGAACCTGGGGTAGTGGCTGGGGGCTCTTCAAAGTCTATGTATAGGAACTAGGAACCCAGAAAGTCTCATGTGCCTTGGTGAAGGGCCCAGAAGAGCTAGCCAGGCCGTTGCAGCAACAAAGACCCAGTGTCAGAGAAAGCAGAGGCCACAGAATATTAATATCACTCAACCCAATGCCCACTCACCCACGAGCTCAGATAGGATCATTCCTACCTCAACGAACCCTTGCAACAGAGGCTAATAAGGACACAGAGAATGATAACAAATCCTGCCATATTATGTAAAACATTTCACATTCCAAGATGCCATCTCAAGAAGATGAAAAAGGAGGAAAGGGACATCCAAAAGCCCTGAGCATTTACCCAAAAGAACGTAAGTAATCCTGAGGAAATTGGAATATCATTATTTGGGAAGTTCCAGTTTCATTCCTTTCTAGAAGGGTAAAAAGGCTTATGAAGAAAATTAGTTCAGATGTGAAAAATAAAGAAGGGCAACCTGAATGGACATCTTCCCAAAGGAGACATACAGATGGCCAACAGATACACAAAAAGATACTCAACATAACTTATCACCAGGGAAATGGAAATCAAAAACACCAGTAGATAGTACCTCGCACCAGTCAGAATGGCTAGGATCACAAAGGCAAGAAACAATAGGTGTTGGTGAGGATATGGAGAAATGGGAACCCACTGTCGGTAGGAATGCAAACTGGTGCACCAACTTTGGAAAACAGTATAGAGGTTCTTCAAAAAATTAAAAATAGAACACTATATGATCCAGGAATTGCATTATGAAATATTTACTCAAAGAAAATGAAAAGACAATTCAAAAGGATATTGTCATCCCTATGTGTATGGCAGCATCATTTACAATAGTCAAGATATGAAAGCAACACAAGTGTCCACTGATAGATGAATGGATAAAGAGGATGAGTCTCTCTCTCTCTCTCTCTCTCTCTCTCTCTCTCTCTAAATATATATATATATATGTATATACACAATGGGATATTATTTAGCCAAAAAAAAAAAAAAGAAAAGAAAAAGAAAGCTTGCCATTTGTAACAACACGTATGGAACTAGAGGGTATTATGAGTGAAATAAGTTAGACAGAGAAAGACAGATACCATATGATTTTACTTACACATGAAAACTAAAAAAAATAAACAAATGGACAAACAAACAGACTCACAAATACAGAGAACTGATGCTTGCCAGAGGGGAAGTGAGTGGGGGAATGGGAAAATAAAGGGAATTAAGAGGTACAAACTTCCAGTTATACAACAGTTAAGTCACAGAGATGATAAACACAGCACAGGAAATAGAGTCAATAATCGTGGTTTGGTGACAGATGGTGAATACATTTATCATGGTGAGCATTAAGTAATCTATAGAATTGATGGATCAATATGTTCTACAACTGAAGCTAACATAACATTGTATGTCAATTATACTGGAACAATACGGGGCGCCTGGGTGGCTTAGTCGCTTAAGCGACCGACTTTCGCTTAGGTCATGATCTCGCCGTTCGTGGGTCCGAGCCCAGTGTCGGGCTCTGTGCTGACTGCCAGCTCAGAGCCTGGAGCCTGTTTCAGTCTGTGACTCCCTCTCTCTCTGACCCTCCCCTGCTCACGCTGTCTCTCTCTCTCTCTCCTAGAAATAAAAAAAAAAAAAAATTATACTTGAACAATAAAAATATTAAAAAAATAAAATTTAAAAGCTATGATTTTCTATGTTCATCTAATTTATAATTATTACATTTGTAAAACTATCAAAAAATATTGAACACAATATTAATATTAAAATTAATTTGCAAAATTAAATTCAAGAAAAAGTGTCCAACAAAGAGGACATTTTATGATAAAGAATAGATTACACACTATGATTACAATAGTCTTGAAGTGCAAAATAGTTATATTAAAATTCATAACACATGTACTATAAGACATACAAAGAAAAGGCGACTAAAACATAATAGGAGAAGACTTAATATCATCACAATATTAGTCCACAGTAAATCAATTAGACAAAAAATAATTCGGAATGTTGCATTTCAATTACACAGTTGATAAACATGAAGATGATAGATATGTAGAACTTGCTCTCCTAATAAAAATAATGCAACTGCTTTATAAGAATTCATGGGATATTTATAAAGTTCTGAACATGAATCAAGCAAAAAGAAACTAAAAATCACACAGAGCATATTATCTGACTGTGACCTCCAGTGATATTTAAACTATAAATGAAGGAAAAAAAAGAGGAGAGAAGGAAGAAAATCAATTTCATGAAAATTAAGAAATGTACTTGTAATCAACACTTGCATGAAAGAGAAAATCAAAACTAAAATTCCAAAATATCTGCAAAATAATAATGAAATGCATTATATATTTTAAAAATATGTGGCAGGCTAAACTCTTAGAGTTAAATGCAATAAATAAAAAAGAATGAAAAGAAATTGAGCATTCAAGTCAATACTTAGAATATTAGAAAAAGAACAACAAAATAAAATTAAAGAAGCATGAAAACAAAGAAAAATTTACATTTTGGAAAAATAAAATTAGTTAATGATATTAGAATACTAAAATAAAATAAAGAAGATTATTACTAATAATTCAAAAAATGATTCCTTGAAATAATTAATGAAATAACAAAGCATTAGCTGCCTTAATGTAGAAAAGAGTTAACAAATTTACAAACAAGGAGAAACAGCCACAGACACAGAAGAATTAAGAGCAATTATAAGAGACAATTCAGATGGCTGTATTCAACAACACATTTGGAGATGGTCTGAAAAACTTCTTACATGTTGCATTTCTTTTTTTTTATTTATTATTTTTTTATTTTTATTCATTTATTTTTGAATTTAAAAAAATTTCAAGTCAGTTAACATACAGTGTAGTATTGATTTCAGGAGTAGAACCCAGTGATTTATCACTTACACATAACATCCAGTGCTCATCCCAAAAAGTGCCCTCCTTAATGCCCATCACCCATTTAGCCCATTCCCCCACCCAACAACCCTCCAGGAACCCTCAGTTTGTTCTCCGTATTAAGAATTCTTACAGTTTGTCTCCCTGTTTTTATCTTATTTTTCCTTGTCTTCCCCTGTGTTCATCTGTTGTTTCTTAAATTCCACATATGGAAACCATACGATATTTATTTCTCTGACTGACTTATGTCTCTTACGTTCTAATTCCATCAATGTTGTTGCAAATAGCAAGATTGCATTCTTTTTGATCCCCAAGTAGTATTCCATTGTGTGTGTGTGTGTGTGTGTGTGTGTGTGTGTGTGTGTATACACATACACACCACATCTTCTTTATCCATCAATCAATGGACACTTGGGCTCTTTCCATAATTTGGTTATTGTTGATGGTGCTGCTATAAACTTTGGGGTGCATGTGCCCCTGTGAATCAGCATTTTTGTATCTTTTGGGTAAATGCCTAGTAGTGAGATTTCTGGGTCATAGGGTAATTCTTTTTTTTTTTTTTTTTTTTTTTTTTTTTTGAGGAACCTCCCTACTGTTCTCTAGAGTAGCTACACCAATTTGCATTCCCACCAGCAGTGCAAGAGGGTTCCCCATTCTCCGCACCCCTGCCAACATCTATTGTTTCCTGTGTTGGTAACTTTACCCAATCTGACAGGTATGAGCTGGATTTTGATTTCTATTCCCCTGATGATGAATGATGTGGAACATCTTTTCATGAATCTGTTAGCCATCTGGATGTCTGTTTTGGAAAAGTGTCTATTCATGTCTTCTGTCCATTTCTTCACTGGATTATTTGTTTGTTGGATGTTGAGTTTGACAAATTCTTTATAGGTTTTGGGTACTAAACTTTTATCAGATATGTCATTTGCAACTATCTTCTCCCATTCCATCAGTTTCCTTTTAGTTTTGTTGACTGTTTCCTTCACTGTGAAGAAACCTTTTATCTTGATGAGGTCCCAATAGTTCATTTTTGTTTTTATTTCCAACTTGCCTCTGGAGACACGAAGTTGCTGCAGCTAAGGTCAAAGAGGTTGCTAGCTGTTTCTCCCCTAGGATTTTGATGGTTTCCTCTCTCACATTTAGGTCTTTCACCCATTTTGAATTTACTTCTGTATATGGCATAAGAAAGTGATCCAGTGTCATTCTTCTGCATGTCACTGTCCAGTTTTCTCAGCACCATTTGCTAAAGAGACTGTCTTTTTATCCCATTGGATACTCTTCTTGCTTTGCCAAAGATTAGTTGGCCATACATTTGTGGGTCCATTTCTGGCTTCTCTATTCTGTTCCATTGATCTATATGTCTATTTTTGTGCCAGTACCATACTGTCTTGATGATTACAGCTTTGTAATACAGCTTGAAATCTGGAATTGTGATGCCTTGGCTTTGGTTTTCTTTTTCAACATTACTTTGGCTATTTGGGGTCTTTTCTCTTTCCTTACTAATTTTAGGATTGTTTTTTCTAGCTCTGTGAAGTATGCTGATGTTATTTTGATAGGACTTGCATTGCATGTGTAGATTGCAGTACAGACATTTTAACAATATTTGTTCTTTTAATCCATGAGCATAGAATGGTTTTCCATTTCTTTATATCTCCTTCAATTTCTTTCACAAGCTTTCTATAGTTTCCAGCATAAAGATCATTTATCTCCTTGGTTAGGTTTATTCCTGGGTATCTTATGGTTTTGGTGCAATTATAAATGGGACCAATTCCTTAGTTTCTCTTTCTGCTGATTCACTATTGGCATGTAGAAATGCAACCAATTTTTGCACGTTGATTTTATATCCTATGACTTTCCTGAATTCACATATCAGCTCTAGTTTTGGTGGAGTGTTTGGGGTTTGCCTTGTAGAGTATCATGTCATCTGCAAAGAGTCAAAGTTTGACTTCTTCTTTGTCAATTTGTATGACCTTTATTTATTTTTGTTGTCTGACTGCTTAGGCTAGCCAGAACTATGTTGAGCAACAGTAGTGAGAGTAGACATTCCTGTCTTGTTCCCGACCTTATGGGAAAAGCTCTGTTTTTCCCCATTGAGAATGATATTAGCTGTGGGCCTCTCATATATAGCCTTCATGATGTTGAGATATATTCCTTCTATCCCTACTTTCTTAAGGGTTTTTATCAAGAAAGGATGCTATATTTTGTCAAATGTATCTTCTGCACCTATTGAAAAGATCATACGGTTCTTATCCATTCTTTTATTAATGTAGTATATCACATTGTTTGATTTGAAAATAATGAACCAGCCCTGCAGCCCAGGAATATATCCCATTTGATCATGGTGAATAATTCTTTTAATGTACTGTTGAATCAACCTGCTAGTATCTTGTTGAGAATTTTTCCATCCATGTTCATCAGGAATATTGGCCTGTAATTCGCCTTTTTAGTTGAGTCTTTGTCTGGTTTGGGAATCAAGGTAAAGCTGGCTTCATGGAATGAGTTTTGAAGCTTTCTTTCCATTTCTTTTTGGAACAGTTTGAGAAGAATAGGTGTTAACTCTTCCTTAAATGTCTGGTAAACTTCCTCTGGGAAGCAATCTGGCCTAGGATTTTTGTTTGTTGGGAGATTTTTGATAACTGATTCAATTTACTTCCTGGTTATAGGCCTGTTCAAATTTTCTATTTCTTCCTGTTTGAGTTTTGGAACTGTGTGAGTTTCTCAGAATTTTTCCATTTCTTCCAGATTGCCCAGTTTGTGGGCATATAATTTTTCACAATATTCTCTTATAATTATTTGTATTTCTGTGGTGTTGCTTGTGATCTCTCCTCTTTCATCTGTAATTTTATCCATTTGGGACCTCTCTCTTTTCTTTTTGATAAGTCTGGCTAGTGGTTTATCAATTTTGTTTATTCTTTCAAATAACGATGTTTAGTTTCATTGATCTGTTCTACTAGCTTTTTTTTTCTCTATATCATTTATTTTTGCTCTAATCTTTATTATTTCCCTTCTTCTGCTGGCTTTAAGCTTTATTTGCTGCTCCTTTTCTAGCTCCTTTAGGTATAAAATTGTTTAGTTGGAACTTTCTTGCTTCTTGAGATAGGCCTGAATTGCAATGTACTTTCCCCTTAGGACTGCCTTTGCTGCATCCCAAAGGGTTGGGACTGTCGAGTTTTCATTTTTATTTGTTTCCATGTATATTTTTACTACTTCTTTAATTTCCTGGTTAACTCATCCACTCTTTAGTAAGATGTTCTTTAACCTCCATGCATCTTAAGGCTTTCCAAATTGTTTCTTGGGGTAGACTTCAAGTTTCATAGTGTTGTGATCTGAAAATGTGCATGGTTTGATCTCGAGCTTGTTGTCCCTGTTGAGGGCTGATTTGTGACCTAGTATGTGATCTATTCTGAAGAATGTTCCATGTGCACTCAAAAAAATGTGTATTCTGCTGCGTTAGGATGAAATGCTCTGAATGTATCTGTTAAGTCCATCTGGTGCAGTGTGCCGCCAAAGGCATTGTTTCCATGTTGACTTTCTGCTTAGATGATCTGTCCATTGCTGTAAGTGGAGCATTAAAATCTCCTACTATTATGGGGTTATTATCAATGAGTTTGTGATTACTTGATTTCCATACTTGGGTGTTTCAAGTTGGGGGCATGAATCTTTATAATTGTTAGATCTTCTTGATTGGCAGAACGCTTACTTATGATATAATGCCTTTATTCATTTCTTGTTGCAGTCTTTGTTTTAAAATCTAGTTTGTCTGATATCAGTATGGCTACTCTGGCTTTCTTTTGACCTCCATTAGCATGATAGATGGTTCACCATCCCCTGAATTTCAATCTGCAGGTGTCTTTGGGTCTAAAATTAGTTTAATGTAGGCAGCATATAAATGGGTCTTGTTTTTTGTTAACGATTCTGATGCCCTATGTCTTTTTTATTGGAGAATTTAGTCCATTTACATTCAGAGTGATTATTGAAATATATAAATTTATTCCCACTGTGTAACCTATAGAGTTGGTGTTTCTGGTGATGTTCTCTTGTTCTTTGTAGTCTTTGTTGTTTTGGTCTTTTTTTCCTCCCCTCAGAGTATCTCCTAAAATTTCTTGCAGGGCTGGTTTAGTGGCCACAAACTCCTTTCGTGTTTGTCTGGGAAAGTCTTTATTTCTCCTTCTATTCCAAATGGCAGCCTTGCTGGATAAAAGAGTCTTGACTTCATATTCTTCCCATTCCACACATTGAATATTTCCTGCCACTCTATCATGAAAGCCAAGTTTCAGTTGACAGGTCTGCTTCTAACCTTATGTGTCTACCCTTGTAGGTTAAGAACATTTTGTTCCTAGCTGCTTTTATTTTTTTATTTTTTTTAATATATTTTTATTTTTCAGAGAAAGAGAGAGCAGGGGCAAGGCAGAGAGACACAGATAGACAGACAGACAGAATCAGAAGCAGGCTCCAGGCTCTGAACTGTCAGCACAGAGCCAAATGCAGGGCTCAAACCCATGAAATGTGACATCATGGCCTGAGCTGAAGTCGAACACTTAACTGAGCCAAAAAATCACCTCTCCCTAGCTGCTTTTAGAATTCTCTCTTTATCTTTGTATTTTGCAAGTTTCACTATATGCCGTGGTGTTGACTTGTTTTTGTTGATTTTGAGGGGAGTTCTCTGTGCCTCTTAGACTTGAATGCCTGTTTCCTTCCCCAGATTTGAAAAGTTCTCTAATTTGTTCAAATAAAACTTCTGCCCCCTTTTTCCTGTGCTTCTTCTTCTAGGACTCCTACGATACATATATTGCTTTATTTCATGGAATCACTTCGTTCTCTAAGTCTCCCCTTGTGATCTAGTAATTGCCTTTCCCTCTTTTTTCCAGATTCATTATTTTCCATAATTTTATCTTCCGTTTCACTATTCTCTCTCCTGCTTCTTTAATCCTCATTGTCACTGTATCCAATTTGTTTTGCATCTCAGTTGTAGCATTTTCTTTATTTCATCTTGACTAGTTCTTATGTCTTTGATCTCTGCAGCAAGGGTTTCTTGGGTGTCTTCTATGTTTTTTTAAGCCCAGCTAGTAGTCTTACGGCTGTTGTTCTAAATTCTTGTTTAGATATTTTGCTTATGTTTGTTTAGAACAAGTCCCTGGCTATAATTTCTTCTTGACCCTTCTTTTGGGGGAAATTCCTCTGTCTTGTCATTTTGGCTACATTTCTGTCTCTTGCATATTTTAAAAGCTTGGTATGTTTCCTGCACCTGAGAGTACTACTATATTAAAAAAGGGTCATACACTGTCCAGAGTCTGGCACTTCAGGAAGTGTTTCTGGTGTATACTCTGCACACTCTGCTGTTGCATTTTGGCTGCTCTTTCCCACTGGTCAGTCCTCTGCAGAGCTCCTACTTGCTTGATATAGTGGAGATTTGGTCCTTTACTTAGCTGTGCTTTGATTTGTTTGTTGATGTAACCCTGGAGAAAAGAGAGGAGGGGGAGAGCTTGATCCAAAGAGAGAGAGAGAAGGAGGGAGAGAGAGAAGAAAAGGGACCAAAAAAAATGAGAATCAAAAACCATAAAGCTGATTCCAAGGAAAAAGAAAGGGGGAGGGGAGAAAAAGAAGAAAAGGAAAAAGAAATGAATAAAAAAGCCTGATCCATAAAAGGAGAAAAGGAAATGAAAAAATGAACAAGAAACCATGAACCTGATTCTGGAAGGAAGGAAGGAAGGAAGGAAGGAAGGAAGGAAGGAAAGAAGGAAAGAAAGAAAGAAAGAAAGAAAGAAAGAAAGAGAGAAAGAAAGAAAGAGAGAAAGAGAGAAAGAGAAGAAAGACAGAAAGAAAGAAGACAGAAAGAAAGACAGAAAGAAAGACAGAAAGACAGAAAGACAGAAAGACAGAAAGACAGAAAGACAGAAAGACAGAAAGACAGAAAGAAAGAAAGAAAGAAAGAAAGAAAGAAAGAAAGAAAGAAAGAAAGAAAAAGACAGAAAGACAGACAGAAAGAAAGAAAGAAAGAAAGAAAGAAAAAGACAGAAAGACAGACAGACAGACAGAAAGAAAGAAAGAATGAAAGAAAGAAAGAAAGAAAGAAAGAAAGAAAGAAAGAAAGAAAGAAAGAAAGAAAAAGAACTGTAGGTGCCATTTTGACGCCCTGGATTTTCAGTGCACTTGGTGCATGAGTGGTGTTAGTTATGCTACTCTGAAGGAGAGGATCACTGCTTTGGCTCAGAGTAAATAAATAAGCAATTGCCAGGCATGAGAAGGGGGGTGGGGGTGGGGGAGGTGTCAGGGTTTGGTGTAAGTGGGTCCCATCTCCAGTGGGCTGCTATGTTTCTCTCTGAAGTTCCAGCCATACTGGTGTTGGGGGGAGAGGAGGAAGTGACACCACCCCAATCTCTCATCCCCAGACCAGGGATCTTGCGCTCAGCTGTTCAGGCAGCCCTTACAGAATAAGGAGGATAGTCAGCTCTCCCTATGCCACAACTCCTGCATTTTTTCTTTGGGGCATAGCTGTGATTAAAAACCCAAAGTCTTAAAGGACTCAGTACTGTATGGATCCACTTCCCTCCTCTGAAGTAAACCATCTCCACACTGTCTGAAGTCCTCTGTCCCTTGATAAACAGTCTGACGCCTGCACAGTGCACAGAATCTATGGTGTAGCACCGCTAAAAGCAGCAAAGTTTACATTCCCTCTGGGTGCACCTCTCTCCTCTGCTGATGAAAGGGCTTTGGCTGGAAACTGCAGAGTCTTTTGTCCTTGAGGAGGCAATAAACTTTCTTCCAAAAGTACTCTATGAAGGAGATGGTTGTCTCCCAATATGCCCTAGAGATCGCTACATCTCACTATGCACTCGGGAGCCAGGAACCCCCTTCCCAGGAGTGCACACCACAGCTCTGCTCCAGAGAAACTCATGCACTTCCAAAATGTCAAAATTTGAGCTCCAAAGCTATTTGCAAAAAGAAAAAAAAAAGAAAAAAAAAAAGAACTGGGACACTCAGTACTTTTCACTCCCCAGTTCATGGTCCAGAGAGGTTCTCCTCTTGTGCTAACTCGATGCCGGCATCTCAAATGCAAAAGGGGTTCCCTCCCTTCTTCAGCACTGCCATTTGTTTCTCCCCCAATTCACTTATATGCCCCTTGCACCTGCCAACCTGTCTTCCTCCACCTCTGGAGATCTTTCTGCCACTCTGCAGATCAATTTCCTGGGAGTTCCACATGATCTGACCTCAATACAGCTGTGAATGAGGGACAAGGAAAGCCCAGGGTCCCCCTCCTTCTCTGTTCCCTTAACATTTCTTTCCAGTATCCATATTATATCAAAAAAATGGTATAGCAATGCAAAAGAATTTAACATTCTTAAACCAGGAAAACTTTCAAGATTGTTTAAATAAAACTGTGGATTTTTCATTTCCACTGTTGTCAGTGACTTGTTTTTCTCCTCAGAGCTTCTCTGACTGCAATGATTACTTCAAGTTCATAACAATCACTGGACTACATTTCTTAACTGACTTTATCCTAAATATAAATTCCTCTAATAGGGGCTAAATCTTAGCATCAGCAGGAAATGATATGCTAAGTATATTCTCATGCCTCCAACCATCCCCAAAACTACCGGTCAAATAAATTCTACCAATTTACTCTAATTAAGGCTAAAAAGTGTCGTGTGTGCTTTAAATGTCAGTCAATTTTGAGGTAATTATACCTGAAGGCAGGAATCCATCAGGGTCCCTTTTTTTAGAATTAAATTCAGATGGGAAGTAAAGGAGTTGGGGGATATTTGCAGATAATTAGTTCCATTCCTATCTGTCTTGGTTGTTTATTGACAGTAAAAGAATAGACATATTTTTTGAAAGATACAGAAGGATGTTTTTGTTTTTCTCATCTCCATTCTATTTTTTCAACTGGGTCAATTTCATCATGAATTTCTAAGAAACTGAGATTTTTAATCTGAAGAAAGAAAACGCAACTTAAAAATAAAAATAAATCCTTACATTTGTAGGATGCTTTGTAGTTCTCAAAATACTTTCACAGACACCATCTGATTTCATTCTCATACTCGTTCTTAAGGTAGCATTATCTTCATCACAGATAAAGAAATTGAAGATTAGAGATTGAAGGGGATCAGAATATGCCACCCCAAAATATGTCACTTCAGCAAAAGGATTATTTTGAGCTGAAGACAATTAGGAAACAGCAGACACAGGAGAAACTCCCTACCTTTTCTTCCTAAAAGCAAGGCATAAATTTGCCTTTGTGAACGTGTCCTCCATCCTTTCTCCAATATCAGGAAGAGAATGACTTAATTACCACAGATGGCTTTTATCACTAGAGATAGTACCCTTGAGTCTGTATAACAGACATTACTAAAATAACCTTTATGTTCTATTAGTTTCCCCCTATATTTACCTTCCCATAATTTACAACTTCTAGAAGCCCATATCCCTTCTCCTTTGTCTACCACTTCTTCACAATTTATTGCCCTTTGTTTAATGGCATATAAGTTCTCAAACCGTACCACTTCTTTGAGTTTTCACTTCTTTTTTGTGAAGTTCCCATGAGCATGCAGAATAAATCTTTTCTACTGTTAAATTGTCAGCTTAATTCACAGGCCCTAGTCACTAAACTTAAGAGGATAGAGAAAACAATTTTTTCCTCCCCTGCAAGATCAAAAAACTTACTCTAAGACTATACCTCATCCAGAATTAAGCAAATTTTCTATATGCACAATTACTTTCTCCTCACATACCTATAGCAGACATCACTAATTCATCAAGGTTTGGCTCAGGCCAAACATTCCCAGAATTCTTCTCAACACAGCTTCCATGAAACAACTTCGCTATTCCTGTGGTACAAGGTCCTAATAATGTCCACAGTATATTGGTAGTTTTCTCCTTTTGCACCAGGGAGCATCCTCCCTGACAACAGAAGTCTTTCTGAAGCTCTTCCTTTGAGAATCTTTACTCATATCACTTTATTCTAAAGAATCTTCTGAAAAATTTTTAAATGCTTCCTAAAAATTTGGTGATAGCTCCTACAGTCTCTCACCAAGAATCTGTAATAATCCCTTTTCCACAGGACTGGCAGGAAGCAAATTCCTGAGATCCTTTTCTTTCAAAAATCACCCTTTGTTCTTGGCTGACCATTCTCAGTATTAGCCAGAATACATTCTCTTGACTTTTGGGGGAAGCTAATGTGGTCCCACAAAGATCCTCCACTGATAGATTCACCAGTAAATCAGTCTCAATATCTACCTCGCAGCTGTCACACCAATATCCTTGGTACAGAAAAATAGAAGAACTGAGAAAAAAATGAATCAGAACTAAAAACTACTGACATGGTCTCTAAATTTTTTTTATGCTTTCTTTATTTCTGAGAGAGAGAAAGAGACAGCGTGAGCAGGAGACAGTCAGAGAGAGAGGGAGACACCGAATACGAAACAGGCTCCAGGCTCTGAGCTGGCTGTCGGCACAGAGCCCAATGCGGGGCTTGAACTCACAAACTGAGAGATCGTGACCTGAGCCAAAGTCGGGCATTTAACCAACTGAGCCACCCGTGCGCCCATGACATGGTCTCTTACTATAAAAATTGTTTTATCTTTAAATGCACTACATCAAAAGGTCAAATAAAGTTCATATAAATTTTTGATCATTTTTATATGTTCTGATTGGTCATAAGAATACAGCTTTTATCCAATGAGTCCAAATAAATCCAATGAGTTTAATTCACATTGCTGAAGTTTCTTCAGCATCAAGATTAGATGTGCAAAACACAAAATTTAAGAAAATGAGACAGTTGATTATTTTTTACTGATCAGCATATTCCAGAAAGCACACGTGGAATTTGCTGCAAGATCCAAAAAAGGATTATATTTTCAGTGTTATTGAAATAGAGGGGGAAAAATAATATTGTAAAAGGGAGAACAAATCACTACTCTTTCCTTCTTTTTTAAAGTATTTATCTAGGACATCTAGATGGCTCAGGCAGTTAGCATCTGATTTTGGCTCAGGTCATAATCTCATGGTTCGTGGGTTTGAGCCCTGCATTAGGCTCTGTGTTGACAGCTAAGAGCCTGGAGCCTGCTTCAGATTCTGTGTCTTGCTCTCTCTCTGCCTCTTTCCTGCTTGCACTCTGTCTCTGTCTCAAAAAAAAAATTTTTTTTTGTTTTAATTGTTTAAGTATCTATCTAGGGCTTTATTCACTCAAGACCCTATCTGTATTAGGCAAATTTATAATAAGTTATTGGCTGATAACTCTTTGCCATATAAAATACATGTATTTTAATAGGTCTTCAGCCAAAGAAGCAAGTTCTTCAAATGCTAAAGAAGAAATATAATATTGAATAACAGTTTCAGCCCCTCTAGAATCTTGCCCTATGTGTGGGTATATCTATTCTAAAATTAGAGCTTTGCTAGAAGTTAAAATGTGGGGCAATGATCAAATTCATGAGCCATACTTCTGTTTAGCTTTCTACTATGAAGGATAATTGCAGTCAAAAACAAAGATAAAAATAAGCAGTCACAATAAGACTACAAGTCCACATATCTCTTCTATTTTCTAAAATAGTGAGATATTTATTTCATCTGTGATCACCAGAGAAAACTGGATGTTCAGACTTTAAAGTAGAAAATGCAGGGGCACCTGGGTGGCTCAGTCAGGTAAGCATCCAACTTAAGCTCAGGTCATAATCTTGCAGTTCATGAGTTCTAGCCCCATGACGGGTTCTGCACTGATAAGCTCAGAGCCTGGAGCCTGCTTCAGATTCTGTGTCTCCATCTCTCTTTGCCCCTTTCCCACTTATGCTTTGTCTCTCTCATGTGTCTGTCTCTCAAAAATAAATAAACAGGGGTGCCTGGGTGGCTCCGTTGGTTAAGCATCCGACTTTCGCTTAGGTCATGATCTCGGGGTTCGTGGGTTCGAGCCCCGCATCGGGCTCTGTGCTGACAGCTAGCTCAGAGCCTGGAGCCTGTTTTGGATTCTGTGTCTCCATCTCTCTCTGACCCTCCCCTGTTCATGCTGTCTCTCTCTCTTTCACAAAGAAAAAAAATTTTTTTAAATTTTTTTAATAAATACATAAATAAATATTTAAAAGCTTTAAAAAAAAAGAAACAAAGAAACAGCAAATATAGTTCTGATAAAATTAATCTTACTTTACTTTTAGGTTGGATTAGTCCTCTGAGGCTAAAGGAAAAAAAATAATACAAAATAGAATAAGTTAAATAAAATAAAAATTCAAAAACATGCCTTTCTTTTTAGAAGCATTTAGTCATTTAAACATACATAAATCATTAAAAAACAGTTATGGTTTAGCTTAGAATGTGTTTGTCACCTGATAACATAGAATTCTATAAAAGATTCTATAAGACCAACTAAATGTCCCCCAAAGGAAGTTTAATATTCAGAAGTACTCAGGAGTTTGATCTTAAAAAATTTTTTAACTTATTTTTTAATGTTTCTTTTTTAGAGAGAGACAATCAGAGCACGAGCTGAGGAGGGGCAGAGAGAGAGGGAGACCCAGAATCTGAAGCAGGCTCCAGGCTCTGAGCTGTCATCACAGAGCCCGATGCGGGGCTCAAACTCATGACCGTAAGATCATGATCTGAGCCGAAGTCAGACACTTAACTGACTGAGCCAACCAGGTGCCTCAATAGGAGTTTGATTTTAATTTCAGGATTTTAAATTTTATTTATTTATTTATATTTATTTATTTACTTACTTATTTATTTATTTATTTATTTATTTTTGGTCATAGAGTAGTAAAGAAAAGGTACATAGTAATTTTTTTTTAAAAGTCAATCACTGTAGATGTTTAAAATTTTTAGGTACAACTGAATTTACACTTATAGAGTCTAAAGAGAATCTATCTTAACCTTCATTTATATATATTATTAATTTCTTCTTTTAAAAACTGGTCTTTTTTTTTTGATGCAGGAGTTGACCCCAAGTTGTGAGCCTCCAGTGTTTAAGCTTCCTTCTCTTTTTGACCTAAGGGTTAACTTAACTTTAACCCTAACTCTACATAAATTGCTTACCAGAGGTGCAATAAATGTTTGTTATTCATGTTGGTAATGATGTAGATGATCACAATAATCTAGACCAGTGTTCAAAAAAATCATAGCCTCAAATCCAGTCCACTGCCTGGTTTTGTTTTAAAAAAACAGTAATAGTGATTTATTAGGGGAGCCTGGGTAGCTCAGTTGGTTAAGCATCCAACTTGGCTCAGGTCATGATCTCATGCTTCAGGAGATCAAGCTCCATGCTCTCTGCACAGAACCTCCTTGGGATTCTCTCTCTCTGTCTCTCTCTGTCTCTCTCTGTCCCTCCTCTTCCCCCATCCCCCTCCACACACACACACTTACTCACACACACTCTCTGTCTCAAAATAAATAAATAAACTTTAAAAAAATTATTGAAACACAGAACACCCATCCATTCACATATTGTTTATGGCTGCTTTCATGTTACAAGAGCAGAGTTGAATAGTTGGGACAGAAATCATATGGCCTAAAAGGCATAGCATATTTGTCCTCTGGTTCTTTACAGAAAAAGTTCAACAATTCTTAATCTAAAAGATCCCTTAGGAGTCATTATATAAGTGATCATTGTTTCAAACAGTTTTCATGTTTAAGAGGTCACAACATAAAAATTTTCTTCAGAATGTGGTGTTTTCTTATAAATCTGTAAGTCCCAGCTTCAGCCTCCTCCTTGTGTCTGAGGCCTTGATGATCTCTTTCTTATCTGCCTCCTTTCCATATCTGTGAGTATTCCCAAAATAACAAGGACATATGCTGCCATAGATCTTTCTTCCTTAGTAACCACAATATAACAAATATTCAGGAAAGACAATGGTAAAGAGATTCTAATAATGCATTAGCAGTAAACATTGGGGATCGTGAGCAAGCTTTTATTCTCATTTTAGATGAGATACTCGACATAACCCACATAACCCTCTGTGACATGCCTAAAGGCCATTAAATACTGAACTAATAAAATTTTAAAAATACGATATATGGTACAACCTATGATCAAAAAAAAAAAAAAGGCCTCCACCTCTGCCTTAACTAACATGTCTAGTCCAAATGAATGATAGTAGAACTAGAATAACACAAAACAGCCAAAAATGGATTGCTTAGAATTTCAAAGTCAAATGCTAGATAAGGTAAAAGACAAAGCACATTGTCTCTTAAGGTATCTTACCCTGAATGCATAGCATTTTCCGCAAGATATTCTGAAGTCAAAAAAAAAAAAAACACAAAATATTGATTTTATGGGGTTAATAAATTCAATCCTCTGAACTTACCAGATGAAATGAACTCATCAGATGAAAGCTAGAGACCGACACTAAAACTCAGATCTTCTGACTCTAGTCAAAAATTCTTTTGGGTGAATTTATTTTCACCTCTTGCGTAGGTCAATAGGTAAGCGACTTGGCGAAAGAACTCAAGAGGAAGCTTTGTTACAGGTATTTCCTTTGTGGTGATGATGGTGATGATGTAAGTTAAATCCGGGCCCCCAAGCGAAACTTTTAGAAAAAGTACCATCCCTCTTGATTAACTGCAGAAAAGCTGAAGAGTAAACAGCCGTGCAATGAAAAGTCCCTCCCCAACCCCGCACCCCCCAACTCGGGGCTGACCTCACTAAGATCCAGGCACTGCTCTGCTGTTAGTTCCGACCATCTGCTTTTGGAGAAACTTTTAGTTATTTTTTTGGTTACTGCCACTGCCCCTCCTGTTCCCTAGAGTGCACAGTAAAGACCAGATGCTTTCTGTATAATGACTGTGGTCAGCTATAAATATAAGGAAAATGAACAGGCACTATCTTGATGTCAAGCTAATTTTAGCTTAACAGTTTCATTTTAAGTATGCCCAGCCGAGACTGGGCACATCATGGTTCAGTCTAAGGAGTGTTAAAAATGGAAAGTACAAAACCACAGCACGGAACCAAAATTGTTCAGATGGTAGTAACAGTGATTGAGATGCTCTTGGTGATGTTGCCAAGAGGAGGCCTTTCAGCGCACATTGGCGAACTCTTAAACCACATGGATAAATAGATTCGGTCATCGCTACAAGGTGAACAATAGACCCTATGTTGTGGCTTTGGCTTTGTTGTAACGAATGTAAATAGTTTCTCACAATTCAGATGCGGACAATGCTCTATGTGTTATAGAACACATGCTGCGGGCAGGTGTGAAAAAGGTTTCTTCCCAAGTGTTAGGTACTGTCTTCTCAATATTTTACCTTCACTTTTAACGGCAGCAGGGTGTCTTTGACTACTGTTTTCAATCCACAGAACAGCTACAGAATATGTCTGAAGATTCCAGCCTGTTATTTTTCTTCAAATCTGGTTTTCAATCTTGGTTAATGTTTGCCCAGAAATATGTAATTGCGGACTTCCTCCTCATAAACTCTTCCAGAGTGTCGGCTGCCAGGCTTGCATACTATTATTATCTCTTTGCCTTGGGGCTACCATAGGGTGTGCCCTCAGAGTCACAGGATAGATAACCTGCTCTCTGCCAGGAAGCCTATATGGTTTGCAGCTGTAGCCAAGAAAAAACACAGCTTGTATGTTTCCAATGTTTGGTTTTCTTCTCCTTTAATTAAAATGAAAATTAAACAGATTTCAACTGGTGCTTTATTAAAAATTCACACTTGCCTTCTCCCTGTATTTTTTAGATAACTCCTCATTTACTCTGTTTACATTAATTAGTTCTTGTGATTTGAATGTACCTGCTCTCCTTCACACAAGTTACCTTCCTGGGGAATTTTTCTTTTTCCATTAAATGCCACTTCCTCTGGGAGGCCCTCCCTGCTTATACACCGGCCCCCACCCCAACATAAGCACACGCACAGGCACGATTAAAGTATATTGAAATCTTCTGGATGCTACTCTAGTACCTTGTTACATTTCTCTTACAAAATATCATAGTCTAGCTTCTCTCTTATTTAGCTGTGTCCCTTCAATTTACCTCTTTGGGCAGACTGATCCTCTCACTGATCTCTGTATTCTTTTATCTCAGTCCTGGGATGAACTAAGTTTTTAAAAATTTTTGTATTAAGGTATAATTTACTATGTAAACTATGTAAACGTCTTCCTTTCAGTTCCATGAGTTTTGACAAATGCATAGGCAAATAGCCACCATCAACATCAAGGGATAGAACAGTTCCATTGCCCCAGATACTCCCCCACTGCCCATGTAGTTAACCCGGTCCCCCACCCTCAGGCCCTGGAAACCACTGTTTTCTGTTTCTGTATATAGGTTCTGCATGTCACATAAATGAAACCACACACTTTGCAGTTTTTTAAGTATGGCTTCTTTCACTTAGCATAGTACACTTGAGTTTCTTCCATGTTATTATTGTGGCAATTCATTCCTTTTTATTGCTGAGGAGTACTGCATTTATGAATATACCAGTTTGTCTACACATTTGCCATTTGAGGGACATTGGGTTTTTTTCTGATTTGGGGCAATTGTGAATGAAGTGGCTATAAATATTCACATTCAGGTTTCTGTGTGAACACACATTTTTATTTCATTCAGATAAATAACTAGAAATGAGATTGCTGGGTCATTCAGTACCTGTGTAAGAAACTGCTCGATTGTTTACCAAAGTGGCCATTTCATTTCATATTCCCACCCGCTATGAATTCCAGTTTCCCCACATCCTGACCAACACTTGATACTGTCAGTTTCTTTTTATTTTACCCATTCTAAGTATGTAGTGGCATCACAGTGTGGTTTTAATTTGCATTTCCCTAGAGACTACTAATGTTGAGCATATTTTTTCTTAATGTTTTATTTATCCTTGAGAGAGAGAGAACATGAGCAGGTGAGGGGCAGAGAGAGATGGAGACACAGAATCTGAAGTAAGCTCCAGGCTCTGAGCTGTCAGCACAGAGCCCAATGCGGGGCTCAAACTCACAAACTGTGAGAACATGACCTGGGCCAAAGTCGGACACTCAACAGACTGAGCCACCCAGATGCCCTGAACATCTTTTACTGTGTTTATTTGCCATCTATATATCTTTGGTGAAAGGTCTGTTCAAATATTTTGTTCATGTTTCAATGATTGTTTGAAGTTTTGAGAGTTATTTTTATATGAGTCTTTGATCAAATATGTGAATTGCAAATATTTTCCCCCAGTCTGTTTAATAAATACTCTTAATATTAAATTGAGGGGCACCTGGGTAGCTTAGTTGGTAAAGCGTCTGACTCTTGATTTTGGCACAGGTCATGATCTCACAGTTCACGAGATCTACCCTAACGTAGGGTTCTGCACTGACATTTCAGAGCCTGCTTTGGATTCTGTCTCCATCTCTCTCTGTTCTTCCTCCGATTCATGCTCTCTCTCTCTCTCTTTCAAAAATAAGTAAATAAACATTTGAGAAACTACATTCTTAATATTGAATCTCAATGAATTAAAATCTCAAATACAAAAAAAAGTTCTTTCAAAAAGAACTTACGAAATTTAAATCTACAAATGATACGGCTATATACATCTTTACCTCTTCAGACGAATCAACAAGATGCTTAGAATAATGTAATGAAAAACTTCGTAGTAGTAAATCTAAATTTCTACTTAGGAACTATTTAAGTACAGCACACAGGGAGATGTGATATAAGGGATATGCACATCTCCTATATCGCAAAAAAAAATCATATATATATACATATGTATATATACAATTAAGATATACACATACATATATAATTTAAGTACTATTTTCTTTGAAAGAAAACCATAATAGAAAACATACATGCATTTTTGTTGAGCAATCAGATATTATTATCTCAAATAATTTCTATCATAGATAGAAATAGATGTATTTCGGGGTGCCTGGGTGACTCAGTCAGTTGGCTGTCCGACTTCAGCTCAGGTCATGATCTCATGGTTCGTAGATCCCCATATTGGGCTCTATGCTGACAGCTAGCTCAGAGCCTGGAGCCTGTTTCAGATTCTGTGTCTGCCTCTCTCTCTGACCCTCCCCTGCTCACGCTGTCTCTCTCTCTCTGAAATTAAAAAAAATTTTTTTTAATTAAAAAAAATAAAAAATAAAAAAGATGTATTTCTCTACTAAAATAAGTCTGACAGGTACACTACTCAGGACTGAAAACCTGCTCCTCACTCTCACTGAAATCAGTCTGTTAAAAAGCATATTAGAGGATTATGCAGTCAACCTTTTGTGTGTGAACATGTGTAAGAGATGCTTTACTATGAGGACTATGAACCTGACATTCCTAAGAGGATCTTCAGTTCTGTAATCAAGTGTTCCATCGTTAATCCCTACTTGAAGGGAACTTTTACAGGAAGAAGGGGAGTTTTATTCCTGTTTCTACAAATGAGGTATTCTTACACTGAGTGATCAAAAGATCCACATACGCCATAAAATGCTGCATTTTTCAGGCATATTTATTTTTCACCAATTAATAAGCATGGATTGTTTGCAAATATTATGGACATCACAGAAGAACTACTAGATATGGGAATGGAATTCCTTCTAGTTAAGGAGACTAGAAAAGACCACAAAATCTGAGCAACAAGAGTGTCGATGATTAGGTAAAGACCAAAGGAGGTTGTTAAAAGGAAAGGAAGCTAGCAACAAACACTCATGTCTACCTTGCAGCCTAGCTATTTCTCCTTTAACTATTGAAAAGTGCCACCAAACATTATTCCAGTTTCAACAGTTCCTTGGCACAATGAGAGTCAAGTCCTATGATATGAAGTCCATGTTTTAATATTGTGTTTTTGCAACTCATTCTGGCTGTAAGTTATACAGAGATTCAGGAGAGGAATAAAACCCGACTAGAAGAGTCAGAGAAAATTTCACAGAGGAAGGCGGACATAAACTGAACCTTGAAGCATGGATAGAGTTTGCTTAAGAGAAGAGAGAAGAAAACAGTGTGAAGGAACCCAAAGAACCAAAAGGGCAGTTGTGGAATCTGGTCTTTGGTCTCCAGCATCTGATGCTCCTCACAGAAGCCCAAGTGCCAGCTGTTTATCCTTCCTGACCGAGCACGTGGCTTGGGCTCTGCCAATTGGAATCACCTGAGCCTGTCTTGGAGTCGCCATCTGTGCTGTGCTGGGGGGCAGCAGGGAGCATACAGCATATGCACGTGGGTGGGTAGCCGCATCCTCGTTCCAGAAGCAGCCAAGCAGAAGCTCAAGTAGCAAGACCCGTGTGAGGGGGCCAGTAGTGTGGTTAGAAGCACAGAAGTGCCATCACTGGTTCTGCCTCCCAGTGTGATTTGGGGCCCTGTTCCTGGTTATATGGCCCCGAAGCCCAGAACCTCTCTGGAAATTCTGAGTCATCTAGTATCATTTTAGCAAGTTCCTTTTTTGCTTAAATCCGCTAAAATCGCTTTTTGAGTAGTAATGGGCATCGTATTATAAGAACTTCTTTATCAGTCCCCATGTCCCTATATAAAGCATCAATCAGTATTCTATTCTCCTTTTTTTTTTTTCAGCAGGTAGCATAGCGCAGGAGTCAAGGGCATGGCTCTGGAGTCTGATGACCCTGTGTTCAAATCCCAGCTCCATGTGAAAGCAAACCTACAGGGAAATCCAGAGGCCTCAACAATCTGTATGACCATACCGTACACTTTCATACCTTTTTTATTATTTCCAATAAATAGGTGCTTGGTGAATATGCACTAAGGATCCAAGATCTTTCCCGTACATAAGTCTCTTTGGAACCAATGTAGATTTTCTGCCCGTGAGTTACAGCATCATAAGATGATAAAGAACAAACTCAGTGGCCTACGGTATAACCCACACATCTAAGCTCATTAAAACATGGCCCAGGTTTAGCACCCGTTAGCACAATGCATTTCTTCTAATGGTATTTAAGTTCTGGTTTGCTATTTAACTTTTCACCAGTTGCCTCACAAATAAACGTGTCTCCTGGAGGACAAAGACTGTCTGTATCCTTGTATCCTACAATATCCCCAACACAGAGCTGGGCATGTAGAAGTTACACAATACATACTTCTTGAATGAAATAAAGCCTGTGGAAGTGCCTCAGTCACCATGAAATAAATGGAGCTGCATTCACATGCTGAAAAAAGTATTTATTCTTATACTTGGGCCACTTAAGCCTAAACATGCAGCAATAGAGGACTTGTTCCATGCACTGAGGCAGCCACATAATGGGATGTTTTGCAGAAGGTGATAATGATACATTAAGTTTAAGAGACAGAACATAACAATATGTATGTGTACAGATGAGCACTGCTAGGGAACACAGTGAAATGAAAGCTCAAGGTAAAATGATTCGATGGGATCTGTTTCATTCTCCCGATTTTCTTTTCAGGTCTGAAAAACAAGCCAATACCTTCAAAACAGGGACTTTGTGTATATTTCCTTTAATTCTATAACTATACTTGGTCCAAAACATAAAAATTAAGAGGAAACTGTATTTCTGAGGAAACTTTCTGTAAGATATGGGCAAGTATAATGCACTGGATACTGTTGGCGCCCTAGTCATCTCCTGGCTAGGCTTCCCTCACCTCATCCTCACCAGGCTTCCAAATGTCAGCACCTGCATTTCATTGCCTAAGAGCTTTCTATCACCGCATGAGCCCACCGTGTTCACATGTTTGGCATTAACATGGGAATTAACACCTCCAGAAGCAGCCTTCTGCCAGTGACTGTGTAGATATCACAGCTCTCCCATCATGCAGGTGGAATAACACTGAAAAAATGTTCTAAGTCATTTTCCAGAGGCCCCCGGAGATTAAGTTCTCGTTGTTCAGAATGGTCACTGGCTCAGTACCGCACTCCATAATTCTCCCTCTTTCTACTTCCCTTCCCTATTCCCCTACAGGAGTCACTTGGGATCACCTTCCAAATAAATGATACTTGAATCCTGGTGGATGGTTGTGTGCAGGCTTTGCAAACAGGCAGCCTTGGGTCTCACTCCTGTCACTGATGCTCACGAGCTGTGCAGTTTTGGGCAAATTCCTTGAAGTCTCTAATGCTCAGTTTCTTCGGTATATACAAAAATGATACTACCTATATTGCAAGGTTATTCTAGGAATGAAATCATATGCAACAATGTCTGTATGTCCCTAGCATGTGGTTCAAAAAGTGACTGTCTCCTTTGTGTTTTAGTGGAGCTGACAGTAACAGAAGCAGCGGCAATAATAGTATACAACAATGTTTAAATCAAAGTTCCTTTGACTTTACTGGGCATTGAAATCTTCCTGGGATCTTGTTAAACGCAGGTTCTGATTCAGAATCTAGGGTAGAGGCTGAGATTCTGCTTTTCTAACAAGCCCCCAAGTAATACCAACGCTGCTGTTCCTCAGGCCACACCACATGACACGTAACAAGAATTTAGGATATCATCTTGTAGGGGGCAGAGAATGAAGAAGAGAAATCATCTGTATAATTATTCACTCTAGGACTGGTCTTCACTGTATCACTCCAGGCACACACACGCGCACGCACGCGCACACACACACACACACACACACTTTCCAGTATTTTCAGAACAGTAGAGAAATTTCCCTTTGCGCCTGATATCATACATATAACCACTAAACCACTTAATTCTTAAAGAATTCTTTGGGCAAGTAGCCCTTCTCCCAATTCTTTCCACTCCTGGCACCAAATTACGTCCCACTTACCCATTTCTGCACAACAGACTACCTCTAAATTTAGTGACGCAGAACAACCATTTCATCATTTGTCACAATTTTGTGGGAGGATAGCTTGGGCAGGGCTCAGCTGAGTGATTCTTCTGTTTCATGTAGTATCAACATAACTAATTTGTTGCTATTCAGCTAGGGCTGGGCTTATCTCAAGGGTCCACAACAGCTTCACTTCCACGTCTAGCACCTTGGCAGAGATGGCTGGAAGGCCATCAGTAAAAATTGTCAGCCGCAACACTGACAAGAGACATCTCCAGGATGATGGACACAGAGTGGTCACCTCACAATTGGCAGCTCAGAGTTCAAGAGCAAGTGTCACAGTGAACAAAGCAGACCATCTGATCTTACATCAGCTAATCTGGGAAGTCACATAGCATCATTTCTGATATACTCTATTTTTCTAAGTACATCCAGATTCAAAGGCACTGCACAAGTCCCTTCCTCTCACTGAATTTGCAGCTGTGTTTTTAAATTGCCATAATTCCCCCTCTGGCCACAAAGGCTAACATGACTCTGCATGAAAATTTTGCTCACTCACTCCCAAGCCCCTCCGTGATGGCATCAGACTCTGGCTAAAAGTATAGAATCTCATCATCAAGAGATGGTCCTTATCAGGTGTTTCCTATAGGCAACTCATTGATAAAACTTAAATCTTGTTTCTGTGAGCTCAATAGAAAGTCAGAAATTAATCTGCAAATTAAACGGGGAATGATATTTGAGTAAAAAGATGGTAGAGACTAGAAAGAAACATTTCAAGGAATGCTTTCAATTTATTTCAAATAACATATCAAATATTAAAAACAGTAAAACTCAAGGAGCTAAGGTCTCCCCCGAGCCTTGCCATAAATGAGGCACTTAAAAAAGCACAGTGAATGTCAAGCCACTAGGGGATCATTTCATGTTCCATTTAAGGCACATTCCTAAGCATCCTACTTATTCCCAGGAATGTGCTCATCAGCTAACATTTATTCAGCACTTAAAGGTTCTGACCTGCTGTTGGAAGTGTTATGGGGGTTCGTTCAAATATGTTCAATCCAAACATGCTTGCATTCTCCTTTCACCCAGTGTCAATGACGAGCAAGTGATGCATGAGGCAATTCTCATATTGCCCTTAGAGGCTAAAATAGAAAACACAGAGGTCTGGGGGCTTTTCAACATTCCCTGGATGAGAATGATGAAAAGGCCACATTAGCAAACAAGTTCATTAAATTGCAAATTAATGGGTCATGGAGTACAGCTGAAGCCACAGAAAAAATGGCAGGAAACGGACATGAGCCCTGGAAACATGGCTCCGGGGTCTGCATTCTGCCACTGTTCTACTCTAAACAAGGCACTTATCCTATTTATTGCTCAGTTTCTACAAAATGAGGACTCTAGGAGGTACCTTTCGGTGCTGTCATAAAGACACAATAAGGTTTTTTTTAAAAAAGGGGGGATATATGTTAAAAACTGAATTGCTGAAGAAAGCATCAATAGGTTCTGACTGACTTCAATGAGTATTTCTTGAACAAATGCTATTCCTTATTTAACCTTGGACTTACTTTCAGGCCTCTGTTACTTCTATTAACAGCTCTATGATCTGATCCATTAGTGACGTATATCACATTGCCGTACAAGTGCATTGAGTATAATGTGACAGAATTAAGGCAATCTGTCTCAGTGTGCTTCTTGTCATCACCTCCACCCGATACAAACCTCATCACCTCTCCTCCAGATCACTGGGCTCCTTAGGAGTTCCTCCAACATGTGTTTCGTCAGATTAAAATTGATCCATATTGCCAAAAATTAATGAAATTAAGTACCAGTTCCTTACTCTGGCAGTCACAGCCTTATTGCTCAGAAAATCCCTACATATGACCTATATACCCTAATGAAACTAACCATCTTGCTTTTCCTAGGACACGTCCTGTTTCAGTTTCTCCTTGCCTGAGCTATCTTCTTCACTCAAAAACCTCTGTACCAACCCAATCGGTCTTTAAGGCAACTTTCAAACTTGCAAAAAATAAAATGAAGCCATGTCAATAATGATAATACATTGCACAGAAAGTCACAGGAACTGATATGGTGTGCCAGGCAAGACCACAATGTCTACATATCTTACAGAACAGGAAAGATAATGTCAGCCTCTATTAGAGCAAAAGTTTGCATCATTTCTGGCATAAGAATTTTGGAAAAGCTCCTCACCCTTGGAACTTTACTATACTGAATAAGTACCCAGTACCCAAAAATCTGTCAACTATGACAATAGCTGGCTGTCTTTTATGTACAGTTCTCATCACATAAGCTCAACCGAAATGGTGCCAAAACAATCCATCATTTTGTTTTATTTGGTATTTTAATGCAAAACAGGTTTCCCAAAAATCTGTCCAAAAGTTGTATTTTCCAGACCTTTAACAAAGAAACTTCTTAGTTGTTTTGTTTTATTTTTATTTCTTCTGAAACCTTGGTAAGGCAACTGCAAGCTCATATTATCTTGTATATTTTACCTTCACAGAGGCTTTTTAAAAAATTTAAAACCCCTTAGCTTTATAAAGATCGGGCAAAGAGTCCATAGGCAAGAAAACGTAAAGTTAAATCAGATATTAAACCGTCTATTACTCACAAAGAAGTTGCCATATATTGCCCTGGACAGATTTATTTCAAAAAGCTTTCATTGGCTCCAACCATTTAAAACTATGCAAGCACCGAGTGGTGAAGTCAATGCATAAAGTACTACAAGGCCATAAAAATAACCCTCAAACAGAGGCTACATGAGGAAGGGCCATCCTCTGAGGTTAACTAACCAAAATCCACACAAGATGGTTGGAATTAGTGATCCACGGCTGAGCCATTCAACTGCTGAGAAGGCAGAAGGAGTCCCAGCAAGGACTACTACAATTTTTATGTCCATAAAACTTGCCAACAATGACAATATAACAACCACAGCCTTTCTCAGAAAAATAAATAACGGGTTTTGTCCTCTAATGGTAGCTATTACATACAAACTACTGACAGGCATTGCTTCATAAGAGGATTTCCCAAAAGCAAAGCATCCTACGGTGTGTTATGGAGATAATTTGCCACCAACGTGAAGGGGTCTCACTCTACATCATCAGGGAAGAGGGCACCTAAAAGGAAATAAAGTACCCAGTACGTACTGAATACCTCTTATATACCGTGCCTTACGAAAAGGGATGCAAGCCAAGGCAGAGAAGTCCACCACTATCCAGAACGTGGTACCAGGTATTCAGCCCAAAGTGCTTTCACACCTACCTCACTCAGTCTCCACAAAACACTTGACATAGGTATTCTTATTCACATTTCTACAGATTAAAAAACTGAAGTTAGAGCAATTAAGCAATTCTCCTAGGTCACAGACACACAAACTGTAGTCAAAAGGGTCACAGTTTGAACCCATCATGCCTCCTTCAGTGTACCCTGCTTCTTAAAAGCACAACTCATACCCTCAAGGAATATACCATCTGGTAAATCTGGAAACTTTGAGAATAACATGTAAGGTGGACTGTCATGAAATGGTTTGATGGTGAAGTGATATAAGCAGCAGAACAGAACCTTAAATATAAAAAAAGGAGAAAAAGAAAAAAACGTAGTAGTGTTTTAATCACACCGTCGTCAGAGACTGGCCCTCTCAAACTTCGATCAGAGCTAATTAAAATAGATTGCCTGCTTGGCAAGTATTTCTTTTCAGTGGATAAAAATGATTCCAGAAAGTAGCATAGCTGGAAGAAAATATACTTTTAAAACAATCCATTGAAACATACTCAAACCATATTTACCATATTTGCACTTTAAGTCACATCCTTAAAGGGGAGTGCACTGGCCAGCTAACCCAAACATCTAATTCATCAGAAAGTTAGGTTTTTGTATAGTAAAGTCACAAATTGGCCTGTTTAAAAAAAGGAATGTCTAGTCTCTTAAAAATTATATAAGTAAGGTTCGTATGTTCCTGCCCCGATCATTGAATCGATAAAATCTAATATCCAAATCTGTTCAATGGGGACCCCCACCAAGGCTCAGAACTGTACGTGCACCACCAGACAAAGGGCCAGACTTGACCTTCACGCCTCCCTCAGCATTTTCAAAGTACTCTGTGGAATCTAATTCTCCTCCTGGTTATAGGAACACACGTCTATGCACAAAAAGACAAGATCACTTTCCACTTAATATCCTATGAAATTTGAGGAATAGATATGCTTTGCAAAACACTCTCAGTGAAGGAATAAGCTTTAGATCTTAGGGTTGCGATATTTTTTAGGTTTATTTATTTATTTTTTCAGTAATTTCTCCACCCAACATGGGGATCGAACTCACAATGCTGAGATCAAGAGCACATGCTCCTCCAACCGAGCAAGTCAGGTATCCTGGGTTGTGGTGTATGTCGGTATATTCTAATTTTCTTTTCCAGTCCAGTACATTTCCTCATCTGCTTGTAACAGTTTTATGTAACTGCATTTCCTCTTGGTTTCACACTCGTAAGAGCTTGGATCCATTAATGCTAAGGATGACTGCTGAATAGATCTTTAAATTACAGTGGTTGAACCATATGACGTGGCCATAAGTGAGCCATTTTTTTACATATAAAAACAATTCCATATGTAAAAGCTAATAGAATGAAGAATCCCAAGTTTTTGGTGTGTTAAGATGTCTCTAAGCTGAGGGGCGCCTGGGTGGCTTAGTCAGTTAAGCGTCCGACTTTCGCTTGGGTCATGATCTCGCGGTTCGTGGGTTCGAGCCCCGCATCGGGCTCTGTGCTGACTGCCAGCTCAGAGCCTGGAGCCTGTTTCAATCTGTGACTCCCTCTCTCTCTGACCCTCCCCTGTTCACGCTGTCTCTCCTCTCTCTCTTCTAGAAATAAATAAAACATTAAAAAAAAAATTAAAAAAAAAGAAAAGATGTCTCTAAGCTGAAAGTTTGCTTCCTCTGAGGACCTTCAGAGTTTCCCTACAAGATGCCTCTAGGTTCCTTTCAACCCCATAGACGTCAAACGCCAATCCCCTAACTGCCTTGGGAAGTTTTGTTTTGGAGAAACCATAAAGCAGAAAAATCCAGGCTTCTTTCAGGGGATAATGCCAAAACCATACGAAATAATAAGAAAAAAATAGGACCTTTTAACTTGTGAAGGTAATAAAACCATGTTCCAAAGTGTAAACAGTTTAAGACACTCTAATACCTGCTCCTCTACCTCAGCAAAGGAGTCGTTCCATCTCTGCGGAAGAAAATCTCTGTGAAGACATTAGAGGTGATTTAGCTTCCAAACTAGTTTGGTCCTGTACGATCTGCACCAAATTGTATTTATGGACTTCCATAAAGTGAAAGCTTCAAAGACGCTTCACCCAGGTCCCCAGGCTGGGCTGGCACTGGGGCCAATGAAAGCAGTGCCTGATCCCTTAATTCGCAGGGCTGCGCGGCTCCCCAGGCCCCCCTTTCTGCCACCCCTCCCTGCCTCGCTGGGAAGTGTAAATGGAAGGATTTGATTTTATCCCCCAGGAGGCACAGTACAAAAACACGGTATGAAAATAAAGTATACAGGATAATATGCTTACTCTCTAGGGGTGTAAATGTTTACAATACACGCTTGCTGCAGATCCTGCTTTTCCTCTTCGGGCTAGCATCCAATGGTGCTGATTAAGGTCACCTAGGCCTTCTTTCTCCATAGCACAGAAGTAACTCATCTTGACAAGGATATGGATGTGGGGATGCATGTATATGGAGACAGACATGCTCACAGCAATGTATGCACATAATCCGTTTTCTCTAGGCCACACCCATTCTGGCCAAGATTATGAAGGTTTCGTTACTGTTCATAGAAAAGATAACAGCAAAGAAGGTAAGAGGTCTGGCTTTCTCCAAATAAAGGAATGATCATCAGTGGCCAATAACATCACAAAAAGGGAGACAAGAGTTCCTAGTCATATCTTGTAAGTTATTCTTGCTAAAAAACATGATAATCCAGACCGAACTAGATCAATCTCTAAATTTAACTACCAGTTCACAGAAAATGGAAAGAGACAAAGGAATAAAAAGTAGAGTGCACAGGTCCGGGTACAGGTAACTGAGTAGATTTGATGGTGGAAGTTCTTTTTAGCCTCTGGACAAACCAAATGCCCAGAGTTTGGATCCATCTACAATATCCCTGCCACGTGGGCATTCCTTTACTATCTCTAGAAGTATCTCACACTTGGGCAAATTTAAAATCACCCCTGTATTTCTTCTTTTTATTAAGCAAAAGTCTGCCTTTTTTGTGCCAGGCATGTTACAGTAAACACGGCTGGTCTGGCAATTACACTTCCCAGAATTCCCTTCCCCCTAGGATTCTGGGTTAGAGTTGCCAGAAGAGAACCTTGGGTAAGATATCAGAGGCAGAGTGAAGTCTTCAGTCAGATGTGGTGACAGAAAGACACACAGGAGCCTGGAAGGTCCCAACTGTCCTCAGTCTCCTCTACACTTAGTTCTTCCCAGTTGTGAGGCCCAATGACCAACCGGTCACATTACCGGTTACTCAGTCACAGACCCTCTGCAGCTCATCCAGAGGCAACAGCTTCCCAAAAAGAGTCTACTGGCTCCCCCTCTACAGTACTGCTCCAGTAGCTCCATGGACTTGTACTCTCAGATCTCCCTGCAAGCTCTGACTTGTCCACCTGGGTCAGTGCCTCACTCATCTCTTAAAGGAATGACTCCTTCTTTGATCCTCTAACTCCCCTTTCTGGACCTTTCTTTCCCCTGACCCTCCCACAGTTGTGTCAACTGTAATTTCTCTTTTTTTTTTTTTTTTATTTATTTCTAGGAGAGAGAGAGAGACAGCGTGAGCAGGGGAGGGTCAGAGAGAGAGGGAGTCACAGACTGAAACAGGCTCCAGGCTCCGAGCTGGCAGTCAGCACAGAGCCCGACGCGGGGCTCGATCCCACGAACTGCGAGATCATGACCCAAGCGAAAGTCGGGCGCTTAACCGACCAAGCCACCCAGGCGCCCCATGTCAACTTTAATTTCTATAATAAATACCTTAGCCCACACTCAAACTGGCACTACTTCCCTGTGGAACACTGCAATATAGGTCTAATCCTGCTAGAGGACGGCCCGCCCAAGACTGGAAGGAAAAACAAAGGACTGTCCAAAGGTTCCTTGAAGTGACAAAATATACACTAGTGCCAGTGGTGGGCACCTTCCAATGTTCTGGAAAACCACTGATTTCTGCCAAACAGTGCAGCCTGAGACAGAGCACCTGAGCATGGGAGAAGATCACTCACAATCCTGCAGCAAGAGAGAAAGAGAAGAATCACTGGCCCAGTTGTGATCATGTGACATTCAGCATCACATACTAGTCATAGTGCAAGACATTAGTCATTTGTCAAGTTCAAACTTATTAGAAATTATTTGCTCATCTTGTGGAACATTCATAGAACAAGTTATTTGCAATCCAAGGTTTTACTGTATATACTGTAATAAACAGGAGAGTAGCCCAAATTGTAGAATATATTTCATCTAATTCTGGCCCTCTGGTCAAATGAGACTTTGCCCCAACATAAATGTCTTTAGATTTTAACCAACATGTGGACAGACCTTTAAGTGAGCTAGGAAACAATTCAAATGTCCATCACTTGGGGACTGGTTGAATAAACTATGCAGCTAAGCCACATATGCTACTAAGGAGTAACTGCTGAGATAAATGGTACAAAATCCTTTAAAAAAAAAAAAAAAGGTAGAAGAAAATGTGTATATCAAACAAACATTTATCTAAGAAAGCGGAGGTGGAGGAGATACCAATATCTACATATACTTGCTTGCATAAAAAAACAGAAAGATAATGGGGCACCTCAGTGGCTGAGCTGATTAAGCATCTGACCTTTGGTTTCAGCTCAGGTCAGGATCCCAGGGTTGTGGAATCCAGCCCTGCACTGGCCTCCATACTGAGTATGGAGCCTGATTGAGGTTCTCTCTCTCTCACCCTCTGCCCCTCTCCTATGCTTGTGCTTTTTCCCTCTCTCTAAAACAAAAAAACAAACAAACAAACAAACCAAAAAAAAAACCAACAACTAAAAACATTCCTGTAAAAAACGTAGAAAGATAAGCAATGAAGTTTATAAATTTAAACACCTAGGAAGTTGGTAGATTGTACAGAGAAGAATCGACTTCAAGTGACTAACAAGCAAGTTTGACTATACATTCTAGTGGCATCCTCTCTAAAGATGAAAAGGTGAAAAATGAATTTAAACTGTTTCTGATAATCATACTTTAATAATAATATTTATATTATAATTCTGAAATACTATTATTATAAATTTACTTAGAAAGACAAAAACAAGTATCAATAAGAACCCATTATTTAGTTTCTCTTTTATTTTTTTTAAATGTTTTTTTTTATTTATTTCTAGGAGAGAGAGAGAGAGAGAAAGAGAGAGAGAGAGAGAGACAGCGTGAGAAGGGGAGGGTCAGAGAGAGAGGGAGACACAGAATCCAAAACAGGCTCCAGGCTCTGAGCTGGCAGTCAGCACAGAGCCCGACGCGGGGCTCAAACCCAAGAACCGCGAGATCATGACCTAAGCGAAAGTCGGACACTTAACCGACTGAGCCACCCAGGCGCCCCTATTTAGTTTCTCTTTTAAAAGAAAGAAAAGAAGGGGTGATGGGTGGCTTGATTGGTTAAACATCTGATTCTTGATTTTGGTCAGGTCACATGATCTCACAGTTCATGGGTTCAAGCCCCACATCAGGTTCTATGTTGACAGTGCAAAGAACATCTTGTCATACCAGAAAATAAGAAAGCTGTTTATAATGATTAAAGGGCTCATCATCCCAATGTGAAGAGGTTCCCTTTGGCCAAAATGGGACAACTTGAACATTGGTAAGAAAATACATCAAATAAATAACAAATATGTTTAAACATCCATAAGTTCATTATGATACTTTAAACAAATTAAGTGACAAAGTTTGGCTGATGTTAAGAAGCCAACTAATGAAACTAGTAAAAAAAAAAAAAAGTGGGCAAAAGTGGTTGTAAATATAGCATCTATCTGGCCTTTCTTATGCAAACTATATATCAGGATAATCAAATAGCTGGTATAGGGGAAGTAGTCTACCAAAGAAACTAAGAAGAAATTACAGAATTAGATCTATACAATGTTTTTCAAAGCTGCCAATGTCACACACACACAAAAAGACAACAGGAACTATGCCCATCCTAGGAAAAAAAGTGTTTTTTAGGCCATTATATTTTTTTGGCAAAGTTTAAATATTTATGAATGATATGATAAGACACCTATGCTTTCTTGAAAATAATCTAGAAACGGGGCTGGGAGACCACTAAGCAGGTAGAGATACAGACAGAACAAAATTGGCCATAAATTAATGATTGTTGTTGTAGTTGGGAGGTAGTAAGTGGAGGTTCACTGTACTATTCTCTCTACTTTTTTGAGTATTTGACATATTCAATAATAAAATTTTGTTAATTTATGAGAGTTTGAAGCCAAACTGCCTGTGTTTGAATCCCAATTCAACTACTTAATAGCAGTGTAATCTTGGGCAAACTATAGCAGGTTGCATAATCTCTTTGCAACTTGGCTTCCCCATCTGTAAAATAGGAATGATACAGTTACCATCTCAATGGGCTAGTGGGAGAATTCAATGAGATAATATATGTAAAGTTCTAGAATAATTCCTGATACAGAGTAAGTGCTTAAATGCTAGCTATGATAATTTTTAGGGTCCACAAAATTCAATGAAGACCTGGCTTAGAGCTTCTGGGTCTTCAAACCCTTAAGATTGGCTCATGAGAAATTGATATTCTTTCTTCTTAGTGAGGACCATAACATAAACCCAAGAGTCTCTTTACCTACCTCCCTCTCCCACAACAACAGCTAAACAGACGACAAAGATTGACCAATCTTTCAGTTTTCACCATTTTGATACTCTATCTGATGCTCTCAAAGGAGAGGCTTCAATGCCACATCCTTATCTCAACTCCCCAAGGGACTCCCTTCTCTCTCTCCCAATGCCACCTCCAGGGCCAGCCCAGAAGTAGTCAGTGAGACTGCTGATGGTAGCATAGTTCAGCAGAGAACACAGTGGAATAGAGTCAAAAGCCACAGATCTTCTCTGCCCCTGAAGAGCTGTCCAATCTTGAAATACTATGGCTCGGTCTTTCCAGAATTTGAGTAACAAAATGATGCCAACATCTTTGGAACACTTGTCTTAAAATCCCCTTTGAAGACTATTAGAAAAGTCTTTTAAGCACCTCTTGCTAATAGCAAATCTTCAGCCTTTGGGGGTAAAATCATACACATTGAAGTAGATAATAAAGCTGTCTTTGGCTTAAAAACAGACATAACTATTAATAAAAGAGATTACATTTCTTTTAGGAAGTATATACTGACTTTTAAAAATATTCCTGCCCCAAAGTGGCAGGGACAGAATTCTCAGGTTAAATGTAAACACCTTCTTCACACATGTCTGCCTTAAAAAATCTTCCTTGAGGTATGTTTGCTACTTTTTCTTTTAACCAATTTATTTCTTTTCAATCTCATCTTAAAAAGAATCATAGCATAACACCTACAAATTACTTGAGTGTGTAAATGCCTTCTTTTGTGCAGATATTGCCATATAGGTAAATTTACAAGTCAAAAGCCATCGAATTCATATATCTATTAAATAGTTTAAAGAAACTCAGTACAAATAGGAACCAGATCAGTTGTGTTTCATCCTCCGTAAAATGGGACTGACTAATGACAGTATTGTAAGGATTAAATGAGTAAATGTATGTTAAGTATTTGGACAAACTAGCTCATTATAAAAGCCATAAAAGTGTTAGCTACTAATGTCTTCATTAATATTTCAGGCTCCAGTTTTCAAAAATTTAATGTCTCTCAGTTAGTTTCATTTTCCATTCATCCTGCTTATGGCAAATGCAGATTCCTATCACTGAGTGCACACACAGTTCTAAGGATTTGAAAGGCTCTTAAAGTTGTTTTCTATGTTTGGGTAGGAATTTTGATCCAGATAGGCATGCTTATATGCAAATAAATTACACTTATCAATCAGCAAAAATTTATCACATGCCAGTTATACCCAAGTCAATGCATTAGGAACTGTGGAAATACAAGAAAGGAAAAGGCACAGCCTCATCCACAAGGAGTTTCCCAGTTGAAGAAAGGAGAAAAATTACAATATGATGTTGGATAATTGTTTAAGAAAGTACACTGTGAGCGGTAAATGACTACAGTGGTGAAGGTAATGACATGATATATTCCATGGAAGAACAGGGCAGGGAAGTCCCCGAGGACCAGAATAACTCAAAATTCTATCAGGGAAGATAGACTTGAGCCACGGCTTACGGGCTGAGTAAGATTCAGATAAGGCAAAAGTGGGAAGAACAGCATGAACAAAGGAAGGACACATTATAAGTGGGCACCGGAAGTGATAAAAGCAGAGAGCCAGATGTAAAGAAATAGTGGAAGAGAAAGTTAGCAAAGAGATCAAGACCTTGAAGACCAGCCTTAAGAATTTCAACTTTACCTTATAGGTAGTACAAAGGATTCATGTGAGTAAAGGTTTCAAACAAAGCTTTCATATGAGTAAAGCAGTATTTTACGAAAATTTCTAGATTTGGGGTCCATAGAGCCTCCTATGGCTGAATCATTTGCAGATATGGGCATTTGTGATTCCCTTCTCTCCTGTTTTCAAGAATTTTGTGGTCCATTTGCCTATTTTATAATACCTTTGGTTCACATAATCCCTCAGATTTGAGTTCACCTTTCCAAAACACTGAGGTAGCCGGCATGTAATTTGCCAAAAACTAAATCCATCTTGTACTCAGACCACATGGCCAAGTGCTCCTTCCAAACCAGGTACCGACACCTCCCTGGTCTCTGAAACCTTTAGAAGAAAGATCCATCCAACCAAACGCTGTCTCTCTTCCTTTCATAGAAGAATTAAAGAAATAAAGAAATACTGCTTTTTTCTTTTCCCCTTAGAAAAAAGTTTTTATGTTTATATAAATAATACATGTTTATTATCAAAAATTTAAATATATCTGTATAAAGGAAGATATTACCTGGAGTCTCTCAGACAACCACCATTAATATTTAGAAACTCATTTTTTAAGTATCTCATCACATACACATTCATACACACATATAATCCATATATTCTGTAATTTTAATCATGGTATTGGTAATGCCTTGGGAATATGAATATATTATTAGTTAGACATTTGGTTTTCTTTCAACTTTCCCTTCTCCTCTTTTCCACCCCTTAATCATGCTCTTCCCACACCCAATTGTATATACCTAGAGTATATATATATATTATTATATATATTATATATATATTTTTATATACCTAGAGTATATATATATAATTATATATATTATATATTTTTTATATACCTAGAGTATATATATAATATATATATAATGTATTTTTACACCCTTACAAGCATATGAAATGTATATATAAATATATATATAGGAATTTATCATTACTGTTAGATTTATAAACATAGTGCCCATTACATACACTTCTTTGCATCCTATTTTGCCCACTACACAGTACAACATGGAACTTCCTCCAGGTTAAATGACATTTAATTCATTTTCTTTAGTATGTCATGAAATAAGAACAACTCATATTTATTGAGTTCTTACTATGTACCAGGCACTGTTCCCATATAAGTCACCTGTATTACTTAATTCTCACAAAAAAACTTATGAGATTGGTATTGTTCTTGTCCTCATTTTATGCATAAGAAAACTGAGTCATAGAAACTTAACACCTTCCCAAGGCTGATCACATTTGAGATGAATATAGGGATTAAAGTCCAGGCAGCCTGATGCTAGAGCCATGCCATTAACTTCTACATGATCAGGCTTAGCCAGGCATGATGGGGCTTCCAACCATTAGTTCCTCACTAACGGACATTCTCTTGATACCAGTTTTTTGCCACTATAATAGTGCTTCAATAAATATCACTCAACATACATCGTGATCTATGGGTATTTTACTCCTCTCATTCAACAGATTTTAATGAGAGCCTACTCTGCCAGGGACTATTCCAGTTGCTAGAGTTCCAGAGGTGAAGGAAACAGACACAGTCCTTACGTTCATATAGTTCATGTTGTGGTGGGAGAAGAGAATGAATGAATGAATGAATGAATGAATGAATGAATGAATGAACGAACGAATGAACGAATGAATAACAAGAAAAATAGGAAATAATGACATTAAGTCACAAACAAAGAGTTAAAAGATGGTGATACAATAGACAGCCATTTGATGATAACTAGATATTTTTTATATGATACAGATCTTTACGTGTGAGATTGCTGGGTCGAAGAATATGTTCTCATTTTTTATCTTTGATACTCATTGCTGCTTTGCTTTCCAAAAGGTACATTTACAGTAACTCTCATTTCCACCAATAACAGTATATGTTTAAAAAATAAAATTTTCTTGTTTTCCTTTTTAAGTAGAACCTCTTTAAAAGATTGCTCCTTCTCTGCTATTTTAAATTCAAACTATATATATATATACATCATCTATAAGGTGAACATCAAAAATTACTTTATATCACCTTGTGTATTTTTTAAAACATGTATAAAACATATATATATATACATATGAAATCCAGAATGTGCATCTCACAGACACTCTCAAAAGAAACGTGCGCAAGTTGGTGAGGTGGGGGTAGAATCTGTCTTGTCTCATGTTCTTAATACAGATAGTAGAAGAGATAACAATTTTAGGAAATAGTCGAACACAACTGAGTTTTTAAATTTTTTTAGTGTTTTTATTTATTTTTGAAGGAGAGAGAGACAAAGTGTGAGTAGGGGAGGGACAGAATCCAAAGGGGGCTCCAGGCTCTAAGCTGTCAGCACAGAGCCCGATGGTGGGCTCCAACCCACCAACCATGAGATCATGACTTGAGCCGAAGTCTTACGCTTTACTGACTGAGCCAGGCGCCCTGAACACAACCAAGTTTTTAAAGATAGCAAGAAGGCATGTTTAATAGGTTGAAAAGTGATCTCTTTTAATAGGTTGAAAAATCTTGATAAACATTAAAAAGCAACTCTTGAGGGATTGAGGTATTTTCAAGAGTAGCAATCAAAAGAATATCACTGAGTCTACCATCCATAGCATATGGAGCTAGACTTTCTCCCCACATCCTTATTCCCTATTTATAGGCCTGCCTGATTATCACAAGTTCTCATGGACTGTCATTATGTGGAGGACTCATCCATATGCAACAGGTATTTCATGGGAGAAAATGCAACTGAGTAACTTCCAGCCACCCTACAACACGGAAAGGAGGAGAACCTGTCTTACTGGGTCTCACCAGTCTCTCGACCCCTTCTGCCAGGTTCAGGAAAAGTGGGCGGTGCTCAGATCCCATCTCTCTGCAATATGCCCTGCCAAATCAGAGCGATACCTAAATCCAACCTCTCCCTTAAAAAGACTGCATGCTTTATGTGTGCAGGAAAGCAGGGTTTTATTTTAACCATGTTTCACAAGCAAAAGCAATGGAAAGAATTCCACGCCTAATCTTTTTTTTTTCCCTTCCCTTGAAATTTGATCATATTCCTAACTTTAGTCATACTGCCTGGTTTCCTTTCCTTAATGGAGTGAAATTTATGTCTGTGATTAGAGAATTGGCTTGGGAAAACCATTTGAGTTTTAAAAGTTATATGTTTTAACAATAATAGATATGGGAACCCTGGAAGAAAACCAGTGTGTTTTGGATGTTAATTCAGACATCATAATGACTTGCTATTTCAATCCACAGTTAGTAGGTAATGGTGGTATAAGACATATTTGAGGGGGGAAAAATTGAGTTTAAAGTTTTCACAAAGATAGCATACTGATAAATTTAAAATTATAGCCTAGATGTATAGCTTTTTGGCTAAGGTGTCTGGGATTATTCTGAAAATAAAGAACAAGGTGACATGCATTAAAAAGGTAGCTTTTCTGGGAGTGCATTCACTACAAGAATGGCCCTTGAACTCTAGCATTCACAGACACAGGGAAAAAAAGGAATCAGATGCTCCTTGTGTTATACAATAGATATGTTCCTTAACTGAACCATATTTTTCAGTCTATCAGGGAAACTCACTCTAAATGAAACGAAGTGCTCAGACCTTGAGGAGAAGAGGAGGAGGGCTATGAAATGCCCTTCACCCAACCACAAACAGGCCAGTTCCTCCTTGTGGGAGGCTGGGGCTGGGGATCCGAGGAGCTTGGTCCTCATAGCTGCACAGATCTGGATGGAAGTCCCTCTACCTCCTTGCTGTGACACTTAGAGCAAGTTACGTAGTATTTCTGAGTGCCATCTGCAAATGGGGTGTAATCAGTATCTCACTTCAGACGGTGTTGTGCGAATTAAATGAGATAATGTATGAAAAACAGTGAAGACTTTTATTACATTTTTAGTTCCTTCCTCCTCCCCACCCACTTGTTATGCTAGCTTTGGAATAATTGAATTGGAAGAAAGAAGTCCAAAAGAAAAGAGGAGGCGGGTATGGGGGTGGAACGGAAGAAGCTGCTTGGGAGTGGTCTGTTCTTAACTGGCAGAACAACCTCAATTAAAGAACCAAAGAAACACCACCCATACCTGACGCATAACCTGTAGCCAACCCTCTCTTTTGGCAAGGAATTCTTTTGCAATATGAATAATTGCCTCCTAATGCTTTTTAATTTCTAAGTTTTTCTAATCAAGGCATACTCATTTACCTATGTAGCTGCTCCATGGCTTAGAGATGCCATAAATACATTGTTTGTGTCATTCATCTCAATACTGTTCATCTAAATGTTATGGGCCTGTGTTAGCACTTGTCCCAAAACAAGTAAAATAACTTTAACAGCATGATAATCTAGAAAATATTTTCCAGGCTATCTTAAGCATAGCAAAAATGAAAAGCCAAATTCATGACCCCAAAAGTTTTTAACATACAAATTCTCAAATTATTTTTCTTTTAATTTTAGAGAACAAATTCTCAAATTATTTTTCTTTTAATTTTAGAGAGAGAAATAAAGAGCACAAAAGAGCTGCAGAGAGGGGTGGGGGGGAGAGAGAGGGGGAGAGAGAGAGAGAGGGAGAGAATCTTAAGCAGGCTCCACACTCAGTGAAGAGCCTGATACAGGGCTCAATCTCACAATCCTGGGATCAGGAGTCAGACACTCGACCAACTGAGCAACTCAGGCACCCCTCAAATTCTTAAATAACACTATAGCATATAACATCCACCATGACATGTAGGAAAGCACATTTGAGAAGTCTAAGTAACTCTTTGGCTTCTTAATAAGTTAATAAAGTTAAAAATACAGGACTACAAATTCCATAAAAAATACTTCCTGGCTAAAAACTTTCATTTCCTGAGGTGCCTGGGTGGCTCAGTCGGTTATGTGTCCAACTCTTGATTTCAGCTCAGGTCTTGATCTCGCCGTATGCGAGTTAAGCCCAGCATCAGGCTCTGCACTGACAGTGTAGAACCTGTTAGGGATTCTCTGTCTCTCTCCCTCTGTTTCTCTGCCCCTTCCTTGCTCCCTCTCTTTCTCTTTCTGTCAAACAAATACACTTAAAAAAAAAAAAGAACTTTCATTTCATTAGAACTTTACCTGTCATTTCCATCAAACTGTGTCATCTTCTACAGCTCCATTTTCTCACAAGGAACAAAATGTTGATCATTTGACAAGTGTTATGGACTGGAGAACAACAGAATCACACAGAGGTAGTTGGGCAGTTCGTGCACTGCATAAGGAGCTTGCTCCCACACACAAGATAAATTTTGAGAGCTTTGGGCCTGATGGAGATACAAATTATATGTATCACGGACTTTTAAGGATGCCTAATTGGGGCGCCTGGGTGGCTTAGTCGGTTAAGCGTCCGACTTTCGTTTAGGTCATGATCTCGCGGTTTGTGGGTTCGAGCCCCGTGTCGGGCTCTGTGCTGACTGCCAGCTCGGAGCCTGGAGCCTGTGTCAGTCTGTGACTCCCTCTCTCTCTGACCCTCCCCTGCTCACGCTGTCTCTCTCTCTCTCCTAGAAATAAATAAAAAACATTAAAAAAAAAAAAAAGATGCCTCATGAATAGGTGAAACTGGCAATGTTATCTCCATAAATGCCAAACGCCTAACATTATAGATATAGGAGGCATGATTCAGTTTATCATAACGCCCCAGTCACTCTCACATGCAGGAGGTGAGAGGAAGCAATAATACATGCTTGAAATCTCCTTTAGAGCTGGTGTCATCTTCAAGTGTCCATCTCCTTTTAAATGGAGATGTATTATCATCATATACGTGTTAGGAAATCCATGACCTTCCTTAAGAGAGCTGTTGGATGATGAGAAAGCTGTCTTTACTTCATTGAAGAATAAATTACTCAAGCTCATTACACCATGGTGTGAGAAGTCACTTGGCAAGAAGAATGTTGAAGTTCATCTCTTTGCTCTCCATCTCCCTGAAACTTACCTTCGGAGCTAGCTGGTGCTTGGTTTTCTACACAATTTTCCACAAGGCTTGGGGATTTTTTTAATGGTAACTAAAGACCACTGAAATAAATTTAAATAAGACTTCATACCAGCATGGCTTTCTGCTAGCATTTCATAAATGAATACAGAAAAAAAAAATCCATTGTAGTAAATTCTCTCCTCCCCACTTCACCAACATCCACTCCATCACCACTGCCAGCCCTAAATTGCTTTATTGCAGTGGAATTACGTTATAATGTTAAATTGCTATAATTCAAGTTTCCAGGCTAGAGGGAAAGCAGCACATATAGTCAGTCTTTCTGAGGCGAATTAGCAAATGAAAAGAAGTGCATTTTAGGAGTACTAAGGAAGTAGGGGAAGGAACTTTGTGGGGGAAGGAAGGAAGTAACTCCCCTTTGTGTATTCTGGGTTCTTGTCCAGTTTTGTTTTTGTGGCTTTCAGGGTGTCTGAGGCAGTGAAAGGATGCTTCAAAGGTGATTGCCACTTGATGCTGGAACTAAAAACCTCGAAGAGTTCAACCCTGGCCCCCATTATGTCTCTTTCCTCTATTCCTATTGCCTTCCAGGCTCAGCTGCTTCCTTTCAAGCAAAGAGTGGCTGGTTCAGGCACTGGAGGAAACATTTTTAGAAGACAATTCCTTGTTGCAGAAAATAAATCAATCAAGCACCATTCCTAGGAGCCTCTACCTGACATAGAAGTTACATTGTTCTACCAGATACTTCTTCGAATGGAGATTACACTGCTACCTAGCCCTTCACTGAAAAAGGATTCATTCAGAATTATGTGCCAAGTCCTCTGACCCACCCAGAGGGAAGACACAAGATGAACTGACAAGAAGATGGGCTTTGCCTTCCCCGTTCTGGGAAAGGGGTGGTTGAGCGAATGAGAGGATGTAAAATCTAACTTCTCTGTAGCCTTTTCTCCTCTTTAATCAAGCCCACATGTTTAACGCCAGAGAACTAAGTGTGGTGAAGAGGGAAGGATTATAAAAATGTTCACTTTCATCCCACAGATATGAGAAAACAAGAACATATTGCCATTACTCGACAACTTTATAGCTCCAAATAATGCTGGCATGCAGTAAATCAATGGAGGGTTTCACTGGCTGCACCTCACATTTGCTCGGGGGAGGGGGGAGTGTCGGGAGCGGGGGGGATGGAGCTCATGCCATTCCAGCCCAGTACCAGGCTGCCCATGGCCATGGATAAGACAAGGAGAAAGAGCAGGGGAAGACAGGAGGCAGGGAAGGCCCCATCTGATCTCAGAGCCAACAAGAGCCCTCCAACCCCCCAGTCCCGCAACCTTCCCTCCCTTCCTAAGAAATGACAGAAATCAGGAAATATTACTTAGGCTTGCAGGCTTCTGTCCTGGCCTATCAAACCCACAGTGAAGTCCCAGCAAATTACTGGAAACTGCACTTTGAACTTAGCCTCTGGCAAAGAGCCCAGTCAAACAGAAATGTAAAAGTTCCTTTCCTCTGAGGGGCCCCTGCACCAGGGTGTCCCTATAGACACTCTAGAGCTGATTGCAACAGGTTGGAATGAGGCCCTGAGCCAGGAAAACAAGCCCTGACCAGTATGATTTCCTACTGCCTGTGTTGTTTCTTAAAAAGGTTTTTTTTGGCTTGTTCTCCCTCGTTTTGTTGGACTGGGTCACAGGCTCAGGTCCCATCGAGGAAAAGACTGGCACCATTTTCACAAAATGTTTAATCCTTGTTTAGTTCCAAAACTGCTCCATCAGCCCCACCAGTAAGTGCAGTAATGTTGGGGGGCGGCAGGGGAAGGGACTGGTCAGGCCAGTTGCTAAGCAAATTCTCTGAACTCCCAGGGAATCAAGAAGTAATTAGCTTGTAAAGCCTGCAGATATTTCTACCTCCGACAAGGGAGACGATATTTCTCTGCCCACCAGAGTTAACTACATCGTCTTAAAATAAACCAACCACAGGGACTGTCATAGCATGAACAGCGTCTGCAGTGCCCGGTCCCATGGCTGTTTCTCCTTCATAAGAGGAAACAATCAAAACATTGGCCTCTCTCTAGCTCTGTTCTATTTCTCTCTAAGAAAACTCAATTTGCACAAGCAAATAAACTGACTCATTATAAAACCGAGAGGTCAACAAGAGAAAGATAAAACTGAAGGTTAGGCAGCTGGAGAAACAAGCCTCGATTCCGATTCCAGCTGTAGTGGGGAGCTCCATGGAGGAAGCAGCAAACCCCCAGGGATCTATCAGCAACCTGTGTGGCACAGAGGGGGCGCGCTCAAAGTCCACTTTCTGTGGGTCAAGCATTCCTCTTGCAAGCTCTAAAATGGATTCAAATCACCGCCAGATCTGGCCAGCAGTGACCTAATTCTTCTAACGTGCAATTATTCTAACTGCCTGCCCAAAATGGGATTGTTTTCCGATGACGTTTGTATTGTTTCATATGCAGAGTGTGAACAGTGCAGTGATCTGCTCTTCAGATAATTTTATAAAGAAAATTCCCCCAATGAGATGTTTATACTCTGTGTTCTTTCTAACAATCTTGCACAGGTTGGTGGAACTGCTTGTTCCTAAGCCCACAGCTTACCCCTTCCCTGCTTTCCTGACCTCTGACTGACCCAGTTCTGCAATAATCAACAGTCAATGAGCACCACACAATTCCACCAAGAAAAAAACAGTACTATTGGGTAAAGTCTCATTTTAGGACACTCCTAGCCAGCCCTGTCATATTCTCTGGAGGTTCCCTCAGCTTTTCCACTTTGCTAATGCTGAACTCTTGCACATAACTTAGCATTTATTTTCCCCTCTCCTACTTCCCAGAGGTCCTAGTAGAAGTAATGCAAGAAAGAACAACAAATCCAGGCTTTATTTAAAGTGTACAAAGATAGTGTGTACAAAGTGAATCATTCTCTCATCCATGTATTCAATCTGCATTTATTATGATTCTAAGAAAACAAGTCCTACCATATATATCCCTCCCAGGCTGTGTGGTCTCACCTAGAAAATAACCTAGGAGAAAAATACCTAACTCCTGGGGATGTTGTGCCAATAGATGGAAGGGTGAGTGGTCACACCCAGCTCAGAGGAGTGTCCCTATGAATAGATGGAAATAGAAGATTCAATGCTAACTGAACGGTCAGAGCTAGAGGGGAGCCTCCAGTGCTTTGCAGGAGAGCAAAGCCCACCAGTGGTATGAACTCCCCAAGAGAAAGGGCCAAAGCAGAGTCAGGAACTGAGTGTGGTGGATATTGGAATTTGAGTATCTTGAACTCGTGTCCAAGAGAATCCCCAGGAGTGCCTGACCCCTCAGCCACCCCCACCTATCCCTGTAGGTTCTGATCCAGGAGATCTGGTCAGGCCCCAGGTGATTCTAAAGCTGGATATCCACAAGCCACTCTTTTAAAAATACCAACTTAGAAAATGAGAGGAAGAAGAATCAAGAAGAGTAAAACAGAGAGGCAGACAAGGCAGCAAGACACGGCCTAAAAGTGGAAGAACCAAAATGGTGTAGCAGTCTTACAGAATGTAAAAAGAAGAGAGTTTGCTACAGGGCACAGGGCAGGAGGGGGGCCAGGGCAGGACATTGACAAGTCTGGCCAAGACCTTGACTTCGTGTAAGACAGGCAGGTTCAATAGAGGGTAGAAGTAAAAGATTATTTTCATTTATTCTGTTAAAATACTCAAATGCTATTCAAAAATACAATAAACAAGCAAGTATTCTTAAATTTATATTATGTCAATATGATGTTCAAGTGAAAAGATTCTAAAACTAAGGTTAATCCAATTTGTCAGAAAAGCAGCTACCCCCAACCAATATAGGTAGTTGGCTGCCTGAAGTCATTCACCTAAATCATCAGGATCTATGTAAAACTAAAACCACTCTATGTATATTGATAACAATAGGCTGTTCATTTGTAATCATCCACTTCTTCAATTCCTTAGTTACATTAATAACCTGAAGCATGAACATGTGTTCTAAGACACAGAGATGCAGAAAGCTGGAAGAATTATGGTTGCAAAGAAGGCTTCCGTTTCCATTTAGAAACCCAAGGAACCAACGAACTTCAGTCGTGAGAGCCATGTGGGTGATGACTAGCAGCAAATGAGGGGAAACTTCAGAACGCCTGCCCACTAAATGAAGTGCCAGTGCCCAAAAAGCTTTCCCCAGCCTATCTCCATTTACTGGACCATGATCACTCTTTGGATGATAACAGAAAAAGAAAATTGTGTTCAATATGCTATAAAGAAGGCAATACTGGGGTCCACGAACTATAAAACAAAGAGATGAAAAATAAGAGGGAAAAGCTGTTTAAGACATCTGACATGTAACTAATAGGATTTCCACAACGAAAAAACAGCATAATTTCATGGAAGAAATTATCAAAGAAATGATATGAGAAAATCCCCCATACCTGAAGGACACAAGTGAGGGCCCAGTAAGGAAACAACATACTGAATAATAAAAGATTTACAACAAAGCACGTCAATGTCAAATTGAAAAGATACTAAAAGCTTGTGGAAAGACAAAAAGGTCACAAATAAAGGACTGGTAGTCAGAATTGCTATCCTCAACAGCAATATCCTCAGCCAGACAACAGAACAATGCCTTCAAAATTCTGAAGGAAAGGGATTTCCAATCTAGGTGTATGTAACAGGCACACTAGTAACAAATACTACGCACTCCATGCATGCTAGGTGGACTACTCTCTCTTCTCTCACTGAGAGCGGCTTTTTAAGGCCCCTACTTGGGACTCTCTCACCCAGGTTGCCTTTTAAGGAGTTGCTTTCATCCAGGTAAGATGCACATAATGCCTTTTGCTCAGTGGATTTAAATTCTGCTAACTGAGCTCACAATCCCTTGCCTTACCCTTAAATATCTTAATCGATCAACTTATCTATTAAACACGTTGACTGTTTCCACTCCCCATCCAACTTGGGCCCTCACCTCCACATTTTCATTGTCAGTTTTTCTCCTGGACTCCAGACGTGGGCTATGGCTCCTTATGTATATCCCTCCTGAATACAGGAACGGCACCACTTAGTCTGTGCCCCCCAACAATGGGCCTAAGACGGGGAAGGTCAAGTGAGGCCAGGCAGAAGCTGAGAGCAAAATGGAAATAAGGAAATCTGCTACTAAGAAATGCGTCTGGACTAAAATTGAAGGATTTTGAAGAATACACAGGAATTCTGAGCAGAGCCTTTTTAAGAAAGGTGCATTTCCCTGGAACATCATCCCTGTCTCAGGATCCTTAAGCCCAACGGTGGGAGACAACCCTTATGGTTCTTTGGTTCAGCAGAGAAGTAACCCCATTGCCTTACTCATCATAATTTACAGAATGTCCTTAAGTAACAACTTATGAAGGCCAAAAGTATGTCTGAGACATTAGGCCATCCTAGATATTAGGACTAAAAAAGGTAGGCAGATGTAATATTTACTTGGAAATATAACAGTGCCAACACCCCCAAGGTCCAGTCCTGGTGTACCACCACCAGCACAAACTCAACAGGTCCAAAATCTAATTCAGGACCTCCTTTCCTAAAACTCCTCCTCCTCCAACTTCCTTATTCTGGGCGCTGGCATCACTAGCATCCCTTTCACATGGTTCCAAATCTAGACATCTATTTGCAACCTCCCACTCGCTCCCTCCCAGCTGTCAGAATTCCTGTAGGTCCTCTTCTGCATTCGCTCCCCCTTCTTGCCCTACCCAGCTTCCTGGTTCAGGCCCTCATTCCCTCTACCTGCTCCCAACTCTCCCATCTACTGCCACCAAATGAAAAAATGAATGAATCCAGGGCACAGTTTGGATCCTTTTCTGTAGCAGAGACTACACACAAGCTGTCTCCCCATATCTATTTTCTCTTCTCTCTCAGTAACAGAAGCCTGACTTTTAGCTAGTCACGCTGCTGCCCAGAATAAATGGTACATTTCCCAGCCTCCCTTGAAACTAGGCGTGGCAATGAGACTAAGTTCTGGCCAATGGGATGTAAAAAAAATGGGTTCTGAGGGACTGCTGAGAAGGCTGATTATAGCAAGCGAGCTGACTCAGCGGGGATGCACACCCCATGCACTGTTCAGTCTTCTTCCTTCTAGCCTGCAAGGCAAGCATGGTGGGTGGAGCAGAGCAGTCAGCTCAAACCCTGAATGGACTATGAGGATGAAAGCCTGCTTCACTAGAACAGAAGAGCAGAAAACTAGTCCCTGATGACTGCCTGGAGCTCCCACACCTGCCCTAGACTGCCAATCTCCAGAGGCTTTTATACAAGGAAACACAGTGGCTTTCTTACATAGTGGCTTGAGCCACTCACTCTTTTTTAGGTCTCCGTTACTCACAGCTGCATGCAAATAATAACTGACAGAATTTTGCTCTCAAAAACTCCTGAGTTTCAACTAAGCAGTGCCCAGCCTCCTTGGCCCAGCACCCCTGGCAATCCCAAATCTGGCCTGAAACTTCACTTCCAGCCTTGTCTTCCACTCCTTTCCTTTATGTAATTTATAATCCAGCCAAAGGAAACAACTGTGATTCCCAAGGAGCGTAGCCATCACCAAGTGCCTTTAAGAGAATTGTAAAACGTTCCTGCGAACAACCTCAATGGGCCTCTGCAACAATGGCTTTATAACAATTGTTATCAGGGAATCTCTTTCCATTTCTTAAATATATATCTTACACAAAACTCCAATAGAGAAAAGACAAAAGCAGAGATGTTCTTATTTGAAAACTACTGGCCTGGTCCAAATTTTTATTTTGTGTTTCTTAACGCTGAGGAAACTGAGGCCCTGTGGGTGGGAATTAGTTTGAATTGGCCCAAGGCTGGCTAGTAGCAGGTCCAGAATTAGAACCTAGATTTCCCTACACCTACTCACTCTTTCCATTATTTTTACCAATAAATGATACAGATATAAGTACGCAATAAAAGCAAAAGTAAGTACAACACATTTTCAGATACTTCTATTTGTGGTTTAGAGAAGAGAGAATTATACTAAAAAAGGATTTCCAAGCCTTCTCAATCCCTTTCACCTAGGGATCCCACATAAAGACAGTAGACCCAGAGTTAAGTCCCATCAGTCTGGAATTTTCCAAACACTAGAATGTTTCCCATTCCAGACCCATACCCAAAGGAGCTACTGTAACTAGCCCAGCATCCAGAGATGTGGGACTATATACCAGGTCAACGGACGTATCTCCTCAAAAAACCTTATTGGCTGGTGTTTCAGATTACTAAAAAACTATCAAGATGTTGGCTTCTGTGGGAAACCACCTTCTGTTTGGCCGTTTAGTCATCACCAGTGGCAAACTAAGTTGGAGATGCTATCCCATCAGACCCACCTTTGGAGTACTGGTGAAACCCTGACTCTACCTGACTGTGTTTAACAAAGGTCACAACTCCATGTAAAGCAGAGGAAACAAATCATTAAATGTTAGAGGAAAGAACTTAGGAGACCATCCAGTCCCACTTCCCTGAGGGTAAACTCTGCTTTGAATGTTTTGTACATTTCACTGTTTTGAAAGAGATTCCTTCTCTACTCAGGCAATAAAATCACAGAGGACAAGACAAGGTGTAAGTACAAGGTTAATGCTGCCTAAGGAGTAATTAACTGGGTTGACTGCTGAGTACAGACAAAGAGGAAAGGGGACAAAACAAAACTTATGTTGGGTCGCAAAGGGCAGTGGTGACTAAAATTTTCTCAGGGGTGACCCAAGGCAGTTTCCCTGCTCACCAGAGAGAGGCCCCGGGCCCAGAGTGGAGAGGCTGAGGCCAAAAATAAGTGACCCCTCACCCTTCATAAGATGCTAAAGAAATTTGGGCCTGCAGATGCAGCTCATGCCCCTGGTGACTGCCACACATGCACACGCAGGCTGACTGACACACACTGTGGGGCCTGGGGCCAATGATCTCCCTAAAATGTGTCTAAAATAGAGGTGATAATATAGGGCCTGCTGGATGGGGTGTTATGCAGAATAAAAGAAAATGCCACACAAAGCCTGGCACATGGGTAGTGCTCAATATCAGCTATGATCATGTTTTACGCTCTTCTATCTCATCTCCTCTGTGAAATCATAAATACCTTAAAAGCAGAGACCATGCCCTTACTTCTCCACAGCGCATAGAATCTACAGTACACACTTCCCGTGTTGGTTGATTGATTAATGGGCACTGGAAGAGGAGGCCCAGCTCATTAGATTATTACATGTGATGGCATGTTCCTTCCAGGTCTCAAAGAAACTCCCTACAAGCCCTTTATCTGGGGAGGAAGCAGCAAATCCCCGAGCCTTTTAAAGAATATCAAAGTGTCCCCTATTTTCTCCCATTTTACAGATCAAAGAAGAGAGCTGTCAAGGGCAGGTGAGGGACAGGACGGGGAAATGACGCAGGGACGCACTTCCCAGCCAAGACCTGCAGCTTGGAGCTCCTGCCTGGGCGGCTCTGCCCTCCCCACGTGAAGCCTCCGCGTTCAGACTTGTGCCGCAGCTCCCATAAAACCAGCCCCGCCTTTTCCTCCCCGAGTTTGAGCTGCCTTTGTCTTGCAGATCAGTTCACGCCAGAAAAACCCCACGACCAGCCGTGCTTTTTCATTTGTAATGATCAAAGTGAAAACTGTCTGATGCAGAAGCAAGCACCCTTTTAGGAAATACAGGTTTTTAACATTAAGATTCAAAACAGTTCTCTAGGCTCACCTGTCCCCTAGTTTTCTGAATAAGGTATGCATTTCCCTTGGCGGGCAGGAAAGGTCACGTGGCCTCGCCTTCCCAGCATCAGGCCCCCGCCTCTCCCGTCTGGGGAATCAGGTTACCTGGAATGTCGGGCCACTTCTCCAGTCTGGGTGGAGGCCGGAAGAACAGGGTGCAGGGACTGAAGGACTGTGGAGAGACAGGGTGGAGAAACCAGAAACCTGGGTGGAGCGAAGCAGGTTTCCTTTTTTAGGGCACCAGTATGCAGGCACATAGGTTTGGGGGAAGAAAACTGCCAGTTACTCTTGTTTGTCTTGAAACAAAGAGGCATGGGGGGGCGGGGGGCGGGGAAAGGGGGTAGTGCTTTTTTCCTTTATTTTTCTTTTGCCTGAAAATAGATGTGAAATGCATACCTGAAGTCGTACTGGGTGGGGACTGAAGTCCTTGGCAACCATGCAATAGGACAAATCAGAAGAGTCATTGTAAAAGCAATGGCTACTGTGAATGGCTGTATAATAGGCATATTATGGAATGCACACCTGGCTTCTGCAAAGCCGGGGAATGAAAAAGTTGCTTTTATGGAGCCATGGAGTGAGCAGCAGGAAGAAGGTCTTCCACTGTGTAAGAACAAGGTTGTGCACAATATACAATTTCGAGTATTGTGTGAGGTCTTCAAGGAGCCCCGCCTATGCACAAGGGCACCTATGCCAACCACGTGGGCTCCTGTATATCCCCACCATTTTTCCTTAAGACAAAGGAGGAACAATTTCATTCTGCTCTACAACATTTAGGGAACTTGGAGTCTAACAGACAAGTTCCTTCATAATTCTCTTCAGAGTTTACAGTCAGTGATATGGAAGAACAGGAGGGAAGAGTTTACCTTTAGAAAGGCAGATACATCTAGGGGGGAAATGGGGCACCTTCAAAATTAAAACTTAACTGGAAAAGGAAGAGAAATCAGATAATATCCTTTCTGCCGTCCCCTAATACCTTGAGGAGTTCAAAGGTTTTCCAAGCCTGCGGCACTTGGCAATTATAATTACACAGTAAAATACCTAAGGTTAATGAATAACCTCTAAAGGAAGTTACTTCACATAATGACAGCAATTTCTCTGAACTAAATGTTAATAATAAGGCCTGTAATACTATGAGAAGGAAATGGTGGCAATTGGCAAATGGAACTCTGTTGCCTGGTAACAAGACCTGAGGTATGAACATTCTCTTTACCTCACGGGAAAGGGGTGGGTGGGAAGATTGCAGCTCCAGCCTGAGGATTTGAAAGGCAGGCAGCTTTACGAAGCCACCGGCTGTCCAGGAGTACATAAAGTGGAAGCATATGTGGCAGATCACTCTGTTAGCAGAGAGAAGTTTGAGGGAGAATAATTCCCTAAGAATTACTTAGCTGCACGGTAAAGGAAATGGGGTGTAATCTATAAAGAGACTGAGGGCAACCTAGTTCACATTACCTGGTACAAATCACTGCTGCACAAATAGAACATTTCAGCAAAATCCACCCAAGGGCTAAATCTTCTCCCCAGCCTCTCTTGCTTCTGTTTGTTTCAGAGGAGACCTACACTTTGATCCTCTTGTGTGTATTTTTCTGTTTTAGAGCAACCATGGCACTGGAGAGATGAATTAAGAAAAGAATGCAATTAAGACAATCTAGGAGTGCAGTGTTTCTTGTAGAGAAAACTGGACACATTTAATCTGCAGGCATATCTGTAGTTGGGTAATTATTGGCAGTCTGAATTGAACGATCTAGGGACAACTTCTTCCAACTGGTCATTAATCAACAGGAAATAGTCTACAACAAGGTCGTTATTACCTTAGACCATTAGAGGAGCACATTTGATGAGAGGCTGAGATAAGGCTGAGAATTTAAATCCTTGCTTGTTTTATGGCAGTGGTTCTAAAATCTGCCTGAATATCTGCATCACATGGACAGCTTTTCGGAAATACAGATTCCTGGAGCCCCACTGTATCCTGGATGGTTATACAGAAGCTCTAGAATAGACACCTGGGAACCTGCAATAACTGCTATGGTGATCATCACAGTCAAGTGTGGGAACCACTGCTGAAAGTTAGGAGTTTTTCGTTGTTGTTAAACAGAAGAAAGTGTGAGTGAATACTGTGTCTGTATGGAATTTAATATAATTTAATTCTTTCCCTAAGTAAAATTGGGGTAAATATTTTTAAAAAGAAAATTAAATATACTCATTCTAAGAACATTGTTTTATCATGCTTTAATTTTTTAATATTAAAAGTGTTATGACTGAATGTAATGCAAAAACCAATTGACTTTCTGACTATACCATCATTTAATTTGAGGGTACTTACTTTACTATAAATTTAGCATCTTCCTAAGAAGGCAAAAAAGATCATCTGCCCTAGGAATCTTAAAAGGCTCAATCAATGCAAAACCAGAAAACAGACAGTCTGTCCCTTACTCATGGTTATTTTTCATAGAGTTCCTTCTCAAGAGTTGGCCAATGCTTTCTAGAAGTACTCAGTAGACTTCCTTTTCCCAATTTTCCCTTTACTGGGTGCTCTCTCTGACTTCTCCTCTCTTTGGCTCTCTAATTTCTTTAAAAATAATAATAATCTTGGGGCACCTGGGTGACTCAGTTGGTTAAGTGTCCAACTCTTAATTTCAGCTCAGGTAATGATCTCACAATTTGTGAATTCAAGCCCCCAATTCAGGGTCTGCACTGACATTGCAGAGCCTGCCTGATATTCTGTCTCCCTCTCTCTCTCTCTCTCTCTCTCTCTGTCCCTCCCTTTCTCTCTCTCAAAATAAACATTTAAAAATATTTTTAATAATAATAATAATAACAATCCTATATTATTTAGCTAGTGGGTCTTAATGAGCTAATGTTGGAATAGCCAAAAAAACACAAAAATACCTTTACATGAAATGGTGGCATGAGGGGAGAGACTTAATTCAAAGGAATGACTCTTGAATAAGAACATGGTTTGGGCAGATTCAGCATCTGGCCCATAAAAATGACAATATCTTACACATGGATTGAGCCCCAAATCATTAAGCTCTCTTCATTTACTATGCAAAATGCAAGAAATTACATACTAATAAAACCCTCTAACTCTGCTCAAAGAAATTAAAAGCTATTCACTAAATAATCAAGAGAAACACCATCAAGATAACTAAACACCATCAGAGTGTCTGAATAGCCTGAACCACAAAAAAATGATCCTCTACAAAGGGGAGATTGACAACCTGACAAAAACCATTTCCATTTCCTCCAAATTCATGAACATGAATTTCATGAATGTGAGTCTTCAGAAGCCAGAAGCAGGTTCACCTTAACTCCCAATCCTAATTTATTATAGAAGTTTTTCAAAAAGAGATCACTACTCTACCCCTTATGGTGGGTCTGACAGGAATCTCTGGAAACTTCTACCATGGTACGGATGAGTTTCTTGACATTTAGGAGAATACCACCTCTCATCCCCCACTCCTGTGCCTAAGGACACACGCCTGAAATATCACATGGACATGCTGATTCAACAGGCTACTTGCAGTGAAGTTGCCACACACAGCTGAAAGCTTGACAGGTATTTGACCTTCACATCTCACCATTTGAATAATGTCAGCCTTACAGAATGTGATGTCTACCAAAAGGAAGCTACTGCTTCCCAGTAATACTGCTGAACACACACCCCCAGCCACCTGCCTCTGTGCTCTGGGCACCTGTGCCTGACTCCAGTCATGCCTCTGCCATGAGACTCCTGACTTGCCTGTCTCCTGCACTGAAATACAGCCTCCTTGAGGGTGAGAAGTGGATTCTGTTTCACTTTGCAAAGTGGAACACAGTGCTAGAGGTGTTGTAGCAGGGGGAAGGGGGCACCTAACCTCTGCCTTCATAGAGTCTCGGCTGGGCTTGAGAATTAAATTGACATAAGATAGATTACAGGAGAAAAGCAGATTTATTTAATGTCAATTTTACAAGACACAAGAGCCTTCATAAGGAAATGAAAATGCAAAGAAGTAGCAAAACCTAAGTGCATATATATTAGGCTGAACAAAGAGATGCAAATGCAAAAAAGTAACTAAAATGTATGGGAAGGCTGAAGGAAGATAAGAGTTATTTTAACAAGGTCTTCTTGTACAGATTTCTCTCAGCCTTCAGTCCCCATCTCCGGTGATCAGAATGTTCTTTTCCTTCTGGTAGAAGGAGGGCATCTTTCCCAGGGGAGTTTTATCTCCTGTTTCAGGAAGAAAAGGGGAGATCAGAGGGCCCATCATGCACCTGCTATTTTTCAGTACCTTTAGCTCAAAATATCATTTTTTTATTTTTGAGAGACAGAGAGCAAGTGGGGGAGGGGCAGAGAGAGACACACACAGAGAATCCGAAGCAGTTTTAGGCTCTGAGCTGTTTTTTAGCCCTGAGCCTGACACGGGGCTCAAACCCACGAACTGCAAGATCATGACCTGAGCCAAAGTCAGATGCTTAACCAACTGAGCCACCCAGGTGCCCCTTCTTTATCTCAAACTAATATGTAGCCCAAGTAGCATATTTTGGGGAGGCATATTCTGCCATCCTTCAGTATCAGATATATTAAAAAGGTAGATACTTATGACTAATGAGAGCCCAAAGAGCTATGCTACTAATAGTTGTTTTCTCTGCATTAGCCATTGTCTTCCCCTGTTTTTTCCCTTTGTAAAGAAGACAAACTGTTTAGTGATGCAGTTAGCAATAAAACCTCAGTGTGAATTATTACTGTTGGTGATTCTTGTCCAGATTAGAAGCTGGGTAAAGGAGAGAGACCAAAAGTCATAGTTAAGAATAATCGCTATGAAGAGAAACCTTTTACCAATATTTCTCTCCGTCCACAGGTTGAACCTCAATAGTATTTTCATTCTTTCTCACCCACCCAAAGGATAGATGGTGATATAGCACTTGGTGATTTAGTTGAAAGCAGTTTGTCCCATGAGCTATGACTAGGACACTGAAAATATAGTTATGCATCCTAATGGAGGCCTAAACTAGATAGTGATATTTTCTTAGTGAATTATTTGTCCTGTGCTAAAGTACCCTATTCAAAACAAACCTATGGCAGTCCTGGCACTACCTTATAATAGAGTCACAGAGAAAGTGAGAGAGGCAGGGGCAAGGTCCAGGGATTTGATCACAGAATCTGAAATCAGAAAGACCCTTGTTAAATTTCTGTTTCAGTTGTTTACCACTTGGATGACCTTGAGTGGGTTGCCTAAGCCTCAGGTTTCTCATTAATAAAATGGTAATAGCAACACCCTTACCTTCCTGTAGGATTGTTGAGAATTAGAGATTACATAAAGCGTTGGGCAAACTGGCACATAACAACAGTAGGTACGATATGATTATCATGTGTTTAACAAATGTTCATGAAATGGAACAGACTGTTCAACATATTTTGGAATCCCCCTAGCTCAGACTCCATAACCCATGGCCAATACTCCTGGGACACACAACCTACTTGAGACTCTCCATTCTTTTTTTTTTTTTTTTTTACAAATAGTTTATTGTCAAATTAGTTTCCACATAACACCCAGTGCTCATCCCCACAAGTGTCCTCCTCCATGCCCATCCCTCCCTCCCCCCACATCCATCAGTCCTCAGTTTTTGTCAGCATTCAAGAGTCTCTCATGGTTTGCCTCTCTCCCTTTCCCCCACCATTTCCGCCCTTCTTCTCCCCCTTGGTCCTCTGTTAAGTTCCTCCTAATCCTCCTATACGTGCACACATATGATATTTGTCCTTCTCTGCCTGACTTATTTCGCTCAGCATAACACCCTCAAGGTCCATCCATGTTGCTACACATGGCCAGATTTCATTGTTTCTCATTGCCATGTAGTATTCCATGGTATACATAAACCACATCTTCTTGATCCATTCATCTGTTGATGGACACTTAGGCTCTTTCCATGTTTTAGCTATTGTGGAGAGTGCTGCTATGAACATTGGGGTACATGTGCTCCTATGCCTCAGCATTTCTGTATCCCTTGGGTAAATTCCTAGCAGTGCTATTGCTGGGTCATAGGGGAGTTCTATTGTTAGTTTCCTGAGGAACCTCCACACTGTTTTCCAGAGGGGCTGTACCAGTTTACATTCCCACCAACAGTGTAGGAGGGTGCCCGTTTCTCCACAGACTCTCCATTCTTAATACTCTTAACAAAGGAGTATTAGGTCTTGCTAAAGGTTGAGTCTTTGTAACACAAGATGAATAAGAGATTCAAATATTTTCCAGTTAATTTGATTGATAAACATGGTTCAGCCACATAATTCAAATTATTTCTTGGTTTGCCTGATTGAATATGGTCAAAACTATAAAACTCCTTCTGCTGGTGAGCATCAGGGAAATAGTCCGAAGAAATCTTACTCTTTAAATCATGGACCTTGAGGAACTGGGATTTTTGAAATCCTATCAGGGATTATACAACCAAAATGAAACAGCTTTAAGCTGAGTAGGTTAAAGCAGCCCAGCTTTGGTACAAGAGCCAATTCATATCATTCACCAATTCTGTTAGAGCTAACAAAAAGTTTTGTCCCTTCTGTTAGAACAAACCCTCTGATTCAGAAAAGTATATAAATCCCAATCAAGTAATCCTCAAGTAAACCACATTCTAATATTCCATCTCCCTTGCTAAACAAGATAAATGCAGGTTTTTTTAAAACTCATAATTAAAAATCTTGTTATCTGAACAATTAGAACTTCTGTGAAGAAGCCCTGATCTGAATGTCCACTGTTAGTTAACTTAATTCCACTATTACCTCAAGAATTGGAGTTTTCTCTTCCAGAGACCATGTTTCTGAAATACTCTTTTTTTGTGTTTATTTATTAATCCTGAGAGAGAGAGAGAGAGAGAGAGAGAGAAGGGGAGGGGAGGGGCAGAGACAGAGAGGGAGACAGACAGAGGATCCCAAGCAGGCTCCTTGCTATAGAGCCCTACTGGGGCTGGAACTCACAAACTGCAAGATCATGACCTGAGCTAAAACCAAGAGTCATATGTTTTACCAACTGAGCCACACAGGCACCCCTTTCAGAAATATCCTTATTTCCATAGAGTACTTCCTTCTGTCCTGTGTACTCTAAAATATACGCATATGGTCACTGCTTAGAATAAACTCTGAACAATGAGGTGATATCGAAGGATACAAATTGGGTAATTTCCAGAGATCTGGGCTTACTGAACTTGACCTAGATGGACACAGGATTTTAATGACCCTATGCAATTCCCACTTTCTGGTTCACCTTCAAATCTACTTCCTATACTTCCTAAGGAGTAATAGTCCTGTCAGTTTTCATGGCTGTTCCTCAATTCCAGATCCACCTCTTGATTCTTGATGGAAAACATCTTCCCTCCAGCCACCCAAATCACAGTTCTGTGAATTCCCTGGATTCCACTCACTTCCATTCCTTTCTCTGTCTCTCTCACCACAGAGCTCCACATCAGCCTCCAGGAGCTGTTCTGTTCCATGGCTTCCTCATGCCATTTTTAAGCCTGCCATTTTCTATCCGGCTCCAAGTCCCCACCAAACTCTATTCCCCATCCACCTTCCCATCGTAACTTCCCTCTAAAACCTTACTTAAGGTTTTAGTCTTACCTTTTTTCTAACTTTTGGGAATCACCTCTTTTAAGCCCTATACTTCCCCCAAGTACCAACATTAGTATAAACATTTCTTTTTTTTTTAATGTTTTTTTACTTATTTTTGAGAGTCAGAGAGAGAGAGAGTACGAGCAGGGAAGGGTCAGAGAGAGAGGGAGACACAGAATCTGAAACAGGCTCCAGGCTCTGAGCTAGGTGTCAGCACAGAGCCCAACACATGGCTTGAACCCACGGACCTGACTGTGAGATCATGACCTGAGACGAAGTCGGACCCTTAACCCACTGAGCCACCCAGGCGCCCCTAAACATTTCTAAAACCAATCACATTTCATTACTTATCAAGGATGGGGTAACAATTCCCTCATGTTTTTTAATGAATTGCCAACAGGTATCAGCAGTTTCAGGTAGTATCTCGGATACAGAAATATATATATATATATAACCATTTGTTTGCTAAAATTAGTATAAAATTTTCCAGATTTCTACTTAGAATAATGAAGACAGAACTAGCATCAAGAGAGACTAAATAAGACAATTTTTAGCTCTTTAAATATAATATATTGAGCACACTGTGTGCTATGTGTAGGGGAGGAGAAAATAAAATCTTTCCTCTACTGTCTTAGGTTCAGTAACTGGAATCTGTGAATTAAACTGACAAAAAAACAGAATACAATAGGGATTTATTTCCTATACACATGGGGTTGGGTGGGTGTGTGGGTGAGGAGCTTCACAGAAAAGAACCAAACACTCCAAAGAGACACATTTTAACAAAGGGTGATGAAGAGAACAGACCAAAAAAGGTAAGGTTTGGTATGTCTCAAGTCATCTGAGGTGATAAGAATTATCCAAGAGACTCAGACGAGAAAACTAACTTTACAAAGAGAAATTTCCTTTACAAAAGAGACATGTATACTTTCTGCTCTTAGGCAGAAAGGGGGAGGGCAAGAGCTTCTACATATGCTGTTTCTTAATTGCTTTTAGCTCAAAATAATCCTTACACCACATGGCATTTTTGAGGTGGCATATTCTGATCCCCTTCATGTGCAAAGGTGAATAGCCTGCTGACCTTACACTTCAAGAATTTATGCAAAAAAAGAGTCATTAAATTCTCCTAGATTTTATTCTAGGAGAAAGAATGGGGGGGGTCACCCATAGTGCACTATATTTCAGTTATGAGACATTCACTGTGGTTTAATCAGAATAATATCCAAATTCAGTTTATACAAGAATGCTTCCTTATCGCATTCTGAAAAATATGTTGCAAAGTAAGTTTAATCCTTTTCCAAAAACAAGTTAGCTAATTTTTGGATGACAGGAGCTATAAATCCATTATTTTTAATGGGAAGAATAATGTGTTCCCAGTGTGTCTGAAAATCCCAACCAATATCCCCAAATACCACTGAAACACTCTTAGGTGTCTATAAAACAATGCATCAAGGATAAAACAAAACACTTAAAACACCAATTACCTAGTTATTTAATGAACTTATTAGTGGGCATATTTGTATGAAGCACTTGATATTGTACGGAATCAGATATAAATTACGTTTTTCCTTCTGCACTGCCATAAACATGCACTCCAGCTTAAATAAGCAATGAAGTGATATGTTAAAGATGCATAAAAGTTCAAAAAGGACTCAGCAAAATAAAATAAACAAGATAATTATTTTTGAATGGCTACTGCTTGAAGAATTGCCCGAGGGAGGTTTGGTGGCAAGAGCCAGACGTCAGCCTGTGATACCTGTTGCTTTTTGGAGGGGTGAGCAGGTAAGAACCACGTGCTTCATCACGTGAAGCTTTTTCCGTAAGGCTTCCCTCTTCTAGATTTCTTGGAATCCCCCCTTTTCCTCCTAGGCTTTTCCACTACTTAAAAGCTACTGAACTTAATAATATAGGGAAGATGAGAGCAATGCTGTGCACTACATTTCATCAACATACAAACTTGATTCCATTGAGAAGAGATGAAAGCAGGCTTGCTCAGACCCCAGGACAACTTCAAGTTTTGCTGGCTCGTATGTGGAATGATTACAGTGAGTTATAATTTAGGTAATGAACTTCTTAGTGCAGGAAGTTCTTAATTCAGGAAATAGGAGTTGGTGAAATTTAAACCAATTTCTTAAATAACAGGAAAAGCCAAGTACTTAGAAGCTAGAACACTCAATGTTTAAGAAGGCTTGGAATAAAATACCATGGGAGCTATAATTCTTCAGTTTTTACTGTGTAGCATCACTCTAATACTTTGTTTTAATCCTCTTAAGTTGTTTAGAATCAATGCAACAGATTTCTGGAGAAACCAACTTAACCTCTATTTTTAAGCTTTTGCTCAAGATTTAACTATAAACATAAACATTAAATTGCACAAACTGGTAACAGTTTATGTAATGGTCAAGGCTTATATTTGCCTGTAAAGCACCATATTTTGCAGTCCTCTTGGATCAGCCTTCCCTTACTCCCTATGAAGAGAAACTATTCCTCCTCCCGATTTAGACGGTTCTATAAATCTCATGCCTCTGGCTATCTCTCTGACCACAGGGAGGTCCATGACCAAAGCCCAGGCAATTGGAGTAATTGGCTGGCTCTAGCAATTGGTCCAGGAGTGAGCAACTGCCCAAAGGTGAGCCTTTCTAAGCCTTTCTTGTCCAAAGATTCACTAAACTGAAGGTAAGAGAAAGAGCTCCCTCTTCTTTGCCATTGCTAAATCTTCCACAGGTGCTGCCCTATAACCCTCAAGCCCCTGTGGCTGTCTCCATTCAGGAAGCCATCTGATGTGACAGAGAGTAAGTAGCAACAAAAGAAACCAAAATTTACAGCAGAGAAATGGAAAGACACTACTGATACTTCCAGTTCTGGGTCCAGGTGACTCTGAAGCCAACCATATATCAAGAGCCACCAGGTTCCCCTTTCTGGATAAGTACTTAAGTACTTAAGTCACTCAGTATCTCATCCTAGAGGCATGAGATTTATAGATCCATCCGAATTGGGAGGAGGAACAGTTTTTCGTCAGTTTCTGTCACTTCAACTAAATATATCAGTTAGGCAAACTATAATGTATTCATAACCTTAAAATTGTGTGGCCATCACAAAGATCTTACTAAAGATCATTTGGCTGTTAGATAGCTTTCAGTAAAAATTAAGTGAATGGATAGCACACAAAGATGATCTGATATATTAAGTTTAAAAAAAACCTAGTTATAAAATAATATTCATAGTATTAACTACTTATATTAAAAGTAGATGGATAGAAAAAACATTTAATGATGGCATTTTTTTCTAGGTATTGAGATATATGATTTTTTTATTTTCCATATTTCATAATTTTTACTTTTATCAGAAAATGATACTAAAAAACAAGACTTTGGTCCAATCTTTTTACAAGTCAATGTACAAATTAAAACTTAATCACCCACTGATACACTTTGAATTTTACCATGCTCCTTTATTTCAAAACAAGTCTCTTTGATGCATTACCCCTTTTCTTTTTCAAGCATTGGGACTTTAAGAGATGCCATTTATAAGGATGGTAAATAATCACCACCTTCGGCCAGCAGTTTATGGCTTTTTGCCTAGTGTAGCAATGCACAAAAGAAACATTTTGATCTAAATGAAGTCACTCAGTAACTTTCTATTTTCCTCCATAGTAACACATATAAAATATGAAAAATATGTTTATTCAAGTTTTTTTCTTCTTTTTCATAACTACTTCAAAGAGCCGTAAGTGTGCTTTATACCTCCTTAAAAATTTCACCCTGTAGATGGGGTTCATTTTAACACTTAAGTCTGGGGCTTTGCACCAATAACCTGACTCTATTACTGCATTCCTGATGAAAAGCACTAATAGCTTAAAATGTTTCTTTCTTGTTTTTTTTTCTCATGAAAATGACTCTTAAAGCTTTGGAAGGTGTTTTATAATAATGTCATATGAAAAGTCAGCCTTTTATGAAACTTCAGACCACAGAAGAATCCCATGGAGTTTTTTTTTCTAATATAATTTAGCCCCTACATTCAAGAACTTAAGAGCTGGAGTACGGTTTAATAGGTAGATTTAGAGTCTTCTGTGCCTCCGTAATCCTCCTTTCATCAAAACAATGGCTATAATTAATATTTATGATTTTGCCTTTCACCTCGCAGGACTTCACAAATTGTTACTACAGAACTCATGACACTCACTAGTAATGATGTACTGCTTCATCCAGCAAAGAAATTTATAATCACCTCAACTTTACTCTCTAATAATGTGGCTACAAAAGGGAGCTGGGTGGTGACTTGACCAATTCTACTCCCCATCACCAAAAGAATGACTCAGGAATATAATATCAGTCAGCCCACACTGATTCCTCAGAGCCTGCATTGCAAAATCATGTTTTTTTCATTATGTGCCACTGTGATGTCATACAAGGGTAGGCAAGGTATAGCCCTAGAGCCTCTGGCCTCAATTTTATCTACTACCTCTCTCCTACCACCTCCCCACTCCCTACCCCTGAGTGAATAGTGTTTAGATTGTTAAAGGATTATAGGAAGGAAGGAAGAAGGAAGGAAGGAAGGAAGGAAGGGAGGGAGGGAGGGAGGGAGGGAGGGAGGGAGGAAGGAAGGAAGGAACAAAGGAAGGAACGAAGGAAGGAAGGGAGGGAGAAAGAAAGAGAGAAAGAGAGAAAGAGAAAGATGGGTCGCCTGGGGGGCTACGTGGATTGAGAGTCTGACTTAGGCTCAGGTCACGATCTTGCAGTTCGTGAGTTCAAGCCCCCTCATCAGACTCTGTGCTGACAGCTCAGAACCTGTAGCCTGCTTTGGATTCTGTGTCTCCCTTTCTCTGCCCCTCCCCTGCTCTCTGTCTCTGTCTCTGTCTCTCTCTCTCTCTCTCTCAAAAACAAATGAAGATTTTTTAAAATTTTTAAAAAAGAAAGAATATGCAACAGAAATTGTATGTAGCCTGCAAAATCCAAAGTGTTTATTATACTCTGTGGAAACACACTTCAGGTATCACTGAACTTTTTTTTAGGGTCAGCAACGTTGCTCTGGACTGAAGAGAAATAAACCCACCAAAGACCAAGTTCATATACCAACATGCATATATGAACACCAAACACACAGGATATTCATCAACAACTAGGACCATCAAGTTGTCCTGTTAGACTAAAGCAACAGTAAATAGCACTGAAAGATAAAGATAAACAAAGGAACAGAAACCCAGCTGTTGGTTCACATTTAAGGAGACCCACAGGCAAGACTGAGTCTATCTAAGTCATAACTGAAGTAGAAAGCAAACAACTTATCATCAGCATACCTATCCAACTGTATACTTTTTGTCTAGCCTTCTAGCTAGTTTTATCAGCTATTTACCTGATAGTTACTCATAAGGTCGGCCTATCCTTACAACAGGGAAGACAACATTAGGTTCCTAATATATTGGTAACAAGGGTTGGGTTTTTTTGTGTACATGATTGTGCTAAATGTTCTGTATATATATCCTTTAAGCCTCCAACAAGACAGGCATTGCTATCCTCATTTTACAAAGACTTTTAGTAGCACATCTCACATAATGGAAACCATCTGAAAAAAGTTTAGTGAGTCTCATGGGAACAGTCCCTGATTCATGTCAGTCTTCCTACTAAGTCCATTGGACATAGATCCCATGTGACAGATTTTTCCTCCAAGAATCTGGAATCCTTAGAAAAATGAATCTGATAAAATTTAGAAATTATTCTTCATTATCCATAACTTTCAAAGGGACAGTTTAATAAACCTACTTAACCACAAAAATGCACCCCTAAAGGCCATCCTCCCCTAGACCCCCAGTGGGGACCTGAGTGGGTGACTAAAAGTGAAGAGAACTCAGAAGAAATTAAATTAAACACAGTACCACAGCCAAACTATTGAGGCTGCTAATACACCTTGACAAGGGACCAAAGACCGGTAGTTTATGGATCAGAATGAATACCCACTGACTCTCCAAGAGTCTGTTATTTCTCCTATACAGAAACACACCAACATTCATGTACGTTTGTCATGCATTTGAACAGCACTCAGCATTTTGAAAGGGTGATCTGTTTCTTACTCTGACACATGCAATCAGTCTTTGTGTTTCTACATGCGTGTAAATATGATATCCACTATGGTGTTTGGCTTCCTACTGGATAGCTTTTCAGTTTTCATGGGGAATTCATACAGAGATACAAAACTCCTCAGTGACTTGGGACATTATATTTATTTTTTTAATATGATTTATTGTTAAATAGGCTAAAATACAGTGTGTAAAGTGTGCTCTTGGTTTTGGGGGCAGATTCCCATGGTTCATGACTTACGTACAACACCCAGTACTCATCCAACAAGTGCCCTCCTCAGTGCCTATCACCCATTTTAGACTTGGGACATTATAGAGTTAGCTCCCAAATTCCTGCTTACTTCATAGTCTAGCTGTCCAAGGAAACTAAGAGTAATAGCATGAATTCTTGATTTGTAGAATTAAAGCTGCATGACTCAAGAAAAAACAAATTTTGAAAGAGGAAGAGATCTCCCCCTCTGTCTTTTCTGGACATGAAGCTGGTTCAAAGAAAAACTCTAAAACAGGCAAAGCTTGCTTTTCCAACCACACATCGTTCTTTCCACAACCCTGTCCAGCTCCCTGAATACTAGAGCAAGCCTCCTCACCCTATCCCTGCTCTAAAATTGCTCTCCCACTGCTGTGTTCTCTCTCCCTCTAGTCCAGAGCTCCTTAAAAGTAGGAACCAGGGCTTATCAGCTTTGGCATCTCTAAAACCTACTACACTTATTAGCACATAATAAAATGTATTTCCATCTCTGCTCTCCGCAGTCAAAACTGCCATTCCTTCAGTGCCACTATGTCGCTCACCTACATCTAATGGAAGGTGAAGAGGTTAAACTTATTAAATCCATTGCATACAAGAAACTGAGTTAATACTATAAATTCATTATCTTATTTGATCCTCTTTATCTTTACATTTATCTTTACATTTTTTTAACATACACAGAAGTAAAGATAATAGCATAATGAACCCACTGTACCTAATACCCAACCTATTACAAACCACCAGCTTCTATTCAGTGCAATTTATCTCTCTTACTTTTCCAACTCTCCTTCACAGCAGCTTATTTAAAACAAAATCATAGATATTACATTGTCTCGTCAATATTTAACTATCTACCTCATTTTTTTACATTAAGCATATATTTATAAGTTAAGTGCGGAACTGGTTCTTTCATTCCAACTGTTAGGAATTTCTAAATATAAATAGTACCTCCAGTTTTGCTTCATTCATGCAGGATTAAGATATAAAATAAATACAATAATTTACATGTAACCATCTAACATATAAGAGGGATAAAGATTTTGCTTATATGTAACAACTTAAATCTGAGACATTTCACATTACTTTCCCATTACCACCTACCTTTACACAAGTTTAAGGCTCTCATATAAATTTGTATATTATCAAGAGAGGGAAAGAAACAAATATAACAAAATGGATTATACCCTGTTTTATATACAAAGTTGTGACTTTGTATTTCATGCTGTTTTTTAATCTTTCATTCTAATCATTTTGTGAAGAATCTGTCCATTGAGTTATTCAGTTACATGATAAATACTATATTCCAAAGAAAGAGACAAATATAAAATGGCACAGAGCAATAGTTTTTCCACCATGAGAGATTTTAAAATACTATTACATGCTTAATCAGAATAATTTAAGCCCAAATTAAATGCTTTTTATCTACATTTTATATCATTTTTATATGTCATTTCTATATCTAAAATTTCTTAAACTTTACAAGTTATTTTTAAAAGCCAACAGCGGAATATTATCAACATGCTATATTTCAAATCATAAATACCTCCTAACCACTTGCATTCACTCTCTAATTTCTTAGGAAAGGTTTTATCATCCTGGTTTTGCAAAAGATGAAAGATTCTCAGATGAGTAAATCACTCATCATCATATAGCCATTAGGTGGTGTAAACAGATTTGGACTCAATTTGAATCAGGTAAAAATTCCATTTTTCTACATAGTGATGGTCCCCCAACCTTCCACAAGGTAATTGCTTTCCTAAAATATGATATTTTCTCATCTAGATAAATCTCTAATTTGGTGGATCTACTTCCTCTCCCAGGTCAGTTCCTTTAACCTCACCCCCTTCTGAACTCATCAATTTTCCAAAAACTCCAAGTTTTTCACTGAGAACAGCAACTGTGGCAGGAAGAAAGAGCTCAGACAGTTGTAACCGTGATCATCCATAGTGAGTGTTTCCTGTGCCTATGCAATTCCATAGGTAGGAAGGAAAATTCCTTCATTAAACAGTTATAACTAAATAAAATTTAATATAACAGGATTCACAGTCAAAACTATAATTAAGCAAATTATCAAAGCTGAAAGTACTGGAGGAGAAAAACTAATCACAATAGAACTAAGTCCTTTTTTTTTTTAAGTTTATTTATTTTTGAGAGAGCAAGAACCAACGGGGGAGGGGTAGAGAGACAGGGAGAGAGAGAGAATCGCAAGCAGACTCTGAACTGTCAGTGGGATTTCCTGAGCCAAAATCAAGAGTCAGATGCTTAACCTACTGGCCTACCCGCATACCCCAAGAACTAAATCTTTTAAAGATCTTTTAGATTTATTTGTGCATCTAATCTGAAGTCTATTACCTCATAGCATTTGCTCCATGATTATGTCACGGACTGGCTTGAAGGCCGAAAATTGGAAACAACCCAAGTCTATCAACGTAGAATGGATTAAAATTTATGGCATATTTATAATGTGGGATATTACATAACTACCCACAATAAAATAGATGAATCTTATATAATGTTGAGCAAAAAACAGCAAGTCATAGAAATAAGTCATTACGATTTTCTTGATATAAAACTAAAAGCAGGCAAAACTAAACAATGGTAGAACAAGAGAGAAAAGAAAGGAAATGATCACCATATATACCATATAGAGTTATAATGGTTACTTTTCTGTGGCAGAAAGAGAACTGGAATTCCATAAGGACACACGGGAAGGGAGAGGTGATTTTCAGTTATCGGCAATGTTCGGTTTCTTGAGTTGGATGGTGGTTATATAGAAATTAAATTTTTAACCATTTATTAACCCATACATATGTATTGTTCTCTTTTATGAAGGGCCTTTCTATTTCATGATGTAAAATGTTTAATTTTCTAAATTGCAGGACAGTTTTCCTGTAATTTGATTATATAGAGGAAATAAAAGAAGGAAGTTACTAAAAATACTCCTAAGGCAAAGATAAAGAACACTGCCTCTGTTCTCTCCTTCAGAGTCTAAGTTGCACAGAGGCCTCTGGTTGCAATTCTTAACCTATGGTGGATGTTAAATAAATATTTGATGATGTTGAGGGCTTAAGTAATAACTTATGTAAACATTAGGCGCTGTTGCACGGAACATATTCTCATGGCACAATTTAAATTGACCAGAGGAATCTCACTGTGGTGTGTCTGAGACTTACTGTAGAATATAAGAAAGTCTCATTAACTTGTCAAGCTGATAGAGTTTGGGAGCTTGTTTGTGGCAAAACCAGTGTTTGCAAAATAAGCATTCTTACGTAAAGTCAGTAGGTTTGTAAATTAGCACAACATATAAGAAGGGCAATTTGGTAATATTCAGCAAAAGCCTTCAAAATAATACCTATTGACCCAGCAATTCCACTTCTAAGAATTAATCTTAAAGAAGTAGTCACGGAGTTTGTGCGCAAAGATTAAGCTATAAGGGTATTTGGGATAGCTTTGCTTGGGAAAGCAACAAAATGAGAAGCAACATAAATGTTTAACAGATTGTAGTCCCTGCCTCCCTTCAGGAGAATTCTGTGTAGCCATTAAAACTGATATTGTAAAGCGCTATTTTAAAATATGAACATATATCCATAATATACTGTTATATTTTAAATCCAGTTATAAAGCTCTTTGTGTAACATAGACAGATAAACAGAACCAAACCACGCCAAAACTGAGGAGCTTACAACAACTGGCTCGTTCTCTCTCTTTTCCATGAGTTGCTTAAGACAACTGGCTAAGACGAGTTCTTGTGTTAGTCTCATTTTGGAGACTACTGTAAGGTAACCAACTCATCCCACTCTGCCCAGGACTTGGTCAGTTTCAGCACTGAAAGTCCTATATCTGGGAAACTCTCCTCAGTCCTGGGCAAACCGGGGCGGTTAGTCTCAGACTAGCTGCCATAAATGTACACCCAAAATGAGACCAGTGACTCTCGGTGGCAGGATTACAGGTGAAATGTATTGTCTTTTATTTCACTTGTCTACATTTTCTACATTATGTCATACCTTTTTTTTAAATGTTTGATTATTTAGTTTTGAGAGAGAAAGCAGGAGAGGGCCAGAGAGAGAGGGAGACAGAGAATCCTAAACAGGCTCCATGCTGTCAGCATAGAGTCCAGTGAGGGGCTCAAACCCACAAACGGTGAGAGCATGAACTGAGCTGAAATCAAGAGTCAGACACTTAACCAACTGAGCCACCCAGGCACGCCAATGTTATATCATACTTATGCATGCTTCTAAAACAGAAAAAAATTGCAACTAATAATCCATAATTCAATCATGTGTAACCATTTCAGTTCGGCAGCAGGCTGACACTTTTGCACCACACATAAAGAAATTGAATAGTACACATAAAATTGTCTGGAAGATGTTTAAGGCCTTACAGTCTGGTCAGTAGTTCCCAATCTTGTTTCATGCTCCACCCAACTGCAGGTATGACATCCCCCATTAGTAACTGCTGTCAAGCTGGCAGTGATTCTAAACCAGGTGTGGAGGATGGAGTACTCCTGGTTTAAAAAAAAGTAAGTCTGCTATGTTTTGCCTCATGTCTGTTAAGAATGATTAAAACAGGGGTACCTGGGTGGCTCAGTCGGCTAAGCATCCAACTTCAGTTCAGGAAATGATCTCGCAGTTTGTGGGTTCAAGCCCCACATCAGGCTCTGTGCTGACATCTTAGAGCCTGGAGCCTGCTTTGGACTCTGTGCTTCCCTCTCTGCCCCTCCCCACTCATGCTATGTTTCTCTCTTTCTCAAAAAAATAAATAAACATTAAAAACGTTTTTAAAGAATGATTAAAACATTTTTTACAGCCAGGTTTATCATTTAACATATATTTTTAAATATTTTTCTAAAAATGTTTTACTATTCCACATTCAAGTTATTCTTTCTTAGTTTAAATTTATGGAATTTTACTCTATTTAATATACTAGCACATTCACTCTAAGACTTCATGTCCTACAAAACAAGTCAATTAAAGAATAATAGAATGTTTTAGGTACATGAACTGACCACGGTAGGGACTTCAGATCTTTGATACAGTCTAGCATACTTGTTACATACATTCTTCTTTCACCAGCTTGAAATTATCCTGTTTTCCCTATTCATTAGTTGAGCAACCACAGGCTAGACTTATTTCCTTTCTATAATGAGTGTTCTTATAAGTTTAATCAGTCCAACTCACTGGTGACATAGTCAGGTGCAGAAATTAAGTTAATAAACCCAGCGAACACAATTCTCTCTTAGCAAACAAACTCCAGCCTTCTTTTTCTCTTGCCCCTGAACTATATGCATACACATAGCCAGTCATGATTTTGTTTTCTAGGAACTTGACTTTCTACATAAAAGGTTTCTGCCCTAAGTCATTCCCTAATGCTTTAAGATAGAAATGCCATAAAAAGTGAACAATAAACTGATGGAGAGGAGGAAAGAAGTAGGCATAATGTTCTGCTTCTACCAGTGAACTAATCATTTTTACAGTATGTGAGCAATTTGATGTTAAATGTTGTGGTCTCTTTGGAATTGGGGATTTCTCTTTCTATGCCACCAACTCCACATAAGTTACTGTAGGCTAGTCGTTTTAAAAACTAACAACAACACTGTTTTGTTCAGAAAAGTCTGTGTAACTTACAGATGTGGCAAAGACAGTTTCAACATTATAAAATGGAATATTCTCTTCCCCAAGATTCATGGAAGAATTTCATTCTTGATGCACTGTTAACGTCACTGGCGTAGTATCCTTATTGCCTGCGCAAAAGAAGTTGAAATTAGAGAAACAGTATTTTCTTAAGTAGCATTTGACCTTCTTTCCTGAAATTTTATTTTACACTGCCATGTCTTACGGATTTGATTTCCACTAATACAGAAAACCCGCCCTCTGGAAAGGAGCAAATAGAGGAACTGTATCTTGTTCCATAGGAGCTTTGGCAGGACAGTCTAGATTGGCTGAGGCTTGGCCCCTCAGCCCCCTCAGGTCTCTGGGATTCAAGTCCCCTGCAGTCTACTTAGGCTGCAACTAGGTCCAAACAAGGGGAAATCAATACTTTCAAAAGCAAGGAGCGCTCTCTGTTTCGCAAAAACCTTCTGATTAGCTATCAGTGGATTAGCCTCTTCCCTTTTCAGGTGGTGGGTTGACACGATGGAAGGGAGTGCGGTTGAGCCCTCAAACACTGAACCATTTTATACAGCTGACCTCTTAGGCCTTAAACTTTGTGTGATGCCTGGGAATCACATCTAAGTAGGACAAACTCAGACTGTGAAGGGTGACACATAGTCAGTGGGGAGATAACCAGGAACAAAGAAGAATGACTAAAATAGCGGTTTCCTTTTTAAGAGACTTTCAGAATAAGTTCGTGTTTGTTTTTGTTTTTTTTTGTTTTTTTTTGACTGAGCTTTAAGATCTTAAGATATTTCAAGACACAAATATGCCTGTTTTATAAACTCTTGTAGGGGTGCCTGGGTGGCTCAGTCAGTTAAGTGTCCAACTTTAGTTCACTGAATCGGGCTCTGCTGTTAGCACAGAGCCTACTTTGAACCTCTGTCTCCCTCTCTTTCTGGCCCTACCCCACTCTCTTTCTCTTTCAAAGGTAAATAAACATTATAAGCTCCCATAAGCTTGGAGTTGAAAAAAATTGTATAGGTTACCTAAATAAGTATTTCACAAATACTGGTGCACACCAGAATCGCCTACGTGAGGTTGGTCAAAATATAGATGCTCTGGGGCCAGGAAATCTGTATTTTGAAAAAACTTCCCAGATAATTTTGTGGCACCCCAACATCCGAGATTCACTTAATCTAGTCTCAGTTCCTATCTCCTGCAGGCACTTTCATAGAGTTACTGACACCATATTCATCATTGGCTCTAGTAAATAACTCAAATAATGTGCAATATTGAACAGTTGGTAAATAATAGAAGTGTAGAAAATACCATAATTTATAGAATATGCCTTTCTTTTCATGTATATAACAAATGTCTGTATATGCCCTTCTTGATGACTAAACAAATAGGAAATTGTTATTTAAATAAATGGCAAATGTAAGAAGTGTTTTCAGTTTTACTTCTATTTTCAAAACAAATCTGTTGTTAAATGAGAACTTCTTCCCTGATGAGGTTTGCTAAGCATGCCATACTTGGAACAATAACAAGATTTATGAAAATCATTTGGGCTTCTACTTACCACATGCTCTTAATCAACCTGAGTATTCTAAGTTATGTAAATTACCCTAACAGTAGACACTTAAACTATTTGATAATTTTTCAATTATTCTTCCCAACTGCAGATAATGGTTAGCATTTGATCTTTAATTCTGATATAGATTTATGTTATTCAATTGAATGAATATAGTCCTTGACTATGTTAAGCCTTGTATGATTTCTGAAAACTATGAAAATTACATTTTTGTTAGGTAAATGAGCAATCATTTATTTTAACAAATGTGACTTTAAACACATGAAACAAGGGCAGGTGTTTTGTTGTTACTACTTGTTGATCTGACAACAGTTAGTCATTTCAGCAGAGAGCCCGTCTGTGAAATCTATGGGCTGAAAGTTGCCATTGCCATTTATGCTGTGTGGCTGCCATTCACTAATTCTAAAACACCAGCAACATGCTCCCCCACCCCCCGTGGTAATACTGCTTTGCTAGTGTTCAAAAGCCATATATATATACATTGAGAAGAACATGCTTCTACAGTGCTGACACTTGACTAACTCTTCTTTTGACAATCTACAAAAGATTCATATTAATTTTTATTGCTTTAATTTGGAATAAGTACAGGAAAAACCCACATGAGACTCATACCTGACCTTTCCAGGGATTCATTTATACTGCAGATCAAATCACATCCCCCAAGTACACGGTGGTGTAAAGTGAGCTCTCTCATTGTGACACTAGAAGCCGATAATATGGGTGTTTTCTCATCTCTGAACAACGGGTTACAATGGAATTTCACTATCTCAGCACTAATTGCCTTAACACTACAAGTCCTGGTTAAGCACAGGCTTAAAGCTAAAACTGATTTTCCTGACCATTAGTTCTTTGGGCTTGCCTTTTTTAGCTGAGGACCAGGAGATCCTAGATGCCTGCAAAAAAGCAATGCCTTTTTTTCTAATATCCATATAGGACACAATGTCTAGTGGCAGCAGCCAGGTCTTGCCTCTGTCAACCCATCACCTGTCCTCCAGTGTTACCTACATAAAACAGCCAGGTTTGATCAACTTAGTTCTGCAAATAGCCAAGGAAGAGCCCAAATGGAATTTGCTTTCCCATAGTGGTGACTTGGCGTTCTAACTGTGACCTTCTAGAAATGATGCTTCAGCTTCTGGTGTCTTGTGTGGAATGCTGACTCGACATTTGGGCTCCTGAGCCAATGAGTAGAGAGAGAAGCACAGTGACAGGTCAGTGAGGGAATAGGGAGATATGAATTAAGCAGAGCTTTGTAATCACCCTCAGTTATAGCTCCTACCCTGGTGTTATACTTCATAGCACCATGGCCAAAGATAGATATCTTTGGGGAGAAATGTGAGAACTACATAATGAGTCATTTAAATAAACACACTAGCCCTTGTTTATAGATTCAAATGCTATCCTCTTTGGTGGGGGCATCTGGAGAAGTTATTTCATCACTGCTGCTCTTGACAAAACGTGGTGGGCCTCCTCCTGTAGAATGGCCTTCGGAGTTTGCCTTTGGCCAAGAAAGCATTATCCAACCAGATAACTCTCACTCACTGAATACTCTTAGTTCTTTTTAAAAACAAAATCCACTAGCATAAGATAGAAATGTATTTTCATGTAAGATATTCATTCTTTCACTCAATTATTCATTCATTCATTTATTTAATCAGCAACTATTTACTGAGCACCTACCAGTCACCACACATTGTGGTGAGCACACATACATGAGAATCTCCTCCCATAAGAAGCACACAGTGCGGTAGGAAAGACAGATGTATATACATCTAATTAAAATACAAGAAGATACATGCCATATTCAAGATATAAAATGAATGTTATTTATGGCAACACAAAAAAGGGAGCAATAATTTAGCTTGGGTGGTTAGCGAATGTTCACTGAGATGATAAATCTGAATACAATCTTGAAGGCGTTAATTTGTAAGAGCCAATAAGAAGAGAAGAATGATATAAAACAGTTCTAGGTCAAAGTAATAAGACAAGTAATTAAACTATAAAAATGCACAGAGGTAGGGCGCCAAGAAAATTTCTTGGGGGAGGCATCGCCTTTTCAACATATGGTTTGGAACAACTGAAAATTCACATGCAAAATAAGATTTCGATCCCTAACTTCCCACCACACAAAAAAAGTAACTCAAAGTGGATTATATATGTAAATGAAGGATGTAAAATCGTAAAACTCCTAGAAGAAAACTCAGAAGTAAATCTTTGTGACCTTGGGTTAGGCAATGCTTTCTTATATATGACCCCCAAAGCATAAGCTATCAAAGAGAAGATTGGCAAATCAGACTAAATCAAAATGAAAAACATTTGTGGGGTGCCTGCGTGGCTCAGTCAGTTACGTGTTTGACTCTTAATTTTAGCTCAGGTCATTATCCCATGGTCATGAGATGGGTCAGAGATTGAGCCCAGTATTGGGCTCCATGCTGACAGAGGGAGTTGGCTTAAGATTCTTTCTCCCTCTCCTTGTGCCTCTCCCCCCTTTCAAAAACAAAACAACACAAAGACAAAATGAAAAACATTTGTGCTTTTCTTGATACCATCAAGAAAGTGAAAAGATAACCCACAGACAAGGGAGAAAATATTTGCAAATCACATATCTGATAAAGGACTTGTACTCAGAATATACGAAGAACGCTTACAACTCAACAATTTAAAACTAAAGGAGTTAATTTAAAACCAGGTTAATAAGCATGTGAAAGGATGCTCAACATCATTACTTACTAGGAAAATGCAAATCAAAACCACACTGAGATAAGACTTCACATATAAGGTGGCTATTGTAAAAAAACAAAAACAAAAACCCACAGACAATAACAAGTATTGGTGAAGATGTGAAAAAATTAGAACCCTCATATATTACTCGTGGGAATATAAAATGGTGCAGTTACTTTTGAAAAGAGTCAGGCAGGGCGCCTGGGTGGCTCAGTCAGTTGGGCCTCCAACTTCAGCTCAGGTCATGATCTCCTGGTTCATGAACTGGAACCCTGCATTGGGCTCTGTGCTGAGAGCTCAGAGCCTACAGCCTGATTCAGACTGTCTTCCCCTTTCTCTGCCCCTTCCTCACTCACACTCTGTCTCTCTCTTTCTCTCAATAATGGATAAACATTTTTTTTAAAATTTAATGAAAAACAGTTTGGCAATTCCTCAAAATGTTACACATACAGTTACCATATGACCACGCTATTCCACTCCTAGGTATATAATCAAGAGAAATGAAAACATATATCCACACAAAGATTTATACAGTAACGTTGATAGCGGTATTATATATAACTGCCAAAATGTGGAAATAACCCAAATGTTCTTCAATTGATGAATGGGTACATAAAATTGGTATCTCCATACAGTGGAACATTCTTTGGTTTTAGACAGGAATGAAGTACTGATGCATGATATGTGCTACATCAAATACATTATTCAGAGTTAAGGAAGTCAGACACACATAAAACCACATATTGTATAATATCTTTTATTTTACGCATTCATAATAGACAAGTTTGTAGAGAGAAAAAGTAGGTTAGTGGCTGCCTAAGTCTAGGAGGCAGGATGGAAGGGAGGGGGATAGATGGGAAGTGTCTGTTAATGGATACAAAATTTCTTTTTGGGGTGATGGAAATGTTCTAAAATTGCATTATGGTTTCACAACTGTACGTATACTCTAAATCCCTAAACTCTTCACGTTCAACAGGTGAACTTAATGGTACCTAATTATGGCTCAATAAAGCTTTTAAAACATATGAAGGAGTAACCATATAACTAATCATACAAACTAGGATACTTTTTTAATGTCTATTTTTGAGAGAGAGAGAGGGAGAGAAAGACAGAGAGAGAGAGAGAGAGAGAGAGAGAACAAGCAGGGGAGGGGCAGAGACAGATCCAACCCAGTCTCTGAGCTATCAGCACAGAGCCCAATGATACCAGGCTGGAACTCTCTGAGATTATGAACTGAGCTGAGGTCAGAGGCTTAACCAACTGAGCCACCCAGGCACCTCCCCACTTTTTTTTTTTTAATGTTTATCAAACCAGGGCACTTTTGAAAATGATAAATATATTAAACCAGACAGGACCTCAGGATAGCAGGTGTTAACCCAGACTGTACAGGCAAATGAGGATGTAGACTCTGTCTAGCTTTTAATAACTGCCTGAAAATAGAATGTATGAAGGGGATAAAGAGAAGGAAAGGCTAGAAAAGTAATACAAGACCAGATTGTGGAAAACTTTGAATGCATGTAAGCAATATCATCAGGGAAAAAAGGCAATTCTAGCAACAGCATGGAGAATTAACTGAAGGAATATAAAAACTGGGCCTAAAACTAGTAAGAAGATGTTTCCATAGCCAAGATTAAGAGATAGTGAGCAGGGGCATCTGAGTGGCTCAGTCAGTCAAGCTTCAGATTCTTGATTTCAGCTCAGGTCATGATCTCACAGGTTCCCTTTGACTCCCTGCTTGGGATTCTCTCTCTCTCTCTCTCTCTGCCCTTCCCCCACCTGCACACACAAGCATTGGCATGCACGCACATATGCACGCACTTGCTCAAAATAAATTTTTAAAAAGAGAGAAAGATGGTAAACTACTAAATTAAGACAGACTGTAGAGATGACAATAAACTGACAGGTTTAGGAAATATTTTGGGTTAGAAAGTCTAAAGGTCTTTCTTCCTAAAGGAGAGTTCCAAAAACAAACAAAACAAAAGAAGACTCTTTAGTGATAGCAGCATCCCTGAAATAAGTATAGAGTTTCCCAAAGTCATTACTGTAGAAAAACACACTGTGTTCTGTTCTGTCTCCTACACACCCTGCATATATTGCTGGACCAGACCTATGCAGCCCAGGGCACACCCCCTACCTATATTCACTGCTTTATAAAGTTGTTTTGTGTTTAAAATCTGACCTGCAGTGTTCATATTTGTGCATAGGTAACTATTTTTGCTGTCAGGAAAATGGAGGAAAAGCAGGTAAACAGTGGTCCAAGTGGGTAAGCTGGGATTGGCTTGTTTTTTTGTTTTTCTTTTTGATTGACAGTGGCTTATAACTAAGTTATCTCAAGCAATTTAAAAAATATAATGCATGGAAGTATATATGGAAGTAGAAGGGGAAAATAGACTTCCATTGCTATGGTGTTAGGTAATTTTTAAAAACTATATTTTTGTAAAACTAACCAGGTTTAAAAATTAGATAATTTCATGATAATGTAAACTAAGTTCCATCATCACTAGAGTATCTGTAACTTTACCTTACATAAATTGTAGCTATGGACTCATGTATGTAGTTTGTACAAACTTAAGGCATGCCTTAAATCAAATCACCTGAGCACACTAATTGAAAACCAGAGGATATTAGAAAAAAATTATTAACTACTCCCATGGTAGATAGAGATCAGGGGCTAGAGAACTGGAAAGAAATGGACTCAGAAGAAAAACCAATGAACCAAATCATCTCCCTGCTTCTAACCTCAGGGCTTTGGAATGAAATCTTTGCCCCAGGGGCTCATAAACCCATTTGCCTAAATAAGAAAGTTTAGATTCTATTCCCAGAAAAAAAAATAGACATAGGGAGTTTAAAAAAAGCAAGGTAAAAAGGAAAACAACTGTGATTTTAATCCCAAACTACAAACAAGGGGATGGGACAGACTGATGATACAGTGAACATGATCCCCAGACTCCCCCAAGGTCATGGCCCTCTCTTATAACTGGAATTTCAGATGGTATACAGCATCTCACATTAGATAAACAATAGAAGATTAATCAGCAAAATGCTCAAATGGTTTGTGTAAAATTTATGGATGTTTAGAAGGTCCTACAAAACAAATTTTCAGACAAGCCGATTTAAAGATGTATTTCACTGTTACCAGTGAAGAATTTGTGGATATGGGATGGTGGCCAGCTGTTTTTTTCATCTACACCAAGAAAATAGGCTGAATTTGTTTTTAAATACTAGGATTTGACAAAAAAAAAAAAGAAAAGAAAAAGGAAAGAAGTTTCTATCCATAATATGCCATCTAACACTGAAATGGTATATGAAAGACACTGCCTCTCTCTACATTAGAAAGTCTGAAAAGATGAATATGTTAGCTTGCTGGGTGGGTCGTCTCAAGAGGGAAGTGCATATGAAGCATGTCTGAGTTTCTCATAAGGAAGTAGACTGACTCACTTAATGGCTATCACTTGATGCCAGTTTTTGATGTGGTTTTCTATTAGCTGGTTATTATTAAACTAGCAAACAACCAGCTTCATGCTGAGAAAACAGCAATTAGAAAGAGTTCTGCTTTTCCAAATTAATTTTTCAGATAATTACTCCAATTAAAACTCTAACTGGATTTTTCTATTAAAATCAATAAAATAGGGGTACTGGGTGGCACAGTCGGTTAAGCATCTAACTCTTCATCTCAGCTCAGGTCATGATCTTGAAGTTTATGAGTTCAAGCCCCGCATCCAGCTCTGCATTGATGGTGATGAGCCTTCTTGGGATTCTGTCTCCCTCTCTCTCTGTTCTACCCCAGCTTGTGTGTTCTCTCTCTCTCTCTCTCTCTCTCTCTCTCTCTCTCTCAAAGCAAATAAACTTTAAAAAAATAAAAAACAAAATAAAACACTTGATACCGAAATGCATTTAAGAAAATAAACATAGGCACCACCTAAAGAACACTTTGGGGAAAAAAGTGGCTGTGGGTGACTAGCCTGATATGTTATTGATACAGGAATAGCTATAAATCAAGATAATAAAAGAAAAACTGGAACTATATCCAACATAAGAATGTAATATATGGCAAAGTCATCTCCTCACACAGGGAGGATATAAGGATTTTTTAAAATAGTGTTGGGATAAATAGCAAGTAAGGAAAAAGTCATTTAGATCCATACCTTATCCCACATAAAATAATCTTTTGAATAATTTATGCATTCATTCAACAAACATGAAGAGCCAACTCTATACAGGATACCCAAAAATAAAGGACCCAGTTTCTATCCTTAAGGTGCTCACAGCATAATGGGGAGACAGGCAACTAAACAGAAAATTATACAATCGCATGATAAGTAGAGGGAGTTCAAATTGCCCATTCCATTGAAGCTGCATGGATAAACAGAGATTAACCAGGCAATAGTAAGGCAGTACTCCAGAGGATAGATGAGTCCAAAATTCCAGAATCCTCAGTGAGTGGAGCACAAAGTGAGTTCCTTGAGTAGAGGAGGGAGGGTAGATAACAGCAGCAGGAAGAAAGGAGGGGGCCCAGCAGGACACCTAAACCAAGGAGTCGCAGACGGATCTGCCAAGGGCCTTTAATCCTATCTTCAAACCGATGAGGCTACATACAAGGATCGTAAGATAAGAAAGTAACATGATCAGATACTACAGTTTACAGAGCTTGCTTCACAGCAATGTGGCAGAAACTTTCAGCAGAGGACAAGCTATTTGCCGTGAGATGAGTTGGAAGGTTATGGTAGTTCTCCCAGGAGGAAAGGAGGAGAGCTTGAATGAAAGCAGGACAGCAGGGAAGGAGACGGAAAAGGCAAGAGTTATTTAGGGAGTAAACTTGATAAGCCTGAATTACCACATCTCTAGCATTTTGATCCGAGCTGAATGGAGTGACAATTCATCAGAAAAGAGAACTCAGGTGGGAGGTAGTTTGGGGAGTGAAAAGTGATCAATGCAACTTGGGGCATGCTGAGTTTGAAAAGCTTGTGGGATAGACAGCCAAGCGGAGAGGTCCAATTACAGAATTGGTTTTTTTGCATTTGAGAGTCATCGGTAATACAAGTGGTAGTGATTTAGACATTGTATTCATTTAAATATAAATATATAATGAAAACCTGCTGTGTTCTGAGCTCTGTTCTAGGCTCTAGGGATACAGCACAAGCAAAACAGATAAGGTTCCACATTCTATTGGTGTGAGTGGGACAACAGTGGGGAGACATACAGTAACCAATTATATGTTCGTTGTGGTAATATTTGTGAAGAAAAATAAATTAAGACACTAGGGAGTAACTGAGTACAGGTATAGGGCTGGGATAGGTGGGACAAGGAGGGGTAAGGCAAGTGAGGTACTTAGGGTACTAAACGTAAAGAGGCACACATTCTCAGGTACTGACCCTGAACTTGCCTTCTTAAATTTTGTGTCCTGTATGCCTTGCTTGCTTCACCCTAATCCCAGCCCTTACTGGAGAGCTGCTATTTTCTATGGAAAACTATGGAAAGTTTTATTTGAAAGGTGGTATTTGACTACAGAACTGAAAAAAGAAACAAGCCAGGTATCCCTATATCTGGGGAAATAACGTTCTAAGCAGCGAAAACAGTATCTGCAAAGGTCCTGAAGCAAAAGAGTAACTATTCTGTTCAAGAAAGATCTCCCAGATATCTCACCATGGGAGAATGTACAGAAGAGATGAGGACCAAAGACAGAAGCTCTAAGAGAGCCCAATAAGGGGTAAGTAAAGGGGCAAAGAGCCTGTAAAGAAGACTAAGAAGAGCCCAGAGAAGTAAGAGATTAGAAACAGAAATATTTTACTGTTGGCAATTCGGAATTTGTCCTGCCTTTGAGAAAAACAATGTCTGACTTGGAAAATTTTCCTAAACTAAGTCTATACCTGAATAGAAGTTAAGGTACACACTTCTGAATAATCTCCTTTCTGGTATTGAAGGTCACCATAATTATTCTCATTTTAGGCAAAACTAAGCAATGCCAAACTAACAATAACAGTTCAATTTGAATAACTTCAACCCAGACATGATAACCTTATAGGAACAGATTCATCATGAAAGGATTTGTATTCATTTCCCAACTGGCTAAAGTCCTTTCCCATAAACAGGGTCATTTGCTACAGTGGCCTTTCCCTATGGGAATACATAGTCGTATTCTCTGATCTTTAATAGAGGGCCAGGTTGGTCCCACATGGGCTTCAGGATCATCCTGAGACTGTTTTACCCAATAAAATGTGGGTGCCCCAATCTTAACCCCCTGGGCAAGATGAATGGCCATCATTTATTAACTATGAGTGAGCATGAAGCTGTAGGTTCAACTAAAACCAAAACTCTTTGCTAGATGGTTTACTGCATTCCAGTGCTTTAGGGAATTTGTGGCTTCACAGTTCCATCACCAAAGTTCACTTATGAACCAAAACCAAATGACAAATATCAGTGAGTGTGTGGGGTTTCATGGTTTAATCAGAATCAGAAAAGGATCCCATCACTGTAACGAAGTCTAACAAAAGGCTCATTATATAAAATGAACTTAAGTATACTCAACTTCATGCCTGTCCATGGAATAATAATAATAATAATAATAATAATAATGTATTCCCTTTTCACCATTTGGAAGGAAAACGTGTAAAATGTTGGAACTCCAAGCAAAGCTCTTTCCTTTAACCTGATTATCTGAACAAATCTGTTTACTGAACAATGCTTAAGTGTGTAAAAATACTGATCCTCCCAAACCTGCATTTTAAATTAATTTCTAACAAGATAAATCTAAGCTGGTTTCAAGTTATCTGCAAAGAGTATGAATTATAAGCCACACCTACTGGCTAATACCCAAGAATGGCTCTTTCCTGATCAAAAATGGCTGAGTGAAAGGGAATTCATAGCTAAGTGTCAGTTCATGGACTCTGGCTGTGATGGACAATGTACTTGGATAAGAAACAAAATTCTTGTACTTGGCCACTTAGAAAGCCTCTTGGTGATAGCCTAGTTGGTAATTAAATCACAGATGCAGGTGTTGTATGTGTGTTGTATGTGTTCTTAGAGAGAGCATGTCAGGACAACTTGAGAGCAGGAGTCTGCAGCCACATGGGAGGTAAGAGTGCCTTTTAAGAAAAATAGAAATGGACTGTGAGCATGTCACACAGTCAAATGTTTGCGTTAGAATTAGAGACCAAACAGACATCTGTCTCTTCACATAAATGTGTTAACACATCCAAGACTTAAACACCTCGAGACTAAAACACTCCAACAGTCTATTTCCTAATGTGTCACCATTAACCTACCTTCAAAACCACAAAACAATAATCTGCTTCCTGTGTAATCTATGTTAAGTAATGGGAAGTTATCTAATTTTTACCATGCAGTCGTCCTTTTAGCTTTTTCCTTTAACTGATATGTATTGGTATGGCTAGAAAAGTCCAGCAGGACCACACTGCCATGTTTTAGACAAAAGCTGGGGCGATAAACATAGGTCATGTGTGTGGACGGTTGGTTGACCTCATTTCAGACTGACTTGGGGCGTGTACAGAAGTTCCCAAGTGCACCCCTAGCCCCACTGAATATGGAGTCCTCGATACGGAGTCCTCGATACGGTCAGAATAATCAGAAAACTCCATCTTGTGAGATGTCGACATGCTCAAGGGCTCTATGGGCAGAGTCTTCCCCTCTTCTAAAATACCACAAGTGTATGCGTACATTTCCACAGCCTGATGTTAAACATACTCTCAATTCCAGCTGTGGAAAGAGAAGCACGTGTGCGGCCTCACAGGGCTGCACTGGCATGCTCCTGGCTCTGGGAACCCAAGGGGGCCGTCCTTCACTGTGCTTCGTGTCCCAGAGGTCACCGCAAGGCATCAGGAGACCCTGAAGACAGTAGATTCTTTTGTCCTGAGGGAAATCACGTTGTCTGTGAATCCTAGTGACCTCTCTGAATTTGATGTTTAACGTGAAAAAGGAAAGGGAGGGGGCCTCTGAAAAAGAGACCTTCCAAAACTTGTGAACAAGTTTCCTTCGGTTGCTCTCTAAGCTCAGAAGACACCAGAGGGGTAAAAGGGGTCCCTACTGTGACGATGGTTTACCAAACGTAGCAGACTCACCTTAAAAAATAATAAAAATAAATAAAAAATAAAAAAATAGGGAGGCGCTCAGGCAGGGCCGACCAGACCTATTAGCATCTCCGGGTCTCTCACTGACAATGCAATAAACGGGGATCGCAACAGTTAAAAGGGCGGACTACCTTAAGTAAATGAAAAAGCGCATTTCCATAGTTTTAAACAAAGGGGTTCTGCACCATCTGTCCCTGTCTGGGTACCCCCTGCTCCACACTGAGCGGATTTGCGAGGGATTCAAGTGCACCTTATAGATTAAATAGTCACTCGGCTGCTTAAGCCCAGTTGCCCAGACAATGGCCGCGCGGAGCACCCCTTCCTCCTTCCTTCCTGTCGAGCGTTCTGCCTGACTACACAAACTAAATGCGCGCGGCTCCCCCGTTGCAAGAAGTGGACTTGACCGGAGCTAAAACCAACAAAGGCAGATTCTGGTGGGAGCTGCGGAAGCGCCGGGCACTGAGTCAACAAGCGGGTCTCATTGAAATGCAAATAGCGCGGCCGCGGCCCCGGCGCGCCACCTCCCGCCCCTTAACTTCTCAACCCCCGCGCCGCGCCGGCCTGAATGGGCCCATTGACGCGCGCCGCCGTCCCCGCCGCGCCCGGCGGCCGCGGGGACGCCTGCAGCCGCGGAGCCCGCCCGGCCGCCCGGCCGCCCGGGCCTTGCGGGCTCCGGTCGGCTTTGCGATTTGTATAAATCATCACTTCCTCGTCATCGTCTCCGGCGCTAAGAAGGCGCACACGGCCTCAAACGCAGGTCTCCCTGATTACTGGCCCGGGAACAGGAAAATTCACTCTGCTGCTCAGTTTAAAAAACAAACAAACAAACAGAAGTTCCAAAGTTCCACAGTGGCGGTTAGCTTTTTTTCCCAAGTATTTACTCACTTAGCCTTAAGTATTTACTCACTTAAATCCTGCTCTCTTTTATCCAGAAAGAACTAGACTTCAATATTTTTTCGGATGCCGAATACTTTTAGCTTATAGGGAAGTTCTCGCTGATGCTCTGTACACGCTTAAGCAAAAACAAATCCCACCTGGCATCTGGTTACTGCCCGCCCTCTCTCCCCACTCCCCTATCCTTTGTTTTACTTTGACTAGATAATATTATCAGCTTCTTGTTTATTTTGCGCTTTCCCTAAGGCTTAAAGTTAATTTACAGAACTTAGAAGGGGGAGTAAAGGTAGGTTTTTTCTGTACAGAAATACAAGGCTAATTCAATTTTTTGTTTTTTTCGTAAACTGAGTTACTGACAATAATTTAAAAATAAAGCTAAGCGGTAGAGCTCACCTGAAAACGTAAGTTGACTTTCTACAGGATACATATTTGTCTGCTGACTCTGACTCTAAGGAAGTGAGAATTGATATACCTCTAACAAATATAACGAAGTAAATATTTATTTTTAAGTCCCTTAATTTTGTAAATTTACCAGTGTATCATTATATTTGAACATATAATAAATGTGTAATTCATTTAAATACACAAACTATTTTGCCAAAAAGCAACTAAGAGAAGATTTACCTTCTAACGTTTTTTATTTTTAAATTATTTGGTAGAGTTTCATTTAAACAGAAAAAATAAATTTCATACTTGACATAATTTAAAGTTAGAATATTTTATGATTTTTAAGGAACAGGTCTCTGCTGCCCTTTTCTGTTTTTGTTTTGTTTTGGGTATGCCTCCTTACCCACGTCCCCAACACACACCCAAAGACACACCAAGCAAACATACTTTTAGGCCTGTCATAAGGGGTCAGTGTTATCGGATTGGATAAGTTGGCTGAGTTACATAAATTTAAATTGGGTTGAGATGGATCTATGAGACAAGATACTCAGAATTACACTAATGGCATTAGTGCAATGGCCTTTCTTCTGAAGCGTGCACCTGATAGTCCTGCTTGCGCAGGCTCCGTTTTTCCTTAGTATAGAAACTGCACAGGACTACGATCCCCCACTCACAGTCCAAGTAGTTTACATCCATGGCTCCAAAGCCACAGCCAGTCCATCGGATGCCTCTGTGCAGAATAGAAAAATATATCCCTCCCTCCAGGCAGATGAAGCCCTTGTCCTGTAGACAGCCAGGTCTGCACTGTCCTGTCAGCCAGACGCTTTGCACAGCTCAGTTACACTTAGCCCTTCCTGCTTCCAGCAATACACTCATATTGGCAAATCAGCCTATTCAGCTTCTTAGACCGCAGTGAAGAGTTTCAGAACAGATGTGTGAACCAAGTTGAGCTCAGGAAAGCTAGCCAGAGAACTGTAGCTGTAGTTATTAGAAAAGAGGAATTCTTAATGTCTGGTGGAGTGGATTAAATGGTGGCACATAGACTTGGAGCTGCTTTTGACCATCACTGTCATTAGTGGAGAAGAGTCAACCGGAGGCAAGAGGTAGACCAGAGGGAGAGATTATTAATCGTTTCATATGAGTACCTGGATTCAGCCATGTCTGAATCCATCACCTTTTCAGTTACAGAAGCCAATAAATTCCTTCTTTTGAATAAGCCAATTTAATGATCTTCTGTCATTCACAATCCAAAAGAATCTTGACAAACATGATTGCCACAGTGGGAAGAGGTAAATCTCACAGTAGATATTGTGCAAATGAACTTATTTTGGGTTTTGCTATCAGTGCAGTTCATAATTCTTTCAAAAACAGGTCAATCAGTATAAATAAACTTTGGAACGGCCAGTCCACTTCCTCTGCCTTTTCTTCTTCAGCATATAATACATTAAGATAAAATACACAAATGGATCTTTATTTTCTTTCGGGTTTGAAAACATTTCTGTTGGCAATGCTCATTGTTTAGTACAGTTAGTGTACTAAATGGGGGGTTTAGGTAGTAAGGTTACAAACTACCCAAGAGGCTAATCCTATTAACATGTTTAATTTTGATTATTAGAGGACATATTAAAATTGGCTTTAAAAAATCTTTTCACCCCATTGAGAACTTTAATAAATGTGTAACTACATTAGTAAAAAAATAGATCGCATAGATTGTGAGAACTTACAAGTGTTAATCACTAGATAACAAACACTAAAACTTTACTTGGATAAAGTTATACCACAAACTAAGTGAATTTCTCATTTGATGAACAATGTGATGATTTGTTTTTTGTTCCCAGAAATATTCATGTGGATGATAGAAGATGAATCATTTGTCAGGGATGTAACAGAAAGAATTCTGCCTTGCAGTAAGAAGTTAGAGTGTTTTAAGTTTCCTTTGAATTTTCATATCCTTATTTTTAGGATTCGAACTTTTTAGATGTAGCAGATATGAACTTGTCCCTAAATTAATTACTATATTTTCTGTTTTGAATGTTATCATCTGGCCCCACCACTTACCATCATTCATGATTGTCATCACATTACTTTGAATTGTGCTCATTTGAACCTGAAAAAAGTAAATCTTATTTTCAGAAAAGTATAACCACCTGAATTGTTTCCAGTCTTAGCCCAAAGCTAAGTTCCTGTTGCTGTTTTTTATTTAAAAATCGAAGAACAGAGGATTTAGATATGAATGAAAATTAAGAGAAACGGCAATTCATTTTTTCTAGTTCCTGTTCTTTGTTATTCTTGGCTCTACCATTGTCATACCTTAGAAGATTGAGGGGGGAAAATGCCATTAGTTCTTTGTTTTGTAAATATTGACTTCTTTTCCTTCCTTGCTGTAATGTTTAACACATCTGCTTTCTATTTTTATATTATAATTCTAGTACCTTTTGGATAGCTCCACTGTTCCTGTAAAATTCCTTATTTTTAAGAAGAAATGACTCACAGCTAATTCGGCCCCCTTGACTCCTACCTGACCCGCCTATGCTATCTGCTGAGTTTAATCAAATGGAGGAAAGGGTCAGAGGTTTGACAGCTCCTTTATTTAACAAGTGTGAACGATAACTAAGTTGAGCACCTCAGCATTTATATAAACTCCCTGTAGCTTGACTTCTTGTATAATAGAAGTCAAAAGCAGAACTTCCCAGACTCCCTTGCAGCTTAGGGGGCCTACTAAGATCTAGTTCTACCAAGCAACCATAATCACTCAAAACTCAAAATTCACTTTCTTAGTGAACAACATGAACAGTGGACATATGGAGGAAGATGAGATCTCCTGGAAAGCAGAAACATCCAATTCTGCCAAGAAAGCTGTGGTCAAATTTCTAGAGACCAGTTCCTATCATATATAGGTTCTAAATGACAAGGTAAGACCAGGAATGTTTTCCTCAAAACATTTCTTTGTTGGACTTACATATTTCGTGAGTTCTGCTCTGAACTCAAGCCTGGTTCTCTGGCTCTCCTAACGATTCTTTAAACTACATAGTATCTGCTTAAACTGATTATAGTAAATGCTGATGGATAAATTAATTGATTACAGAGGTGGCTTCTCTATCTTGGTTGGGTTTGAAGGCAGTGAGGATCTTATTGTGAGCAGGGAATGGGCACAGTGGTTAAAATTGCCTAAACATTTTACACACAGTCACCAGCAGCACTGGCACTGGAATTCTTATTGAAGGCTAGGTCTTAGATGCCCAAGTGTCTGCTATTATACAACAGAATGGAGGAACATAAGAAATATAAAGTCTGTGTGTGGACTAACTAGTTCTAATCATCCTGGAGTTCTTAAAGAAAGAAAAGGATAACATCAAGATTTTAAGTTTTTGGTTGAAGGTGTGATTAGAGACCAAGGAGTTAATGTAATTGCCCTGAAGATGTTTATCTCCTTGTCAGTCACATTTTTTTTTGGTCAGACATAGCCAAAAATGAGATGTAGAATGTGATCCTTTAAGCCTCTGAATTATGACATAGGTCAATATACATTCACATTAGGTCTTATGTGAAAGTTTGGATGCCTTGTTCTGTCACATCTGCCCAAAACTAGAATGGGGATATTTGGGACGATTTAACTATAATGTGTATCTGAACTGCCAAGCCCCACTGAGCTACCCCCAGAATAATCAGTCCCTCCTCTCGTGTATGTTGAAATTGTAACTATCTTTTTCGAGTCTGTGATAATTCCACTTTAGGTAAATAACTTGCAGTAGATGCCAGTTCTCCTTACCTTCCTCCCTTATCACCATTCATTGCTTCCAGACATATAATTACAGCCATATTTAGCATTGCTAAACTAGCATTGTTAGTTTATGAAGTTAAATTAAAGAGGGAAACACAAACACAATTGCAACATTTTTCTAACTTAGATCGTCAAGAACCTGCATAATATGCATGGGAGCAGATTCTAAGGTTTCTAGACTAGAGAAGGAGGTAAATAATTCCAGATCAGGCTGAATTAATCAACATGGCTGCACTTATTAATGATTTTAGCTTAAACAACTGGCATTCCTGTTTGTTCACTTGCTTTTATAAAACATGGACTCAGGGGTGTTCTATGTGAAATGAGGTTGAGATGCCAGAAATTTCTTGAAACAATGTGGGGGAAAGAACCTAAAGACTAAAGAAAATAGGTATGTTGGGACAAATTTTCATGCTCAATCTGCTTGCCCACTCTCTAACTATATCTACTAAAAGGGCCCAGAGAACACTCATTGAATCTTGACATTAAGCAATGCATTGGCAAGGGACAAGTGCCAACATTTTTTAAAGTGTATTGATGGCTATCCTCTATAGGTCATAAGTAAAGGGAAAGAAAACCTTATTGAAAATGGCTTTCTTGGGGCGCCTGAGTGGCTCAGTCAGTTAAGGTCATGATCTCACGGTTTGTGAGTTCGAGCCCCACGTCGGGCTCTGTGCTGACAGCTAGCTCACAGCTGGGAGCTTGTTTCAGATTCTGTGTCTCCCTCTCTCTCTGATCCTCCCCTGCTCACACTGTCTCTCTGTCTCTCTCAGAAATAAATTTTTTTTAAAAATATGTTTAAATAAAAAAAAGAAAATGGCTTTCTTATTCATTCATTTATTTATTTATTGTATTTTCTTTTAAAATCAAAATAGGTTGGGGGCGCCTGGGTGGCTTAGTCGGTTAAGCGTCTGACTTTCGCTTAGGTCATGATCTCGCAGTTCGTGGGTTCGAGCCCCGCGTCGGGCTCTGTGCTGACTGCCAGCTGGGAGCCTGGAGCCTATTTCGGAGTCTGTGACTCCCTCTCTCTCTGACCCTCCCCTGCTCACGCTGTCTCTCTCTCTCTCTCTCCTAGAAATAAGTAAAACATTAAAAAAAATTTTTTTAAAAATCAAAATAGATTGTCCACTTGTTTCCACATAGTTGTTATAGCAATTCCAAGCAATCGGAAGAACCCCCTACACTAGATTCTGACCTATGTAGCTGAAGGCTATCATGGAAAAGGAAGGGATAAGTGGAAGGTCTGGAACCTTTCCCTCACTTTCCAAAATGTAAACCAAAATGAATACTGTCATTACGTGGGGGATCATAGAGTAACATCATTAAAGAAATGAAGTTTAAGGGATAAAATTATTCCCATGATAACCTCCTATAAGTCATTTGTTTGACCTATGTGGAAAAAAATAAGTTTTTGAGAATCATAGTAGACTCATTACTAAACTTTCTCAGTTGGTGACTCCATTGCAGGTCTGCTTCAGGTGTGATCTCATTTTTGGAATGAATCAGCACAACGCCTGATTTCTGGAATGTGCCTACTAATCTTGAAAATGCCTCCTAGCCTGCCTTTATGTCTATAGAAAGTTTGCTTTCACCTGGAAGGTTTAACCAACTTCCTTTATACTTTTACCAACTTCCTTTAAGTTTGTGTCAACCCTCTAGTCCTGTGACATAATTTAGTCCTCTCAGAACTTGATTGTCACCATCCTAAAAGGCATCCCTCTGGCCCTCTATGCCGATGATAATGTGCTAATAGGATTAGTCCCAATTGGAAGGAACAGGTACTCTAGATGTCTTGGAAAGTTGTGGACCTGCCATAGGGTAGGAGCTAAAACCCAAGTAAATTCAAAATCTATTCTCCATGTAGTTTCTGGGGTTTCAGTGGTCCAAGAATGTCAAAGTGAAAAACAGTTTGGTAAACATTGTATCGTCTCCCACAGTGTTTGGTCACTTCTCTAGATTCAGGTGTTCTATTTTAACCCATTGACAAAATGACCCCTAAGGCTTTGAGTGAGAGTCCGGAAGGAGAGAAATTTGGCAGCTCTTCCAGGCTAAATGGCAATTAATTCTGCTATTATCTCTTATGACTCTGTGGATCAAAACACTATATGGAGCCTGTGGCAATAGGATAATTACAATAAAAACTCCCAAGAATTGTGGAGCAAATTCTCTTCAGCAAATACCGACTTTCCTTTTGAGTCCAGCAGATCTTTCCAACTCCCAAAGTATTACTCCTGCCTCTCATTTATCTTTCCACCATCATATACCTAAGACCTCATTGGCAGTTCCCTGTAACTAGTTAACTGAGAGTGAAATACTCAAACCTTGTTTAGAGAAAGTTCTCTAAGATATGCTGGCTCTAGCTATAAGGGTTCTTTGCAATCTCACCCAAGACTGACTTAAAAGGACAAGAGATGGGGGCGCCTGGGTGGCTTAGTCGGTTAAGCGTCCGACTTTCGCTTGGGTCATGATCTCGCAGTTCGTGGGTTCGAGTCCCGCGTCGGGCTCTGTGCTGACTGCCAGCTCAGAGCCTGGAGCCTGTTTCAGTCTGTGACTCCCTCTCTCTCTGACCCTCCCCTGCTCACGCTGTCTCTCTCTCTCTCTCCTAGAAATAAAGCATTAAAAAAAATTAAAAAAAAAAAAAAAGGACAAGAGATGGTAAATGCTTACTATTGGGCACAACTTTGGAAAATACATCTTAATGTCCACTTTGACTCTTAGGAGAGATAACTGGAGGTAGAGATCTCTTTAAATGATAGACATTAGGTAATCAGTTGGATATCTGGGTCTTGGAAAAAGCTAGTTTGAAGGATTGGCAGCAAGGGGATTTGGGAAAGAGTCATGTTTATGGACCATTCAGAATATATACTAAGAGAATGGAGATAATTGTGTTCAACGTAAATAGTCATTAGTGGATTCCTCTGCAAAGAAAGTGTTCAGTAATCAGTTAAGATTACTATTTAGTATATACTGGTTGGTTCCTTTCACTCAGGCATGATTAGTTGGCTAATGAAAGAAGAGGTTGTAGATATGGGATATTAGGTATGGGTGAAAAATGGATTTTCCTCTGCCAAGGTTAAACTATCCCTTACTGTTAACTAAATTTCCTATCTCCAAGCAACAGAAACCAATTCTGAGCCCCCAACAGGGCAACTCTAATGTGAAGGAACTAGATAACTACCTGGCTCCCTTTCACTATGTTACTGTCCCTACAGATATTTATTTTGGATATGGATTTAGCCAGCCTGCCTGCAATTACCTCTTTGTGCAATAATTTACATATGCTAAATGAAAGCTTTATTTACCAACATGGTATCCCACATACATCATTGCTTCTGGGTAAGGAGATACATTTATTGAGAAAAAAATAATAAATAAGGCAATGGCCACATACCCATAGGATTCACTGCTTTCATCATCTACTCCATCCCTCAATAGTTGACCTGATAAAAAGAGTTGTGGAATGGCTTATTAAAGATTTAGCTACTGTACTGGCTGGGAGGTACTTTGTGAGGATGGGGAGCTGCCCTACAGGAAATGGTATAATCTCTGAACTACTTATGGTACTATTTCTTCAGTAGCCAGGACACATGGTTCCAGGAAAAAAGGATGGAAAATTAGGTGGTCTCTTCAATTAAAGCTAATGATTCATTTGTAAAACACTTTTATTTCCAGTCTCCTTGACTTTGTCTTTCTTGGATTAAAAATTGTATTAGCCAAAAATAGAATGATTTCTTTTCTAGGGCTACATAACAATATCTCATCAAACTGTAAGTTGAGACTGCCACCTGGTCATTTGGGGCTCCTAAACCTCTGAATTAACAGACAAAATTTGATTACCATGTTGGCTGGAGTGATTTTTCCAGAATCCAAAGGAAGAAAAAAATAGGCTACACAATGGGCATAGATAGGGAGCACATCTGAACCCAGGATTTCCTCTATGGCTCTTTTTTGTTATGTTGTAAAAGTTAATGGAAGATGTTCAACATCCTTAGTTATTAGGAAAACACAAACCAAAACTATGATAATATATCACTTAACACCTACTATGATGGCTATAATAAACAAAGGGGGGTGGATAACAAGGATGTACATAAAATATAACATTCATACATTGGTGGTAGGAATGTAAAATTGTGCAGCCAATTGTGGAAAACAGTTTGACAATTCCTCAAAAGGCTGAACACATACATACCATATGACACAGCAATTCCACTCCTAGGTAGATACCCATAAGAACTGAAAGCAGGGACTCAGATACTTGTACAACAGTCTTCATAGCAGTATATCTCAATAGCCAAAAGGTGAAAACAAACTGAATGTCTATCATCATATGAATGAATAAATAAAATGAGTATATACATGCAATGAAATATTATTCAGCCATAAAAAGGAATGAAAATCTGATACTTGCTACAATAGAGATGAACTTTGAAAATGTGCTAAGTGAAATAAGCTAGACATCAAAGGAGAAATATTGTATAATTCCTTTTATATGAAGAATCAAAAATATGCAATTCAAAAAGAAAGAAAGTAGAATAGAGATCACTAAAAGCAAGTGTTAAAGGGTGGAATGGGGACCATTGCTAAAGAATACAGTTTGTTTGGGATGATTAAAAAGTTATGGAAATAAACAGTGGTTACATGACCCTATGACTATGTGTAATGCCACAGAATTATACACTTACAGATTGTTAAAATGGTAAATTTTATGTTATGTATAGTTTACCACAACTAAAAAGTGAGGAATAGTTGATGGACATTTAGGCTCTTTCCATGATTTGGCTATTGTTGAAAGCGCTGCTATGAACATTGGGATACATAGTGCCCTTATGCATCAGCACTCCTGTATCCCTTGGGTAAATTCCTAGCAGTGCTATTGCTGGGTCATAGGGGAGTTCTCTTGTTAACTTTTTGAGGAACCTCCACACTGTTTTCCAGAGGGGCTGCACCAGTTTGCATTCCCACCAACAGTGTAGGAGGGTGCCCGTTTCTCCACATCCTCACCACCATCTAGGGTCTCCTGATTTGCTCATTTTAGCCACTCTGACTGGCGTGAGGTGGTGTCTCAGTGTGATTTTGATTTGTATTTCCCTGATGATGAGTGACATTGAGCATTGTTTCATCTGTCTGTTGGTCATCTGGATGTCCTCTTTGGAGAAGTGTCTGTTCATGTCTTCTGTCCATTTCTTCACTGAATTATTTGTTTTTTTGGTGTGGAGTTTGGCGAATTCCTTATAGATTTTGGATACTAGCCCTTTATTCAATATGTCACTTGCAAATATGGGAAACCATTCCTTCAGTTGCCTATTATTTTTGTTGATTGTTTCCTTTGCAGTGCAGAGGCTTTTTATCTTGATGAGGTCCCAGTAGTTCATTTTTGCTTTTGGAGATGTGTCGAGGAAAAAATTGCTGCGGCTGAGGTCAAGGAGGTTGTTTCTTGCTTTCTCCTCTAAGGTTTTTTATGGTTTCCTGTCTCACATTCAGGTCCTTCATCCATTTTGAGTTTATTTTTGTGTATGGTGTAAGAAAGTGGTCTAGTTTCATTCTTCTGAACGTTGCTGTCCAGTTCTCCCAGCACCATCTGTTAAAGAAGCTGTCTTTTTTCCATTGGATACTCTTTCCTGCTTTGTCAAAGATTAATTGGCCATAAATTTGTGGGTCCAATTCTGGGTTCTCTGTGTCCATCAACTGACCAATGGATCAAGAAAATGTGGTTTATATATACAATGGAATACTACATGGCAATGAGAAAGCATGAAATCTGGCCATTTGTAGCAATGTGGATGGAACTCAAGGGAGTTATGCTAAGTGAAATAAATCAGGCAGAGAAAGACAGATACTATATGTTTTCACTCATATGTGGATCAGGTGAAACTTAACAGAGGACCATAGGGGAAGGGAAGGAGAAAAATAGTTAGGGAGAGGGAGGGAGGCAATCTATAAGAGATTCTTAAATACTGAGAACAAACTGAGGGTTGATGGGGAGTGAGGGAGAGGGGAAAATGGGTGATGGGCATGGAGGAGGGTACTTGTTGGGATGGGCACTGGGTGTTATATGGAAACCAGCTTGACAATAAACTATATTAAATAAATAAATAAACAAACAAATAAATAAGTAAATAAATAAAAGATAGATATGGTCAAATTTATGTCTGGTCACTGTTCCCTGTATTCTCAGGAGAGATGAGGTCAGGAAAAGTTAGAAAAGACTGTGACAGCCTAGGGACTGGAGGCAGATGTTTGCTGGAAACCTCAAGGATCTTGCTTATCTGTCTGAGCTGAGATGCATGAGGAGGGGCTGGGATCTGACCTCAGGGAAATCACAGAGGCCTTCCTGGACTTTGTCAAAGACTAAGAACCTCAGCAGTTACACAGAATTGTGAATGAGCTAAATGCCACTGAATTGTTCACTTTATAATAAAAAATTGTCAATTTTGTGTTAAACAAAAGTAAGGAACATCCCAAATGACCACAGCAACCTCATACAACCTCATACAATACAAGATCACCAAGAATTTAGAACTTTCATGCATGAAGATTATGGTTGCATCACAGAGAAAGAACTTCAACCAGCTAAAATGCTGGATGAAAGCATAACAAAACCAAAATGCGTGGAAGAGGAAAGAAATTATAAATGTTTATAATAAACTTGTACCCAGGGCACCTGGGTGGCTCAGTTAGTTAAGCATCTGACTCTTATTTGGGGCTCAGGTCAAGATCTCCTGATCATGAGATCAAACCCCAAGTAACCTCCACATTGGAGGTTACTTAAGATTCTCTCTCTGTCTCTGCCCCTCTCGCACTTGCTTGCATGCTTTCTCTCTCTTTCCTCCTCTCTCTCAGACAAACAAACTCGTGATCAGATGTAAAAAGATGAGGATGGTTTTACCTTATTATTCTAGTCTCGATTTTTTTATCCATCTTCTTTCCCCCATTATCTTAAACATGGTACATTAGCAGTGTTAATTTTAGAATTTAGTACTTAGGATACAGGATAAGCAAGTGTGATTATGAATGAATTAAAGTAGAAATGAATGTCAACACAGAATAGATACTGTGATGGACTTATTGCCCTGCCATTTTGAGGAGAAGGTGAGAGTGCATTTGTAAGAGAAATCATGTCTGGGACCATGTTGGTCTTGCTATTATTGTTTGGATATGTTTATGTGTGTAAGGATAAAGGGATTTTGAATAATATAGGGAGAGACTGTGATTAGACATTGTAAGTTGTCTTACCCAACTTATACCCATTCCACCCCCCTCTAGCCTAATTTCCTACTTTATAGAGGCTGGAAAGCTGAATACAAAATTTCCAAAGAATCCCTTTAACTACCATCCCTCCATACAGTTACACTAACCTAAGATTTGGACACAGAAGTGAGCAGTATGTGGTAGCCATGCACACAGAGATCAGATCTTCTGTCAAGGGCAGTGGCAGATCTGGATGTTCTGGGCAGCTCCTAACATCTACATCTGTTTCAGGTCTCCCCCCAAACACCATAATCTGAAAGGAGGTTAGCATGCAGAGAGTTTATTAGGGAGTGCTCTCAGGATGGAGATCTGTGGGGGGAAGGGAAAGAGGCAGGATTGGGCAGAGGGCAAAGTAGTGTTGGCATTAAATGTCATCTAAGGCCTCAGCTGACCCTATAGGGAGGCTTTCACTGGTATGGCCCTTCAGAACTGTCCTGAGTAGAGGCAAGGCAGGGTTGGGCCGGCATCTTCACCTAGGGCAAGGGCTCTCTTCAGTCAAGGGCAATTCCAAGTCAGGGCTGGCTGGTGGATAGCATATCTGGCAGCACCTAAAGCTAAGTGGAGAAATAAGTCCTCCAGTACTGAATGGGGATCTGAGTGGAACGTTATAACATCTACTAGAGTGTACCCTTTACATTGCTTATATGCACAGACTTCAGATAAGTTCTGGGAACAACTCCTCCAGGACTGTGATGGCCTCTGGTGCTCAGTTGTAAGAGGAAGGTTAGAGGGACAAACAAAGGTGCCATCATAGCAATTGGTCTCACTGCAGGGCTATTCTTTCTACTACTTGTTCTAGACCTCTCTAACCTTTAGCTCACTCTTCTGATTTAAATAAAGTATTTGGTTGGATGACTAAGACCCTCATCCCTGAGAAATATGAGTCCCTAGTCACAGTACCTTTCTCAGGCCATTGCTGATAGATATTGGGCAAATAGGAACTGAGCAAAGAGATGCACAAGTGGATGACCTGGATGTCAAACACATTCTCCCCTGCCTCCACTGTATAACAGCAGTTGTATCTCTTCCTGAAGACCATGTCAGTTACCCCTGCCAGGTTGGTGACTCTTCTTTTAATCTACAAAGTACCTAGGTGACAGCCATAACTTAATGTTCAATGGGATTTTTGCTGTTCCCCAAAGAACCATCCCCCCTTTAGAAGCCAGGGCATCTAAACTAGTGAGACTAGAGTTATGGAGATGAGGGGCATACATTTAAAAAATGGGTCCCTTGCAGTGAGGATAACACAGCAACTCCTACTTCCAACTCTTGCTTCCTGAATCCATGCAATCTGTACCTACTGGGGACATAGCACCATTAATGGCTGTTGATTAGAGTGCATACTATGCCCTAGATGTGGTGCCACATTTTCATCTATGAGGTGGTGCCTCAGCTATGCCTTCAACAGATGTTTCACTGCTCCATCAGACCAGCAGCTTCAGGGCAGTGTGTTGATAGGACTAGAAATTTTTGTGGTCACATGGTCACATAATGGCAGTAGCTAATTATCCCCAGTAAGTGGGACCCAAGCTTTTGGGCCCATACATGGTTTCCATCCAGCCCTTTATGGCTACTACTTTGTTTATGGCTCTATTGTGCCAGCACTGAAGTAGCTCATGTGCAAGGCTGACTAACATCAACTGACTGAATCAATTCTGACTGCTTGGTTGTTGTGTCCCTCCATAGTGGATGCTCTCAGGTGGGTATTAACAAGCATACAAAGATCTTCACACTCAACCCTTCCTTCTAAAATCCATTCATATGCCTTTACTGCAGATCTGTTAGTCCTTCATCTTCCAATTTTTCTCCTTTCAAACTTCTGACCAAGCTGTTTTCCACTATCTTAGAGTCCATGTATATTCTTATTTGGACTACTTCTATTTCCAAGTAGAATGAATGTCTAGGTACATCACCCAAAGCTCTGCTCATTAGGAGAATTTCTTTTCACCACTTGTTTCAAGGCTGCTCTTGGGCAGGGCTGTCATCAGTGATGTGCTGGTAAATGTTTTACAACCAACTTTCCAGAGACAAAAAGAACCCTGACTTATAATATTTACTGCTTTCTTCATGGAAAATACTCCTATCATGGTCATGGAAAATACTCCTATCATGGTCATTCCAAGCTCTCAATGTGATGCCTCTGAATGCAGACTTTAGAAGAGATATGTACATTTGGCATATCAAGTATGGGCCACCTCCAGTGTAACACTGGCTACATTGTAACCACCGTGCATTTTCAGCTTATACCAAACTGGTACTTCAGCTTGAAATACCAAGTCTTCCCATTGTAAACTGAGCTTGAGTTCTAGCCTTATTCAGCAGTCATATGGGTCCCCCCATATTCACAGGCACTCAGGTGTGAGCTGAGAAAGGGATACTAGTGCAACAGTGGTAAATGCCATAGTCTAGCTACTCTTACAGCTTACTTGTGGCCGTCATCTCTGTGTGTGCCTGATCCTGGATAGACCACTTCCATCCAACAATATATTGCTGCTGGTCCTAATGACTCATAAGTCTTTTTTTTTAGTTTGTTTGTTTGTTTGTTTGTTTGTTTGTTTTGAGAGAGAAAGAGAGAGCATGGGTGGGGCAGAAACAGGGAGAGAGGAAGAATCTCAAGCAAGCTTCACACTATCAGCTCAGGGCCCAATGTGGGGCTCAAACTCACAAACTGTATTGCAGTATTTATTTTCCATCTTAGAAGGAATTTTTCTTATCAAGGTTCTTATCAACATACTTGCCACTTATTGATCATAATTTCACCAACTCATTAATAGAGTGAAATAGTATGATGTTCTGAAGGAAATCTGGTTGGCTCAAGCCTCTCTGAGTTGTATTATTAAAGAGGGTGAGAAGTTAACATAGCCTTGGGGTAGCACTACACAACTGTCCATTTATTTGTTTGTTTGTTTTTAATGTTTTATTTATTTCTAGGAGAGAGACAGACAGCATGAGCAGGGGAGGGTCAGACAGAGAGGGAGTCACAGACTCTGAAACAGGCTCCAGGCTCTGAGCTGGCAGTCAACACAGAGCCCGACGCGGGGCTCGAACCCACGAACCGCGGGAATGACCTAAGCGAAAGTCGGTCGCTTAACTGACTAAGCCACCCAGGCGCCCCCACAACTGTCCATTTGAAGTGTGAATTATTTCTGATTCTTTTTTATGAGGAAGGAAAGGAACACATTTACCAAATCAATAGCCTCATACCAAGTATTTGAAGCAGTGTTCATTTGCTCTAGCAACCATACCATATCTGACACAGCAGCTGTAATTTAAACTAGTATGTGGTTTTGTGATCATCCACTGTAATCCTCCAGTATCAAACTAGTTATTGTGAAAACCAGACTGGTGAAATAAATGGAGCTATAATGAAGACCACACCCTTGCATTCTTTAGGTTTTAAGGGGGGACCTAATTCCTGCCATTTTTCCAGGGATGGTATATTGTGACTGAGGAGGAGGAGGGGGTAGTTTCAGAGGCTTCCACTTGTTTTTCCCTACTATAATAGCTTTTACCCCATAGGCCAAAGAACCAATAAGGAGGTTATACCAACTACCAAGTATGTCCATTCAAAGTATACATTTGGGGACCAGTAAAATGACCATTAGTTGGTCCATGGACCCACTGAACCCACTGGGAGTCAGATTTTGAGCTACCATCTCCTATATTACCTGAGCCCTAAAAGCTCCCACACTCACAGGGGAGCGATATTCAGGGACACTTCAAATCCCTGAATATCAAGATCAACTTGGATCCTGTATAAAACAGCCCTTGGGAGGCTTAGATGTTCTCTTTCCTCAATGCATGAGTTTCCAAGTAAATGACTGTGGGATCATGGGGAAGAACTGGAAGGAATCATTATATGTAGTCATGCCATCTTGTTGCACAGTCCTTCCTCCTGGGGACCTGTCCTTTGCTATAGTCTGTGGGTTATAGGTCAAAAATAAACTGAGGTATGGAAATTGACAAGAGACCTGTGATTTTTATTGAAGTGTTTCCCCTTAGCCTCATGATTATTCATCTTTAATTTCTTTTTTGTAAATGAAGCATATCTTTATTGGCTTCCTATCCATATTACCCCTAGGAATGCCTTGTTGTATTAACCATCTTCAATGCACTTTGTAGGTGAAGACCCCTGGCTGCCATCTTGACCTGTCATTCTCTGCCATACTTTTGCAATCATCTTGCTTTCGATTTGTTCAGCATCACCACCTGGACTCTATTATTTTAGATCTTGTCATCCTGTTGATCTAAAAGTCATCTATTATTAAGCCTTCCTTCTGAAAGACAGATATCATTAAGTTTCTTAGTAATGTTAATGACTCCTCAGTCCCCTCACCAGGATATATCTAATTGCTTTGGTAAATGTAACATCCTCCAGGCTCTCCCAAGAGACTTGGGATGATCAGTTTTATGTATCAACTTGACTAAGCCACAATCCCCGTTTATTCAATTAAACACTAAATCCTAGGTGTTGCTGTGAGTATTGGACAGAAGAAGCCTAGGACAAGGTCAGGAGGCTACTATTTTGGAATTAAATAGTATCATTATGTTTGGAGGTATAGGAAGAAGAGTCAAGCTACACTGTGATTGACCAATTGCAGTACTGCAATGAGCCATCAAGACACACCATTGCCCTTGGGCAGGCAATATGAACAAGAGCCTCTGTCTCCAGTTAGAAGCAGAATAGAGTGTGGAGGCTGAGTTGGAGGAGGAAAAAAGAATAATAAAATTAGCTGGAAAAGTCTGGGTGGACTAAAGAATCCACTAACCAGCAGATACCTTTTTAGCTCAATCTGAACTCAAGATCTATCCTGGATACCAATAACCATTGGCTAGAAATTGGGATTTCATATATAGCTAGAAATTAAGATCTATTTAATACCAATATAGTATCAAAACTCCAAACCATAAAGTTAACACACAGATTGATCATATGTCTCTGTATCCTTGGAAACAACGGCAGGCAAATATAAACTCTATGGAGAAATACACCTTCAACTCAAGATGCACAAAATTCACATAGATAAAGCCTTACTAAAAATGATCCCACATAATTAACAATTATATATGAGGAATCTACCACAATGGGAGTCAACAAACACAACAAAAATTAAACAGCAAAATTACAATAATCAGAAAGTCTAAATAAGATACTATTAAATAAATATATTTAAATTGATCCAAGATATAAAATAAACAACTAAAAATATTAAAAGACCAAGACTGATGGAAAACTATTCAGAATTCAACACACCAAGAAAGATTTAAAAGTATGGAAGAGATTTTTAAAAACATAGAATATGAAATGAGAAAACCCATCACAAGATTTTAGAAATACAGAAAAGAATGAGGAAGTAGTAAAAATTGAAAACCTAGAGGCTAAACTTTTTCCAGAATGGATGAATGAGATGAATTCTTACTTTTGGAAAGAACCATGAGTGCTGAATAGTAAATAAATATAAATATACATCTAGATAAAGGGGATATAAAAGCAAGCAAAGATTAAAAGCTGAATAGGAGAATAATAGATTTATATCAGACTTCTTAACAGAAAACATGAGCTGACAATTAATTGAATATAATTTCAACATGCTGAGAGAGAAAATACCAGATAATTCAAGATTCTTTATTATTTTTTTTTTTCTGAAAGAGAGAGACAGCATGAGCAGGGGAGAGTCAGAGAGAGAGGGAGATACAGAATCCGAAACAGGCTCCAGGCTCTGAGCTAGCTGTCAGCACAGAGCCCAACACGGGGCTCTAACCCACTAACCTTGAGATCATGACCTGAGCCGAAGTGGTAGGCTTAACGGACTGAGCCACCCAGGTGCCCCACAAGATTCTATTTTCAAATAAATTTTTATTCAATACTAAGGATGAAACAGACATTCCCACATAAAGAATCAAACTCTTCATTACTATCAGACTCTCATTGAGAAACTTCTAAAATATGTACCCCAATAAAAAGATTGAACTCAGAATAAAGAAATAAGATGCAAGAGATAGGTTTATGCTAAGAAAATATAAACATGGGCAAATCTTAAAAAATAGGAAGTATAGGAAGGGTGCCTGGGTGGTTCTGTTGGTCAAACGGCTGACTTCTACTCAGGTCATCATCTAACGGCTTATGGTATCAAGTCCCACATCAGGCTCTGTGCTTACAGCATGACGGATTCTGTTTCTCCCTTTCTCTCTGCCCCTCCCCCACTCACGCTCTGTCTCTCTCTCAAAAAAAAATAAAACATTTAAAAATTTTAAAAAATAAAAATACTTTGAGGTACAGAGTAAAAATCAAGATGGACCTAAAATGTTACATTGACAATAACTTTTAAGGTAAAAATAGATTTGTCAAGGATTTTATACACACACACACATATATATGGATACATACATATACATACATACCTGTATGTATATGTATGTATGTATGTATGTATGTATGTATGTATGTATATAGAAAAGATAACTTCTGAACCAGAATTGGTAGAGAATTGGGGAAAAATTCAGTCAACTAAAACAGGCAGAAAAGAAAAAGGGAGGAGGAAAGGAAGGGGAAATGCATAGTAAGTAAAAGGCACCAAATCATATGTGGAAATTAAAGGAAATATGCCGACAATCACATTGAATGTAAGTAGATTAACTCACCTGTTAAAAGACTGAGATTGTCAGATTCGATAGAAAGACTAAATCCAATCATTTCCTTATTCTAACATACATATAAAGACATGAACATTTAAATTAATATGATGGAAAAGATATACCAAGTAAATATTTACCCAAAGAAGGTTGTTGTAGCTAGATTAATAGCAAACAAAATTGACCTTAAGACAAAAGGAAGTTTTAGAGATAGATACTACACAATGATCAAATCAACAATTTGCCTCAAAAAATGATAAATTTAAACTCGTATGTACTTAATAAAATAGCTATAAAATGTGTAAAGCAAAAATTTATAGTATTGTAAAGAGAAATTTGGCAAAACCATCCCATATTCATACTTCTCTGAAACTGGTAGATCAAACACACACAAGCGAATAAGGATGGGAACAGGGATTATGGGCTGGAGAAATCTTTTTAAGGTGAAATATTCTAAAACCACTGTAGTGATATTTACACAATTTTGTAAACTTACTAAAAATCATTACATTGTACAATTTTAAATGGGTGAATTTTATGCTATATAAATTATACCTCACTAAAGATGTTATAAATAAATTTATAGGGATATAGAAAATTTTGTGAACTAGATAGGCAATATACCCATCTAGTATACTGCATCTGCCAATTAAGATACAAAAATTCTATTCAAGGGGTACTTGGCTGGCTCAGTTGGTTGAGAATCTGACTCTTGGTTTTGACTCAGGCCATGATCCCAGGGTAGAGGGATTGAGCCCTGCTTTGGGCTCCATGCTCAGTGTGGAGCCTGCTTCAGATTCTTTGTCTCTCTCTCCCTCTACCCTTCTCTCTTGCTCTCTCTCAAAAAAAATTCTACTCAAACACAAATGGAATATTTAGAAAACTTCTCTTCCATGCAACCACAAAGTAAGTTTCAGCTGGTAAGAAAAAATGGACATCTGGTAGGTCATATTTCTTGAACATAATTAAAAATTAGAAGATTAGGGGCACTTGGGTAGCTCAGTCAACTCTTGATTTTGGCTCAGGTCTCATAGTATGTGCATTCAAGCCCCACATCAGGCATTGTGCCTGCTTTGAATTCTCTCTCTCTCTCTCTCTCTCTCTCTCTCTCACTGCCCCTCTGCTGCTTGCTCTCACTCTCTCTTTCAGAATAAATAAATAAATATTTTTTAAAAAATTAGAATATTAAATAAGTGATTTTTAAAATTCATGTCTGAAATATTTTTAAATCATTAACTTATGAAATCACAATACAAATTAAAAAATACTGGGATACCTCGGTGACTCAGCCAGTTAAGCATCTGACTTTGGCTCAGGTCATGATCTCACAGCTCATGAGGTCAAGCCCTGCATCAGGCTCTGTGGAACCTGCTTTGGATTCTTTATGTCCCTCACTCTCTGTACCTCCCCCACTCACTCTCTGTCTCTCAAAAATAAATAAATGTTTTAAAAAATTAGAAAATACTTTAAACTTGAAACAATAAAAGTACTTTCACTGATGTCAAAAGATGTAGGATAAGCTAAGGTAGGTATTTAGGACATATAAGTCTTTCCTTTTTTAAGATTTTTTTTTCATTTTTATTTATTTCTAGGAGAGAAGAGAGAGAGACAGCGTGAGCAGGGGAGGGTCAGAGAGAGAGGGAGATACAGACTCTGAAATAGGCTCCAGGCTCTGAGCTGGCAGTCAGCACAGAGCCCGACGCGGGGCTCGAACCAATGAAATGCAAGATCATGACCTAAGCGAAAGTCGAACGCTTAACTGACTAAGGCACCCAGGTACCCCAGGACATATAAATCTTAACTGTTGATATTAGGACTACATGAAAAGGGGGCATTACACATACAGTAGAGATTTTTTAATCTTAAGAGAAAAATATGAATAACTAAATTTGAAAACTTAGATACAAGTTACATGGTAACTTGAAAGGGCTACAAATGTGGGGAAGAGCATAAATGTTTCTGCCACACCTAGAAAGGAAAAAATAAATTGTTGTGGTTTGCAGATGATATGACTATGTGTAGAAAATTAAAGAGAATGTATACACTATTAAACTGATATAGAGGGACACTTGGGTGGCTTGTTCAGTTAAACATCAGACTCTTGATTTCAGTTCAGGTCATGATCTCAGGGTGGTGAAATCTAGCCTCAAGCTGGTTTCTGAGCTGAGTGTAGAGCCTGCTTATGATTTTCTGTCTCTCCCTCTCTCTCTCTGTCCCTCCCCTGCTCTTTCATTCTCTTTTAAATAAATAAATAAATAAATAAATAAATAAATAAATAAATAAATGAAATGAAATGATACAGAATATACTATTAGGACTAATATGTTGGCAAAGTTACCTACAATAACACAAAAAGGCCAATTTCATTGACATACACAGTAACAAATAGAAATGTAATTTTTAACACAATTAAAGACATTTTTAAGTTTTATTTTATTGAGAGAGAGAGAGAGAGAAAGGGCAGAAACAGAGGGAAAAAAAGAGAATCCCAAGCAGATTCCACGCTGTCAGTGCGAACCCAATGCAGGGCTTGAACTCACGAACCATGAGATCATGACCTGAGCCAAATCAAGAGTCAGACACTTAACTAACTGAGCCACCCAGATGCTCTGAAGATACTTTATAATAAATGCCACAAAGGGTAATCAAGATCTATATAAGAAAATTGTTAAACTTCATTAAAAGATATGAAATAAGATCTGGTTTAAAAATATATCTAGGGATTCTCTGTCTCCCTCTCCCTGCCCCTCCCCTGCCCACATGCTGTCTCAAAAAATAAAGTTAGATAAATAAATAAATATATAATAAATTAAATATATAAGCTATTCATAGATGGGAGTACCCAACATCAGAAATGCATTCATTTTCCCCAGATTAACCTCTACATTCCATGCAATTCAAATTAAAAATCTCAATAGATTCTTCTTTTTTTCTTTCCTTCCTTCTTAAACATATGTTTAATTTGTTAAGCTGATCCTAAAATTCATATAGAAGAGGAAGGGTGCCTTGGTGGCTCAGTCGGTTAAGCATCTGACCAGCACAGATAATGACCTCAAGGTTCATGAGTTTGAGCCCTGTGTCAGACTCTGTCCTGACAGCTCAGAGCCTGGAGCCTGGTTCAGATTCTGCATCTCCCTCTCTCTGCCTCTCTTCCACTCACACTCTGTCTCTCTCTCTCAAAAATAAATGAAAATTTTTAAAAAATGAAAATAACATAAAATAAAATAAAATTCATAGAGAGAGGGAAAACTGAATAGAAACTATTTTTGAGTCAAAGAACAAGAAATATTAAAATTACATCTGGCTGCAAAGTTACAAAAAATATATCTACAGTGGCTTAAATTAATTGAGTATCGTTTGTATCACATAACAAAAGTATATCTACCTATCAAGAGAAAAAATGAAAATACACTAACCAAACAATTTGAATCTGGATCTCTCTGCCAGTTATTTCCCAATCTATTATTAATTAACCTAAATGAATAAGGTGACATTGTGATTATATATCAGTCTGCATGAGCTTGATATGTGAATCAGCTCCTATAAAAAGACTCATTTTCCACACAGTGCTAAAGTCAAGTTTCTGATCCTACAAGTTCAGATCATTATAAATTCATGAAAGTCAATGCCATGCTATAAGACCACTTGATAGATAACTACCTGACTTCCTCAGGAAGTAGCTCTTCTACTTTGCCACCCTTGAAGCCTTTCTAGAAACTAGTTCCCTTTGTGCCAATTTCATGTTTATTCACTATCCTTCTAATTTGAAATTCAGCTTCTCATATTAATCTTTATAAAGTAAGATTATTTCTCCATCCTGCACGACACTCTCCAATCAAAATTGCTTACGATGGGCTAGAGACTGTTCTAAACTGGAAGGAGGGATAGGTCTTTACACACATTACAGGAAAATATCTGCTAGATAACTAACTGATCATTGCCGTTCCAGGGCATAATGTAGATTTCACAATAGCATATGGCACTGTGCTTTGCTTAGAATGGCACCCAATAAATATTTTGACTAATTGATTGTCACAGCAAATAAAACCAACATAGCAATCCATAATTTTTGCATATTAAAATTCCCCAGAAATGTTTCCTTACCATAAAACTCCCATCATATGCCTAGTAGAGACAAATCAAGTCAAGCCAAATGAATAGGTTAAATGGTTCAATATAGATAAATGAGATACGCAGCATTGTGATAACGAGGGCCTACTCAGGTAACAATGCTCTTCCACTTAAGCTGATCTTTTTCACAAGAATTATCAGCACATCTTAACATGACGCTGAGAAGTAATTAAATGCACTTTGGTCTGAAGTGGGGAGAAGGATGTGGGAGGAGGAATAAGTTCTTGTTTTCTTTCACAGTCAAAAAATCAAAGAAGACTATAGTTTAATGCTCCAGGACATTACCTTGGGAGGGTGGGGGGGGTGGGGGAGGGTGCTCTTGTGGCTCTCCCAGAATATCTTTCTCTTCGTGTTGCTGCCAGACTTTCTTCCTTAAAGACACTACATAAATCACCACTGGAGAAATAATTTACAGCCACAGAGGAGGAAAGGGGTGGGGTGGGGGAGAGAACACTCTTTTGTAGATTACAATGAGAAGTCCTGAATTTTCAGCAGACTCTATGAAGACGGAAGCAGGAGGCAGCTGGATAGGAATATGAAACATATTGTGCCCAAACACACTTCCCATCTTCATGCTGTGGCTGGGATCCATCTGTTTATCATTGGGTGTAACACAGGCTGGAGCAAAATGTGCCATTAATAGTTTTGGGAAGTTGGGAAGCAGAAGGGGAAATGGTAATCCACACAAAGGTCCTCAGAATTGGCTGCCTTCTAACTAGCCACATTTAACAATGTGTTTACAGACAGCCGCAAAATTTGCAACCCGGTCTTCCCAATCAATCCCAGGTACAAGACTGTTTCTTACCAGGGAGAATCAAACACAGGCAGAAGAAATGATTTGGGACATGTTTCTATGGAGAGATAGCCAAAAAAGATGAGGAACTTAACCAGTAGCAGATTCTTCTTCCAGCTATCTCAATTTTAATGAAATACAAAAGAAGAGATTTATAGTTTCATTTACATTTGTGAACAACAGGTAAGAAGAAGAGATTGGCCTAATTCATTATATAATCTGCTTTTGAGGAAGATGTGAGCTTTTAACATTATCCCCAAAAGGTTTTTGAGCAAACTTACATTTATGCTATTTGTAAGTTCCACCACATAGAATATTCTCCATGAGAATGTTTACCTGTCATGAGGTAAACAATTGGTCCACTAACATGTCAATTACTCCATTCGATATAGATGTTTAATATGAACACTTCAAACTAAAACATTTATTCTCCCGAATTTGTGATGGGTTTTCATTTTTGACTTGCATCATTTTTGAAAAGCATCATGCTGCTAGGGAAAAAAATGCTCTGAGGAGGAAATTTTTAAGCAGAGAACAGGATGCCCAGTGCAATGAACCCTAGTCTCATATATTGATTGACATGTTTTATCTTCTGATAGTTTCTGCTACCTTTGACCCTGCCTGCCTCACACAGTTAGACTGGAGGAATTCACCCCCTCAAAGGAGGATTGTTTTATCAAAACTCTGAGAACCAGAGTTGTCAAGGCTTAGATGCCAAGTATTCAACAAAAGAATCAGGGGATTATAGGACTAATCCCTATCATGTAGGTTTGTCTACGTAAGTATGTGAATCACACGCTAAGACATTTCATCCATCTGATTCACCCGGAACCATCTGATTCTGTATGGAATTCTGAACTGCGGCCCACATTAGTCCAACTAATATTCACTGGGCGCTTATTCCAGTGCATGAGAATTGTAAGGAATAAAATTATAAGTAGCTACCTTCCCTGTCCTCCAAGAGCTTAAAACCTCACAGTGCAGGTAAGAAATACATCCAGATAAGTCTAATACAAGGCGCTATGTGAAAGTGCCACCAGAGAGGCACCACTCAATCTAACATGCCACTCCCCAAAAGCACCTGTATACTTCATGTCCTCAAAAGCAATCGTTATTTTTGTGGGGGTTACTTGTATGCTAACGGTCTGCCTGACTAGAATAAGCAGGTATTAGTCTATCTCTATACAACAGTTTTCCTAGTATACAGCAGTAGCCTGGCTATTCAAAGCATATTTTGTTGAATGAATAACAGAAGGAAAGAAGGAAGGAACTCATGCCAACATCTATTTTTGTTCAGTGATTATATCAAATTTTATTTTTCAAGAATTTAGAGAAGTAGGCCTTGTGTGCTAGATTGGCTACTGCCAAGTTGGCACCACCACCAACCCCTTCTAAGAACAAAACCACACTGGAATCCTCTTGCAGAGTTATAGGAGAGGACTTGGAATAGATGTGGAAAGTGAAGCTTATTCTCTGATTCTCTGGAGGCATTTGCACGCATATGCACAGACCAGTTTTTGAGATCCACCCAATAGGCTGATATAGTTAGTGAGAGTTTCTTAGAGATTCTCAAGAAGTACAGCAGCTTGAAGACAAGCTTTTGAAAACTACTCCACCTGTTATCACTGTCACCTCCTCTGACCTTTAGGGGCAGCACTGGTGAACCTCTCCTCCTCCCTCACAGCTCTTCCGAAAGTTGTACGAGTTCCTAATTATCAATTAAACTCTTTATATCTAAAACACAAAGAATAGCTTCTATTTCCTTGACCAAAACTTGACTTGTCCATTCAGTCTACCCTGTCCTCCAACGTATGACCACACTCACATGAACAGTGTCTATCTCTGGATCATTCCATCTCAATAATTTCAGATTAACTTTCCTTTTGTGCAAAAAGAAACCAGTCCACCTAAAGAAAAAGATTAGTTGCACATAAGACAAATGATTTGCAGTTGATTAATCTTTAAGATATCAACATAGTTCTCATTGTAAATATTCAGTACTTCTGAATAATCATTGTAATTTCATGATGATAGCTTTTTTGGGTATCTCCACTAATTTAGAATGAATCCGTATCTCTCAGCAGTTATGTGTTCTTTCCCATTTATAGGTGGAAAAGCTGAAACATGTAAGAGCCAATAGTAGCTCTGATATATCATGTTTCTTACTTTGAATAACATTAAAAATGCAGTATCATTTGCAATAGAAAGTTTCAAAAATAATAATAATTTTTTATAGCTGGCATCATCAATGTCATAAGAGGCCACACCTTGAAACTTAATTTTAAACTTAAGAATACAAGCCACACATATTCAATTGATTAACTTTAACTCTCAGGAACGTTTTATTGTATTTTCCTAAAGATTTTTATTCAAATTTTCCACTTCCAGCAGTTCCCAGTGCAGATTGATCCCAATGCCTGCCAAATCTACTAAGATTGTTCACAGATAATGCCAAGAGTGCAGCAATAGCAACAATTAAAAAAAAAAATTCTTCAAGTTGAGGGCTGAGTGGCCTTTCCCTCCATGGATTTATGGGACAGGCTTCTCCAGCCAGAGTGTGGAGAATGCCAGGATGTTACGAATACAGAGCAATGCATGCTGAGAGCCTGGAGATCACATTGGCCTCTTCCATTTGGGAGCTGCCGTACTGAGCACAGACGGTTCATGTCTTCCTCGCTTCTTGTGTCAGCTGCACTGATGCCTTACTGTTCTTGGCTTCCCAGTACATGGCTCAGAGCCCCCACTGAGCATCCTGTGACAGCCAAATCTTCAACACTACTCTATCATACACGTGTGCATTTTTTTCCCTTCTATCTTCATTATCCTAAAGCAAAGCCTGCCCTAGCACCAACAGGTACTATGGAAAAGAGATCGGGATGTAACATATAACGAGAAACACAGATTGCTGTTCCTGAGTGTTTCTTTGCACTTTAAAGAGCATCAAAGAGTTGCATCAAGTGACCCGGTTCTGAATGAGAAGACAGGGTGATATGAGTCTCAGATTCCTCTTTTTCAATAATTAATGCCAACGCCTATGGTAGTATTCAATATTCACTGAAATAACGTGAATGAAGCAGTAAGTTCAGTGACTGACACATGGTTACCACAACCACAATAGTAGAAACTAGCACTGATTGAGCAAAAATGCTTTTAGGATGAAGAGCCTTGCTATACCACTTACTAGCTGGCCTTCACCAAAACCCTTCATCCCCTTGAGCCTGATGGCCTCACCTGTCAGAGGAATCTAATAACACAGACGTTCTTAACTCATGGGCTGCCATGGAAAGCAAACAGGAATACCTACATGAAGGTGAACTGTACGTTGTAAAACTTTAAACAAAAGAGAGCCTGTGTAAGTCACTCCCTTACCCACTAAGCTTGCTTTGGCAAATTAGAAATCTTAAGAGGCCACAGAAGAAATACTAGGAAGCACGGAGTAGAATACTGATTATCAGAGAAATTATGCTCAATCATAACACCTTAAACCAATTCATATTGAAACCTCTAAATAAAAATATATCAAAGTATAATCTATCAGCATTTCTGTCAAAAAAAAATGGGCAGGAAACAAAAGCTATACCAAATATAAGAAGTTCCACATGCTTTATTGAACTCCTTCACTGGAGGCAGGAAGCGTGTAAATGCAAATTCCCAATTCCTGAGCAGCAGTGTCCCCAGCTAGGCACACATCATAATCTCCCCCAAAACTAAGGGATGAAACTTTTAGAAAACATTAGCTAAGCTCCTACTTTGCAGTTCTAGAGTCACATTATATTCTCTATGCTTTAAAAATATGTGCATTTTACACACATATCCAATTTAAGAACACATTGTAGAAACTGTTCAATCACAAGCTATCACTCACTTTTTTTTTAACAGTTAAATAGAATTACAAGAGGAATAAGGAATGTTATTATGAAATCTGTGTGTATGGGAGGGCCAGAGAAGGACCAAAGGCAAACAGTAAGCTATGCTATCAGGAGGAATTTAAACAGGTAGTCAGGTTTCTGAGTATGGAAAGGAAAGAAGTTTCAATTGGACTACATTCAACAGGACATGAGCCCGGAAGGACTGCTTTAGTCTTATGATATAAAAAGAAGTTATATAAGTTGAACAAATGCTCCTCTCTTTCAGGAATGTCTTACACAAGTGGCACAAACTGTCAGAGGCCTTGGGGAAATAGCTGGTGGCAAAAATGTTTGTCCAGTGCTCATCTGATAGGCATGCATTGCAAAACTCTCCCTGGTATTTATTAGCCTTACCCTGCCGCCCCCCCTCCCCCCCCCTCCGCACACACACACAACCACACAGAAGAGACTTCACATTTTCATGTCCTCACTACCCTCTTGCCCTTCTGAGTTCCTGCCAGCAGATCAGCTCTGGTTCGGGGAGGTGTGCCCCTGCCCCTTCCCTATTGCGCCATACCTGCTCTGGACATAAATGGAGGCCTCCATCTCCACAACTGTTCATCTAATAAAAGACACATTGTTTAAAGCCACACTAGAAAAAGCATCAGAGATTGTACCTCAGGCTTCAATGACCTAATTATTCCTACCCTTAATTCTATGATCTTTTAGAATGTTTCAACGGGGGAATTCAATTGGGTAGAAGAGATGGAAGGAATGAAAGAAAAAAGGGTAAAATCTTTTCAAATAACTTGATCTTATATATTTGGTACCCTCATGCTGAGAACAGGATCTTCATTTACTGAAAATTGCTTGTCCTTCCTTCAAGTGAAATTCTAAATTTCCTTTTCCAGTGTGTGTTAGTGTGATAAGGCCAACATATTTGAATTTTCATGTCATAAAAGTCAAGAAAATACCACTTTTCCCTCCCAAGAGTTTTCTAGGATCTATTTGCATAAGTGCTCCTTAAAATATGGTTAAGTAGATTAATATGGCAGACATCTCCACAATGGGATAGTGACAGAGGACTTATTAATTGAATTCTTAACTTCTCCTTCAAAGAGGCTACTGTTTCTGGGGCGCCTGGGTGGCTTAGTTGCTTAAGCGTCCACTTTCGCTTGGGTCATGATCTCGCGGTTCGTGGGTTCGAGCCCCGCGTCGGGCTCTGTGCTGACTGCCAGCTCGGAGCCTGGAGCCTGTTTCAGTCTGTGACTCCCTCTCTGACCCTCCCCTGCTCACGCTGTCTCTCTCTCTCTCCTAGAAATAAAACATTAAAATATATATATATATATATATATATATATATATATATATATATATATATACACACACAAAGAGGCTACTGTTTCTGACTTGTGTGCCTTAGAGAAATGGACCACATAAAGAGAGTAACAACGATAACAAACCACCCGTTCCGAGTCCTCACTATGTGCCAGGTGCCACACAAAGCACCCTGCATATATGAAGTCACTGAAGGCTCACAGCAATGCACAGAGGCCAGTGCTGTAGCTCGTCCTGTGCTTCCTTCCTGTGCACGTCCCACAGCTGGTGGGTGATACACAGTGCTTCCCCCTGCACTGTTCTCTCCTCGGCTGGCATCTGTGGCCATTGTTCACAGGGCCTTCCGCCACCACTTCTTGGCGTCACAGGATGTGGTGCCTCTGCTCCATAAGCAAGGGCTTCACACCACAAGGTTTCTATGCTTTTCTATTTCTATAAATCAACACACATGTGCCTTTGGGAATTGTTTTTCAGGGAATTTGTATCTCCTTTCTTTTCCTGGGCTGTTCTCATATACTGTTATCATTCCTTTTCCAGTTACATCTAATGTAGCTTGATGAGTGGATTTTGAACTAGTGACTAACTGTGCTCCAGGGCAACACTTCATTGTGTGTGTGTGTGTGTGTGTGTGTGTGTTCTCCAAATGAAGCTACAACAGAGGCTGCTATAGTATAAAAGCATGGGCTTTGGAATCAAGCAAACCTGGGTTACAGTCCCAGCTTTGCCCCTGGTTCTTCTGTGCCCTTCGAAAGATTATTTAATTTCCATAAGCTTCAGTTTTCTTTTGGTAAAATTGGAATAATGATAATACCTACCTCAAATAGATGCTGTAAAACTTAAATATAATTTTTCATAATAAGTTATCATCACTTGAGAAATACTAGCTACTGCTAGTGCTTTATTTCCCCTCAAACTTTTACTATGCAAATGTCATTGTTGTCATTCATTTAATAATATTGTGTTATATGACCTAGCCATTCCAACTTAAGAGGATTCCCCCGTAAAACTTGCATTTATTTGTACAAGGAAACATTTAAATGAATGTCTTTGAAGTATTATCTATACCAGTTACTAGGGGATGAATTTTGTCCCCCCAAATTAAAAATTAAAGTTCTAACCTCCCGTACCTCAGAATATGACTGTATTTGGATACAGAGTCTTGAAAGAGGCAACTAAATTAAAATGAAGTCATTAATGTGATCCATAATCCTGTATGACTAGTGTCCTTATAAGAAAAGGGGATTAGGAACCAGACATACAGGGAAAACACAGGAAGGAGAAGACAACCATCTATAAACCAATGAGAAGCCTCAGAAGAAACCAGGCTCACCAACACCTTCATCTTGGACTTCTAGCCTCTACAATTGTGAGAAAATAAGTTTCTGTTGTTTAAGACACCCAGTCTGTAGTACTTTGGTTGACAGCCTTAACAAATTAATGCAATTGTCCTTTGTATTAGTAATCTGGTATACATTAATTGGATTAATCATGATCCTGGGTTGATGACACACTATTATCATTGGGGTGTGAATGTTCAGTTTGTATTTAATTATTTATTTATTTTTTATCATCAAATAAACATTTGCTGAACCCATCTCCCAAAACAAAAATAATACCAGAAATAAATCACCTCTAACATGCAAACATACATTCCGCCAACCCTAACGTCGTCTCCTAAATGTCCATTAATTTGAAAGTAAGTAAATAAATTACAATATGCTCATATAGTGGAATACTATATAGCAATAAAAGTGAATGAATTAAAGCTATAATTATTAACATGCATAAGTCTCAAACACATATTGAACCTGGGGAAAGAAAGAAGGTAGGGATAGGATTGGAGTGGATACAGAAAGGGTTTCAACTTTATTTGTAATACTTTATTTCCTTTTTTTTTTAAATTTTTTAATGTTTTATTTATTTCTAGGAGAGAGAGAGAGACAGCGTGAGCAGGGGAGGGTCAGAGAGAGAGGGAGTCACAGACTGAAACAGGCTCCAGGCTCCGAGCTGGCAGTCAGCACAGAGCCCGACGCGGGGCTCGAACCCACGAACCGCGAGATCATGACCCAAGTGAAAGTCGGACGCTTAACCGACTAAGCCACCCAGGCGCCCCTTTATTTCCTTTTTTTAAATGTTCATTTATTTTGAGAGAGAGAGAAAGCATGCAGGCATGCGATTGGTGCAGTGGAGGAGGGTAGAGAAAGAGGGAGAGAGAACCGCAAGCAATTAATGGTGGGGCTCGATCTCACAAACTGAAAGGTCAGGACCTGGGCCGAAATCAAATCAGCCACTTAACCAACTGAGCCACCCAGGCACCCCGGTAATGCTTTATTTCTTAAGCAGAATGCTCGAATCCAAATAAATATTGTATTAACTATGTTTTCTTATATGCTTAACTATTTCATAAAAACATATTTTACAAAATAATTTTAAAGTGTCATCTTTAGTGTCATCCTCAATCATTAAAAATAGGGAAGCAAGAGGTGCTATGGCTTGGGAGGGATCCCATCCTTCACTGTCATCCCTACCACCATGTCCCCCTTCCAAAAAATTAGAAGGATTCTGTAGCTCTGTGATACCCCTGACCTTGAACTTCACCAAGATCTTCCACATGTATCCCTAGCCCAAGCCCTTCTAGCAATCATATTTTAAATCCTAGTTTGTCAGTAGTTTACCATTTGCCATGGATGGTGGCTGTAGGTAACTATGTGAACCTTGGGATTCTACATAACCACCATGACAGACATACGGCAAAGTAAATAGAGTGGAAACTCTCACTGCTGTAAGTTTTAACTCATTGTAAACCAAATTAACAAAAAATACATTCTGCCTAATTGAAAGCTTTAATGATGATATAATAAAATGCTAATTTCAGCATTTTAAATCAAATCAAAAAGAACCAATTGAGCTTTTATTTTTTCAAAAAACTGCACTGTGTAGCAAGCAATAAGAGCTCAGACAGACCTGAGGTTGAATCCAGTTTGATATAGATACACTGACTTTGACAAATTATCTAACCCGTGTAAGTCTTGATGTCCTTTTCTTACCATAGGAACGATGATCACTACTCGGCAAGGGTTTTGTAGAACTGTACGAGGTAATACATGTAAAGCACCTAACACAGTGCTGCCACATGGCGTGTTTCCAACATATATAAATCCATCCCTTCCGCCCTCTGACAGTTAAATCATACAAGATAAACAAGAAATTTTTAAAAAAACAAACCATTGCTGCATTGTTGTTACTACAACTATTTCTGGGATCCTCTTAAAGTCTTCAATGCCGCACCAAAGGCAGAAAATAAACGTGAAGAAATAAAAAGAGAAAGGAGTTCATGACAAATATATGATTTTCTTTTCCTAATTTTTCTTAAGTTTCAAGCTACTAGTGAATTTACAGAGTTGAAGCAGAGTCAAAGAAGAAAGCCAGTTTTAGAAAATGGTATAATGCTAAATAATGAGAAAAAGATTGCAAATAAGATATTTAATCTGATTAAAAAAAAAGATGGCTAATGTGGTTTTATTAGTATCTTTACATTTTCCTTTAAGGAAGAGAATGTTGAAAATGTTTACAATTTTGAAAACCAGAACAAGACATAGATTTAAATTAAATCAAGGAGATTTCAGTTAAAATTTTTCAGATTTCCAGGGTGCCTGGGTGGCCCAGTTATGACCCAACTTTGCCTCAGGTCATGATCTCATGGTTCATGGGTCTGATCCCCATGTCTGGCTCTGTGCTGACAGCTCAGAGCCTGGAGCCTGCTTCAGATTCTGTGTCTCCCTCTCTCTCTGTTCTGCACCGCCTGCTTGCACTCTGTCTCTGTTTCTCTCTCAAAAATAAAAAATAAGCATTTTAAAAAAACATTAAAATAAACATTAAAAAAAATGAGCTGAAGGTGGGAGCTCAACCAACTGAGCCACCTCTAAGAAAATTAAAAAAAAAGTTTTTTTCCAGAGTTAAAAAACACTAGGGATAGTTGTAGAATATCCATCCATGAAAATCCTCAAATGGATTATTGGTTGGCCTGGATATTTTGGAGTACTCTTTGCTAAACAAACAAACAAATCATGTTTTAAATTCTATGATAAAAAAAGATAGATAGATAGATGATAGATAGATGAGCATTGCACATTTATGATGATATGTATATGACATAATGTTCTAAAATGCTACTTTGAATTTTTATCAAAATTCTAATTCTAAATATATAATTTTTAGATTGTTCTTGTGTTTTTACTCAATATTGTATCAAAAGCATTTTCCCATGTTATTTAATACTCTGTGGTAATATAATATTCCTCCATTATTTGTTTGTTTCAGATTTTTCTTTACTATAAAAATGACTATGTGATGAAATCCTTGATCGTAAACAATGTTGAAACACTTTTGGTCTATTGCCTTCCAGAAAATATGTACCAAGTTACATTCCACCAGTGCTACCTATTCATTTCACCCTTAGTTGCTCTGAGATTAGCATTTAATTTTTTTTTAATGTTTATTTATCTTTGAGAGAGAGACTGAGCTGAGCAGGAGAGGAGCAGAGTGACAGGGAGACACAGAATCCGAAGCAGGCTCCAGGCTGTCAGCACAGAGCCTAATGTGGGGCTTGAACTCACAAGCTGTGAGATGATCATGAACTGAGCAGAAGTGGGATGCTTGACCAATTGAGCCACGCAGGCACCCCATTTCTGAAATTAGTATTTAAAACCTCCTTGCCCTGGACTGCTTGGGTGGCTGAGTCCGTTGAATGTCCAACTGTTGGTTTTAGCTCAAGTCATGATCTCATGGTTCACCAATTCGAGTCTCACATCAGGCTGAGCCTGATTGTAATTGTCTCTCTCTCTCTCTCTCTCTCTCTCTCTCTCTCTCTCTCCCACCCCCCCACCCGCCTGTCCCTACCCCACTTGTTCTTTCTGTCTCTCTCTCTCTCTTAAAATAAACAAACTTAAAAAATAATAAATAGATAGAAAGATAAATAAATAAATAAATAAAACAATAAAACCTCTTTGCCTTTATGTTTAGCAGGAAATCACATCCTATTGTTATTTTAATACACATATCTTTGATTTACCAGTGAGCCTAAAGATTTTTTAATAAGTCCATTCAGAACAGGTTTGTCCTGGAAAAGCTCACTGAAAAGCCAGCCTTCTAAAGAATCCTCTATTCATCTGTCTCTGTACAGACTCTTAGGCAATAGTTCTAGTTGTCAGAAATCAAAGTTAAGCAGTAATTTGTTGATTCAAAGACTCTTCATACCAGTTTATACCAGTTACTTACATCAGCTTTTTCAGTTCCCTTAGAAATACAGAAATGAGTGGGGGGTTGGCTTTCTAAACAGACCCATTTTCAGAGTGAGTCTGCACATTTTCCCTGAAACAATGGGAAAATAATTTGATGAAAAGTTCTTAGAATAATTTGGCATTAGAAGTTGTGTGTCTTACCCAGTTACAACTATTATGCAATATATATATTCAACATGTATATATTCAATTAGAGCACTCTTTATTCAGAAAAGAATTAACTTAGCCTTTATAGAACCATTGATCAAATTTTAAAGAAAAACATATGCAAATTGCAAGCCATTCTCTCTATCCTCTAACAATACTCTATGAAAGTTAATAAAAGCATGGTGTTTTTCCTTGGTATCAGAAAATCGAAACACTATTAGTCAAAAAAATTTAATTACTTCTTCTTTATTAAATAAGATTTCTAAGACAATTAATGAGGACACCAACATAAATAACCTAGATAGAATATTAGTTGTACTAGACAACATACTAAAAATAATTTCAAAAAGTTCAAATCCTAAATAGAATACAAATGCTTAATAATAGGAAACTATTATCATTATTATTATTATTATTATTAAATTCTAGGAATCAAGCATGAGCTTTAACAAAATTCTGCCATTTTTTGGTTACTTGTCCTTTTTTTAAATGTTTACTTATTTGTTTATTTTGAGAGACACAGAGAGAGAGAGAGGAGGAGTAGAGAGAGAGGAGTGAGAGAATCCCAAGCAAACCCCACACTGTCAGCGCAGAGCCCAACACAGGGCTCAATCCCATGAACCATGAGATCATGACCTAAACTGAAAACAAGAGTCAGATGCTTAAATGACTGAGTCACCCAGCCACCCCAACTCCTCCTTAAATAAGAATCAAGGTAGGGAGTTTCTCTTTCTACTCCTTAATATAAAAAATTATAAAAGCTTCAAGCCATGGAGTATCTAAAGCCAAAATAGCTCTTCCTCCTCAACTATAAGATTAAATAAAAGAAATGTTTTCAGGAAATGGTTAACAAGCATTGAAAAGCAATAATCTCTGAAGGAATAGAAACCCACAACGCAAGTCCTAGGATCACCCAGTTTTCTGTTTTGGGAAAATTTCCTGGCCAGCGTAAAGAGAAAGGCAGTCCAAGCAGAATATGGTATTTTGGCTAAGATGCGCAGGCAGAGATCAGAATTCAGGGCAGTTAGAATGGCTGGAATTTTCAGGTCAAGACAACTGAAGAGGAAGGAGCTCTTCAGAAACAGGGCCCTGGAAGTCTATGTGGGAGTCTTCAGTGATGGGGAAGGTTATATTGTACACACAAAGGATAAGGCCAATTCAAGGCTTTTAGCAGCTGCTATCTATATATTTATATCTATATCCATTTATCTATATCTATATCCATATCTATATCTATCAATATGTATATGGACAGATAGCAGCTGCTAAAGAGTTGAGAATAGAACAGAGATACTAGAAGTTAAAAACAGGGTTCCAGCCCTGAAAGAGTGGGGAGATCTAATTAACATCCTATTAACAACCTTGGACTTCATCTGAGATGTGGGAGTCCATGTCTTAGTAAGAACTACTGTATACCTGCTTTAACAAAACTAAAATCTAGCCCAGACAAGGTCTATAGGGAATACAAAGCCTAGAGATTGTTTCACCAAATTAGAAGAACTTGAGACATCACTTAAGCTTTCTAAAAATATAAGTTCAAGATGACTGGCCAAAATTGAACTGCCTACTAATATAAGAATTAATGTTCTTTACAGGAAGATAACAGAATCCAGAATCTTTACAATCATGGCAATAATTATATTAAATGTATATGGACTAGACACCTCAGTGTAAAAGCAAACATTGTCAGACCAGATGAAAATGCAGAATCCAAGTATATGCTGTGTACAAAGACACATATAAAGAAACAGATAACTTGGACATAAAAGGAGATTAAAAACATACTATGCAAATAGTGAATATAAGAAAGCTAGAGTGGCTATATTGACATCAAACATAATAGACTTTAAGAAAAGGAGTATTATAAGAAATACAGAAAAATTATATAATAAAAAAGAAGTTTGCCAAAAATCCCTCATAGCAATCCTAAATACGTATGTATCTAATAACATAACATGAAAATTTATATAGCAAAAACTAACTCAAAGGGGAAATAGACCAACCCACATAGTCAGAGATTTTAATACTCATTTTTTAAAGTAATCTCTACACTCAATGTGGGGCTCAATCTCATAATCCCAAGATTAAGAGTCACATGCTCTACTGACTGAGCCAGCCAAGTGCCCCTTAATATTCTTCTTTTACTTTTTTTAAGATTTTATTTTTAAGTAATCTCTACAACCAACATGGGGCTCAAACTCACAATCCCAAGGTCAAGAGTCACATGCTCTTCTTTTTTTTTTTTTTTTTAAATGCTTTATTTCTAGGAGAGAGAGAGAGAGAGAGACAGCGCGAGCAGGGGAGGGTCAGAGAGAGAGGGAGTCACAGACTGAAACAGGCTCCAGACTCCGAGCTGGCAGTCAGCACAGAGCCCGATGCGGGGCTCGAACCCACGAACCGCGAGATCATGACCCAAGCGAAAGTCGGACGCTTAACCGACTAAGCCACCCAGGCGCCCCAAGAGTCACATGCTCTTCTAACTGAACCAGCCAGGAGCCCCAATACTCTTCTTTTAATGTACTTGATAGAACAAATATTTTTTTTTAAAATCCTGATGGATATAGGTTATCTAAATAACACAATGAATCAAATTAACTTAATTAACATTTACTGAAGTCTATACCCAACAACTGCTGAATATGCATGTGTTTTCCAGAGCACATGGAATAGTCACACATATAGACCGTATGTTAAGACATAGCATGTAACTGAGTGAATTTCAAAGGGTTTAAATCTTACAGCATGTTTTCTGACCACAATGGAAAAAGAACATTGAGCCATTATGTGGAAAGGCAATGAAAAAACATTCAAAATAATTGTCTCTAGGAAAAACACATCATCAAGTTTAGAATGAACAATAAAAATAATTCATGAGACAAAATAAAAGAACCAAAAAGATTGAGGACTCTTAGAAATGAAAAAAAATAATCAGAAAGAAAAAGAGATTCTAATGACCCAGCAATAGCACTGCTAGGAATTTACCCAAGGGATACAGAAATGTTGATGCATAGGAGCACATGTACCCCAATGTTCATAGCAGCACTCTCCACAATAGCTAAAACATGGAAAGAGCCTAAGTGTCCATCAACAGATGAATGGATCAAGAATATGTGGTTTATCTATACCATGGAATACTACATGGCAATGAGAAACAATGAAATCTGGCCATGTGTAGCAACATGGATGGACCTTGAGGGTGTTATGCTGAGCGAAATAAGTCAGGCAGAGAAGGACAAATATCATATGTGTGCACGTATAGGAGGATTAGGAGGAACTTAACAGAGGACCAAAGGGGAGAAGAAGGGCGGAAATGGTGGGGGAAAGGGGGAGAGGCAAACCATGAGAGACTCTTGAATGCTGACAAAAACTGAGGACTGGTGGATGTGGGGGAGGAGGGGTGGGCATGGAGGAGGGCACTTGTGGGGATGAGCACTGGGTGTTATGTGGAAACTAATTTGACAATAAACTATTTGTAAAAAATAAAAAAAATAAAAAAAATAAAAAAAAAAGAAAAAGAGATTCTATGAAGGAAATACAACAACCATTGTTTTTATTCTTCTTAAAGTGGTCATAGTAGTGAAATAGCAAGTAGCAATATAGGTCACTGGATCCTTTAGATTTTTGGGGAACATCTGTTTTGAAATGTCTTCGAAGTTTTATCAGTGTTTCTCAATCTTTATGTGCATAGGGAAGACCAGGGGCTCTTGTTAAACTGCAGATTCCTACTTAATCATCTGGGCTGGGACCTGAGATTCTTTCTGCATATCTATAAAGGTCCTAGGCAATGCTGACACTGCTAATCTATAGCACTTTGTACAGCAAGCTTTAGAAAAGACTATATCATATGGTCTGCCCATCCAATCATGTAAAAAAAATTAAATCACATTGTCAAAGTGAAGGTGTTTCCTCTCCACAGCTCTTTCATTATTAATTACAAGCTGATTTTGTACAATAAATAAAATATATTTTTAACGTATTTGAATTTTTAAGTGATTTTACCACAAACAAGAAGAAAATGGGGAAAATGGGGAGCAGGTAGCTGAGTATGGAACAACTGGGAAAATAAAAATAAAGCAGGAAGCTGGGTAGAGTGGTTCTTTAGCTCCTGTGTTATAATGGGGACACTGCCCAGCATATTTTATAGGAGAAGAGAGTTATGTGAAGAACTTTCAGTTTCCTCAGATGGCAAATTCAGTGTAATTAAAAATACTTACAGGGCACCTGGCTAGTTCAGTCAGAAGAGCATGTGACTCTTGATCTCAGGGTCATGAGTTCGAGCCCCATACTGAGTGTAGACATTACTTAAATAAATTTGTAAAATATTTAAAATTTGCTCTCAGGAAATATGTTATATGCAACCACTTTTTAATAAAATTGTAAAGAAAATGTGACTATAAGAAAAGAATCAATACATATCTCCTGGAGAGAAATTTGAGGGCCACTGGACTCCTTTAGGACCTGATGACCAGCAGGGTAAAACTACAAAAGAAAGTTCTTTGAAACTTATGGCACAACAAAATGAGGTATACAGTCCAATCTTGATCACTAAAAGGCTGAGTCAATGTCTCTGCTTTTTTTTTTCCATGTCAGTTACCATGGAGTTTGAAGTGAAAAGCTAAAGCAATTCATCCATGCCAATTGTATTCTTTCCTTTAGTCATGGATTTATTCGACCAAAGTTTGGTAACACCAGGTAATTTCAGGCAAAGTATTTCTATAACATCATTTATCTAAAAAGAGTTCGTGTTCCCCAGAAATCATCTTTTTTCAAGTAATGCTAGTTTTAGATTTTAACTTTTAACTTTTATTTGGAAATAAACTCAGACTTGCAGAGAAGTGCAATAGCACAAAGATATACTTTGCAATAGTACAAAATATACCCTTTACCCAGGTTCTCCTATTGTTAACATTTTACCCTACCCCATTTTCTTTATCACCCTGAACCACTTGAGACTAAGTTGCATATATCATAGTCCTTTACCCTACATGTGTCAGTGTGTATTTCCTAAGAATAAAGATATTCTCTTCTATAACCACAGTATAGTAATCAACTTAAGTACATTTAACATTAATGCAATACTTATAGCTATCCTTCCGTTGTATTGCAAATTTGCCACTTGTTCATTAAATAATCTTTCATAACGTTTTTCCTTCAGAACTGAATCCAGTCTAAAGTCAAGAGTTGCATTTAGTTGTCATGTCCCTTTAGTGTCTTTTAATTTTGAAAGTTCCCTTAGGCCTTTCTATGTCTTTCATGGCATTGATATTTTTGAAGAATTCATTCTCTCATTCTGTTCCTCATGTTTTAAATAAAATTTTCTTTATTTAAAGTTGTCTGGTGTTTTTCCTCATTATAAACTCAGATCGTGCACTCTTTTTTCAGTTAATTTACTTATTTTGGCGGGGGGGAGCAACAGAGAGAAAGCAAGAGAGAATCCCAAGCAGGCTCCACACTGTGCTTAGCCTAACATGGGGCTCGAACTCACACCAACTAAGCCACCCCGGTGCCCCTTAAAATTATGTACTCCTGGCAGGAATTCTATATAAGTAATATTATGTCCTTCTCAAGGTATCACATCCAGAAAGGATGATACTTTTTAAGTAAAAACAAAACAAAAAACCCACTTCTTTTAATAGTGCCTTAACAGATCATTTTACTTAAAAATTAAGCTCCTGTTTACTTAATGTGCTTTTTCTAAATTAAGTAAAAAGTGTTTATTACATAAAAAAAATTTTAATGTTTAAAACAGGAAACTCATCCAGCATTTTATGTGTATATTTTCTCAGCTTCTCTATTGATTACCTTTGCTGTAATCTTTCTTATGAGCAAACCTTCAATAGCTGTAGGCTATTCAATAGTCTACAATAGCTGTGGAAACAATCTTTTGCAATTAAGACCTCCAAAATGAAAACATTTGCATTTTTCCCATGTCACTTGCTTATTTAATTTAATTATATTAAATGAAACATTGAGGTCTTGTTGCAGCAGATCTTAATACTTACATCTTTGAATTGACACTAAAACTACCTCTAAATATGGCACAATTTCATGAGACTTACGCTCTGGTTTACTACATGTCTGTATTACAGATGAATTCTAAAGAAAAAGTGCATCCTGACAGCTGGTTTCAGTTCATTGTACTTTTTCTTAAAGAACATTTGTTTTCAATTTGTCTATAAATAATGGAAGAAAACACAGCTGAGGGACCCTGTGTGATTTTTATAGAAGGTTCATTTTTGGAAATCTGATAAGCTTATAACCACATATGTTTAAAATCATTCTAGAATAAAATTCAGAAACTTGGGGTGGGAGAAATTCTACTTGTCAGGGAACTCAGTGTTTATTTTATCTATGTATTACTTAGCACTATTTGTCAAACATTTTGTGCTTTAGGAATTTTAGGAAATAATTTAGGTACATGTTAAATTTGACAATGCTCATTATAAAACTTTAGCATGTAAGTGTTACTTATTGAGGATACTTAAAGATTGAAAGTACATGGGCAAATAGAAATAAAAAGTATATGCGTTAATGACATAGGATGATAGGTTTATATATGCACACAGACCTATTGGAAGTACAGCAACACTTTTGCACATGTGGGTGTATTGGATATTGGTATGCCTGTATTATTAAGAGATCTGTCTTCTTCTAGAAGAGCATGAACTTAGCAATACAAAACAAACAGGAAATTTTATAAGGCTGGAAGATAAAAGATAATTTCCTGTTGGGCAATGATCTGGCCAACAGAATTTAATTTTATGTGTATTATAAATTCTTTAGTAGATAACAATAAGATTAAATCTTCGTTTATGTCAGACATAGCACTCTGCTTTGGAAACAGAACCAGGAAATTCCAATTAGAAATAAGCTTGTTTTATGTATTAGTCATTCTGTAAGGTAGTGTGAACAATTAAAATCACAGCTCATTTAGATTAGAATGAACTAAGTTTCAAACACTGGATGTGGTATTTAAGAGCTTTTGATAAGAATTTAAACTATAGTAGGGGTGTCTAGGTGGCTCTGTTAAGTGTCCAACTCTTGATTTCCGCTCGGGTCCTCTTGATTTCGGCTGTGTCATGATCTGATCGATGATTTGTGAATGTGAGCCCTGCTTTGGGCTCCATGCTGACAGTGCAGAGCCTGCTTGGGATTCTCTCTCTGTTCCTTGCTCTCTGCCCCTTCTTCATGTGTGCTCATTCTCTTTCTCTCTTTCAAAATAAAGAAATAAACTTTAAAAAAAAGAATTTAACCTGTAGCTTTTAAAAGTTCTAGAGAATTATTCTTTAACATAAATTTTTATTAATATAATGCTTCCTATACTCCAATCCACAAAGATAGACTTTGACAGACCACAATAACAAAATACAAACTTCACATTAATGTTCAAAACTGAAGCTAATTTTCTCTTAATCATATCTGATTAATACATTTAGGATTGGAAAAAGCCAACAAGAGTCATTTCTTGGTCTCTACCTATTCTAAGAAGATAAAATTAGAAGTTCTCCTTCAGAACTACTATAGTATGTCTTTTGTCTTTTGGGCATACAAATGTAAAGATAATCCAACTGCATGACCTTTCCAAATGAAGCTCTAAATTCATTCTTCTTTTGGCAATTTTGACAAATTTGACAATTTTGACAAATTCAGGCTTCATTCTTCTTTTGACAAAGAATTACTTTTTGGTCAAAGGGTACAAACTTCCAATTATAAGAGGAATAAGTACTGGGGATCTAATACTCAGAATGGTGACTATAGTTAACAATACTGTATCATATACTTGAAAGCTACTAACAGAGTAGATCTGAAATGCTCTTACCACACAGACACACAAGCACACACACACACCAACATATTTATGTTAAGAGATATATGTAATTAACTTTATTATGGAAATCCTTTTGTAATATATATGTGTATCACATCATTACATGGTATACCTTAAATTTATGCAATGTTATATATCAATTATCTCTCAAGAAAGCTGGAAAAATAAACACAGAGAGAGAAGGAAGGAAGGAAGGAAGGAAGGGAGGGAGGGAGGGAGGGAGGGAGGGAGGAAGGGAGGGAGGGAGGATTAGTTTACAAAGGTCATTAGATTAAATTCCTTTTTTAAAGATTTCTCAAATTCCATTTCTAAAACAAACAGAGCACAAACTGGTCAAAACTGAGAGAAGAGAAATCTGACAACTCACAGACTCAGCGTTGCTATTACTTATGGAAAGACATAAGACATCATTTGTCATAGTTTTCTTTAGGTTGAATGTTTTTGTCAAAGAACCCCTGAGATACAAATGCCACACAAATGAATATGAAAGAGGATTTCCTTCTGAACACAACTGACCCAGAACAGGTGCTGGATAAAAGGGAGTTTATCCAGTCACTAAGGAAGAGCACATCTCAAATGTGTTAAAGGTTATTCATATTCCTCACTAAACATGAAGAAGCTGTTTGCCCCATAAAATAGAAAATGTCAAAATCGGGAAAATGGCAAACATCAAATGTAAATTCTAAATTTGCCACTGATTTGCTCTACTCTTGGGCACCTAACATTTTTTAGTCTCAGTTTCTGCATCTGTGAAATGGGAATCATAATACTTACCACTAGGCTCTTTAAGAGGTTTAAATAAACTAGTGCATGTGAAGTACTCAGATACTGCCTACAACAAATAAGTACTCAAAAATATTTGTTATTATTATCATCTTTCCTAGAGCAACACAATATAAAGGTGCACATAGTCTTGTCCCAAAGTTCCAAAGTCTTGTTTCACCAAAGATTAGTGATCCTTGTATTTAGTCTGATGCAGGCATGTTTACTCAGTCAGATTTACCTTCATAAAGAGCTTTATTATAATTCTCATTATAATTTTTATTAATAAAATCACTATTTGGTTTAATAGCATCTTAATAGGCAAAGTTCACAAGTCTAAAATAATGTTGGATTTAGTTAGCATACATCTCCATTTTTATCCCAGTTTCCATAGTGTTTTATGTTGATCAGTCCACAAGTAGTAATTGAGTGTTGAATCACCATTAACACTTTTCAAGGCACAAGGAGGAATCATTTCAGAGGCTTCCAATTTCATTAAAGAGACTAGACTGAATGACCTAAAATGAATAATGAAGAGCTCCTTCAATCCAGTCCTTGGTCATATCCTCCTCACTTAAATTCCCTCTGCCATGCCAGGCACAAAGCCTGGATTCCACAGCTTTTAGCTTCTATATTTCTCAGTCATGGAACTTCACTGCCTTGACTTGAAGCAAGCTCAAGTTCACTTATTCTTAGTAGACCCTTGCTGCTGCTCAATAATATTTTTTTCATCACCCCAAATACAGGTTTTGTGATCAAGAGACTTGGATTTTATAAGTAAGTATATTGCTATTTAAGACTTAATTTCCTTATCAGTAAAATGGGAATAATAATGACTTTAAGGTGCTGTTATGGAAATTAAAAGAAAAGTGTATGTAAACTGTCTACATAGTACCTCACTCAAGAAGACACTCAATGGCTTTTTTCAGGCTCTGCACCTCTCCCACTCAGAAAATCTTCATGATTATGACTTTACTGAGGAAACTGAAACTATCATGCATGAATGCCCACTTCCTTTGACTAAAGCTTTTTAAAAAATGTTTAATGTTCATTTATTTTTGAGAGAGAGAGAGTGAGAGTGGGGCAGGGGCAGAGAGAGAGGGAAACACAGAATCTGAGGCAGGCTCCAGGCTCTGAGCCGTCAGCACAAAGCCCGACACCTGGGGCTTGAACCCAAGAACTGTAAAATCATGACGTGAGCCAAAATCGGACACTTAACCAACTGAGCCACCCAGGTAAACCAACTTAAGCTTGTTAAATTATGTCTCTACATTCATTTCTTCTTCTTTCCCTCCTGCCTTGGGGGAAGACACATCTCCCCTATCACACACCTACCTCTCTGCTCCCTCTCTACTTCACAGAGCAATCATTATTTGCTGCTTTTTATGTGCCAGGACAATTGAACGTACTAGTAAATTGAAGATAAGAGACCTAGGCACTGCCCTTGAGAAGCTAAGAGTTAGTTGAGGAAGATGGACAAGCAAATATGATCAGAAGACAATATGGAGATATGGAGCATACGAGAACCAAAAAACCATGATCACAAGACATATGGAAGATAAAATACCTAGGCACTGCCTTTGAGAAGCTCACAATTAGTTGGGAAAGATGGACAAGCAAACATGATCACAAGACATATGGAGGTATGGGAGCATATAACCCCCCCCCAAAGAAAAAAGAAAAAAACATCTAGCAATGTGATATGATTTCTCAACCCTCTGCTAATTTCTCTGACACATCCAGTCCTTCACTTCCTCTGGCTTTTGATTCTCTGACTTGACACCAATATGTCTGTCCCATCTAATGTCCTTCACTTGAGCTGTGTGGCCTGTCCACCTCTATTCTCTTTAATTTACCACTGAGGTTCATGAGTTTTTATGACTCTTGCCTCTGCTTTCACATAATATATTCCCTCCTGAATGTGGCTTCTGGCCCTGTACTTTCAAAAGCCAACTATGGTCTTCCAGTTTACAAACTCAGTGGTCTATTTTCAGGCTTCATTTTCCTGTGTTGAACCTTGCTTCAGAGGTTGTGGCTTGTGCCCTGATCCTTTCTGCCTGTGTCTCCTCTTTTTCCTTTATAAGACAATGCTCACCTGGATCCCACCTATCTCTGATCTCTTTCCTTGCTTTCTCCTTTTCTTTCCCATCTCAGAAACATGAGTACTTCCCAAAGTCTAGTCCTTGTTAAATGATCTTAGTTATTTCCAAAGTTTCAGCTATCACTCAGTATATTCCCAAATCTACATTTCTAGCCAGGACTCCCTCTTAAACCCAGACATTGAATTCTGAGCCATTTACATGACATTTTCAACTAGATGAATTTCAGTTATTTCAAACATCACATCTAAAAGCTATTTATATACACACAAAACTCCAGATTCTTCTCCTGGCTGCTCCAGTTCTCCTAGTCATCAAACTTGAAATCTTAGAGTCGTCTTTTAATCTGCTTCCTCATGTCCATTTCCTTTCCAAGTCCTATAAGTATTTCCTTTCCAGGGTTTCTTGTATCTGTCTCCACTTTTTTCATGCCTTCATCTACTCAAGGCCTCTACACATACCTAGATTACAGCCTCTTAGTCAGTTTCTCTGCCTCGAACATTCCATCTTCACCCAATCTGTCCTGTATATTTTCTGTGAGCCTTTCTACATAATAATATCACTACCATGCCCAAATATCTTCCATGGCTTTCCAAAACCCAAAGTACCAATATCTATAACCTGGTAATCAGAGCCTACTATACTCTTCAGATTTCTCTCCCCACAACCTTCCTTGCCAGTCAAACTGCTGTACCGCCCATGCTCCAAAATACTTTAGTGTCTTCAGTGACTCGTTCCCTGAAGGAAGACAAATGCTCCCTTGCCACTTCTCTTTTAGCCAAATACTCCCTATTTCTTCAAGGCTTGTTTCAAGCCTCACCTCCTCCCAATTCTAGGATGATTCATACTCCCAGTGATCTCTGAAGCATTCCAAACCCTAGCACTTTCCATCTCTACCACTCACCTTCTAACTAGTTTGGTTACTCCTTGTGAAATTGATTACATAATTTTGCGGGACTCTAGGGTTACAAGGTATTTGAGGAAGAGTGTCATGTTATCTTTTAGGAAGATGATTCTTTTTTTTAAGTTTACTTATATATTTTTGAGAGAGAGACAAAGAGAGTGAGCGAGGGAGAGGGGAGGGGCAGAGAGAAGGAGAGAGGGAGACAGAGAATCTCAAGCAGGCTCCACACTGTCAGCATGGAGCCTAATGTGAGACTCAAACTCACGAACTACAAGATCATGACCTGAGCTGGAACCAAGAATCAGATGGTTAACCAACTGAGCCACACAGGCACCCCAGGAAGATGATTTTGTATCAGTAGGGAGGATGGAGTGGGTGGAGGTGGGAGGCTGCATGTGAGGAAACCAGTTAGTAAACTACCTCAGGGTCAAGATACAAGGTGATGAGGGAAGAGTAGTGATATATTTACTGAAGAGCTACATCCTAAATTGAGTTTGGGAATATAGTGCAAAATGGAGGATATAATGCATTTGAATTACAGCTTAGAGAACACCATTTAAGCTTCATTTCATAAAAAAAAGTAGAAATTAGCATGAATTTTGGAAAATTGGTGAGAATATTAATATGATTCATTTAGGGATTACATGGTAAATATTTTTTTTAGGAAAAACTATTGATATTGAACTTCATAGTTTTAGCAGAGTTTTAGTGTGCATTCAGCTTTCCCCCCTCACACCTTTAAAAACAAATATAGGGGCACCTGGGTGGCTCAGTCGGTTAAGCGTCCAACTTCAGCTCAGGCAATGATCTCACGGTTCATGGGTTCGAGCCCTGTGTTGGACTCTGTGTTGACAGCTAGCTTGGAGCCTAGAGCCTGCTTCAGATTCTGTGTCTACCTCTCTCTCTGACTCTCTCCTGCTCATGCAATCTCTCTCTCTCTCTCTCAGAAATAAATAAAACATTAAAAAAATTTTTTTAAACAAATATAATATAAAGACAAATTATATATTTAACTTTGGTTAGGATCCAAGAAGAAATTCTTTATTAACTCCTTAGTAATGGGAAATAATGATCCAACCCAAGTATTGGCAAAGATGTGATTTTTGCAGAACACTATTTTTAAATAAGCCTGAAGATAAGATCCTTTTACTATTTGAATTGTCTACATTTATTTACTGTTTAATTCAGCTCCTCTAGGCATAATTATTCAAAATTCTACTTAGGGAAGCAAGCAAACCAATCCAGTCACTATGGTAATTGGGACTTCCTCACATATATTTCTTACAGTTCTTTTGTTGCTAATAATTTTTTCCCTTACAGGTAAAATGTCAATTACACTGATTTTTAGCAGCCTGTATTTGCAAGACCTGATCTTTTATCAGAGCTTCTATCTTATCAATTGAAAAGTTCAAGGGTATGTTAGCCCTGATATTTGTAGCAATGAAATGTAATGTTACTGAGCTTTTTTCATTTCCCCTTTTCAGGTTTGTTATTTTTGTGTTTATTTTCTCATGGTTTCAAAACTTACTCTTACCAAATTCCCAAGTCTGGAATTATTTTCTATCACTGCAGTCATTGAAGCATAGTATTGTTTTGTTTGCCATCCGGAACATCCTCCAGTTCCACACAGAGGGGAAGAAGAGGAGAAGAAAGAGGGAGCAGGTGCAGAAGTTCTATTCACAAGGGCACTGACCCTCAGCAGGGGCGTGACAGGGCTTTAAAATAGGATTAGACACCCAAACAAGAAAAAGGTCACACTTGACATTTCCACTGGAAATACCAATGCAAATAGAGCTGATCCTAGGAACATTTTTCACACACACACACACACACACACACACACACACACACACACACACACACTTGGTTCAACAGAAAAATGATAATTTTCAGTGAATTAATTCCCTAAAAGCTCAAAAAAGCAACCACTGGAAGTGGGGCCAACGGTAATAGCAAATATGAGTCAAAAAGCTCATTAGAGAAATTTCTTTTTTACTTATTTGCTGTTTTTAAGGGTTTGTTCTTTGCTTTGTCATGGAAGAAAAGTAAGGATGGAGTTGATGAGAAAAATGACATAAAGATTTGGAAATATTGATTATATTATACTCGAATTCATTTATTTTTAAAAATTTTGCCTCTAATCATATCAACCCCATTCTTACCAACAAATTGTTCCCTTTGTGTCCTGAATAATTGATGATAGATAATAATAATTTTTTTTTCTCAATTTTCCACTTGTATATTCAAAAGTAGCTGACCAAAGCATCCAATACCTAAGTAAACTTTGGAGGCACCTAGAAAAGGAAATCTATCTCAAGCTGCTTCAAGATCCACCAATACTTACTGAAGATTTCCAAATCATTCACCAAAAAGGAAATTGCCCATTGATCTCATTGCATGATTCTGAGAACATATGAAACTTCCAGTTCCAAAAATGAATGCCTTCATTGGTGCAACTGAGACATATAGCTATCAACAGTGTCCTCAAAGTAAGTCACATCAACATAGATTTATTCCCAATGTAAAGAATTCTTAGAGAGGAATAAGTAAATTCCAGGGGCCTATATGTATACCATCACCCAAAGGCAGTCCAAGAGAAATGTATCTGCTGTATGGAGCCATATTTTAATGTACTAGATATATATAAAGGGAAGTTCATCTATACACAAATTGTTTGTTAAGGTTTTTGGAAGATAGTCAATTCTACCATAAAGAAAGCAAAACCCTTGAAGTGAAGAACTTTCCTGACCTGTTATGATAGGACATGGGGGAAGGGTTGAATCAGTGTGTCCAAACTCCACTTTAATGTAATGATCACAGGTTTTGAGATTGTCTATCGAGCTGAAATAATAAAATTTGTAGCTTTTTACTATTCAAAGTTATATAGAGCTCTCACAATATCTAACTGGTGTAAGATTATCTGAGTTAAAAAATTGAGTTTCAGCCAAAAGAAGAAATAGAGAAAGAAAAGAAAGAAAGAAAACTACCCTTCCATGAGAAAATGTAGGATTCCATTAAGTTATTTGAAATTATAAAAATAATTCAAGGATTCTAATAAATACCTAGGGACTCCATATCCTAACCTGAGAGAGCTTCTGTAAACTGAAGCAGCACCCACAATTTTGGCTGAATTTAGCTTGGAAAATGTCTTATCACATTCTCATCTCACAAGTTACATGTAATGATCTAAATTGCCCCTTTAACCTTAATGAAATCCAAGTCCCTATTATACAGGAAAACATTTTTTACTAAAATCAGCTTTAAGGTCATAGTTACAGTCACGATTTTTTTAAACCACATATGCTATTGAGAATCTATAGATATTAACTGTAATGGAGACCATGAAGAAAACGAGAAACAGACTAGATTAAGATGAATTTGGAAAGCTGCAATTTTGGGGACTGACTAGTCAAGAGAAAGAATTTGTGTATATTACCTTTAAAAATATTCTAATAACAATATCTAATTTTACCTTTGGAGGTTTGCCAAAATAATCTCATCTAAGTATTTATGTGGCTATTACCACTGGGATCAATTAAGTGTTTAGCCAAAGATGCAATATTAAACTGAAATGTGAATTGGGAACTCTTGATGATCATATTACATAAAGCAGTTATAGCAAAAATTCATAGTTATAAGAAGATCATTTATTTACCTTTACTAAGGAGTTATAGGATTTTATGAGAAAATGTAAAATGAGTCTTGAGAGATAAGGTGAGAGACCAGAAAAAAGGAGATCAGATCACTTATTCACAGCTTTTAGATTATGTGGAAATAGAGAAGAATATTCTTACTTTTACTTTTTTAAGTTTATTTATTAATTTTGAGAGAGACAGACAGAGTGTGAGCTTGGGAGGACAGAGAGACAAGGAGAAAGAGAATCCCAAGCAGGATCAGCACAGAGCCAGACATGGGGCTTGAACCCACAAACCATGACAAGATCATGACCTGAACCTAAACCAAGAGTCTGACATTCAACTAACAAAGTCACCCAAGAACTCCATGAATATTATTACTTTTAAAAATGTATGGGGCACCCGGATGGCTCAGTCGGTTGAGCATCTGACATCCGCTCAGGTCACGACGTCACCATCCATGGGTTCAAGCCCCACATAGGGCTTTGCACTGACAGCAAGGAAATTGCTTCAGACACTCTCTCTATGTCCCTTCCCTGTTTATGTTCTCTCTCTCAAAAACAAATAAACATTTAAAAATTAAAAAACATAGGGGCGCCTGGGTGGCTCAGTCGGCTCAGCGCCCGACTTCGGCTCAGGTCATGATCTCACAGTTGGTGGGTTGGAGCCCCGCATCAAGCTCTGTGCTGACAACTAGCTCAGAGCCTGGAGCCTGTTTCAGATTCTGTGTCTCCCTCTCTCTCTGACTCTCCCCTGCTCACGCTATCTCTCTCTCTCTCTCAAAAATAAATAAAACATTAAAAAAAACCTTTAAATAAATAAATACATAAATAATAAAAAACATAAAGATAATGTTCAATTGCTTTTCTAATTACAAAATAATGCATGCTGAATTTACAAAATTTGAAAAATACAAAAATATAAGTATTTTAAAAAGGAATTATCTCTGTTCCTATAAAGCCATGTACTTTTCTAGTCCATCTCTAGTTATTTCTTTGGAATTCATTTTGAGAGGAAAAATTACTAAGTCAAAATTATAAACATTTGTAGTATCTTGCTACCAAAAGCACATTACTTTAAAACAATTACCTATGTCTACTCCCAAAATCAATGTATTTATCTTATTAACATCAAATATTAAATATTTTGTATATATTTAAATATATAAATGTATAGACATATACATATTTTTTAAATTTATCATCATTGCTTTAATCTGTATTTCTTTGATTACCAATGAGGTTGAAATTTTTTATTAGTGGAATAGTTATGGTTTCCTAATTGATTTTTAATAATAGCCTTTTTTTAATGTTTTTAACTAACTTATGGCAACAATGCTTTTTGCAAATATTTTTTCCATTTCATTATTTTACTTATGTTTTTTAAACAAATTTTCTTTTATAATTTATTCTACTGAATTTACTACATCGTTTTATGCTTAGAAAACTTACCCTTATCTCAAAATTAGTTCAATATATATAAATTTCTTCTAGAATTTGTATAGTTTTGGTGTATCTAACATTTATTATAATATATAGTAAAAGAATGCAACACTAATTTTGATTTTTTTCTCCAAATCTTGGCCTGGTCTCCCAACCAGTCATCCTTTATCCAAGACTTTATTTTTAATCATGACTTGTCACTTAAAACATGAGGAACGTTTCCAGAGCCCTCTATTCTAAAATTGGCTTATTTGTCTATTCTTGTTTTAATCCCATGCTATTTAATTTGTCATTTCTCTTAAGAGATATAGAGTGTCATTACCTTTAGAATAATTTGTTCAAGTTCCTAAAGGCAACCATGTTGGTCTTGTGATAAAGAAAGCACTAGACCTGTAAGTTAATTTGGAAATAACTGCCAACTATTTCATATCCAATTTTTACATCCAGAAGCAAGCAAACTTTCATGTTTCCTGAATGTTCTAGTAAAGATTTTTATTACTATTATTGATTAGCTCTTTTCCCCATTACATTTTCTTTGTTTTTTAGATTTTTGTTTTTCATTTAGGTTGGAGGGTTTTTTGTTTTGTTTTGTTGTTTTTTTATTGTTGTTTTTTGTCAAATAGGCAAGCTATTTTGGGAACATAAACCTTGCAAATTATTCATTATTTATCCATTACCTGGTCACTTTATGAAAATTTTTTTGCACTACATGTTTTAAAGTTGATTCCTTTATATTTCTCCAGATATACATCATCACATATAACAATAAATGTTCTCCTTTTTTTAAGTTGTACTTCCTATTTCTATTTCAGACAGAATAATATTAAGTAATGACTCATAGAAGTATCCTTGTCTTGGGGCACCTGGGTGGCTCAGTCGGTTGGGCAGCCAACTTTGGCTCAGGTCGTGATCGGGCTCTGTGCTGACTGCCAGCTCAGAGCCTGGAGCCTGTTTCAGATTCTGTGTCTCCCTCTCTCTCTGACCCTCCCCTGCTCACGCTGTCTCTCTCTCTCAGAAATTAAAAAATAAATAAATAAATAAAAGAAAAAAAAAAAGCATCCTTGTCTTAATCCTGATTTTGCATCTAGAGTTTCACTGTTAAATTTTACCTTGAATTTTGGTTTGGGCTATGAATTCTTTATCATTCAGTATTTCTATAGAATTAGAACGGAAACTTACATAAGACAGCATGTAGTATTAAGTAATATTCACTCCATGATAGTATCTAACCATACCATCTGATTGTTATCAGTCATCATTGTTTAAAAATCCAATTTTTTAATGTAATTGAAGTTAACCATGTAAAACATGCTTGAAGGATAGCATTGGAAGGAGGAAAAGTTAAACAACAGAAATCAAATTTCAAGGAAAAACAATGGGCTCCTAAGATTAAAGAAACTCACAAAGAAGTATGACATGATGGCTAGATTTAATAACATTCTCTGAGAAAAGGAAATGGTGTTTCTACTGCAAAATGAAACTATTCTTGAATAAAGTATTAGTTCATTTATTTTCTTTCTTCTTTGTCACAAAAGCATTTGAAGATTATGAATATGCCTCATTGTATAGCTTTGGTCCTATACCATAGTCATGTCAGTATTTTTGTTTCTTTGGCAGATTTTTCATTTTCTCTTTGATTTATAAGATAAAGCATTTCATCAATTGCAAAACACTTTTTGCACATTTCAGAACTCTCAGGTTGAGATGTGTCTGATAATCAAAGGTATCTTAATTTCACAAAAATGTGGTATTTAATTTCCAGGATAATTGATCATTTTGTTTAATCTTTCATTATCAGTTTTTTAGTTTTATGTCATTAAGATCAGACAATATAGCCTATTCACTTTCTATATGGGAAGAACTTATTGAGATGTTCTTTATAGAACAATGTAATCAATTTCTGAAAATATTTCACATACATTTTTTAAAGTCTATTCTTCATTTGAATTATGCAAAGTTCAATAATTAACTATAAATTCCACTTCTCTATTCTAATTTTCTAGTCTATATATTACCTACTTGACTTGTCAAAAGCTGTAAAGAAAGTGTATTATTCTACAACAGTTATGTTTTTGTCCATTGCTCTATGTATTTCTAGTATTCTTTACAATACATACTGATTTTTATTATAGTACCTATATAGCTCAGTTTTTGAAGGTTTATGACTTACTTTTCCATAGAGGGTTGTGCTTTTTATCAATGTGAAATGACCCAAAACATCCATTTTGATTCTTTGTCCCACTCTACAGTTCTAATAGTGTTTATAGATTCTACCCAGATCCTGACAATATGATGGCTATTCGTTGTATTTATCAGTGTTGTTAAAAAGTTTCATTTTATTTGGGGTTTCTAGATAGACGTTTTTTTGGGGGGCATTTAGAAGAGGCTAAGTTAGGCTTAATTCAAAACAGAAACCATCCCAGAACAAAAAGATTTACTGAATGCCCACAGTCTACAAATCTGTACTGAGCACTTATATGCATAGCTCATTTAAACATCATAGTAACTTTATTAGACAGACAGGCCTACTTCTCATATTTGTAGGTGGGATCCAGAGTATAAATGAAGGGATCTTTCTTTACCACCCACAGCTCTGTCCTATGTCAGAAGCGTCTCACACATGCATATGGAAATTGAAGCCCCTCATGTCCCAGCTCCATCTATTTCCATCCCCCTCTGCCAACCCCTTCCCTTGGTAGCAGAACTATAGCCCCATTGTCTATCCTGAGAAAATAGCCCTGAGAAAGAGTCCTATAATTGCCTGAAGGTAAGCCCTGCTGTTTGGGTCCAAAATTCTGAGGTCCACATTAACCAGAATATGGGGGGGCATAGGTTCTGGGAGAGTGGCCGTATCCTGTTGGACCCACAGACTCCCAGCCACATGTGAGATGAGGTCAGAGAAATGGCAGAGTAAAGTCCTCTAAGGTGGGGAGGAGCAATGTGCTGAGATATGACCTGGGTACTCAGGTCTAAGGGTTGTATTAAAGTAGATATTGGCCCTGGAAAATGGCAGAGACTGGTCTTGAACCTATATTTGTCCAATTCTAAGCCCATCTTTTCCATCTTTATCACTTATCTCTAACTTATGTGCATTCTAGAGATACAAAGATTTTAAACAATGGGCTATGGTGTTCTGGAAAGCACTTTGAGCTTCTTCAAGTTAAAAAAAGAAGAAGAAAAAGTTAAAGTATAGAAAACTTCTCCCCCTCAGAATGGTTACATTATTTTGCTGAGGAAGAAAACTGAGTTACAGAATCTACTTTTAACAGTGTTGGACTTATGTAACTCCATTCAGATGTTCCCCAAGAACATAGATTTTAGGCGGACTCAGAAGTGTCTCCATTACCTTCTGCATTAGAAAACATGGAAAAAACTGGAAATAATTGCAGAAGGGTGCTGCATTACCATTTGCACCTCCTTGTAAATCTCCAGGGTGCTCAAGAGGAGCAGGAATCCCTTGTCCCACATGGCCAATTTCTTACAGCGGGGGGGAAAAAAAGATTTTAAATAGGTTTGCCTCCTGCCTCTCACAAGGGAGCCTGGCACAGAGCTAAGGAGCTCCGGCAGGACCTTCAGAGCCTGAAAGATGTACCACAATTTCTCTTTTGTGACTAACAGCAGTTCCCTGGTGTGTCACACAGCATCTTACATGTACCGATGAATGGTTCATTAGCTCATTCCTCATCCTCAAAGCTGTACATAAACTGGATTCCTTCTTTAGCTTCTGTTCATTTAACTTTTTCCCTCTTTGCTTCAATAAGTCAGTTTTTTCTTTTGTTTTCATTCAGATGCCTTTAATTTTTAAAAAAGCTGTTCTGTATTTTTGCCATTCTAAAGTCACCACAACTTCTTCATTCCTATTGTTTAACAAAGCCATTTTCCTTTTTTTGCAGATCTTTCTTCTCAATTTATTCATAAAATATTCCTCACTTCTACTAACCTGTATGAGGGCAATGTTCATCACTAGCAATTGACCTGACCTTTTCATTGCTGCTATCTTTTCCACTCCACCTAACTTATAACTGAAAAACAGTTTCTAACACATCAAGTATGTTATAAATTTTAGCTGGACACAAGTGAAGATTGTGAAAGAGGCTGGAAATAGATTAGCTTATATGGTCAGGAGGAATAGATGGGCTCAGGGTGCATGTGTATAAATCAAGCATCCAATCATGCTGGCAAGGACTAAAATACCAGCTCCAGCAGCCCAGCACACCTTTAAGCAGATTCAAAGAGAGGTTAAGGGGATCAGAGAGCATGGAGGAGAGTAAAAACACCAACGAGAGAGCTGCTTTTATTTACGTCTACTTACCAGATATACAAAATACCAATGATGAGCAACACTACAAGCAGATCGTTTAATGATTCCCTTTTCTAGCTACCAGGGATGACAGCATCATTGGCAAACCTCCCAGAGTGGCACATACGTGGGTTCCTCAGTCTGATAGTGAGCAATGGATATTGCCTACTATCAGATGTAGCAAAACTTTTTTTTCAATTTAGGATATTATCATTTAATCAGATATAGTTTGTTCCATTCCGAATGGTTTAATTTTGTCACTGGTTGATTTAAAGGATTCAAGTAACACAGGACATCAAAAACCCAAGAGAAGGGTTAGAATTGCTTACTTTTAAAGATCTTCAAAAGCCTCACTTAGAATTTATCTACTTTGAAGATTTAAAACAAAGAAAACTGAGGCACATCTGGGTGGTTCAGTCAGTTAAGCGTCCGACTTGGGCTCAGGTCATGATCTCGCAGTTCATGGGTTTGAGCCCTGTGTCGGGCTTTGTGCTGACAGCTCAGAGCCAGGAGCCTGCTTCAGATTGTGTCTCCCCCCTCTGCCCTCCTCACGGTCTCTCCCTCTCTCTCTCTCACTCTCTCTCAAAAATAAATAAACAAAGGGGCACCTGGGTGGCTCAATAGGTTAAGCGCCTACTTTGGCTCACAGTTCATGGGTTCAAGCCCCGCATCGGGTTCTGTACTGACAGCTCAGAGCCTGGAGCCGGTTTCAGATTCTGTGTCTCCCTCTCTCTCTGCCCATTCGTGCTCTATCTCTCTCTGTTTCAAAAATAAATAAACTATAAAAACTTTTAATTAAAAATAAATAAACATTTTAAAAAATTTTTAAGGAAAAATTAAAGTTAAGCTTACAAAGTAAATGTATAAAAATCATTTTGACTTCTGCAATTATTTTCAGATGAATTCTTTTCCATTTAACTATGCACAGTTTCCTTAATAAATAATTTTTAATTTAAGAGAATTTAGTAATCATAGACTTGAAGTTTTTCCCTTTTTAAAAACGTCATTATAGCCCAAAATAATCTGGGCAAAAAACAACAAATAAAATTGAATTATTTTCTTAAACATCAGTTCACTTCTCTAACATGTATAACAATTAATGTAACATATTTTACAGTTCAAATTAATTTATATTAGGCTGAGGATTTTGAATCTTTTAAAATATTCTTTGGTCACTCTTACTGGTAAGTGACTGTCATTTTCTTCCCCAAATATCATTAGAGTTTAAAGTTCTTAGATTCAGACAGGTTTTTCTCTATTTGAAAGAAGTGATATTGTATTCTTCATCATCTATCTTTAAAAAAATTTTTTATAGTTTATTTTTATTTTCGAGACAGAGAGAGACAGAGCATGAGCAAAGGAGGGGTAGAGAGAGAGGTAACACAGAATCTGAAACAGGCTCCAGGCTCTGAGTTGCCAGCACAAAACCCAATGTGGGGCTCGAACCCATGAACTGTAAGATCATGATCTGAGCCCAAGTCAGATACTTAACCCACTGAACCACCCAGGTGCCCCTATCATCTATCATTAGTGCTACCTGGTTTTTAGTTTTAGTGCATGGTTAATAAGTATTTTTTTAGTTAATAAAATTTAAAAGAAACTTTAAGCTCCCAAACTTTGCCACTTATAAATATCAGACTAAAGAAGCAAAAATAACACTCCATTCTCCCTATGACCATGTAAATCTAGCTACCTAGTACCACCAAAATATATTTAACATCTTAAATGCCTAACTTATTGTTAAGGCATAACTCAGATACTTTTTTTTTACTAAAATAAAAAATAAAATCTTACTAATGTAGGCCAATTAAGCTGCTGACCAGCTTGACTTGGTAAAATGACTGATTCTCTTATATGGGTGCTAGAAATTACAGAGCTGAAGAGAGAAATCGAAATCAGAGGGGTAATCACAGAGAGATCTTGAATTGGACCAGCAAAAGGATTTCTAAGAACTTCAGGACCCAGTTCAGTGATGGCAATGAAACTCAAATTTAGAGAGGCATATATGAAATTAAACAGTAAGAAATATTGGCAACTATAATAATTTAACAAATGCCTTCTTTATTTCATGATAAAAATAATATCCAGCTAATTGGCTGAAAGTAGCCATTTATATATAGTATTTTAGCATGACTTTATTTTTAATTTATCCTTTTACTTTCAATCAATTTTTACAAAATGATTGTAATTTTCTTCTTACTCAAAGAATCTACTTTGGTTTTTTATAGTTACATATATAATAATCAGTAAATCTGCTCTGTGGCCTTTATTACCAAGCCTTTGTGCACCTCATATGGTTAGCCTTATCAATAATTTGCTAGTACGTTACTTTTTTCAGTGAAAGTATAATTTTATCTTTGCATTTATAAGGCATTTACTATTAAAGTCAAAAGTAGACATTGATATGTTAATATGCAGAAAATCATCCTTCTGGGCATGGCAACAAGAAAAAACATAGTCTATAGTTTTAATGCAGATTTAAACTTTTTATGGCATTGCTATACTAATATGCTAATATTAATTTAATAAATGTTTGTTGGCTTGAACTCTGTGACTACACTGTTTTTTGTATGCTTATTTGTTTTTGCCTTTTTGTTGCTTTAATGGTAGTTGTCAGGAACATCATATATATCTCGCTCACTAGTTTAATAATGGTATAAATTAGGGGAAATTTTTTACTCTTTTTTTTTTTAAGTTTTATTTATTTATTTTTGAGAGAGACAGAGACAGCATGGGAAGGGGAGGGGCAGAGAGAGAGAAGGAAAGAGAGAGAATCATAAGCAGGCTTCACACTGCCAGCACAGGGATTGAACCCATGACCATGAGATCATGACCTGAGCCAAAACCAAGAGTTGGGCACTCAAACAACTGAGCTACCCAGGTGCCCCTTTAAGTCTTTTAAAAAGATGATCAACAGAAGAATCTTGGTCTCCTGAATCCTAGAGTCTCTACTCTTTTTGAAGTTCATATACAAGCTAAATTCTTCTAATAAATAATTTATTCTTCTAGTTATGAAATGATTCAACAATATCCCCATAAAATAAAGAGAAGTATCCTTATTTTTTTTAATTTATTTTTTTAGTTTATTTATTTTTGAGACAAAGAGAAACAGAGCATGAGCGGGGGAGGGGCAGAGAGAGAGGAAGACACAGAATCTGAAGCAGGCTCCAGGCTCTGAGCTGTCAGCACAGAACCCAACGTAGGGCTGGAACCCACAAACCATGAGATCATGACCTGAGCCCAAGTCGGCCGCTTAACAGACTGAGCCATCCAGCCACCCAAAAGTATCCTTATTTTAGACAGGAAGAGTTTAAAGAAAATAAAATACAATAAGCACTATTACAATCCAGTCTGCTACTGTCTGTAAACCACAATGATAAACAGACAGCATTTCCCCTGTTACCCACCCAGGGGCCCTTAAGGAACATTCCAATATTCTTCCCTGTCATCCATTACAGTCTGAACAAGTCCCAGAATAGTACCAGAGCTGAGGATTCTCTTATTTGGTAAAAAAAAAAAAAAAGTGGAAGAACTCAGAACTATTTTCTGATCCTTTTTAAAAACTCAGATGCTACCATTCAAATCTACATTACTCCTCTAGAGAAATACAGAGGTCTGTCCTTGCTAATAGGGAGGTGATTGAAACCAAAAGAAATCTACAAACACATGAATGGCATGTTTTCATTTCCCTCAATGATGCCTCAAATGTCCATCTTTCCTTGGTCATTTCCCACTTTTCTAGATTCAACCAAGAAACCTAGCAAATGGCAAGTTATCTGGCAAACTGTTCATCCTGTCTACAAAGAAAATTAACCATAGCCATTGCTCTTTTAAAAAACATGGAGAAATAAGGGAACCTGGGTGGCTCAAGCATTGGATGTTGGACTCTTGATTTCAGCTCAGGTCATGATCCCAGGGTCATGGCATCAAGCCCCACATTGTGCTCCATGTTGGGTGTGAAGCCTGCTTGTGATTCTCTTTCCCTCTGCCTCTCTCCCCTGCTCACTCTCTCTCTTTCTAAAATAAAATTTAAAAATGGATATATATATATATATACATATATGCATACACACGTGACATACACACAGAGATATGTATCATATCCTTAAAATTATTCATTGGTAAATTCTGCATATTTCATTTTGATTTTTTGAAAGAAATAACCAGGAAAGCACAAATGACAAAAACTGAAAATCATTTTTCTTTGTAACATCCCTATACACAGTAGTTATGAAAACAGTCATTTTTACAGCATTGAAAGAAGGCAATTAGGAGGAACCTTAGAGTTGCTCTGGGTCCTTCTAGACATTTGCATGACTATGAAGGTTCCTGCTGCTTTGTCTATAAAATGGAACTGGTAATACTTATCACTCTGCACTTTACATCTTTAACTTCCTTTGCTGTGAAGGCTGATATACATATTTCCACACTGCGTAACAAAGATAGTTCCTCTATGGAAAACAGTCGTGATAACTTCTTAAGAATAGCCCACCACTACAAATCTTTGAAACAAGAAATGGAACAGACTACCTGAAAAAAGCAGAAAGGTGGCATTCATTTTAAGGCACCACAATTGGCAGGCCAAGAGTTAAGAGAGAGTATGGTCATTACATTAAGAATTGCCTACAACAGGGACCTTCAGGTGGCTCAGTTGGTTAAGCTTCCAACTTCGGCTCAAATTATGATCTTGCAGTTCATGAAATTGAGCCCCGCATCAGCCTGTGTGCTGACAGCTCAGAACCTGAAGCTTGCTTCAGATTCTGTGTCTCATTCTCTCTCTGCCCTCCCCAGCTCTCTCTCTTTTTTCTCTCTCTCTCTCTCATGCATACATGCTCTCTCTCAAAAAAATAAATAAACACTAAAAATTAAAAAAAAAAGAAAAGAATTGCCTACCACAAAACTTTAGGGATGCATGGGTTGGAAGGTAGGAGTTGGGGAAGAGAAGACATTTTCTTCCTCAGGTTGAGGGCTAAGAAATTTCATAACTTTAGATGTTAATAAATGAATAAGCTTCAAAAAGAATCTCAATTTTTTTTGCTATACTTGTATGTCATAGTATTCACCCCTAGAATGAAATTGAAAGTTTTAAAACAAAAATTTCAAACTAATCCACTCTATAGTTCTAGCAGATATTCCTGGGAATTTCAAATCAAACGAATTTGAGAACTGTTATGAAGGATACAAAAATCATAAATGCCTTTGCTTAATCCAGAAAGCATGTAAAGTCATGGATATTTTCCTTAGTTTTTAAAATTAAAAAGATGAGTTAGCTTTTAGTGATGAAGCACATTCCCAATTATATGGTTTATTACACAGTTACTTAGAATAATTGGGTGCTTCTGGAAAATGGCCCTCTAAGATATTTAATAGTCCATTTGATAATATTTTAATAGAAAACTATACACTCAAGTCAGTTGAATAGTATATTATACTTAAATACTATTTACTGAAATCCTGAAGTAATCTCCTATTCCTCTGAAATGCATGATTATTAAACAAGAGTGAATTAATATGTACAAATAAATTTTAAAATATACCATTTGTTTTTAAGTTTGCTAAAGAAAAGATATTTTTGCAACCAGGATCCACTGGTCTGCTTTGTATAACCCCCAATCTCCCCACCCCCACCTATTCCACCCAAGGCCTGAGCTATACGAAAATTTTGCAAAGCCTTGCATTGTTCTCCCTGACACCAGATCAACCAACACAAAAAAGCAACTGCCAGCTCAAAAGCAATCCGGTGATAGAGCCTGGTGCTATCTAATCAAGGGCAAAAGGTCACTTCCGAACAACTGGGCAATAAAAGATTATTTCTAGGGACAAAACAGAGAGGCCCAGAGGTAGGGGGTAGAAAGTGGGGAGGAGTTGGGAAGGAAGAAGGGCAAAAGGGCTCCCGTCTGTGGGAGGAAGTGCATTGACTCTAGGCAGCAGACGGGAACCATCTGGCTCCTTCCGAGGTCTGTTCTTAAAACAAGAGAGAAAGCCCCTTTAAAGGGGCCAGTGACTCTGAGCTGTGCAATTCACATTTTTTAATAATATGAAACCAGCTTTCCCAGGCATAGAAAAATCAGAGAAAGAGAGAGAGAGAGAGAGAGGAAAAGAGAGAGAGAGAGAGAAAATAAGTCTTTTCCCAAATAGGAGATACATCCACAAATGCTAACTGGAGGATGCCTTGCTTTTTAGTAAACAAACTCTCGTTTATGTTTATGAGTACTAAGTAGATGATCCAGCAAATAGTGTTTAAGTAAAATTTAAAGTTAGCCTTAAGGTAAAACACACACAGAGACACACATCATTTTTAAAAGAATATAAAATCCTCTTTTGATGATGCAGCCCTCCTACTTTACCACTCTCCTCCCTCACCCTCCGAAACTCTCTCTCTACAGTAGTCTTCTCACTTGTTCTTACTGAAGCACTTTGGAATGGGTACAAGGGAAGGCAAGGGCCCTATTGCATTCAGCCCTGTTGCCTTGGTCTAGAGGAAGCCAGAATTACAGCATACCCTATCCCCCTCGCCGCCCACAAAAGAGTTACCAAGTATGTCCTCAATTTTCTCATCTGTGATTTTTTTTTTTTTTTAACACTGAGTAATTACCAACTGAAATAGAAAGTGCCCAGGCTGAGAGACTACTGCTGGCTGTGTGGCTGCAAAAATGAGATCCTAATTACAGTAATTCAAAATCCACAGGACAGGAAGCCCAATCATTTTCAGACTTTTTTTTTTTCGTTCTCTCTCTCTCTCTTTCTTTTTGGAGTAGTACAGCATGGCTAACAGACCAGCTCATCTGAGACATTTCAGGGTGGGCCACAGTATGATATTCATGTTTCTAAATATGAACATCTTTTTAAAATGGCTGTGTTCAAGACCTGGGATTTGGAATAAATGTCTGTCAACCACTCTACCAGTACTGCTAGAAAGGAAATAGAGCTGTAAATGTCTTCTCCGAGGACAACTAAACCTTTGTCCCAATAGAACACACTGAGAAATTATTCTACAGAGGAAATTTCACAGAAGTAGGAAATAGAAATGTAGATAAAACTGAAACTTGCTTTTTGACATCCTCATAATCATAAGAAAAAAATTATGAGAAAAATATTAAAGTAAGATCATAAGAAATTATAGCACAAAAGCATATTAAGATTTCCTCTCAAGAAGAATATTGTCATAGATAAATTTAAATGCCATACTGTACATAAACAAATAAGATGATAATGGTGGTGGTGGCCAACTTTTATTAAATGTCTATTAAATGTCTACTACATATCAACCATTGAGTGGTAGATACAATGGGATTGCCACAGAAAGGTACCCAGAATCCATTTCCTCAAGTTTATCATCTAAAAGTGATGGCATAAACCCACCTGCAAAACATGCAAAAGAATATACAGATAAGCCCAATACTAATAGTTTCTTAATCCTTAAGGGATATGGGAATACAGTGTGCTCTGGATTAGGGGTTCCCTTGGGAAGGACTTTAATGATGAGATAAATTTCAAACAAGAATTTTAAAAACACTCATGAACTTTGAAGACATTATGCTACATGAAATAAGCTAGACACAAAAGGGGATACATTGTATATGACATACCAAATTTATAGAGACAGAAAATAGAATAATGTCTGCCAGGGGCTGGGTAAGACTGGAGAATTATGATTTAATGGGTATAGGGTTTCAGTCTGAAATGATGAAAAATTTCTGGAAATGGATAGTGGTGATGACTACACAACCAAGTAAATGTATTTAGTGCCATCGGATGATACAGTCATTAAAAAAAATGGTTAAAATATTACATTGTATGCTATGTATATTTTATCACAATAAAAAGAATGCAGTAAGACAAAACTTTAAAAAGAAAGCAGAAGGAGCTTCAAAGTAAATGGGACTAGCTTTAAGACCATCTCTGCCACTTAATAGCCATATAACCATGGGCAAGGTACTTCTCTTTGAGGTCCAAATTCCTCAGCTATGGAATAGAGATAATGACATTCACAATACAGGTTTATAAATACAAGAAATAATATAAAGTCACCACTTAGAATATGAATTAACCAGGATTCTTGGTTGCAAGCAATGGAACCACAAATGAAGTACGTTGGGGAATTTATTGACTTATTAAAGCAAAGAACAAGAGGGTAGGCAAGGCCAGATGCTGGCAAAAGGAACAACTGGAAGTAAGCTGTTGTCCAATAATATCAAGCTCTTTTTGTCTGACCTGCCATTTTTTTAAATGTTTTATTTATTTCTGAGAGAGAGAGAGAGAGAGAGAGACAGTGTGAGCAGGGGAGGGTCAGAGAGAGAGACAGGATCTGAAACAGGCTCCAGGCTCTGAGCTCCAGCTCAGAGCCCGTTGCGGGGCTCGAACCCACGAACTGTGAGATCATGACCTGAGCTGAAGTCGGATGCTTAACCAACTGAGCCACCCAGGCGCCCCTGACCTGCCATTTCTGCAGAGTAGTTTCTCTGACTGCTAGAGAATATGACTAATGGGATTTTATACACACTTTTCTATGCTTTCACCACTGGGTAAAAAGAGAGCTCTTCCTTTGGTCCTATTTGAAAAACTCCTGGGGAAAGACTGGTTGAACTTGCTCACATGCTGAACCCCTAGCCCAATTACTGTGGCTGGGCCAGGAAGTGAGAAAACCCCATTAAAAGCCCAAGTTAAGGAGGGAGGATGGAGATAGCCACTGGGAGAGCAGATGTGAACCAAGTAGCTATCTTACTGGATGACTACTACAACCAATTTAGGAAATAATCGTCTAGATTTTATATACAAGATAACTGAACGGAGAAATTATCATTTTATATACGAAATATGCATTTTGGGTACCTGGGTAGTTCAGTTGGTTAAACCTTTGATTCTTGGTCTTGGCTAAGTCATGATCTCACAGTTCATGAGTTCAAACCCTGTGCTGGGCTCTGCGCTGACAGCACAGAGCCTGCTTGGGATTCTTTCTTAACCTCTCTCTTCCCCTCCTCTGCTTGCGCTCTTTCTCACTCTCTCACAATAAATTAATAAAACTTAAAAAAATGAATTTTATATTGTTCTGAACCAATTCAATCACTCATTATTAACACTGTCTGAAATAAGTTACTACATACAGAATAATTTTCTGAATAACTGAAATTTACTCTCCTAAGGATTAACATTTTTATTTTGAACTTTACCTAAAATAGATCATTATAAAATATAAAGAAACTTTTTTATATATTCAAGATCATTTATCATGAAAATAAAATGTCATACTACATTGCACTATACTAATACTTTCAGGAAAAATTTTTGCTCAGAACTGCTCAAATCCTTCACTCCAAAGCTCAGAGGTCATATTTAGGTCAACATTTGTTACATCTCTTGGTACTATTCTCATTTTTCTGCTGGAAAAAAGCAAACAAAAAACACACACAAGAAAAACGAAACAAACACAACCCTTTCTTCCTATCATCCTTCATCCTGCTTCTAACTGCTGAGTATTGAACATTAGGTAATTAATCACTGTAAGTAAAATAAGATTTTCAGGTATTTTATAGGAAAAAAAGTGACTGGCTTCGATCCAAAGAATTATTGTAGGTGTTCAAGGATTTGTTCTTCAGGTACACAGAAGTGTTTGGAAAACTAGAAGCCAACCTCTGATTGAAATCCAGGTACTTCAAAATATTGAATCAAGACATCTTAAACATTATGGTAGAATCAAAGATGGCAGACACATTGAAAGTTTCTAACCTAGTCCTTAAAACATCCAATTAACTATATACAGAATATCTTCTAGTTTATACTGCTTGGTTTGGAAATACAATAGAAATTCAGAAGAAATATGTTAGAATATTTGCAAGGCAAATTTATTTGACCCAAGACACATTAGCTATTGAATTTGTCAACTAGCTTTTCGAAAAAAGTATTAACCAGATGAAGACAATCTTGACTCTAAGATAGATCATTAAAGTGACTGACAAAGTACCTACTGAAACAGAGATCTCTCTCACAGTTAATACAGTAATCCTTATTGAGAATTGTGATTTCCACAATTTCTCTTCAAGGTGACTTTGATTCTGCCCTTGACCAAAGCATTGATGGTTGTGGCAACAACAACATGTTTAAAGGAAGAATGACCCAGAGGAACATGGAGAACATGTATGCTCTCTTTATTACTTAGCAATTTTCAGAAAAGCTTGTGATATTTTCATCTCTCACCAAAAAACGAAAAGTACATGGCCTAGTATTTTCAATAGCAAATGCTCAAATACTTAAAGAATTTAATCAAATATGTGATTGCACATTCTTCAAAGAGGAACTGAGTGCTGAAGGAAAGATTAGGGAGGACAGGAGAAATCCAGAAGAGCTCTCTTCATTGTTTTCTCTTTCAGAAAGGCTAGTAGGCATAGAAAATGTTATTTTTCTCATGTGATTAAAAGAAGAAATAAGTGATAAGATGTCAAGAGCAACCACAAGCAAAAAGAATGCAGTTCCTACACATGCTAACTGGCTTCCATTCTAGGAGTGTAAACCCGTAGATAAAACCTGTGCCCCTGCCAAGGCATTAAGTCTTTCCAGCTATGTAAACTGCAGAGTTTGCAAAGGAACAAATCCAGGACATAACCCCCTTGAAAACAACAAAAGGGATACTTGTCCAGACATTCACATTGCATCACGCCACTTCACAACTTATAATGAGTGCAGAAAAAGAGGCATGGTTTTGGCATGGCTAGTTCTGTAATTCTCATTCCATAAGACAAAACAAGCACATCGCTGTTTTCTAGGCTACATTTTATCTGCTTGAATCTACCTAGTGAGACACGGACAAAGCTGTTCCATCAAACTAAGCCAAATCAATGTGGGATTTTTTGCTATAAACTGTAAACTTATTAGCAATCAATCAAGGAAGGCCTGATACACTTATTTTAAAAGTTTATCTAAGTGTCTTCTTTCCTCCCCCTGTGTATCTCACTAATAATTGGCTTCCAGTACTGAAAGTTTGAGGAAATTTTGTTATGTTTTCTGTGTATATTGGGTTTTTTTGTATGTTCTTTCTATACAGTTCATACTACCCTAGATGCTTAAGCCTACACCTTTCATAGTTAGGAAGAAAAATTTTGTAGATAAAAACACATACAGGGATAGATGGAAAAATAGACAAACAGAGAGACAGGTAGCTAATCAATTATACCCTTTTACCACCATGAGATTTAGGGTATAATTTTCCCCTCCTAAGTCTTCCATCTTTATGTAACAGACCAGATATTTATAACCTGCACTTTGAAAATAGCTACTATGTGGAAAGGGCCATATTTGACATTTACAAAGTTAATAAGGTAATATCTAAAGTGTCAAAACATGTCTATTTCATAAATTTTTTCCCCTAGCATTTTCGAGCTTGTCAAAATTTTGCCACAATTTTAGTTTCAGGTTTCTATAAGCTCGGATTCAAATTGTCCCATTTTCAGTAAACTTGGGAAATCTTACCTCACTGCCAATATTTGCAATATAAAATAGTAAAGGCCACAGCAATTTACAAGATTTTTTAAAACTCAATCTGAGAGATTTATGATACACTATGTATTCTTACTTCCTGCAATATGTTACTCAAAAGATTAGAGAAAAATTAAGAAGACTGAAATCACAACATTTTGCCACAGGTTTCTTGTTCCTGCCTTCATCTCTTTGGTCTCTCTAACTACTTACATTAATGAAGTATGGAAGAAAAAATATATTATTCGCTATCTTAGTACATCACCAATACAGAAAACATGTAGTTCAACAATCCTTCCCCTGCTGAATAGTGAAGAAGAGTGTTTAGCATGGCGAAGATTAGTTATATATGGCCCAGAGCCACTCCCGAGGAGCTTGTTAACTACTCGAAGAGTTGGAACTAACCATAGTAAATATTACATTGCCAACTGAAGGCAATCCATTTTCTCTGGCAATCGGGGAGCATTGGTAGGGCTGATAACGTCTTGTGAAAGTGGAGGAGCTGCCTAATGGAGGTTTGATATAAAGACACTGGCTACCTCTGCATGCAGGTAAGTCACTGAAGTGCTTACAGATTGGAATCCTTATCCTAATATTTGAAGGATTATCTTCTATCTAGAAGCCATACTGCATTAGTTTGCTAGGGCTGTCATAGCAAAATACCACAGACTAGGTGCCTTAAACAACAGAAATTTATGTTCTCATAGTTTTAGAGGCTGGAAGCTCAAGATCAAGGTACTGGCAGGATGGGTTTCCGGTGAGGCCTCTCTTCCTGGTTGGTGGATAGCCACCTTCTCACTATGTCCTCACATGGCCTTTCCTCTGTGCTGGCTAAGAGAGAAACAGAAAGAATATTTTCTTATGTCTCTTCCTCTTCACATAAGAACACAAGTTCTATTGGATTAGAAGGCTCCATCTTATGACTTCATTGAACTTTTGCCTTATTGCTCTGTCTCCAAACACAGTCATACTGTGAGTTCAAGCTTCAACATGTGAATTTGGGGGAAATATAATTCAGTCCCTAATACATACCTTAAGTCGAGAGAGTTATGGAGGGCTAAGAGTTATAGAAGATTATGATACTTAGGGCCACAAAATTGAGGCCCTTGTAAGTTTCCTTGGGGAAAAAAAATACCAGTCTCCATTGAAATATGCTTTAGTTTTATGTCTCTAGCTTTTATAAAAGATTTGTCACATGAACTATTTCTCTCTTTTTGAGGGATATTGTCTATTCCCAATATTCAATTCCTTCTACATAAGCTCTGTGTAAGATTTGTCTTTTAGAATTTAGTGCCCGGGGCAAAAGCTGTCTTCCCTTGAACTTCCTATAATTCCTTAAAATGCCAAGAAACTCATACTATAATATTTTCACTTTTTCTGCTAGTCTGGCAGGAAATTTTGGGTCGTATTGGAAGTTCAAACATAGCAAACTTATTAACTGCTTATATTTGCAACCATCCTCTTACATGTTTTGGTTTTCATCCTGATTCACTTATTACTTTTTTAGTAAAATCTCTTAACATGCTTTTTAGCAGGCTCAATAAAACACAATTTCATGAAAAAGGTAATGCTTAAACAAAGTCCTGGCACTTTGTTTCTTCATAAAGTATCTTCATAAAATTAACCCAGATTTTTTTTACCTTTTAATGTTTATTTTGCTTTTGAGAGAGAGATAGAGAGAGACAAAGCACAAACTGGGTCAGAGGCAGAGAGAGAGGGAGACACAGAATCACAGCATCAGATGCAGGCTTTAGGCTCTGAGCTGTCAGCACAGAGCCCAACGTGGGGCTCAAACCCACGAACCGTAAGATCATGATACGAGCCCAGGTTGGATGCTTAACTGACTGAGCCACCCAGGCACCCCTAAACCAGATTTTTAAAAATCAGATGGCAAATACCAGTTTTTGTGAAAATAACACCTATAAAATTAAAAAAAAGAATAGTCACCAAAGAAGAGAATTATAATTTATCCTTAAGTTTCCACTCTTCATACCCAGGAAAATGAATACCTGGCAATGAATATAAAAATAAAATTTCAAAAGTAGCAGAACCCATTTAAAAGTGGAAGACAAAGCTTCCAACAGAATTAATAAATAATTTTAAGCCATTATATACAAATTAACTTTTATACTGATGAGTAGTACATCATCTTAGCTAGCAATAGTCACTAGGAAATAAGTTCTACCCTTTTGCTGATGTGAGCCCACTGTTCTGCATTGTACCTCTATACAACGTAGCTTACCACCAGACAGTGTGGGTTAAAGAGTAAACAAAAGAAGCACCAGCAGCAGGGTGGCCAGGAGGAAAAGGACAGATTCCCTTTCTGAGTCTCTGCATGTGCAAGGAGGTTACTTCAAGTGCTCTGGATGATAAGATTAATGCCTAAGGAAAAGCTGTGTTTTTTAAGTTTTAGAAGGAAACTAGTTTCTAGAACGGGAGTTTATGAAAGAAAAGGTAAAAAAAATTAGAAACTACAATATTAAGCTCTTTTTTTTTATCATAGTACAAAATGAGTGCATTGGAAGAACATGTCGCACTATGTTGTGTAAATGTGGTACACGTGTTGTGTGAAAGCCCAGAGGATGCATTTACAAAATATCAGCAACATGTGTTGATAATATTTAAAATCTATCAATCGTGCATGAATGTCAGAAAACAATATGTTGTTGGATCTGCTGAACAAAGAAAAACTAACACAAAAAACTAGGTAATGTCTTCCTGAAATTCTCCACAAATATGACAGACCTCCATAAAAACTCTGCCTTGTACTGTGGTTCTAATTAAATGGGGGAAAAAATTAAGTAAAGCAACTTACATTCTGAGAGGGGAGTGATTGGAAGTCTCTGGGAAAATGTATTTTCACAAAGCAGGTAAGAAAGACTAAGCTAAACCCTGTATGGAAAATTAGATCAAGACGGACACTGAACATAATCAACTACCTTTTCTATCTAAAATCTTCTAAAACAAACAGGAAGGATGACATGGGAGACAATAACTCCTGAAGAGTATTAGAAACCATGAAATGGTATAGTTAGAAGAGTACCTGGCAAGGCTATAGAACAATAGGAATTCTCACTTACTGCTGGTGGAAATGTAAAAATTATGTAGCACATTGGAAAATTTGGGTATTTTCTTATAAAGTAAAATATACACTTAATGCTGTGGACTGTTTGTATGCCTCCCAAATTTATACATTAAAGCTTAATCTCCAACATGATGATAATTGGAGGTAAAGCCTTTGGAAGGTGATTAGGTCATGAGGGGTTAGCCCTCATGAAAGGGCTTAGTGCCTTTTTATAAAAGAGACTTCAGAGAGATCCCTCACCCCTCCCACCATGTGACGACATAGTAAGAAGATGGCCTTCTATAAACCAGGAAGAAGGTCCTCAACCAGATACTGAATCTGTCAGCACCTTGATCTTGGGCTTTACAACCTCGATAACTGTAAAATATAAATTTCTATTGTGTATAAACCACTCAGTCTATGGTATTTTGTTATACCAGCCCAAATGGACTAAGGAAATGTATAAAATATGCAAATTTATTTTTCCATATGTCATGACAAGAAAGCCAAGAATCCCAGAAAAAAAACCTGCTGCTCATCTGTGTACCGTGCTCATATCCCACAGTCTATTTCCACAGCACAAGGGCACTTATTGCAACATACAGTGTGCTTGTTTATTATCATCTATGTCTCTTATTAGAGCATCAGCTCTGTGAAGGAAAGGATTGTAGCTATCCTGTTTAATGCTGTATCACCAGAACTCTAGCAAAAATTTTATAAATTTGTTAAATTGAATGATTCAATTCCAACTTAGATGATGAGAGAAATATCTAAAAAGAATGGCTGCAGCATCAGTACATCATCAGTACATTTATTCATTTTGCCTCCACTCACTGTAGTAACCTAACTGAACACTTTATAAATAAGTATAGCACCTAGCTTAACATTTTTCAGAGAAAGTTAGTGATGCCTATTTATTTATTTTTTTTAATGTTTTAAATTATTATTTTTTTTAATGTTTTTTATTTATTTCTAGGAGAGAGAGAGACAGCGTGAGCAGGGGAGGGTCAGAGAGAGGGAATTACAGACTGAAACAGGCTCCAGGCTCTGAGCTGGCAGTCAGCACAGAGCCCGACGCGGGGCTCGAACCCACGAACCCGTGAGATCATGACCCGAGCGAAAGTCGGACGCTTAACCAACTAAGCCACCCGAGCGCCCCTGTTTTAAATTTTTTTTTAATGTTTTTTTATTTATTTATTGGAGAGAGAGACACAGCATGAACAGGGGAGGGTCAGAGAGAGAGAGGGAGTCACAGACTGAAACAGGCTCCAGGCTCCGAGCTGGCAGTCAGCACAGAGCCCGACGCGGGGCTCGAACCCAGGAACCGCGAGATCATGACCCAAGCGAAAGTCGGACGCTTAACTGACTAAGCCACCCAGGCGCCCCTGTTTTAAATTATTTTTAAGAGAGAGTGAGACGGAACTCAAGCGGGGGAAGGGCAGAGAGAGAGGGAGACACAGAAACAGAAGCAGGCTCCAGGCTCTTAGCTGTCAGCACAGAGCCTGATGCAGGGCTCAAACTTGATAACTGTGAGATCATGAACTGAGCCAAAGTCAGACACTTAACCCACTAAACCAGCCAGGTGCCCCAGTGATCCCTATTTAATATAGTGATTCAATACTAGGAGAAATAGAAATATGCTAGTTTAATCTACATATTTGAATTAATTTTGTAATAGCTTTCAAAGAAGAAATGGAACCTACGAGAAAGAATCCAAATATATAATTCATATTTTCCCAGGATTCCTTGATATGGTAATACAGCAAACCTCAGACTCAGTTAAACAATTTCTGAGCATCATACTATATGAAGTTCTTAAAAATGCATCTATTTTGATTTGAAAATTGTATTTTTTTTAAGTTTAAGTTTATTTATTTTGAGGCAGAGAGAAAGCAAGAGTGGGGGAGAGAGAAAAAGGAGAGAGAGAATCCCAAGCAGGCTCTGCACTGTCAGTGCAGAGGCCACTGTGGGGCTTGAACCCACAAACCATTAAGATCATGACCTGGGCCAAAGTCAGACTCTCAACCCACTGAGTCCCTCAGGTGCCCTGGCTGAAACCTTTTAAAAAACTATAAGTAAAGTCAACTTTTGAAAAAGGCACAGTTGTATGAGTATGCAAGGATGTCTTACATTTGTTATTAAAATGTCTTGAAATTGTATGCCTTTAATGCAGTAGAGGATTATTTAGAAACTGGAGATTCAGGTAGTCAGAAACAAAAATTTTAGAACAAAGAGCCAAAGAACAAATAGAGAGAGATGAAATTTTTAAAAATACCCAAGACAAATGAAAATGGAAACACATCATTCCAAAAATCTATGGGAGACAGCAAAAGCAGTTCCAAGAGGAAAATTCATAGTGATACAAGCCTACCTCAAGAAACAAGAAAAATCCCTAATAAATTATCTAACTTTACACCTAAAGGATAGCTAGGAAAAAAAGAACAAGCAAGGCCCAAAGTTAGTAGAAGGAAGAAAATAATAAAGATAAGAACAGAAATAAACAAAACAGAGTCATTAAAAAAATAGAAAAGATCAGTGAGACTAAAAGCTGGCTCTTTGAAATATAAATAAAATTGATAAACTTCTGGCAAGACTCATTAAGAAAAAAGGAGACAGGCCCAAATAAACTCAGAAATGAAAGAGAAGTTACAACTGATACTACAGAAGTACAAAGAATCATAAAAGACTACTATGAACAATTATACATCAACACATTGGAAAACTTAGAAGAAACTGACAAATTCCTAGAAGCATACAATCTTCTGAGACTGAATTATAAAGAAACAGAATATCTGAACAGACTGATTACAAGTAATGAAATTGAATCAGTACTTTCAAAACTCCCCCCCAAAAAAGAAGTCTAGGTAGTACCTGACAGCTTCACAGCTAAATTCTATCAAGCATTTAAAGAAGAGTTAGTACCTGGGGACCTGGGTGGCTCAGTCAGCTAAGCATTTGACTTTGGCTCAGGTCATGATCTTGCAGTTCGTGAGTTCGAGCCCCACATTGGACTCTGTGCTGACAGCTTGGAGCCTGGAGCCTGCTTTGGATCCTGTGTCTCCCTCTCTCTCTGCCCCCCTCCCCCTACTTACAATGTCTCTCTTTCTCAAAATAAATAAACATAAACATTTTTTTATTAAAAAAAAAAGAAGAAGAGTTAGTACCAGGCACCCACTGGAGGCCACAATCACCATGCCAGAGCCCAGCAAGACTGCCAAGGGGAAGCCCTTTAAATTCCTAGAAATTTTAGATGTCAAAAACATTCCCTGTGCATGGGATTCAATATTATATGGTTCATTAGGATCTGATGTGGCTGGCTTTTGTTCATTTCTTATTAACTAGTAGAATTAGAAGATCACATGATGTTAGAGTAGGAGGATTTATGTTGGTGACTTTAGGGTACTGGTTTCATTGTACGTATAATTATGCAAAGTTAAAGATCCAGGGAAGAATTTCCAGAGAAGGAATTAAAACTATGATTTTATATGAAAGTATCTACCTTGATTCTAAAAGAAAATGAACCAAGGGCAACAGCAGCAATTGGGCAGTCTCAAGCATAGAACACCTGAATACAACTCACTGGAGTCAAAACTGAGGTCAACTCTATTAAACCTTGTATGTACCATAAGGCTTCATGTGTTAATTGTAGGAAGGAGGAGGAGGGGGAGTACAATGGGGAGGGAGAAGAGAAAGAGAGGGAGAGGAGGGGGAGGAAGAGGAAGAGAAGAAGTGTTAGTACCTATCCTTCTCAAATTATTCCAAGAAATTCAATAGAAACTAATGCTTCCAAACTTATTTTATGAGGCAAGCATTACCTTGAGACCAAAACTAGACAAAGACATCACAAAAAAAGAAAATTACAGGGCAATGCCTTTGATAAACATAGATGCAAAAATCCTCAACAAAATATTAACAAACCAAATTCAACAAATACATTAAAAGGATCATATACCGGGGCGCCTGGGTGGCTTAGTCGGTTAAGCGTCCGACTTTCGCTTAGGTCATGATCTCACAGTTTGTGGGTTCGAGCCCCATGTCGGGCTCTGTGCTGACAGCCAGCACAGAGCCTGGAGCCTGTTTCAGTCTGTGACTCCCTCTCTCTCTGACCCTCCCCTGCTCACGCTGTCTCTCTCTCTCTCTCCTAGAAATAAATAAAACATTAAAAAAATTGAAAAAAAAAAAAAAAGGATCATATACCATGATCAAATGGGATTTATTCCAGGGATGCAAGGATGGTTCAACATCCACTGATCAATCAATGTGATACATCACATTAACAAAACAAAGGATAAAATCATGTGATCATCTCAATAGATATAGAAGAAACATTTGACAAAATTCAACTTCCATTTATGGTGAAAACTCTCAACAAAATGAGTACAGAAGGAATGTACCTCATCATAATATAGGTCATATATGACAAATCCCAGTAACATCATACTCAAAAGTTGAAAGCTAAAAGCTTTTCCTCTAAGATCAGGAAAAAGACAAGGATGTCTGCTCCCTCCACTTTTATTCAGCATAGTATTGAAGATCCAGTCACAGCAACTAGGCAATAAAGTTAGAAAGGAAGAAGTAAAGCTGTCACTATGTGCAGATGACATGCTACTATATATAGAAAACCCTAGACTCTCTCAGAAGACTATTGGAACTAGTAAATGAACTCAGTAAAGTCACAGGATACAAAATTAATATACAGAAATCAGTTTTGTTTCTATACACTAATAAGCTAGCAGAAGGAGAAATTAAGAAAACAATCCCACTTATAATTGCATCAAAAAGAATAAAATATCTAGGAATAAATTTAACCAAGGAGGTGAAAGACTTAAAAATTATAGGACACCAAAAACTAAATTGAAGATAGTGCAAATAAGTGGAAAGATATATGATGCTCATAAATTTGAAGAATTCATATTATTAAAATGTCTATTCTACTCAAAGCAATCTATAGATTCAATGCAGTCCCCATCAATATACCAATGGCATTTTTCACAGACTGAAACAAAGAATCCTAGAATCTGTATGGAACCACAAAAGACCCCAAATAGCCAAAGCAAGCCTGAGAAAGAACAAAGCTGGAGGTATCATGCTCCCTGATTTTAAGCTTTACTACAAAGCTACAGCACTCAAAACAGTATGGTACTGGCCAGAATAGAATATATGGAATAGAATGGAGAGCTCAGTGGTGTGTGGATGGCTCAGTTGGTTAAGCATCCGACTTTTGATTTTGGCTCAGGTCATGATCTCACACTCTGTGAGTTCAAAGTCCTGCACTAGGCTCTTTGTTGTCAGTGCAGATCCTGCCTTGGATTCTCTCTCCTTCTCTTTCTGCACCTCCTTTTCTCAAAATAAGTAAAAGAAAGAAAGAAAGAGAGAGAGAAAGAAAGGAAGAAAGAAAGGAAGGAAGGAAGGAAGGAAGGAAGGAAGGAAGGAAGAAAGAAGAAAGAAAGAAAGAAAGAAAGAAAGAAAGAAAGAAAGAAAGAAAGAAAGAAAGAAAGCCATTTTAAAACTTATACTGTCCCACACACCCCTCATTTCCATCCACAACCCAAGGAAGTAAGGAAGTACATGCCAAAGTACAAAGCATATTGACAGTGTGTTAAGGTTAAAAGAAAAAAAAAAAAAAAGAAAAAAATTAACCTATTCTTAAATAATAAAAGATATACTTATTCTCTTTTGCCCTAAACATTGATCTTGGTTTCTTTGTGTCTTAGTCTGTCTGGACTAGTATAACAAAGTACCATAGACTGGGTGGCTTATAAGTGACAAAAATTTCTTACAGATCTGGAGGCTGGGAAGTCTAATATCAAGGCACCAGCAGATTTCAGTGTCTGGTGATACCCTGCTTCCTGGTTCATAGATGGCCTTCCTCTTGCTGTATCCTCACATGGTAGAAGGGGCAATGGAGCACTTTGGGGTTGCTTTTATATCAGCATTAATTCAATTCATGAGGGGTTCATCCTCATGGCCTAATCATCTCCCAAAAGCCCTACCCCTAAATACTACCACATTGGGCATTAGGATTTAAACATATGAATTTGGAAAGAACAAAAACATTCAGTCTATAGCACTCAGTTTCAGTTCATAAGGAAAATTAGCAATGGTCACTCCTAGAAAACTATGGGTAAAACAATCAAAGATATATCTTAAAGTCACACAATATGCACTGTCCTTGGAGTCAGATAACCAGAGTTCAAATTCTAATTCCCCAAGTTTTAGCTCTGGGGAACCTGGGCTACTTAACTTTACCTCTCTGCACCTGGGTTTTCTCATTGATAAAAGAGAATAATAACGGTACCTACTTCATACAATTGTTGAGAAGATCAAATAAATAAATCATGAAAGAACAGTGGCCAGCTACCCCAGCACATAGTAAGGAGTCAATAAATTTGCGCTGTGAAAATAATGAAAGAATATAAAAAGAGAATCCTTTGGAGGAACTTACTATACAGTGAGAGAAACAAACCACAAATGAAACAAGTTCTGTGGGAATGAATATTAACATGCATAAGAATAAATATAAACCTAGGGGCGCCTGGGTGGCTTAGTCGGTTAAGCGTCCGACTTTAGCTTAGGTCATGATCTCCCCGTTCGTGGGTTCGAGCCCCGCGGCGGGCTCTGTGCTGACTGCCAGCTCAGCTCAGAGCCTGGAGCCTGTTTCGGTCTGTGACTCCGTCTCTCTCTGACCCTCCCCTGCTCATGCTGTTTCTCTCTCTCTCTCCTAGAAATAAAAAAAAGAAAAGAAAAGAAAAAAAAAGAATAAAAATAAACCTTACAAACTAAAACTTTAGGAAATGGAAATTACAGGGGCAATGCTAGTAGCCTTTTGTTGAAGAAACAATCACAAAATAAGTAACGAGTTCAAATGTCGTATTTGGCAGTAAGAACTTAAATTGGCTGGAAACCCCAGCCGATGTCTCCACTCCTCTGTCACCTGAGTTCTTGTATGGAATAGGGGAAATGGCTAGTCTTTTCGAGTTTCATAGAAAGAAGAAATCTCAGAAGAGAAAGAAAACTTTCATCTCTTATGGGTCGCGGTATCTGGAATACAGAGCTAAGAAGATACTAGTACTGAATTTATAAAGATTTTAAGAAAAAAATCTTTTTGCTTCTGTAATTAAGAGAAGGCACCAAACTGGAAGCAATAGGTCTCTCTTGTTCATCCGCACAGCCTCAGAAGCTGGCCTACTACCTCTTAGCTAGCCCACGTCTGCTCCTTCAGCCCTATCTCAGGAAATAATCACTTATTTCTCTACAATCTCAGTATTTCAGTTTTCTTCTCTGAGACAACTTAGTGCACTCTAATTCCTTATTATGGGAGCATAGAGGTTGGGCTCCATATGCAAGTGTTGAATCACTACTTAGTTAACATTCAGTGTAATATTAGTTTAAGGACTACATGGACACCTTAAACTAATATTACGCTGTATGTTAACTAACTGGAATTTAAATACAACTTTAAAAACCATTTTTGCCAAATTCCTCAATTGCTTAAAATTATTATAATGCACCTTTAAAAATGATCCTACTTCATAACTTTGATTTGTTACATATTAGAACCTCTCTAGAAGTCTTAAGAAGCCAATAGTTTACACAGGTTTCGGAAGTGCCTTGTTTTCTGTAGAGCAATTGGTTTGCTGCTTTTTAAAAAAAAAGTAATAAAATAATAAATAAGCATGCACAAGAGGAATACATAATGTCAAACATGTTTTTTATTCCCTACAGATTGCAGAAAAGATTCAATACTTTTTCTTTATTTACCACACTATTAAACACCTCAGTCCCGAAACTGCCATCAACACTAAATTCTAACTGCAAGTGATTTATTGAGCCTAAAGCTTAACTGTACCTTCAATTTCCCCTTCTCAACTTAGAACACAAAACAATTTTGCCAACATACAAAGTGCTAGGCTAGTTGTTATTAGGAAGGAAAATAATAAAAACCTGAGAGCCCTTACAAGTGAAAGCCTTAAATAATCATTTCTATCATTCGATCTCCTATTCTGGTTAGATTTTTACCCTTCTTTTGGGGACAGCAGGAGGGAGGTAGTGTATTTGCTTCGTTCATCAGTATTGCAGTTTTAATTCTCTTTTACCACTTAAAAAAGCTGCTGTGCTTCTGAAGCTTCTGGTCAGGGGCTTTTTGTCTGTAAAGTTTCAAAACCTAGGGCAAATCGTTTTCTCCAATCCTGCTTAACTCAAATATGAAACAGGAAACTGTGATGTCGTGTCTAGTAAACCATCAAAAGCACTCTGTTTAAAATAGAGAAATTAAGTGAGCTCACTGCTACTTTCAAATACCTTAATTTTTGGTAGAACACTTACCTATCTAGGAGTCATTGTAAAGGTTAATTAAAAAAAATAAAAATAGGGTCTTCACTTCTTCCTAAGTGTATCCTACGTTGTCTTAGCAAGTGAGTTCCTTCATTGGAAAAGATGAAAGATGTCAACATTCTCCTGTAAAAATGATGTACACTTAAGTAGTTACTTTGCTCACAACTCAAAAAGTTCCTTTAATCTGTGGAACAAGAAAATAATAGAACTTGAACATTCAATTGTATCATAATGGTACTATTTAATATCGATAACTTTGTGGATATACATAGCTAACCACAACTGCAGGCAACTGAGCAGCCATTTCGAGCACTTAAGGAAAACAAAATAGTTCTCTGAGGCTTTGACATGATAAACATACAAGTTCACTATCTAAACATTAAGTCATCTTTTAAATGGCTACTTTAAGTAATCACTTCCTGTACAACCGGAATGAAATATACACTGATTTTAATGACAGTGATAATAAAGTTGGTTATGTAATTCCAAGCCAGTCACCTTGGGGAAAATGATGAGCATTAGTCTTCAGAAACAAAGTTTCTTAAGAGAAATTACTAGCACTATTAATGTGGTTAACATAAAAAGTGGGGGGGATGGGGAAAAGGAGGAACCTAGCTCTTATAGCAGAGCTGCAGTTGACATTTTTTTTAAAGTCCTGTCTTTACAGGATTATTTTACTGTAACTATTGACAGTATTAAGTTATTTTATTTTATTTTTTAAACACTATTTTATTTTTTAATCATTTATTTATTTTTGAGTGAGAGAAAGAGGGCAAGCAGGGAAGAGGCAGAGAGAGGGGGAGACACAGAATCTGAAGCAGGCTCTAGGCTCTGAGCTGTCAGCACAGAGCCGGACATGGGGCTCAAACCCACAGACTGAAATCATGACCTAAGCTGAAGTTAGATGCTTAACTGACTGAGCCACCCAGGCGTCCCAATTTTAGTTTATTTTATATAAAAATCATATATTCTTGTCACTGAGCCCTCAGTGATCCTAATTTTCTCAGATTCCTTTTTCTTATCAAGTGTCTTAGTTCCCCCCAATAAATGTGTTCAGCTGGGTTTAAATACTGGAAAGCTGAAAAGGAAAAGCTCAGCTCTTCCCTTTCACAGCTCTCTGAAAAGAGCTCCACTTTATTAAGAAGACAGAAAAGAAGGAAGTAAATGAAATAAAATACAAATTCTGTTTTTTTTTTCATAATGACTATTTTCAGGAAGATTATTCTGGTCTATACTGTATTTTGGAACCAATGCCTCTGTTCTAAAAGATTCAATGAGTAATAGAAGATAATAAAGGGAGAATAAAAGTACAAGACTGTTTCTACTTACAATTTTATTTTAGCTGGCAAAGAAACTAAGAGATAGGTAAAGAGTATCCAAATAATTGTTAAAATCCCCCTGCAACTAAGAAATGGGTAGTGGGATTATGTGTGACTTTTGTTTTCTTCCTTATATTTTTTCTAAATTTTCAAAAACAGTGTTTCAATAAACACATGTTACTTTTATCAGCAGAAAAGAGGATTTAAGTGCTTTTTCTATTTTCGGTTGCCAGGTCAGCCTCTTGATCCAGCTCTTAGTGAAGATCAAGAGCTTATACCTTTTCCTTAAACTCACACTCCTGGCACAGCACTAAACACGTTCTGGGTATTCAGCAAGTCTGGACTGTCTAATTGATGTAGGGCTCCTTCACTTTTATACACCTCTGTACTTAAAACACTGTTCTCAAGAGTGTCTAAATACACTTTTAAAAGCTGCTGTGGTTTTAAATGATATAGAAATTCTCTATTAAAGTAACTTCTCTATATTCATCATCTCTTAAGAGCAGATGAGTAAGGTGAAATTTTCATGTTGCTGTTTAGAAGTTGCTCTGAACAAAAAGCTACCATCTTTTGGTGTAGAGTTAAGATTCGCTCTAAAAGTAAATGTAAGTTACTTGGGGGATCTCAGACATGACCCAGTCTTTAGATTTTTATCAAGGATGCTGCCTCTATATTAAAATTGTAGACGTACAGTTTAAGTATTAAAATTGAGATAACTTTTTTTCCCAAAGAGTAGTCTCCACTTCTTCTGGCAACAGTGCTGGGAAAGAGATTGCCATAATCTCTTTAAAGACAGTCCCCCCTACCCCCACCAAAGTCTTTCTGTCTTTAATGCTTCCGCCAGTATGTGAGACAGAGTACGTATTTTATAACTGTTTAAAATTGAATAAGTCAATTAGTCTGCCAACATAGCTACAAATGTATGTCATGAAGTCGATGTAGTATGTTTGGGAGAAGGATAGTCTAAAAAAATTTTATTTATTTAGAGTTTTAAAACAAAAACCCTATCAAATATACAATAAAAGGGCAAAATACACTGTCTTCTACAACATGTTAGGCATTTAAGACCATTTCACAAGAATACATGTGGCTAATAATTAAATGTGATATCAAATAAAAACTTCTTAAGCTGGTATCATCTTAACTAACAGGTGGATTCTAGAGTTGAATTTATAGAACATAAAAAATTATTTTGAATAAGGATCAAGTTATGAAAATTGTTCACCTCATAAAACAGATATAGATATAATAAATGTACCCTGAACCAAAACATATGACTTAAAGTGATACAGTTTCCTTAGCCTCTCTAAGGAGTGCTTTCTTGAAGTTACCCATCAGTGTTTGAATAATATTCTTTTTTCTTTTACTTTTTACAAGTTTTGTGTGCAGTCATATATGTGACCCAGATATTCAATGCCACCTTGCTAAGGCTAAGACAGCTATTGTATCCATAAAACTACCGCACAGTGTCTAAATCAGGAGCTGAATATGTTCATCTACCTTTTATCGGCTCTAAAAATGCAGAGCAAACATTATCTATTGTTAATTACCTGCAAAGTAGGGCTTTAGCCACTTCCCCTGTTTCTAAGAGCCCTGAAGTGAAACCTAAAAGAAGTCACCCATTGTTTTCAATTGTGCAAGGGCCAGGAGCAAACAGGGCTCAAATTGCAGCTCTGAAAGGCCACAGGAAATTGGCATACCACTAATCTGCACTCAACTATTCAAAGAAACAAAGCCCGCATTCCTGCTGAAAAACTCACCAGCAGAAACCCAAGGCAGATCTGTTCAGTAAGGACCACAGAATAAATCTGCAGAAATAAAAGTTTTAATTAGAGGACCAGGAACCTGGCTCTAGTTTCCTAGCTCTGAGAGTAACACGCATCATTTAGATTTCCACCTTCCCAGTTTTCCCCAAAATGAGACTATACAATTAGAATTTCCACTTAATAATTTGAACAGGGATGGAGTTATAGGGGACAACATAATAGGAGGCCAACAGTTCACTACAGATAGCTGAGTTATAATAAACTAATATGTCAAAATAATCAAAATCCAAAACAATTTTAATTGCTATTGTGTATTTGGGCTATATACATTTCTTGTAAGTGCAACAACACTGTTTCTAAACCATAGCAATGGCATGCAGTTAAGTAATTGGTCAGTATCTTTCAGTTGAAACAGCATGATTTAAATTTCAAGTAAAATTCAAGTATGAATATAGGGATAGTTTTTTCAGCTAGGCACTCCATGTCAGCAAAAGTCATGGGCAGAACACTGTTGCATCATTAGATGGTGTGGCATACCCATTTGTTCTTACATAGCGGGCATCTAAGAGAGAGCAAAATTAATTAACAGAGCCAGGGAGTTAGGTTTTAGTCCTAACTTTATTAATAAATGGGAAAAATCTTATCTCTTCCCTGTGTCAAACTTCTCTATAAAACTAAGCTAATCATTTGACTCCTTAACTCACAAGTTTGTTGAAATACCAAAATTTTATAAGCACAAGTAGTCACAAAAATATTAGATGCAATATACAATATAAGATATTACTGTATTTAGTAAGAATAATGTTCTGATTTGAGTAATCGCTTGAATCATATAATATTATTATAGATCTATCCAAAGAGCATTCAAAAGCATTTATAGCCATTGTGCATTTGAAAAAAGGGACGCTTTGAAGAGTTTTGTGCCTATGCCAAGTTCAGCAAGAAGAGTAAATAGCTTAGTATCTAGGAGAAAGAGCATTAGTACCTAAGAAGCTGAGAAGAGCTCTGGCATTCTCCAAGACTCCCAAATCAATTCAATATTAGTTGCTCTTAAGGGTACTTCTGGCTTTTAATGAAAATATTATGAATATCTAAGAATAGATTAGTAAAGTGAAGGAGTAATTCCAAGCACTTCCATGTCAGGCTTATTTGGGATGTCAGAGAGAGGATGCATTAGTATAGTGGGTAAAAGGTAAGATGATTCAACGGCCTCTAAGGTCTGTCTTCTCCAGTGTCAAAATTTTACTGTCCCAATTCTTAAAACTATTCTCTTCTGGAAACTTTAACATAATCAATGATATTACTAAAATATTCTATACCAAATAATTACATAATATTTTTAGAACTCTATTTAATAGTATATGCAAGACTAAAATGGTTTAAAGTAGGTTACATATCAGGGTGCCTGGGTGGCTCTGTTGCAGGATTCTCGCTCAGAGAGTCGTGACACCGAGACTTTTCTTTCCAGGAAGCAACTTTATCATGCCGGCACCGCTCAGTTGGGTTCGTACCCAAAAGAACTGAGTGGCCCACATCATATGGCATAGGGTTTTTTATGCATTTTCTATTTCTCTGTCTCCCATATATGGTAATACACATAAACATGTAGTCTGATTAAGTTGTTTCAGTTTACAAGAACATGGGGGATGTAGGCAGCTGGACTCATATCTAGGTGACCTTGAAGTCTTCTCTCTTCTTCAATTTTTTCTTTCTCCTTAGGAAGGGGTTCCTACCACAGCTCCAACTCTTGATTTTAGCTCAGGTCATGATCTCAGGGTCACGGGATCTAGCCTCACATAGGGCTCTATGCTGAGCATGGAGCCTGCTTAATATTCTCTCTCTCCTGCTGCCCCTCTCCCCTGCTCGTGCTCTCTCTCTCTAAAAAGAATAGGTTATATATCATATTAAAATGTATATTTTATTACTATAGTCCCCCCTGGTCAGAAAAACAAGATCCAAATATGGGCTTTTATACTCAATTGTAAAATGCAGGAAAAAACATATTTATTAAATGCCTAGGATGAGCAAACAGCTTTGGAGTGCCGATAGGTCTACAACATAACTTAATCTCAAAGAATTACAATATAAAAGGAGAGGCAAGACACAAATGTTAAGTGTCAGAAAATGTCACTCCCAAATATGCCACTTCAGCGTAAGAATTACTTTGAGCTAAAAGCACTAAAAAACAGCACTTGCAAAGGGTGCTCTGATCTCCCCTTTTCTTCCTGAAAGCAGGAGATAAACTCCCCCTGGGAAAGATGCCCTCCCTCTACCAGGAGGAAAGGAACATTCTTAACACCAGAGATGGGGAGTGGAGACCAGAGAAATCTATACAAATGGACCTTGTTAAGATAACTCAACTTCCTTTAGTCTCCCCATCTGTCTCAGTTTCTTTTCCATAGTTATCTCTCTTTGTTCAACCTAGTGTATAAACCCTTAGGCCTAACCACTTGGCTGTCCTTGGCTGTCCATTTTCCTAAGGGGGCTTCCATGCACATTTAAAAATCTGTATACTTTTCTCCTGTTAATTGATCTTATGCCAATTTAAGTCTCAGGCCCAGCCAGCGATCTTAAGAGGGTAGTGGTGAAGTTTTGCCTCCTCTACAACTTTAAAAAGTAAACATGAAAATTAATGAGCAGTTTACACAATGCTGCTACTAAAAACATTCTGGGAGAGATTATTTTGTCATGATTCAGTTGGAGAGGTAGGATTTAGACCTAGCTATAAAAGAATATAATTTCAAAGATGCCTGGGTGGCTCAGTGGGTTAAGCATCCAACTGCAGCCTAGGTCATGATCTCATGGTTCGTGAGTTGAAGCCCTGCATCCGACTCTGTGCTGACAGCTCAGAGCCTGGAGTTTGCTTCCTATTCTGTGTCTCCCTCTTTCTCTGTCCCTCCCCCACTCACACTCTGTCTCCTTCTCTTTCAAAACAGAATAAACATTAAAAAATTTTTTTAAAGGCAAAGGCAGTCCCTGAGGTCAGGTTTTGAAGATGTGTTTTAGGGACAGAGGATGAACCAATTCCACTAGATAGAAGATTTATGTTGCAGAAAAGCAGAAGAGAAGAGTCAACAGGCTGGTTGGGGGTCTGACAGCACAGCTGTGAATGCCTAGTACAGGAATTTTCACTTAATCCTATAGTTAATGCATAGAGTGACTGCAGGAACAGAGGATAGGGCAAGATGGAAAGAGAAAACTTGGGGCTTCAGAAAGACATACAGTCTGATGAACTGGAAAAGATTAATTTTTAATATGGTTATTTGTTATGCAGTCATGCTGTAGGCCAGTAACATCATATGATAAATGACACAAATGTTTCCAAGTGTAAATCATCATATTCCAACTAGACAGCCACCAGCAGACACACATTTTCCATTGGGTCAAAGGGACCCAAAATTTTATTTGCACACAAAAATACAGTTCTGTGTTTTTTCCCCTTGAGAAACTACCCCATAGGCAACATCTGAACGGCCCCCATCGTGAAATCACTGCTGTATGCTCTGGGCTGCCTGTGGTTGAGTTAGTCATTTGTTGTGCCATAGGAAGGAGGTGACAGTTACTGCCTGGATATGTTTGTAGGGCATAACCTCAAAGGGACTTCCTCACACTCTATAGTAGAAAGAAATAAATGTTTGTTTTGAAAGATAACCATAGGTAAGTAGGAAAAAATGCTCAAGGGCAAATACTTTGGAAAAAAAATGCTTTATGTAAGAATGTTGGGTTTTGTTGTTTTTTTTTTTTTTTCAAGAAAGGCAAGTTCAAGCAGACCATTTTTTTAAGAGTACTGCTTGCTTTTCTTCTTTCCAAAATTTGCCAGATTTTACAATCCATATGAAGCATATTTCCCTAAGGATTAAGAGACTCCCCTCCCATTAAAATTTTTACTTAGGAAATTAAGGGACCACATGGTACATATTTCATTGCCAAAGAGAAAAGAAATCCTAGTATCTACGTAAGATGCAAGGAAATGTGAGCTTTCACACTTGACTTTTTTTTTTTTTTTTTACTAAACTCTTGAAATCAAGCAACACCAGCTTCCTTAAAATACAAGTTATTCTGCTTTATAATGATCCCCTCTCAAAAAAGCATTTCCAGGTCTCTACATGTGCCTCATACCACCAATAGAATGTAGAAAAATTTTACTCCAATACTATCACTTAAAAGCATTTCAAACTATAAAGAAAAAAGTGACCAATTCTAAGGCCCAAATTATTTAGTCCTTCATTTTGTATAGCTTCTGCAAGAATTTGGATTGTACTGCCGCCCCTATTGTTATGGTGAACTCCATTTAGGAACTGTTCATTAAACTCCCAGTATTCAAGTATAGGCAAGGTCTATAGTATAGGAGTCTTAAAAATACTTTTCATATATTTTTCTCATTCTGCTGGTTCTCTTTCCTATCAGATGTTTATCCTTGAGTAAGTCATTTCATCTCTCTGAAGTCAACTTTCTTTACTTTGAAATGAAGGAAGGGAAAACCAAGTAGTCTTTAAGGTTCCTTCCAGATTTGCTTTTGAGAGGCTTCAAATTATTCTGTAATCTTAATTCCCAATCACCTACTACATATATTACCCAACTACTCTTCCTCCTTTGTCTTCCATTATCACCACCATTTTTTACTTTGACAAACAGGCAGAGAAAAACGGGGGATGAGGAAAAACAGGACACTGAAGTTGCAAACACTGCTTTTAAAGTCAGTGATTCCAAACATAAGGCCTGGGGGGGAGACGGAGGCAGAGTGCTGAGGAAGTAGGGGTTAATGTTTTCAGACAATCAGGAGAACACAGTTGGCTTGCTGAATTTTCTAGTTCTGGAATTTGTTTTTTTCTGACAAAAGTTTAGATAATTCACTTTTCTGAGTGATAGGCCCTGAACTCGGTCTAGAGAGCTGGGGTAGAAGAAATAATAATTTGGTTGCTGTTTCATTTTCATAGCCTTTGATTCTCTTCTCTGCCTTCTTGTTTCCTGCATTCAGTACACTTCATTACTCATTAACTGTTCTGGGAGAGATGTGGTCTAGGGAAAAAAAGATTCTTAAATCTGCACAGTTAGTAGAATGTTCGGTGGAGAAAATTTTGGTTTCCTTACACATTTCATTTACACAAATGTTCTCTCTGCCTTATGTTACCAGAGATAAGTGGCTCCAGTGCTAAGTCACCTAGATTCCTCCTCCCTCATCTTCCTCAACCCTTTATCTCAAACCCATCCCTTCCTTTCAATCTCCATCGTCCTTGTCACATTAATCATGTCAACCATTATATTAACTAGCCGGTCCCCACCTTCCACTCTAGTTTATCCTCCACAGCACTGCCTGAAGAATCATTCTGAAACTCTAGTCTGATCATGTCACTCTCATGTTTATAATCTGTACTGTCTGTGACTCCCTATCACGCATGGGATAGAGCTCAAACTCTTTAACATGACGTTCACACTTTCCATAACTGGCTTCCATCCTTCCCACAGGCACCTTACATTCCAAACATACTAAAGTATTGGTAATTTTCCCATCATGCCATTTTCAGTCTCACTTATATGCCTTGTACTTATCTAAAATGCTTTTCTCTCTCCTGTCTACCTGACGAATTACTACTCATCTTTTATGTCTTTTCTATGAAACCTTCCCTGACTTGCAAAGACAGATGTGGCTGCTTCCTCCCAGAGTGTTTCCATAGCCCAGTCACCAACCAACATAATAGCACCAATTACATGGCTAAAAACTTCCAAATTACTAGTCAAAGACTGGGATCCTTAGCACCTAACATATTACTTCAGGATAAATGATTAAAGGGTTGACAGACCAAGCAACTCTTTTTTTCTCTCAAAACTGTCTATATTATTGACAATAGAAACAATTTCAAAAACTTCGCAAAAACAAGAATTCAATTTGGTTATTAATCTCTGCATGTTTCCTTAACTTGAAGCTTTTAAGAATAAATCTAGCAAGGCAACCAACAAATATTTACTGCAACAAGCACTGTTGTAGGTATTAGATAGCAAGGGGTTAAGCGGATATACTTTAGTTTCATCTTTATTCTATTTTATCTTCCCTAATTGAATTGTGTTTCTAGTATTAAAGAGCAAAAGCCAAAAGTGGCCAAAAGTAAAAGGCAGGTAGAAAGAAGAAATTATAGGTAATTCCAAGAGCAGGTTTATAAACCACAAACTAATCAGAAAGAACTCCATACACTTGGTAAATAACCCTAACACCAGCAGTTTCCTTTATGGACATAAAGCCCCTCTACATTTGGAATACAAGGCAGATTTTGGGTGGCCCACGAGAATAAACTGTACTTCCGTTAAGGAATCAAATTTACTCACAGCTTCTACTGCAAATCTGCAACATGCAAATTCTGTGAAGTAGACAGGACTAAGATCTTGGACTCAATTCCTCTGCTTTCTGAAGTGCCTCTGAGTGGACAAAAACTTAAAGAAGAGAATGTGGAAAGCAAAAGGTCTTTTGGCTCTGGGTATTATTTTGACTGACTTGATTAGTCAATCAATTTTCATGAAGATATTTTCTTTATTCAATAACTGATTTTGTTAACAGACAATTTGCACTACAGATGGAGCACATCCAATTTGAAGTAAATTCTAGTCCACTAGTCCATTCCTTATTAAGAAATCTTACATTTTTATCAGATCTTAATTACGTAATTTATAATCCATTAGCCTAAAAGCAAGTTAAACTGTCTAAAATCATCCTTTCCAAACATAAACACCAGCCTCTAAATTTTCCTCTCTACCTCTACTTCTGGCCTTCTAATACCTAAATTAACAGCTCTTTAAATGCATTGACTGTTTTTTTCTCTTCATCTTTAGCTCCAAAAATCTCCTCTCTACCTCAGCTACTCACCAGCACAGAGAAACCTCAGATTTCTTCAGGAATTAAAAACTGCCTACCTTCTAGGGTTTTGACTTGAAAATTTCACCTCTATTCTTAGCTGTCTACCTTTCCTATTTAGGTATTCTTTGTAAACCTGTATTTCATCCTCATTGGAAATTTCATTCAACTATTCTGGCCAGTCATTTCAGCAACTACTGCCCTAAAATTCCTAACCTCTTTCAAACTCACCATTTCTCATTGGCCCCTTATTCTCTGCCTTAAGTGCCCCTTTAACCAGCTGCAAGCAATGTCTAGGTAAAACATGAAAATGCTTAGAGGTCCACAAAAACAGCCTCTGTTCAACCTAAGCTGAGCTCTGTGCATGATCTTCACTTCATCAGTTCTGTTGATTATGCACTAGCATCCCCATATCAAACCATTCTAGACCTCTGCCCTCAAGAGCCAGTTTCAGTCCCAGATGGGTCTTAACTACTGATTTATCAAACTTCCTTCTTTGTTCTCCCTCTCAAAATTCCATTATATCCTTTTCTTCCTTCTTTTATTCTTTCCTCTGGAACAACCATTCTTGCCAGGGTTAAAGCACCCCTTTCTGCTCACTCTTCTATCACTCTTCCAGAATTCTGTTCCTTCAGCTGTTTCCTCTGCCCCATCACTCTTCCTCTCTTCCTACAAAAAGGCTTAGGTTTTTGTTATTCTAAAAAGTCCTCCTCACCTGTTACCTGCCTCTAGTTACTTTCTTATCATCTCAAAATTTCTAGAATGAAGACTTAAAGCGTTCCCTGCATGTATTTCCAGCCATTTGTTTCCTAATCCCTTGCAATCCTTTGATTACAGTGTCACCTAAATACCACACAACAAACTGAGTTGGGAGTCTCCACAGCTTTTGAATTCTAATTAACTAATTTCCATCATGAAAGTCTCCTTTAGATTCTAAAACACATCAGTCTCTTGGTGCCTATCCTTCTTTGACAACCCCTCTTGCTGTTGGCTTTATATCCTCTATCCCCTAAGTATAGATATGTTCCTTCAGGTTTTGTCCCCAGCCGTTCTCTCCCTTAGGGATCTACACTACAGATTCCCTATCCACCCCATGTGGATGACAGTGGATGACAGGCCATCATCTCCCTCTCTCAAACTCTATAGACATTTTTATTTTGTTTTGTTTTTTTAAGTAGGCTCCAAGCCCAATGTGGGGCTGAACTCACAGATCAAGACTTGCATGCTCTACAGACTGAGTCAGCCAGGCACCCCAAACTCCAGACTTTTTATTCAATGACCTGCTGGCAACTCACCTACACTTTAAGTTTATCCCAACAGAACTCAAAGCTTTTCTCTGAAAAATCTCTGAAACTAATCCCACCCTTTTCTTTCTTTTCCTTTCCTTTTTCCTTTTCAGAGAGAGGATGGAGAAGAGGCAGGAGAGAGAGAATCCCAAGCAAGCTCCATGCTCAGCATAGAGCCCTATGGGGGCTCCATCCCATGACCCTGGGATTGTGACTTAAACCAATATCAAAAGTCAAACACTCAAATGACTGAGCTACTCAGGTGTGTAACCACCCATTTCTTTTAACAGAAATACCATTTGCCTATTCACCTTGGTCTAAAGCTTCAGAATCATTTTCAATTCTTTCCTCTTTCCAAAACCCACATCATGAATAACTGCAAAGTCCTACTATGGATTTAACATTTGTAATACTTTTATTTGTTCTCCCTCTCAAAACTCCATTATATCTTCAGATATCTCTCCCTTCTTTCCATTCCTACTAACCTGCAAGCCACTTATGACCCATACTTCTGGCTTTCTTTTTCTAAATTGGCCTGCTTACCTTAATACCTACCATTTTAATCTCCGACAATTCCCCACATATCTATAATCTAATTCAGAGGTTCTGGACTGTGGATGTGCCTTAGAATCATCTCAGTGCTTTTAAGAAAAACAAAAGTGAGGGGCGCCTGGGTGGCTTAGTCGGTTAAGCGTCCGACTTTCGCTTAGGTCATGATCTCGCGGTTCGTGGGTTCGAGCCCCGTGTCGGGCTCTGTGCTGACTGCCAGCTCGGAGCCTGGAGCCTGTTTCAGTCTGTGACTTCCTCTCTCTCTGACCCTCCCCTGTTCACGCTGTCTCTCTCTCTCTCCTAGAAATAAATAAAATATTAAAAAAAAAAAGAAAAAAAGAAAAACAAGTGAAAGCCCTACCCCCAGAGAGTCTGATTGAGCTGGTCTGAGATGGGGTCTAGACGCAGGTTTTGCTTGTTGTTGTTTTTACTCAGATGATGTTAAAGTACAGCTAAATTGGGAACCACTGCTAGCTAGTCAAATGTGGGCTCAACTGGAGCCAAAACTGGAACTCATTTTTCTCAAACACACACTTCATTTTCTTACATCAAATCTATGCAGCTAGTTTTGTCTGGCACCCTCCTTATGGCATGTATTTCTCTGCCTTGGACTGACATTCGTCCATTAGGCTTTAACACATTTGTTCAATTTTATAACTTATAAATTAACCTGAAACTTTTGTTCAAATTCCCCTTCCAACCAACTTCTCCTTCCAACCATTTACTACATGTTCACATACAGCAAGTAGTTTTCTACAAAGATTTTTGGTTTTGGTTTTGGCCACTAGATCATGACTTTAGGTAACTAACCTCTGAACATGGCTTCTCATCTCTAAAGATGGATTATGTGCCTGGGTGCCTCAGTCGGTTAAGCATTTTACTTCAGCTCAAGTCATGATCTCATGGTTCATGAGTTCAAGTCCCACTTGCACTGACAGTGAACAGCCTGCCTGGGATTCTCTCTCTGCCCTCCCCCACTTGCACATGCATGCCCTCTCTCTCTCAAAACAAAATAAATTAACTTAAAAAACATAAAGATGGATTAGATGACCCCTAAGTTCTTTCCTAGCACTAATATTATGATTAAGTTTATTTCATCAAAACTAATTCTTAACTATCATTCTACTAGTGAATGATAGAAGCTTCTAGTATATTTTCTCAAATATACCCCATTCAAAAAAGTCCTAGTTTCTCTGATAGGTTTTGCAATTAGAATTACTAACATATCTACTATGAGTCAACTACCTAATAACATCAGTCTTTTTAATACTGCAACATAGAAGGACACGTAGGGGGCTCAGTTGATTAAGTATCTGACTCTTGATTTGGTTTCAGGAGTTTGAGCTCCACATCTGACTCTGCATGGACTTTGCAGTCTGCTTGGGATCCTCTCACTCTGCCCCTCCCTAGCTCACACTCTGTCTCTCTCAAAATAAACTTAAGCAAAATTATTTTTTAAAAATAATGCAAAATTGGGGTGCCTGGGTGGCTCAGTGGGTTGAGCATCTGACTTCGGCACAGGTCATGATTTCCCTTGTGAGTTTGAGCCCTGCATCAGGCTCTGTTCTAACCATTCAGAGCCTGGAGCCTGCTTTGAATTCTGTCTCCTTCTCTTTTTGCCCCTCCTCTGCTCACACTCTGTCTCTCTCTCTCTCTCAAAACAAACATTAAACAAAAATAAAAAACAAAAAACAAAAAAATAGTGCAAAACAGAACATTCAAATTTGCCTTTTGATCACTATAATCCTAATGCAACCAGAACAATGGTAAGAAGTAACATCACATAAATCCTTTAATCTAGATGCCAAGTTACAATTGGATTAAATCAATTTGTCATATTATTACCATATAAACCTGGCCAGAGGAAGCACACATGCTCAGTTTTCAAGTGAAGTTGTTAACTTTAATATTAACATATAAAAAATAACCATGGCAATGAAGTCATTTGCTACTTATTCCTGATAGCTAAGGGCAAATATATGCTGAAAAACATCCCACTTCCTAAATTATAGTCAAATACATTAATAATGAAGTAAAAACTCCCTAGTAGAGAATGGAATGGTAAAAGCTAATGTGCAGCATAAAGGTACTGAATTTCTGCTAAGAAATGAAGAAAATCCTGGGGCACCTGTGTGGCTCAGTCGGTTAAGAGTCCGGCTTCAGCTCAGATCATGATCTCACAGTTCGTGGGTTCGAGCCCTGCATCGGACTCTGTGCTGACACCTAGCTCAGAGCCTGGAGCCTGTTTCAGAATCTGTGTCTCCCTCTCTCTGACCCTACCCTGCTCACGCTGTCTCTCTCTCTCTCTCAAACTAAATAAAAAAAAAAAAAACATTAAAAATGTTTTGAAAAAAAAAAAAAAAGAAATGAAGAAAATCCTGTATCAGATAGAAGAGTCCTGGCTGTATCCTAGTAATCATCAACAGTTTATCTTCCAAGCTGGGCTTGTACTTCTACGTCCTCAAAAAGAAGACATCAAGCTAAAAAAGCAGTTCCAGAACTGTCTGATAAAATCACCCAAGAAGCTTTTTAAAAATACAGAATACAAAGCTCCTCCCCTGGAGATTTTCCTTATATAGTAGGTCTGAACTATTAAGACACTTTTGAATTTTTAACTTTTAACTAGTGACCTACTTGGTTTTATACATGATTGAGAAGTATTAAGCAAGATACACTCAAACCTACTTCTAGCTCTAGAATTATTCTGCATGTAGAATAAAGTACATAGTAAATGTTCAATAAATATAGCAAGATGGCTTGGTAATAGTGTGAGAGAATATTGGAAGAATCAGTAAGTTGTCTATAAATACTTGGCTATTTTTATTATATCGAATCAGTGAAATAATGGAGGGAAAAGTCCTCCAACTGTCAAAACTTCCAACTGGCCAAAAGGAGGATTTAAAGATTTGTTTTCCAGATGTTTAAAGACATGAAACTCTCTCTGGCAATCAAAACATACATATACAAATGGTGGGAGGTAGGATAGGATTTAAGATGAGAACTATCTAGACCCTCTGTTCCTTGTTTCAATAATTCAATGTTTCAAAACGAGATAGTACTTTTTTGCTAAACAGCTATACATAAAAACTGCCATGAAATGCATCATTTTGAAAATGGGAGAGAGGGCAGATTTAGGAAAAGAATGCAATTTCAAAACTTAAATCAATCTTCTGGAAATGAATCCTCTGAGTTGAATGCAATATCAATTTTAAGGTGAAAACATGACTAGTTTTTAACTTACTTCCTTTCACTTTAAAGAACATTGTTTTTTTACATTTTCACTTTTCTTAGAAATAACTGGAATGTTCTATGGTTTGGATTTTGAAGACCATATAATCATTATTACAGACTATAATTTAAGGTTTCACCTTAGGCCTTCACAAAAAGAATCATACCTGCTTTTCACATTTCATTTTCCTGCTGGGTTATAATTTGTAAGTTCTCTTGACAGGAAACTACTCAATTACAGAAATCCCATATTGGTTTTATTCACAATTATCTAAATAAAACTTCTTTGAAATGAAAAAATTGGCTGTCTGAAAATATGCTGGAACCTATTTAACAAAAGTATTCATTCTGTCAAGTTGTAGGAGCTGAGGAACAGAGACAAAAATCATGGAATCAGGAAAGAAAGCTAGCCCATCTATTCGGTATGTTATTTTCATTTAAAATATCAAGTAGGGCGCCCCTGGGTGGCTCTGGCTAAGTCTGTTTAAAGTGTCACAATCTCACTGTTAACAGGATCAAGCCCCTGCTTGGGATTCTCTCTGCCCTTCTCCCCACCCGTGCACGGTCACTCTCAAAATAAATAAACATTTAAAAAAAAGAAGTATCAGGGCGCCTGGGTGGCTCAGTCGGTTGGGCGTCCGACTTCGGCTCAGGTCATGATCTCACGGTGCATGGGTTCGAGCCCCGCGTCAGGCTATATGCTGACAGCTAGCTCAGAGCCTGGACCCTGTTTCGGATTCTGTGTCTCCCTCTCTCTCTGATCCTGCCCTATTCATGCTGTCTCTCTCTCTCAGAAATAAATAAAACATTAAAAAAACTTTTTTAAAAAGAAGTATCAACTAAATGGTAGTGAGCACTGTAAAAAAATTTCAGCTTTGCTGGTGCTTTCAAAGGCTTAGCACTTTAAAATGATGATCAATATTAGATTCGAACGCCTAGGATTCATAAGCACTTATGAGGACACACCCTAATATTTTCTCTTTCCAGGTGTAAACCATCACAAATGAGGAAGTTTTGAATCAGTGTTTATCCTTTGCCACTTGACAAGCCTGTCAGAAGTCTGAACCTCCAACATTTTGCTACTTCCAAATATGAGCCTAACATCATGCGAGAGTGCTTATAAAGTCCTAGCAGCAGCAGACCACCATCTTAATATTGTAACTTTAATGTATTCTGCATATAGCCAGAAGTTAAAAATCCACAACATACCTCATTCTCATAAAAACTATAAATCTCTCAATAAAAGCTACAGCTTCTTAGTCTGGTTATTACAGCTACAGACAGTTCTTACACCAGATCCTTATTATACCAAGAGTCTGAATAATAACAGAAAAAAAATTACACAGTATTTTGAAGGGGTCTGTGTTTACATACTTCATTAAGGAGCCAATCATAACCAAAAAGCCAATACTAAGGGACCAGTGATAACATTACATAACTTGAGTATGAAAGAAAATAACTTCACATTTTGAAATACTATAGACTATGAAATAGCCACCACAACAAATATTCATTTATAAAAATGCTCCTGCTTTCAGAGCATAGAGAAAATTTTTGATTATATCAAATGTCACAATTCCAACTAATAGATTTACTGGCTTGAGGAAAAGGATTAAAACAAGTTTCTAACAGTAATGCCTTGTCCAATTAAGACAAAATCAAGGCTTATTTACAAAGAAGTACTAAAACAAGTAGCCAAATCATCTAAAAGACAATGACCAAAACAAAAAATTTGGTAAGAAAGAGTTTTGGTAGCCTAAATCACAGGTTCAAGTTATGTCAGCATCTTATTCTGAAACGCAAAGAATTATTCAGGTTTGATGTATCACTTAGGTGTGGGGAATTGGTGAAGACTGAGTTTGAAGATTCACCTAAACGAAATTTTACCAGATCCAAAGATTCTAGCTATGAGTGGTTTCAGCAGACCAAAAAATAAAAATATTTACTTTGTCTATATAAAGTTTCAGACTCTGAGATATCTTATTCCACAGAACATGACAAAATGTAATCTGATCAGAGCATACTAAGGACTTAATAAAGAAAATTAAAAAGCAGGGACAGGATATTCTTAAAGCATCTCTTTGGTAATGTGAACTATTCCCTTGGTACATTCTAACATCTAGAACACTTTACTAAAGTGACAGGGCTAGAGACTCCTAGCATGCATACAGAACTAAGTTCTTTTAAGTTTTACTGATAAAGATTATTTTTTGAGTAACCCAAGAAAGTTAAAACTGTTTAAAATTACAGATTTGTTTCATTCCAACAAATTTATGATATACACAAAACCTCTTGCTTACAAAGTAGGGCGTGACTGTTAATATTAACTGTAAAACGTTCACTTTATAAAGTGATTCACTTGGGCATTTGTTGAAAGAGAATTTGGATCACAAAATTTTGATTAATGCATTTCCCAGGAAAAATCTAAATCTGAGCTCAACTGAGAAATAAAATGGGTGTGCATGAAGAGAGTCAAAGCAAAGGACAAAAATCACCATAATAGACAGGCTAATAAATGAAGAAATCAAGAGACAGTTTCATTAATTAATATATTTTCTGCATTATAGTTAACATAGGTACTTTCTTCGTGTCACCTTATTTTCCGTTACGTATTGATATTTTGTTATATTCAGACATGAGTACATTTCAACAGTCTTTTGCAATAAATATCATAAAATAATAGATTCGCATAATAAATATTCTTTACAATAAAAAAGTTTAACAGACTTTTGTCTTAAAAATAGTCAGAATTCAACTTTGTGATTTATACATAAAATATACAAAAAGCACCACAATTTGTGGTTAAGGCAATGAAAACACAGAAAAAATTAGAATTATTCAGCTGTTAGCTAACCGGAGGACCAAAAAGACCATTAAAGGGCCAAGATCACTTTAGGCAGCATAGTTCTGTGATACCTATAGATTGGTCAGCTATAAATATCAACTTCAGTTATCCAAGTGCCCTCAATGACGAGAAATTTGGTAAGAAGTGTGGGGTGTGGAAGGAAGGTAGTTAAGTCCTTCACAAATATGGAAGCTAGAATAAAGATGAGCAAGAAACAACCAATTTATCTCCAATGTGAAGATTTACATTGTAAAGCAAATCTAAAATTACATAGGAAAAGAAAAAATACCTGGCATCTCCAGAAACAGAAACTGAAGGGAAAGAACTCTGAGGGGCAAGGAGAGGGCAGTGGTTAAACAAAAATGTTTATGTTATAACAAAAATATATCCCCCCATGCTTCTTAAAGGGCCAATGCTATGAAGACAGCCCTAACTGGAGATAGACTTAACACATAGCTTAATTAAACAATAAAAATATTGCTTCTTTAAAAACCAGTTTCCCTGCTCCCAGAGCACCCAATCAAAAACAGCTCTCAATCACTGCAGACTGACTGGGTATGTGTGTGGGTATGTTCATGTATACAACTTTTTGAAAAGTTGCTTGCAGAACAAAAAGGCTACACAAAAGCCCACTGGCTCTCAATACCCTCTTGAGTGGATGGCAGAGGCTCTTGTCATAAGTGGGAGCCAGGTGCAGTTTCACAGTCCACTCTTACTGAAGATCATCCGTTAGAGAAGAGTAAGATCCATGAGTCAAACCTTGGGAACGGGGGAAGAAAGGTGGGAAAATTGTAAAGAAAATAAAACCAGTATCTTAACAGAATCTTTTTAACAGCCACAGCTTGAAAGCCAGAAGTTCAGGAGGTCCAACCCACTTCCAAAAATCATGATGGTTTACCCTGACCCCTGGAGGGGCAGCTCTCCAGCTTACAATAGACAGTGTTGGAGTTCTTACATCTGCATCCTGGGCGGTGGACCCAGTCATAACACCCTCTGCAAAGCTTCAGGCATCCCTTAGCAGGAGGATAACAGAGTAAGCAAGGTAAAAATAGAGACATGGCTCCCATACACAGGTACCTAGAGCAGCAGTGTGACTGTGAACAGGAGCAAGGATTATCCGAGTAAGAATCCCCTTCATCGTCATTGGAGCAGTGGTAGAAGATGCCCTTGACTAAGCACATGCAGGTTCCATATTCCACCATGCTCTCAGCAGAGCAAAGGCACTGACGATTGCAGGCCAAACAGGATGGCAGGGTCCTGGGAGCTGTGCATTCTCCACACTTGCACTTCCCACACTGTTCACAAATAAACTTGTGCTGTGTCAGGTCCTCTTTCAAGGAACCCTTCAAGTCATCCACAATCAGTGGCTTAGGCTGGGTCCGGATTACCCTTTCAGACCTATGACCAGGGACTAGTCTGGTTGGTGGTGACCTTCCTAACAGTCCCTGCTCTGAAGAGGCACTGCTATTGCTCCCAGAGCTGGCTGCACTTCCAGTGCTGGTCGATCTGCTCAAAATGGGGCCTCGGGCATTATTTGAGAGTCCTGCATGTCCCGGGTGGCTTGTAGGTCTGTGCTCATAGTTGTTATTCACATTAATTGGTATGATTTCATGAGTCCTTTCATGCTTTTCTTGTCTTGGTGCTGTCCGAGGAGCAGGTCTCTTCACCACTGATGGCCCTTCTGTGTATTCATTGCTGCCTCTGATGGCCTTGATCTGGTCTAAAGACAAAATAGCAGCAGGCTGAATTTCCCTCTCATAGTCTAACCTCTGACGGCTATCCAAAGTAGGCTGCTGGATCACAACTAATGAACTGCCACTGCCATGTTGATTTTGGGGATCCATGTGTAGTGATCTTGAATTCTGGCAATCAGTGGAAACCTGGCATGCATCTGAAATCCTAAAAGGAAATCAAAGATGACAAAAGAGAGAGAGAGAGAGAGAGAGAGAGAATAAATGACAGGAAGCATTTTTTGGGGAAAAATCCTGTCAAGTCACAAATTGCCCAAACCACCTGGTAATGATCTCCTTCATCAGCGGATTACGATGATGCTGGGGTCCTGGCCGGAGTCCAATTCTAAGAGGCTGAGGACCACATCACACATGAAGAATGCAGGCAAGAGACCCCATGCCATAAAAATTAAAAGTTGTTTTAAACTTCTACAAAGCAGAATCAAGAAGGAATGGCTTTCTGTTTGTGAACCTAACAGATAATTAAAATGGAGTATGCCCTTGTAGGGAATCTTGAGTATAAGCATTGGAACAGCTCTCATGTAAAGAAAGTTCATATCAGTTCATCAGTGTTTTCCTTACAGGAAAATATCCACTTTTTAAAAATTATGAATGGACTTTCTGTTGTTTACTGTTATAAGCACTAGATTAACAATGAGAAATTAGTCAAGGTATTTTTTATGCATAAAAAAATCCAAGAGACATCAAACTAAAATGGAATCTCAAAATAAGAGGGCATTTTATGTAGAAACCAGGATTATAAAGATAGCTCATTATTTATCTACAAGATATAAAAATGAATTTAGAGAAATACAACACCTCTTGCTGTTTTATAGCCACTACAGCGTGCGTGTGCATGCCACACACACACACACACACACACACACACACACCTCAATGTAAAATGCATGTTAAAAAGCATTCACATTTGAAATCACGAAAAGATTTTTTGAAAGTTTAAATTAAGGGCTCACTCACATAACAAGATAACTTTCATGCACAACTAAGTATTAGGCCTTTAAGGCAGCATGGAGAAATCCTGGCCATTTTAATTACCCACATTTCCCCTAATTTAAAAATCTGTATTTATATGACAGATCGTGATTCTCAAAAGAACTGCCAACTCTGAATCAATGTGCTTCTTGTAAAAAGTACAGTAATACTCTGATGAAAATAAGCATTTGTGTTTCCATACATTTAATAGTTATTTCTCATTTACAATGCATTCTTCACACACATCAAAAGGCTACCAAACATAAGAATATTTCCAATTTCAATCAATGGCAAACCAGAATAATTCTCACACAAATTTCTTCTAACGTCTACAGATCCGTTCCGATTCAAGAATGAAAAGAAAAAATGCCCATTCTCAACTACCACCTTGAGCCAAAACACCAGCTTAAGGGGTAAGACACACAGAAGTCCATTTCATGTAGTAACTAGACTGAAGGTCTACAGGCTAAGTCTTCAATGTTAACTTCTTGGAGTTCTCCTCCCTCTTTACCCGACTAAGATCTCCCCCAGGTTTCTACTTTACTCTGCCTTTCTCTGTACAGGAGAAGAAACACAGTCATGATCTGCCTGGGTTAGTCCGGAATCCTTAAGGACTGTTCAAATTATCCCTTCGTTACTCTGCACACACACGATCACTCCTTGCAAAGAACTTTCAACCCAGTGCTTTAAAAGCAGAGTATCTGGAAGTTCTAAGTCGACCCCACAGTTAAGAAAAAGTCGTGCAGGATTTGAAGAGTGTGGTAAAAACACCAGGCACATGTTTCATCTGCATTTTAAATGATGGTTGCAACGAAGTCCAGGCTGGCTAGTAAATTAGATTACCAGATAAAAAGAAAATTAGCCACCTCTGATCTGAAGCAAAGCCCCTTTTCAAGCACTGACAGTCCTCAGATCCTTCCCCAAACACGCTCGCTCGCTCTTGGCAACCTGTCTCCCCCCCCCCCGCCCCCCCCCCAAACAGGAATCCAAGTCCGATACCTTTTCGTACAATCCCATCACATCCCAAGGATCACCGTGGATTTCCAACCCATTTTTGCGTATCTCGCCAAGATTTCTTACAGACCGTGGAGTGCCTTCAGAGCTAACGCAGGCGCCAAAAGCAAGCCCAGGGCATGGAGAGTTAGAAATAAAGATCTGTCTACACTTTAAAGGAAAAGCCGGATTCCCAAAGAGCCGGGAAGAAAGGAGCCGGGGACAGGGGCAGCAGAGAAGCGTCGCCGCACTGCAAGTTACGACGGTGGAGCTGCGCCCTCTGCAATCCGAGCTGAGAGAAGCGGTGAATAAATAGTTGACGGAGAGGAAGGAAAAGGAAAAAGTTATGAATGAAAACAAGTTTTCTCTCTCTCCCTCTTTGGGCAGGAGGAGGGGGAGGAGGCTGAGGTTACCATTACCTCAGGAGGGCGGACTTCCCATTTTTAAAGTGGCAGCGCCCTCTCCCCTCCCCTCGCCGTTCCACCGCTCTCAAAGCAAGAATAAAGTGGAAGCTCGCTTTGGCGCAGACTAATTCCGTCCAGAGGGTTACCCGCGAATTCCGAGGTTTGCCTCCCTTACACGCGCGCCCCGGCGCGCGCACACACGCGACTTTTCCCGGCCCCCAGTCTGAGGAACTCCTTCACTGAAAGCCCGCCGTTGGCAAAACTCAAGAAGTTTCTCAGACCCCTCCGGGGAACACCCCAAAAGCCTCCTAGAGTCCATCTTTCGCGTGGAGGGCTCCTTCAAGAGGACCACCCCGGCCACCGCGCCAGCACCGCAGGAAACTGGGGACAGGAGACCCTACCTCACCGTCCTGCGCAGCTGCGAAAAGCCGCCCACCCGACTCCCCAGCCCCGCGCGCCGCGGGAGAGAGGCGGCCGGAGGGGCGGCGCAGCGCGCGGGGGTCGCGCCTCCACTTCCCCTCCCCCTCGCCGAGCCCCAGAGCCCGCACCTGCCGCGCAGGGCCAGCCGGGTGCGCGCGCCCCCCTCCCCCGCAGGCCGAGCGCGGCCGCCGGACACTCACCTAGGCCGAAGCGGTGGCTGGGGACCAAGCCGTGCGACCCGGCCCAGGTCCCGGTGCGGGCGGCAGCGTGCTCACGCCGCATCAACCGCGGCGGGGAGGACGAGGAGGCATTGCCCCTGCTGCGGCGCGTCGGCCCGCGGCCTCCCCCGCCCCCACCGGGCAGGAGCGCTCCCCGCGGCCCCCTTCCGGCTGCGGAGGACAATTCTCCGGGGACTCCGCGCGGCCCGGCGCTGCAGACCTCTCACAGCTTGCGTTTGCCGCGCAGCTCCGTAACATCCACCTCTGGGGCTTTTCTCCTGCAGACCCCTTCCACGAGCCAGGAAAAAAAAAAAAAATCCCTTCGGGAGGGCCCTCGAGTCTCCCAGAAAAGCGAGCTGGGGAACGGCAGAGAGAAGAGTGCGTGACGGGCCCACAGGCTGGCACGCCGTGCTCGGCGAGAGTTCTCCGGTTCCGAACGCTCCTCGTGCGAAATGAAGGAGTGGCGGCCCCCTGACGGCTGAAAATCCACGTCGCGGACGTTCGAGACTCCGCGGCGCCCGGGACGGGACTCGAACCGGCGTCTGCGGGCGGATCACGGAACCGCGCAGGCCCCGGCAGAGTCCGGGAGCGCACGCCTGCGAGGGAGGCTGCTGCTCTCCCGGGCGTGGGGGTGGGTGGAATTTTTTTTTTTTACCCGCTTTTTTAGGGGTAGCGGTGGAGGGAGTGAGGTTGGGGGGAGTTCTTCTCAGGAGAAGAGGCGGGGCGTCGTCTCTTGGCCCCCACGCAGGTCGAGGCACTTAACCGATCCTGCACGCTGGGCAAGTGGGGGCACAGCGTCCCCCAGAACTCCGGTCCTGGCAGGTCAGCCTCTCCGGGGCAGCGCTCACTCCCAGTCCTCCGACCCTCCTGTTCCACGGCCGAAACGCCTGCTACAGAGGATTAGCGATTGCAAAACAAAACAAAACAAAACATTAATATCCCTTTCTTTCCAGGCACTTGGACGCGTAGCGCGCTCGGCCGCCCGGGCGGAGAGCAGAGCGGGGTGGGCTGCTCGCCAGCTCGCCTGCCGCCCGCAGCCCGCTGCCATGTGCTGGCTGTTGCTGCTCCCAGTGATTGACAGGCGGGCGCACAGTCGGCGTGTCAGCAGCGAACCAAAGTAACATGCAGTCTTGCACGTTTTGCCGAAGTGCTTTTGCCCCTTGGAATGCCTAGGAGTTCAAACAACGTTCAAGCAACGCCTCTGCGCATTGGAAATCAATACGCAGAGACGGGAAATTCAGGTTTTAAACAATTGCTTCGCTCAGGGCTCAGTCGCCAACAATGCCTAAACAAACATGTATTTGGTCCACACACCGAGTGCCAGACCCTCTTCGGTATAAACCGCCCTGTTTTCACACAATCGACCGTTTCAGACTTTAAACTTGTTACCATTCGGATAAGGAAAAAAAAAAAGGGACTCTGGTTTTTTTTCTCTTAGCAGTAGCATTTACTTTAACAGCATTAGTTTTAGCAGTGGGAATGCTACTGGTAATTTGAAATGCAACCAGTAATCTTACATCCAAAGCGAGTTCAAAGAAATGTTCAATTTCTTGTAAAAGCAAACATTGCTCACCTAATCTTTCCTAAAATACCTACGGAATGAAAGGAAGGAAACAGTTCTTACCTAACGCAAAGATTGGAAATTGTTTTTCAGGCACATTTACAGCGACTGTAGCATTTCCTTATCCACGGTAAGGAGCTCGGTCTGCTGCTATCACTCTGCAAACCACTGCGTGCCTTACAGAGCAATCCCACTCGGGCTCCGCAGAATTTCAGCAGCTCGCCTCCACCTCCACCTCCACTCCAGGACACGCCTCCAGTGATATCATGTGTCAATCACGCGGGTTGCCTGAAAACCTGGAGCAGGATTTCTCCCAACAGTCGTTTCCTCTCTCGTTTATGTGTACCAGCTTGGAAATGTTCCCCTGTACGCTCTGTGATAAACATCCTCTAAAAATTTGAGATTACCTCTAAAAATCCTGCAAATGCAGTTTGTCACAGAAGAATCCTTTAAATTGAGTCATCAATTCTGTGAAAGTATTGGTGAACGCCACCTTTTAAGGTTGAATTAAAAAATAATGTTGAATAAAAGAAAATTAAAAAGTTGTATGCCAAGCCATCACTTCTGGTCAGCTAGGGAGAAAATGAGTATTGATGTATAAAAGATGATAATATAACATCACAGTTCCTGTTTGAAGCAAAATTCAGAATATGTGCCATGTGAAAGTTCAAAAGGTAGCCCTCCTTACTACAAACATATAACATTGGCTCATGAAGGTGAAATTTCCGGCTGTAGATTTTATAACAAGTGCCCTACCTTGGTCTGGGATATAATTTCCCAAAAATCGATATAAAGAACCCAACTTTCTTCAATTTTGTAATTAATTTGTATCATTTTGCAAAAAAAAATAAATAAATAAACCCGTCCACAACCAACTCATTTATTTTTAAAAATCCACTAATTGGAAATCAATTAAATAGAAATAATTTACTGGGAAGGTTTATAATTCTTAATGATATATGTTTTGTTACTGAGGAAAAAAGACGTTTTAATCAGTAGGAAACTCGCTTTGCTTCTTACAAACTATGGGATTTTAGACCTTTATTATCAAAATTGTGTACTTCATGCTTCCATGAGGATGACTATACGTGAAATTTAAAACTCCACAGAGACTTTTAAAAGATACCTGAAAACCAAAAACATACAGTAAGCAGAGAAGTACTTTTTCCAGGTACTAGATACCAGAAGTAGCTTAAAGTCTTTGACAAAATAAAGCAAACAAAACAAAGCTCCAAAATCTAGAGCATGTATAAACTTGGGTATGGAAATTTTTACTTCTTAACTTCCTCTGCAATAACAAGTGATTCTGTTGAAACTGGTTTTTTCTAGACTTTCAAATGTTTGAGCACGTTAAAAAATTAGAAGTTGTATTTGGAATTAAACTCTTTGGAACCTGGGGGGTTACTAACACCATCGACAAGAAGAAAGCATCCCTAGAAAATAATATAAAACAAGAAAGACACCAAAAAGCTACATATTCACTCTTAATATAAACAGTATTAAAATGGGCTTTTTAAAAAGATAAAATCAACTTTATTGTACATACTTTCTATTTTTTTCTTAGGTTTCATATTTTGGGATGTAATGAACTTTAACCAATGATGGATAGGTTTCTTGACCATTAAGAATGGACTTGGAATAGTCAAATCAAAAATAGAATATCACATCATAGTATCCTATTTGGTTCTTCAAAATGGTCTTCTTAGCTATCAGCACAATTTTAGGATGAGAGGTCAGTTCACCAATATGATAAAACCAGGAGAGGGAGCACTGAACATTCTACTTCCATAAATCCTACTAAAATATATTTGAAAAATTTCTGTTACAAATAAGCTTCAAACTCAACCACAGGTGTATTAAATTACAATTTGCATGATATTGAGCATTTTTTAATTACAGTCATAAATTAAATCCATGAAAGTTTAACTGTAACAGCATCATCATAGAGCATGTTCTATTTAGAAATTAAATATTATGCAGCACAGGTTGACCAATGGCACTTTATATCATTTAGCAATAAAATACAGCAGTATGTTTTTCTCTAAACATTAGGCTACAAATAAATATAGGTGTAATCTTGCCACCCTGATCTAGAAGACATTTAATAAAACCTTCCTCTCTTTTTGGTTGCCTACAACTCATAAGAATTTGTACATCTTCTAAACTTTTAGTTTAAAACAGACATTGCTCTTTATTTAGTAAGTTTAATTTATGAGGATTATAGCTAGGAATGGATAGCTGAAGTATGAAATTTTCCTGGAAAGGAAAAACAATGTAAATAAATATCCATGGGAAAGTTTTATGATAATGTTCAGTTCGTTATTAAGATATGTGTGAAAGAATCAAGTGGAATGGAGAGTGAGCCCAGATGTGTTGTTCACTTTCGTGTGAGAACAAGAGAAACCATCTCTTCTGCTGATTTAATTTTTGAAGAAAAGAAAAAAATGAAAAAGCAATTTTGGTAACTCCTCACAATTACTAGTAATTAAAAAAAAAGAAACAAAAAACAGTGTAGTACTGAGAAGCTCAACTTACTCATTTATCTACTTTTTTTGCCAAAGTAGCAGAATAATAATGTGTTCCAGGCATTTGAAAAATAATACCTTATTAATTCTCCCAAGAATTAATCATAATAATAAATATGATTTTTTATCTTGTTGAGAAAGAAATTAATCCCATAAATTGGTAAGTTAGCCTATAAGTATCTAATAAATTAATGAAGAACCAGGAATGGAAACTAAGTCTCTACTTTCCTTTTAGGGCAATAGTCACTGTATTACTATACTTCCCAAGAAAAGCTGGCAAGGATAAGACATTTTATTTTCAGTTTCCTTTTGTAAACAGTCTTTGTAGTTGACAGAAATAGACCAACCTATTCTGTAAATTTTCCATAAACATTCTCTTTATTTTCATAAGCTTAATTCTCATCCTTCTGCCCTATTTGAAACACAAATGTTCTGTATTGGCTTCAAATTCTGGAAGCGGGCAAATCAAACAATACATTGAGTAAATTATACTGAATGATTTGTAAAGTTTCTGTCCACTCTATAATTCTACAACTAATCATTTGTATACTTTGTCACAAGTGATTCTATTTTTCTACAAGCTGTAAAAAAAAAAAAAGAAAGAAATGCACATGGAAGGGCTCTGAATTGCCCTCTACTCCTTACGTGTCATATTCCTTTACAGAGAATCAAAGTGACAAGAGTTCCGACAAACTGCATTACTACTATATATCAAAGATTTTTCTAATTAAATCCACATGGTAAGGTTGTATAAGGAAACATCTTTGCCCCAGTACAAAACAGTCTTCATTTCTTATCTAGCCAAGTGAAGAATAAATCCTCTCTTCTTTCCTCTTCCATAATGTTCACTTCTGAGACTTGTTCTCCTTTTTTCACAAGAAAACAAAATTAGCCATTTCTTCTCCTGATTTGACTTCTGAATGCCTCTTATAATGATCATCTGGCATCATTTTTTATTCTGGTCAGCAAAAATTATTAATCTTTCATTTCCATAACTATTTACTGCTATCTTCATCTTCAGAGACAAATGCATAAGAACATAGGTTAATTTAAACCTGTAACCGCCCCCAAAGATGGACCAGACCAGCAAGAAAACAAAATCATGTTTTCATTAAAATAAGTGATTTAAAACACCTCCTGGGGCTTGCCTATCTTAATCTTCATTTCCTATACTGGAAAAAGAAAACACAAAAAACTTCCAAGAAAAAAATTTTAAAGACTTTAGTTTTCTTTGATTTGCAATTCTCTTGGAGCTTTTAAATAATTCCATGTACAAAAACATTTCACCTGGTAATAATCGATAGGCTACAGGTAGTGAAAATCTGAGTTTTTACGATATCATTCTTCTATATCATGATCTGTAACTTAACCTAAAATGCCATATTTGCCCATAATGTTCCTATGTCCAATACTCCAAGTATGAAAATGGCATGGTATTGAGAAAAGAGTAACTGATGTAGCATCAGGTGATACGAAGTTCAAGTCTCGGCTTTGCCACTTTCTGGCTTGGTAACCTTCAGTTAACTTCTCTTAGCCTGCTTTCTCATCAGTAACCTGAAGTTAATAACAATCCTTCACCTTCCCAAATTGTAGTGCTACTGTAGCTCACTTTGTAAGATTTATAGCTCTGTATAAATTCTATACGTTAGCATTGCCTCGAACACACTGTGTGATGAAGAAATGTTTCAGGTCCCTCTTCCTAGGTGCCTCATCCCTAAATAATGAATTTATTTAACTCATAATTGTTTCAAGTTAATTCAGTTTGCTTTTGTTTTTCTAAGGCTGAACTCAGTTTGAAGTAATTATATTTCTGTGTGTGTGCATGTGAGTTTGTGTGTTTGTTTTAACTGAGATTTTGGAACAGCTATCTGCTAATAATTTCAGATTAAAAGACTCAGTGACCCTGATAACTAACATTTATCTGGAATGTTTAATCATTTACATTTAAGATAAAGTTCATTGCAAATAATAAAAATATCTTCTATGAAAGATATTTCGTGATCATTTGGATTAAACAAAACAAATATATGTTTAAAAAAAGTAATTGGATAAGATTTTAAAAATTAAAAATAGAAAAGTAGAAAGTAGATATCCTTCTACATATTTTCATACCCTTGCTTCTTTTTGATAATTTCTTAGAATGTTAATTTTGATAATAAGTATGCCAGATATGGTAGCAAATAGTTTCTTCCAATTATCAAAGTACTATATGAATCTAATGTTTGTATTAATTTTTAAAGTTGATAGCAGAGAGGTATGTCATGGAGCCAATGCATTTCAACTAACAACAAAAAACCTGTGAAGCGCCACCTATTGTTGAAAATAAATCATTTCAAATTTCAATCAAAACTTGAATATTGTACTTTAGTCTAGCAATTGGACTCATCAATTTATGCTGGTCAGTGTTTTACAGTCTTTTTACCTTAAGTTACAATATTTTGTTATGATTTAAGGTGTTAGTTTTCAATAAAACTGCAAAAAATGCATTATATATGTTGGATGCTTTTTGAAGAATCTGAAAGACCAAAAAAAACAAAACAAAACAAAAGAAAACCCCTACTGTGCATATCTGAAGTTACAGTATCAATGGAGAAGATCATAAAATAATGATATTAACTTTTAACCAACACATATATCAAAAAATATGTTTTCCCACTCAAAGCAGTTACTTAAAAAGGTACATACTACTTCCAACAATGCCACATTGGATAAATCTTTCTTTAAAATCCGTGATTACAAATATAATCTGAGCCTACACGTCACATTCTTTTGAAGAGGCTCAATCTTGTATATCAGTACTGTATATGGTATAGTGCATATATCATAAATAATATCAGTATTAGAAAAATATTTCCCTTTTGAAGGTGGATTTGGATTTTGTTAACCCATAAATTAATAGGAGCCAGTATATGGAATAGGATGAGTGCTCAAGCCGAGTAAAAGTCAGAGAAGAAAAATAGCATACCAAAATAAAAATTACAAAACTGTTCAAAAATGTTAAAGGATCACTGGCTACTGTGGGGAGAAATCAACAGTGAAAGGAAGTAGTTATTTATATTGACACATAACATGAAGTATATATTGCTATAATATATAAGGTATTAATTATTATAGGAAGAAGAACTTGAATCTCATTCTCGAATAAATAGGATTCATAAGAGAAGAAAAGAGAAAGAGAAATCTATCTTTAGGTCATGGCAGAAGGAAACACCAGCAGGAGAAAATAGGCAATAGGCACATGATGATCACAATTGTTTTACAAGACTGGCATGACTGGAAAGGAATCCTTCTTTTGTAAAATCGTAACTGTCAAAATTGGAAAAGTAAGGTAGAGACAAACTACAGAGGATTTTAACACCGCAGTGAGGATTTGGACTCGATCTCAAGGAAATCAAGAACAAAGAAGTTACCTGACCAAAGAGTCTCTTCCTAAAAGATTTGTCTGACTATGGGCATTGCGGCAAGAAAAGACTGATGTCACATAACTGCCTTACAGATGAATACAGTAACCTAATGAGTGGTAATCAGAACTTGGACCAGAGTACCAGTGAAAAAAGAGGAGAAAGGGCCAGATCTAACTTAATATGAAGATTTATTACATACCTAATCTTTAAATGATATGATAGCAATAGATAGAAGTTTTGCCTACAAGGCTTTAACAAAACCTTAAAAATGGTAAAATATACCTAATTCGGTCAGTTATACCAAGGATACTTACTCTGAAAATAAACCAGGAATGGGGTGCCTGGCTGACTCAGGGGGTGTTGTGACTCGTGATCTTGGGGTCATGAGTTCAAGCTCCACATTGGGTATATTGCTTACTTACTTACTTACATACTTACTTAATTAAATCAGTCATATAAGGAGATTTGAGCACATAAACTTAACAGAATTTCTGCAATGCTATGAACCTTCAAGAGTGAAAGAAATAATTCATAATGTATCAGAAGAGTTAGAAAGGTATTATGTACTCTTTTCTTCCATTTTCTTCTGTTCAGCTTTGGAAGAAATAGGAAGAAAAAGAATTTCAGGAAGCGACGTGTTCATAGGAGATCACTAATATTTATAACTATATCTGGCCAACCCAAGGAAAGGAACGTTGATTATATTATGCTGCTATCTCAGAAACATCAAGCAGTATATATGCTCCATTATAGAATTAATCAATTAAGGCATAGAAAAGATTACTTGAAAATTTCTCCCAAGTCAGGAAATTGTGTAAATAGTAGAGAAACAAGCCATAAAAGAGCTCAAATTTTATATAAGAAATTGAGATCAAATATTTATAATAGCAACTTAGCGATTTTATTGTGATTAAAAAAAAAAAACATTTAAAACTTTACAATTCAAGAGCACCTGGGTGGTTCTGTCGGTTAAGCGCCCAACTTCGGCTCAGGTCATGATCTCACGGTTCATGGGTTTGAGCCCCTCATCGGGCTCTATGCTGATAGCTAGCTCAGAGCCTGGAACCTGCTTCAGATTCTGTACTTCCCTCTCTCTCTGACCCTCCCCTGCTCACACTGTGTGTGTCTCTCTCTCAGAAATAAATAAAAACATTAAAAAAAAAATAAAACTTTACAATTCACTGTCAAACTATGTGTAATAAATAAGTCATGGACTTCCCTTTCTTGCAAGACCATTTTAATTTATGCATTCATTCAGCAAGTGTGCATTAGTAGTGTGCTTGGTACAGTGCTAAATGCTGGTGATGCACGTTGCTGCAGAAGCCCTAGTAGTTACATTCTACCATGAAACTGTGACCCACAGCTGACTGGATTATAGGTGGGTTCAGGACCTAAACACAGTTGGAAAAAAAAAAGAAGAAAAAAAAGGAGGGGCTGAGCTAATATAAGCCTAGTAATTATGGAGAGAATAAGGCAGTGATTTTATGAAATAGAGCTACAAATTCATGAGGAAAAAAGCAGTGAAGGACCCGAGGTGAATAAAATTTATGAGCAAATGAATATCATTAGGTAATAATAACCAAAATACCATATCTAATCAAATCCAAAATGTAATTATTTGTATGATACACTGTTATTTTATGGACTACTATGAAAGAAAAATGCTGCTGATTAATCTTAGACACAACGCTTTCTTATCACTTGGAGTTTAATTCTACATTTATTGAAAGGGCTTTTAATGCTCTTTTATACATAGATTTTTATCATATATCATTCTTGTACACACAAGGAAAAGAAAACATATGCAGAATAAGTTGACTAGGGTTTCTAAAACTTCTTCATAGTCTAATTCTTCTTAATCACTGTAAATTCAGTCATCAGTGCTGCTGTTTTTCTATACAACATAATGCTCTGACTACCAAGAACACTGGGCAGAAGTTCTTAAAAGATGCAACCGTATTTTTTTTTCAATGTTTTTTATTTCTGAGAGAAAGAGGGAGAGAGAGGGTGAGCAGGGGAGGGTCAGAGAGAGAGGGAGATACAGAATCTGAAACAGGCTCCAGGCTCTGAGCTATCAGCACAGAGCCTGATGCGGGGCTTGAACCCATGAACCGTGAGATCATGACCTGAGCCGAAGTCAGATGCTTAACCAATTGAGCCACTCAGGTGCCCCAAGATGCAACCGTTCTTAAAAGAACACTGCACCATTATTTTCAGAATTTCTTCCAAGCCACTAACACTTACTCTGCAAGTTTTGATACTGGAGCATTTTTTATCTTATCACAAGTGCCAATAGAAGGTTTTCTGACAATAGCCATAACTCATAGTCCTGCCTCATATGGTCTTTAAATAGTTTCCCAAGTCAAGCATGAAGAGGTTGTAGCTGTCCACTCATGCAGCCAGGAGTAACACCAGGTTTGCCATGGTCAGGCAATAACCACCTCATGACTTGACTCGTGTCTGGTAGATAGTAATTGAACAATGCAACCCAATTTCAGAAGTATGAAAATGTGCCTCTTGGAGTTGATAAAATACAGTGGCTAGCATTTTATCTTTATAGTAATCTTATGCTTTCCTTACCTAACCTTTGTGTGTGTATGATGCACAAAGAGGTTTAGTATTTTGCCCAAGATTATACAGTTAACAAGTGGTGGAACAAGGATCTGAACGCAGGTATATAGAGGGTGAGGCGGTTAAGTTGGTAGAAAGCACAGGAGACCGGAAAGGATAGGAGAGCTGAATTGCTGCACTAACAAGGCGTTTCACTGAAGATCTGCCACCAGCCTACTGTTGATATTCCCAAAGCTCCTTGGCTCTTAAGGCAGCTCAGCTATACAGTGGTTTCTTTCTTTTTTTCTTCTTTTCTTTTCTTTTCTTTTCTTTTCTTTTCTTTTCTTTTCTTTTCTTTTCTTTTCTTTTCTTTCTTTCTTTTCTTCTTCCTTCCTTCCTTCCTTCCTTCCTTCCTTCCTTCCTTCCTTCTTTCTTTCTTTCTTTCTTTCTTTCTTTCTTCCCCATGGGGTTCATATTTCTCTTTTTACCCTATCTGATTGGGGTAGCCTGACTCAGTATCTGCTCTTTACAACCAATAATCCTGATAAATGTAAGCCTGGATATATGCCTGGGAGAACTGGGAATGTTGCACAAAGGGCACACTGATTTGTTGGATAGGAAACCAAATTGGGATGGCGGAGGGGAGGAAACAGAGGCGGGACATTTTAGAAGAGCTAAATATGTGTGTAAAGGTACAAAGGGCAAAATAATCAGGGAATATCTTGAGGAATTCAAAGTTGTTAAAGCAGAAAGTAAGGAGGTGGAAAAGATAAAGAGAAGGCTGGGTAGGAAAGCAGAGGTCAGAGCACACAGGGATTCTGTTGCCTTGTGAAGAAACTGCATGCTATCCTGTAAAAAAGTGACTCTGAAACTTGTTTCAGCAGTGATCTATTTTTGAAACTCCTAAATATGAGTGACAAGGTGGCATTGCATTGAAGAAACAAGGATGGAGTGAGGGAAGAGGACTCCCCAAAGACTGCTCCAGACAGCATTGCTTTAATTCCATTACTAGAGCTGAAAGTGCATGACCAGAGGAGTAACATGAGAAAGACCATCTTGTCAGTAGTGAAGAGAATGGAGAGGCAGAGTAGATCATCTCTCTCAGTAACTAGCAAGCCACTGCAATCATCGAGGGAGAGACTGAGAAGTGAGGAAAGGCACCTCTCATTCTGGATTAGACTGCGAGAGAAGTTTAGGTGAAGAGGAATTTCTTACACGAGTACAGCAGATAACACACATACCTAAGGACAGAAAACAAAGTACAGTTAACTATATGCAAAGTGGGAGTGGAAAAATACAGAATGATGGCAGGTGTCTTTTTTCTCTGTGCCTGTTTTCTGATGTGTTTACATAATGAGATGAAAATGGATATAAAAGTTTGTTTCCTGCTGTATAAAATGATGATAATCCATAATATTTTATAGATTACATATATGAATGTACTATGTGACAATCCTTTTGCTATGAATTTTAGATGCATCATCTCTTTTAATCCATACAAAAACCATATTAGTTAAGTATTATGATTTTTAGAGGAAGACACTGATGCTCTAAAAGATTAAGTAATGTACCCAAAACAAATACCCAACTTGCAAGTGACACAGCTAAGTTTTGAAAATAGATTTGCTTGACCAGCTCTTTATTCTATTATTTAAAAATTGTCCAAAGACACTAAATAAACACTGATAAACCACTGTAAGAATATATTACAATCTACTTAAGTATTCCAGTTCCAAATAATAAGAAGAAAAAGCACAGATTTCTGTGGTGCTGGATCTCAACTCTGGTTTGAAGATTTCATGAGACTGATTTTCACTTTCTTTTTTTTTTTAAAGGAAATTTATTTCAAAAGCATAAAGGGAACATTTACATTTGAACAAGGTGATAACAGGTGTCTTGCAAAAGAAAAAAAATTCATGGGCATGATGATTTTCACTTTCTTGCCTGATGCCACCCCCCAACTCTCCTTGCTAAGCCACATGCAGGGGAAACAACGATGTCATTGGTAGCAGCAAATTTCTCACATCAAAAAGCATGCGTCTCTGGTTTTTCTGTATACCTATGTATTCTGCCTTGCCCATCATAAGGAATTTGTGCTTGTATGGTGGATCACAAGCACAACCCACACTTCTAAAGATACCTCATTCCTGGTTAGGGCCCGTTGTGCACATGTGGATGTTAGTGGTTAAAGTAATTTTCTTAAGATCCCTAATCTACCTTTAAATTCAATACTATTTTTCTGAGATCTAATACAGGAAACAATCAAAAGATTTCAATCAAGAAAAACATAGAAATAAAAAGAAGGGTTTCTTCTCCTTATTAACCTGCACCCCCAGCACACACACATACACCCCACACACAAAGGTTAAGTGTAAGAAACAGGACGGCATTAATAATCAGATACAGGAAATATGGTTCCTAGATAGTTGATATGAAACCAAAATCAGAAATAATTGAAAAGTACCTGAGTAGGGCATACAGTTCCTGGAGTGATTTCTTCTCTCAGATAATTTGCTAGCCTTCTTACTATTTAACAGATATAACCAAGAGAGCCTTCTATATATACAAAAACATGATAATTATGAACCACTTAAAAATCTTTTTCCAAGTGGCAGTAAAATGCATGAGAAATCTGTGTTTTTTCTGACTAAAAAGTACACTGTATAAGCCCTTTCTCTTGTATCATGTCCCTAGTTGTATCTTTATGAAGTTGTGATCCAAAAAATGGAATATTCAGCATCCCTGTAATATATAGACCTTTCCTCTTCCATCTCTCATTGCCTCCATTCTTACCAAAGCAAAATTCTTCAACATTCAGAAGAACTATTGCATTGGCCTTGAAATGTTCTATAAAACATATATTATATGATTTGTCACACAAGAAGTATTTCCTACCACTGAGGGATTTATGTTGAATAAAAAGACTGTACCAAGTAAAATGTTTATTAAAAATGAGGAAAAGACAAATGTCAGAAGATGTTTTTTAAAAGAGTGTGGGGTTTCCTTTTTAAAGTAAAGCATTTATACATCTTATTCAAGCTGTACCTTTAATTTTATACAGAAAGCCTCATTTTAATACAGTGAGGACTAGCCTCCTTGCCACATTAATTTTCTTCTGATCCATGTCAGTCTGTGTGGTCACATGCAGTCTGGGGCTTTGGGTTTGCAAATGAAGAAAGTGAGGAAGGGAGAGACAAAAACAAATGCAGGAAAAGGGAGAGAGGGATGTCTTAACAAGTGAGAAGACTGAATAGTAAATTATAATTAAGAATAAATTTGGGCTTATGTCTTGCACATTCTGTATTAAAAACTAAAGATCCAAAAAGAGTAACAAACTCACAGTTGTTTTTTGTTGTTGTTGTTCCATGATTATTTAATATAGTCATTCTGAGTTCTGCCTTCTATTTTTAACTGCAACCTTTCTACTGAATAAGAATCACATATACCAGGTCTGAATTATTACAAAGTAGGTTCTGAATTAATGAGATTAATGAGATTTTTTTTATACTACACAGGGAATTTGATCCTAGAGTAAGAGTGTTATTAATGAGTGGCCCTGCACTCCATGACAATGTGGCATTTGATGGGTATATTTTTATAAGGCCCTGTGCAAACATCACCAGTTGGGCTCCCACTCAGTTCATTGTGACAGTAAAGATCATGAGCATACATCACTGTAGCAATCCTTATTCATTAAAGGAGACTATGGGTTGAAACTGTTCATTATGTAGCAGGGCTGTAGAAAGTTGATGCAGTTATGGTGGGTTTAAAAGATCTTAGTTTCATCTACATTGGAGCGCTAAGAAACATCCAGCGCAAAACTGGGTTTTTTTGTGGACATTTATGGATAGTCTGTAACTTAAGCAACTTGTACACAGTTCACGACTTATCATCATTTCCTGAGGCGGATTTATAATATAATCTGATATTTCAGGAAAGCTTTATGATCATTTTATATGTTCATTCCAGTGCTACGAAGTAAGCTGATTATACCATCACATTTTAATTAAAAATTCAGATATAAAAATAAAGGGGAATTCTGTGAGCCTTAATTAATACAAAAGTTTAGAAAAAAATATTGTGATTGAGTTTCCAGCCTGTTGCTTATCTGCCCTGGCATATTAAAGTATCCTCAAAGTGGATAAATTATACTTTATCAATATAAAGCCTACACAGTATTCAAAATGATGACCATAGTCTCTTTATAAGAGAATGGCATTTCTTTTTTCAAAAGGTCAACCAAATGGAATGTGACCCCATTGCACTTTTTGAATTATTAAAAATGTCTCCAACTCCAATTTTATCAAGATGGATATAAATATGAAAGCTAACCCTATAAAGCTTCTAGAGGAAAGCATAGAGTATCTTCATGATCTTATGAGAAGCAATACTTTCATAGAAATGACACAAAAACCACTATGCAAAAAAAAGGTAGATTGGGCTTCATCAAAATTAAAATATTCTTCTCATCAAAGGACACTATTAAGAAAACAAAACATCAAGGCATAGACTAGGAGAAAGTATTTGAAATGCATTAATCTGACTTGTATTCAAGGTATATAAAGAATTGCAAATCTGTAACAAAAAGACAAATGACCACAATTTCAAATAGTCAACAGACTAAAATACATTACAAAAGAATATATATGAATTGCCAACCAGCTCACAAGAAGCTGTTCTACATCATTTACTCATCAGGAAAATGGAGATGAAACCACAAAGAAACACGTCTCATTTGCTCGAATGGCTGGTTATAAAAGATTGACAATACCAAATGGTGGTAAAGAAGTGGAGCAACTAGAATGCTTATGTACTGCTGGTGGAAACATAAGAATGGTACAGTCACTTTGGAAAGCAGTTGGTTGCTTTTCATAGTCACACACACACACACACACATGCACCCTATGGCCCTACAAATCAACAAAGTCTCCTCCTAGGTATTTTCTTAAAAATAATAAAACATATGTGCACAAAACGCTTTGTACATGATTACTCATAACAATATATTATGATTATTCATAACCACTTTATTCATAATAGCCCCAAGTTGGAAGCCACCCAAATGTCCACCAACATAAGAATGTATAAATAAATTGTGGTATATTCATACAGTGAAATTCTACTCGACAAAAAAATGTAATGGACTACTGATACACACATCAAAATGGATCTATTCCACAAACACAATGCTAAATGAAATAAGCCAGACCCACAAGAGTGTATATCATATGATTCCGTTTTTATGAAGTTGTAAAACAGGCAAAAACTAATCTATAAACAAATCAGAACAATGACTGCCTATGGTAATGAGTAGGGATTGATGGGAAAGTGACACGGAAAACTTCTGGGATGATAGAAATGGTCAATTTATTAGGATAGCAGTTACACTGAATTACTTTTATGAAAATCCAATCATCACATTTAAAATCCATGCATTTCATTGTATGTAAAGGTTACCTCAATAAAAAGAAAATGATTCTGAGATCTCTGCTACATTTTTCTTTAATGCAACATTTTTTGAGTTTCTCCTACATAGAAATCCTGTGTAGTGACCAAGGATACAAAGATAAATAAGAATAAGATGCTGTCCCTGACTGTAAGGAATTTAAAGTCCAAGAATGAGTATTTATAATCTGGTAAAGAAGAGAGACAAATATCACAGCAAAATATCAGGAACCTTTGCAGAGCTATGGGCACAGCACTGGCCCAGAGGAGGGAACCCAGTCTCAGAGAACTGCCTCAGTAAGGAAGCTCTCTAGAGAAGGTGACACCAGAACCTTATCCAGAGAGTAAAGAAGATGGAGGGAAAAGGATTTGCAGGCTGGGTAAAACTCACAATAAAGGCATGTGATATGAAATGGCATGGCTTGCGTGAGGAACAAGAAGCAGTTAAGTATTATTCCATTAACCGCTTTTAACCTTCCTAATAGTCTCCCCAGTATATTTGCCAAGATGAGAAAATTATTTTGTACTTTTGGTGTCTAAGCTCTACACATTTTTTTCCAGTATCAGTGGCACTTATCTCGCTCCAGAAGTGATTGCCACTGCCTCCATCTCTGCCTGAATTCCAGAACTAATATTTGTTTCACTCTATTACCCTAGCGGAGCTTTTGGTTGTCATATAATTCCATCAATTCCATCATTATGGAATCCAAGAGAAAACCCTGTACAATTCTACATGCAGTGTTTTTTGAGACATTGTCTTCCCTTGCCTTCAGCAGCAGTAGCATTTTCTCCTTTTGGCTTTTTATTTTGTTTTTTGTTTTTTGGGTTTTGTTTTGTTTTGTTTTGCTTCCTTGCTTCACTCAAGCTTTAAGTGTTGGCATTCCTCTGGTTCTGCTTTAAATAGAGTGACTATATATTTTTGTCCAAACTGGGTCATCTTTTGAGAATGAAAGGGCTGCAATTAATTAATCATTATCTTGGAGCAATGGGTGTTCACCGGAACCATCCCAGGCAAGCTGGGATTTATGGTCATCCTATTCCTGGGCTGGTCTTCTTTTCCCCACTCCACACTCTCTCCCTTAGTAATCTCAACCACTCCAGTAGATTCTTTATCTTATTTATCCAAATGATGCCAAATATCTCCAGCCTGGACTTTACTTTTGAGCACCAGACCCATAAAGATAAAGGTTTATTCCACTTGGATGTCTCACAAGAACTTGTAACTCGGTAACTCCTCTTCACATTCTCATTCACATTCACTTCCTGTATTTCCTATCTCTGTAAAAAGCCAGCTCTATCCACTCACTCAAATCAAAAGCCTTTTCTGCCCACTCTAGTTATTCACCAAGCTGTCAGTTCTTTTCCTATAGCCACCTTGAACCCTCCACTTCCTTCCAGTGACACCATTGACACCCCAGTACAAGTCAGAGCAACTCTTACCCGGAATAGCCCTTGCTGTAGCCATGTGATCTTCTTAAAATGTAAATCTGATTATTATTTTTTTTTTACATAAAAATGTTTCAATTGCTTCTCTTTGTCCACAGCCTCCAATTTCAATTTATAACATGGCCTCAGGTCACGCTGTTAACTGGCCTCTGCCTCTGTCTTCAGCCACACCGTGGTCTTCTATGCTGCGGCCACAAGGAATTCCTTCAGTTCCTTGAATGTGCCAGGGTTTCTCCAACCTCAGAAGTCTTGCATATTTTTTCTCTTTCAGTTATTTGATGCTCCAACATATTGTACTTCTTTGCACGATTTTGTACAGTTGTAATTATTTTTTATTTTGAATAATGTGTTTAAAATCCGTCTGTCTGGCTGCAGGATGTGCCTATTGTCCTCACCATTATCTCCCCAGCATCTATATAGTGCCTGAGACTCAGTCTATGTATTTATGCAATTAAACAAAGATTTTCCTCTGACGGGAAAACTCTAATTCATTGACTAAGGGGGAAAATTCAAATTACTTCTGTTTTTTATGACAATGTAATCAACAAAGTATTAACAAGAATTGTTTGTATATTTCTCCATTCAAATACATTTTGCTTCTTTTGGGAGGGGGGGCTCATTGTCCCATCAACAAAATAAGGAATGTTTCTACTATATCCCCTTCTTTCTCACATTATTTGCTCACTTGAATAAAGTTAAAAACATAAAGGTAGAAAATGAGACAAACCGCAATCTAAATTCCAGATTTGGGGTTTTCCCAAGTAGGAAGAACAAAATGTAACATGGTGATTTAATAAATCTGCTGTTTCCTTTCAGATTAAAGACAAATCACAAGGGTAAATGCTTAAGACAATTTTCCAATCAAACATTGCTAATCCTGTTGATTTCTACCATTCAAGAAACCCAGGAGAAATCTAACAGTGGAGTGCTTTGTGTTTCTTATTTAATGAGTATTTGGCAAAAACAATGAAGCGGGGGAAAATGTTCTTGAGTCCCAGCATCTAGTGTCACTTGCTTACAAAGCAACTATTGGGACATGAGGTGACTGACCATCTGTTTTCAATCTTGGGTCAAAATTTCTTTTAATCCAGGATGTAATTAAATCCCTAGTATGTGCAGAGATATCTATTTCATGTATATAATTCCCTAGATGTTTAATTATAAAGTAGTTGCAATCATTTGCACAAATCAGTTCATATTATGTTATTTTGACATCAGATTCACATGTTTTGGAAGGAGCTGTAAAGGGCTCTGATAGGGAGAAACTGGCATAATACATAGCAGTTCGTCCTGTCTCCTTCATTTCTATCTACCAAAAAGGCTGCTTCCCTGCCTTGCCTCTTCTTCCAATATTAAGATAAGAAGAGGTAATTTTGTCAAATCTATGCATGGTGTATTTGTAGTTACTTTAGCTGGGTCTGAGTTACAAGGGAATTTCTTTAATTCATATTTTGTTAAAATATGGAAATCCTTTTTTTTTGAACTATTAATTGCGCAGAAAAATATTTACTTTAAAAATAAAAATCCTTTAACTCTAAGACAGGAGAAAAAAATAGATGGTATTCTTCATGTTATAACAATTATGCATGTAATTTCACCTTGGGTTAAGTATTTTACAGTATTTTGAGATGAAAAAATATCTGAGATTGCTCTTATTGATTTCATTTTCTCTAAATCTAAAGTCACATAAATAGGTATATATCCTCTTTTACTACTCATGTATTCCATAGTTATATCTCTATATTCTACACAAAGATATAGATCGAACAATGTAAGCTCAATTATAGTAAAACTAATAAGCTGACATCTTCTTGTTTGTGTTCGAGTAATAGGAAGAAGAAATGGGAATTGTGTCAATTTTTTTTTTGCAAGGACAGTATCATCTGAAAGTCTTATTACATTATGTATATTATTTTTACATCTTGGTAGGAGATCTAGAATATCAAATTAGTGTATTCAGGAATACACCTTTTTTCTAAGTGTATTTATTTATTTTGGAAGAGAGAAAGCATGAGCAGCGGAGGAGCAGAGAGACGGGGTGAGAGAATTCCAAGCAGAGTCTGTGTGGTCAGTCCAGAGTCCAACACAGGGCTCAAAGTCATAAACCGCGAGATCATGACCTGAGCTGAAATGCAGAGTCAGACACCTAAATGACAGAGCCACCAGGTGTCCCAGGATACACTTTTCTAACTCCTGTCTCTACTGTACACACTGGATAATGTCTATTTCAAGAATCAAATTTTCTATTTTAATATTTTACAGTGCTGTTACTTCATACTACTTAGATATAGTAACTTCATAAAAAGACCAAAACAAGAGAGACTGATTTGTTGGTCTAGAAATGAGGAAACAAATCTTTGGATTCTAAGCTAAATCCAAAAGCTAGACTGAAAAACTGTTAATCAAAACATTAAATTTCTAAGAACCATGGAAAAGAGACCAAAGTTATATTATTTTTCCTCTTTCTTTCTTAGAAAGCTCTTCATCCCTTTTTAGTTTATAAATGCTGTTTTTATCTCTCCCTAACATCTCTGCAAAATTCATATTTTCTTAGTACTCCAAGAACTGGCTCTCTAGGCTAAGCCACTTATCTTTTTTGTTTGTTTTACACTTCTCCTTTTTTCTTCTCAACCAATAATTAGTTTTAAAAGAATTTATGGAGTGTCTATTATGTGCTAGGTAGTGAGCATTAGCTCCTCCATTCTGTACAAAGAAGTTTTTTATTCCCACTTTATCTGGCTGCTTCTCATGAAGGTTCTGGAATATCCTATTAAGTAGTCTGTATTTTCAAAGTAAGGAAGCCAAAGAAAGATTCCAATCAGGGGTGTGTAATAAAGAATTTGGTTGATCTTTGTTATCAGTTCTGGGGAGGTAAACTCCAAATCCTTGGATTTACTGAGTGATAGGAGTATCTTTGTTATTCATGGTGGGCCTGTCCAACCACATCTGATAGTTTTCTAATGAGGTGCCTCAGAGTGGGCACTTGATGACTAGATGATTTTATGCTAACTAGATGACTCAGGGCAAGCCACACCCAGTAGTCTGAGGGCAGAGGGTGGACCATGCCAGAAAAACTAATCATGTGATGAGAAGGTTGGAGGCTTAAGCCATGTGGCATCAGTCTAATCTCAAAGAGGGGAGGAAAGGGGGAAAGTGAACTCAACCACAGGGGAAATGATTCAATCACATCTACTTAGTGAAGCCTCAATAAAAACTCAGGTGAGCTTCCTGGGTTGGCAGTACTCAAAGAATATTTCACCACACATGGATGCCAGGAGGATAATGTGTCCCTCAGGACATGGAAGCTTCACATTTGGAATATTCCCAGTCCCAGATTCCACCCTATGCATCTCTTTCTTTGACTGGTTCTGATTTATATTTTTGTACTATAATAAAACTGTAATAACTAAGCACAACAGTTTCATGAGTTCTGTGAGTCATTCTAGCAAATCACTGAACCTGTGGATGACTATGAAGACCCTTGAATTTGCAGTCACCTTCTCTGAAGTGAGGGTAGTTCTGGGTTGCTGAACTTTTGACTGGTATCAGAAGTCTTGAACAGAGTTGGCAGTCCAGTGGGGGTTAGAACACAGATCTGCATCTTAGACAGTAGTGTAAAGGCTGGGATGGAGGTGACTAATTGGAGGTTATTGCAATTGGTACAGTAAACAGCAATATGTCTCTTTTTTTTTAATTTTTAAAGAGTTTATTGTCAAATTGGTTTCCATATAACACCTAGTGCTCATCCCCACAAGTGCCCTCCTCCATGCCCATCATCTCCCATCCCCTCCCCCCACACCCATCAGTCCTCAGTTTGTTCTCAGCATTCAAGAGTCTTTTATGGTTTGCCTCCCTCCCTCTCCCCCCCATATTCCTCCTTCTTCTCCCCCATGGTCCTCCGTGAAGTTCCTCCTAATCCTCCTATACGTGCAAACATATGGTATCTGTCCTTCTCTGCCTGACTTATTTCGCTCAGCATAACACCCTCAAGTTCCATCCACGTTGCTACACATGGTCAGATTTCATTCTTTCTCATTGCCAGGTAGTATTCCATCATATAGATAAACCACATCTTCTTGATCCATTCGTCCGTTGATGGACACTGAGGCTCTTTCCATGTTTTGGCTATTGTGGAGAGTGCTGCTATGAACAGTGGGGTACAAGAAATCCCGAGGGGGACGCTCTGAGGGAAATGTAGCAATATGTCTCTTAATGATGCGGTTCCAGGTCAGGTTCCAAGAAGGTTTCAAGGAAGAAGCAACAGCATTTGGGTGAGCCTTGAGGTAGATAGGTTCAACATCATTTTTTTTTTTAATGAGAAAAAAAAGCATGCTAAGTAACCTGAACAATATCACAGAATGAGAAGAGCAGGTAAATAGTTGTGTTAGTTTCCTATTGCTGCTGTAACAATTTACCACAAATTAGTGGCTTAAAATAATACAAATTTATTATCTTACAGTTTTGGAGGTCAGAAGTCTGACATGGCAGGGGGGTGCCTGGGTGGCTTAGTCAGTTAAGTGTCCGACTTTCGCTTAGGTCATGATCTCGCGGTTCATGGGTTCGAGCCCCGCGTCGGGCTCTTTGCTGACTGCCAGCTCAGAGCTTGGAGCCTGTTTCAGAGTCTGTGACTCCCTCGCTCTCTGACCCTCCCCTGCTCACGCTGTCTCTCTCTCTCTCCTAGAAATAAATAAAACATTAAAAAAATTTTTTTGTTTTTAAAAAAGAAGTCTGACATGGGTCAGCAGGGTGACCTTCCAGCCACTCCTGATTCCTCACCTTTTCCAGTTTCTAGAAGTTGCCTTCATTCCTTAATTCATGTCCCCACATCACCCCAACTCTGATTTCATCATAATATCTCTTTCTCTGACCCAGATTCTTTTGCTTCCCTCTTAAAAGGACCCTGGTGATTATATTGGACCCACTTGTAATATTCAGGATAATCTCCCTCATCTCAAATTCCTTAACTTAATCACACCTTCAAAGTTCCTTTTGCCATATAAGTTAGCATACTCATGCGTTCCAAGGATTAGCTCATGGATATTTTGAGGGGAGGGAGTCATGATTTGGCCTACACAGTAATCCTGTTTAAGTGGTGGGCAGGCACATGTAAATACAGTAGGAAAGTAAATGAGGGTTATATTTTATGGAGAACCTAGGTCCACATGGCAGAAGACAATAGGGAGGCAATCAGAAGTTTATCAGCAATATAATGGTTTGATTGTTGGTATGACTTTGGAAGCAGGTCCTGTAGTGTAGCCCAGATTAAAATGGAGAACAACCAGAGATTTGTTAGGCAGCTATTGGAACAGCCATGTATGAGGTGCTGAAGCCAGAACCTCCAGAAGAAATAAAACAGAGGGGATTTGGGAAAGGGGCAATTCATGACACTTGGCAACAGATTGGACATGTGATTTGAAGGAAAGGCAGCATAAGAGTTTTGAGCTAACAAACAGTAGAAATGGCATTAAACTAAAACTTAAATACAGTTTGTTTGGCAAGAAAACAATAAATTACATTCTAAACATGGTGAGCTTGAAATTATATGGAGAATTCTATGGGGGTGGAGCTTCATCTAGCAGACAGCAAAAACTTGGGAGAGCAGTAAAGCATGAACTTAGATATTTGAAGTCTCATGGACAGAGCAGACAGTTGACTGTATGGAGACAATCCCTAGTGAAGAGAACAAAGAAAAGAAAAGGAAAAAGTTGAACACAGAACTTAAGGATTTAAGGGTTGTTCATACATTTAGCAAGAAATTAGTATTATAGTGCCCACTTTGTTCCAGGCATTGTGCCAGGCACTGGTGAAATAGAAAAAATGAAAACTCAGTCCCTGCTTCTACACACCTTAGCAACCTAGTGGTGATGTTGGACAATAAAACAAGGATCGTAGCAAAGACTGGAAATGTTGTTATTGGTGTTTGAAGGGTACTAAGAGTGATACAGTCATCTGCAGTCAGAATCGTGAGATCAGTGGGTTGGAGGAAAAAAGAGGGAAGGAGAGATAGGCTCTCCTGATTAAACAGAAGAAGAGGCCAGAAAGTGACACTCTCAGACAACCAAATATGTTCCAAGTCATGCAAGTTTAGAAGAATCTGATAGATTTGCAGAACTTGAATAGGCCAGTACTCCTGGTGAAAGGAAGTATAAGATTTACTGTCAACAATGAAAAAGCTCTTGGAGTAGAGCCAATCACTTATTTCCAACAGAGAAAACTTAGCTGAGGTCAGCATCTTGTATAGTACCTAGCATATAGTTGATGTTCAATAAATATTAAATGAATATATTAAATTTTGGAAAACACTCTTACATACATTATTTTGGTAGACAGATTAATGTCCTCCTCCCGACCCCCCAAAAAAACCCCATGCTTTAATCCCTGGAATCTGTGAATACATTGTTTTACATGACAAGGAGGAATTAGGGTTGCAGACAGAATAAGATTGGTAATCAATTGACTTTAGCATAGGAAATTATCCTGGATTATTAGGGTGAACCCATCAAAATCAAAGTGTCTTTTGTATATTAACAATAATATGTGCAAAGCAAAATTGAAAGCAATAATATTTATGATTACTCTGAAGAAAATGATTTAAGTAAAAATTTAAAATATGTATAGAATTTATATCTTTAAAATTACAAAATGCTGATGAAAGATATCAAATAATATCTAATGAAATGAAGATACATACCATGTTCATGGATTGAAAGATTCAACATAGTAAAGATGAAAAATCTCCCTAAATTGATCTATAGATTAATACAATTCCTTTCAAATTCTCAACAAGGTGTTTTCTAGATAGAAAGCAACTTATTCTAAAATACATATGGAAAGGCACAGGTACTAAAATAGATTAAGCAATCTTGAAAAAGAATAATAAAGCAGGAGGAATGTCTCTAGCTTAAATTAAGACTTATAGAGCAATGGTGATCAATGACAATGTGATATTGGTAAAAAGATAGAGATAGAGATCAATGGAAAAGAATAAAGATTTCAGAAATAGACCTATACATGTATGTCCAACTTGACAAGAGTGCAAAAGCAATTCAACAGGGAAAGAATAACCTTTCAAATAAATGGCATTGAAGCAACTGGATATTCATAGGCAAAATAATAAACCTCAACCTCAACTTCACACCTGATACAAAAATTAGCCCAACATGGAATTAGCAGACTTAAGTGCAATACATAAAACTATAAAACTTAAAAAAAAAAAAAAGGAAAAAATCTTTGGGATATATGGCTAGGTAAAGAGTTCTTAGATTTAACACCAAAAACATGACTCAAAAGAAAAGATTGTTAATAATACCTCATCAAAATTTAATACTCTTGCTTTGTGATGATTTCTGATAAGAAGATGAGGGAGAAAGTATTTGCAAAATACATATCTGAAAAAGGACTAGTATCTATAATATATAAAGAACTCTAAAATACCAAAAGCAAAAAAAACAAACAATCCAAATACAAAATGGGCAAAAGACATGAACAGTCATTTCTCTAAAAAAGATACACATTGGAAAATAAGCATATGAAAAGATGTGCATTGTCACTATCAGGGATATGCACATTGGAACCACAATAAGGTTATCAGTACACACTTATCAGGACGGCTGAAATAAAAAGTAGTGATAACACATGCTGGCAAGCATACAAGGAAACTGGATTATTCATATGTTGCTGGTGAGAATGTGAAATGATACAGCCGTTCTTAAAAAACCATTTCTCATTTAACAAAATTTGCAGCTACCACACTGCCCAGGAATTGTCCTCTTGGGTGTTTATCCCAAAGAAATGAAGACATGATCACACACACAAAAATCTGTACAGAAGTGTTCAGAGAAGCTATATTCATAGTAACCCAAAACAGGAAACAATCCAGATGTCCTTTAACAGAGGAATGGTTAAACAAACTGTGGTACATACTTAATACGGAATACCACTCGGCAATAAAAAGAAACATACTATTACTACCCACAATGTCCTGAGAAGGGAATTTTTCAAAGAAAAAGGGGAGGAGTGTCTGTATTCAGAATCAGGGTTGAAGAGAAGTAGGAGTTCACCAATCTTTTGGTTTTTACAGATATGGACACAAAATACCTGAGAGCCCCGGTGGGATACATATATATATGAATTGTCTGAAATATTATAGATGTTTAGTCGATGCCCTTTCCTCCTCAGCAGAGACAAACAGACAAATAAAACCTTTCTCAAACTGATTCAGCTTTCAGTACCAAAGCTCCAATGAGACTCCAGGTTCCTGACTCCCAGTGCAATGTTCTTTCCAATCTTCTGAACCACAAGTCCTAAATTTGAGGCAGAAAAACAAAAAAGTTACATTAGAATCATCATATATAAAATATATTAATGTGTACTGCTTTGCTAATTCATGAGACATAATTACTTGGTGATTTTTCCATATTCACTAACTACCTTAATAATTTCAGGCATTATAGACAGAAATTAAAAGACTAAATTGTTGACATAAACGCTACCTCTTTCCTTTAAATTTAAACAGAAAGCTCCCACTCTACTCCTTAGATGTAGAATAGGAGTTTTCTGTGACCAATAAAGTGACAGATGAAATAAATCTTTTCCTGTTAGAATGGAATAGTTCATTCTACCCAATAGGAGCAAAAAAAAAAAAAAGTTAATAACTTCTAGTTCCTTTTGTTCATTTGATTCAAAACAAAGGGTGCTTCCATATTCCATTTTCTAGCCTTAACTATCTCTGACAAATCTTTATTTTGCAATGAGTTTATTTAATGCATTTTCAAAAATAATGTCACATTGGAGTGCCTGGGTGGCTCAGCAAGTTGAACATCCAACTCTTGATTTTGTGTCACATCGTGATCCCAGGGTTGTGGGATTGAGTCTCACGTTGGGCTCCACACTGAGCATGGAGCCTGCTTGAGATTCTTTCTCTCTCCTTCTGTCCCTCAACCCTACTCATGCTCTCTCTCTCTCTCTCAAATAAAAAAGTAAAAAAAAATGTCACATTTACAAACATTGTTATTTCTGGCATTGCATCTCACTTTTGACCAAAATTAAGACATTTAAAACATATACTTAACTAAAACTAGATTACCTAAGGCTGCATGTACATTTTTGTTTCCATTGCTCAAGAACATGGAAATGCTTCAATTTAGTTGGTCATTTCCTCCTTTTAAATGTAAGTTTCAGTACTAAAGAAATGTACTTATTTATCTAAAGCTCTTTCAGGAAAATTTCACACACTTATGACAATGTCTGGCATAAACTGAGCTCTCAGTAAATTTTCACTGGGAGTCACTATTATTATTCATAAAAATGTTAGTATTAAATTTATCATCTCCAGCTTCCATAGGGCAGAGGTGATCTGACTCACAGATTCCACTCCAATAGGTATGATGATGGGGTGAAACACAAAAGTCTACATTCCAAAAGCACCTTCTAGAAGGTGCAGGTAGCCTAGAGCTGGTCCTTTCATACCTTCTTATGCTGTGGGACCGGGCAGAGTCAATTGGGCATCTTTGTTATAGAAGCCTCCTGTTCTCCAGTTTCTAGTTACAAAGGCTAAAAACATCTTTCATTTAATAGTGCCCAAACTCTACTCACATTTAATTTGAGACTCATCCTACTGATTTAGTTGATCTACAATAGACCCTGGTGCTGACCATCTGTTTTATATATGTTTTACCTATTTATATGTATATACTTTGTGTATTCATATTTTATATTTATAAATAAACCGTGGGGGTGGATATCAACTTATTAAAATGTAGATGAATATAGGTATGCAAAATGGATTTTACATAATGTTTATGCATTTATTCAAGATTCTCTTGGGACAAGATTTAAGCTTCACATTCCATCAACAGGTCCATAACTATAGTTAAACTTCTAGTTATTTAAATTATTACTAAGAAGGGGCACCTGGGTGGCTCAGTCAGTTAAATGTCCGATGACTTCAGGTCAGGTCATGATCTCACGATTTATGGGTTCAAGCCCCACATTGGGCTCTGTGCTGACAGCTCAAAGCCTGAAGCCTGCTCTGGATTCTGTGTCTCCTTCTCCCCCTGCCCCTCCCCTGCTCACACTCTATCTCTCTCTCTCCTTCAAAAATAAACATTTAAAAACACTTTTTAATAAGTAAATTGTTACTAAGAAATAGTTTCTTTGGGGGTGCCTGGGTGGCTTAGTCGGTTAAGCGTCCGACTTTCACTTAGGTCATGATCTTGCGGTTCGTTGGTTTGAGCCCCACGTCGGGCTCTGTGCTGATTGCCAGCTCAGAGCCTGGAGCCTGTTTCAGTCTGTGACTCCCTCTCTCTCTGACCCTCTCCTGCTCACTCTTTCTCTCTCCTAGAAATAATAAATTTAAAAAAATTAAAAAAAAAAAAGAAATAGTTTCTTTGAATCATAGAGACTCATTATGGAAGAAAAAAATTGCAAAATGATGTGCTATGGAGATTTCCTTTGCCATAAAAAGTATTGTTAATTGTACTTCAACCTAGTAGCACATATCAAATTTTAAAACTTTACAGTTTTTTTCCTTAAATAGTTTATTGTCAAGTTGGTTTCCATATAACACCCAGTGCTCATCCCCACAAGTGCCCTCCTCCATGCCCATCACCCTCCTTTCCTTCTCCCCCACCCCCATCAGCCCTCAGTTTGTTCTCAGCATTCAAGAGTCTCTCATAGTTTGTCTCCTTCCTTTCCAAAACTATTTTTCCCCTCTCCCTCATGGTCCTCTGTTAAGTTCCTCCTAATCCACCTATACGTGCAAACATATGGTATCTGTCTTTCTCTGCCTGACTTATTTCGCTCAGCATAACACCCTCAAGGTCCATCCGTGTTGTTACAAATGGCCAGATTTCATTCTTTCTCATTGCCATGCAGTATTCCATCATATAGATAAACCACATCTTCTTGATCCATTCATCAGTTGATGGACACTGAGGCTCTTTCCATGTTTTGGCTATTGTTGAGAGTGATGCTATGAACATTGGGGTACATGTGCCCCTATGCATCAGCACTCCTGTATCTCTTGGGTAAATTCCTAGCAGTGCTATTGCTGGGTCATAGGGGAGTTCTAGTGTTAATTTTTTGAGGAACCTCCACACCGTTTTCCAGAGGGGCTGCACCAGTTTACATTCCCAACAGTGTAGGAGGGTGCCTGTTTCTCCACATCCTTGCCAGCATCTAGAGTCTCCTGATTTGTCCATTTTAGCCACTCTGACCGGTGCGAGGTGGTATCTCAGTGTGGTTTTAATTTATATTTCCCTGATGAGGAGGGATGCTGAGCATCATTTCATGTGTCTGTTGGCCATCTGGATGTCCTCTATGGAGAAGTGTCTGTTCATGTCTTCTGCCCATTTCTTCACTGGATTATTTGTTTTTTGGGTGTGGAGTTTGGTGAGTTCCTTATAGATTTTAGATACTAGCCCTTTATCTGATATGCCATTTGCAACTATCTTTTCCCATTCTGTCAGTTGCCTATTAGTTTTATTGTTTCCTTTGCCGTGCAGAAGCTTTTTATCTTGATGAGGTCCCAGTAGTTCATTGTTGCTCTTGATTCCCTTGACTTTGAGGATGTGTCAAGAAATTGCTGTGGTTGAGGTAAAACTTCACAGTTTTTGAGACATTATTTTTTAGAATGTTTGACCTAAAAGTATAAAAATGTTTACATTCCCCATCTACCTAGCTCCTAACTTTTCTAAAAAAGTAACCACAGCTATTACAGTCTTGGGTGTCCTTTTTAGAATTTCTTAATGCTCACACAAAGAATGATGAATATTCATATTTTCTCATTTAGTCCACCATTTTTAGATAAATGATAGAATACTCTGTATACTGTTCTTTATCTTGCCCCTTTCACTTCACATTTTATTTTGGAGATTTTTTTTCATATATTGTGTAAATAACTTTCTTCCTCTGGTTTGCAGCTGCATAGTATACTACCACATAGATGACTTTAGTTTATTAAACCATGAGCATTGGGATTTTTGCTAAGCTTTTGCTTTGATAAGCAGCACTTCAATGAATAAACTTGTTCATCCTTGTATGAACATATCTTCAGGATAAAATCCTGGAAGTGGATTGTTGAGGTTTGTGGAGTTGCTGTTTGGCTAGATATATCCAAATTCCCATCTACGGGGATGGTACAATTTTTCACACCCATTAGAACTGTTAAAGAGAGTTTATTTCCTCAAGGCCTCTCAAATACACTGTGTCATCAAGTGTTTGAATGTTTGCCAATCAGATAAGTAAGAAATGGTACCTAGGTGTGGTTTCATTTTGTATTTCTCTTATAGTAACAGTAGGGTTGAACATCTTTTCAGAGTATATTAAAGACTGAATATTTCCTGTGAACTAATTATTCAGGTATCAATTCACCTATTGTACTATATTTTTCAAAGACTTATTTTGTATATATTTAAAATCATTACTGTTTTTCTTGTTTTCTAATAATTAACTTCTGCTTTTATTTTTGTATTCCTTCCTTTTGCATTTCTCAGTATATTATGTTGTTCTTAAGATGCTTAATTTGTTTTCACCCTTATTTATTGATATAACTATATAGGCTATGAAGCATCCCTCTAAAAATTGCTTTAGCTCTGTCCTGTATGTTCTGATATATAGGTTCTCTATGGCTTGTATATTCTGTATATTTTATCCATAAATTTGAGTTTGTATTCCTTCTTTGAGCCAACAGTTAAAGATCTTATTTTATGTTTGTTTTGTATTTTCATCTCTAGGTAGCAGGGGCTTTTGTTGTTATTAGCCTCTGGGTGGTTTTCACTGTAATCAGAGAATTTTGTCTATACTTAAGTTTTTTTAATGTTTTATTTATTTCTGAGAGAGAGAAAGAGACAGCACGAGAGGGGAGGGTCAGAGAGAGATGGGGACACAGAATCTGAAACAGGCTTTGTCAGCATAGAGCCCAATGAGGGGCTCGAACCCCTGAACAGTGAGATCATGACCTGAGCCGAAGTCGGCCGCTTACCAACTGAGCCACCCCAGTGCCCCTTTGTCTATACTTTTAAACTTTGAGGAATTTGTTGAGGTTTCCTTTATGGTATTAGTTCAGAGATACTCAAGTTGAAGATACATCCTCTATTATTAGAAAAGAAAGCTTGATATATATTACAGAACTATTTATTAATGACATTATTTAAGTTTTCTATGTCTTTTCATATTTTTTTGCATCCTTGATCTCTTCTGAACTGAAAAAAAACAAATCTACTTCTAGTGTTTTTCTATCAATTTCTCATTGCCTTTTCTATTTCTGCTTTATGAATGTTGCCATCATGTTATTTGGCATATAAAATTTATTACTATTATGGCTTTGAATTGTACTCTTCAAATTTCTGTTTGCCTTAAATAATGTTTTTGTTTCAAATTCTACCTGATTGGTCTGATGACTGAAATCTGTGTTTACTGTTTGTGTGTATTTGCCCAACACACCTTTCCTCATCTTTTATTTTCAACATTTTTTGAGTAATTCTCTTTTAGCTATATCTTTAATATAAAGCATAGTGTTAAACTTTGCTTTGTGATTATACTAAATTTTTATTGCTGCAACACAAATTATAGCTTAAAACAATATAAATGTATTATTTTACCATTTTTGTGGGTCAAGAGTTCAGGCATGCTTTAGCTGGGTCCTGTGCTTAGAGTCTAACAAAACTTCAACCAAGGTGCTGGCAGAGCTGAAGGCTTGATTAGGGAAGAATAGCCTTCCAAACTCACGCAGGTTATTGGTAGAATTTATTTCTTTATGGTCGTAGGACTAAGGGTTCCAACTTCTTGTTGACCAGAGTCTGAAGGCCATCCTCAACTGCTAGAGACCAACCATAGTTCCCAGAGGCTGCCCACAGTTCTTAGAGGCCACCTGTGGTTCCTTGCTATGTGGACTTTCCAATGTGCCTGCTTGATTCATCAGGCCAGTAAAGGAAATTTCTAGAGGGAGTAGACTACAAGGTGGAGTCTCATATAACCTAATTATAGGAGTTACATTCCATTACCTTTGCTATATTGCATTGGTTAGAAACTCCTCCCTCCTTTTTTTTTAAATTTTAAAAAAAAATTTTTTTTAATGTTTATTTATTTATTTATTTCTGGGGGGGGGGAGAGAGAGAGAGACAGTGTGAGCAGGGGAGGGTCAGAGAGAGAGGGAGTCACAGACTGAAACAGGCTCCAGGCTCCGAGCCGGCAGTGAGCACAGAGCCCGACGCGGGGCTCGAACCCACGAACCGTGAGATCATGACCTAAGCGAAAGTTGGACGCTTAACCAACTGAGCCACCCAGGCGCCCCATTCATCCCTCCTTCTTACACTCAAGTGGTGGCACGACACAAAGACATGAACCCCAGGAAGCAGAGATCATAGTGGCCGCCTTAGAGTCTGCCAACTTAACAGTCAAATCTGAGCCTTTTTCTTTCATTTCCGAGCTTAGCCCATCAGTGTGGATATTTGGGCTTGGTGTTTTTTGCTATCCTAGTGTTTAAAAAAGTCTTCCATTATATAGACTTGGTGTGGGGGGTGGGGGTGGGGAGGGGAAGGAGCTTGTGGTTCTTCTAATATTTAGGAAGATTTTTACTTTTGTTCTATGTTGCTCTTCATAATTGTAACCTTATTTACAAACCTTTACAAATCTAAGTCCTCTATTTTTTAGACAATATCTACTAGTGCCCTGCTGTGAGAATGATAAAATTAGTGTACTTCCCGGCAGCATCCCAGGCTAGCTGCTGCTTCTCTGCTTCTGCAGAGTCAGGCTTCTTGCACATATGGCCTTTCCTGCGACTCTTGGAGTAGACTTCTCCCTTCTTCTCCAGACCACCCAGATCCAAGGAGGCTTCTGCTACAAACCTAGCTCATCACAATTACTGGACCTCCTGGTAAAAACATTCATATCAGTTAGCTTAGGCTAAGTTGTAACAAATGGCCATCAAATCCTGCCGACTTCAACAAAGGTTTGTTTTCTACTAATTTTATAGGTGTTGACACATGGTTGAACTGTGGATCTGCAACATGTCCCCTTTAATTCAAGTACTCCTGTCAGAGACATTGCTGGTCTGTAACAAAGGGGAAAGAGAAGTGGCAGAACAATATGGTGGCTCTTTAAAGGTTCTGCTCCAAAGTGGTACCTATAACTCCACTCACATTTCATTAGCTAGAACACATTTCATGGCCAACCTTGATTCCAGTGGAGTGGGATATATCAATCTTTAGCAGGGATAGCCATGTTTAGGAAGGGGTTAGAAAGTTCAGAAAGGTAGAAGAGACTGGTAGGAAGGGTCAATTAATATTTTGAACAATTAACACAATCTATCACACAGGGGGAAAACTTTTACCTCTAGAGACATGCCTTTCGCTTTCCATAATATGTTTTTGTAGGCTCTCACCTAGATCTTCCACTCTGGGTTTTCTTACCCAGTAACGCCTCTCTCTCCATTTTCCTCCTTTCTTCTGCCAACTCAGCGGCATTTGGTGGCCGACACATTTTGGAGTCTGGAGAATATACCTGTCTCCTAATCTTACCAAAAATGGGTATGTTTTTTTTTTTCATTCTCCTTGTTGCTTTTGGATAATCTCCAGGAAGCAGAGGGGGAAAGGCTGATGTATGCAGCTATATGCACAAGGACATCACCGTACCTTATTGAGCTGCCCTACTTTGTCATGGCAGGCTATAGTGGAGCATGAGAAGCCCACAGACTGTAACGTGATGAGTGGGATTAAATTCTTGAAAATGTTTATAGTTTTACGTTTGGAGAATCATGATGGGCCTTTTCTTTTTAAATGAGTAGGACTGATCATTACTTTCTCTTATTTTTTCCCCTACTTTTGTACAGTTGGGATATTTGTGATGGAATACTACCACTATTGTTCTATGATAGCTCTATAGCGATTTTGCAAAACACCCAGGAAAAATGATCAACAGCACAAAAGTCATTTGCCCCACTTTCTGTCAGTTCTTTTCTGTCCTCCCAGCTCCCCTGACCCAACTTTGGGTAGTAACTGATGCCACCGGGTTTACATAATTCACCTGGACCATCATAACACTTGCATGCTTTTCATAACATCATCCTCTACCACTCAATCTTGACAGCCAATATGCTCCAGGCTCCAAATCAACCCTCTATATATTACCTGTGATGTTCACTCATTCATTCAACTAACAAAAATGTATCTTGTGCCTAATTTCCCCAGTAACTACCTTTCTTCCACTACAACCACAAATAGACAAGAATTCAAAGAAAAAAATCTTTAAAAAATGTTGGATGAATGAATGAATTCTTATCTCCAGCTCATTGTCAAAGATAAACTTAAACTTTGGGGGTGCTTGAGTGGCTAATTTGGTTAAGCATTTGACTCTTAATATCAGCTCAGGTCATGAGACCACAACCTGGGGATCGAGCTTTGCACTGAGAGTGTGGATCCTGCTTGGGATTCTCCCTCTCCCTCTCTCTCTGCCTCTGCCCACCTCATGCACGTGTGCATGTTCTCTCTCAAAATAAATTAAAACAGAACAAACAAACAAAAAGATAAACATCGGAGGCCAGCAAAACCATAGATAGATTCAGATGTCTTTCTTGGTTTTAATTGCTTTGCGGCAATAAGCTCAATACAAAAAAGATCCTTGGGACATGAACGTGCACGTGGAAAACTGTGACCAGCAAATTGTGGATGAGAATATTATGCTGCAGATGTGGCAAACAGGGTGGTTCGGGCCATTGGTTCCTCTTCCCTGCTTCCATACCATGCAGTGGGGACTCTCCACCTTCGCTAACTCACTTTTCACTGAGCTCAACCGAAGGTGCCAAACTTTGATAATTCAAATATGCTTCCTACTCTCAGATTTCAGATTTACCAACTGGAGAAAAGAGTCTGTCCCACCCTTTGGATATGTAGGAGGCACAGAATGTATTAGTTAACAAGCAAAAGCAATTAAGCATTCTTCTCAGGTGTTGGAGGCAGATTTGAAGAGCCAGAAACTAGAGAGAGCTGGCACAAGGTGGAAAAATTGTGAAGGGCAACAATGTCATCACATCTCAGGCTACTGGCCCCTGGCAGGCGGTGTGCATGGGTGAAGGGGGCCTGGTGTGAGAACACATGACCCTCTGAGTCTACTCTCATCTTCTCTCCTTTCATAGAGTTACAGGTACCAAGAACTTTTTCTACTCTAAGAAAACAACACAAACATTCTGATAGATAACAGCCCAACTCGGCCTCAGGGTCAGCTACCTAATCTGAAGTGATGGGGCCTGTGATGGGAGCCTTCTAGACCAAATAGCTACTACTCAACTTCAGCCAAATGCCACCCTGTGGAAATATGGGCCCAGCATGGGCAGCTTTCCAAGTTTTGCAGAAAAAGTCTAAATCAAGGTTCTTAACTTGAAGTCCTCTGATTTTTTTTGTTTTAATTTTTAAAAATGTTTATTTATTTTGAGAGAAAGAGAAAGAAAGCAAGAGTGAGGGAGAGATAAGGGGAGACAGGATCCCAAGTAGGCCTCACACAGTCAGCACAGAGCCCAGTGCAGGAGTAGATCCCACAAACCATTGAGATCATAACCTGAACCAAAATTAAGAGTTGGATGCTTAATTGACTGAGCCACTCAGGTGTTCTAGTCTTCTGATTTTCAAATGTTCACTTCATTTTTCAAACTACTGTACATGCTAAACCACAGTTTGACCCATGGGCCACGTGTGTGTGACCTAGATACATAGAGAAACAGACAGGGATTATGCAGTGTATCCAGTCATGCTAGCAATTTCAGAATGTTGATCCTGCTACTAGGAATATCACATAATAATGCTTCTGTGGATACAGGCCCCTTTACAGAGATAGGGCAGTTCACTGGCTCTGGTTCTTGGTGGACAAACTGTGACTCTCTCCCTGATGACCACACACAGCTGTCCCCTTTATCTGTGGGGGATACATTCTAAGACCACCCGTGGATCCCTGAGACTGTGGACAGGACTGAACCCTGTATATACTATGTTTTTTTTTTCCTATACATGTATGTCTATGATATTTTAATTAATAAATTAGGCACTGTAAAAGCTTAACAACAATAATAAAGAATACAATAGAATAATGATAACAACATACTGTAATAAAAATTACATAAATGTGGTCTCTCTCTCAAACTTCTTATTGCACTATACTCACCCTTCTTGTGGTGATGTGAGATAATAAAAAGCTTATGTGAATGAGATGACACAGTGTTAGGCTGCTATTGACCTTCTGATGACCTGTCAGAAGGAGAATCACGTGCTTCCAACCACAGCTACGCAGGTAACTGAAACTGTGGATCAGGGGCCACGACTTAAGTACGTGGCACGAATTCCCTACTTGCAGACATAATGTTTACAAAGCGGCAAAGGGCGGTTTTATTAAAAGAGAAGAAAACTCACCACTTTGGATTTTGAGCATCAGGCAAATAACGGCAGGCAAAACTGCTTTGTGCTCTGAGTGCCACTCACAGGCTGAGGGAAATGCTTGGTTCAAACAGCTTCATGAACTTTCAGCCCCGAATGGAGGAGCTGCTCCATCAAATGTGTTGGGCCGTCTCCCAGGGTTGAGACAGGCTCTGCCCCAGGCCTCTCTGGGGCCCCAGGGTTCACGCTCAGCTCTTAGGACCTTTTGGTCCACTGTTGCTCCTTCCAGATACCTTTCTCAGTTTGGCATTTTATAGAAGGTTCTGGGAGTTCTTCCTGAGCTGTGCAGCTGAGTGGGGATTATAGCCATCAGCAAAGGCTCCCCCCATCTCTTTCCCGAACATTTATCAAAGATTGGTTCTTTACATGATGCTGATAAAACCAGACCTCCTATAAGTCTACCCTCTCTACTTCTTGCAACTCTCTGCTTTGTGTCTTCTGGTTTCTTCCACCCTGGGGAGTCCCGTCCTTCAGGGTTTCCAGGCAAAGAAGCCGTCCTCTTGTCCAATGTCTGACTCTGTCACTAACCTCACACTAAGTATTCATAAAATCCATCCGAGTCCCGGTGTCCCCCCATGATGGCCTTCAGTGACCTATTTGCAAAAGACGCCCCTTAATTTTCCAGAAACTGTCAGAGCACCGTAGTGCTCCCCGACATGAATTTCATGTTGCACGACAAGGTGGGCAACACCGAGTCATCAGAGACTTTGTGATCCTCAGTCCTATGGAGACTATTCTAAATATCGCTTTAAATATGTATGTCCTCAGGGATGGGCATGGAGGAGGGCGCTTGTGGGGATGAGCACTGAGTTTTATGTGGAAACTAATTTGACAATAAACTATTTGTAAAATAAAATAAAATAAAATAAAATAAAATAAATATGTATGTCCTCGAGGCCTGCATCCAACTCTTCCAGTGCAGAAAGAGGTCAGAATTCCTTAGTCACACGTACTCCGGCTAATTGCAGTTATAAAGTGTACACTTTGAAGCACATAAAATCTATTTCAGAATCTCTTATAATCAGGAATGTAAATGCATAAATCACCGTGTCTTGCTGAGGCTTCATTTCCTTTTTGATAATTTCTGATCATCAGATGTTCAATGAGTCTCACACGAGATATATTTAAAATGGTGTATAATACCTTTCTTGATTCTCTGTCGATTTCTATTCATAGTTTTTCGTGGAACTAAGGCTGTGGGAGCTCAGCATTCATAAGGGGACTGCCTGTGGTCTAGTCCAGACCCTTCACTGAAGGCTCTATTCATTTATCCATTCCATCTTTAAATATTTACTGAGTGTTTACTATGTTCTAAACACTGTCAGGAATACAAAAATGAGTAAGACACATGTCTTGCTTTTAAGATTATGACAAAGACTTTTATGATAGTTGGAAAGTTTCTGTTTAAAAATTTTTATAGAGAGCTTCAGCTACCATTGAAATATTTATATTAAATAAAAATGCATAATTTAAATGTTTTAATGTTTCTTCATTTTTTGAGAAAGAGACAGAGGGTGAGTAGGGGACGGTCAGAGGAAGAGGGAGACACGGAATCTGAAGCAGGCTCCAGGCTCTGAACTGTCAACACAGAGGGCGCCACGGGGCTTGAACTCATGATCGACAAGATCATGACCTGAACGAAGTTGGATGCTTAACTAAGCCTGTTCATGCTCTCTCTCTCAGAAATAAATAAAACATTAAAAAAATAAAGTCAGATTGATAGTTTCTAACTAACTTTATCAAAGTTTAAAATGTAACTAATGGGTGTGTTTAATTATAGAATAAGGTAAAGACACACTGATCTGTCAGTCAGTACTGATCCAGCCCCCTGCTGCTCAGGGATAATGCACAAGTGAGCTGGTGCTGCTGGCTCTGTGTGAAGAATGTCCTGACAGAAGAACTTCCAGAGCCACAAACTTGGTAGGAAGGGGGAGAGGAGCTTTGGGAGTTTCGCATCTTCTTCCCTCCTAAGTTCTGGAATTCAACAGGTTTGTAGAAAAGAGCTTGGATCAGTCTCGGGCATATTCAAAACAGACATTCAAGTTTGTTACATAATGTGAGTTAGGTCAAGGGTTGAGGAATCCCAGGGAATTGGGGGTGGGGGTCCTTCCCTTCCCCTTGATATTTGTCAGCTGTGTTCTAACACACCGGTAGCATCTGGGACACATCTTGTCCTCTCTTACACGTAAGAGTATGCAGGTTATGGACAGGGGACATTATGAGGCGAAAGGCAAAGAAAACATTTTTGCAATCGGCCCAAGGACCATGTTGACTTGAACTGACGTTTAGTGGCCAGCATAAAGTATATTTAATTATATTTGCCGTAAAAATTCTTCCACACAACAACTGTATCAGTTAAATAATTAGCGAGTTAACATACATTTAGGGAGTACCTAATACACACCAGGTAGTGAACTAGGCAAAGATGCATTTGTGAATGGGTCACAATTTTATTTATCCAAAGCTTAGGTAAGAAAAACAATGTTCTGAGAGCACATACATTCCATGCTCTGGAACAGTAATTTTTAAACATTGTTATGCCTATAAATCATCTGGGAACCTTGCAAAAATGCAGATTCTAATTCAACAGTTCTGGAGTGGGGCCCGCGACGCAGCATTTTCAATAGGCTCTCAGGTAGGGCTGATGCTGCTAGTCTGAGACCATGTTGACTAAACAAGGCTCTAGAGCATGTATTTAAAAATCGGCCTGGGCTAAGCTAGTTGTGCAGAATGTTGGTATGTATACCTGGAACACTATCTTCCTCATCTCTCCACTCTGCCCTCCTCAACATCCACACACCTGTAGAGCTAACTGCTTTCTGAACATGTTGTAGGACACCCTTGACATATATTCAGAAAGGGAGATATAAGAAAATCAGCCTATAAAACTCACTTTTGCATCGACTAAAAATGTCTTCTAGAAGGCGTTGCTTATTACCTCACTTGCTACCTTCTTTATCAGCAACTGTAGAAGAAATTCTTCTTTGTTCTTTCTCTCAAGAACAGTTTCACTTCCAAAAAAAAAAAAAAAAGAACAGTTTCACTTTTTCTAAGCACTTGGTGGGTTTCGGGCTCACACACACTGTGAATTGCAAAACTGCATGGATTCCACCTTTGCATAATAACCGATAGAAAGCTTCAGTTCAATTTATCACTCATTGATAGCATCATTAAATGTGGATGTTTGCTTTCATTTAACTCCTGGTTCTAACTCTGGGGCTCTTAGTCTTTTTCCTTCACTCTAAGTGTATATGCTTTAGATATTTTCTGCAACATTATTAAGCTACTTATTTTTCTATTAAAAATTTTAACGTTTTATTTATTTCTGAGAGAGAGAGACAGCATGAGCAGGCGAGGGTCAGAGAGAGACTCTGAAGCAGCCTCCAGGCTCTGAGCTGGCAGTCAGCACCGAGCCCGACATCGGGCTCAAACCCACAAACCATGAGATCATGACCTGAGCCGAAGTCGGACGCTTAACCAACCGAGCCACCCAAGCGCCTCCATTATAAGCTACTTATATTGTTCTGGGGGTGAATATGTATAGATACATATTAATAAAAATCATAATTCTATAGGAGAGTTTTCTGTAGCTTTGAGTAACTTTCTGCCACCACTCCTAGCTGGCCACTTTGACTTATCTCTAGGAGGAGATATGTCAGATTACCTTACAGAGAAGAATTCCATCCTTGTTCTAAGCTAGCTATTTACTGCTTCATGAAACATGGAATTTTCACATAATGTCCAATTATTTAACTACACTGAGAACTCCATTAAGACAAGGATAACTTAAACATTGTATATACTAGATCATCTATCACAATACATGTTATACAGTTAACAATAGATTTTAGGGATGCTGGTTATTATAGGAGTTATGGTGTATGATTCTCATCATTCATAGTAGGATAGGATTCAAAAAGTTAATGGAGACTTTCATGAAGAGATACTTCATTAATTAAAACCTAGTTTGGTGAAACGGGTAGATCTTAAGATATCTAAGTTCTTTTATCTATATTCTGACAGACTTTGATCGATGTGGTTATTTGAAGTTATACAAATTGACAGTGTGAAAAAATAAAAACTTCAAATTTGTTTTCTGGATACTCTTCATTTTTCCTTTCTAGACAATTCCTTTTTAGCTTCACCCAATTTCCTGACTTTGATACAGGATGATTAAGATAACATGTGTTTGGTGTTTGTTTATCATGAGTCATGTACCATTATCTTCCTGTCTAATTCATTTTATTTTAAGTAGAAAATGTTCAGACAGTTGAAACTTGCAACTCTTTTCTTTTTTTTCTTTTAGTCCAAGGTAACTCACACATTGAGGCAGTTTTTAGAACTACCACACATGATTCCCAGTTGAGGAAAAAGCTGGTAACTCACAGTACTTGGCCAGGTTTGGGAAATCATACGTGGAATTTGGGGAGATTAAATGTCTACATGACAAATTGCCAACTTCATGTTAAAGACATCTTGTGGGTCACCTGGCTTGTAGGGTATGGTTGTTGCCATGTTCCTTCATCAGGTCCATGAGGTGGTCTTTAAATTCTAGGTGTTTTTACAGTCAGAGTCTAACTAGCTGCCCACTTTCACACTTTCCTGGAATTCATTCTTGAAAAATGGCCAACTCTGACAGAGATTTCAATAGGGAAAAAAGAAGTCAAAAAGCCTCTATACCATTATAGAAATTAGAAAGTCATCAATGCCTCATGGACTCACCCCAAGGAGCCACATGTCTAGGAAAGTGAGACATTTTTTTTTTGCCCAGATAGGCACAAACTCTTAGACACCACTGGTGTTGTTTAGAAAGGGGCAGCTTTGTCAAGTGTGTTGTCAGCAATATACATATTACCCCCATGGATGGCTCACCTACAGCTGACTAGGTAAAATAAGTAGAGTAATAATAGCACTCATGTTTATCTGCTGAAGTCTTTTTATGTCATGAAATCAAGAGTACATCACTGATACGGTCTCACTGATCTTCACAGTATTAACGCTAAAGTCCACTGTAGTCAGCTTAAGCCATCTTGTATTATTTGTTCTTTCATTTTAACAATGTCAAGCTACAGATTTTCTAGGGTGTGTCTGAGCTTCCTAAGTAAGGAAGAAAACTAACACTATGTAGCATCTTCCAGCACCGGCCACCATACTAGGCATAGTTACTATTCTGGGTCTATCGTGAGAGGCTCCCCCGAGTTGCTAAGCCATGGCTTTCTGTTCATAGCCCAGAGGACCTGGCACCAGCCACATTTTTTTCGGTTTATTTATTTATTTTGAGGGAGAGAAAGAGAGCAGGGAGAGAGAGAAAAGCAGTGGGGGAGGGGCAGAGAAAGGGGACAGAGGATCTGAAGCAGGCTCTGTGCTGATAGCAGTGAGTACGATGTGAGGCTTGAACCCACTAACCGTAAGATCATGACATGAGCTGTAGTCAGGCTAACTGACTGAGCCACTGAGGTGCCCCACCAGCCACAATCTTATGGGTTGGTGGAAACATTTTGATCTTGGGAGAAAGAAAGCTTGTTACTGCCTTTCTGGCAGGATGATGCTGTCTTGGTGCTCCACCTGTTTAACTGGGTGGGCCTCACACTGTATGAACCTTCCATTTCCCACTCTGGGACTCCTTATTGCCACTGAGATGTGAGATTCTGTGAGACCTCTTGGTGCCCATGGTTTTGTAATAGCTCACTTGGCTGCCCCATCGGTCTACAGAGTGAGGGTAAGCAGGGAGGGAGTCCTAATGACTTTTTGTGGCTCACATTTTGAAGTCTCCTGTGTCAGCTGCCAGAGAGGGTGGCTCATACACTCTAGAAATGCAGGGAGCAGACACTCAGTGGGCAAACTTTGACCAATGGGAGTGGGAATAGGTACATAATTTTTTCTCCCTTCCTCCACTCAGAGAGATTGTACCAGGACTTGTAGATGATTTGGAAGCAGAACCATGAGGATTAGTAAAATCTGGCAGATTTCTTTCCTTTCTGGCCTCTCTACCCTTTAACCTTCATTCATGCTTCCCTGAGATTGCATCCCCCCATAAAAGTCTTAGCATGTAAGCTTTTGCCTCAAGTTCTGTTTCCTAGGGAAACTAGGCTGAATCAGTTACATATATTACCTCAAAAAAATCTACAAAAAACTCTGAGAAATAAGTGGTTATCATCTTCATTTACACTAATAATAAGAATGAGACTATTGGTGGTAAATAACTTAGCCAAGCCATTAAAAACTGAATCAGAATCCACCCAGGTCCATTACCACTAAGGAACTCAGAAAGCTGAAACAAGCACCTATACAAAACCAGACCTTGCATTTGCTTTCTTTGAGTTCAAACACTTACATCTGGAGAACGGAACCAAAAGAAGCACAATCTATGATGTGCTTAAAAGTTTCCTTTTGTGGGGCACCTGGAGGTTGAGTCACTTGAGTGTCTGACTCTTGATTTTGGCTCAGGTCATGATTTCAGGGTCGTGGGATCAATGGGCTCTACACGGAGCATGGAGCCTGTTTAAGATTCTCTCTTTTTTTTGTTGCCCCCCTTCCTCTCTCCACTACTCATGCTTTCTCTTAAAAAAAAACAACACAACAACAACAAACAAAAGATGCTTTTTGTATATATTTTTTTTCTCCATCACATGCCATTGTTTTTGTCTTGTGTTTTTCATATAGATTAAGTTGGGTCACATAATCAGGGATTAAATATATTTTTTCAATGTAGTAATTTACTGCTTATATAATAAGTGGGGGAAATACATTATACTGAACTACCTGCCATTTAGAATATAGAAGTCTAGGGGCACCTGGGTGGTTCAGTTGGTTAAGCATCTGACGTCAGCTCAAGTCATGATCTCACCATTCATGGAATCAAGCCCAGTGTCAGGCTCTGTGCTGACAACTCGGAGCCTGGAGCCTGCTCTGGATTCTGTTTCTCCCTCTCTCTCCACCCTTCCCCTGCTCACCCTCTCTCAAGTATAAATAAACATTTAAAAAATAGAATATAGAAGTCTATATACAACCAAAAAGTTGAAAAATATAAGGAAAATATAAGACATGGATTTCAAGTTGCACATGACAGAAACCTAACTCAAACCAACTTAAGCAGAAAGGAAAATTTATTGGAAGGGTAGCTTGTGGAATTGAAGGAAAAGTTATAGGAACCCTAATGATGACATCACGAGAAGGCTTCCAACTTTCCTTGCATGGGTCTTTATGAAACCCATCCCTTGACATTGTCTGTTGCCAGAGGAATTGACCCAGCATAGGGTTCACCTCTGTGGAGTTGGGTGAAATGGAGTGACATGTCTATTTCTAGAACAAGAGGGAAAGAAAGAAGGTTGGACATATGCAAACATATGCGAATAATTCAACAACTCAGGGATACAAAATAGAGCTCATAAAACAATTTAAGCCCAATTGGGTGCTAGAGAGACTGAATGTTTAGGTATTTGCAGAAAAAAAAAAAAAACAGTATGAGGGAAAACTTCATAGAACAAGTAGAATTTCATTTTTTAAGTTTATTTATTTATTTTGAGAGAGAAAGGGTGTGGGAGGGGCAGAGAGAGAATCCCAAGCAGGCTCCACACTGTCAGCACAGAGCCTCTCTCAGGGCTTGAACTCACAGACCACGAGATCATGACCTGGGCCCAAATCAAGAGTTGGACTCTTAGCTGACTGAGCCATCCAGGCACCTGGGAAATTCACTTATTAGTTCAAATACACATTTAGTGCTTACTCTGTGCCAGACATTATTCTAGACTCCAGGATGATAGCAATGAATGAAAGAGCAAAATGTCCCCTGTCGTCATGGAGCTTACATTCTATAGGGGGATGAAAGACAATAAACAGGATAAGTCAGTGAAGTATATTATGTGTTAGGTGATGGGAAGTGCTGAAGGAAAAAAAGGAAGTTAAAGATATTCTTTGAAGTTGTTCTTTAAGGACTGGTAACAAGGAAAAGGCACTGGGGAGAAGAGAGTCTAAGGTAACCAAAGGGGGGAAAAAAAAAAGCTTTTGTTTTATAAAACACAAGCTTATATTTGGTTAGTCCCTCCAGTTTACAAAATATTTTTATACACATTATCTCATATTAATTCTGACAACATCTTGTGAGTTTTCTTGTGTATTATTTTAAGGCCTATTTTATTGACAAAGAAACCACGTCAAATGGTGGTTAATAACATACCTGATGACATGCATCTAGCAAGTGGCTAAGACTGACCTTAAGATGTAGACAATGTCTGCAGTGTCATACTTCTTCACTAAAACAATCCCCAAAACACAAGTGCACCTTTTTTTTTTCTTTCTTGGTATCATAGCAGATCTTTCAGAAAATAGAGAATATAGGGGAAGATCTTGAGAACAAGAAAGCCAACATAAAGGTTTGTGTTAGTAATTTTATCAACATCAGTACCTTTCTTATACCTGCAAAAGCCAGGCCCTTCTCCCAGGCCACAAGCCTCAGGGGTCCCACACTATGAAGTGTGTTTTTAAAAAATTTCTAAGTCTCCTTGTAGTTCCTAGGACCACCCAGGGCCTACAGATCCATTCAGAAAGAGAACCAAGCTGCGGCCAGGACCCACATGTTCCCTGTCCTTCTCCTTAGGCATTCTTGGATCCTCTACCTTGCTCTTGAGATTGACCAGGGGTCCCAAGGAACTCTGAGATCACATCTATGGTACTGTTATGAGCCCCTGCAGCTGACATAGTATTTGGTTATGGGATCATGCAAGTCTGGTTCAGCAGAGTGGTATTGACACGCTGATTTTATTTAATTAATTAATTTTTTAAGTGTTTATTTAATTTTGAAAGACAGAGAGAGAGATCAGGGAAGGGGCAGAGAGAGAAGGGGGGGAACAGAAGCAGGCTCTGTGCTGAGAGCAGAGCTCAATGTGGGGCTTGAACCCACAAACTGTGAGATCATGACCTGAGCTGAAGTTGGAGATTTAACTGACTGAGCCATCCAGGCGGCCTGACACATTGATTTTAGACAACTCTCACTCATGTCAGATCTCACAAAAGCTCAGGACTTCAGGCTACTGGGGGTCAACAATGGGTTCTTGGGCTTCAGCTGCATATTTGAGCCTGTTCATTGGTTCTTGCCCATCCATGTTCCGACTGTGGTAGTGCCTCTGATTTACGACACCTGAGGTCAATGGGGGTAGTGGCAGGCACCCTTTACTTCACGCACCGCTGATACCTAGGTCAGTCTATACATCCCCTCTACATGTTGGGCATTCCTCCAGAGGTGGCAACACAAGGGCTTTTAAGATGCTTGCAGAGCAAAGCCAACAAAACCTTCTGATCAATGTCTTCTCTTGCCTCCTATTGATGGGGTGACATTAATAATCTTTGGATCTACCTTAAACTATGCAAAACGGACGAGGCACAGACATTACCTTGAGAATGGAACCATTATTCTCTCTCTGATCATGGGTACTTCACCCATCCTACCTGCTGGTGGGCATGTAGAGAAAGCAGAAAAACAGTCAATATTGAAAGAAGTCACATTTTGGGGCGCCTGGGTGGCTTAGTCGGTTAAGCGTCCGACTTTCGCTTAGGTCATGATCTCGCGGTTCGTGGGTTCGAGCCCCGCGTCGGGCTCTGTGCTGACTGCCAGCTCAGAGCCTGGAGCCTGTTTCAGTCTGTGACTCCCACTCTCTCTGACCCTCCCCTGCTCACGTTGTCTCTCTCTCTCTCTCTCTCCTAGAAATAAATAAAAATATTAAAAAAAAAAAAAAGAAAGAAGTCACATTCTACAAATGTGATGAATATGGTTTTAAATAGTTCAAGAAAGCATGATTGGAAGATGTATTGTTCTATGTGAATGCTGTAAAATTCCCAATGGCAAGTTTAACATGACCAAGAAACAAATCATCATTCACATTTTCCTGCATACTTTGGGTAAGACTTGCAGTTTTAGGCATCTCAACAGAATACAGAACGTGGAGAATTAGGAACAGGCAAGGAGATTTACATTGTTTCATGGTTCAGAAGAGCCATGGCAGTTTGTGAGTAACCTCAGCATTGCTATCTTTTCTTGTGGTGGGAGATGTAAAATTAGCCAGAAATAAAGCATTTGACATTAAAGAAAAGGCAGAGATGTGTCTTGGACTTGAAAAGGAATAAATGGTGCCTGGACAGTAATGACTCTTCAGCTGCATCGATTGGACAATAAACAAACACTCAAGCACTTCTCCTCTAACCATGATTATAAATCTTTATGAGAAATCACTATCCCTCATATGGCATTATGAATCTTGTTTACTTTTTAGTTAAATTGTCTGTAGACAGGGGCCTTGCAAAAAAGTATATGCTCAGTCTCCTACATGCCCTAGGAGTGGCCTTGACCTCTACTAGAGTTCAACATCTGACTCAGTGATGCCCCCAAACATGCCCCCAACTTCTCAATCTCTAGTTTAAAAACATGAAAATGTTAGAGTTCTAGAGAATTATGGGGGGGAAAATGAGAACTATGGTTTAGAATCAGAGAGGTAAAATGAAGACTTCTCCATAGAAATGTCAGTGGTCACATTTGAGGAAGAGTGAGGTGGGGAGTGCCTGAGGGGAAGTACATGAGAGTTTCTGGAATGTTCATTTTTTTGCTCTGGGAAGTGGCTACATGGGGCTATTCACTTTGTGATAATTTGTTGAGCTGTATGTCTATGATTTGTACACCTTTCCATAAGCATGTTACACTTAAAAGAAAAGTTTACTGCACAAAAATAAAAAAACACCCATACACATGATTAGATTCTGAAGGAAAATTATTTGACGACATGGAGTCCAGTGGTTTGTAAGAAAGTCTGTGCCCCAGCATCGCCTAAGGATTAATGTGGTGGGTTTCAGGATAAGATAAGCTCTTCCTTTTACTTCTCCCATAACAAGTCAACCTCACAATTAAACTCAGCTCTGCTCACAGCATTTCCCCACCCTGCTTCACAAAATGGAAATTCTTGTAGAGGTTGTGTTCAGACATGCACAATGGAGACTGACACGCAGGGCTTGGAGAACTTCCCAGAGGTGGTTTAAGAGTGATTATATAACATGTTAAGTCTGTGTTCCTTTTTCAGGCATAACTGAAACTTTGCCAAAATAACTAATTGTCAGTCTTTTCCCACTGACCCTAATAAAAAAACATGGTAAATAAATTACAGTTCTGAAGCATACTTGAAAGAAAGAAAGAAAGAAAGAAAGAAAGAAAGAAAGAAAGAAAGAAAGAAAGAAAGAAAGAAAGAAAGAGAGAAAGACAGAGAGAAAGAAAGAAAGGTGCAACCTGGTGTTCAAGTGACATCACAGCCCTATGTATTCAGACACAGCACACTCAACTGAAGAGCCTGATGCTAAATTGTCTTTTTAAGTCATACCACCTGTGGATGGAGTCAAGGGGAGAAAATAAATGAATGTAGTGAATAAAAGAAACCAAAACAACAACAAAAGAACTACCTCTCTTGCCCACTGGTTTTGGTCAGAAAAAGAAAACAAATAATTTTTAATAAGTTGACATGTTTTAGGGGAGCCATGAAAGTAGGCATATGTCCATATGTCCAAAGGCCTAATGAGACCCAAGCTGTAGACCTATGAGAGACTTAATACATTGCTTCTTTCTCTTTAAATTCCCTTTATGCCTGATTTTATGGAATTCTGGTTTTATGGAGAAACTCGGAGTGTTTGCACTAGACTGATGTGTGAGTTCTCCTGGATGACATTTCTCAGTAACATGGGAGATTGTGGGTCTTTGTGGGAGTGGAGTTGGGGGTGTAGGAGCTGGATGAAGGCAGTGGTGTACTGGAGCCAGCTTTATGAGTTATCAGTTTCCCCCAAATCCATGTCCAGTGACTTCAGTTAATAGCTTGGAATCAGCCCTGGTGGGAGTATCTACACCACTGGAATGGCAAGCACTATAGATCATGGCTTTAGCAGGTGGGGAGTGAAAACAGCTGGTTATTCAATATTAACACCAAGCAAGAGTTTAGGCAAAATCTGAAGTGGCTGTATAGACAGGGGAGGGTTTTGTTTTGTTTTGTTTTTTATTCAACCACCTTCCTTAACAAAAGCTCATTCTTGGGCCCCAACATGGATAGAAAGGGGAGGAGATAATCCCACTGTATTCCATTAAAGTTCAACCACATCTGGAGAGTTGTACTTTAAGGACGACATAGAAAAATTGTTCTGTGCCAGAAGTACCATGGCATCTGAAGAATATAGAAAGAACTGAGCACATGGGAGAAGAATGGACCCATTAGGAGTAACTTAATCTTTAGCCTCTCTCTCCACCCCCAGGGATCAGGGGGTAGGGTAAAGGTTTTAACTCTCTAATCATATGGTTGGCTCCTCTGGCAGCCAACCCCTATCCTGAAGCTATCTAGGGGCCCATCAAAAGTCAGCTTATTAGCATTTATTCATGTATTCATTCATTGAACAAATGTTCATGGAATGCTTTCTATGAGTAAAGTGAGGACTCAGTGGTGTACAAGATAACAGTCTCTGTCTTCCTGAGTATTTTTTTAATAGGGTTCACACCAAATGTGGTGCTGAACACGGGGCTTGAACTCAGATCAAGACCTGAGCTGAGCTCGAAAGTCAGATGCTTACCTGACTGAGCCACCCAAGTGCTCCGTGACTGTCTTCTTGAGTTTCAGGTGGAACAGAATGATAAAAACAAGAAACCAAATTTATTATTATTATTTTATTTTATTTTATTATTATTATTTTAATGGGAGCTTTAAAATTCCAGGCAAGAAATAAACATGAAACTGAGATAGAAGAAGCCATAGGAGATAGAAAAGGCTATCTCCTAGCATTTTCCTAGCACAAGACCCCTCTAAGGATATGATATTAATCTAACCTAAGACCTAAAAACAGAGAACGAATAAGCATGTAAAGAGAGAGGTAAAGAGGATGCTAAGAACAGGGCCCAAGAATGTGGGTGTGGCAAGGAGCCTGGTGTGTTTGGGATCCTAGGAGAGAATAGCATGGCTTCAGGGAAGCAAGTGACAAAGAGAGTGGCTCAGGCTGGGAATGGAGAGACAGGCAGGGGATTTCACGCAGGTCTTAGGAACAACCAGGGGAGAAATACAGTGGTTTGACCAATTTGTTTTTGAGGAGCTCAAGAACCGGTGAGTGGGGTTTGTGTATGGACAGGGGAGTTGGACATGGGAAAGGGGAGGGATGATGGTATCCTGGAGGACCTCCGAGGGCAAAGTCAGGGCCACTGGGTGGAAAGTTACAAGAAGATGGATGTCAGGGAGTCAGATCACTTTAAGGAGGAACTTTGGGGTTTAACCCCTATCTTTGCCACTGATTACCATGTTCCTACCCCAATGCGTGGTGCCAATTATCCACCATGAGAGACACTGGACTGCGCAAGTACAGGGGCCACTATTCATGTCACAGTCCCTGCAAATGCAGGGCACTCCCCGTGCAGAATTCCTGGTGGCCCAGCACAGCACATAGTAGGTGCTCAAAAAATGTCAGCTGCTATTAGTAATGTGGGTATTATACTTCCCATCATGGGGCAAACTTGTGCCAAGAAAAGATGACCACTTATCAGGGTGTTTGTAGAGGAGAGCCAAAACAGAGGGTTGATTTTAATGTCCTTGAAAGGTCCTTACAGTGATAACTTTACAATTCTGCATTCTGTCCCTTATACTACCCATTCTATCACAGTCCCTATCTTTAATTCATTCTCCCTCCTCCCTTTCCTGTCAAAACATTTCTGCCTTTGAGCAAAACAAAGGCAAGTTCCCACTTGTCCTCCCTCTCTGCTCCATGTAAATCAAGGCCCGCCTGTTTCCGCCAGTCCCTCACTTCCATGGGCTGAGTTGGCTCCCTTGGCCTTGGGAGAACATGGAGTGTGTCTCACTTGACAGATCAGATAGCAAGCCTTGCTACCACCTGCTAGAAATGTGGGAGTCATGAATGCATACTCACTGCCTCTGCAGGTAATCAGTCAGGTTCTGACTGAAGCTTTCAGGTGTGGGGGTTACGAGACAAGTCTCACTGACTCACGCACTCTTTCCTACCATGTGTATTGATTGAGCTCCTACTGTATACTAAAGCTGCTCTAGAGATCAGGGACACAGGAATTCCACAATAAATAAGAGACAATGAATGTCTTTACTTTCATGGAGTTTACTTTTTCTAGATGGGGAAGACAGAGACTACCAATTAACAAATGGGTAAAATAGTTTTCGATAATGAGTGCTTCAAAAAGCAAAATAAGTATGGTGAGTGGTGGACCACCACTTCCGACAGGGTAGTTATAGAAGATAGTGATACGGGTTTGAAGCATCCAGGTCTGGTGCTGGGAGAGAAACAAAGAGTGGAATAGTAAAGGGGATAGAGAACTAGAATGATACGGATAGGAGGAGGTATTTTCAATTGCTCAGTGCAAATAGAATTTGTGCACACTTGGAGATGTTTTGACAACTATTTGCTAAGGTCAGTATGTGAGCAGAATCTTGGAACATGAGACAGAATTCCTTACTTTCTGTTTCCAGTTCGTCCACAGTGCTATTTAGACATAATAGAAGTTTGGCATCTCAGTCAGTTAGGGCTGCTATCACAGAACGGCATAGACTAAGTGGCTTATTAAACAACAAAGATTTATTCCATACCATTCTGGAGACTGAGAAATACAAGACCAAGGTATCAGTTGACCCAGGATCCAGTGGGAATTCTCCTCTTGATTTGCAGAGGGACATCTCCTTGTATCCTCACATGGTAAAGGGCAGAGAGAGAGAGAGTTAGCTTTTTTCAACTTTTTATAAGAATACTAATCCCATCATGGCTCTGATCTTATGACCTTGTTATTTTCCAAAGGACCTACCTCCTAATAACATCCTATTGGAGTTAGGGTTTCAACATAAGAGTTTCCAGGGGACATAAACCTTCAGTCCATAACACTTGGTAAACAAATATTTGTTATATTTGTTGACCTGAATTGCTTTGCATTAACCCAAAAAGCATAACAAACTGGGGGTGAGGGGTGGGAATTATTTTTACTGAGAAGTTCCTAAATGACAAATCTCTAAGGAGCATTATCCATACATTCTGTCTCTGTTCATGCCTCTACCAAAGATAGACCAGTCCAGATAGCCAGCCCAGACCATAGAGTAGTCAGGACAGACGGAATGAAATAAAGTAGCCCCCCCCCCCAAAAAAAAAAATCTCTGAGGTGAAAGTATTCTTATAACTCTGGGGACCAGCCATCTCCAGAAGACAACCATTTGGAAATGATCTGGAAATGTCAAGCAGAGATGTTCTAGAGAAGAACCAAGTGCCACTCAGATGACTAGAGCATGGGTACTAGACATCAGTCCTGGAACCTAACTTGGAAACTTTCTTTCTCTTCTCCCGATAGGGGTGGTCTTTAGTGCAGTAAAAGGGGGTCTCTCACAGGAAGAACATTTCCATGATCTCCAGGGGAGAGGTATGTCTGGATGTGACTGTGTAATTCTACTTCTATTTGGCAAATCTACCAATTTGCCAAGTAGAACATTACTATCCAATGAAAGTCCCTTGCTCAGATTTCAATGCAACACTGTGATTATAATTTCTAGCTCCTGTGCATCTTTCCTGCATTAAGAGAGTACTCACCAGCTGGTGTGACCATGCAGCAACCCTTGGCATTTCTGCTCTTATTGAACAGAAATTATAAGTATCCTGGTTTATATAGGATATATATATATAAACCAGGATATATTTGTTTATATATATTAACATATATGTTTATATACATGTATAAACAAATTTCTTTTTTCACCTTAGTTTTTTTAAGGCAAGATTTTAGAGCAGTTTTAAGTTCATAGTAAAATTGAGAGGAAGATACAGAGATTTCCCACATATCCCCGGCCTCCACTCATGCATAGACTCCCCCATTATCAATACCTCCCACCAGAGTGGTAAATTTATTATGAGGAATGTACTTTGACACATCATCACCCAAAGGCCAAAGTTTACCTGAGGGTCCACTTTTGGTGTTGTAAATTCTATGGATTTAAGCAAATGTATAATGACACATAGCCATCATTACAGTATCCTATGGAATAGATTCACTGCCCTAAAAATCATCTGTGTTCTGCCTCGTCATCTTTCCACCCTGAACTCTGGCAACCACTGGTCTGTCTACCGTCTCCATAGTTTTGCCTTTCCCAGAATGTCATATAGTTGGAATCATACCGAATGTAGACTTTCCAAAATTGGCTTCTTTAATTTAGTAACAAGCACTTAAGCTTCTTCCATGTCTTTTTATAGCTTGAGAAATCATTTCTTTCTAGCACTAAATAATATTTCATTGTCTAGATGTACCACAATGTATCCATCCACTTACTAAAGGACACCTGGGTTGCTTTCCAGTTTGGGCAATGCAGGTTTTTGTGTGGACATACCTGAGGACCAGATCTGGTTGTTGTCTCCTTCAGAGGACTTTCGTGGGGCAGCTGGTCTTCATCTACAACATTTCAAGTTTGTCTATTTCTTCTTTTTAAAAAAATTTTAATGTTTATTAATTTTTAGAGAGAGAAAGAGAGAGAGCAAGCAAGCCCATAAGCTGGTTAGGGGCAGATAGAGAGGGAGACAGAGGATCCGAAGCCAGCTCTGGTGCTGTCAGTACAGAACCTAATGTGGGGCTTGAACTCACAAACTATGAGATCATGACCTGAGCTGAAGTCAGGCGTAACCAACTGAGCCACCCAGGCGCACCTCAAGCTTGTCTTTCTAGTCTCGCAGCTTAGATTTGGTCCAGTGTAGCAACTGCCTTTTCTCACTTGTACCGGCAGGATGGTCTCCACATAATGGGGCTTGGATATTAATAATCCAACTTGATTTCTTTTTTTTTTTTTTTTTTTATTTGTAAGTGTAATTTTATTTATTTATTTATTTTTTTTGCAAATAGTTTATTGTCAAATTAGTTTCCACATAACACCCAGTGCTCATCCCCACAAGTGCCCTCCTCCATGCCCACCCCTCCTCCCCCCCACATCCGCCAGTCCTCAGTTTTTGTCAGCATTCAAGAGTCTCTCATGGTTTGCCTCTCCCCCTTTCCCCCACCATTTCTGCCCTTCTTCTCCCCCTTGGTCCTCTGTTAAGCTCCTCCTAATCCTCCTATACGTGCACACATATGATATTTGTCTTTCTCTGCCTGACTTATTTCGCTCAGCATAACACCCTCAAGGTCCATCCATGTTGCTACACATGGCCAGATTTCATTGTTTCTCATTGCCATGTAGTATTCCATGGTATAGATAAACCACATCTTCTTGATCCATTCATCTGTTGATGGACACTTAGGCTCTTTCCAGGTTTTAGCTATTGTGGAGAGTGCTGCTATGAACATTGGGGTACATGTGCTCCTATGCATCAACATTTCTGTACCCCTTGGGTAAATTCCTAGCAGTGCTATTGCTGGGTCATAGGGGAGTTCTATTGTTAGTTTCCTTAGGAACCTCCACACTTGATTTCTAAGTGTCATCTATCTTCGGACGGTAATGTAAAAGTTTAAAAATAATCGAGATCACATGCAGCCCCTGGAACCTGATTAAACAGTTCTGCTAAATTGCAATGCTTCATTGGGCTGAGAAGGTGGCTGGGACACTCCAGGAGAGCAATTCCCCAAGCCTGTTCTAGAAGCCACTGGTATCATGAAATAAAAAAATCACTTGAGAAATTCTGGGATAAACAGAGTTAAACCTCATTTGTTTTTACTGTTGTTGGTTGGTTGGTTCACTATTTTTTAAGCTCAGGACAACTTATTTTAACCAGGCTTATTTTAACCTTGACTAACAAGGCTGACTATCCAAAAGTAAGATCTGTATCGTTGTGAGGTTTGAGTCTCAGGGAAAGCTGTGGGGGGTGGGACAGCCAAGGAGAGGGGATGAAAGAACTTCCCAGGGCATGGCAGGTCCTGAAGGAAGGGCGTCAGGAAGAAAAGGAACCCTCGCCCCAGCAGTTTTCCCATGCGGCTCTGCAGTGTAGGGACACCAGTGTGCCGAGCCCAGAGGGAGTGCCTGCCGCCCCTGGAGATGCAATACAGTCACCCCGCAGAGGACGGACAAGAAGAGGGCCAAGGCGAACATTTGAGAAGAAGCGAAAATGTAACTTTTTAGAAAAAAATTAGAAAAGGGCTCTTTCATTAATTACCAAAGCAAACAGTCTCAAATTGACAGATAGGGTGGGGAGGGGCAGAGGATGGAAGGGTTGGGGTGGGGGGGACACTCCCTTCCCCCCATGGGTCGCTCCTACCGTGAGGACTGTCTGGGCTGCTTCTGCCCCTGACCTGAGCTCCATGACTTAACAGCAGAATGTATATCTATCTACTTTTTATTGGAGAGTAGAGCTCATTGAGAAGTGTGTCTCAATTTCTACAAATACACAAAGAAAAGCAGCACAGCATTTGGCCATGTCAATCAAAGGAGAAACTGGAGCAGAACCTCCTCCCCGCCAAAGGCAACCCCTGTAAACCCAAAGAGAAGTTTCTACATGTGCAATAGAGGTTGGGCAATGCTTGATCTGTTTCAGAATCTGATTAGTGAAATTTTGTAGGATTTTTGTAAACTGGTATACATGCTGCAGAACTTTGTTCTACACAAATGTTACTTCTGCCACCTTTCTGATAAAACGAAGAAGGCGATCCTGGAGGAAGGTACAATTCCGCAAACTGCTCTTTCTAATTTTGAAACCTTTCAAATGCAAGTAAAAAGGTTCTCAGAGCCAAAACACCACTTCTACTCATTTACAGATCCATAATTTAGAAACCTTCTTAAGTTCAGGGGAAAAAAAAAATTATCTTCAGTTTGAGATTTAGCAGGTCGACTTTCGGACTAGTTAATTTTTGCGTATTTGCTTGTTTCCTAGTCATAGTTCTATAAGTCTTGAAAGGGCTGGACGAGATAACTGGAGATGCAGCCCGAGGACACCAGCCCCACGCTCTTGTGTCCAACATCCCTGCCTGAGCTTGGTCCATACCTGGTCCCGACAGCTGCACTCTTACCAAGGCTGGCTTCCTGAACGCATTAACTGTCCTACAAAGTCCCACTGGGCCATTTGCATCAGCATGTCCTAATCACTTACAGGGTGTGGAAGCGTGGGCACACACACGTGCCCTCAAACCTCGGAGAGTAGAATCCAGCCCTACCTGTCTCCTCTTACTGGGCACTCTCGGGACTGGAGCTCAGCACAGAGGCACAGACAAATCAATTTTTCTTTTGCCCTCTGGCTTCTCCGGCTCCTTCGCATTCGTGTTATATATTTCCTGGAAAAGCCTAGGGGTGGGAAAGGCTCTGTGGACACAGGGGCTGTTGCTGGCTGCTGTTTTCTCAAATCCCCCTGGGAAGTGCTCAGGGGCCCACTCTGCTGGAAGGCACGAAGACTGTGGAGGAAAATACACCTTGCCCACCTCACCCTGACTCCAGAGAAGCCACTTAAAGAAGATATACCATCAAGTAATAACGTTTTGGGAAAAAAGCTAAGCCTCATCAAATGCATGCATTGATTATAAGCTCGAATCTGGCTGCAGAAATAGGAACATGTGAAGAAAAGGAGCAGCTTGAGAGCAAGAGCCATGCGGTGGGGACAGGAATAGGAGGGATACTTGGAGTCTCGACAGCTGCTGCCGGTGTGCACCTGCTTACCAGAGAAGGGGCTTCCTGCTGCCCCAAACGTGATCTCATTTCATTTGGATAAGAATCCCTGTGAAGTTGATATTCTTATTCTCATTTTTGCAAATAAGGAAAATGAGAGACAGATATTAAGCAACTCTTTTCCAAAGTCCGGTGAAGGAGGAAGCTAGCGTTAGAACTCAAGCGTGAGAAGCACTAGAGACTGATGGTTCTAAGATAGGCTCTGTCCTATTTGTAAGTGCAGCTGTAGGTAAATTACGTAAGCTCTTTGTGCTTCAGTCTCCATGTCTATAAAACGGTAACTAGTATTAGCACTTAACCTTATAGCGTTGTCTCCCCTCCCCCATCTTTGAGGTATAACTGACAAAATTGCAAGATATTTAAAATATACAGTGTGATGATCTGAGATGCATATACATTCTGAAAGGATTCTCCCATCAAGTTTATTAAGACATTGATCATCTCGCATATTTGCCTCTATTTTTTGTTTTTGGATGAGAACAAATTTAGTTCTTTCTTAGCAAATCAATGATATAATCCAGTGTTATCAGCTTAATCACCATGGTATGCATCAGATCCTCAGATCCATCATGTCATCCATCATATAACTGAAATTTTTTACCCTTTTACCAATCTCTCCCTATTTCCCCTACCCCCCAGGCCCTGGCAACCACTTTTCTACTCTGTTTTTATGAATTCATTTTTTTAAAAAAGATTTCACATATGAGCAATACCATACAGTATTTGTCTTTCTCTGTCTAGCTTATTTTACTTTGCATAATGCCCTCAATTTCCATCCATGTTGTTGTAAATGGCAGGATTCTCTTCTTTCCTTTCTTAAGATTTTATTTTTAACTAATCTCTACACCCAATGTGGGGTTCAAATCTACAACCTCGAGATCAAGAGTCGCATGCTCCACTGACTGAGCCAGCCAGGTGCCCCTAGGATTCTCTTCTTTTAAAAGACTGTATAATATTCCATATACTTGCTATATAATATTCAATATAACTTACTGGATTGTTTTTAAGCCTAAAAAGTATGATGTACTTAAAGTGTTAGCAAGTGCCTCATATACACATCGAAAATGCACAATAGATGTAAGCTACTACTGTTATTATTCTGAAGGTGATGGGAGAAATGCTTTATCAATACTAGATAATAAACAGACAATTTAGGTGATGATGGGGACCAGTTTCAAAGGTTGGGATTTTTCTAGAAGTCTTGTTTTGCTAAAAGTAACCCATGTAACTAGCCTTTGCCAGTCTTCATAATACTCTCCTCACCAGAAAGAGGAAACAACAAGGGAACTACTATTCTTGACTTAATTTTGACGAAAAAGAACTCGATGGCTCTTGTGTAACTTCCAGGAACCGAGAGAAAAAATGACTGCATTATTCCAGGTCAAAGAGAGGAAAAGGATCATCAAGCTGAGCTGACGTGGGTCCTGGAGTTTGGAAAACAGGCTTTAGAAAGTTCAGAAAAATGACAGATATGCTCTCATTGGCCAGAAATACCATTCACAAGAAAGGGAAATTCTGAAGAAACAACAACAATACAAAAGAACTGTGTCAGGTCGGACACTCATAAATAAATCCTACGAAAAAGAACAGGTGATGGCTGCCACAGAAAAAGTCTCTGAATTGTTCCAATTTCCACAGGATGTGCATAAAGGGCAGAAGGATGTACGCTAAGGGAGGCCATGCCCTGTGCTCAGAGCCTGGGCTGGGAGAGGAGGGAAGGATAGGCTCTCATTAAACATGAGGCCTGGGTTGTACTTTATGTACATTATTTTATTTTATCCTTCACAACCTCCAAAGGTAGATGTTATGAGGTTTGTGTTTCAGAGTGTGATATTGTGAAACAATAAGAAACATATATTCAGTCTTCGTTCTTGGTTCCTGGCACAGTGCTTCTAAAATGCTTGCGGTTTCCTCAGGGATAGGGGTGAAGGGAGCACCTTCTGTTATCATAATCAGCCCCTTCACACACACCTGAGTTCAGGTGTCAGCTGATCAGGTGACTCCTGCTCAGTCCCTAGATAACCTTTAGGAGCTGGTTTTCAGAGGAGCCAACCACTTGATTAGACACTTAGAACTTTCAGCCCCACCTTCAATCTTTGGGGAGTGGGGTGAGTCCAGAGATGGCATTAATCAACAGGGGGGAAGAGACCCAGTCACAGGAGAGAGCTAGAATATCAAAGGCAATATGTTAAACTGATTAGAGGTACTAACCCATAGTCCTATCTGTTCACTCTACTCAAAGGCTGGGGTGGGAACCTCAGATGAGGCACAAGGTTTAGAGGATTACAGGAAGAGAAGCATAGCAGACCATTATGTCATGAACCTATGCCAGGTCATTTTACTCCGTGGCAAAATTTATGCTTTATATCTTACCTTATGTAAGCTATTTATTATTTTGTTTATGGGCAGTGTCCATGAGGTTTTAAGCATAGCAACCTTAATTCATTGTCACTGTTAAATATGTGTTTCTTGGGCACTGGGCAGAGATATCGCACAGTGCTGAGTAATACAGAGTTTCAAAAAAGGAAAATAGGTGCTATCTGCCTTCAAGAGCTACTATCCAACACGGAAGGAAGCACAAATGAAACAGTAAAATAATAATGTGAGACATTTGCTAAGTTCCAGAATGAACCGTGGATGTGGCACGGGAGCTCTTGGGGAGGAGAGGGCGCTGAAGGTTGGTGTTGTGAGGGGCAGTTTGGTGGAGCAGAGGTCTTGGGGTGTGTGCTGGAGGCTTTTGTTCAGCAGAGAAGGGGAGAGGGCATGGTGGCTGAGGGTGCAAATGACGGAAGGGCGCGAGGGGCAGACATGGGGGTGGGGAGGGGCGGGGACAAGACAAGGCTTCTTGGAGCAGCGCTGGTCACTGCGAGTCCTGGAGGAGAACAAGTCTGGGCTATTAAGAGATGGTCAGGCTGTCCCAGCCTGAAGGGTTGAACTTCCTCGGAAGGCAGGAGGTGACTGTCAGATCCCAGGCTCATGCAGGATGTTTAGAGGCAATCAGGGGCCAGGAGACCGGGGTGTGCACTAAGCATGGGATTATGAAACCTGGATTTAACCAGGAGCAGTGGATTTAAACAGGGAGGAAGGAATGGGTTCCAGAGACATAAATTTGGTTTTTTGAAAAAGAAAAGAAACTCGTCCATAACCCATACTGCTTTAGAGTGATAGCCGCCATTCACACGTTGGTACACACTTTCCAAAGAATTTTTTCCCCTCATTTATGTACTTCCTTGGTTTGAGTCATGTTCTGTTAGGTTACTAGCTGTGTGATCTTGGGCAAGTTACTTGGCTTCTCAAGTCTCTTAGTTCCCACTTTCCTCAACTGTACATGGGGCAAATAAGCCACCTTATTGGGAATAAATCAGACAACCTATATAAGTTCACCTAGCAGAGAGGCTGCATGTAGTGAATGCTCAATCATTACTTGAGTATCATTATTAATTATATGTTGTTCATTTTTATACTTGCACAGCATGGATATACCATGATTTATTCAACCATTCCTTTACTGGTACACATTTAGGTTGTTTCTAGTATTTGGGGGGTTTTTTTGTTAGTACAAACAAGGTTGCCATAAACAACCTTGTACATCTAACTTTAAAAGCCCGTGTTATAAACTGATTCTAGAAAGGGAGAAGCTGACACATTTTAAATGTTGATACATATTAGAAAGCATACCTAGGATTTAGCAATCATTTAAGGAGAATGAATCAAATATGCTTTCTTCTATTAATGTTTGGTCCAGCAGTGCCAAAATGAAAAAAACAAAACAAAAAAACCTCAAAAAACTTTGAAAACTGCCTTGTAGGGGTGCCTGGGTGGCTCAGTCAGTTAAGCATCTGACTTCAGCTCAGGTCATGATCTCGTAGTCTGTGAGTTTGAGCCCCATGACAGGCTCTGTGCTGACCGCCAGAAGCTGGAGCCTACCTCCATCTCTTTCTGCCTCACCCCTGCTTGCACTCGGTCTCTCTCTGTCTCTCAAAATAAATAAATAAATTAATTAATTAATTAAAAAAATAAAAAAAGGAAAGAAAACTGCCTTGTTAATGCACAATTAAAAGACCTATATTCTTTCCTTCCCAGTGCCATGGATCTTAACAAGTCAAGCATTACACATTGCCATTACTGGTTGAATGTGTCCTCCCAAAAATGATGTTGAATCCCAAGCCCAGTAACCTCAGAATGTGATTCACTTGGACAAAGGATCTGGAAAGCACTAATCATGTTTTTAAGGCAGTAGAGGGATTCTTAATCAATATGGGCAGTGTCTTAAAAAGGGGGAAAGTTGGACACAGAGACAACAGAGAGCGAAGACAACGTGAAGACAGAAGGAGAAGACGGTCTACATGGCACGGAGAGAGGCCTGGAGCACATCAATCCTCAGAGCCCTGGGAAGGAACCAACCCTTTGGGTTGACTGTCAGCCTCCAGAAATGTGAGACACTGAGTTTCTGTTGTTAAACCACTCAGTTTGCTGTAGTGTGTTATGGCAGCCCTAAAAAACTAATGAGATTGTCATAAAAATGACAGAATTTTTTTTTTTAATTTGGTGTGTGTCAATTGGATTAATCAAGATCCTTGATTCACGATACATTATGATCACTGGGCTGAGAATGTTCAGCCTAAGTTTATTTACTCATTATTTTATGGTTTTTATTCATTTATTTTGAGAAAAAGAGGAAGTGCAGATGCAAGGAAGAGACAGAGAGAGAGAGGGAGGGAGGGAGGGGGAGAGAATCCCAGGCAGGCTCCCCACTGCCAGTGTGAAGCTCAATGCGGGGCTCGAACTCACAAACCATGAGATCATGACCTGAACTAAAATCAAGAGTCAGATGCTTAACTAACTGAGCCACCCAGGTGGTCCTGTTTACTTATAAAAATTTTTTTAAAGTGTTTTATTTCTTTTTGAGAGACAGAAAGAGACAGAGAACTAGCAGGGGAGGGGCAGAGAGAGTGGGAGACACAGAGTCTGAAGCAGGCTTCAGCCTCTGAGCTGTCAGCACAGAGCCCAATGAGGTGCTCGAACCCACAAACTGGGAAATCATGACCTGAGCTGAAGTCAGACACTTAACCAACTAAGCCCCCCAGGTGTCCCTATTTAATTATTTTTAATAATGTAATAAACATCGATGAACCCATCTCCCAAGACAAAAATTAGGACAGAAAATAACTCACGCCTAATCATATACTCCCCCACAAGCAACACCCCTGACCTCCCCACCATTATCCTGAATTCTGAACTCATTTCCTTGCTTTTCTTTCTACATAGTTTTATTGTATTACTAAACTGCGCATATTTTTGTAAATGTTAGTTGCTTTACACTATACAAAGGGTATCATGTAGCATATAATCTTTTGAGGCTTCTTTATTTAATATCATCTTGCTAAGATTCATCCATCTTGTTGCATGTTGCTGTATTTCATTTGTTATCCCACTTTGGTGTTTCAACATCAAACGTCCTGATGTCATAACTGGTTCTTTAGAAACATGCTCACATTCCCATTCTTGCTTGTATTTCAGGAAAGAGGAGTCTCTCTGGCTCACATGCCATGAGGACTTTTGGGGCTCACAGCTGCAGGACCTTCCTGCCTCATTATTCGTCATATCTTTGTTCATTGTGAGTCTCAAAAATTTGTCCACAACAGCTATGAGGACTTATTTCTAAATGTGAAGCATTTCCCTTTGGTCATCAATGAAGAGGACAGAAGAGTTCGGTGACTCATGTTGCTCAGATTTCAAAGGGTGAGTAAAGGGAAATGTTAATATGAGTCAGAATTTACCCAATGGTATTGAGTAAATACCCCCAAAATAGTCTTTTTCCCTTGGGTTCTGAGTGAGAGCGGCATGGTGATCCTTCCCACAGGGAAGCAGGGCGGTGCTGGAAGAACAGCATGGCTCCAGCCCGCAGGAGACGTGGTGGCCGTAATCCACCAAATTGCCCCTACCTCTTACTTTGTGACCTTGGGCAAGTCCTGGAATTAAATGGTTGTTAGAAATACTATGGGCAGCTCTTACTGATCCCAGGACCTATCTCTGTGCTTTAACAAAAACCCCTTCTTGCACCACCAACAACAACAACAACAAAAAAAAAAAAAAAAAAAAAAAAAAGGGAAGAAAAAAGAAACACCTTCTAGTTCGGAGATCAGAGGCCATTCTGCTTGTCTTCTCTATTTGTATAAAACTTAACCCATTTCTAGTTCTTAAAACGTCTAGATAGGGTCCATGGAACCAGCTCTGTTTTTCTACATTAGTATAGCAAAATTTTGAGGAAACAAGGATTGATGGCTACCTAGTACTCCTGTTTGGCCATGAAGTTCAGTCCTCATACCCAGAGCTCTACAGCCAGAGCCAGACCGACGCTGCCTCGGGAGTTTCTGGAGATGGATCTTCTGAGCCGGTGGAAGGCGGTCCACGGTCTGCGTCCTTTCACGCTTCTGCCTTCTCTGAGTACGACAGGCTATTGTGCGTGCTCTTTGATGCTTTTCTAAATGCTACGTGCAGGACATTTTCAAAGGTAGAAAACAGAGAGAGTTGGAGATGGAAGGGGAAGGAAGCACAGAGAAAGAAAGCTAACCAGTGCAAATATGAAAATAAAATGACCTCCGTGCCATAAATTAGGGGATTGGCAGAAATGGCTTATTATGCAGCTGAGGTATTTGAAATGTAGAATTTGCTGGGTTAGCAGATTAATCCCATTTATGCTGGGGAAAGTATTCCATGACATTAAGGGATTTATTTGTTTGCTAATCTGCTTCAGACTTCGAAGGCCTTGTTACAAAATGAGCAGGTGAAGGAGAAGGAAAGGGTCAGAAAGAAAGAGGTTAAATGAAAAGGAGGCTGTTTTTATTCCCTTTTCTGCTCGAAAAAGGACTTCTAAAACACTGTAGAATCCATCCATAAATACAGCATGGATTACTTATGATATGGACTAAGTGGAGGGGTTTTGTTTTCTTTTATGTAGTTCATGTGATCACTCTCTGCAAACACACAAGGAAGAATATATTACTTCTGTTATTTCAAACTCAGGTTTAAAGCAGCTGTTTAAGAAAGAAGCCAATGAAAAATGTATGTAGGCTTCTAACAAGCTTAGTCTTTATCACTAGATTTATTGGGAGTAATCATCAATAATTATTTCAATTTGGAGCAGTCTTCTTTAATTTTTAAAACTCCCCTCCCCTCAAATGCAAACAAACGTTTGCTTTACTGTTGCCTTTTTCCTCCTGGACGGACTACACAGCGCAATAGCCAAACATCCTCTTAATCTCTCTTTCAAAGACTATAACCCTCTTTTGGGTAAAGCAGTCATTTTGTTTTGTTCCACTGCACCTTGACAATGCCGAGAAAACATAATCCTTTGCTTATAATAGAATCTCAGATTTGCTGTTCCATTACCCGGTAGCCTAAGCATTTGTATTAAAAGACAGTTAAGCTTTTTTCAGTGAGGCATTTCCTTCCTTACCTTCCTCACAGAAAGTTCTGCTTTATTTTTAGTAATATCCTGGCTCCTGGTATTGTATTTGTGCACATAATCCCTTCACAATCATGCTTAGCACTCTGGTGGCACCTTCCCTCTAAGGAACTCAAAGGCCTTTACAAACATTAATTAGTTCTCACAGCACCCCCGTGAAATGGGTGAGTATTCCATGCCGATCGGTATATTATTATCTGCATTTTGTGATTTTGCCAAAATTCTTTTACTTTCTTCCCCAGTGTGGAATTCACCTTTAGTCCACTGGAGCTGGCCAGTTAAGTGCATGGTAAAGAACGAACCGCAACAAAAGGAAACAGAAAAGATGTGAAGTGTGGTGGGGAGCAAGGAGACCCTCCTCATTCTCCACCCCCACTGATACACCAGGGAAGGAGGGGATAAGGGCACGAGGACCTTCTCTTTCTTGAGGCCAGAGGAGAAACCTGACACGGGGTGATAATGACAGACAACTTCCGCCCAGAGCGATGGACAAATTCCTATGATTTGGAGCTATTGGACCATTTCCAGGGCTGGTGGGATCCATGAACTCTAACGCACCTAAAAGGTGAAAAGGACAAGTTACCCTCAAAAGCCACTGGGAAAATGCATCAGGTTTAGTACAATCTTGCTCTTGTGCTAACACTTCACTGTAATACTTTTTCACCAAATTCTGTAAGAAAATGTACCAAAAAATCTCGATATTGTACAGAAGTTTGGGTCTTGATGACTTACAAAATGTTTGAAAATACGTTAGTATGTCTATATCTACTTGAATGATTCCAAGTCCTAGCTTTTCCTAGACATTTTGTTACTAAAATGGGAGCTATGTGGAAGAATAAAGCGGCAAATTGTGAAAGGTGAACCCCAGAGACACAGGACCAGGCTTCTCTTGATTGAACCTGAGAAAGCTTAGTAGGAGCAGAAGAAATGGCTCACTGTTATGCTTCAACGCTCAGCCAGTAGACTCTTTTGCGCTCAATCACCTCCACCAAGCTTTCTAAGGAGTTCCTACTGAGAAGTTATATGGAGGAGGCAAAGCACAGAGGCCCACAATTTTTTTTGTGGAAATATGCAAATAAAAAGGATTTTTTAATTAAAAATTTAAAAATGTTTATTATTTAGAGAGAAAGAGAGAGAGAGAGAGAGAGAGAGAGTGTGTGTGTGTGTGTGTGTGTGTGTGTGTGTGTGTGTATGTGAATGGGGGAGGGGCAGAGAGAGAGAGAGTGAGACACTGAATCCAAAGCAGGCTCCAGGCTCTGAGCTGTCAGCACAGAGCCCGAAGCAGGGCTCAAACTCACAGACCTCCAGACCATGACCTGAGCCGAAGTTGGACGCTTAACTGACTGAGTCACCCAGGCACCCCAGGATTTTTTTGTTTTATTTTATTTATTTAAAAAATTTTTTAATGTTTTTATTTCTGAGAGAGAGAGACAGCATAGCAGGGGAGGATCAGAAAGAGAGGGAGAGAGGGAGACACAGAATCTGAAACAGGCCCCAGGCTCTGAGCTAGCTGTCAGCACAGAGCCCAGCACGGAGCTCAAACCCAAGAACCGCGAGATCATGACCTGAGCCGAAGTTGGACACTTAACCAACTGAGCCACCCAGGTGCCCCAGGATTTTTTTGTTTTAACTTGGCACAGGAGCCAAGTGATTTTCCTTCACTTATAGTGGAAATTGGGGATTATATTTGGACTGGTTTTAGGCTGCTATATGCTAAAATAAAATGGAGGAAAAAAGGGAAATTATAAAAATGATATGAATTTAAGGTAAAATATAAGAATTTGATCGATGACAGGAAATTCTTTGTGCTTGAATATTATGACCACTGACCCTTGTGGGAACTGAGCGCTGCCTTGTCATCATGATGGGCCATTTACTCTTTCTTCTCAAATCTCCAGTGCTTCCTCCTCCATCCCCATACTCAGCTGAGAACAGCACTTACGATTTCATTAAGAACAACTGTCTAAGTTTCCATCAAATCTCTCCATTTACTGCTCAGTGACATTTTCTCTGCAGTCATATTTGAGAACTTTGTGTGCTCCTATCAGAGGCCAAGCCTGCCCTGGGGCCTGGAGCCTGTCATCTTTCCTGGATCTGCCACTTATGAGGTTAGGATTTAGGGTGAGATTCTTTCATCTTTATTATGTCAGGAAAGCTCTGGGATCTTAGTCTTATGAAGGGTGGGCCACAGCTGAGATCATTTCAGACAACTGAGCAAGAAAACTCCACAGTACTTATGATATTTCATGCAAATACCAAACTGTTGATGGCCGTCAGACAGACAGAGAGAGACAGAGACAGAGACAGACAGAGAGGAAAGAGATACTTTTGGCTGAAAGGATTCCAAGAAATTAGAAATGAGAGAAGTTCTATGGACCATCAAACTCAGAATAGAACATGGGGTTTCCATTGCAAACTGAATATGATCTAAACTCACAATGTTTAGCAAATATAGAAAGCACTGTTTGGGAACAGTGGAAAACAAAGTTGTATAATTACAGTGAAATCAGGTTATATAACTTACTCCCAAATCTAAATATTGTTTTTTTATTTGTTTACTTATGTCATGAGAATCTGCAGAAAAGATGTTGACCATGTGCATTTGAAAGACAATATGTGAACAACTGATGAAATTCAGGAAACAATACTTTCTATAATAAAAGAGCAGATACATCATTGCCATATGAAAGTCAGTACCCAGTAATAATTATTGCAGTCCTATAGTTAACATGGCATATATTTATTTGGCAATCCTTCTCAGAAATCCAGAAAAAAACAAAAATGATTCTGACACCAATTCTGAGGCTGGAGGGAGAGGGGGTGTCCTTACAACCATCAAGCTATTAACTCAATCCAATTCAATTCCAACATCGGTGGTAGTGCCTGATCCCAAAGGTTAAATGCTCAGTTTTCTAAGACTGCTTCTCCTCCCTCCTCCAACCCCTTCACCCCCACCTTCAGATGCCAGTCACCAGTCCAGGCTGCCACCTGTGCGTATGACTGTCTATAAGTTCCCATGACCCACTCCTTTGGGTTGATTAATTTGCTAGAGCTACTCACAGAACTCAGAGAAACATTTTACTTACTATAAAAGATAAAACTCAGGAAACAGCCAGATGGAAAAGATGCATAGAGCAAGTTATGGGGAAAGGGTACCGAGCTTCCATGCTCTCTCCTCAAATCTCCCTATGTTTACCAACCCACAAGCTCCCCAAACCCCCTGCTTTTGGTTTTTTATGGAGGCTTCATTACATGGCACAACTGATTAAATCATTGGTCACCGGCATGGATCCAACCCCTAACTCCTCACCCCTGTTCCCTCCATGGACACTTAGTATGCGATAGACTGGCTCTTTCAACAGAGTGGTAGAAAGAGCTAGAGCATATGTCTATGGTGGAACATGGGGACAGATACGAGGAGCACTGATATCCAATATGAAATGAAAATGTTTTCATCGTTGTAATCACTCCTTATTATCAGTAGTTTTGTAAAAATCCACAATTTGGCCTTAGCCTGGGCACTGGAGGCACTAAGGCAGAGTCCTTGCCCAAACTTGGGACAAAGTGATAGGGAAGAGCAGGTGACCTGGAGGAGCTTGTGAGGAGGCAGCACCAGGGGCCCAGGGGTAAGGAGAGGGTTGCATGGGGGAGAACATGAGGTGGGGGTGGGTAGTGAAGATCTTGTTAAGGAACTGCCAGTATGTGCTTAACAAACACTGAAGTATTCAACACGGGAATCCCAGGATGTATTTGAAGAAGCAAAACCAGTAGAATGGAGTTTTGGTTACAGGGGAATGAAAATTTAAAGATGTAAATTGGGTATGAAAGTAAATGTGACTTTATTTTGTTGTAACAGCCAGAGAAGTCTGAGAATATACTGGTTACATAATAATCCCTCAGTTAATTATTTTGGGGTTTTTACTTTATTCCCGTATATGATTTCATGCACTGGCACTCACAGAATAATGATGAGCAATTGCCCTAGCTTCTGATATTTAATTATGTTACTAGCTAAAATTTGTTTAGGATTACTACGTTTAGCACATTAATGTTATCTTTTTGAAAAAATAAGAAGTGAATGTTGAATTTTATACTGAATGCATTGTTTTCTACTCTGATCTATCAATACGCTAAATTATTTGGTTTTGAGAAGTAATTTTTTAAAGGTACTTCTTTTAAAGATATGTAGCTAGTGAAAGGGGGTTGGCACTATGTTAGAGTAGGAATTGGGAAAACTTCCTTTATGTTCTGAAACAATTTAAATAGCATAATGATGATTGGATTGAAGATCTGAATTTTAGCCTACATATGAATTTTTGAGAGGTAGCTTTATGAAAATCAACAATTTCACCAAGGTTTTCCCATTTACTGGCACTAGTATACAGAATTCTTAATTTTTTATTTCATTCATAAGTATATTCTTCCCCTCAATTTCATGTGTTTGTGGCTTTCTTATCTTTTAAAAAGCAAACCAGAAAGCATATTAGTTTACTATTGCTGCTATATTATCACAAACCGTGACTTAAAACAAAACAAATTTATTCTGTAACAGTTTTGGAGGTCAGCGTCTGCAATAAGTCTATGAAATGGGACTAAAATCAAGGCATTGGCAGGGCTGGAAGCATTGGCGGGGGTGGGGGGGGGGGTCCTTTACCTCGTCTTTTCCAGCTTCCAGAGGCTGCCTGCGTTCCTGGGCTCCTGGTCCCTTCCTCCATCTTCAAAGCCAGCAAGCACTATAGCATCTTCATATTTCTCTCTGACCTCTCCTTCTCTGATTCCTATTCTCCTGCCTCCTTCTTCTCCTCCTTATAAGGGGCTTTATGATTACATTAGGCCTATGTAGAAAATCCAGGGTTCTCTCATCTCAAAATCCTTAATCACATCTGCAAAGTCCCTCTTGCCATTTAAGGTAATGTATTATATTCAGTTTCTAGGGATTAGGACGTGTAAGTCTTTGCGTGTGTACACGTGTGGGGGGCATATTCTGTCCACCACAAAAAGATTAAATTGGTTTGGATTTTGTTCTCCAAAGAATGAGCTATTGGAGCAATCATTTCTTTGTTTTTTGTTAATTTTAGCTTTTACTGCTATATTTTCCTAAGGTTAATTTTGGAGTTATTTATGATAGCTTTTTGAGGAGAATGATTAGTTTGGTTAATCTTATTCTGTTAATGAAAATGTTTAGATTTATAAACTATCCTCTGTGTAGAGTGCTAATTGAATCCCATAGATTCTGATATATAGTATTTTCATGATTATTTTCCAGACATTCTATTGTTTTGACTTTGACTTCCCCTTTGATCAAAGAATCATTTTAAGATGAATTTTGAACTTCTAAATAGGTGAGACATATATCTGTTATAAGGTATTTAGATTCTCTGTATCTTGGAGATCAATTTGTAGAGTTTCTTTCTTTCCTTTTTCTTTCTTTTTTTTTTTTAAACCACACTATAATGTTCCACTGTACGGACTGTGGGCACACCGTAATAAAGTAGCCCTACTGACAGATACTTGAATTATTCTAATATTTTGTTATTGTAACAAATAAGACTATAATAAATACTTCACAAAGTATCTTTTGGTACTTTGTTTGTCCCGACTCTCAACCTTTCCCCCCAGATTTCTGGCATCCTTCCCCTGCTGCTATTTTCCTCTGGGATTTTTCAAGCTGTGATGATTCCTGGACCCCAGATAATCTGGGTCCCCTATCCTTGACTCTCCTTTTACCTGTCAACATTTTTATTATTTTTTATGATTATGTTGCTGCAGATAGTATTTTAATTGCTGTGGCTTTATGACAAATATAGGATCATATTATTATTACATGTCAGTTCCCATCTCACTTAACTGTATTTGACTGATCTTAGTGGTTTTCACATTTTACTATTTCTGAAATCAGGTTGTAATAATATCAATAGTAAAATCACAGAAATTTGTTTATTTTCCAAAAAATATTTTAAATTAATAGTCTTACAACTGATGGTGTCTTAAAACCAAATATTCCCTATCATACGTCTTCTCGAGCAAAGTATACACTGTACTTCCTGGATTCTTCGTAAGTTGGTCCAAAGTGTGTTGTACTTTCTGGATAGCCTCTGAAATACTTAACCTGAGGTTTATCTGTTCCCTGATTTCAGCACAAATAAACTATTTATCTTTCTTTTCATTTCCTTGGGTCCTATTGTGTGTGGTGGTTTAAGTGCTTCATTTTAAACATCTTTCCAGAAATGTTTATCACTTAAGTCTTGAAAGAGGAGTCTACAATTTCCCAATGATTTTGTAAACCATTTAAAACCTTGTAACATCTCTTTCTGCCTAAATTTTCTAGAATGAATTCTTTTCCCCAAAAGTGAGTCCTAAAAGGTTATATAGGCTACTGGAGTATATTTGACATAGATATTAGGTGCAAAGCCTATCCATGCATACAACTATTATAATGAAAACTGAAGGAAGGAAAGCAAATCAATTTGGGGCATTAGAGTTTCTGTGTGGACCTAGAACGCCTGGGTGGCTCAGTCGGTTAAGTGTTTGACTTTGGTTCAGGTCATGATCTAACGGTTCAAGAGGTCTAGCTCTGTGTTTGTGCTCTGTGCTGACAGCTCGGAGCCTGGAGCCTGCTTCGGATTCTGTGTCTCCCTCTCTCTCTGCCCCTCCCCCCACTCACATTTTGTCTCTCTTTCTCAAAAATAAACAAACATTAAAAAAAAAAAAAAGAACTTCTGTGTGGACCATATTTGAAAATTACTGCTGATTCAACCTATATATAATTTCCAAGGGTGCTTTGGTATGTGCTCATCTTCAACAGAAGGACTCAGGAAAACATGACAAAACAAACCAAAACTCTAACAACCTAAAGTTCTGAAATTTAAGTAACAACAGGCTAGCAAAATAACTTCATTCTACCGTTACAGCAGCTTTTCTGTAGCCTTTTCCTGATTAAGATAAATTAAACATATACTCAAGTTTGGTTTTTCTACAAATTCAATAATTATTTTTCCACAGTGGAAAATCTATACATTACTTTAAAAAACCTGTTTAATACATTAGAAACAACACAGAACTGAACATTTTTCAAGCAAAGTTAGGGCAGTCAGTAATAAGCTTACACACTATCCTGGTCATAAAGGAGTAAAAGCTAGAAACCATTCTTCTAAGTATTGTTGTTAGATAGAAACACTAATTTCATTATTTGAACTAAAACCTCTTAGAACACTAAAAAACACATGTCAGTGTGAGTATCCTGAGACCCCGAAGAGCATCTGGATCAACGGCAAAGTTTTGACCAGATGCCAATAAAGCAAACTGTTTTCTTAAGACAGGAAGCTGGACATTTTCCTAAATGTTCCATGAACTATACTGTGTAATTCAATCACAAACAAACCCCAATAATAGGGGTTTCCACACACTATTTTAAATCCATACAGATGACACCCCGGAATCAGAAATAAAAGCCTCATGCAGATGACACCGGGGTAAACTGTACTTAGTGACACTCCACCCGCTCTTTTCTGGGACTCTTATTTTCTCCTGGTATGGTTATTAAAAGCGTACACACTTCAAATAAAGAAAGATCATTGCCTTTTCAATGGTAATAGCTATCTAAAGATATTAAAAAATAATTGGTTTGTAATAGGTTAAAGATGTAATGCTCTAAAATGTTTTTGCATCCTTAACTTCCTACTCCTGTGTGATCAGTGCCATGGAAACAGATAGCTGACTCCAGACTCGATTTCTCCCATCCCTGCTGTAAGACATGGATCACCTAAACATGGACTCTCACCAACAAATTTCTCTTGTGTTTCTTGGGTCCTAAAAGCCTGTTATATATATATATATATAATTTGTCTTCTTGCATTTCATTCCATCATACTGGTAGTTCTGATTTTCCAAACACATTGGGTGGCAGGCACTGCACTGTGGAATGCCTTGGACATCCAAGGATTGCTGGAATGACAGGATTGTGGGTTGGGACGCAGAACATGGCTAGAGATGCATCTTGCCCTTGCACCACAGTGTACCAATTTAAGGCTCATCTTTTAAGCTTTATTATGAAATACTTAGGGATAAAAAAAGTGTAGACTGTATTATAATCAACACGTGTATTCACATCACCCAATTGAAGATAGGACATTTCAGCTTTTTCTCCTTTTAGGAATTTCCTCCCTCGTATTTGATGCTTTTCATTACCATTCACATAGTCGTTTACTACACATGGCCCCATAAACAACATATATTCTTTTGCATGCCTTAAACTTAAAAAAATTACAAGTACTCTTCCAAAATGTTCTTTCTGAAATCCGTGTTTTTCATGTAGCTCTAATTATGTTTTTTACTGCCATAAGTATAGCATGGTATGGGTATTGGGTAGAAATCCATTCTCTGACTGATGGATAGATTGTTTCCAGTTTCCTACTCCTTAGAAATATTAGTGCTATGATTTTCTTATTCATTACCTCATTGGAAACAAACTTGCTCTGAGATATACACAAAGAGAACCCTTAAATTATAGAACCTTCAACATTACTAGATATGCTAGCTGGCTTTCCAAAGTAGCTGTACCAGTTTATGCTCCGCAGCAGAGTGTGAGGCTCCCGTGCTCCACAGCCTGGGGGATTATACACTCTGTAAGCAGGGTTTCGGCCATTGGAATCCTCTGTGGCGTGGGTGAGGGTATGTTCCTCCGACTACTGCAACTGCTAGTCACCCCAAGTATATCTCTAGCTTGGATCCATATTTTCATGTTAATTTTTAGGCTTCAAGCTTCTGTATCACAGAAGGTTGTGCAGATTCAGAGCTGGAAGCTGTGGTCAGGTAAGCTCGTAGTCAGAATTCTCAGAGGAGCCTCTTTTTTTCTTTTTTAATCCAAAACACAGATTAAGTCAAGAGGGCTCCATGTGGCCTCTCTGGCCGGCAGAAGGATTTCTTCTCTAGTCTGCCCTTACACTGAAGGTGGTGGTCTTTAATGACCTGGGCATTCAATATGAGGCTCAGTTATTACTTCGTACTTCACACGGGTTGAAGGGTCTGAGCGGCCATTAACATATGAACTCCTTGTAGAGATTCCCCCCTTCCTCCCCATCATCCAGCCTCCAGTCTGAGAGCCTATGTCAGGTGAAGATTGCTGTTGTGGTTTTTTATTTTATTGGCAATGAGAACTTAAGATTTTTTTCTGTTTAGGCCTTCGGGGACAAGGTTTCTCTCTTATTTGTTTTGTGCCCTCGGCACTTACAGGGAATAAATTATGGTCCTCTAATAACTAAAGGGAAAATGGGAAGCATTAAAGTAATTTCGAGGTCTTATTTATTTCTTTGTGTGAGCCTTCTATTCTAAATCAGCAGAAACCAACAGAACATTCTGAGTGATGGAAATGTTCTACAATCTATTCTGTCCACATGCAGACATTTGCCACACATGGCTACTGAACACTTGAACTGTGGCTAACGTGTCTGGTGAACTAAATTTTTAATATTATTTAATTTTAACTCATTGAAGTTTAAACTTAAATAGTCATATGTGACTAGTGTCTATTTGACAACAGAGCTCTCAACAGTAGTAATATTCTTTGTCCCCTGGGTGATTTTGTGTATATACTAATAAACCAAGGTAGTCTGGGAAAAAAATGCCTTGCAAATCTATTTTTGATAGTCAAAGGATAAGACAGTTGAGACATGACTTCAGAACATCTACCACCACAAAACTGTATAGTCCTTTTATTTTGACAATCAGGTATTTCTTGCCTGACTTGTCTTTCTGGAAATTTTCAAAGATCTACAGTGTGCACGTGTAAGTGCACATTCTTTCCTTTGCCAGCTTCTGAACTGGAAGTCAGGGAATCCATTTCTGATAGTTTTTCAAAGATATTTATGGATTATTAAAGTGTCAAGAAAGTCCAAGGATAAATAATTAAGAGCACAAATACACATATTTAGAATGCAGCATAAGATAATATGACTAACAGTACAATTTGGTTTTTCTTTGAAATGAAAAAGTTTATTGGTAACCTGAAAATGTGTGCAAATTAAAACATGAACATACAATTTATTTTTATGTTACGAAACAAAACAAAACAAGTCTATTGCTCTAGGCCTAGACTGGGCTTATGTTTCCAATTAAAAAAATTTTTTTTAATGTTTATTTTTGAGAGAGAGAGAGCATGAGTGGTGGAGGGGCAGAGAGAGAGAGAGAGACAGACAGACAGACAGAATCAGAAGCAGGCTCCAGGCTCTGAGCTGTCAGCAGAGCCCAACACAGAGCTCGAAATCATGAACCGTGAGATCATGACCTAAGTTGAAGTTGGACACTTGATTGAGCCACCCAGGTGCCCCTATGTTTCCAATTTTTTAAACTTGGCAAGGGGCATTACATGAAATAACTATCAATTCTCTCTCTCTCTTTTTTTATTGCCATAAGCAGAGATTAAGAAGGCCAAAGCAAACATGTAGGTGTGAATTATAATAAAAACAAATACATATCTGGAAACAAGGCCACATAAGTTTGGCTGGTACATTTGTTTATTTCACTGGCTGGCCTTTAAAAAATAATGATCTGCAAATATTTCTCACTATAGATTAATCCTCATGCATTTTCTCTTATTTATTTTAAAAGAGAGAGGACTAAGTGGTAGCAGGCATGGGGGAGGGAGAGAGGAAAAGAGAGAGAGAAGGAAGGGGGGAGAGAGAGAGAGGAGGAAGAGAGGGAGAGAATGAATTCCAAGCAACCTCTGCGCTGCCAGTGGAGAGTGCTATGTTGGGCTTGAACTCACAAACCGTGAGATCATGGACCTTAGCTGAAACCAAGAGTTTGGAGACTTCAATGACTGAGCCACTCAGGTGCCACAATCCACATGAACAATTTCTATGTTCTTGTATAAAACTGATGCTCACAGCCTGCATTTAGCAATGCAGCGAAACAGATTCTGGAGTAAGGAAAGCATTTCATGAGATGCATAAACTAGGTCAAAAACAAAAAAGCTGAAGTTTGCTTTTTAAAACTTAGCACACATTTCCAGATAAAACTGACTTAAACTTGTGTGCAGAGATTTTTCATGGACGTTTTCATTGTATCCATAGGATTTAAAATGTCTTTAAACACTGAAGCCTCTCAATTTCAGACGTTTTGCTTATGAGGAGTTGTTCTGGACACTCTCAAGACAGTTTAAAAAAGAAACAAGTTTTCTCTAGAAAGCGTTTTTAGCATACTGAATATGCATGCTTTCTCAGAGTGTATGCAGCCCACTCTTCTCTTGATACTCTTCATAGAAACGTCTCAATGATTTAGGAATTCTGGGTGTCACAATGCTCAAGGCTTGAGTAAAATGTCTTCTCATAATGAGGTTGGCTTGAATGTCTTCTTCCAGAGCCAGAAGAGCAGCCTCTCTACAGACGGCTATAATCTGAAGCAAAACATACAAAAACAGACATACAACACAAAAAAAGGGAGAGAAAAAGCAATCAACACTGTTTTGTAAAATGTAATATTTCAAATATTCATCTATGGTAACCGCTTCCTCAACGAGAAGCACCCCTGCCAGCATTTATCTTCATGGTTACTCCACTTCAGTTTTCAAAAGGACAAAAAGTAATCACCTTCATTCCAAAACAAGGTATTACGTACTCGGAATCAGGAGCGGCAAAAAGATATATAACATATGGCATTTGTTCTTAAGAAGCCCACAACTGTCAAGGTGGAACAGACACGCAGGCACATGCTTCTAATACAAGATGACAAAAGCTGAGTGTGTATGTGCAGTGAAGGCACGTAAGAACCAAGTGATAGGGGGTGAGGGCTGAGGAGGGAGATACTCCGATATACAGTGAAGTCCTGCTCATCAGCACACCTTGTCATGGCATAGAATTTCCACATTCCTTTCAACCTTTGATGTATTACCGACATGTAAGAGCATTTCTTTATGTGCATCTATTGAACAAGTTCTTAAATCTTGGGAATATCAGATAGAGTTTTCTACGTTTACTTTGGAGGGCTGCATTAGAACAGAGAGGTGAATTTTGTTTACCCAGTGAGGAAAGCTGCAAGAATTGAAAAGAATGGGGGGGGGGGGGAGGGAGGTGGCGGTGGAGTGGATGCAGAGGGAAGGAGGACAGAGTGGGCGGTAGGAAAACGGAAGGGGAGGAAGGTTCAAGTCTTGAATCCTGAAATGTATTTTTAAGCTCTCTGGACTTCAGACAGCGGAAGCAGGCTGATGCCAGTGTCATTCTAAAGACACATTACTGTGGTGAAAAGAGCCTGTGGGATGAAAAGAGATATTGTGATTTTCAGGGCAACAGGGAAAACAGTGATTGATACTGACTGCACCTTTATATCGGTAAATGAAAGGGCCAGCTGAAACACATTTGTCCAGCCATTCAGCATATTTTCTCTGTTTGTTCACTTACTGAAAAGAGTTCCTCTGCTTATGCTGGGCTAATGGCTGCCAAAGCAGTTTAGTAGCTTTTTAGGGGATTTAGCAGCATGTTTAGGGAGCTTTCAAAAAACATGCATAGATTTAGATGGCTTTGTCAAATTACGACAATGTAACTATTAGTTCTGGGCTTCATTAATGAGCACTGAAGTTGACTATAGTGCTTATGCATGTTAATGCTTTTCCCAAGAGTGGCTACCAACTTGTTGAAGAAAAAAAAAACAAAACTTCCAGGGATTAGTAAAATAACTTCATCACATATACTGGTGCAGAAAGAGTTATTTGGAAAACAAGATATAATAATTAATAAGCAAAGGAAATGCCTAGCATGGTAAACGGGCTATCCAGTGGTTCCATTCTGTTCCAAAGGCCCTTGAGGGCCTCCATGAAGGGAGGAAAAAGGAACAAAGTGGGGGGAAGCCTCAACCCCTTCCTTCCCTCCCTCTGAGCAGCACTTCTGTTAACGGCGAGAATTTGAAGCAATGGCTGCAAGGAAAGTCTTAAGACGGATCCGTGGAAGAGACAGACAGGCCTGAATTTCCTGCTGGCTGGTGGACTTTTAGCTCTTCCTGTGAGATAGTCCAAGGAATGTTTCCATTATGTGGGTCCTTCCCCAGGCTAAGCGGAGTACAGAAGTCACCAGCTCTGGGCCAGTGTTATGTCTTGCATACTTCGTAACTGAGACTTACCTCAGAGAATATTGGATCCAGTACCTAATGACTACAGACGTTACAGACTACGTACCACACGTGCTAGACACTACCAATGACTTTACTAATTAATTGCTGTGTGAACACTTTTCCCCTGCCCCTCCCCCCCTCCCTGCCCTGCCTAATTGTACAATTCAGATATCCCACTAATAGCGTGCAGTTTCTGATGGGAGCACGGGAAATGGAGTGGGCAGATAAGCACAGTAAAAGCTGGTGGTGGGGGATGGGGAGGCTGGGCTGAGGAAAGGAGAGGTGACCGCAAGGCTGTCTAGAACCTCTCCAGGTTCCTGAATTTGGTTCACATGGCCAGATAGTGAGTAGCTCATACTGTTGGTACATCTGAGAAAGAGAAGCAATAGTCTAGTTAGGCTATTCCTCTCTCAATATACAGTAATCAAACTGGGAGAAGGAGAAATGGTTATACTCCTCTAATCACTGGAATCTCAGGTAGCTTAACAAGGCATACTAAATGTAGGTAGTGGGAAGAGACAGTTCACTGAGGCCTTGAAGGCTGTCCTTGGGGTCAGCAACGCTAAGCAATTCCTCTTGCAGATCAGCTTTCTCTCCTTCACATCTCTGTCTACAGATTTTCCTAAGCTATAAATTGCTTTTTGCCTTTATGTGGCAGCTTCCAGGGCAGTGACAGTGGGGGGACTGGTGGCAAGATGTGGTCAGAGCAGTAACAGACACTTGAAAGGTGGATGTTTGTAACTTAGAGCCTCTAGCATATGTTAACACTCAAGAGTAATTCCCCTACTATATTTAGTACTGGCCTGACCCTTAATTAACAATTCCATCCAATGTGGAGAACTACAAAATTGTGAGGTTTAGAAAAGCTGGACGGAGTTTTGACGAGAGCACTAACAATGTTTGTTAGAAAGAGATGACCCACAGAACCTTTTGAGAGACAATGACAAGGGAAACAGAGCAGCTGAATCCTGGTACTCAAATACCGCATATGAAGGTGTCTCCTATGTACAGAAGAGCACAGTTGTTCACACTTCCAGAGTGGCAGAAGGACTGTTTAAATTCAACACTTGCTTTAATAAATGTTTTCCTATTTCCTATGATTTATCAGGGATGCTCTGAAGAACCAGTCAATTAGGCAATACTTTCTACCACTTTTATTTTCCTATCATATTTGCTTAGTAATATACAACCAATAACTGAGAGGAGGTAAGACACTAAAAACAATTGACCACTCTTTCATCAATGCATCATCTGAATAACTACTCTGTACAACAACTAGATGAGGCCAGGCAGAGGACTGAGAGATGTCCAAGACGTGGTATCTGTTTTCTGGTACTCCCAAACCAGTAGGAAGTGGACATCAATTGTCCAATGTGGCATGGCATTAGAGGTACTGTTAAGCAAGGCAAAAGGAAAAGTGCTTTCGTATGAAAAGAAGAGAGAAATTACTGCTTCTGAAACTGAAGTGGGAAGGACAGAATTCAGATATGTGTATAGGGGAGAAAAGGACATTCTGAGCAGGAGGGATAAAGTAAGCAAAGAAACAGCAAGGTGGGAAGAAAGAGACCAGAGATGGTACTCTTTCTGTCTCAGTAGCCAAAATGGAGAATTTAAGAGAGAGAGAGGGAGAGAAGACAAGTTCTGTCATGAAAATATCACTAAAAATAACAATGATAGTTTTCAGAAGTCACGTGGGCCATAATGACAGTGAAGGCTAGTCAATGACAGTCATCTCTAAAGCTCTAAATCCAATTCACAAGCAGCTGACAGAGAATAACTCCTAAAAGTTCCTTTATTTTTATTTTTTCTTCATGAAAGAGCTTCTTAGAAATTCCAAAAGGAAAAGCATCAATTGGATTATTGGTTCTCTCTCCTAACCCAAATAGAAAGGTAGGTCTGAAATGGAAGTATTCTTAGGAGTATTCTTAGGAGGAAACCATGGCTGGTTTCTTTTCTTCTCTCTCTCTCTCTTTTTTTTTCTTTCTTTCTTTCTTTTTTTTTTTTTTTACAAATAGTTTATTGTCAAGTTGGTTTCCATATAATACCCAGTGCTCATCCCCACAAGTGCCCTCCTCCATGTCCATCTCCCCCCCACCCCGACCCATCAGTCCTCAGTTTGTTCTCAGCATTCAAGAGTCTCTCATGGTTTACCTCTCTTTCCCTCACTATTTCCCCCCTTCTTCTCCCCCATGGTCTTCCGTTAAGTTCCTCCTAATCTTCCTATACGTGCAAACATATGGTATTTGTCCTTCTCTGCCTGACTTATTTACATCTTCATGATCCATTCGTCCATTGATGGACACTGAGGCTCCTTCCATGTTTTGGCTATTGTTGAGGGTGCTGCTGTGAACATTGGGGTCCATGTGCTCCTATGCCTTAGCACTCCTATTTCCCTTGGGTAAATTCCTAGCAGTGCTATTGCTGGGTCATAAAGGGGTGCAGCCCTTCTGGAAAACAGTGTGGAGGTTCCTCAAAAATTGCACAATGGCTGGTTTCTATTTGCTCTGGAGTCCCTTTAGCATGAGTTCCAAAGATCCCATACTTCTCAGGCCAAAGGCAGCATTCCTGCTTGCTCTCAGGCCGTTCATCTTTCCATACTAGTGTCTTTTCAGAGGAACAAGTATTTCATGATCAACTAAGTTTTAGGTAACAGTGCATATACTGTTTCCCACAATGCACGGCAGAATTTTAAAGATTTTCATGAAGCCTAGCAATGGTAATCTGCTTAATTTCTTTAATTCGGGGTTTCCTACAGAACTCTCTCATTGCCCTGGTTTTGGCAGAACGCCTATTAAATGGTGATCTTTTGTGTTACTGGTGATCTTCAGCAAACATTCTGGAAGGTGTTAACCGATACAAAATAATTCAATCACAGCACAATATGGCTTTTGGCTATTCCATAGCCTTTCTTTCTTTTGCTCTCTCCTATTCCAGAATACAGAAAAGAGGGAAAGGGAAAATAAAGAGACTGGAGAAGACCAGTCTGTTTAATGGGGTCAAGGGGCAGCAGCCACAGCACACATTTGGGCTCTGGAGATGTAAATGGTCAATGCATATTTGTTCAATCGAACTGAATGGTTCCTTAACTATAAACAAGTTTCCAAAGAGTACACATTATATGCATCTTTTTCATATTTGGTCTATATTCTGTAATATTTTTATCCATGTTTTATATACCCTACACCTTGTAACTTATACTTAAGTTTTTGGAATGATAACATCAGTAACAAAAATTGTTTCACACTGTGATATATGTTAGTTTAAGCAATGTTTTAGTCTGGGGAACTACTTTAAATCTAGTTACTTCCTTAGATGTAAAAGAAATTAGAAATTTTATCAAGAATACAAGTATGCCTGTGTTATTTTGAGGGATGCTTCCTTAGGTATCAAAATTCATTACATGAGGACAGGAACTTTTTTGCTGTGTTGTCATGGGAAAAACCACACTGTAATGGAGAAATATGCCTGAAAATTTACTAATAATGCAGCAATATATATACTAGGTTAGAGGACTGAAATGGAAGCTTTGGGGATAAAAACCCCAAAATTGTGCAAATGGTGATCTTTTGTCCTATTTGATGAAAATAACCTGGCATCAATCGACTGTTGAAGGATTTTCTTTTCCGTTTTAAGCTAGGAAAGGGTAAGGTCTTTTTAGATTAAATTTGCCAATACATCTCTCTCTAATCGGGACTGGATACTATAGAAACTGACAAAGGCTTTTAATTTCAAGTAGGAGCTTTATCATTACTAGCTCTAAAGTTTGTAAGAAAACCTAATGAGATAATGTATGTATGTATATGTATATATACCTCTATAGTGTATACAGGGACCACACAACTCATTATTCTCCTGGCCTCACATTCAAAACCACACAGAATCTGGGTCTGTTCAGTGATGGGGGAATTCAGCTGAATTTCTTCCATGAGGCTACAGAAGAACCTCATGAGAAGATGTGTAGATGAATAGATGAATTTGAATCACAGACTGTCTGGAATGTTAAACCAACCTGTTTAGAAAGAAAACTCTTGGCACTTGAATGCATTAACATCTCTGGCAAAAAGGATTTTGGAAGCTTTCCCCTAATCCCTTCACCATGTCCTCCTCTTCCCCCATAGGCTGCAGACTAGATTATTTAAATGAATTATTAACCAACTACCAGTAAAGTTGCTTTCGCCATTCGGCTGGAAAAGCAACACCAGTTTGGCTGGCTTTGTAAAACTGAGTGTCTGTAGTCTGTGTTCTTTTTCAGTTTTGACTAAAAAATTGATACCCAAACTTTTAAGATGTCTACGTGCCTTGCTGCAAAAGTGAAAGTATTATTTGTTTGGGAAAATGAGAAAATGAGACAAAAGACAAGCAGAGTGGGCCCAAGATTTCAGTGTCAGAGCTAAACTAAGACACACTGTTGGTTTAGTGGCCACGACACCATTTATTTGGTGCCAACATGCCGAAAATTCACTTTTCATTTATTCTGCAATAAATAGAGCTAATCAGTATACCTGAAATATACTGATATAATATACTCTATAATAATAGAGCTATCAGATACCTGAAAAATGACATAAAAAGCAAGAACTCTCTATCAAGGTGTATCAGAAATGAGCTCCTAACAGGTAGGAAACGATTTTTAATGAAAGTGTTTAGAAATTCTCAAAACAAAGTCACTGAGGAAAACAGTAATCATTTTCAAATGCAGGTAAAAAGTAACTCGGCAATGGACGAGGACTTGGGGTATGAATTTTCATGCCATGCTTGCCCTCTGAAAAAGCAGTGCCTTTACAACAACAAAACAGCAATAACTGGATTACGTGAGACAACTCCACTCGGGAGGGTGTGGGGAAGCAACTTCCCAGGATGAGAAGGCTCTTGACCATTGAACCTTGGGAAATCTAATTACCTCACTTTTAAATGCAAAAGGGCAAAAGAGGCAATTGTGCAGAATTCTGAATGCCATGAAGCATAAGAACAATGTCTTACTTCACTGTGGAAAAAAAATGAAACCTCTTATACACAGCCTAGGGTTCTTTTCCCCCAATGCACGAGACAAGAAGAGTTTAAACAGGTGGCTCAGCTTAGTAAAAGAGAAACAGGCATGTTGCAAAAACGAAAACCCAAGTGGTTTCTAAGCAGGCAGCAGTAGTTTAAAAAAAATGATGTGATAAACAATCAAGGCCAGGACTTTACCAAAACCTAATCACTGGATAGAAAAACCTGAAAACACTGTGCTATACACCCTGGCCTTTGTTCTTTCCGGTTTAACAGGAGCACCATCTTCTTTTCTAGTCACTGACAGATTAGAAACGCAACAGTAACTTAAGTACAACTGTTTCAATTTCCAAATAAGGCTTGGGTAGTATGTGCCCTTCTTTTCTGTTGGCTGTGACTGGATTATGAGAAGGACATCAGAACACATGCCCACGAGTGTGTGGAGGAAAAGGGACGCTGCCCAAATAGGCCTAATGGGAGAGCTAAGAACTGCTTGCTCACTTCCAACAGGCAGCTGAAATTCTAACTTAACCGTCATCAAGCTCCTCACGACCTCGCAGAGGTTATCTGTGTCCTCCAAGAAAGGCAGGAGGGTCACAAAGGTCTGGAGGCAGCCTAGCCAACAGCTGACGCTCTGCTTGGTGCCCAGCACCCCAGTCTGCAGGCAAAGGAGGGCCTCAGATCTGGGGAGAAAAAGAGTCGGCAATTTTAGACATGCCTGATGAGGAGGCTTACGTATAGGCTGTCCTCGGATGGTGAGGAACGCGGCTCTGGATAGCTGCACCCGTGTACCTAGTTTAATCAGCCCCAAGGTTCAGTGCTGCTTCAAAGTTCTTAGGGAACCGGCCGCGGCAGCCTAGGGACTGCAGTGTATGAGTACAGGGACACAGCCAGGCGGCAGTTTCCAGCTCGAGCAGGTGACCGGCACGGTACTGGACAGAGTATCCGCAGGGATGGAGCCGGCGAAGAGAGCCGCCCAGGCCGGTTCGGACAGCTGCGGAGCCCACGCAGACGCAGAGCGGCGCTCCCCGGCCCTGCGGCGGCCGCGCTGCTGCTCCCGCTGTTTGGCAAGAAGAAAGCGCGCCTTCCAGTGAGGCCTCAATGTGCCTTTCAGCTTCTTTGTATTTCAAGTGTACTAAATAGCTTTAAAGAATCCACCGAAAGAAATGGGCTGCAGTGCTTTAAAAAGTCTTAGGTATTTTCAAGAAAGTGGTTTTGTTAAAAGCATCGTCTGTCTGGAACACCTGTGACCTGTTGAGCTTAATTGGGCTGCAGCTGGCGCTGATTGTGGCGCAGCCGCTGGCGGCCGCGGGCTGACATTGTGTGCGCTCCCGCCCGCCCGCCCCCTCGCCTTTCTTTTCTCTTTCACAGCCCCGCGACCTCCTTCCCCTCTGTGTCGGAGGGATTAGGAGCCCAGTAGAGAGTGGTGTCCTGCTGTTTGCGAACAGCGTGCACTGGAGGTGCTTCAAGGAGGAGGCTACCTGGGAGATTATGTGCTCATGTGGATGCCGAGGGCCCATTCTCCCCAGCCCATTGAGACGTGCTGAAAGGTGGCTGAATGGCCGGGCATGAAAGATGTGACTGAAGGGAGCGCAGCAGGCTCCAGCCCGCAGAGCAGCAGATGGAAGTCTGACTGTCACACGCACAAACGGAGAGGGGCGCCCCAAACAGCCAAGAAAGCAGCTTACAGCGTAAAACAGGACCGGAGAAGGGAATTCAGACGGGAAGTGAGTCGCGCTTGCTTTAGGGTACTTTACAGTGTCACGTCACAGAACAAATTTTAAGTGATGAGGCTAGAAATGAGGATCTTAGGGGGGTAGGCAAACTTCAGATCTAAGGGACTGCCTATTGCCCTTAGGCTAAATTCCTTGGATTGTCTGCAAAATAAGCTTTATGATAATTTATCCATCTGGGATTATGTTTAGGTCACGATCTAGAATGCCATAGGTAGTACTGAGTCAAAGAAAAGAAGAATTTATGTAAAAACACACTAAAGCTTAATGACATTAAAGAAGGTGGAAAACCCCATTGGCTGCTTAATTTTGCTGATTTAAAGTTATTCTGTACATATCGCTGAAGTTTATGTAAATCAAGGGTGCAACCTTTCATTATTACCTGCTTGGAGAAGCCCATTCTAGTTTTCACTTTTTTTAAATTTACAAATGAATCTATCATTCCACAGAGGAAAAGATCTGGAGTTTTCATTCTATTTCTACAACCGTATGTGCCTATTGGAATTTTAAATGTTTCTGACATTAATTAAACCAATATAAGAAAAAAAGAGAGAGTATTTTTAGTTTTGAAAAAACACACCAACTGGTATGGGAATGCAAAAAGCAGGAACCATGTAATAGGGGAAGGGGTGGTGAGGGCAAGCAGATACAGGGAAACCCTAATTCATTCCTTTACTCAAGAAGTCTTTATGACCACCTACAAGATGCCAGATACAATGTACCCACAGAAATACAGCAGTGAAGAAAACAAAATGTTTTCATGGAGTAAGATGTGCTAAGTACTGGCTTATCTACTTACTCTTTAAGGTTCAGGGAAATGTTTCCATTGAGAAGCATTTCTGGAGGCAACCTCACTATCTCCCCAGGACTGATTGATTGCTTTATGGTCTGGTAGCAACTTGAACTATTCCAACCTATCACAGTTGTTAGGAAGCATATAGAGTTATTGGTGGTAAATGTCTATCTCTCTCACTAGACTAGAGGTCCCATGAAGGGTCTCTAGCCTTTGTTCTGCTCTACTCCCCAACCTAACAGGTTAGCATGTCCCTTGACCCTTGAGAGTCTGTATAAAGGTCTCCTGCTGAGGTCATCTCTGAACAGTGATATAAATTAATTTTTGCCTTTAAAAAATACACACACACACACACACACACACACACACACACACACAATTCCTGCTGTGACAACTTGCAGCCAAGATAATTGTCTACTATGGACTAAAAAGGTAAAAATGTCTTGGGAACAAAAGGTCATCCTAAGTGGAGGTGTGTACTTGTGAATCCTGTAAGGCTGGTGACCAAGCTATGTCCAGAAAGCTGGAAAAGGTACCAGTTCTGGGTAAAAGAAAGCATCCATAAATGGGAGACCTTGAGGTTGGCTCCAGGCAAAGAGGATAGAAGAGCAGGAAAGGGAATGTTTTTGGGAGAGGAGATCCAAGAAAGGTCAGCTCTAAGCCTCTCTTCTAAGTCTGGAGGGTTTGATCCTCTCTGCCAGTGCTGTGAGAGATAGAGAGGTGGTAGCTTGGGGAGTGGGTAGGGGGAGGGTGTAGGCAGTGGTGTTAAACCACACCCTATGTCTTCTCTCCTTTCAGCCATCTTCATGGCCAGTCCTCACATCTTGCCCTACTAACACACACATAAAAATGTTTCCTCTGAAACTCTGTGGCCTCACGGATGCCCTGGGTAGCCTTCTTTGCATTTTGTCCAGCTCAGGATCTTTGAGCACTCACAGAGGAGAATATTTGGGAGTTAGATGCTTTTCCTCCTTTACAGCCTCCCCTCCTTTTTATGAGCTATAATTGACATATGACATTATATTACTTTCAGGTGTACAACATAATGATTCAGTATATGTATATATTATGAAATGATCACAGTATATAACATCTATCATCACCACACAGTTACACATTTTTTTCTTGTGATGAGAACTTTTTTTTTTTAATATTTTTATTTATTTCTAGGAGAGAGAGAGAGAGAGAGACAGAGTGAGCAGGGGAGGGTCAGAGAGAGAGGGAGTCACAGACTGAAACAGGTTCCAGGCTCTGAGCCGGCAGTCAGCACAGAGCCCGACGCGGGGCTCGAACCCACGAACCGCGAGATCATGACCTAAGCGAAAGTCAGACGCTTAACCGACTAAGCCATCCAGGCGCCCCTCTTGTGATGAGAACTTTTAAGATCTACTCTTTTAGTGATTTTCAAATATACAACACATGATTATTAACTATAGTCACTATGCTGTACTTTACAGCTCCATGTAATGAATATGTATGTATTCATTACATAACTAGAATTTTGTACCTTTTGACCCCCTTTGCCCATTTCACCCACTCTATACTCAGTCTTAAACTATAACGAGCTCCTTTCTCTTTTTCCATTCTCTGAGCGGCTGCATGTTGGTATAGCTGATCAGCAGTCTTGCATGGCATCTCTAAAATCATTTTATAGAATATGGCTGTTAATGGCTATCTATGTAAAACAAAACAAAACAAAAATGACTTGACAATTTGTAGCTAGCTAGGGGCCATATGAAGATAGGTCCTGGTGAGCAAACACTAAGTATGCCATCAGCACATGACAGGAAGTGAAAAGATTACTTAGAAGATAATTACTTATCTTATACTTACTTTATGCACATCATATTTTATGCAAAATCTTTACCAGCTTTGTGTGTTTATTGGCCATTTAATAAAGATTTTTAACCTAAGGTCCAAATGGATCTAAGAATATACTGAAATCCTTAAAAACTTACATATATTTTTTTTCTTTTTTTTTCTAGAAAGATGTTCATCATATTTTAAAAAGAAACCATTAACTGAAAAGGGTTAAGAGCCACAGGTCTATAGTTACTATATTTCAAACCTTTTAAAACCCTATGAATGCTTCATAATATCTATCTTATTTTGTAAGAATGTAATTTGGCTAGAATTATCAAAGTTGAGGAGTACAGGAGTTATAATGTGGAGTTTATCACTGTAAAGGGAAAGGAGTTTTTGCTTTCTTAGACCTTCCTCTTATACCTTATGAACATTCAACAGCTGCCCCAAGGTATAACTTACTTAAGTCTTTACTGACATGAAGAGGAACCCAAAGACCAATATTCTATTTCATTTATTAATAAAAAAAAAAAAAAAAGCTAAAGTAATACACAAAGACTGCAAATTTAAGCACACTAGTTAAGGGACAAGAAACCCAAGTACCTAACATAAGATTAGAATTTACAAATGACAGGGGCGCCTGGGTGGCTTAGTCGGTTAAGCGTCCGACTTTCGCTTAGGTCATGATCTCGCGGTTCGTGGGTTCGAGCCCCGCGTCGGGCTCTGTGCTACTGCCAGCTCAGAGCCTGGAGCCTGTTTCAGAGTCTGTGACTCCCTCTCTCTCTGACCCTCCCCTGCTCACGCTGTCTCTCTCTCTCTCTCTCTCCTAGAAGTAAATAAAACATTTAAAAAAAAAAGAATTTACAAATGACATATATTAACTACGTGCCGTTTTAGTTAGCCCACAAATGAATTTTCAGATTTAAATACCTAATGTAGACTCTGATGTTTGGTAATAACATTACACACTGGGTATTTAGAAACTGATGGGGTTTCTTATCTGCAAAATTATATGGCCTATTGTCTTGTACTGCATTTCCATTAAAATGGGGAGAAAAAAAGGAAAATCTTTGTTTTTACTGATTTGAAAGCCAATAATGAGATACAGCTCTTACCTTTTGATAATGAAATAATTATATACATGATATAACTTAGAAGAAGTTACAAGTACCTGTAAAAGCCACACAGGGCAATCATTTTCATTAGTTACTCATAGTCCAAGTTAAGGTGGGGAATAAAGATAATTCAGTTTATGAAGGCTTTAACTAAAATACTTATATGTTTCTCTCTTCTGACCTTAAGCCCATTACCTAATGGATTATGGATCCTAACTATTCCTTCTTAACTTCTGTTACCCAAACTCCTTAGCAAAACTGCAAAGGTTTATGTCAAGTTCAGCAATGAAAAAGCCAGAAAGTTTCCTAAATAAAGGCTGAAAAATTGTTAGTTACAAAGACTAAACTAAAAACTATGAGAAAGGGCCATCAGAGCAATCAACAGATACAGAAGGTATTGTGGGAAAAGAAGGTAGATGAAACTGCTTATTGATAATAAAGCATTAAAAAATTTAATTTAAAAGGTGCCTTAAATTATCACTTAGTGGACAGACTTGATTATCAGAAATATGGCAGCTGGTACATTTAAAGAGCTAATGGTGAACGTTTAAAGCACAGATTATTCATTAAGTTCTTAAAATCTAAAGATATAAAATTGAGTGAATTTGAGTATGTGTATTTAGTAAATTTCAAGGCCATACCCAAGCTTTTACCTAACCGTTTTACACTAGGTGAACTTTCCTCAGATTTCTAAACATAAAAAAATGTATCATTGGAAAGAGACCTGTAGACATTTCTCATGAAGAGAATTTTTCTTTTCAGAGAGGAGTCAAACTGAACACAAGGCGATTATGATACAGTGGAAGCTATTCTGCAATCTTAACGTATTTTCTATTGTCAATGATAAAATATACACATAAAAGCACTGCATAATATTGTAAAGTAGAGAAAATTGAAGACTTTTCTCTTGTGGATGTACTTTTTCATTTGGGGATCTAATCACTAGATTTTAGATAGGCTACCCCTTGGGAACAAGCATCTCCATTTTAGCATGCTGGTCTCTAACTGGAAATAAACCCACACCACGTTTGCTACAGTGTGTTCAAGATATCTTCTGTACTCATTCCATATTTACACTGAAGAATGGGAAAGCCAAGGGAAATTCTGAATTTTTTTTTATAGATTCATCCTACTCTCTCCCCCAACTCTGTTCTCTTTGAGATAAACATATACATACATATATATGAATGTAGACAGACAACTGTGTATATATACACACACACGTGTGTATCCATGAACACACGCATGTGCACACTCATTTGCAGATGCAATATAAGTTCACAAGATGTGGCATGAGCTTAAGCACTTTTTAAAGTGCACAGTACATTTTACCATCAGAAGTTCTGAAACCCAGCATTTGTAAATCTTTTAAAATTAACTGAACTGTTAAAATCCCATCACTCTGGCAGCAACCCAGCGTAGCTGTGCCTTTAACAAAAGAATTCTGTAATAAAACGAGATTTTACAAGCTGAAACAGAATATTTTAAAACATCTTTCTGCCGGCTGCTCATTTTAGTAATATTTGTGGAATTTAAAACCCACACACACACATACACAAATGTTCCCATGGAAGATTAGGCTAAGTTTTTAGGTTAACCTCAGAATTATTAAATTTTTATATCAATCTTTTAATGAACACTTTTGACTTATTTTCTTTAAGAAGAAACCCAAGTCCTGAAAAGACTTTAAGGCTATGTATTCTTTAATTGCCATAACAAATGCGACCAGGCTAACTTTAATCAAAGGAGACTCATAAGTAGTTTTCACACTACATTTGTGAGTGCCTCTGAGCAAGGTGGACTGAATTCTGCCTCAGCTTCTCTTGTGTCTGCAAATAGGTGCAATCAGGTGTGACATCTGCTGTATATTAAGGCTCAGCTGTTAGGGACAGAAACGTAATTTGAATCAAGAGGAGGAGTTTATTATAAGGATATTATTGAATCTAACAGAACCTAAGGACAAGAGTGAGGCTGGGCTCAGCAGACCAACTGGAGCCGGGGACTGGAATGCTATCAGGATTCTCTGCTTCTCTCTGTACTTTGTTCGATTTTATTCCTCTTTAACTACAGAGTGGTTTTCCCCACATGGTAGAAAGCATGGCAATACAGTTTTTATGTTTTATATCTTACTACAAAGTCCTCATATTCTCAGTTCCAGTGATGAAATCCTTCCTGTGGAAAGTGTCTGAGTAGCCCGGTCCAATCACTGTGGCTGGGGAAAAGGGTATGATGATGGGGCCATACTGAGGTAGGTCATTCCCCTATACCAAATCAACTCTGTGTGTGTGTGTGTGTGTGGTCACACTGTGATGACATGACAACTCTGTACTTTTTTGGAGGCAGGAGGTGAAGATCCTCAGAAGGGCTGGAAGCAGAGGTGATTTAAGGCAGACTTATATTGGTGGATGGAAGGAATGAAAGAGAGGAGGTGAAAAGTGGCTTTTCTCTTTCTCTATGTACAAGTAAACTTGTGTTGCTTATACAATGCTTCCTCTCAAATTCTCTCTTGGCAACATATTACCTCTAAACATTCTGTTGAGAAGATGCCACTCTGGAACTTGTGCCCAGTGGTTCAAGGACCTCTCCTGCTTCTGGCTAGCCATGCTGCCAAAAATCAATGCTCAGCATGCTACAGGCAGCTGGTTGTTTCTAGCTGCCATTTTCTTAGACCACACTGCTCATCAGGGGTTCAGATAACATTCTGAGCTGTACAATTGATTTCCAGGCCAGAGATATCCAAAATATGATAAGGTTGAAAAGCCTTAGGGGCGACCAGTCAATTTCTTTGGAAATGATTATGAGATGTATAGGAAAAAGTAAAGCTGTTCTTTTGAACGATGATTCCAGCATAGGTTATGACCAAAGTTATCTTTGTGTTAAATCCATTATCTTTCTTAGCAACTGGAGAAGTCACAATGAAAATCAGAAAAGAAAGCAAACAAAAACTCAACTTTTTACAGGGGAAGGGCCACAAATAGCTAGTACATACAAGGCTCAAGTCTGGAGTTGTTTAGTTTGGAAGTTTATGGAAATTTTATTTGGAGACAGTCCCTAAGTTCAATTGTAACTGGAAATGTGTTTTGACAAGACTTTAGGGAACAAGGGAATGACATGGACAACAGTCGAAGCCTGGAGTGCTCTGACTTCACTGTACCAGCTAAGTGGCTGAAAGATGACTGGAAGCTAAGTGAAAGCTCCACCATACTTTGTAAACCTGCCCAATTCTTGCCCCTGAGAATAGAGGAGAAAGGGGAGATAGAGGAGACTAAACTCCTTAGTAAACATTTAGGGAGATAACAGTATCTCCCTCTCTTTATTTTTTTTTAAACTAGAGAAAATTCAAACACACACAATAGTAGAGACAATAACGGACAGTGACCTCTCATTAATCTGTTGCTTAGCTTTAACAATGAGCAACTCATGGCCAACCTTGTTTTGCCTATACTTTAGTCCTCACCCAACAGTGCACTACATTTTTTGAAGCAAATCCCAGAATTGCAGCATATTTAATATATTTAATATTTAATCCATAAATATTTCAACATATATCTAAAAGAATAATTTTTTCCTAAAATAACATTATTATTTCACATTAAAGCAGCAACAAATCCTTAGTATTATCAATATTTAGTCAGTATTAAAATACCGCCATTTATTCATAAATGTATTCCCTAGCTTTCTTGTTTGAACTGGGATCAAAATATGTATTTAGCTGATGTATCTCATTTCTAAAAAATTCTCTCCCTCTCTTTTTTACAATTTATGTTAAAGAAACAGAGTTATATGTCCTATACAGTTCTTTATTTTCTTGACGGCATCTCTGTGGTGTGATTTAATGTTGTCCTCTGCCTCCTATATTTCCTGGAAACTCATAGTAAGATCTAGAGGCTTGAGTGGCTTGATGTTTTGGGAACAAATATCTCATGCATGATGTCGGAATAAATAAGGTTTAGTGGTTTTCTATGGTTTCATAGTTACTTGTGATTGTCTAAGTCCTTTACTTCATTAAAGATTGCAAAATGGTGCTCTTATTTGTTATTCCTTCTCCATTTACTGGCTGGGATATATTTATAAGTGGAAACTTTCCTACCTCCTCTTGACATCCTCTTATTTAAATGTTAGCATACTATTCACACTTTTCTCTACCTTGCCTTTTTTTACTTGAAAATTTATCCTACAAATCACTTCATAGGGATACAGAGAGCTATTTCTTTGCAACTGGAAACTTTATTCAACCAGGTCCCAAGTAATGTACATTTGAGTTGTTTCCAGTCTTTTGTTCCCTTTTAAGACTTATTTATATGTTGATCAAAGTCTAAAATGGTCAAGTAGGACAAAAGTAAAAAGCAAAGAACTTGTTTAAGATGCTCCTATTCACTGTAGCATGGATATGATTACAGAATCTTGCTTTCCAACCACTGCTCATTCAAAATTTTAAAAAAGGTAAAAAAAAAAATTTTTTTAAAAAGGTGAGTCTTTTTAAAAAAAAACTACATCCAAGTTTGTTAGCATATAGTGCAATAATGATTTCAGGAGTAGAATCCAGTGATTCATCCCCTACACAGAACATCCTATGATCATCCCAACAAGTGACTTCCTAATATCCCTTGCCCATTTAGCCCTTTCCCCCCACCCACAACCCCTCCAGCAACCCTCAGTTTGTTTTCTATATTTAAGAGTCTCTTGGGGCGCCTGGGTGGCTCAGTCAGTTGAGCGTCCAACTTCGGCTCAGGTCATGATCTCACAGTTTGTGGGTTCGAGTCCCGTGTTGGGCTCTGTGCTGACAGCTAGCTCAGAGTCTGGTGTCTGCTTCGGATTCTGTGTCTCCCTCTCTCTCTCTGACCTCCGCTGCTCATGTTGTCTCTCTCTCTCTCAGAAATAAATAAAACATTAAAAAAAAGTCTCTTATGTTTTTGTCCCCCTCCCTGTTTTTATATTATTTTTACTTCCCTTCCCCTATGTCCATCTGTTTTGTATCTTAAATTCCACATATGCATGAAGTCATGTGATATTTATCTTTCTTTGACTAATTTTCCTTAACATAATACCCTCTAGTTCCAACCATTCTGCTGTGAATTGCAAGATTTCGTTCTTTTTGGTTGCCAAGTAATACTCGTGTGTGTGTGTGTGTGTGTGTGTGTGTGTGTATTTATCTATTCATCCATCGATGGACATTAGGGCTCTTTCCATACTTTGGCTATTGTTAATAGCGCTGCTATAAACACTGGGGTGCATATGACCCTTTAAAACAGCACATCCCTTTCCTTTGGATAAATACCTAGTAGTGCAATTGCTGGGTCGCAGGGTAGTTCTATTTTTAATTTTTTGAGGAACCTCTATACTGTTTTCCAGAGTGGCTGCACCAGTTTGCATTCCCACCATCAGTGCAAAAGAGGACCCCCTTCTCTGCATCCTCGCCAATATCTGTTGTTGCCTGAGTTGTTAATTTTAGCCATTCTGATGAGTGTGACATGGTATCTCACTGTAGTTTTGATTTGTATTTTCCTGATGATGAGTGATGTTGAGCATTTAAAAAGGTGCATCTTAAAAATCATATCTTCTGGCTCCTTTATTTGGCTCAGTTCTCCAATTTTCCACTTTGCTCAGCTCCAACCAACCTTTGAAGGTTGCCAGCCTCGACCACCTTTAGTCACCACTGAACATCTCCTCATCTCCAAATGACTTCATGCTACAGAACCCGCCTGCCTTTTCTCCAAATCCTGGCTATTGAAGCTCACACTGAGTTCCTACCTCCTAGTTATCACTATTGCCACTAATAGTCTGTTGTAATGGTAAAGGCAGTGCTAATGGAGATACTGGTGGGATTAAGGTCAGCTCAGGTATGGCAGCAGCTGTGGATTTAGGGAAGTGATAACATGAAAATCAGGACTCTTCTTTATCCTGGTGATTTAAATCAGGTGGTTCTCCTACATCAATTTTTCATGTACATGATAATGTTCTAAGACTAGCTTCTAATTCTCAGAAGATCACCTGCTTACCTGGCATAGACATTTCCAATATAGACACATTATTCTTGGCTTCCAGTTTCCAGTCTTTTGCCTATCACCTCTTGAAAAAATGAATCTACTCTCATGTCTTCAAATATCACTCCTATGCAAGTATCTTTGAAATATTCATCTTCAGCTCAGGCCTCTCTCTAGGCACTTACAACCCAATGTATTCAACATCAGATGTATCACCTTGATCTGAAAACTGCCTGCCTCACTAAATCATTTTTGGGGATAGATACATCATTCTTCCAATCATCCAGGCTTAAATCCATTGAAAATATATCCTTTTTTCTTTGCCCCATACCATTTAATCTGACCAAATCTTCTGATTTAGTGGAGTCATGTGAAAATTTAGAACTGACAATCCTATCACAAGGGACTAACTAGTGGATAAAGATTGGATTGGAGGTGATTCTTTAATAGCTGTGCTTTGTCTGTGGGATAAACACATCAGATAAAAACCTTGACTGGTTGGGTATAAATAGAAACACTGAAGATGTAGGAAAAAAACAAGCACAGAAGAAAAAAGACCCCGAAGTCCAGGACAAATGAGTCCTGATTAGCAGATGAAACTGATAAAATAAGCTCGACTCCTCTCAGGAGAGAGAGCAGATGTGAGAGGGGCCTAATACCACATGCCAACTGAAACACCAAGGGCTAGGTAGGTAGCCAGAATGAATGAAGTCAGCAGTGAGAAATCAGGTCAACCCTCTAGTATTCAAAAGACTCCTGAAGAAGGACTGGAACTGTCAACCCTGTGAGACTCTAGAAAGCAGAAGCAGGATCAGTGCTGTAGGAGACAAGTTTTTGCTCAGTAAAAGGGAAAAAAATACATGAATAATTTATAAGCTGGCCAATTTGGAGATAGCTCTAGAGACAGTGAATAAGTGAAGGTATGACAGGAATATTGTAGATTTTATTCAAACACTGCAAATGAACTTTGTTTATGCGTCAGAAAAGAACTTTCAATGTGCCACCACTATTTAACCCACCCCGTTCCATTTGCTTATACTTGCACACATACCTTTCCTTCCTGTTTCAGTGGAAAAACTATCTTGACTGTCAAGGCCAGTCCTTCTATTTATGCACTAGATTCTATTCTCTCTTACCTAAGTCAAGATTTGCTGCTGTAATTGTTCCCCACATTTAATCAACTTTTCCCACCAGCATAAAAATATGTTGCAATTACTCATCTAAAAAGCATAATCCCTCCCTTGTTTCCATACCTGCTTCAATCCACCACCAGCAAAAGTCCTTGGAAGAGCTGCCTTTATATGTTACAGCTCTCCAGTTCCTCCCCTCCCAATGCTCACTTAAACCCACTGTAAGACTTCTGACCTTCTCTCTACTGAACTGCTCTGTCAAGATCATACTCCAACCATCAGTCCTCAATCTCAATATGCTTGATTCATCAGCAGCATTTGATACCAATCATGCCCTTCTGCTTTCTTCAGTTGGACACTGGAACACCTTCACAATCTCTTTACCTCAGTGATACTGGCTTCTTGCCTGTTCTTAGCCAGGAAAAGTTCAGTCTTGTTCAAATCATTTGCACCTGCTCCCTCTTCTGAACTGCCCATTCCTCAGATAACTAACTTGCCTTAGTCCTTTACTCAAATGTCACCTTTTCAGAAAAGTGAGGTTTTCCCTGGCCACCTTGTTTAAAACTGCTGCTTCCTCCCTGCTTTATTTTGCTCCCTTCTCTGTTACTGCCACCCCATATATTGCATTTTAACCTATTTTTTGATAGTTTGTTTCCTCTCCTAAAAATGAGGCACATACAGAGTACAGACATTTGTTTATTTTGTTCACTAACATAGGCTAGTGCCTAGAACCTTATTACCAGGTGTATAATAGGTGCTCAATAAGTATGTGTTGAATGAATGAACGAAGACAATGAAAGAAGGAAGGAGAATGTATGAAGAGAATAAAGTCTGATATTTGACAATGTTAAATGAAGTTAGGACTTCTGTCCTAACAATTTGTTTTTTGCCCAAATGTAGCATTTAGGCCTTAGAGCAGGTACTGTACTTTACTTCAAATATCCTGCTTTGGCAGAATATTAAGGCTTACCAAAAGCCAAAAAAACAACTATACCACAAACTTCAGAACCACTGAACTTGTTTGCTCATGTTCTAATCTAGATTCAGTAGAGCCAGCTTTGAGTACTATTGATTTGAAGTGTGCTCTTGGCCAGCCTTCCACAATATGGCGCTGCACTAAATACCTAGTAACCAAATAAAAATAGTAGAGATTAAGTAGAGATTAGAGCTAACTGGAATGTTAAACAAAACTCTCAGCTGGGATACTATTTTATATTCCTGAGTGGTTGCAAATAATTCCTGAAATTATTCTCAGGGTGAATTCAGTCTGTCCTTGGCCACCCCTTCCCTTTCCTGACCCCATTGCTATGGAGGGCACACCTTCCGGGGGCTCACTGCAGATGTATCCTAAACTCTGGTGCAGTGCAGCCTGCTCAGAGCTTTGAGTACACCATCTGATACTGTGCTCTGCAAAACTCCTCCAAAAAGTCTTTGTGACTGATGAATGCCTGACCAGGGGAGACCTCAGTGACTGTGGGGCACTTTAAAAAGTACTCCAAGTGGATTTGTGCTGTTTTCCTGAGGCCTCTCAATGCCTGTCTGGTCTGTCACATCCACAAATCGCAGCAGTGCCCTGTCACAGTTCAGACCAGCAATGGCATGATGGCTCTGTCCTTACTTCCTTCTTCAAAAACCACCAGCAGAACTTTAATCTACATTCCTGGTCCTCTGACCAATGAACAAAGAGCCACAGGTTATTGTAACCAGGATAATGTGCGATTTATGAAAAAGTGACACTTCTGAGAAGCAGCAAATCTGCTTTCCAGAAATATATTCAGATAGAAAATAAGGATTTTATAAGAAAAAAAAATAGTGTTAAAAGAAAAATGGCTAGTTACTTAAGCTAAAAAAACCTATGCACTTGGCTCTGAATTTATAAATCGGAAAGTATAAAATCAAAGACAGCCACATTTTAACTTAACTTTATGTAGGGGCGCCTGGGTGGCTTAGTCGGTTGAGCGTCCGACTTTTGCTTGGGTCATGATCTCGCGGTTCGTGGGTTCGAGCCCCGCATCGGGCTCTGTGCTGACTGCCAGCTCAGAGCCTGGAGCCTGTTTCAGTCTGTGACTCCCTCTCTCTCTGACCCTCCCCTGCTCACGCTGTCTCTCTCTCTCTCTCCTAGAAATAAATAAAAAACACTTTTTTAAAAAAAAAGGACTTTATATATTAATTTTCTCATTTAAAATATATTTTCTACAGATAGCATTTATGTATAAAATACAAAGTAGTATTTTCAAAAATAAGAATTATTCCAGGCTATCTAAGATAGCTCTAATAATAGGTCCTAAGTCTCTGAGGAATTAAAATACAATCATTTCAAAGGCCAGTTTCAAGATTCAGTATGACAACAATGACTTTTTAGTATGATAATACTTCATTAAAATACGATGACATAACCACAAATATACCAGCTCGGAATCCTAAAAACACTTTGAAGCCAGTATTTCTTCGAAGGGAGGAGAAGAGCTATTCTATTGAACTCAATTCACATAGGAGAGCCTACATACGGGTCATTGTTCTATGCTCTTGGGAAGTAAGGGAATATAAAGACAGCCTCTAGGAGCCTAGAATCCGGAAGGGGGAGACAATTCTATAAATGCCACTTAGAAAGAGAAGTGAAGTCCCTGACATGAGAAGCATGAAATGCTGGGATGGAAGAATAATATTGATGAGGATGATGTTAGCTACCAGTAGCACCACCACAAGTGGTCTAGGCTTTCACAGATCTAAGCTATCCACAAGTCCCTGAGGTGGCATTTCCCTTCCCTTCACCATTTATAATGGAAGAAACTGACGTTTATAGCATTTTGGCAAATTTGTCCAACATTACACAAACAGGCAAGTGGTGGGTCCAGGTTTAAATCCATTATCTGTCTGCCTTTGCTCTATCTACCATATCAGGCTGTCCCCATTGTAGCTCAGATGAGGAAGAGAAAATATCTACTGGGAGCTCAGTAACACTGAGGAAGCCTTCAGGAATGAGCTTTAAAGGAATGTGAGGATGAAGATGATGGCATTGGCGACAAGGTGCTCCATGAGGGGGAACACTTCTGAGCAAGGCCCAGTGGTGGCACAGGGCAGGCTAAACTCAGGGACTCAGATGTAGTTGACTGGGGGGAGGGTTCAAACTGTGCTCCTTGCAGCCCTCTAAGTTCTCTTCAAGTGTCTCAGATACCGAGGAAGGATGAGGAGGAAAAGGCTAAGAGGAGAGAGAGAGAAGAGGTCCAAGAAACACAATTCTGGGAATACTTTAGCTTAGCTTGGTAGTAGGATGGGAGTGTGCACAGGAGTTGGAGAAATGGAGGAAGCTAAATCAGCCCACATGAAAACCGGAAGAGAGTTTTCATACCATCAGGAAGGGGGTATGAATTCTGGCAGATGGGCAGAAAGGCCAGGGAAGCCAAGGACTCAGAGCTGGTTACTGGATTGGAGATGAGGAAACAGCCGGTGAGATCAGCTCAGCAGTAGAGGGAGGGAGAGGCCATCTGCCAGGATTTGAGAAGTGAGGAAGTGGAGGCACTAGGTGTGCCAGACTTTTAAGAACTTTGGTGGTAAAAAGGAGACAGGTTGTAACCTAAGAGCAACAACGATCTAAGGAAGATTTAAAAAGGAATATAGTACCCAAAAGTGGATGTAGAACACGAAATGGTATTTCCATAGTTAATTTTTAATTTCCTGAGTTCACTGCTGTAAGAATTTCAAGCCATTTTCGCATATATATCCTGGCATGTGCATGAACCTAATTGTGGAGATAAATGCAGAAGTAGCTCAGACAGAAAGCAAAAATCCTCTGTAAAATTACTGGAACGGTCATATTAAGTCCTTCTCAAACTTCTAATCATCCCAAAATTTCAACTATAACATAATGGTTAGAAGTCTCTCCTCCAATGGGTAAAGGCAGCTGCCTCAAAATGTAGCTCAGAAAAGTCTGCTGAATGAACACTAGCATTAGCACAAAAATACCGAATAACACATACAATAATGATTATTCAAAACTTCAGATCTTCTCCACTGTCAAATAATTTCCCTTTGTATTGTTTTATTTGTTTTACCTTAAGTCACCCCCAATCACGCTGACATCTACTACCGATGATTATATTAGACCTAAAAGTGTTCTTAAACAAATGAAAAATACTGACTTCCATTCCTGAAAGCCCTGCTTCCAATTTTCAGGAGGAAATTAAATAATGTATAAATCAAATACTGGGCCTAAGCCCAGACAGCTGAACATCGTTTTGTCCTTTCAAGGCAAAGAGGAAGTGTCTGCTGTGGCAGAGACATGCCAAGAGAAATAAAGCTTAACCTCAGCCCCATGTGAAAGTGATTTTAGATAATCGGGGGTGTCTGCAAATAGGTTAAAAATGGGACCACATACTAACAGGGAACTTTCCATGGAAGTTAAAAAATGTATGAAGATCTAACCTCCACCTTAAAAACAAAATATGATGGGAACATGGCACGGCCTTAGGAATTCTACATAAAGGTGGCGGAGGAAAGGGAAAGCAGATGGGGAGGAGAGAGTTGATGAGGCAAAGGGAAATTAAAACGTGTTTCCGCTTACCAATTGCTATAGGCTCCCAATTTGATTTCTTTGTAGTTATAATTGCCAAATTCAAAAAAAGATGTCTGTGTGTGAAGAGGAAAAGAGGAAGGGGTAGGGGAAAAATGGCTGGTGAGAGAAAGTGAGTAAAAGTGTGTGAGTAGAGTGGTAGATGGTGAAGTTATTTAGATCAGGCGCTGGCTAACTTATTCTCTAAGGGGTCAGATACCAAATATTTTAGGCTATGTGGAGAACATAGTCCCTCCTGTAACTACTCAAATCTGCTCTTGTAGCATTTTGAAAGCAGCCACAGGCAATATGTAAGTGAATGTATGTAGCTGTGTGCTAATAAAACTTTATGGACACTGAAATTAGAATTTCATGTATTTTTCATCTTTTGATTCTTCTTCAAACACTTACAAATGTAAAACTATTCTTAGCTTACAGGTCCTACAAAAACAGATTGTGGGGCAGATTCGACCTGTAGACCATAGTTAGCTGACCCTGATTTAAATAGTTAACTCCCCATTACACAGAACATTCCTATGAAACTGGGCTTGACTCAAATTTTGGATTCTAGATAAGAAAAACTGGTGTTTTTTTCCCCCAGGAGATAAACAAAAAGATGGTAATCATGGTAGGAAGCATTTATCTGAAAGACATAGACCTTCTCTAAGCCTATGAAAAAGAGCATCTCTACTTTTTTTCCAGTAGGACACTTACACTAGGTAGGATATCAAAGTTCATGTAGTAAAAAATTTTGAAGTCAAATGCTATGTAACCATTAATATGCAGCATTATTCAGAGATCAAGAATGATTTTAAAATACTATCCCCTTTATCAGAATTTAACATTTTATAAACAGCCTTTGCAGCATAACGCTAGTCTGGAATTATTTGTAAGTTCCCATCATCACCTATATGGAAACCAGAGAGCTGGTGACTAGAAGGATTTTCTGTTGGAACATATGCTTTACAGATCACATGGTGATAAAAACTTTATGGAGTATCTGACCTAGACTTCCAGAAACAAAGGGAACATAAAAGTGCAAGACATCTATGTTCATGGTTTTTGTGAAGCAAAATAATTTTTATATATTAAATGTACTGTTATGAAACAAACACAGACTTTTCCTTTCTGTATTGAAAGAGAAAGTCTTGTAAAACATCCTGGTAGGTATCTCACAGCTTTGATCTGGGAAACACAACATTCTTTCTTTCCCCTTCCCTGTCTCTCTCTTCTTCCTTTTTTTTTTTTTTTCCCCTTTTTTGGTGGAGGAGGGGAATCCTTAGTTATCTGAGCAAACGAGGCCACCTTCTTCAGGGAACTGCTCCTCAAGCATTCCAACCCTTTCATAAGCCAGTCATAGTGCCCTGTCCCTGAGGCCACAAGGGCATGACGGAGCTGGTACAGACAGGTTGTATCCCCAGGGTAACAACGATCCAAGGAAGGTTTCACAGGAATACACTATCCAAAAATGGTTATAAATCATGATTATTTCCAGAGTCGTATTTTTATGGACCAATCACCCATGGTATACAGGATCTCAATCAATGTGTAGTGTACGCTCATGCTCATTATATAGAACTTGGAGCACACTTTTTGATTTGATGGCAAGTTCTGGGCAGGAATGCAATCATCCATTATAATATTGTTTGTTTAAGGAAATATAATTCTTTCAACAATGATCTGTTCTGTGATGGTCTCCTTTATGGCACAGTTTCTAGGCACTGACTGCAGGAAAAAAGTTGCTTTAAACATCTACATAAAAGTGACTGAGGCTGGAGGAGAGAGAGGGCCACACAGAGTGGAAAGGCCAATTGTATATGACGGGGAGTGGCAATGAAGGCAGTCAATGAATACCCTTATTATTTCCTCCCATCCTGTTTTTATTTTTTTAGAGGAGTTTTAGGTTTACAGTCAAACTGAGTGGAAAGTACAGACACCGCCCGCGTACCTATATACACTCAGCATCCCCCATTATCAACATCCTCCAGAACTGCGGTGCATTTGTCACAATCGATGAATCTACATTCGCACATCATTATCACCCAAGATTAATAGTTTACATTAGAGTTAACTTTTGGTGGTGTACATTCTATGGGTTTGGATAAATGTGTAACAATATGTATCCATCATTATAGTATCATACAGAACAGTTTCACTGCCCTAAAAATCCCTTGTGTTTTGCCTGTTCAGCTCTCCCTCCTTCAAAATCCCTGGCAACCACTGATTTCTTTACTGTTTCTATATTTTTGCCTTTTCCAGAATGTTATGTAGTTAGAATCATGCAGTATGCAGCCTTTTCAGAATTCACTTCTTTCACTTAGTTATATGCATTTAAAGCTCCTCTATGTCATTTTTTTTTATGGCTTGGTAGTTCATCTCTTTTTAGTTCTGAATTAATATTCCATTGTTTAGATGCACCAGTTTATTTATCCATTCACCTACTGCAGGACATCTTGGTTTCTTCCACATTTGTTATAGTCATTCTTTTAATTTTTTTCTGCTTTAATGTCAAAGCATCAGGTTTCCAGTTATGAAATGAATACGTTATGGGACTAAAAGGTACAGCACAGGGAATATAGTCAATAATATTGTAATAGCGTTGTATGCTGACAGATGGTAGCTACACTTGTGGTGAGCATAGCATAACACATAGAGTTGACAAATCACTATGCTATATACCTGAAATTTATGTAACATTGTATGTCAGGTATATTTTTCTTAAAAAGAAAAAGTATGCAGGATTGATCATGTCAAAAAAAAAAAATAAGGTCAAAGTATCAAAAGTAGACAGAGACTTAATTAGCAACCCCTATAATCCTCAAAACAGGTATGAGGAAACCGACCCAGAACTTGCCCATGGAGTTTTCCCCTTCCTGCTATATTTGTTTGGGCCCACTGGCAACCTGTGGGTTGAAAGATCTGCTCGTCTCTGTATTAGGCTGTTCACTCCAGGCTTAATACCCCAAATGTCACTTTTTAAAATAGCATATTTTGGCACATCCAGTTTTACAAACTAATATGACTCATAGTTTAAATTTATTGGCCATGTGCTTACTCATATTAGAGATAAAATATTCAGGTAATAATTTAATCATCACAATGACTCTTGGAAGTAGGTACTATTACTGTAACTACTACACATAGGATGGCCATTAGGCCAGTAAATGTCAGAGATGGGATTCAAATCCAGGTCTGCCTAATTTCTTGAGATTGAGCTCCTTGTCTCTGCAATACTGCCTATGTGTGTGTGTGTGTGTGTGTGTGTGTGTGTGTGTGTGTGTGTGTGTATAATTATATATATATAATTACATATACATATATATAATTACATATACATTTCTTCTAGTTGAAGTTTTAAAAGAAACTGTCTTTAATCAGAGACAATATGAACTCACAGTAAGGAAACAATTAATAAACTTCAGATTTTGTAACCACAGTCCTAAACCTTGAGATCTATTTCAGCATCCACAAGATGCAAAGTGCCATTTATAAAAGAAACATAGAGATTAAAATTTAAAATTTCTCCTTAAAACATCAGTACACAAACTACCCTAATTTGGAAATATAACCAATTTCTGGAATGTACATACCCAATAAAAGGCATCATATTGTATTTATGCATTCATCACATAATTTAAATTTTTAGTTTCATAGACAAAAATTAAGACATAAGCCAAGTAAGTCAGTCAGTTAAGAATGTAAGTCAGATTGCTACTGGACTTTCTTTCCTCTCCAGGTTACCTTGCTGGTCCCAAAGAGACTAAAATAATGAAAAAACAATTGTAGGTAAAAACTGTTTAAAAGAACAAACCAAAGACAATGGAAGAGGCTACTAAAACTTTATTCAAACAATGCTAGCAAACTCACCTGCACTATCCCTAGGGAGTCTCATCATTTAGTTTCTGCAGGCTCCCAAAATCGTTTAGGAAATGTGAATGCATAGACTCCAGGGTAGAAATGGGATATTTTTGCAATGTGTCACTGTGGTTGTTTACATTAAACTGGAACACTATGAGGTTTAAAAAAAAAAAAAAAAAAAGACAATCGTCCAAAGGTCTATCTGGAAAAAAAAAAAAAAAGTACTATGGAGAAAACTAAGGTGGAAATAATTCAATAAAAATATAAACTGTTTCCCACACTCTTGGACACGAAGGCTAATGTATCTGTACAACTCAAGAAACAACAGCCAATGTGCTTGGGCTTAATCACGTAGCATATGAGTTGTTTTTATTTCAACCCTGGAACTTACTCTGAGAATCTTCTTCTTAGTGAAAATATGACCCTCAGTAAATTTGACTTTGACCAAAATGTTTCAGATAACTTTTGTGAGACAACTGATGGTTCTTCATTCCAGATTCTTGCCTCAAGTTCTTCATATAAGAATGACATCCTGTCATTACCAGATGGCCTCTCAAATATATGAACTATTCAAATGGGGAGTCCTATGATTATTTCCAGATTAAATCAATGCCTAAAGCCCTTGTACTAGAGAAATGGGTAACAGGATATGATAGTTTTTTAAAAAGATGTATTCTTTTATATAATTAATCTAAATCTTGCTCCAAACCGGCACTGATCCGAACTTGTTATCATCAAAAATCAAAATTCATACCCAATGTAAAAGGAAGTAAGCAAGGCCTCTTTATCTCCAGTGAGTGTTTTGGTGAGTGCCTGGGACTTGAAAGTATTTGTTACTAGAGGAAAATTCAATGGTTTCAGATATTCCAAAAAGAACCTGTACTACTTCTTTCCTGAGAAAATTAGAGAGTTTTTAGTGTACTAAATTTTTGCAAAGATGAAATTGCATGCCATGCATCCAATCTTTCATTCATTAAACCTGGAGCCAAACATGTTAATTCAATCAATTCACTCTAAGATTCTGAAGCTTTGACACTATTACAGAGGCATCCTTTCTAGAAAGTGGAAATGGTTCTCAGATTTGCAAAAGGGCAAGTATTAATATAATTGCGAAAACCCTTTAAAACTACATTGAGCTACCACTAACATATAGACTCATTCTTTGTGATAGTGAACATGAGACTAGATTCAAGTAGGTCACAATGTAAAAAAAAAAAAAAGCTATAGTAGAAGTTTCATTTAAGCAAAAATGTTGCATCGACAAGATCACTGTTAACACAAACAGGTCATGACCTAAACAGAAAGTATGTAAAACCAAGAGAGTAAAGGATCATTTGTCACATCACCGTATTCAATCTTTCTTATCTAGAAAATAGTATTAAATACTAAAAAATCCTATTTCTATAAGCGTATGATCATCCACACATATAGAGCTTCTCCTTTCTCGTTATGTAATAGATCTGTATTAATTAAATTTTTACATAATGGATCATACTTTCATTTGAGGAGAAATTCCAACGAAATGAAAACTAGTCTAGATGATCAACTCCATTAAGAGGATCCACAGATGCCTCAAACTCAGTATGCTTACATTTTTTTTTAACTTGACTATCTATAGATTATTTTTCAAAAAGAGGGACTGGACTTTTCTATGTATTATACTACACATAGTAAAGGGTAAAAAAATCAATATTTTAACAGTTCATTATATATGGATTCAATAATTCTATGGGTCAACTAAAAGACTCATGAAATAGATTCAAGTTGATGCTTGCAGATCACTGAAACCAATGCCCTTTTCAACTTTCCAGGACCCCTACCTAAAAAATCATCTATATCCACCCATTCTCAACAATGTAAGAGGACAGGGCTCCCTTCCTTCATATAAAGGCCAAACCTTTCTTTGTGCTCTGTGACCTTCTTCCTTATTCAGTTCCTTATTTTCTCTCTTGGATATTTTCACTCTTGCTCTGATTCTTCCTCCTCAGCCTGTAAACATGCCCATCTTTCCCATCCTAGTCCCTACCCCACCAATATTTCTCTAGATACCAATCTAATATTGTTCCTCCTTTTGTTCAAATTTCTAAAAAGAGATACCTTCATCAATGCCTCACATTCCATTTTCATTTCAGTTCTCCACAATCTAGATTTTGCCCTCACTACTCCACTGATATTGCCCTCAGTGAAGTTACTATTGCTAAACTCAATAGACCTGAATCTTTTGGCTGCATTTTGGAAAGTTCTTTATCACACCAGCTTCCAGAAGCCATCTGTCTCCAATCATTTCTGTTGTTTCTTATGTCTACCTTTTAGATTTTGGTGTCCCAGTTTCTTTCTTGAACATTTTAGTGTTCTCATTTTATGTATTCTACAGTGTAATCTCCTTTATTCTCTTGGTCTCATCTCTTAATTTGTCTATTCAGCTACCACCTGCTGACATCTCTTCTTAGATGATTCAAAAGCCCTTGATATTGAACATGTCTCAAATTGGATTTATTACTTTTACCCCAAAGTGGCCTATATTTTATCTTTCCCCTGATGGTACTATCATCACCTAAGATAGCTACCTGAGTTGATTCTTTTATCTTAACTAGGTAATCCCTCAGTCTTGCTTCCTAAATGCCTTATGAACATTCTTCATTTCACTATCTTTAACTAATACAAGTTTAGGCCCTAATATTTCTTCATGTGGGCTATTATCTGGGTTTCTAGTCATGTCTTTTTTTTTTTTTTTCCCCCACATTTATTTATTTAGAGGGCCAGAGAGAATGAATGAGGGAAGGGCAGAGAGAGAGGGAGAGAGAAAATCCCAAGCAGGCTTCCCACTGTCAATGCAGAGCCTGAAGCAGGGCTTGGTCTTGCAAACCATGAGATCATGACCTGAGTTGAAATCAAGAGTTGGATGCTTATCTGACTGAGCCACCCAGGTGTCCCTAGTGATGTCTATCTTAACTCTACTTTTCATACTACAACTAAGGATATTTAGTTAAACCTTTCAGTAGAGAAACTAAGTACTGTTTTGAGGCTCATTCGCAGACCCAATCTCAGGATGGATGATGGTAGTACTAGATACTGTAGCCAAAGAGGACAGAGCTGAGTTAATAATGAGTTGGTGCTGGATCCTGATAACCTCTGAGGCAGAACATCTTGTACTACCATGACCACTGGTTAGGACAAATGGATGATTACCACAATATTATACAAACAATTCCACTGAGCTCAGACTCTCTAGAAATGTAGGGGATTTGAGTCATGCCAATAATATAAGAACTCTACTTTGATTTGATGAAATACTACTCAAAGGCAAAGAGGAACATGAAGTGTCAGTGGAGAAAGTAAGTCATAAATACCATGGCCCCATTACCAAGTACAGAAATTATGAGTGTAGCCTTTGCCACTTTGTCCTTGATTACAACTATAAGCTATAGTATCTAAAGAAAAATCCTACTCTCTTCCTTTTTATTTTCCTATTTTTAAATGATATTTTGTCATTAGCTTTTCTTCTGCCCTCTCCCTTTCTCTAACTAACTGTATATAGAGGATACTAGTGATAGTTACATTTACAATTTAATCCCTAAGTTAGAGGTTTTTTTTTTTTTGGTTGTCAAATGATCCTTTAATAAAATATTTTCCTTTGTAGTTTTTAGCTAGCTGGGCATTCTACTGCACCACTACTTTAAAAAAAAAAAAAAAAGAACATTTTTTTAAAATGTTTTTTTTCAAGAGTGAGAGACACAGCACAAATGAGGGAGGGACAGAGAGAAAAGGAGACACAGAATCCGAAGCAGGTTCCAGGTTGTCAGCACAAGAGCCCAACACAAGGGCTCGAACCCATGAATTGTGAGATCATGACCTGAGCCGAGGTTGACTGTGGCACCCAGGCACCTCTCTACTGCACCACTACTGATGTCATCTATGATGTCATGAAGATATTGGCCACCAACATTATAGCTCACAGACTGGGTAGTCCCCAGGATCTCTCTAATGGTTCCAGTGAGTTTTCTGGCTAAAGATTGGTGCTGCATCTCTTGGGCAGTGTTGACAATCTCATCAAAAGTGATGTTTCTGCTGTGCTTAATGTTTTTCTGCTTCTTCTTGTCTCTTGACAGCTCCTTGAGGGCTCTGACAATCAGGGAAGAGGCAGAAGATACTACTTCAGTCTGGGCCTGTCTGCTCTGAATGGTTAGTTTAGTTTCACTGTAATCTTTCCAATCAGAATCTTCCAATCACTGGTTGCCTTGGAGATGTCATCACCAACTTTTTTTGGAGATAGACCCAATCTTTGGGGTCTGGGGAGACACAGAACCAGCTTGCTGTGCATGTCAGATATATGACTTTGGGAAGCCTGGGTGGTTCAGTCGGTTAAGCATTCGCCCCTCCCTAGCTCACACTGTGTCTCTCTCAAAAATAAATAAACATAAGAAAAAAAGGATATATGACTTTGATTTTGTTGGGGTCATACTTAGGTAGAGGCAACTGGTGTCAGATGAACTCGGATTCAGGATGACAAAGAAGAGTTGCACCTGAACCTCCTCCAAGTTGAAAACCAAAAGACCTAAGTTATAGCATCTTGCAAGGCCACAGGCAAGATGGAAATGTGATGGAACCACAGAAAGAACAGGAGTCACCAGAAGATTATGAAGAACAATGGTCAAACAGTATCACTTCTTTTATTTTTTTAATGTTCATTTATTTAATGATTTTAATGTTCGTTTATTTTTGAGGGAGTGAGAGAGAAAACATGAGCGGGGGAGGAGCAGGGAGAGGAGACACAGAATTTGAAGCAGGCTCCAGGCTCTGAGCTGTCAGCACACAGCCCGATGCAGGGCTTGAACCCACAAACCATGAGCTCATGACCTGAGCCGAAGTTGGATGCTGAACTGACTGAGCTACCCAGGTGCCTCCACACAATATTACTTCTGAATGCTATCTTTAGCTGGGGAGGGCAGAGTACATTTATAGTTGTTTACAGAAAACAATAGTTTCACATATTGAAGTATGAGAGAGTAAGTGTACCTAATCTGTGTAGTCAAGATCAGAATATACACACTAATCAATTACATATGGCCTACTTCACTTTTTTCTCTTTAAGAAATAACCCTGAAATTAGTCTTCCAGCAGCCATGTCTAAAAAGGTAAGATCTTGTTTCCTTATCAGAACTAATTACTTAAGGGGCAGACACATGACTCAGAATGAGCCAATCAGATTCTTCCTCCAGGGACTCTGGAACTGAGAGAAACAATGAAAAGCTGAGGGTAGCTGATTCATTTTCACAGCTGCAGAGCAGTTACAATTTGTTGTGGAGGATTGTGGAGTCCTTCTAGACCCTAGTCTTCCAAAGGCCTATACCTTAAAAATTGAGAGATCACAGTCTGGTTTGGAAACACTGTTTTGTTTTGTTTTTGCTCAAGTCAGTTCTAGCTGGTATCTTTTACTTACAACAAATAGAAACTTAACGACCATATTCTTATTCTTGCTGATATAGAAATACCATTTGCCTAGGTTTCAGGCTGAAAATGTTACCAGTTAGTTTTGATGCTTGACTTTCAGTCCTTGTTATACATCTATTACCACCTTTTATAATTGTTGACATTAACTCTCATTGTCCTCTTTGTTCATTTACATTGTCCTCATTCTCCTTTATAACCCCCTTACCTTCTAGTAGCTTCCTGACTACCCATCTTGCTTCCAGGCTAATTCTCCAAAATCATAGCTCTGACAGCACTTCAAAAATCTTCAAAAGTTCTTTAGTGCCTAGCTGGTAAATAATAAGATTTATTATTATCATTTTTCTCCTGCCTACAGAATGTGCATATTCTAGGCTCCCTAGAAAATAATCCTTACTGACCTTTAAGCCTTACCTCCCCACACTGGAAAACCCATTTCTCAGTATATGTCTGGGCTCTACTGAATCACATATCCTTCTTTGTCTCTGCCTAAAATGCATTCTCCCCTGTAGTTTCCTTATACAACTATGCTTATCTTTTAAAGGATGATCAAAATGTTAACTCTTCCATGAAGAGTTTCTGCTTGCCCCCCTGGATGTGTTCTCTCTTTCCTTTGAAGTTTCATTGCATTTATTTCCCTTTCTGGACTTCCCACATAGCTCTCATAATTCCCTTCACCATTTATGTTGAAACTTTTGTGATCTTTTCCTTCTGTGAGAGTTAGATTTCATCCTGGAAACCTCTAGAGGCAAGCTCAGTTTTTCCAACAGTTACTCATGACAAATTAATGGCTTGCCAACTTGAGGTCTGATTTGCTTTGCTTTGGTCAAGGTACTTCAAGTCATCCTAGAAATACATGAAGATGATATGGGGTAGGTCCATAATTTGGTAGCATTTTTCCCTTTACTTTTCTTAAAATCAAAATTTATTTTTCTAAATTCAATTATTAGATGCACATGGCTAAAATAAACAAATGAATAAGGAATAGTTTATAAAAAGCGATGACCCCTTGCTCTCCCCTCCTTGTCCCCAATTCCACTCCCCAGACTAACAACTTCTAATACTTATTTATTTAAATGCTTTTGTTATTTTTAATTCTTCTGGTGGCTGCCTATCTTGAAATCTTGATTTATCAACTGCAGACGTGGTCTACCAATGTCCTATTATAACACACATATATTTATTATAACACACATATATTTATATCTCCCCTTTCTTCTTTTACTTTGTAACATTAAACAATATACTTGAACCTCTATATTTTATTTCATTAATTATAGACAGTATCTATCTTTGATTCCTTACTTTGTGAGATTGGGATATTAACATTATTTTCTTCAATGTACTTCTCTGTCCCCTTCCTTCTCTCAATTTTATTACTGTTAGTGTTGATAACCTCTACTTTCTGTTCTATAACCAAAATTCAGCTTTACCTACAGATTGAAAATCAATAAAGAATGTTTAAGTAAATTATCTAATGACCCTTCTGAACCCAACAAGCACATTTAATATTCTTTTCCTTCTTTAAGATTTGGGTTCTTCCGGCATCTCAATCATTATATCTAGTCTATGAAGCCTATTCTCTATTTACCCTGACACCTACCTCCTCGAACTCTACTTCCTCCCGTTCCATATGGACCGACTGCTCTCTAGCCCTACACCACAGTGCTCATCCTAAGACTTTCCATCATTACTTTTCCACATCTTCCCATGGCTTGAGCTATCTCTTTGCTTAGCTGGCATACAACCTTAAGTAACTTTCATGTTGAGTCCCTTCTAGAATATTAACAAATGCCTTTATTCAATCCTCATGTTTTAAAGTTTGGTTTGGCATATAATGCTAAGTTAAAAATCCTTTTCCTCAAGGGTTTCCTCAAGGAAATCTTCCACTGTCAGTACTTTTGTCTTCTCCCAACCATCCCTGCTCCCCAACCTTCCATTTACTGAAAACATTCAAAACAATTCTATGGACTGTTATATGGATAACCAAGGAAATTAGGACTTAAGGGCATAGGCTTTGGAGTCACTTGGGTTTAAATATTGATTTCACTAGTTGTTAGCTGTGAGACCTTCAAAAAGGTGACTTCAAACTATAGTTTTCTCTTCTACAAAATGAGTATACTAATTTTGTACCTCAGGGGGTTGTTGTATTAAATTAGATAACTTATGTACTTATTATTACATCTAGTACATAGTAAGTGCTCAACAAAATTGTGACAAGCATTCCTGATATTATTTATATATCCTCATTACTGAACATATAGTGAAGGCCAATAAAGAATCTTGTGGCTGTGCATTTATCTACCATATTTTCCCCAACAAAAATGATTTATAACCTAATTCAAGTGGAAGTCACTGTGAGTGGTCTAAGAGGCTTATATCTCATGTATCCTTTTAAGCTTCTATAGGTAGATACGATCCCCTTCTGGTTGTAACTTGTCTCCAATTCCTCAAGGTCCAGCTCTTCTGGAGCACTTTCCAGAGAATCACTGAAGCTGATAAGTGATGATCTGATGTGAGATGACTCTCAGCAAAGCAATCCCAAGCTAATGTTTAGCATCCAGCCATTTGGCACCCAGTAAAGACTGAAGAAGAACAATTATATACATTTTTCTTCTTTCTTTTTTTTTTTTTTTTTTTGAGAGAGAGAAAGCATGTGAGTGAGGAAGGGGCAGGGAGAGAGAGAGAGAGAGAGAGAGAAAGAGAGAGAGAGAGAAGAGAGGATCTGAAGGGGGTTCCGTGCTGAAGCAGAGAGCCCCATGAGGGTTTTGAACCCACAACCATGAGATCATGACCTGGGCTGAAGCCAGACACTTAACTGATGAGCCATCCAAGTGCCCCAGGAATGATATTGTTAAACAGCAAACCAACATGAAGGAATGTGGAAGAGAAGTTTATATATTCAAGACATAGTTGTGCATAACCAAGTTTTGCAAATGGTAAAATCCTAGAGATGGATTTTGTGTGTATTTAGTCAGAAGAGGTCTAATAAACTCACAATGGTATTTTCATTACATCCATACATGCAGAGAATGGGTCATCTCTCAACAGCCATCTTTGAAAGTGGGAAACAAAACATTTTCTAGCAGACAGAAGCTCAAGAGTGTCACCTTGACTACTGGTATTATCTGAGCATCAAGACTAAGTGATGAAATTTTGCACTGCCTTTGCTGACTGGTAGAAGCATTTATAAGTTGATAGGAAAGAACATTCTTGCCAACACCTCAATTTCACTACACACTGTAGTGCGTTCTTCTTAATGTCATTATGATTCTTAGCATTTGAAATACTGATTATCTAACCCTTTCAAAACTGGTTTTGGTAGGTAAGTCTTACTCATAATTTGGTGAGAAAACCAAAACTACTAATTTCATTTTGGAGCATGGAAAGAAAGCAATGACATATAAAAAATAATGTGCAGAGTAGTATTTTAACTGTAGGGCCCAGATGACTTTCTAGTGTAAGTTACAAATGTCAAGCAGAGAGCTTACATTTATTAAAATATATGTGCATCACAGTTCCATCAAACACACAGCAAGTCTCATGTACCCAGAGAATTTTGTGCTCAGGAGTGAGCAAGCAGCTAGAAACCATAGAAGAGTAGGAAGAAAGCTTCACTCAGAGGGATCAGGACATCCTTCAAGTTACATAAAATGAGGCTTGCAGGCAAGGCCACAGTGACTGAGCAGCACCTAAGTCAAGAGTGAAATTCACAGGGACCCCCCTGGAGTTATGCACTGCTGTGTTCCATTGGCAAGAATTCATTAGTGCTATCAACTTTTGATAACAAAAGGCTGTTCATTTACTTTTTTAAGTTAAATGTTTTTAAATACGCCCAAAAAAAAAAAGATGGCTATTTTAAACTATTTCCACAGGTGGAAATCTAGGAGATGGAAAAGAGAGCCGAAGATACGTTATCTTCAAACCATTCTATTTTCTTGCCAAGTTGGGAAGGTATAATTTTCCTTAAAGGTATACCTAAGTAATGGTTTGAGAAATAGTTCCTAAGTGAGGGTTCTTTTCTGGAGTGCTACAGTCACTCTGCAGCATCCTGCTGCAGTAGATGATAAGGATATCATCAATTGTGCTAAATGTGGGTGTGTCCTATAACTTATGTGGACATAACCCCATGGCTTTCTTCACAGGTGTCACAAAAACTCTCCTCAGAGAAGAACTGAGGGATTAAAAATGATAGACTGCTCTGTTAACTTTTCACATGTAACTTAATTTCATAGTGTTCAAGATAAAAACTTATCCTTTGAGTTGAAATAGTAATCTGTGCATCTACTTTTTAGGTTGAGCATAAGAAGATAATACTATCTCTAGCTGTGATGCAGAGTATTCTTCTAAATATACTTTGATAAAGCTTCACGTTAAAATAATTTGTCTGCCAAGATATGCCCTTGATTAAGGTTTTAATTCTCAAAATTACAGGTGGAGTTTTTAAAATGCTATGTTCCTCTTTTAACTTCATAAGCTATAGGGGTGCCTGGGTGGCTCAGTCCGTTAAGCGTCTGACTTCGGCTCAGGTCATGATCTCATGGTTCGTGGGTTTGAGCCCTGCATCAGGCTCTGTGCTGACAGCTAGCTCAGAGCCTGGAGCCTGTCTTCAGATTCTGTGTCTCCCTCTCTCTCTCTGTCCCTCCTCGCCTCAAGCTCTGTCTGTCTAAAAATAAATAAATGTTTAAAAAAATTTTAATTTCATAAGCTTTACTTTCTGCATTATTTAGCTGAAGAATCTAAAAGGAACAGATGAATGGGAAAGCAATATGAACTTAAATTCTTTGATGCACATGGCATAAAAGATTTATGGTTATATCTTCATTACATTTCTAAACCTTATGAATAAATATTAAACATCAGCCAGTTCTCAAAATGTTTGGTTAGGGACTACCTTTCCCCACAGAAAATATGCAGGCAATAAAGGCAATAAAGTTGGTTATTTTTAATACTCACCAATGATAAATCACTTTTCAGACGGAAAAGCTATTGCCATGCTCTACTGCTGTGGGTTTTAGATTTTCATGGTATGGAGGCAGATTCAAACCCACGTAATGGGTATCTCATAATGACAACACTATACAAAAACTCAAATTCTCATAGCATTAAGTTATGTTTTTATTCCTTAATCTCATCTTTTAGTTTTATTTACCAGAGGAGATTGTATCTGGAAAGCTATTTAAAACTATAAATCTGTTGACAGTTGCTTTTAGAGGAATGACATGGGAAAAAGAAAGGACAGTATTAAAATGGACAAAGGATAGATTACAAGGAACACTTGAAATGCAGGACTTTCCACCCCAAATACAGTGTTATATGGATGCTCTATATTTACCTTAGCTCCTGCTTACAAGGGAAAAGAAATATAAGTTACTGATTTCAAACTTAAAAATGACAGGAATGTAAAAATTGGAGGTTCCAACTTTTGTCTGAAACTGAGGCAAAGACGTTTTATTAAAAACAAGACTGATAGGGGCACACTTGTCATGATGGAATTTTAGTGGCACTTCACATATACACAGATACACAAACTCATTGTGTAAGCAACACCACATGAATGTTCTGCCTCTTGAGTTCATGAAACTAATGGATGCTCAGGTTATAATTCTAGGAAATAATAATGAAATCAGCCATGTGTTCAGTAGTTTTAGCTAGGGGAATAGTTTTTAAACTGCTCTGCAGAATCTCCAAGGTGCTCCAGAGGTCACAGCTGGAGGAGGAGGGTAAGGTATGTAGGGGGGACAGGCCCCAGCCAAAACAGATTCATTCTTATCTTTGTATATAATAGTCTTTCCATACAACATTTTATTTGAAGGAGGGGAAAAGGTTCTGCTATTAAAATCGTTTGGAAACTACTCATCTTTACTTTCAAAAACGATAGAAAAAACTAACATTGAATTCTACAATAAAGCCTTCATGGAGAAACACAGCTCTGGACTGCAATGAGGAGGTGGAAAGAACATCTGATCAATTTTTGAAACAATATTTTGCTTTTATAGTTTCCAAGTGTAGCTGATGTAATCTTCACATACTAGTCTTTCTTACTATTTATTCTCAACTGGAAAGCAAATTCAGCCAAATAGTGACAACTTGATAAGAATGCCTATTCCTTGCCAGCTAATATAGAGAAGCTTAAAAGCGTGTGTGTGTGTGTGTGTGTGTGTGTGTGTGTGTGAGTGTGTGTGTTTCTGGAACTTCTCTTCAACATCACTATGGGAATTCCCTTCACACCACTCTCCTGTATTGAACTGCTTATTTCCTGGATCCCATGTCTTTTCTTTGTTTTTGGTGGAAAACATCCACCAATAGCTTTCCTAAAAAGAGGTACATGGAGATAAATTTGTTTAAGATCATGCAAATCTGAAATGTAGTTATTTTATCTTGACATTTGACTTCACAGTTTGGCTAGCTATAGAACTCTAGGTTGGAAATCATTTCCCCTCAGAAATTTAGATGCATAGCTTTCCTGTCTTATGGCTTCTACTACTGCTATAGAGAATCCTGTGGCAATCCAAATGCTTGTCTTTGTATGCGATGGGTTGGGGCTGGACACTTGGCAGAGTTGATACAGAAACGTGTGTTCTTCACTTCTTGGATGGAAATTCTCATAGTTTTCTGTCCTCTGATTTTTCTGTTTGCTTTTTCTCAGACCACTATTAGTCATCTGTATCCATTTCTCTAATTCTCATTTGTCTTTTTGCTTAATTTTCTGGGAGACTTACTCAACTTTTTCTTCCAATTCTACTGCATTAAAAACCTTTATCTGAACATTTACAAATTTCAATGAAAGAACTAAATATCCTTTTGTAGAGTCTGTGGTTCTTGTTTCATGGCTATACTTTTTTTTATCTTTACATTTGTTCCCTCACTGTCTCTATTTTCCCTGTTTTAGAGTGTCTTTCGTATTGGAAGCTTTCTTCAAATACTGGTGATCCCTAGTTTCCCATTCATACTTAGGAATGAGGCATTAAAATTCCAACTGCAACTGTGTGCATGATGAGGCTTGTCAGTTGGTAGTCTGCCCTACTTCAATTTAAGTATCTGCAGAGCTGTCCTTTTAGACTCCAGAGAGTAATCTTCCAATCATTTGCTTGTCTGACAGCATGATAGGAGCAAAGCAGGGGACGGGGCTTGGAAAACTTAGCATCAAGTGTATAGATTTTCATTTAACACTCTGTTTTTGGTGTGACATGTTACCTTCCCTCCGCCCACAGATGGAATTGTTAGCTTCATGTCCAGAACCTGTGTAGTTCAAATTTTCTAAAAAAGTAAAATAAACCAAAGCTCTAGCTTTCTGTTAGGAGTCGTCACCTGTCTGTGAGGAGCAGGGGAAAGAATCTAGGTGTGTAAAGACTTCCTCTGTGTAAAGACTTGCAACAAACCCTGTTTTTAACACTTTCCCCCTTTCTTCAAAGGTACCCTATATTCTGATTTCTTGGGTTCCGTGTGACAATCAGCCTATATATATGGCCTATATGTTTCAGCATTCTCTAACCCATTCATTTATTGTTCAGATTCAAAAATTTAATTTATATTTTCATCTGCTATCATCTTCTTCCTCATTCTCTTTGTACTGGCTTACGCATTTCTTATTCTCCACTTTCATTTTAGTACAGTTTTAGAAGGGAAGAGATGTAAATGAGTGTGTTCAGGTTATTATGTTTAATGAGAAGTTTCATGAATTTGTTTAATGATGTCCAGACAGTTTCGGCAGGTTACCCTATACGTTCAACTCAGATGTCAGCATTCAACATGCAGAGCCACCTGAAAGTAAACCATGCCAGCATTCTGTATCTTGTGGCCTGGACATCCATATCTCAAGTACTTAATGACATTACTAAGATATGTTTCTCTAAATGTTTAACATTTAAAATTAGTATTTGTCATTGGGATGCCCGAGTGGTTCAGTCAGTTGAGCATCTGACTTCAGCTCAGGTCACGATCTCATGGTTTGTGGGTTGGAGCTCCACATTGGGCTCGGGGCTGACAGCTTACTCAGAGCCTGGAGCCTGCTTAGGATTCTGTGTGTGTGTCTCTCTCTCTGTCCCTCTCCTGCTCACACTGTCTCACTCTGTTTCTCAAAAATAAATAAATGTAAAAAAAATATAAAAAATAACATTAGTATTTGTCATAAAATAGATATGCACGTTAAAGGGGAAGTCTCTATGCCTCCAACACACACAGTCACTGTAAAACTATTACTAATTTGATGATATCTCTTACAACTGATGGCATTTTAGAATCGAGGATACAAGGTAGTACCTATCTGAAAGGGTTGTTAGAAGACACAAATGAGATAATGCTTATAAAATTTAAAGTAAGGGCAGTGGAAAAGTGATACTATGTGCTTATATTTTACTTGCTCTTACTAGTTTTTCCAATATGGTTCTGCATGATGAAATGCTTTTCCACTAAACGTTTTCTACTATTCTGTTAAGATATGTTAATATGTTAACATATCATAAAGTATATAAAATCACCAGACAGCACACAATGAATTGCTGGATTATTATTTTTCAAAAATATGTAGATGTATAAATAATTGCTGTTTTTCGAAAAAAGTGAAATGAGAGTCAGTATGAGGTTCATAGCATTGGGACCCATTAAGCACTCAATTTTTCCTTTAGTCATTTGTTCTCTTTATGTAAAAAAGTTATAAAGCATCTCTTAAGTGCTTAAGTTCTGGGGATACAAAGATATGACATAGATCTTCTCTTAGGGAAGCTTACAATTCAGCAGTTGCAGGTGACTATGATGCAGTCCGTTGAGTGGCCCATGCAACAGACGTCATGAAGTTCTTAATGGCTGATTTGGATATACTGATTCTGGGAGCATATTTAATGGCATCCTAATGAAAATTACATGATTTGCATATTTTAATAAAATAGGGGGATTTGACTTCAGTTTAGAGCCTACGAAAGAACGAATTCTTTACCAAAAGGTATATAATAATCACCTTTCCTTTTGCCACAGCATGCAGATGAATGTTGGCCTGAAGGCAGGATGTGGCCACCAAAGAGAGCAAAGATACAGACACAAGCTTTCAGTCAGAAGAGACAGACCTGCACAGCACCATATGGGCATAACCAGCAGTTTGATGCACAAATTAGAGAAATAAAGCCCTTTTTCGAAACTGATTTTTTAAGGGCTCTGTTCCTGTTCTTAAAGGCTACATTGAGGAAGTACACATTCTAGGAGTTCACAATAACAGCCCTGAAATTTTAAAAAAGGACTGTGAACATAGTATAAGTTAATAGCACCAAGACATGTGGTTGAGATGAGAATGTGAGCCGGAATACTTCCCATAGCCATACTGCAGGAATGAGAAACTATGAGAAACTATTACAAGAGATATGCCAGTAAAATCTGTTGGAGTTTTACTACACTGTATATGTTAAGATATTTTCAACAATTTTTCTCCATCATCACCAGGTGCTAAGTTGAGGAACTCATTTTAGCTAAAGTTATCAAAATAAACTGGCATAGGTAGATCCTAACTCATTAGTCAAGATTTCAAAACCAGTTACAGTTACTTTTACTGATTCTGTGTTAAGGTATTGTGGGATACAGAATATAGGTATCTAATCTGGGCTGGAGGTAGTCATAAATGGCTTTCTGAACCTAAGCTAAGTAAGAGCGGAAGACTCAATTGAAAAGTTATATGAACCTGCTGCTATTAGAACAAAATGTTCTAAACATCCTTGTATTCCTTCCTCATCTAATAAGATAAAGTTTTCCCCACTGAGGTGGGAGGCAATAGCAGCTCTATAGGTGATAGGCAGGTGGGCAAAGCAAAGCATAATACTTTAAAGACAAGATGTTGGGACCTCTGGGTGGCTCAGTCGGTTAAATGTCTGACTCTTGATTTCGGCTCAGGTCACGATCTCACGGTTCATGGAATCGCATTAGTATGGAGCTTCCTTGGAATACTCTCTCTCTCCTCTCTCTGCCCCTCCCCAATTCACCTTGTCTCTGTCTCTCTCAAAATAAATAACAACACAACAAAAAAAGGCAAGGTGTTACACAGGAAATGAAACTGACGGCAAGTGAATCTTCAATCTTTAATATGTTAATGTTAGTTAATGTTGTAATAAGTTCTGCAAATAAAATCCATGGGTCTCCAGAGAAATTAGGGAAGGAACTGAACAATCCTAAGCAAAGCCCAATAGCCTCTCCCAGAAGAAACATTGTTTCTCAGAGTTTTGCTTACGATTACCAGTTCTCAAACAAAGCCTCCAAGTTATTCATTAAAAATGCAAAAAGATAAATCTAGATCATAACTTACATTCTGCTCTACTTCCATTTGGCATGTTAGTTTCTTAAAAAAATATTTTAATGTTTATTTATTTTTGAGAGAGAGAGAGACAGAGTGTGAGCAGAGGGAAGGGAAGACAGAGAGGGAGACACAGAATCCCAAGCAGGCTCCAGGCTCTGAGCTGTCAGCACAGAGCCTGACGTGGGGCTCAAACACACAACCCAGAGATCATGACCTGAGCCAAAGTTATACATTTAACCGACGGAGCCACACAGGCACCCCTGACATCTGTTAGTTTCTTAATGCAGGCAACAAGACTTGGCAAAGAAATACAACCATTTCTGGTCTGGTTTTGGTTATCCCTTGCATTGCTTGGTATTACTAAAAGAATTTTGACTTATACTATAAAAAGGAAAGCAGTTAGGAAGTCAACCAATATAGCAACATAGTAGGTTCCAGAACTTCTCTTTTCCCACAGATATAACATATGTATACATATGGAGCAATCCTCTACGAGGCACTCCTATACAATGGGGAAATGAGAAAATACACTGAAGTGGGTAGGAAAGGCTGAGATGTACTCTCGCTAAAAACTCTACTCCTGGCATAGCATCATATAATCTGGGGAAAAAACCCAACTCTCAACTTGTCCTTGAGGAGTGAAGTGTTTGGACCACACATCTAGGGCCCCACCTGAAGACTGGGATCCCCAAACATCCAGCTCTGAAGGCCAACAGGACTGGCATACTCGAGACCCATAAGACTACAACAAAGAAGCAGTGTTTCATGAGCAGATGAGCATTTGCTGCAGCTATCCCCTTCAGGCTCAGCATAGAGGGAACCGACAAAACCGTACATCTTCTAGTCTTTCCTGGAAGGGGGTCTGAATGCATGCTTTACAAGCTGCTGCCTGAGGGTCCAGCTTCTTAATTATAGCGTGCATTTAGGGTTGGCTGCAATCCTTGGGGGAAGCCAGCAGACATTTCCCTGCCTTCTCTTTCTGGCTTGTTCAAACAATAAAACCAAGTCGCCAGGATCTCCCTAGAAGGACCTAGTGAATGTCTGGTGACCCAGCTCTGAACTACCAGAAAGAGAAACTAAGAAAACAATCTCATTTACAATTGCTTCAAAAATTAAAATGCTTAGGACTAAATTTATCCAAGGAGATAAAAAACATCTGTACACTGAAAACTACGACAGTGATGAAAGAAATTAAAGACCAAGTAAATGGGAACATAGCCAATGTTTATGGATTGAAAGATTTAATACTGTTGAAATGTCCATACTATCCAAAGTGATCTACACATACAACACAATCCCAATCAAAAATCCAATGGTATTTTTCATATAATTCAACAAATAATCTATGTTTGTGTGGAACCACAAAAGACCCTGAGTAGTCAAAGAAATCTTGAGAAAGAAGAACAAAGCTAGAGGCATCACACTTCGTGATTTCAAACTGCATTACAGAGGTATAGTAATCAAAACAGTACAGTATTAGCATAAAAATAGACATATAGATAAATGAAACATAATGGAGAGCCCAGCAATAAACCCATACAAATGCGGTCAATTAATTTTCAGTAAAGGAGCTTGAAACACGGAAAAAAATGGGAAGGTAGTTTCTTCAATAAATAGTGTTGGAAAAACTGAGTATTCTCATGCAAAAGAATGAAACTGAACCTCTGTATTATACCATACACAAAAATCAACTTGAAATGGATTAAACGCTTGAACATAAGACCTGAAACTATAAAAATCTTTAGAAGAAAACACAGGGAGTAAGCTCCTTGTCAATGGTCTCGGTGATGATATTTTGGATTTGACATCAAAGGAAACCAAAGCAAAAATAAGACCTGGGACTATTTCAAACTAGAAAGTTACTGCAAGGCAAAGAAAACCATCAAACAATGAAAGAGCGGGGCGCCTCAGTGGCTTAGTCGGTTAAGCGTCCGACTTTCGCTTAGGTCATGATCTCGCGGTTCGGGTTCAAGCCCCGCGTCAGGCTCTGTGCTGACTGCCAGCTCGGAGCCTGGAGCCTGTTTCAGTCTGTGACTCCCTCTCTCTCTGACCCTCCCCTGCTCACACTGTCTCTCTCTCTCTCCTAGAAATAAATAAAACATTTAAAAAAACAAACAAACAATGAAAGAGCAATCCATGGAATGAGGGAAAATATTGCACACCATATTTCCAAAAAGGGGTTAATATCCAAAATATACATGGTACTCACATAAGTCAAAAAAAACAAAAACAAAAACAAAAACAAACCCAAATAACTCAATTTAAAAAATGGGCAAAGGACCTGAATAGACACTTTTCCAAAGAATTCATACAAACAGTCAACAAGTAAATTAAAAGGTACTCAACATCATTAATCCAGGAAACGTAAACTGAACAATGAGACGTTATGTCATACCTATTAGGACAGTTAATATCAAAAAGACAAGAAATAGCAAATGCTGGCGGAGATGTGGAGAAAAGGGAACCCTTGTATATTGCTGGTGGGAATGTCAACTGGTACAGCATCATGGAAAACAAGATGAAGGTTTCTCAAAAAATTAAAAACAGAACTACCTTATAATCCATAAATCCCACTTCTGGGTACATATCCAAAGAAAATGAAAGCATCCTGAAAAGATATCTGTACTCCCCTGTTCACTGTAGCATTAATTATGATGGCCAAGGTATAAAAACAACCTAAGTGTCCATTGACAGATGAATAGATAAATATATGTGGTGTATCTGTGTAAATACAGACACTTTCACACAATGGAGTATTATATAGCCTTAGAAAAGGAAATCCTGCCATTTCCAACATCACAGATGAACATAGGGGGCATAATGCTAAGTGAAATATGTCAGAGAAAGACAAATATTACATGGTATCACTTGTATGTAGAGTCTAAAAATATATAATAAATAAAAGGTAAGTTGGATTTAGAAATAGAGAGTAGAAAAGTGGTTGCCTGGGAATGGAGAATTTGAGAAATTCAAAAGAAGTTAGTAAAAGGGTACAAACTTTCAGTAATAAGATTTATAAAAGGTCTCAAGATGTAATATATATAACATGATGACTAGAGTTGATGACACTACTGTATAACTGAAATTTGCCAAGAGAGTAGAAGCTAAATTTTCGCACATATACACAAAAAAAGTAAATATGTGAGGTGATGGATATGTTAATTAACTTGAAGAGGGAGTCTCCTTTTACAATATATATCAAACCATCATACTGTACATTTTAAGTATCTTACAATGTTGTCAACTATACCTCAATAAAGCAGAAAAAAAAAAAAAGAGGAAAGCAGGGAAGAGAGAGCAGAAAAACAAAGGTGAATGTTTACTGTCTGTATTAAGTTCCAAATGACAGCTTGTCTGTTACTGCCACTCAACATGTAACTGTGTGTTTAGTTCTCCTGCCAGGCTTTCATTCTCTGGAGTTGTTGAAACACGCAGGGCCTCACCTATTCAATGGGCATTTTTAGCAGTGTAATAAAAGGCACTAGTTTACTCTACGACTCTTATAAGGTAGCTTTGTTAATTTTGGGAAACTTACAAGATATGAAAGATAATTTGGTTTCAGCTAAGTTTGAAGTTTTAATTTCTATAATCTGTTTATGACCTGAGTGGACCTAAACATGCATACATGTGCTGTGGTAACAGAACACTCCACAAAATACAGGTAAAGTTAAATCAGTGTAACATGAAAAGTTACCTTACATTGCTCTGTATTACTTTACTATATATTTTGTTAAGGTATTTTTTTAAGTGTGTCACCAAAAAGGGATTGCCAAATAAATAAAGGGATACACTGATACTCATTTAGAAACAGCAATCTTCAGATTAACTGTAGTATTTGATTTTATCTGAGACAATTTTTTAAAAAAGCAATTTTAATTTTCATACTAATTCATTTTTTAAAAATATAAAGACTGTTTCAAATCTTTGTCTTTATAAGTCCTTTCTTCCTTAAGAGTATGGTCTCAACTACTGTTCATTCATCTAATTTCATTCCTTTTTAATCTCATATTAATTATACAATTCGCCTACAGAAAAATTTTACGAACAAGGGTTGTAAAAGATAATGTGTCAGTTACTGAAACAGGAAGAGAAAATGAACCAACCATGCACCCCGTCACTCCAGATCTTTGGAGTTAATCTCAGCAGACTTTGGTTCTTTGCTGTTTTTTTCCTTCCTAGTCCCAGATATTTTCATAATAATGATACTGTCAGCCTAGAAAAAAACTTTTGGGGAAAAAAATGAGTCTTGGTGGGCTCAGAATAAGTTAATTAGTAAGAGGGGCAGAATTTCTTATTGAGAGATGAGAAAGTCTAAAGATGGACAGTGTTTTCAAAGTCTAAAGCACATGTCTGAAGTTCCAAACTTTCCTCACAAACTATAAAGTTTTATGGACAGATTTTTGAATTTTTTATCATTTTGATGACTTATGACTCTCTTCTAGAATTTTTTTTTAATGATTTAGCTTACTTGGAAGATTCAGGATTTAAAAGACACATTGTTTAAAGAGGAGCAAAGCAAACTCTTATTAAGACATTGGAAAATACTTCAGATAGCCAGGTATAGGAGTACTGTTGATACAAATCTGCCCTCAGTTTACTGAGACAGTAACTTAGGGTTCCATAAGAGGTGACAGTTGACCCAATGCATATAACTGCTAGGTGAACTTGAGTTCTAATAACAAAAACATTGAGAATATTGTTCTAGCTAAAATCAAATAAAGAACAAAGTAGGGCATGAAAACATTAGGCCAAAAGAATCCCAACATTTTAGGGCAGTATTTCGATGTAACGTGGATGTCACTTAGTAATGGTTCCTCAGTTTTTAAATCTGCCTTCCCTCTGCTTTCTTCCTAAGAGCAAGTAGAAAGAATCATAGTCAATAAGTGTTACGCTTTAAGCTTTTCTTTTCTTTTGTTTTCTTCTAGGCGAGAGAGAGAGACAGCGTGAACAGGGGAGGGTCAGAGAGAGAGAGGGAGTCACAGACTGAAACAGGCTCCAGGCTCTGAGCTGGCAGCCAGCACAGAGCCCGACGCGGGGCTCGAACCCACCGAACCGCGAGATCATGACCCAAGCCAAAGTCGGACGCTCAACCGACTAAGCCACCCAGGCGCCCCACGCTTTAAGCTTTTCTAATATGTATAGCATTACCAAAGGATGACTATGTTTTGCTTCTCTGTACTTACTGGGATATATTCCAAATAGACATATGTCCAAGAGACATGTCAGCAAATTGTTATCATTTAAAAATCCTCAATTATCTTTTGAATAAGATTTAAAAATTAGAAAATACCGTATGTGAAAAAAATTACTTGCTTTTTTTTTTGTTTTTATTTATTTCTAGGAGAGAGAGAGAGACAGCGTGAGCAGGGGAGGGTCAGAGAGAGAGGGAATCACAGACTCCGAAACAGGCTCCAGGCTCTGAGCTGGCAGTCAGCACAGAGCCCGATACGGGGCTCGAACCCACCAACGCGAGATCATGACCGAAGTGAAAGACGGATGCTTAACCGACTAAGCCACCCAGGCGCCCCCAAAAATTACTTGCTTTAAATTTCTCTTACCAGTTTATAATGTGGGCAATATTTGTATTTTCTACCGACAATTTCCCCTAACATTAGCTCTAATACTCCTTAAAAATAGTAGTAGTGCAAAGTAAGAGTCAAAAAGATATGTAAAGATAGGCTCTTGAGAATTATTTCATTCAGCATAAAGACATAGAAATCCAAAGAAAGTAAGACTTGTTTGAGATCACAAAGTGACTTAGCAGAAGTAGAGAATGAAGATCTATTATATCACTGTCAATATGTGATGTGACAAGGTTTTTGAATCACAGAAATCTTAAAAAATGTAAAAACTTCCTATAATGTACTTCATTTAAAATGTCCCCCTCATCATCTGTCATTGCCTAGTACACTTATGTGTTTTAAAACACGCTGTATATTACTGCCATTGTATAGTGTGTGACCTACGTATAAAATACTGCATGTGCCTAAGTTAAAACTACTCCCGTTGAGTAGGGAGTCCCAGTTTCTAAGGCGACTGTTTTTCTATTCATGCAGGCAGAATATCTGATTCAAATACAGAAGCATAATGTTCAAAAGAAAAGAGAATGGTTTTCTCCATGGTTAAGAGTTCTTTGAGGGAATAATTCTCCCTTGCCGTTAAAAGCTAAAAATCACCACAGCTACAAAATGAGGACAAAAATAAACTAGGGAGCCAATTATGGTGATTTTTTTATCCATAAACATTTATAAAGCATAAAGTGATTCCAAATAGACCTCTTTTTCTGGAAACATTTAATCCATTATAAAATATATTTTGAAAGAAAAAATTGGTAATTCATTGAAATAAAAAAGTTTCTGGGGCACCTGGGTGGCTCAGTCAGTTAAGCATTTAACTTTGGCTCAGGTCATGAATTCATGGTTTGGAAGTTTGAGCCCTGCATTGGGCTCTGTGCTGACAGCTCAGAGCCTGGAGCCTGCTTTGGATTCTATGTTTCCTTCTCTCTCTGCCTCCCTCCCACTCATGCTCTGTTTCTCTCTCAACAATAAATATTAAAATTAAAAAAAACTTCTGCTCTATGAAAGATATGGGAGTGAAAAAGTAAGCCACAGACTAGGACAAAATTTTTAGAAAATACAAATGTAATAAAGGAGTGGCATCTAAAATATACAAAGAACTCTTAAAATTCAAATAAGAAGAGACCTGAATAGACAAAAGATCTGAATAGACAGTTTACCAAAGAAGATGTACAGGCAGCAAATAAGCATATGAAAATATGCTAAACGTCATATATCATTACGGAATTGCAAATTAACAATGAGATACCACTACACATGTATTAAAATGCCTATGAACTAAGATACTGACAATATCAAATGCTGATGAGGATACACAGCAATAAGAACTTTCATTCACTGTTGATGACAATGCAAAACAGAACAGCCACATTGGAACACAGTTTGTCAGTTTCTTATAAAAGTAAACATATTCTTACCATATGATCCTGCAATCACACTCCTAAGTATTTACCCCAAAGGGTTAAAATCTTAAGTCCAGGGACACCTGGGTGGCTCAGTCAGTTAAGCATCCAACTCTTGGTCTCAGCTAAGGTCATTAACTTGCAGTTTGTTAGTTTGAGTCCCACATGCGGCACTGTGCTGACAGTGCAGAGCCCACCTGGAATTCTTTCTTTCCCTCTCTCTCTGCCCCTTCCACATTCGTTCTCTCTGTTTCTCTCTCAAAATGAGAAATTTAAAAACAATTTAAAAAATAAAATAAAATCATAAGTCCATAAAAAAACTTGCACATCATGGTTATAGCAGCTTTATCACCCAAACTTGTAGGCAATCAAGATGCTCTTCAGTCAGTGAATAGATAAATAAACTATATTATATGCAGACAATGAAATATGATTCAATAGTAAAAAGAAATGAGCTATCAACCCATAAAAAGACATGAAGGAAACATGTGAAAGAAGATTCCAGTAGTATTTCATTCTGGAAAAGGCTAACCTACATAGACAGTAAAAAGATCAGGTGTTTGGGATGAGGAAGGTAGGGATGAATAGGTGAAGCACAGGGGATTTTTAGAGCAGCGAAATTATTCTATATGATATAATAATGGTGGGTACAAATGTCATTACACATTTGTCGAAATCTGTAAAAACTACATCATCAAGAGTGAACCCTAATGTAAGCTGTGGACTTCAGTTAATAATAATAATAATAATAATAATAATAATAATGATAATAATAATATACTGGGGCACCTGGGTGGCTCAGTCAGTTAAGCAACTGACTGGCTCAGGTCATGATCTTGCAGTTCATGAGTTTGAGCCCCGTGTCAGGATCTGTGCTGACAGCTCAGAGCCTGGAGCCTTCTTTGGATTATGTCTCCTCTCTTTGCCCCTCCCCTATTCATGCTCTGTCTCTCTCTCAAAAATAAGAAAACATTAAATATATATATATATATATATATATATATATATATATATATATATGTATAATATATCAATATTGGGTCAACAATTTTAGCAAATATATCACAATAATCCAAGAGATTAATAATAGGGGAAAGTGGAAGGAGATGAGAGAGTAAGTAGGAACTCTGTATCTTCCACTTAATTTTCTTTTCTCTTTTATTTTAGAGAAAGAGTGAGGGAGAGCACACACACGTGTAGGGGAGGGGCAGAAAGAGAGGTAGAGAGAGAAAAAATCCCAAGGAGGATGTGTGGCTCGAACTTATGAACCATGAGATTACGACCTGAGCTAAAATCAAGAGTTGTATGCTTAACCAACTGAACCACTCAGGCACCCCTTCCACTCATTTTTCTGTAAGCCCAAAATTGCCCAAACCTATCTATTAATAAATCATATACATATTATTAAAAATGGCATTTAAGAGATAATTCTAGCTACTCAAAGCATGTCTTTTAGGAAGGCAGGAGAAACATTCCTAATTTTTCTAGTGAGATAAATGTTTGGAGATGAGATTCCCATTCATAACTTGTATCACTGAAAAAGAAAAAGAAAACCAATTGATTTTTTGATAATAGAAAATACTACTTTTCAGAATTTTTATACAAATACTACAGAAATATGGTTTTAAGCATATATAGCCTAGTTTTAGGGGTCTTGTTGAAGGATTGGTGATAAAATATTTATAAATATATTTTTCCATAGAAGTTCTTTTTTTAAAAACTTTTAAAAGTGTTTTATTTAGGGGTCCCTGGGTGGGTCAGTTAAGCCTGACTTTGGTTCAGGTCATGCTCTCATAGTTCGTGAGTTCCAGCCCTGCATGAGGCTCTGTGCTGAAAGCTCAAAGCCTGGGGTCTGCTTTAAGATTCTGTGTGTGTGTGTGTGTGTGTGTGTGTGTGTGTGTGTGTGTCTGCCCCTCTCCTGCTCACACTCTGTCTCTCTGTCTCTCAAAAATAAAAATAACACATTGAAAAAAATTAAAAATGTTTTATTTATTTTTGAGAGAGAGAGACAGAGAGAGAGAGTAGGGAGAAGGAGGGAGAGAATGAGTGGGGGAGGGGCAGAGAGAGAGGGACACAGAATCAGAAGTAGGGTCCAGGCTCAGAGCTGTCAGCACAGAGCCCAACACAGGGCTCAAACTTATGAACTGCGACATCATTACCTGAGACAAAGTCGGACGCTTAACCGACTGAGCCACTGGGTCGCCTCTCTTTAGAGATCCTTTAACTGATTACTTCTACACATAATATATTTTGAAAAATTTTATATAAAAATGTTTAATAAAGTAAAGCTTCTTACAAAAGGCAGTAATTATTAATTTTATTCTTTATCTCAGCTCTCTTTTTGATGCTTGTGTGGAAAACCCAATTTTCTACATTTTTAACTATGAATTTCTTCTTAAACTGGGGCCTTCATACCAAAATTCTTTTAGGAACAAATCCTTGTTATGAAACAAAATCTTACAGATTAAAATTGAGCTCCCCCAACTGAAGCCCAGGTGAGGGGCTCTAGGATCCTTCCCCTTCTGTGTTTCTATTCTAACCCTGAGATAACTCTAAAGAACCCTAATGCTTTCAGAGACAATGTTTTAAACTATCCTCTAAAATGTAAGGATTTCCCAATTATAAAATCACTTACTACAGGATCTTCTATTACCATTACCTTCCTTTTAACTTCTACCTGAAAGTTCCCTAGTAAGGCTCAGTAAAACATAATAGCAGTGTTTAAGATGAGGTTAGACTAATACCATAGAGTCCATAAAACGTATTATGCAATTTGATTATAACCATGTAAAAATGTAATTGCATACAAAAGAAAGGATTGGAAAGTACTTTCAACAAATTGTAAACACTTTTATTTATGTTCATTGGAGGTTTTTTTTTAATGTAAAAATTGTTGGTGTGGAATAAACCCTTTTTACAAGGAAACTTGAGCCCTTTAAGTATCTTGAAAGTCAGCAAAAGAGAGTAGGTAAGAGAGTTAAGAGCAAGAAAAGTTACAGAAAGCAGATTAGAATACACTGGAATTTTTTTATTCACTTGCTTTTATATAACTAGAAAATAACCAGGTAGAGGCTTATTTGGGAGAGTAAAATTTTTAAAAGATGCAGATGCCCTGGAAGTAATACTGATTATTTGGCCTTACAGTGATTTGATTCAATCAGATGGTTTTCTGAGACCATTGATTGGGACTGTCAAAAAAAAAAAAAAACCACTTAGAAAAGCAGGTCTAGAGGATACTGGGGCAGAGGGGGGAGACAAAAAAATTGGAGGGTGAAGGTGAAAAGTGAAGACAAACTTTGTCTAATCTAATCTTGCATGAGACTCGCTCTGTGTCTAAAAATGAAAACAAAATCTCCCTTTTTCCTTTGGTTGACTCTAATAATGCATGCCCTGCTTCTGGGAGCTATAACTTGTTTGCAACTTTCAGATTACTTATACTCGTGGTGAAATACATTTTGGAGGACTACCGTGGGAAACTATCCCATCTTAGAAGCACTGCTTCTAGAAATAAGTATATTCTGAATTCTCAAAAGGCACTTACAATAAACTTTTGGTAAACTAGTAATTGCCTATAATCATCTGATTCTCAGAGAGAATTCAGGAGGAAATTAATGGTTATAAGTTCATAGAAATCATTTTTATTAGTTACAAAGAAAGAACCTCAAAGAATAACATGACCAGTGCTATAAAGATAACTAAAATGGACTCAGCCTGTTTGGGCTGCAATAACAAAATACTAAAGATTGGATGGTAGAAGAAATTTATTTGCAATCACATCTGGAGGCTATAAGTCCAAGGTCAGGTGCCTACATGGTAAATTCTTGGTGAGGGCGCTCTTCCTCTCTTGCAGAGACCTACCTTCTCATTGTATATTCACATGGTCTTTCTTCCATCCTTACAGGAGGTCTTATTAGGGCCCCACACTTATGAGTTATTTAATACTAATTACCTCCTTATAAGCTCTACCTATAAATATAATCACATCAAGGGTTACGGCTTTGACATATGAATTTTGTGGAAACAGAATTCATTCTACTGTAGACTACTTAAAAATTGTAAGCAATTGCCATTAGGAAAAAAGGAAAGAAAACTTGAAACTTGTTGGGCACTGTCATCTCCCTCTTGGCCTCCAAAGCTATGGCTTTCTCTGTGAAGCACATAAAATGGAAGCAATTTCTCTTTTGCTTTATTCTACATTTTGTCTATTATATGACTATAAACATGAATTAAACATTGATCACCAAAAGTACTGGCTATCAAAGAGGAGAACATACTACCTTCATGAATGGTTAGCTTATAGAACATGCTCAGTTTATATAAAGAGCTATATTTAAACATAGCTTTATGGATAAAGGTTGTTCAGGGAGCAGGTCAACTGATTCTTCAAATATCTATGTAGTTATGTTTAGGACCGTTGGAGGTCCTTAGGTTGTATCACTATTTGAATATCAAAAATAAAAGTTCAAAATAATACAGAACATAGTCGGGGTACCTGGGGGGTTCAGTCAGTTAAGTGTCTGACTTCAGCTCAGGTCATGATCTTGCTGTCTGTGAGTTCGAGCCCCGTGTCTCGCTCTGTGCTGACAGCTCAGAGCCTGGAACTGCTTCAGATTCTGTATCTCCTGCTCTCTGTCCCTCCCCTGCTCATGCTCTATATCTCTCTGTCTCGCAATAATAAATAAACACTAATTTTTTTTTAAATGCAGAACATAGTTATATTCTATTTTAATGTTATATTATTATGGAAAAAATTATTATAATGAAGTCTCTTGGAACTAACTACAAAAAAGCCACTTGGGGTAGGATCCAAATTATGTCCACATTAAACCAGATTTTATACTAAGCTAGGTAATGTTAAAGTTGAACTTCAATGTGTCTTAATTTTTACATAATTTAAAATGTATAATATCAACCAAGTCTTGTCCTTACTTATGTCCCTAAAATTCAATTATTGATTTCTAGTTTTATATACAAGTACAAAATGAATGAAAATATTAATGTAACTTACTTTACATAATTCCCTAAAACTTTGTAAACTGATATTTTGGAAAAAATGCATACTTTAGGGGTGGCTGGGTGGCTCAGTCGGTTAAGAGTCCGACTTTTGCTCAGGTCATGATCTAGTGGTCTGTGAGTTCCAGCCCCACGTCGGGCTCTGTGCTGACAGTTCAGAGCCTGGAGCCTGCTTGGATTCTGTGTCTCCCTCCCTCTTTGAACCACCCCTGCTCACACTCTGTCTGTTTCTCAGAAATAAACATTAAAAATTTTTTTAAAATGCATTAATTAAAAGCACTGAAGGTACTAATCTACCCATGAAAATATCCCATAGAGTTTAAAATTAAAGTAGAATAGACATGGCAGGAGGGTTTTGATGTGTGGCACAAAGCAGATGTACAATATTAATTTCATAAGTGAATGACAGATGAAGTCATAGCATAAGTGTCTTTTATTAAACTATAAGGAAGCCATTAATGAACAATCAGACCACTTTTGTGAACCTGTGCATGTACGAATATTTCATGTCAATTATGACCAACTCAGTGGTATAACAAGAAATTTCATTTTGAATTGACAACTTTTAGAATTAAATTATTTCCCCCCAACCTCCAGTTCTGGCACAGGCTTATGGCACACAACAACAACAACCACAACAACCACAACAACATACGAAATGCTGGGGACTACTATTTTTATATCTGAGAGTATCTGTTTGACCTTTTATAATTTTAAGGATTCTGGCAAGAAGTTAAAGCTAGGTAAACTAAATACAACCCTTGGTTTTAAATATAAAACCACTCCTTAAGGATTCTTTTGAAGTGAATAAAAGATATGCCAAGGGGCTACTTTTGCTACTACTGAAAGAATGTCTTGTTCTAATGCCAGAAACAGTTTAAGTGAATTTTTTTTAAATTCTGAAGTAAAGGAGAAATAGTTTATAATTTGAAACTTACACAATGGTAAATATGGCATATGCATTATACATAATGTCTTGAATAAGGAAACCTTCCTACAAATATAAAAGCAAAAAAAATCCATTTTCCAGATTTTAAGAGCAAAAAAAAAAAAAAGAGCTAACTATTGTTAAAGAACACCAGCAATAACATTTGGAGGTTCAAAACAAAACAGAGAGCTCTGAAGACTTCAATAATGCTACTTTTCTTTCTAGTTTAAGGAAAGGTTAGATTGTTTTTAAATTTCCAAAACTTGATGAAGGTTCTATTTAAGTACAATTTAATGACTGAGCTGCAGCTCTGAACAACCATTTTAGAGACTTTTAATAACATTTTAATAGAATGACATCTTTGAGAACTCAGAATTACTGTCATTTGGGGATGAAGAATGAGAACATCCCTATGTCACCATCATACAGCAAATGACATGTAGTGCTTTTGTCATTAGTGTTAGATTTCGGGGCTTTTCCTAAATACCTGGGTTTAAACCTAACCTAAATAAAAGGGCACAATAATTAGGTATGCTTATTTCCTAAGTGATTATTCTAGTAGAAATAGAAACCTTCAACTTTCTTAAGTTGCTAGGTTCTCTTTTTTCAATCATCAAAATTTATGTTAAAAAAAAGTAAAAATTAAGTTGTATGCTAGTAACCAGGATTACCTTGAAGAATATGCTGATGCAGGGATATTATATAAGCAGTTTGTAAGGACATTAGCTTTACACACTTGAGAGTAAAAACAGTATACATCTTTAACAAGAAAAAAATAAAAATGGGGATAACAATGTTTATGAACTAGCTGAAATAAATACTGCATGTGACAATGAAATATAATTCGAATTTAAAGAACACACTATTAATACTAAATATATGACATACATATGAAACACTCATTTGAGTGTTCATAAAATCTAAGGCAATGAAATATAAAAAATAAGCAGACTGTATTTTTTTATGTTAAAGATCACTTAGACTGAGTTCGCTGATTTTAAAAAATATAATGAAAATGACTTATAGGGCACCTGTTGTTACTGACAAGGATAAGTAACTTACAGGAATTATTTAATCTATTCTGGACAATAAATCTACGAAGCAGAGATTTTTATTATCCTTATTTATGTATAAGAAAACTGATCACAGGTAGGAAATATTAGACATTTGAATTTAGATCTTTCTCATTCCATAACCCATTTGCTTAACTAAAATGCAGCTCTGCATAGTTTAAAATATTCTTGGTAAATGTTTTTCACATATATTTGTGGCACTCTTTTCATATATAGAATAATTAGAATTATTAGACATTAACCTTCTATCACTTCAAATAACCAAACAAAAATATCCAACTCTATCAGAATCTATAAATACAGAATTAATATCATGTTTTATACAACTTTTAAAAATTGTATTCCTCTCAAGTTCATAGAACCTCCCAAATTTTATCACTCTTCTGAAGATGAAGAAGCATGGATTAAATGTGCAAAAATAATGGGGAGCCAGCATGTGTTAACAGAGTCTGAGAATCTGGAAGAGCAACAAGGCAGAAGGTTAAAATGCTTAAATCAGCATTACTGTTGGCCTGCATAATTCTTCATAGTTACAGATTTAGCCAGGACCGATGTTTGGAGACTAGATCATAAGGTCTTGACTAATTGGTTGCCTTGATATACTGCTTCCTTATAAAGGGGTTTCAGTATTTGGTTATAAAATGCTCTATTAAGTTCGTTGCTAGCCAGCCTCTCATTCACAAAGTCCATTTCCTTTCTGACTAATGCTTCTTGTTAAGCTGACAGCAGCTTTAAACATCTGGCAAGGAGTCAGTAATACAGGTATGGCAGCACAAGGTGTTCTGGAAAATGATTTGCTTTGGTGTAAATATCCTATCTAAAATATAAAATAGCCTTCAGGTAAGCTAAATTAAGGTTCTTGTATTGCCAATTTGAGTAGAAGCTAAACTTCAGAGATACAGAGGATGTTTACATCTCCATACACTGGACATTTTAGAAAACTGTATGTTAAAATAAACATTATAACTTTGTAACATTCACTAGCGTTCTTAATAAAGAGTTTAGGGAAAAGGTGGGCTGGCGCTTGTTTCCATTTTACAACACTTTTTATCATAATGCCTCCAGAATCATAGATACCAAACTTGCCTAGCTGTTCTTAAGGAAGTTGAAATGCAGAGAAACCAATGTTTTCAGGAAAAAAAAAATCACTGCGAATCTCTAAGCAGGTGAAACTTTTATTTCCATCCAGTGGAAAATTGCTAAGGAGAATTTTATTAAATCCTGAAATCTATGCAGTGTCAATCTTTTAATGTTACTATTCCTCTGGTACTATGATTAGGATCTCTAGGTCACAGTAGCAAATATTTAGAGACATTGACTAAGACGCTAAGATCCCAGGTTTCCAGAAGCACTGTAAAGGAACAAAACCATGCTATATACCCCTGGAAATTCAATCCCTAAGAGATTCCTTATACAACTAATTTAATCTATGACAGGTATATAACCACATAGATTTTTAACACAAGTAAGGACCATGTTCCCACCTCCCCTGTTAAAATATGAAAACTGAGTTCTAGAGATGAACTGATTTGGCCAAACTAATATGGTAATACATGGCCAAGATAGGATTAAAGTCTAGGTCTTGGCTTTTATGGAACTTCTTCAGTTAGTATGTAGATTGTAAAACTGTGGAGAAAAGGAAAGAATAGGGGTGGTGGGCTAACTTAAAAGTTACAACCTGAATATCTGCTTTCAGTATAAGCTGATATTGCTCTAAAGATTCTATCAATTCATTTGCAAAAGTAGGCACATTTTAGCAACTGAAAAGAGCTCTGGAGATAAGGTGCTGGGCCTAGGAGCTTACATTCAATATTATGTGATAAGATGGCTCAGAGGGCATAACTAATACACCTGACTTTCAACATTTTGGCCATTCATACCAGCTGCACCTCATGGCTGGTTTATCACTGCACAAAAGACATCTTTGTTGTTGTTATTCTAAAGCAAGGCAGACCGCCACGTGCAGTGCCTTATTTGGATGTGTCTCGAGTCTTAAGACTACCCTATATTCTGCTACAAATGGTCCTTGAGAGCCTGGCTAGATGTTCTGGCAGGATTGTGCGGCTACCTGTATACCCTCCACCAAAGAATGGTCCTCTTCAACTGTGCACATAGCTTTGGGTGGTATGCACATGGAGCCATGAGGGAGGAACAGGACACCAGCCCAGCCAGCCAGGTCAGCTGAATCAACCTTAACAATCAATGGGGTGACAGACGTCACAGCCAGATCACTCGCACATCCAAAAAGACACTGCATAAAGACATCTTTAATATTCCCATCTCCTCCCGTAATCGACAATAAATAACAAATTCTCATAATTTACCCCATTCACAAGACATGTGAATTCAATGACTACATATCAACTTTATATGAGCTACTGTGCTGGGCACTCTGAGGGATATTTAAAAGTGGATAAGCCAAAAATGAGACAGCTTTTAGAGATGTGAAGGTTGTGTCCATACAAGGATGACCAGTTTGGGGGCAGGGGGCAGGGATAAGGACTGAAATACAGACTTTATGAAAGCTTATGCTCTGCTTGACAAGCCTTTTGCTCTGAAAGGCAGCTGTCACCAGGTGGGACCAAGGAACATCTTTTTTAAATTCACATAATGGTGCCTGGGTAGGCTACTTAATGGTGGCTTTGGACACAAAATGCCACCAATCTTTTGATAACACAAATTTGATGACATTTCTCACTAACTTTTTCAATGGTTCTCCAATGCTTCAAGAAGAAAAGCCAGTTCAGATGATATTCAAGGTCCTTCACATTGTCTTACCTACTTTTCTTGCTTTATAACCTACTACTTCTATAGGCAGACTCTTCTAGTCATATTTCAACCTTTAACCAAATCTAGAACATACCATATTCTTTTCTTTTTTTTCAGTAGGCTTCACATCCGCTTGGAGCCCAATGTGGGGCTTAAACTCATGACCCTGAGATCAAGACCTGAGCTGAGATCATGAGTCAGTAGGAGCCACTCAGGTGCTCCTAAGCCATGTTCTTTTATGCATCTCTGCATTTTTTTCAGGTAGGAATGCTCTCTCCCAAGGCCCACCCTACTTACGGAACTCCTATTCACCCATTAACGCTCAGATCAACTATCCTTTGTTCAGTCCCTGCTAATGTGAGTCACTCCCTGTTCTTTCTCCCACAGTATTCTGCGTATCATTAGATCATGCCACATGAACAGATTATATGGAACTTAGTTGTTCATGTTTTTCCCTCAAAACAGGTCTTATTCTCAATATCTGAAAAATACAGTAAACAAATAAAGGAAAATATAAATTCAAGTAGCTTATACTTATTTGGGAAGATGACAAGGTAACTAAAAATAATCACATATAAGGTAAGTACATATAGAAATGTAAAGGTATTTCACATCTGCTGTTTAGTTCACTCACTCACTGTCCATAAGAGCCAGGCAAGCCTTTACCAAAGACCCAGATATGTCAAAGGGAATAATGAAACACTTTCAAACACTCTTTAGATAATTCAGAGGAATGAAGAAATCATGAAGAGTCTTTTAGGAGGAGTTGAAAGATTTGGTTTCTGGTCCTGGGTTTGTCACTTATTTGCTGTGGGACTTCAGACAAATCCACTGGTTTTGCTTGGCTCTAATTTTCTTATAGCACTGTTCCCATTAGGGTTAAGATTCTCAAATTGATAATATATACAAAAGAATATTTAAAACTAGAAAATTCCGCTTTAAGTGAATGTTAAAACTGACATTTTTTTGTTGGTTGAAATGACAGATTTAACACATAAATTTGTGATTCATCCAACATTAACATCCACTGACTATGAGATACTGGTTGCTTTTGCTGGACTCCAAGAAGTAAAAAACCTCGTTTCTGCTGTAGAGAATCTTAGTTTGGGGGAGATGATGGGGCTGTTCATATTAAAATAACTACAGGGAAAAATGTGCAAAGAACTAAATAAGGGAAACAGGAATCAGTGTAAAAGAATTCAAAAAGAGAAGTCATTTCTGTTGGGGTGGCTATGATGTTTTCATAACAAAGCAGTGATTTCAGTAGGGTGTGTAAGAAAGAGTATTTTGAAATTCTGGGTATAGAATTTTAGGGTAAATGCATAAGAAGGGGTAGAGAGATAACAAGGATCTTAAGAGCAGTAGACTAGTCGGGTAGAGCAGTATGTTTTCAGAGGGCAGCTTCTGATTAGGCAGCACAAGTAGGTTACAGATGGTGTACGGGCGGTTGCTAAGTACCGTGGCTCTCTGCTTCACTTTGGGGACAGGGAGAGTGCTGCTCTCTCTTTTAGCCTGAGACTGGCTAAAAGGTGTTCGTTTATTACTATCTCAGATGTATTGTTACAGAGAGTCAATCGATGCCAAATTCAAACACATTGATCCTGGTTTTTAGTTTGGAAAAAACTGTTGCAAGAGACTTCCTTTTTTTTTTTTTTCCTGTTTTCATTGTGTTGGAGAAAAGAGAGAGAATGTCAGAAGGAATGTTCATCAACAAGATAGAAAATTTAAGGCTCTTCCTTTATTAGCTATAATAGCTTAAGCATGGTGACTAGAACCTTCTTGAATAAATGAGTTAAACTGGGAGGTAATTTTCAATGTCAAGCTGGCATGAAGACATTGAGCTACTAGACCCAGAAGGGCAAAGACTACAAAACAAAACTCAGGGCAAGACAATTATTTTAGTCAAACAAGGATAAAAAGATTAAATTTATATGGAGTTAAAGCTTCTTAAAAACTTAGTGTGGAATATATTTAACTCTAACAAATTGCTTTAACAAGACTTTCTAGCACTAGGTTCATATTACCCCGAAAATCACCAGGCTAAGCATACATTATATTTTGAAGGAAAGAGCAAGAAGCAACTCATTTATAATTCAGCTTTCAGATAACATTATCTGGTTATTGAGGGAATGCAAAACATTACCACCTTATAGCAATATCATCTAATACTTCAGTGGTAAATATAAATACTGAACAAATAAGAGGAAGACAGAATGAAGGGAAGTAACATTTATGAAGCACTCTTTATGTGTTACACATTGTTTCTTGGTGCTTTTATATTTGTTACTTCATTTAACCCTTGAGACAATTTCAGTCATTGGGACGCCTGGTGGCTCAGTCTGTTAAGTAGCTGACTTCAACTCAAGCCATGATCTCACAGCTCATGAGTTCAAGCCCTAAGTTGGGCTCTGTGCTTACAGGTCAGAGCTTGGAGTCTGCTTTGGACTCTGCCCCTCCCCTGCTCATGCTCTGTCTTTTCTTTCTCTAAAAAAAAAAAAAAGAAAGAAAAGAAAAGAAAAAGAAAGAAAGAAAACAGGGTGCCTGGGTGGCTCAGTCGGTTAGGTTAGGTAGGTATCCAACTATGGCTCAGGTCATGATCTTGCAGTTCATGGTTCGAGCCCCACCTTGAGCTCTCTGATGACCACTCAGAGCCTAGAGCCTGCTTCAGATTCTGTTTCTCTGCCCTCTCTCTGCCCCTCCCCTGGTTGTGCTCTCTCTCTCTGTCTCTCAAAAATAAATAAAAACATCAAAAAATTAAAAAAAACAAATCAGTTCAGTCACTTAGATATTTTAAATGAGAAAACTGAGATTCTAAGAGGTTAAATAACTTGCCTATAACCACCCTGAAAGAAAACAATTCTATTAAAAGTCTACTCCAATGCAACAGTAAAATTCTTTTTTTGTTTTCCCTTTACTGTCTCTCTTGGAAGGTGAATCCTCAAATCTTGATATATAAAATCAATGTTAGAATTGCCTATATTATTTATGAAATGGATAACTGCTACCTGGCCCTTAGGCATATTTTCAATTTCACTTAATGAGATATAATCACTGAAAGGAGATTAACATCCAAAAGCAAGTGAACATTCAACTCTAATTTTACATATACTAGTTGTTGGCCTATATCAGCAAATTCCTGTACAGAGAGGAAATTACATATCTTACTTGTCACCTCTGTTCCTATGCACATGGCACATGGGTAGTGGGCCCAGCTATGCCTTTCATGTGCATATATTTGTGACTTTTGATTTCCTGTTGGCTGGGTAAGATAAAAGTTTTCCTAAAGTAAGAGAATTGGATAAAAGACAAATGAAAAAACGAGGTGGAATCTGCTACAAATAACTTAAAAAACAAAAATCAAAGCAGAAGAAAACAATAGCTATAACCAAAAAAGACTTATTACTTCCTCCTGAACTGAATTCCCATCTGCTTTTAAATGGCAACATGTTTTTCCATTAACTGGAAGCTACAGCCGAGAAGCCAAAGACAATGAGGTTCTGGCCACCGGGGAGTAGAAGGCGCAGGATGGCTGAAGACGCTACTACCCGCTTCAGCCTCTCTGGAAAGGTTGTTCCCCAGTGATCCCATATTCTCCATCCAGCTGGCAACAAACTTACTGTTGGGACTCTTCTGAGAATTAAAGAAATGTTTCAGTTCTCTGTATACCCTCTCTCCAGAGAGAGAAAATGGAATAACTCAACAGGGTATGAGAAGCCATTTGAAACACTGAGCCTGTATAAGCTGTTAGGAAACAATGTTGACTAGGCAAAATAAAACACCTAGTTGGTGAAAAGAAAACATTTTTTAAAAAGTAACTTTGTTCCAACCCAGTCATTAAAAGTACCCGTATCATCTCCAGTCACTCTCTACAGCCTTTTTTGGGTTGTCATTTATTTATTTCTTTAAAGTAAGTTCTATGCCCAATGTGGGGCTTGAACTCACAACACTGAGATCAAGAGTCACACCCAGGCAGGCACCCTTCTCAACAACAGCTTTTTTTTTTTTTTTAATATTTTTATTTATTTCTAGGAGAGAGAGAGAGACAGCGTGAGCAGGGAGGGTCAGAGAGAGAGGGAGAAACAGACTCTGAAATAGGCTCCAGGCTCTGAGCTGGCAGTCAGCACAGAGCCCGATGCAGGGCTCGAACCCACGAACCGCGAGATCATGACCTAAGCGAAAGTTGGACGCTTAACCGACTAAGCTACCCAGGCGCCCCTCAATAACAGCTTTTTAATAAAAAAAGCAAAAAACAAAAAACAAAAACTCACCACAGTTAAACATCTTATGTTTCTAAAAGACAGACAATGGTGTGAGCAGTTTCCTCATCTCTGGTTCACCTGGCCAAATTCTTGTATATATAGCTAATCGTGTACAGTTTAAAATTAATATATAATACAGATAATATACTAATTATATGATATTGATGATACTACTCTCTTAAGCAGACAATTTATCGCCATTTTCATTTGATACCAAAAGTGGCCAATGAGATACTCTCAAATCTGAAAAAGCAGCGCCTGTAGCAGCCTAACAAAGTTAGGGGGCTCTCCTTATGGTAACAAAGGGAAGTCTATTCTTCCTAAGTATAATTTTTTAAATCTCTTTTCTTTTTCTGTTTATTAAATGTTTGATGAATACGTATTATGTATTAGGTTCTGTGCTGAAGGATATGGCCTTGGCCTGAGGAGGAAACAAATGAGTTGTATCAGTGGTACAGCACTGGGTCTATACGAGTCAGGTGACTGAGTTTCCAGCTTGAATTTGTCTTACTGCTAAAAACTAAAAAAAGCAAAATGAATTTTGCCTTTCAATATTGCAGCATCATTTTTCATTCTGAAGGAAAGAGGTGGGGGGAAAGATGGGAACTTTGATTTGAAGCTAAAGTTATCTATCTTAGATTTCTTATTTATTAATTTTAAGACTTTTAAGAACATAATTGTTCTCTTCAAACAATAGGGTACCTGTGTGAAGTGCCTAAATAATCAGACCAAAAAAAAAAACAAAAAACAAACAAACCCAAAACAAACAATATGAAACAAATCTGTCTTGCCCACATCGAAAATTCTAGAACTAAGATGTAGCTCTGAATAAAATTCCTATGAAGTTGTAATAATAATATATGGATTACAATTAGAACTGCAGTGGGATATACTTCCCCCACCTCAGCATTATGGGACCTAAAAATGTTTCAAGGAGACGCAGAATTTTCTGCTACTTTTCCTGTGACTATTGTTAGAAGATCTGATATAAAAATTAATGAGAAATGAATGTGCTTATATTGTAGATTCAATAAGGCATGTACTACATAAGACCTAGCAAGCTGGTACAATGATTCCTGGCACCAAGTGAGTTTTTTCCTTTCTGCCAGATGGACCTCATTGGCTTTGATTTTGTTTGCATTTCTATGTTACTATCCTGAATTACTTCAAAGTGAGAAAGGCACATTTATATCTTGCTAACTGCTCTTCCATTTCCCTCAGCTCAAGCAAAAGATTTATGGTTTCTTTCTTTGCTGTTTCCTGTAAAGGGACATATATACACGATGCTGCCCTTGGTCTCACATAAAGAACTGAATTCTAGAAATACCTGAGCAGTCAGTTAACAGCAGCTAGATGCTCATAAGGATTATTTTTTCAGCTAGGACTGAATGTACTTCAACTGCTTCTCAAAGCACTTTCTACATGTTTTTTTTTTTTTTTTTTACCACCTCTAGTGAAAATTTCTCCTCTCTACAGGGGGAAATATCAAATATACGCAGTGCATAGTTGAGACACAACAATGAGGAGATTTGGGATTTATTTTGGTTCTTGTAATTAGCTATGACTGCATGACAGACTCAGTCCAACTTTGCATGAAAATTGATCTACAATACTCTCTGAGTACCACTAATGATCTATTATGTACTAATCTCTTAAGTATTTACAGAAGAAAGATTACAAACAATAGTAAGTAGATAGAATGCGGAATCTCAGTCTGTTGAATAACTTAGAATTAAAAAAATCTACAATTTCTTACTAAAAAAGATATTAATTTCCCAGTACAAATCCTTATCAGTGATATTCAGAAAATATTTCTATGTGAAGGACTATAGTTTGTCTTTTACTTAAGAAATGCATGTAGAAAAGATGCAAAATTATGTTAATGGAATTTTATTTTGTAAATAAAAATGGCCTAATTAAAGAGCTACTAAGGAGAGAAAGAAATGTTTATCTGCCATACTTAAAATTTTCATATTCACAGAGGTCTTGCTATTCCTACTGAGAGTATACTTTCACAGCTAAAGCCAGACTATCCCTTCTGCAGTTTTTTATGAGAGAATCTTTGTTAACATACAAGTAGATGGACATAATTTTCCAAAATGGTAAAAGATGGTAATGATACAATTTCTGCCAAATCTTTTACTTCTGAACCTTTGCATGATATCCTAATTTCATTTTTATGCTCTCTATAAGAAAACAATATGTAAAGCTGTGTATCATTTCCATTTGATAGGTCAAGAAATCAAAGTTCGGAGAAGTGTGTGAATGATTGGAAGCTGATGTATCAAAAAAAACAAAGAAGAAACTTATACTTCTAACCAAGTGTTCTCTCCACTATATCGTGTTAATTCTCTGAAGACTACATTTTGTGACGCAACAGAAACCATGTAAAAACAACTGAGATATAATAGAGGCCAGGCAAAATGCAATTTAATTTAGTGATTACCTGTCATGCAGTGCATTCACTGTTTTAAGATTTCTTAACATATGGCTATTTAAAACAGTTGGCATCAAGCAGTCTTTTTGCTAGTGACTCCACCCCACTGCTTTCCTGCCACCAGGTATTTTGAGAAGAACTATCTTACCTCTGCTCCTGAATATGTATCAGTTTGGAGGATGAGTTCAGCCAAATCGACGTCATTACTGATTGGCATAGAGCGAAACTGCAGGTTAAATATTTCCCTTCTTGTTGATGCATCTGGTAATGGCACATAGATGATTCTATCAATTCTTCCAGGCCGCATGAAAGCCTGTAAAGAGGATGAGACAATGCAGAAAACCCAAGCTCAGAACTGACATTCCACATGAAAGGCACCAAAGAAAGGGGATATCTAGAATCTAAGAATAACCTGCTATTACTCATAATTGGTACATGAAACAAGTACTAGGGATTCTATAATCTATTTTAAAGACTCAAATAAATAAACCATGTTCAAAATACTTTTGAAAGTAGCAGAGCAATACTTCTTAGGCTTTCTGCTTCTCAGCAACTGTCAGGTCAATAAAAGATGGCTATTCTCTTTTGGGGAAGTGTGTAATATGACTTGTATTCATTGTATCAAAAGACTTTTTTTGGAATTTCCTGCAATACCTCTTAAAATATGGGTTAAGCTGTTTTAGAGAGTCCTTAAAATAGCACAACTCTAATAAAAGAATACTTCTAGAGCTCAAAGTAGTCAAATGAACTTCCCTCATATTTTATTGGAGGCTCATGCCTAAATTATCTTAGAGCTAATGAATTCATGTATTCAGAAAACCATACTAAGCAGGCACTATACACTAGACATTGTTCTTAGTACTAGGAAATAGCATGAATAAGACAGATTTATCTACAATTGATTGTGGTGATGGCTGCAGAGATCTGTGGATATACGAAAAGCCACTGAACTGTGTGTTTTAAATGGGTGAATTTTATGTTTATTCCATCTCAATAAAGTTGTTAAAATAGATACAGGTCTAAAATGTGTGTATGTGGGTGTGTTAAGGGGTTGAGGCAGCTTTTAGTTGGGGTAGTGAGAGAAAGCCTCTCTGAGGAAGTAACTTACGCTGATATCCAAAGGAGTCAGCCTTAGAAATTCTGGAGGAAGAGCATTCAAGGTAAATGGAAGATCAAGGGCAAAGTCAAGAATGACTAGTATGGTCCAGGGAAAGAAGAAAAAATAATGTGATAGAGTGAATAAAGAAAAAAGAGGTAGGAAATGAGGTCAGAAAGATAGTCATAGGCAGCTGATCATGCCTTAAAAGATACAGTAATGACTATGGATTGTATTCTACTTTTAATGAGAAGTCATTGGAAAGTTTTAAGTAGAAGGTGAATTGGTAAGATTTATGTTAAAAGATAACTCATGGGTCAACATCAAAAGGTCTAGTATGTATTACTTTAATACCAGAAGGAAAAGAAAGAGAAGATGGGGCAGAAAAAATATTTGAAGAAAAAAGAGCCAAAATTTCCCCAAATTGGTAAACAAACACATTTACAAAATCAAGATTAGTGAATCTCAAATAAAATGAATACACACCTACACATGTCATAGCAAACTGCTGAAAACCGAAGAGAAAATCTTGAAAGCTGCTAGACTGAATATGGGGAATAATAATTTCAATCACCAATGACTCTCAGTCAAAACAAGGAAGGGAAGAAACCAGCAGAACAGTATCTTTATAGTGCTGAAAGAAGGGCACTGGGTAGCTCAGCCAGTTAAGTCTCAGATTTCGGCTCAGGTCATGATCTCACAGTTCATGAGTTCAAGCCCTTCTGTCCGGCTCTGTGCTGACAGCTCAGAACCTGTAGCCTGTTTTGGCTTCTGTGTCTCTCACTCTGCCCCTCCTCTGCTCATGCTTTCTCTCTCTCAAAAATAAATAAACTCTAAAAAATTAAAAAAAAAAAGTGCTGAAAAAATGAAAATGTCATCCTAGAATTCTAGTCCCAGTGTATATTTTCTTCTTCTTCTTCATCTTTTTTTAGAGAGAGAGAACACAACTGGCGGGTAGAGCCTTTATGAAAGACAGAGAGGGAATCTTAAGTAGGCTCCACACTCAGCCCAAAGTCCGACATGGGCTCAATCCCACGACCCTGGGATCATAACCTGAGCCAAATCAAGAGTCGGCTCCTCAAATGACTGAGCCATCCGGATGCCCTGAAAATATTCTTTAATAATGAAGGAAAAATTAAGTCATTTTTAAACAAAAGAAAATTAAAAAATTTGGTGTTGTTAAAACTGCACTACAGGGGCGCCTGGGTGGCTTAGTCGGTTAAGCGTCCGACTTTCACTTAGGTCATGATCTCGAGGTTCGTGGGTTCGAGCCCCGCGTCGGGCTCTGTGCTGACTGCCAGCTCAGAGCCTGGAGCCTGTTTCAGAGTCTGTCACTGCCTCTCTTTCTGACCCTCCCCTCCTCACGCTGTCTCTCTCTCTCTCTCCTAGAAATAAATAAAACATTAAAAAAAAAAAACCTGCACTACAGAAAACGCTAAATGATGTTCTTCAGGTTTAACAGAAATGACATGAGGTGGAAAACTGAATCTTCAGGAAGAAATGAAGAGCATTGGAAATGAAACACCACAAAACTGTATATGCCTTCCACCTCCAAAAAAAAAAAAATCACTCTTTTTGCTGACATAATCAGAAACAGGATTTCTTGAAGACTTAAGAGATACTTATAAATAGTGAGACACAGTATATTTCTATATGTGCACTTCTTTTTTCATCTAAACTTCTGAATAAGAAGTTGTTTATTTATTTATTTATTTATTTTTATTTATTTATTTATTTTTAATGTTTTTATTTATTTCTAGGAGAGAGAGAGAGAGACAGTGTGAGCAGGGGAGGGTCAGAGAGAGAGGGAGTCACAGACTGAAACAGGCTCCAGGCTCTCAGCTGGCAGTCAGCACAGAGCCCGACGCGGAGCTCGAACCCACAAACCGCGAGATCATGACCTAAGCGAAAGTCGGACGCTTAACCGACTAAGCCACCCAGGCGCCCCAGAAGTTATTTATTTTGAATAAGATAAACAAAAATTTCCAGTTACTTTCTGTTGTGGAGACCAGACTATTCTTCCTTGCATGTAATTTTTTTTTTTTTTTTGCATGTGCACATTTTGAATGAAATATCCAGAAAAAAAGGTGTGATAGAAGTAAATGTAGAAACTAAGAAGACGGGAACTCAAACATGAACATCTTCTAATTAAAAACAACCAACCAACCCCAAAACTCCTGAAAATGTAGCTGAGACCACACATAAAATACTATGGAAAATATAAACATCAGAACCCCATGTGGTTGGCTCTGTGGAAATTAGTTTTTAGAGAACAAATGTGCACATGTGCACACACACACAAATCATGATAATCTGTGAGTAAGAAACTGACCTCTATCTCTGACCCAAGAATCTCATATCTTTTGCCAAGTCCCCATGAAATTGTGGAAGGCTAATTTGTTAGCTTTTAAATAGGGTGAAGTCTCAGAACTTTTATAGTTCTTGACATGTATGTTCCTAATGATGGAGCCTAAAAATAATATAAAGTAAAAATTGATAGTATTAAATAGATAAAAGACAACTCCACAATCACAATATGAGATTTTAATTCTTAGCAATTTTAGACCTAGAAAACAAACCAGAAAGGTACAGAGGATCTGAATAAGGCTATCAATCATTGTGATCTGATATTTATTTATGGACCACTATACCCAACAACTGGAGAATACATATTTTTTTTCAAGTATACTTGATATATTAACGAAGATGTCTCATATGATGAGCCATAAAACAAAACTCAACAAAGTCAAAAGGACTGAAATAATATAAAGTAGTTTTCTAAGAATAGTAAATTAGAAAGGGATAACAAGAGAGGAAAACCTCAAACACATGAAAAATTAAACAATACCCTTCTAAGTAAACTGTAGGTCAAAGAAGAAATCATAAGGAAATTAGAAAATGTTTCAAGTTGAATGCTAATGCAAATCTAACATCAAGATAAAGTAGTGCTTAGAGACACATTTATAACTTTAAATGCTGATGATAGGAAAGAAGTCTAAAATAAATGACTTATGGTTCAAAAGTACAAGGAAGGAAATAATAAAGATCAGAGTAGAAATCAATGAAACAGGAAACAAACAAAGAGAAAACTGAAAGTCAAGTGTGGTTCTCTGTAAAGATTAAAAAAAAAAACCAAAAAAAAACCAGGGACGCCTGGGTGGCTTAGTCGGTTAAGCGTCCGACTTTCGCTTGGGTCATGATCTCGCGGTTCGTGGGTTCGAGCCCCGCGTCGGGCTCTGTGCTGACTGCCAGCTCAGAGCCTGGAGCCTGTTTCAGTCTGTGACTCCCTCTCTCTCTGACCCTCCCCTGCTCACGCTCTCTCTCTCTCCTAGAAAAAAAAAAAACAAAAACAACTTTAAATTCTAACTAGATTGAACAAGGATAAAAGACAGAACAAATCACCAACATCAGAAATGGAAGAGAAGTTATCACTACATATCCTACAGAGAGCAAAAAGGAAAATAAGAAAATACTATCAATAGATTTATGACAATAAACAACTTTGATAAAAAAGAAAAAAAGCTCCTTGGGGCGCCTGGGTGGTTCAGTCAGTTAAGCATCTAACTTAGGCTCAAGTCATGATCTCATGGTTCGTGGGTTCAAGCCCCGCGTTGGGCTCTGTGCTGACAGCTAGTTCAGAGCCTGGAGCCTGTTTCAGATTCTGTGTCTCCCTCTCTCTCTGACCTTCCCCTGCTCATGCTGTCTCTGTCTCCCAGAATAAATAAAACATCAAAAAATATTTTTAAAAAAGTTCCTTAAAAAATCCAGTTATCAAAATGGACAAAAAAATGAAATAAAAAAAAATCAGAATGGCCCTAGATGTATTTTTTAAATGGAACTGAATTAATTAAAAATTGAATTTATTATGACTTTCACACCAGAAACATTCTAGTTTTCAGTTTCATTTCTGAATTCTACCAATGAAGAAATAACAACATTGCACAACCAGTTTAGAATAAAGAACATTTCTCAAGTTGTTTTAGAATGCCAACATAATACTAACTCCAAAACCTAACAAAGATATCAAAAAATGAAAGTTACAGATTAATGACCCTCATGAACATAGACTCAAAAATCCTTAAAAATATTATCAAATAGAACTTCATAATATGAAAAATGGATAAATCACCTTAACCAAGAGTTATTTCAGGAATGCAAGGTTAGTTTAACACTCAAAATCCAGTTGGTATAATTCACCACAGAAACAGAACACAGGAGGAAATTCACATGATCATTTTAATATGTGTAAAAAAGCTTTTGACAAAATTCAAGATCCACTGATGTTGAAAAACATTCAGAAAATTAGTAATAGGACTTCAATATTCAAAAGTAGTAACTTGAAAAACCTACAGCTGACATAATTAATATTGAAACCTTGAATGCTTTCTACCTAAGATCAAGAACAAGGTAAAAAGTCACCACTTCTACTGACAAATATAACAGAGGTACTAGTCTTTATTACAAAGGCAAAAGACAAAAGACAAAAATTAGAGGGTGGCGGGAGGAAATACAGAAGTTGGAATGGGAAAAGGTAAAACTACCTTCATTTGCAGATGACATGATTGTTTTATGTAGAAATATTAAGGAATCTACAAAACAACTAACAAGATTACAAGTTTATTATAAAAATTACATTTTTATATATTAAGCAATAAGCTAATAGAATATGAAGTTTTAAAAATCCACTTTATGAGAATACATAAAAAGCATAAAAAATAAAAGACAGAAATAAAATGAACAAAAAACACTTCACTGAAAACTACATCACTACTGAGAAAAATTAAAGGCCTACATAGATACACCATATTCATGAATTAGAAGACTCAATATTATTAAGATATTCATTCTTTTCCAATTTATCTATAGACTCAATGCAACTGCAATCAAAATTTCACAAGGGCTTTGTTAAAAAAACTGACAAACATTATAATATTTATATAGAAATGCAAATGACTAAGAACAGTGAAAGTCAAGTTAAAAAAAAAAGCTGAAGGAAGTATCCTACTTTCAATGTGAAAAAAACAAGACAGTGTGGTAAGGTCCAGAGGACAGAAATATAGATCAATGGAATAAAATAAGGGATTCCATAAAGGTTTTTATTTTTAAGGCACTCAACTAGGAAAGGAAAGCACTAAAAATTATAATGCTCCAACAACTATATATTCAGATTTAAAACATCAACACTGATCCTTACCTAACACCATATTCAAAAATTAACTTGACATGGATCATAAACCCTAATGTATGAGCTAAAACTCCAAACTTAATGTTTATGTAGCCCTGAAGAATCTATAAAGCACTTTTCACATACTGTATTTCACTTATTATTTGTCCAAATCCTGTGAAGTAGATATTGTCAGACCCCTATTAAGAAAAAGAAAATGAGGCCCAAGATCATACAATAAGTGGCAGATAATGGGCTGAATGTTGAATCAATCCTTTTTCACTCTACTATCCTGCCAGTAAAATATGATACACATATCGATAGACAAATGAAAAATATTCTTGTACTGAAATATGACATAGGTAACAAAAAACTTTAAATAATTCTTGGATCAAAAAAACATTATACATCTACTGTGGGTCAGGCCCTATTTTAGGTGCTGGGGAAACAGCTGTGAATAGCTTGGTTACTTCCTTTTAAGTTGAAGTTATCCTTTTCACCCTTATGGGAAAACTCATATTCCAGGCTATTTTAAAATTTCCTTTCTAATAGTTGAAAAAACAACACAGCAAAGGATATAGAGCATATACGTCATCTAAGTCACTGGAACAACACTCAGCATGCATCTGGGCCTCCCCATCCCCTTCTCCTCTGCCAAGTTGTAGCTGTCCCTGGGCAGTGCAGGTTGAGTACACATCAATGATTATAACGTTGCCTGGGCCAACAGCCAGCTAGTCTTTTTCTGGTCTGATCTTGTCAGTGAAAGTTAGCTTAAAAAACAGTAGGAAAGAGCTTTCCTTCCTGTAGAACCCTGAATGAGTTAACACCCTTCCTAGAATTTCTTTAAAAATACTGTTCTGGGATATTAGGGTGGAAGAGTGTGTTCTGAATGATGGTATGTTCTGTTATTTTAAAACCACCATATGACAACTCTCAATGAAAAAAACAAGCCAAGGCTTCCTAATACTACTCTGAGCCCTTCTAGCCCCAAGGTCACAGATACTGTGATAGCTACATGAAAACTCTATTTAAAATTATCATAGGGCAAGCTGCCTTTTCAAGAGAACTTATTCAAGACCTTGGCAAGTCTCTACATCTCAGCCCCAGTTTTCATGTGTGAAAACGAAGGTGGTTCTTTAGTCAGAGAGGGCTATGTGTATCTGACAAGAACTCTCCTCAAAATACAAAGATGAAAAAACAACCCCTAGAATTTCATAAATAATTCCATAAAGTTAATCGGCTTGTGCAACCAAGACTATGAATTATTAGATGGGCTTTTATATGGGCCTTCCAGACCTGATTCTAGGACTCCATGCTAGTATCTTTCCCAAAGAAACACCCACAACTTACATTACATGGTCACTACTGAAAATGTGTTATTACTATTTTAGTGATTACGCTAATTAATTAAACTAAAACCATTATCTTTTCTTCTTCTGACCTTTACAAAAAGGGCTTAAAGCATTTCTGGTATTTCATATTAAGGGTTCGTTCGTACTGATCCAACACTATTATTACAGTTACAGGGCTGCCTTTTCTATTTTTATAAATTCTGAAATTTGATACATGTAAATTCATAGTCTAGCATTGCTCAAATCTAATTTAGTTAGCATAGAAATACTTGTTCAGACCAAGGTATTAAAATAGACACTGAAAAATCAGGTCCCAGGGCTCCCATTCATTTCAAATGATCAACAAGGGTGTGTATGTGACTATGAGGAGTGCTTCCTTCTAGTAAAGAAAAGCAACACTAAGCCTTTACATTTTACTCCTATCAAAACGTATTGATGCATCATGATTCATGGAGAAAATAGTTCCAGAAACTGGGGAGAAGTTGGATCCTTGGTAAGAGCTCAGATGTATTTAAAAGACACGCTGAACTTATTTTAGGCATTTCTCTCCCTCCTCTAAATCTGACAGAGTAATGGGCATGGCTAATGCTACTTCTTAATTCTCTCTTGAAATGGTCATTTCTACTCCATCTTCTTTATTATATACTTATGTGTTTTCTTACTGTCTGTCTTTCCCAACAGACTGTAGACTGTATATAATGGCAGGTATCATATTTTTTTTATTTCAACACTGTAAAGTCAGCAACAACACATACAAGGCACTCAACATAGTCAAGACAACACAGTCTCCTGTCTAGAATATCATAACCACTTTTCATCTTCACAGATTCATAACCACAGATTCATCTTCATGCAATCTTATTCTTTCCTTCTTCTCCCTCTGTTGATCTACATTATTGCTAATAGTGATCATGCTTATATTGCAAATACTGTAACTTATTTTCTAACCATTTAATGGCACTTAAGGGGAAAAAGCCAAATTCAAGCATAGGATTTCAGGCCTCTATAATTTTGTTGTAGCTGTCCTACCTTATCTGCAGCTACTTGAGCGCACGTAAGCACTCACGGTTAGCCAAAATCACCGGGCTGCTTTCTGCCTCCTTGTCACAGCACACATATTTCTCTGCTCAGAATATTTTATCTCTTCGTCTATCAGACAAGTTCCACTTCTTGTTCAAGTCTCAGTTTAAATGTCATTCTCTTCTATAACCTTCTATGACTCTTGCAGGTATATATAACTTGTATTTGACATACATGTAAAAAGTGAGGACACAAGAATTTGGCGTAACCAGGTTAAAATTCTAGCTCCCCCGTTTATTAGCTGTGTTTGGACAGATCATTTAAATGCCCTGGTACTTTAAAATCCCTAACAGTCCTAGTCTCTGTTTACAGGATGGCTGTATGAATTGAAGAATATAATCTATATAAAGTGCTCAGCACAGTGCCAGGCACATGGCATGGATGCTTCCATTTAGGTGTTATTATTATTATAACTGTTCCTGTATAATTCTCCCTAGTATTTAACCAAGCTCCTTAAACATAGGAAATGCTAGTTATCTTTGGATCTTGGTACATGGTAGATGTTAATGTTCTTTGAAGGAGTGAAAGAATAAATGCTATAAAACTTTAAGATTAGAATAATGTTAGAAAACTAGGCTTAAAACACAGGTTCTTGACTATATTTCTAATTCTCAATGTTTAGAAAGGATTGCTATTTAGTAACTCTACTTGTCTTTTCTTCTCCCTGCTTTTACCACAGCCTCTGAAATGCTCAATTCATAGCCCTTTCATAATAGAGAAAGGAGAACTTAATAGCAACATGTTTGCTCTCTTCAATAGAAACCTGATAAAGGAATCACTAAAAGAGAGGAGGCCTTAGAACATGCCTGTATTTATTAAATCTTTCCATGTTGTTGATCTACATTACTCAGCCTAGAGATGAACATAGTTGACTTCTGGAAATGTTTTTTATTTTTGACTTTAGCTGCTATCTTTAAAAATTTTATTTATTTCCAACTTTATTGAGGAATAAATGGCAAATATAATTGTATATATTTAAGTGTACAACTTGGTCTGATATACATATACACTATGAAACAATTAGCAAGCTCAAGGTAATTAACATATACATCACTTGATATAATTAACTCATTTTTGTGTATATTGAGAACACTTCAAGATCTACTTTCAGCAAATTTCAAGTATACAATCCTTATTATTAACTATATTCACGAGGCTAAACATTAAATCCTTAGAATTTACTCATCTTATAACTGAAAGTGTTGCCTTTGACCAAAGTGTCCCCATTTCCTCATAGTCCCTTGGAAACAACCACTATATTCTTGATTTCTGTGAAATTGTCTCTGTGTGTGTGTGTGTGTGTGTGTGTGTGTGTGTGTGTGCACGTGTGTGGGTATGTTTAAGATTTCACTGTAAGTGACACAATATAGTATTTGTCTTTTCACTTTAGCTGCTATCTTTTAAGGCTTGAAATCTCAATGTTTCAGGAAGACAGTTTCATAATATCTTTTATGCAATTTAGTAATCTTTAAGCTTAATCAGACTGAAAGAATAGCTTTAGAAACCAATGAAATAAGCAATATTTTATAAAACCAATGCAAGTCCTTGTAAGAAACACTCTATATTATTTGGTAATTAAACTTTAAGACAATGAGAAAATATAAATTATACTTAAATTGGGAACAATCTGCTGAACAGATTATCAGGAAACAAGTGAATTTTATATAAAATTTGAATAAAAAATATTAACTCTCCTCATGATATTTTAAAAGTAACTAAAAATATCAATTGAGCAACTTTTTTTGTGCAAAGCACTATTAATAATACAAAGAAGCATATGACTTGGTCCTACTTTTTAATTTCTTAAGTTATTTATTTATTTATGTATTTTGAGAATAAGGAGAGAGAGACAGAGAGAAAGAGAGAATATGAATCTTAAGCAGGTCCTGCACTGTGAGCATAGTACCCTATGTGGTACTCGATCTCAGAAACCATGAGATCATGCCCTGAGCTGAAATCAAGACGCTCAACTGAATGAGCAACCCAGGTGTCCCTAGAATTATTCTTTAATAGTTTTTAGTTTAGTAAGCCTTTTTATAAGAAATAACCTGACCTTTTTATAACAAATAACCTGACATTTTTTAATTTTATAGTTTAACTGAGAAGTAGTAATGACTTTTTTACACTGTGCACATCATCCTTTAAATAGGTAACCCCTTTGAGATCAGTATATTTGATACCATGGGGAATATAATCAATGGGGAAAAGAAATGGTTTACAAGAGCCAACAAAGTGAGATTTTTTATTTGTATTCTTAAAAATATAAAATTATTATTGGTGCAGGAAGTCATTGTCTAAGTGATTACATCTGGCTCAGAAATTGGAAAATGAGAATTTTCAAGAGTTAAAATTAGTCGATTTAAGACTTTGGAAATGAAGCACTTCAAATTTTCTTGAAAAAATTCTAAAAACACTTCCCAGATCTAAGTAAGCTGGGCCTGAATAGGGGAAATTAACCAGGCTGAGAAGGTAGGAAGAGGCAGAGTGAATGCTATGCACAAATAACTAAAGGTACAGCAATGGAAAAACCATTTTTGTGAGGGCAGAAGGTTTACTGTGGTCACAGGTGAGACAGGCTTCTGAACTGCTACACAGGCAACAGATTATAGTTGTGCTTAGGTTATTGCTTTCTTCAGCTCTCAGGCGGGCTAGGAGCCCATAGAAGCCAGAGGCTCTAGGCAGCAGACAGTGACTTTACCTGGTCATTATTCAGGTGTGACATGTCATGAAAAAGTTTAAGAAGCACTGGCAGAGGATTCTTGAGAACATGGGGATATAAAGGTAGATGAAGTAAAAACAAACAAAGAAAAAACAACTCCAGGGGTATGGTTATGTACATAAAGTGGGTAATGTCAAGGACTTTGGTCTTGATCTTACAGCTCATTGGAAACTGTGAAAGGTTTTTAATTAAGTGAAGGATAGGCTCAATTTTCTGTTTAAGATAGCAAACAATTCTGGCAGCAGTGCAGGGGAGGGGTGTGTGGCATCAGAATGAAGTGTAACTTCCAGCTTGAGGTCTTAAATTAGAACATGAATAGTAACAGAGGCAGTGAACCTGTAAAGGACGATTTAAGAGATAGCTTTGAAGGTGAATGGTCCAAAGTTTTCAACTTATTATTAGACATTTCCCCCTTCTGACAATGCCTCTCCATTTTGCAAAGGAAGATAAAGATAAAGCAGGATTTATTTTAGATAGATTTTTATTTGTATTCTGCAAAGAGAACAATACTTACCAAATTATATCTGGATCTTGTAATAAGCCACGACTTCATTTCTCAACTGCTGTAAATGATTTTTAAACAACATTTCAATTCATATTGCAGCTACTTAAGATATTCAGTTACTCTTAGAGTTGAAGGAGATTTTTCATGTTCAGTTTGGGACTTCACAGAGCAGTTCAATTCCACAAACATATGCAGTGTCGACTATGTGCCAGGCACAGGATTAGGTACTAGGGTTACAATGTTTTTTGTTCTTTGAAAAATAACTCTTTTAAAAAGGATTTGTGTATGACAACATCTGAGTGTGTGTTTGTATTAAAACAAATAAATCAATCAGTCTGTAGGCTATCTGTCTAATGTTGGGCTTGCTCAGTTTTGTAAAAACCCGTAGCACTGTGCAAGAAAAGACTTGACGCATTTGAGAGCAGGTGTGTAAGAAGAATGTACCACAGTAAATGGCAATATTTAATGATGAATACAAAAGAATAAAGAAAACAGAACAACAACACACATGCACACATCCACATACACACACATACTCTTTTAAGATCTTTTACTAGAATGTTTATTCTATTCTTCTATTTAAAATGCCCTTTTACAAAGCCAAAACAGAATTTACCTAGAACTAATCCTAATTCTTCCTCTTATGAAAAGTGAATTTGCTTTTTCATAAACTACAGAGGATAAGTGAAAACAATGCAATTAATCTTTTGAATATCCCTATAAAATGCAATCTTTTAAGAGTTCTCCCTAGGGTAGAAGGAGTGGGGAGGGGGACTTACTTACAGGTATACATTGATTTTTATGGTATTTAAATATCAACAAACCCATAGACTCTAAAAAGAGGTCAAGGGTGAAGGGTGGTGGTGATGAGGAGAAATCATCTGTCTCCTGCTTATTTGTCCAGTATTATCTCCTATTATTTGGCATCTCCTTGCCTTTTATTCTCTACTGACACTGAACTTCTTGTAATTCTCTGAAAATAGTACATCTCTCACATCTCTGCACATGCTGATCTCTCTCTGAAGAGTCCTACCCACCCCTATGCCATGTACACCAGGAAAATTCCAATTCTTCCTTTAAGTCACTTCTGCATACACAAAGGCATATTTACTTCTCTAAATTACTTCTAAATACTGTTCACATATTACACTACAATATTTATTTACATATTCTAAGGTCCCCATTGGACTATAAGGTATTCAAGTTACATATATTTTTCCAAATATAAAAATCAGTTCATCAAAATTTAAAGTGATCTATCTGCAGACACCTACCAGATGTAGAAGCATGCAGACAAGAAATATGTAAGATATCAGGTGATACAAAAATACATTGCTGAGAATATGAATTTTCTGGATAATTGGGTTTTCTTTAACTTGTTACATACAAATCACTTTTAAAAACAAAAGAGAAATCTTCTGACATATACTATGTACAATGGATGATATGTTAAATGTAAGCAAAACTCTTCTTGTTGATTCAGTTTTCCGCCTCTGTCATAATTAAACATGACTTGGTGCTAAGGGAAGCATCAAGGCTAGAGGATGTAGGGTGACTCGAACAGGCACCACGGGACAGATGGGGCTGACTGCGCAGCAGCACCTTACATACTGCCTTCCTACTCGCGCCTGGAGGGGTTGCAGTTTTTTACAGTCACTTAGCTGAACACTGGTGCTTCCCTGCCTCCCTCTCCAGACAGACTGATCATTTCTCTTTTCCCCTCCCACCAACACCCCAGTTTTTTAGGGCACAAACTACCAAAGTATAGGAAGGTATTTCTTATCAATCCAACCATCTGAGATGAGACTGCAGGGCTCCTGTTTTTTTTTTTTTGTCTTTCCTTTTTGAAAAAAAAACAAAACCAAAAAAACCAAAAACCTCTCAGGCTGGGGCTGGCCCACTTCTGAGCTACAATCAGTACTGCAGCTGGTTTGGCTATTCAGTGCACCTCTTGTTCCTTGCCTTGTATGCCTGTTTTTGTTTTTGTTTTTTAACAATCTTTTTTAAATGTTTATTTTGTCTCTGAGAGAAAGAGAGAGAGAGAGAGCGCAAACATGAGTGGTGGAGCAGCAGAAGAGAGAGGGAGACAGGAGATCTGAAGCAATATCTGCGCAGACAACAGTGAGCTCAATGCGGGGCTGGAACTCACAAACCACGAATCACGACCTGAGCCAAAGTCGTATGTTCAACTCACTGAGCCACTCAGATGTTCCTGTTTTTTCCTATCTTATCTTTATCAGGCCTTTCTTTCTTTCTTTCTTTCTTTTTCTTTCTTTCTTTTCATTTTTCTTTATTTCATAGTTCAGAATTCTGGCTCTATTACTTACCAATTGAACTTTAATACAGTAGCTTTCAATCCTCACATAACCAGCAGTGTTTGAGATTCAGAACATGGTTCAATGCTGGCTCAGTGAGGCGTGTGGGGGTGGACCACATAGTTTGGTAAACTTTAACCCATGGGCCAAATCTGTTCCGTTTCCTGTTTTTATACATAAAATTGCACTGGAACACAGCCATGTTCAGCCATTTAATTATTATATATGGCTGTTTTCACTCTAGGACAGCAAACCTGAGTAGTTGCAATGGATAACTAATATAGACTGATATTAGATAACTGATGTCATCTGCAAAGCCTAACACATTTACCAATCGTCCTTTACAGAAAAAGTCTCCAAATCCCTTACAGTAGTGATTCTTTTTTTTTTTAATAGTTTCATTTTTTTAAAAAAAGTTTGAGAGAGAGAGAGAGAGATAGACAGAGAGCATGCACGCACACAAGAGTGGAGGGGAGGCAGAAAGAGAGAATCCCAAGCAGGCTCTGCAGTGTCAGCATGGAGCCTGATGTGGGGCTTGAACTCACAGGCCATAAGATCATGACCGGAACCAAAATCAAGAGTCAGCCGCTTAACTGACTGAGTCACCCAGGTGACCCTACAGTAGTGATTCTTAATCCTCATTGTACATCACATTCACCTGGTGAATTTTCTTTAAAATAGGCTTCATGCTGTATGCAGGGCCCAAACTCACAGCCTTGATATCAAGATCTATGCTGAGATCAAGAGTTGAACACTTAACTGACTGAGTCTCCCAGTCGACCCTCTGGTGAATTTCCAAAATGTAGGCTTCCTTGAGGTCCTTTCTTCATAGATTTTTATTTAATCAGCTCAAGTCCAGGGAAATTATTTTTCCAAAGCTCCTCAGGTGACTCTACTGTGCATACAAGTCAAAATACTGCTCAGGATTTCTCAAACCTCAGTGTGCCCAGGAATCATCTGACTTATTTATTAATCTAGGAGAGTCTCTGTGATCTATTTACACTCCATTTGGATTTATGACTTAGAAGGAGAGATGAGAACTCTGCAAGTTTAGTAAGTATGTCAGCTGACTCTGATGCAAAGAATCTTTAGACACAAATTTGAGAGACTCAGCTTGTAGAAGTTGCTTTGAAAAAGTTTCACAGGTAAATTTGAAGAGTCCACTGTCCTCACACCACTAATGAATCAAATCATCCTAATTGGTCTTAATCCTCAAGTTTCTCATCTGTAAATTGGGGACTCTTTTTCTGTCTACCTTGTCTGACTCAGAAGCTTGCTGTGAGAAATGCTTTGTCAATTAGATTCTCAATTTCTAAGTCTCTGATTAAATTAAGGTGATATTGTTTTTAAAGATTCAGATTATATCTGATACGACCTTCTAAAAACTTAGATAACTGGGGCACTTGGGTAGCTCAGTCAGTTAAGTGTCTGACTCTTGTTTTAACCTGGCTCATAATCTCACTGAGTTCAAGTCTGTAGTGGGCTCTGCACTGCCAGCGCAGTCAGCTTAGCCTCCTCTTTATTCACCCTGCCTTTCGAAATAAATAAACAAACAATAAGAAACTCAGATAATCACATAATAAGCAGAAAATGGACATACCATAATTTGAGCACTACTTCAAATGAAAAAATAAGACATAGCTAAGAATTGTGTCAATGACTTGGTGAAATCAAACCTGGATAATGAGGGGTTTCCAGAAAGCTAGTTATATACTATAGTCATTGCACAGTGACTCCTAGGTTGGAACACAAATGTGGCTACATCCTTTTCACTGTCCAGAGGATTCAACTACCTACAGATTCTTTGATAGGCTTAGGGAAGGGAGTACCTGTAAACCCTTCAAAATGTAGGCCAAATTTTGCATCCATATTTTTTCAGGAGAGTGTATCTATCAGATTCCCTAAAGAATCTACTTTCCAAAAGAGAATAAGGGCAGTCATTCACCCTAGGTACCTATATTCTAAGACCTAGGTCATTTCAACCCATTATAAGAAATTCTAATAGAAAAAAAAGCCCTTTGTGAATGATTTCAAAATACTGGTGTCCTAGTTTAAAATAAACACATCTAAGAAAGAAATCTTTGATTTTCCTGTATTTCTGGTGTTTGTTTTGTTATTAATTAATTAATTGATTTGAGAGAGAGAGAGAGAGAAAGAGAGAGAGAGAGAGAGAGAAAGAGAGAGAGAGAGAGAGAATGAGAATGAATCTCAAACAGGCTCCACACTGAGTGTGGTGCATGGCTTGATCCCATGACCCTGGGATCATGACCTGAGTCAGTATCAAGTCAGATGCTCAACTGACTGAGCCATCCAGGCACTCTATTTTTGGTATTTTCTAAACAAACTAGGTAAAAAATTAATAATAACATCTCCATTTCTACAGAGGTAACAATATTTATAAAAAATTTTGAATGTGCCAGAAAAGTCTCAATTGCATTCCAATTACATACAAACAAAAAAAGAGTTTGGTTATCCTACGGGAGTATATTTTTGTGGTTTCTGACCATCAAGAATGAAAGCATTTTTTTACATGGCCAAGTTCAAGTATACATACTGACTAACCTGACACTGCTCAGACATCTCATTCAGTCATATCAAGTAGGTGACACACCCTAATTAATCAGGATTCCACACCATGTTTACCCTATCTTTAGCAAAAATCTCAGTGGATGTGGTCTTTCCAAAAACAATGGAGTTATGAAAAAAAAAGTCTGATTTGCTTCTTTAGTACATGTTCAACTCTATCTAGTCTAGCAGACAATTGAGACTGGAAGTTACAGTGAGTTAACACCACCTTTGGAAGACACTGTCTCTTTGGACTGTTGTCTCTAAACTTTTGTGATCACTCATTCATATTATTAAAATTAATTTGAGCACTTTCCCCCAATAGTTCTATACTTATTCAGAAAGTATACATGTGTGTGTACACACACACACACAACCCTGTATTTAATATATTGTATATATTATATAACATACACATGTACATTTTTTTTTTTTTGAGAGAGAGAGAAAGCACATATCCATGGATGTGTACAGGAAGAGGAAAGGAACAAAGGGAGAAGGAGAGACAGAATCTTAAGCAGGCTCCATGCCCAGCACATAGCCCCATGCAGAGCTTGATTTCATGACTGTGAGATCACGACCTGAGTCAAATCAAGAGTCGGACGCTTAACTAAGTCACCCAGGAGCACCCCCACACATACATTTTTGAAAAAGAATGCTACATAAAATAATCATGAATACAAGTTTCTATTATTTTCTTCCCTTACCCTATGATGTGTGCATGCATCATTAGAGAGCTCACTCGTAAGGGACAGAATATATGAAAGCTTATGGGTCTATTTCTATATTTCAGAGAACCAAATCCTTATTCACCTATAAAAATATCTTCATGCTATGGTTAAGAAGCAATGGAGAGCCTGTTCCAGGATGATGATGATGGTGGTGATGATAATGATGAAGGACAATATCTGCATGTGAAATTTACTATATGTATGATCTGTTCTAAGTCCTTTATATAACACAACTCATTTAATCCTCCAAATGTGAGTTAGGTATTACAATTAGTGCCACTTTGCAGATAACAAAACTGAGGTAGACAGAGGTTAAGTAACTAGCCCAAAGCCATAGCGCTAGTATGTAATGGAGCCAGAAGTGGAACACTGGTAGTCCACCTCTAGTGTCCATACCCAACCACTACACCAAAATACATCTGACTTAAGATTCACGGTCAAAAGTAAAGGGAAGAGTACACTGTAAACAGAAGTCAGGTTCCTTGCTTTGTCAGTAATGAGCATAAGAATAATTTTATCAAAAGCAAACTTTTTTCATTTGACATGAAGAGAAATAGAGAATTACAGGATATTAGTATCACAAAGACTCCTATTTTTAATGTCCTGCATTTGCTGAGAAGAATGAGGTCTAAAGAGGTTACATTAATGGTAAAAGTCGTACATGATTCAGTGGTAGAGCTTACAATAAGCAATCTAATAATGTAAATGATAATGTAATTGAGTGCCTACTATATACTCAGAACTGTGATAAGTGCTTTTACTATGGTCATTCATACAATCCTCACAATAACACCCAGAAGGAGATATTCTTGTACCAAGTTTACAAGAAAGGAAATGAAGGCCTGAAGAGGTTAAATAATTGCTGAAGGTCAGGAGGACATTAAGCAGTAAAGCTGGAATCTGTACTAAGGTTTCACTCCATATCCTCAGACCTTATAACTAAACTATATATTTCATTGTTTCAAACTGCCATCCTAAGACCAATTTCTAGGCAAATTAAAATATTGTTAAAATTTTAGAAAAAATTTTGGGAAAAATGTGTCTATGCACCCAAACAAATGTGCCTTTATTATTGGACGGAAGTTTTCCTTTTTTTTTCTTTTTTTTGGTAATAAGAGCTAAACATCAGGAATGTAAGTTATGTGCATGTATTTAACCTGATTTAAGATGGAATCTCAATAAAAGGACACCTTTAGAAAAGATAACAATTATATGTAATGGAATATAGAACCAGATTCTCTTGGCAATTAATCACCTAGTACAAACCTATAGGCTGTTTCTGACAGATCTAAGAGCTTTGCTTGAACTGTTGGATAAGATGTGTCTGGACTAGCTTATAAGAAAAGACTCTACTTAAGGTCTTTGAAGGTGTTTTAACATATATTTACATATATTGATGTGTGTGCATGCATACATACTGCAAATGGATTTCAGCAACATGAATATATGTATGGATATATGTGTGTAGTATGTATGCTACTGCAGAACTTGTTTTATTGCTCAAAAATGTACAAAGAAATGAAAGTAACCCTCCTTTACAGCAACAGAGAACTATCTGTCATTTAACAAAGATACTTCCTGTTTTTAAGCAGTGGGAAAGTATGATTTCCAACCCAAATACTTGGCAAGCTAGTGCTGTGTTGATAGATGCTTTTATAAACCACGTTTATTGCACCTTAAATATCAATATGAAAAAGAGAGATGATTTGTGTATTCTCTCAACTTTTTAAAAAAAGATGTGGGAGAATAGGAGAAAAAGATGAGAAGAAAGGGAAGGAAATATATTCAGAATAGGTGGGTGACCAAGTTTAGTATGGATCTGACAGATATGGCATCATCTCAAACTAGCTCTGAGAGTGAGGGGAGCAATGATTTATTTGTGTGAAATAAAAAGAAAAAAAATGGAACTCTAGCTAAATATTACAAATCTTTAAAAAGAAGACTTTGAAAGTTGCAACTACAAGTCCATGGCATTCTCTAATAAAGCATTTAAAAAAATCTTTTGGGGTGGCTGACTGGGTGGCTCAATCAGTTAACTGTCTGACTTCAGCTCAGGTGATGATCTTGCGGTCCGTGGGTTAGGGCCCTGCATCAGGCTCTGTGTTGACAGCTCAGAGCCTGGAACCTACTTCAGATTCTGTGTCTCCCTCTCTCTCTGCCCCTTTCCTGCTCACGCTTTGTCTCTCAAAAATAAATAAATGTGAAAAAAAAAAACTTAAAAAAAAAACCCCTTTTATGTAGGTCATGAAATTAATACTGCCTTGCGCATTAAAATTAGTAAGACTAAAAGGGAGTGCCTGGCTGGCTCAGTTGGTAGAGCATGAGACTCTTGATCTTGGGGTTATGAGTTTAAGCCCCACACTGGGTTAAAAAAAAAAAAAAAGAAAAAGAAAAAGACTGGATAGAGATCTCAAATAGGCAATTCTGCTTAAATGGTTTAAAAGAGTAAATTTTGTTTTTCATTACTTGATACTGCTCCTTGATGTAAATTTTCTATCTTCATTTGTTTTTGTTTTGTTTTGTCTTTGTTGTAAGAAGGAAGATTTCCTTTAGGAAAAGTAAAGTGCTTGCCTGGTGTTCATGATTTTAGTGTTACGGTAAGAACTAACGTTTAGATTTGATATATGTTTTTACGTATTTTGCCTAACTTTATACTTGACCAGGTGTTCTCCTTATCTGGAAATCATCCCCTCATCTTGCCATGGTGGAACACAGCACTGCAATTATCCCTCTCTTTGGAGTATCTTCAAGCTCTACTCTATTTGCTTTTTTCCATCGTCATTTAAACATATCATATACCTTCTGCTACTAAACATCCTTGTTCAACACCTCATGCTGTCTTTCAGCTCCTGCCCAACTTCTTTCTTCCCTGTGCATAGCTAGAGAGTTGTTTAGGCTCTCTTTCTAGTTTCTTACGTGATACTCTTTATCTCAGTTGACTCTCTCTAATCTATCCCTATCACTGCACCAAAATGACTCTTGTTACAGTCACCATGACCTCAAGATTGTCAACTTAAAAAAAAAACAAACTTTTCTGTACATGTCTTTCCTAAACTTGCAGCAGGATTTAAAAAGCTGAATTATGGGGCACCTGGGTGGCTCAGTCAGTTAAGTGTCTGACTTCAGTTCAGGTCATGATCTCATGGTTCATGAGTTTGAGTCCTGCATCGGGCTCTGTGTTGACAGCTCAGAGTCTGAAGCATGCTTCAGATTCTGTGTTTCCCCCTCTCTGCCCCTCCCCTACTCATGCTCTGTCTCTCTCAATCTCTCAAAAATAAATAAATATTAAAAAAAAATTTTTTTTAAATAAATAAAAAGCTGAATTATTCCTTTGTTCTTAAAACACTTCTTTCTGACACTCCACATTATGCCTTTTATTTCTCTGGATGTTCTTATTCAGCCATGTTTGCTGGCCGGTTCCTTTCCCTCTACTTTACCTAAATTTAAAGGGTGAAGTTCTGCAGAGTTTACACCTGACCTTCTTCTCTTTCTCGTCACTTTCCTATCCATTCCTTTGACTTCAATTACCATCTACAAATAAATGATTCCCCAAATCTACATATCAGGTCCACATTTGTCTTCTGAACACACCTCATATGTCAGAATTTCTATTTGATATCTGTACTTGAATGTTAAATAAGCAAATCCAAATAAGCATACCCAACATAATTATGAATTAAAGAAGCTTTTCTTCTCTAAAGCTTTGATATTTCCAAGATTTCCATTCTCAGAAAATGGACTTTATGCCAACCCAGAAACCTAGGAACTAAGCACCTTCTTTTTCACTTCTCACTTTCAAAACTGCTAGGTCTTGTGGACTCCAAATAAAATACTCAGTTCATATTGTTCCATTCCCACTGCCTGAATTACTTTCTTCTCATGCTTTCTTCTTATCCTTATGTCTGTTCTTGTCACATTGCTCAGTGATTGTTCATATGACATGCTGGTATGATTAAACAATATATTTTTTAAGTTTATTTATTTTGAGAGAGAGCAAGCACACACGCATGAGTTGGGGAGGGGCAGAGAGAGAGAATCCCAAGTGGGCTAGGTGCTGTCAGCATAGAGCCCTACATGGGGCTCATTCTCACAAACCCTGAGATTGTGACCTGAGTTGAAGTCAAGGGCCAAATGCTTAACTGATTGAGCCACCAAGGCACCCCCTGAAATGATTTTTTAATGCAAATGTGGTAATTGCCAGCCACTCTCTACCCACATTCTTAATACTTTGCATTGCTTCCCACTCTCCTTAGTATAAAGGACATAGTATGCTCTCTCCAACCTTATGTGTTTTCAAAAGCTGAGTCCTCTGAACAGAATGATCTGCACTCCACTCTCTGTTTTGGGGCTAACAGGCTATTCATTCTTTAGGTTTGGCTTAAAAATCAATAATTCAGGGAAACCTTCTCTAATTTCCTACCCTAAGTTAGACTCTCTCTCCTACATGCTTCCATAGCACTTGATATTTATTTGCAGTACTCTGAATACCAAAAATTATTTTTTATATAAAGTGAATTAATAAAAATGCTAAATACTAGAAATTATATTCAGAAATTGTGCTAGTTCCAATAATATATATTATTTTATTTAATCCCAGAAAAATCCCGAGAGGTAGCTAGAATTACCACATTTCTCATTTTTATACTATAAACTCCATGAGAACGTGGAACCATATTTATACTCATTTTCATTTGTTTAAAAATTTTTTAATGTTTGTTTCTTTTTCAGAGAGACAGAGAGAGTGCATGCGGGGGAGGGGCAAAGAGCGAGGAAGACACAGAATCCAAAACAGGCTCCAGGCTCTGAGCTGTCAGCACAGAACCCAACGTGGGGCTCAAACTCACAAACCCTGAGATCATGACCTGAACTGAATTTGGACACTTAACCTACTGAGCCACCCGGGCTCCTCTCATTTTCATTTCTAAGATGTGGTCATTCTGCTACCTCTCAGGGTTGTTTTAAGGATTAAATGAGATCATGTAAATTAAAAATATCAGCAAAATTTCTGGTCCATAATATGTTCTAAATAAATGGAATCATTATTCAGAATAATCTGGCTTTATGTATTCATTGTTTAGTACTTTGCCATTCCACTGTTCTACTTTGCATGGTTTCTATAAATAAACAGCTGAATTATCTAGTTAATTTGTATGTATTATCTCCTTTTTCTCCAACTGCTTTTAAGATTTTTCTCTTCTTCGTTAGTTTTACACAATTTGATCATGGCATACACCTTTTGTAATTTTCTTTATGTGTATATTCTGCTTGGGGTTTGTTAAGATATATGTATTTTTTCGTATTTGGAGATTTTTGTTACTTTATTATTATTATTTTTTAAATTTTTTTTTTATTTCCAGGAGAGAGAGAGAGAGAGAGAGAGAGAGAGAGAGACAGCGTGAGCAGGGGAGGGTCAGAGAGGGAGTCAGACTGAAACAGGCTCCAGGCTCTGAGCCACCCAGGCGCCTTACAATAGCTATTTTAAAGTCTGCTAATTTCTGTCATTCCTATTAGCTATGGTCTATTTCTGTTGATTTCCTTCTAAATTTAGTTTTCTTCCAAAAAACATAGGTTAAACAAACAAAAAAGACATCAGGTGTGACTGAGGTTAGAGAAGATGGTACGAGAAGTTTGAAGAGAAAGGCGCTTGGGTGGCTTAGTCGGTTAAGCGTCCGACTTTCGCTTAGGTCATGATCTCGCGGTTCGTGGGTTCGAGCCGCGTCGGGCTCTGTGCTGACTGCCAGCTCGGAGCCTGGAGCCTGTTTCAGTCTGTGACTCCCTCTCTCTCTGACCCTCCCCTGTTCACGCTGTCTCTCTCTCCTAGAAATAAATAAAAAATTAAAAAAAAAATTTAGAATCAGTTCAAGCCTGACTAGAGATTTCAAGCACTTTAGAAAAATACTCTGGAGGAGTACAACATAAACAGTAACAAAAATATGGGTCCACTTGACCTTTTTCTTAAAGCAAAGTATTGTCTTGGCTCAAATTTCTTCAGTTCACAGACCTATCTGATACTGTCCTACCCTCTAAACCCCCCTCCCTGCCCCTACTCCATGACCCTGTGGTGAAACAATTAACTGGAAGGACTTAGTGAAAATTATCCTTTCTTATAAATCGACCTGCTCAATAATATGCATATAAAAAGCAACCATAAATAATCTATGAGCTTAATAATAAGAAAGGCTGTAAAAAGTAGTTTAAATATCTCTAAAATGTTGGGGCCTTTCTTTGTTCAGTAGGAACTCCAAAATTAGTCACAGCAATAATGTTCAGTTGAGATTATGAGGAAAGTCCCTTAAAAAATATAAAAATAATACCAAGTCAAAGATTAAAACCATGCATGGCTGTTATTACAGTGACACTATAAAATATGCAAGTACATACCAAACTATGAGTGCTTAAGAATTTTTGATGCCTGAAAATGACACCTTTTAGAACAAGGAGAAATATGTGCTAAACCCATCCCAGAGCTTTAAAGGAGAATTTAAAATTTAAAATAACAGACACACAAGAAAGTGTTATGTTGTAAAGAGCTGTTCCTGACATAATATCCTAACTTATTTTACCAGATCTCTAGAAGTGAAGAAAAATTCTGTTATCTATTAGCTCAGGAAAAACTGTATTTCCTATAAAAAGCAGGACATAATTGAGGCCAGAACAAAGGTTAAGTAAAACCTGGAACCCACCGCTGACCCAGGACCTTTTAGCTCTCAAACACTTGATACCACCAATCTGATTACACCTGCAGCATCACAGGTCATCATCCATTTAAACTCTGACAATTAAAAAAGGTAAAATTTCAGATCAGAGCTGTTCAATAGAAATATAGTGAGTCACATACCTAATTTTTAAATTTTCTAGTACCTATATTTTAAGTTCTTAAAAAATAATATTACATTATTTTATATTTTGGAGACAGAGTGCACAAGACAAAGTAAAGGAACCTGTAAACTATGTAGACTTTTACTTGTTAAGAGAAATACACAGTGGAATTGTATTGTTTCTATAACACTGGGTCCCAAATTCTTGCCACAGATTTTATAGTATAATTATATAAATTAATTGTCCTATATTTTGTGCTGACGTGGCCCACTAAGTGTCAATATGGGGAAATAAATGGTGGCTCATTCATTTTGTCACAGATTTTGATTTGTTTGGATGTAGAGATGGCCACAGCTGACCATTTCCTAATTAATATCTAGCACATAGACAGTAAAATACAAAAATGACACCCAATATTACTGTTCCCTCCAGTTCTCACTCAATTTAGGGTGATTTAATCTTTTTGTGCTAAAATTGTGTAAATTGCTATAGCAAAAATATTCCCATTCCCAAGCTTCTGAAGTCAGAAGCCGCAAAAATTAGAAGGTAAGCCCATGTGTGTGGAACCATTGTTAAGCAAAATCACCTGCACTGAAAGGAAAATTAATTAATTAGCCAACTAAATAAATATTTATGGGTCTGGTACTGGATTTGTCAAAGATAAACAATACCAGCCTTGGAGCTTAAAGAATAATGGAGATGACAAGTAAACAAAGAATTTCAACTCAAGATGAGAGCTCTTAGGGAGGTCTGAGAATTTTGTTCATTAAAGCAAAATCTGTTAGCTCGTTGAAACAAAATAATCATAACAGAAACCTCTCAATATGTCAAACTATCTAATGAGATAGGATTCATTTCAGTTCAATAAAAGCAGAATTATCTTTTTTTTTCTTTTTGGTATCAGTTGCCTACTTTTATTACACCTGCACACAATTCAGTACAAATAGCAAATGGATTTCTTCATTTCTCCCATTTTCTATTTTCTGTAAGATTCACTATTGTACTTGACATCCAGGTCGCTAAAGAGAGCGAAAATTCCTCAGGGGAAAGAAATTATAAAGGAAATTTTAAACTAAATTCCCAGTATACCAACCTGGTCCTGCACAACTGCTTCTCTAAATTATCGCTTTTTGAAAAGGAAATACTTTAAACAAACTTTCTCAAGTACTTGCACACATGCAGTCGTCCTGACATATAGGACTTCAAATTTTATTATCTTGGGCAGAGGGAGTCTGATAATATCAACTCAGATTTGATTCTAAGTCCCAGAGAGCTGTTGAGGACCTATGCAGTTACAGCTGTGAATAATTATGCCACTTCCTTCTCAGTGAATAATTTTGATATGGATTTCTTATCGCCTGGTATTAACTAAATAGGGAAGGAAAGAGAAAAAAAACCCTATAAACACTGGAGTCACATGCTGCAACACAGGATACCTTGTCTGACTTGTTTTTAAACCCCTCAGAGTTGATGATACAGTACAGTACTCCTACAATAACATTATTATTTCTAAAAATAGCCAGGGAAAGGCACTCATGTGTCACGGTAAAGGATCTGGTGTGAGTGGGAGCAGTATGACACACCGTCACTCACTACATCCTCCACACATAAGCTCAGTGTCATTTACTGCAGCTAGCTGTCTAAAGTTTCTTCTTTAAAAAATTTTTTTGTTAACCAAGGTAATTTTTCCCCTATAATATATACCAAAAATAAAACTGCTGAGTCCAAATACATGGAAAGAGACGGTCTCCCTTTCTTGAAATTCACCAAGACAATGTTTAAAACATGACTGAGTTCTAAACGAGTAAATCTAAAGGAAGTTTTAAAACGGCCATGGAGTTCTGGACTTTGCCGATACTGCTCTAGATCATCATACTGACTTCTCCCCTGGGCTCTGTCAATATCCTAGTTTCCCTCTACCCCCTGCCACTTCCTGACAGCAATATTTTGGCTAAGGAAGTTGCTGGTGAGAAATAGGACCTCACACCCTTTGGGAAGGCATTCACTTCAGCTATTATGGAGCCAAGAATGGCTCAGGACTCCTAAACGGGGAGGAAGATGGGAGGAGGATTAAAACTGACATTTATGCTTAAAGTTTCTTATTACCCTGCTATTACATTCAAGGAAATTTAAAACAAATTAAGTCATACAAATAGCAAGGTTAGGCACATTCAGTTTTTTAAAAAATAAAAATAACTTCACCACTTTCTCTGAATAGAAGAGTGATTCATATGGTTGTAAACAGTTTTGGCACAATGCTGATTAACATTAATTAGAAAGTAAAAATCATCAAAATGATGGCTTTGGTGATATTCTGGGAAACAATTTTTTTTCTTAAATAGTTTATTGTCAAGTTGGTTTCCATAATAACACCCAGTGCTCATCCCAACAAGTGCCCTCCTCCATGCACATCTCCCCCTTTCCCCTCTTCCCCACCCCCATCAGCCCTCAGTTTGTTCTTAGCATTCAAGAGTCTCTCATGGTTTGCCTCCCTCCCTCTCCCCCACTATTTCTCCCCTTCTTTTCCCCATGGTCCTCCTCTAAGTTCTTCCTAATCTGTCGATACGTGCAAACATATGGTATCTGTCCTTCTCTGCCTGACTTATTTCGCTCAGCATAACACCGTCAAAGTCCATCCACCTTGCTACAAATGGCCAGATTTTCTTCTTTCTCATTGGCATATAGTATTCCACTGTATGTACAAACCACATCTTCTTGATCCATTTATCAGCTGATGGACACTTAGGCTCTTTCCATTATTTGGCTATTGTTGAGAGTGCTGCTATGAACACTGGGGTCCATGTGCCCCTATGCATCAGCACTCCTGTGTCCCTTGGGTAAATTCCTAGCAGTGCTATTGCTGGGTCATAGGGAAGTTCTATTGTTAATTTTCTGAGGAACCTCCACACTGTTTTCCAGAGGGGCTGGGGAACAATTTTCAAGACTACTGTAATCTAGACTGTTTAACACAAAAGGTGTATTTGTTACTGTTTTGTAACCTACTTTTATTTCCCAGTAAATGTAATGCATGGACTTCTTTTAATATCTACCTACCTATCTAGATAGATAGATAGATCTAGATATGGATATAAATATCACCATTTTAATACTTATTACTCTGTTATGTACATATGTAATATTTAATTATCAAAGCAACTAAGGGAAGTAGGTACTGTTAGTCTTATTTTACAGGTTCAATCCTATAACAAATCCTGCAGTGAACATTTTAAACTATTATCTTGGCTTACATGTCTTATTTATCCCAGGATAAATTCCTATAAGTATAATTAGTAGGACAAAAGGCGAGTAACTTAACATTTTTAGTTGTTGTTGTTATATATTAACTACCCTCCAGAAGGGTATGCTAGTTTATACGTCATAATCACTTTTATCTTTATATATTTTAGTAAGTATAATATAGTGATGTCTGATACTGAAAAGAAAAGTGGAATGGTTTTTAGAAATGTCCAAGAAAAACCTGCCACAGGTCAAATCACATGACACTGTGCTGCATATATTCTTTTGCTATCTGGGAACATAAAATATAGGGTCCTAAATGTCTGTTATACACCTAATTACCACTTAATCTCTATATATTTAAAAAAACCAAAAAACAAAAAACCTTTCCCTTTTTTACTTGCCCTTAAGAGGAGATCATAGAGTAAAAACAAAAGGAAAATACCCAGAATTTTTAAGAGACTCCGTGGAGTTTAGGAGTGAACTAAAGAACAAGAGAAAATGAGAAATAAGACCAGAACTGGAAAAGATTCACAGCACAGACAGACAAAATAGCCTACATATTAGTAGCTCAGGGGCCCCAAAAAGCAATTCTGACATTGGAGTGCTCATTTCATCTTGTTACACTATTTGAACATGATACTTAGAGATTCATGCAGGCAATAAACATCCCTGGAGGCAAAGAGAGAATGAGGATTATTAACTTTTCTTTGGTGGGTGTTAAGGTAAGGTAGAAAAAACATTAAGTCATCTGGAATGTCGAAGGAGCACTTTGGGAAGAACAGAAAGGTGAGTAGTTAAAAGTGGGAGGTACTATAATATGGTATATAAACAGAGGCTTTAGAAATAGACTGGCTGATCATTTTGCAATATATAAAAATACTGAATCATTAATATTGTAGATCTGAAACTAATGTGTCAATTATATCTCAATTAAAAAAAGAAAGACAGGCTTAGAAGTATAATTATACCTGGTTAAAACTGTTAATTGGTTGGTAAGATTATTTTCATATTCTTTTATTTTTTTTTTAATTTTTTTTAATGTTTAATTTATTTCTGAGAGAGAGAGAGCGTGAGCAGGGGAGGGTCAGAGAGAGAGGGAGACACAGAATCTGAAGCAGGCTCCAGGCTCTGAGCTGGCTGTCAGCACAGAGCCCGATGCAGGGCTCGAACCTACGAACCGTGAGATCATGACCTGAGCCGAAGTCGGACGCTTAATCGACTGAGCCACCCAGGCGTCCCATTTTTCGAATTCTTTTATATTCTTAGTTTCCACATCTGTAACATAGTGATCATCATAAAACCCCTCTAATAAACTTGTTGTAAGAATGAAAAAAAAAACCTGAATAGATTAGAGTTCATATCCACAGGTCTATTCTCCTCCTCTGTGTGACCTTGGTGAAATTTTTCACTTCTGGAATTTTCACATCCAAGAGAGGGACTGGACCACTAAATTTGGCATCCCCTTTAGCTCACACATTCTTCTTTTTTTTTTTTTAATTTTTTTTTACATTTATTTATTACTGAGAGACAGAGAGAGACAGAACACAAACAGGGGAGAAGCAGAGAGAGAAGGAGACCAACTCTGAAGCATGCTCCAGGCTCTGAGCAAGCTGTCAGAACAGAGCCTGACGTGGGGCTCGAACACACAAATCATGAGATCATGACCTGAGCTGAAGTCGGACACTCAACCGACTGAGCCACCCAGGTGTCCCATAGCTCACACATTCTGATAAGACTTTATTCTACAAACAAAGTCTAGTAATCATTAAAACACTCATAATTTATCAAATGATTTCTAACATTTAAAAAATAAAAGTATTGATCTATATTACCTATATCATTACAATTAGCATTAGAAGATAATTTTAGGGCCTGATTAAAACATAAAAGTATTTCATGGAAAAGTGGGCAAATCTCATTTGTTAAATTTGTCTTAACTGGTTCAGTTTTAGACTGGATTTAATGTGTGAAATCATTACATATATATTCAACATTGAAAATAAACAGAGAAGAATATTATTTTTCAATTTTAATTCATTTCAATTAAAATAAGACATAGTTGTTGGCCTATATTTATGTATCTACATAATATTATTTTAAGATTTTAAAAATATCCCCCAAAAGCAGTTATCCAGCCAAAACAAATAATTTCAGTAAGACTAATGTTAATACCATATTTCTAAATTCTCTCTCACATATTATAATTATGAAACCTGTCATAATTTGTTTGCTTACCAAATTTACTATTAATGGCAAAGTAATTGAGGACATTGAAACAAATATGTGTTACTAATTTCCCATGCTTTCCCTCTACCACTTACTCTGCTGTTTTAAATCCCAGTGACCTTTGTTTGTATTAATAATAAATGCATTTGACAGTTTAAATCACTAACCTAGCATCAAAATATCCAAAGGTACTTGCTTGTATATATGTAATCTGAGATAAGAAAATTAAAAGCAAATCCAGTGGGATTATTAATTTTGACTATTTAAAGGATTTATTACATACAAGCTAATTTATACTAATTATTAAATTATATAAAAAATAAACATACAAATTATTCTACATAGCTGCTATAAATATTTGCTGAAATGACTGATGCACGTTTACTCTCCCAAGCTAAATCAGACTAAACTGAGTTAATTGGGACACAGAGGATTTCTGTTTGTTAGCAAGGTTATTTTTTAAAGAGAATGAGATAGGCTTATTCTATATTAATGTCTGTTAGGTACTATGCACATGTACAAAAATAATCTATACATGAAAACTGCAATGGTATTATATGGACTTGTTGGCAAGGAAGCCTCATTTCCTACCTAAAAGGCTGGTTGACAGGAGTTCCCTGCCAGGCATCAATAAAATGCTTTAAACAGTACTGAGCCCCAACCATGAAGCATAAGCCTTCAGAACAGAAATACCCCAGAAAGCAATTCCAGCCTCCTGATCAGCTCTTCTTAGAATTAGATAACTAAATGTTCTTTCTATTATTTGTCATTCCCACAAAAATCTTATAAATCCATGTTCAGAATTCACTGACTCTACCAATGACTCATTTTTAGCAATAGCTAATCGTATCCACCTGAACTCAGACATGACTTGTGCTTTGCTCAGAAGTTCACTGAATAATAGTTTTGTTGGAGTGCCTTTTTCCCCCTAAATTAAAAATGTATTTGTAGATTTGGGACTAAACATCTGATTTTAATCAAATGGAGTCTAAATTTAAATGACATTTTTCTGTTAGGATACAACAGAGGTATGCTTAGATGTATTTGCATAAGCATGTATGAATGAAATTCATGAAAAGGAAAATGAAATTCAGAAAAGATTTTATTCTCTATAGAATATGTACCCATAGAGTATTGTTAGCTCAGAACTTAGCTTTTTTACCTTGTATGCAAGGATCAACCTGCATATAAGAAGTCAACCTGCTTAACTCCAAATTCTGGAAACACACTTGATACATATCATTACCATGACATTCTGCTTTAAAAATATTTTTTAAACATTTTATTTATTTTTTAGAGAGAGAGAGGGAGAGAGAGCGTGCACATGTGCGTGGGTGGTGGGTGGGTGGGTAGAGAGAAAGGGGACCCAGGATACTAGGCCGGCTCTGCACTGACGGCAGAAAGCCCGATGTGAGGCTCAAACCCATGAGCAGTGAGATCATGACCTGAGGCAGAGTTGTACACTTAACTGACTGAGCCACGCAGGCACCCCACTTTTTTTTTTTTTTTAATAAAACTAACAATTTTGTAGGTATATGAAGTACAAAAGACTGATGCTGGTGCCATAGCTTCAAATGCCAAAACTATGAGTAAAACCTTTTTTTGTCTTGTTTTTCTCCCCCCTCCTAATTATTATAGGTTATTAATAGCTAAGCAGGCATTGGGCTAAGTATTTTTAATTTAATTCTCTAACAAAGCAGTGGTATTTTTAAAATTGTTTTTTTTCCCAAACATGATAAAATTAAGGCTCAAACAACCTAGGTAACTTGGCCAACGACAGACACTTTGAAAAGTGGAGTCAAATGGAGAGGCCAAGCTCAAACCACAGATTATTTCCATGCAAACGACTCCAGGTCAAAGTTGCCACTCTGGTAATGCAAGTCTCTGAAACTACATGTATCCGTATATATCTCCCTCTTTAGTTTGAAGCTAAAACTACTATCTGTGGTTCTGATTCCTTGTCGAAGGACTTCCAATTATATTACAAAGTATCAACAATTTCCGATTTTATCACTTCTAGGGTTGGAAGTCAATCTTCCCTAGTTATGCTAAACTCCTTTCAGTGGAATCTTTGTATGGTATTTATTTTGCCTGCTATTATCTTCTGAGGATACCTAAAAGCAAATAAGCTAAGACTGTTTCAGTTCTTTGTAAATAATACATTCTCAAAGGCCTATAATTAAATGGATAAACTGGAATGGTTAAGAAAAAGACAGGTGATGCAGTGTGGGGGTAGTGAATAAAGAGAAAGATCTATGTATGATCTAATGATATGGGTTACAGGTAGGTGATGAAGAAATAAACTGAGAGGCTGTTAATTAGAACTAGGGAAAAGAAAAAATTCAGGTAGCCCCTAAAGTCTGTTAAGAATAAGTAACTGAAGAATATAGGTCCAGGAAGGAAAGTCAGGGAATAGTAAACCAAGGATGAGGCAAGAACAGTCAATATAGCAAATAAGGTGTTCTTCCTGTCCCCATCTATTTGTGTTAATTTGAGTAACATAAGCTCATGGTAAAAGAATAACAAAACAAGCAGTATAGAAATGTGTATTGTGAAAAGTAAAAATCCTGCTTCTTCTTCCAATCCACTAATTTCCCTTCATAGAAACCGTTTTCTTCTAGACATTTTCTATTCTTAGATATATCCAAGCCTGTCCATTAAAATGAACAAACAAACAAAAACAGCAAAATGATTATTTTTAATCTGCTGGTCACAATGTATCAGTCTTTACCCACAGTATCTTAAAAGACCATGTCACAATCTGACAACCATAGGTTTACTCTACTGGGCCCAGGAAGCAGGAGGACAAAGTGCTTTCAGGGATATAAAGCGGCAGGATTTTCAAGATTAATCTTCATTCCATTACTCATTTGAATCCTAGAAACAAGTTAATCTAGGTAAAATAAAATTAAGTGACTAAAGATTTTTCAGGATTTACTGTAAATTACAAATTGTATAACTAAGTGTGAAAAAATACACCACTACCATGGACTCTTAACTACAGACAATCTATACATAAAATGGTACTTTCCAGCTTGTATGTTGTGATATTCTATATAAAATGTAGGTCCTTCATGATTTCCTGGACTAAATGGAATGGATCTTAAGGACTGAAATCTCTACTGATTTCTTCCTACAGTTCATAGTTCATTCTGTTTACAAGCAATTTCTAAGGCCTTTACTAGCTTGCTGATAAAACTGATACTTGGCCACAGAACATTTTTCTTCCCAATCCAAGCATGCCAGGAAAACTTAAAAATTGTTAAGGCAGGTATTCTTACCATGTGGTTCCTGGTTGGATGTCAAAGGACTGGTGTACAGGTTGAAAACACACATTTTTATGTTTATAGGTATATTTATAGGAAGATGGTCTTTAACCTGAACTAATGAATGTTAAGAATTACTAGTTTATTAAGAGTATTCTGGAGACTGGAAAATGAAGATAATAATAAATAAAAATTAAGTTCATTTGCTGGTAAAATGCTTATCTTCTAAGTGAATACTGAATATAAATTTCAAATTTTTTGGTGATACTTTGAGTCTGAAAACAAAGTGTAGTAACAATAAATAGGAGAGGCTCTGTTAATCTACCTCTGTTTACCTGACATCCCAGATTTAATATCTGCTCCATATTTTCTCTACAAAACATTATGGCTTCTACTGTAGTGATATCAATCACAGAATGTCTATGACTTGACAAGCCAAAATTGTATTAAATAATAGAAAAGTAAGATAAATTCAGAAGAATGAAAAGTTAGCCAGGTTCTGGCAGGGATTTTGAAAAGATATACCAATTTAGGAAATATTTCCAGAGGAGTGGGAAAAGTTAAAGAATACCTACAAGAGATTCAGAAGAACCCAAAGTATAGCAACTACAGAAGCTGATACTGCTTAGGAGCCTGGGGGTCGGGGCCAGAGGCATGGAAGAGAGTTCTATCAAAACTTAAATAAAGGTGAACCTCTTGGCGGGAGGGGGTGGGGGTGGGGAGTGGCAGCTCAAAGGGTAGCATTATGAGATGCAGTCATAAGGTGACATGGCCAATGTTAGAATTACTATGCTATGGCAGAGAAGAAGTGGGAAAACATATCCTGACTTCTTTCTCCTCCCACCTTCTAATCTGTTGATTTTTCACATTGGCTGAACCTAGTAGAACACAAGCCAGGGCTATATAATCCACAGGCATCAGCTCAGTCTCCCTTCTTTATACAGACATACACATGCAATCCTGACAAAGGCAAGAATAGATATGAGAAGTAAAATGAGAACACTAGCACAATGACCTATAGAACACTTATTATTTCTTAATATTGTTTGATTAAGAATCACTTTAGTATCCTGGAGAATACCCTTAACACTCATCATCATCTAAATATGTTACTCCCAAAGACTCTGTTACATCCTATCTCCAACACTATAGATGCTTAGCTTCATAAGAGTCTAACAAAACTTCCAGATAAAGTCTGGAGTTTAGTTACTGTATGAAGGTTAACTGCCAACAACAAAAACCAGTGGATAGTTAGATAAGCTGCTTACTTGGATCTATTTTGTTTGTTTTTATAATAGTTAAAATTTTTTTTAACATTTATTTATTTTTGAAAGAGAGAGACACAGAGTGTAAGTGGGGGAGGGGCAGAGAGAGAGGGAGGCACAGAATCCAAAGCAGGCTCAGGCTGTGAGCTGTCAGCATCAGAGCCCGATGCAGGGCTCAAACCCACAACCGTGAGATCACGGCCTGAGCTGAAGTTGGACGCTTAACCGACTGAGCCACCCAGGCGCCCCTGTTTTTATAATAGTTTTGTCACTGTGGTCTGGGTTTATTGTTTAGCCAAGATGTTCCACTAAATCTGTTTTCTTTGTGCTTTTGGTGTCATACCTAAGAATCCTTTGTCAAATCCAAAGTCATTAAGATATATTCCCATGTTTTTGGAATGGAGCTTTGTGATATTATCTGCTGTAGTTTTTAAATTTTTAAAAAGTTTTTATTTATTTCTGAGAGAGAGAGAGAGACAGAGACAGAGACAGCGTGAGCAGGGGAGGGTCAGAGAGAGGGAGATACAAAATCTGAAACAGGCTCCAGGCTCTGAGCTGGCAGTCAGCACAGAGCCCGACGCGGGGCTCGAAACCACGAACTGTGAGATCATGACCTGAGCCAAAGTTGGACGCTCAACCTACTGAGCCACCCAGGCGCCTCTATCTGTTGTATTTATGATACTGATTCATTTTGAGTTAATTTTTGTACATGGTTGAGGTAGAGGTCCAACTTCAATTACTGCACAGGGAAATCCACTAGTCCCAGCAGTACTGATTAAAGAGTCTATTATCTCCCCATTGAATGATTTTAGCCACCTTTGATTGCCATATGTTCATGGGTTTATTTCTGGATTCTCAATTCTATATCACTGCTTTTATATAGTCTATCCTTATGTTAGTACCACACTGGTTTGATTGCTGTAGCACTGTAGTAAGTTTTGAAATTGGGGTAGAAGTCTTCTAACTCTGTCCTTTTTTTTTTTTTTTTTCAATATTGTTTTGACTCTTCAGGACCCCTTGTATTCCATATGAATTTGAGGAGTGACCTTCCATTTCTGCATAAAACATTGCTGTAATTTTAATAGGGATTATAGTAAACCTGTAGGTTGCTCTGGGTAATGTTTATTTGAGAGAGAGAGAGAGAGAGAAAGAGAGAGAGAGCGCGTGAGCGCGTGTGAGTGAGAGAGAGAGAGAGAGAACGCAAGTGGGGGAGGGGCAGAGAGAGAGGGAGATACAGAATCTGAAGCAGGCTCCAGGCTCTGAGCTGTCAGCACAGAGCCCGACATGGGGCTCAAACTCACGAGCCAAGAGATAATGACCTGAGCCAAAGTCAGATGCTTAACTGACTGAACCATCCAGGTGCCCCTTATATGACATTTTTGAAATGACAAAACTGTGGAGATGGACATAGACTAGTGATTGGCAGTAGACAGAAATAAGAGGAGGGTAGTACTCTATTGTAAAGGCATAAATAAGATAGTTTCTTTGTGGTGACCCAAGATACAGTGCTAATCTTGACAGTAGCGGCAATTACATGAATCTATAAATAGGATCAAACTGCACTAGAGTATACACACATGGTAGTGCATTCAAAAACTAGTGAAAACTGAGTAAGGTCTGTAGTTTAATTAACTGTATTATACCAAAGGCAATTTCCTGGTTTTAATATTGTTCTATAATAAGATGTCACCATTTGGGAGAGATAGGTGAAAGTCTCATGGAATTCTAGGTACTATTTTTTGCAACCTTCTGTGAGTTTATAATCATGTCAAAATAAAAAATTACAAAATAAGGGGAAAGAATAAATCACTGGATATAAAACTAAGATATTAGAATAGATATTTAAGATATAAAATTTTATCCTTTTAAAATTTTAAGTTCATATGTTTTTTTTAAATTTTTTTGATGTTTTATTTCTGAGAGACAGAGAGACACAGCATGAGCAGGGAAGGGGCAGAGAGAGAGGGAGACACAGAATCCGAAGCAGGCTCCAGGCTCTGAGCTGGCTGTCAGCACAGAGCCCGACATGGAGCTCGAACCCATGAGCTGTGAGATCATGACCTGAGACGAAGTTGGACACTTAACCGACTGAGCCACCCAGGTGCCCAAAGTTCATATGTTTTTTAATATGTTGTATAATGTACTTATATATAATTTATAAATAAAAAATATGCACTGGTGACTCATGCTATAATGTTCTCATAGATACATGAATAAAAAAGTTTATAGTCCACTCTCTAAAGTATTAGCATATCTTTATTAAACTGTGAAAGATAAAATACAATAGGGTATTCCTATGTAATATTATCTCTTAAATATTATCTCTAAAATATTTATCTATTATTAAACAATAACAAGTTATAATAAACAATAACTGCAAGTATACTAAAAATAAGATTTTTTACTAAGTAGTAATGGAATGAAGCACCAGCCACTCTAGCCATTAGTACTTTATATTGCTTCTTTCTAGAAAAGGCAATCTTGATACACTTTTCCATCATCTGTAAAAAGCCTTTTTGCATCTAATGATGTATGTTGTTATTATTATTAATACTTTGTATATTCTTATTCATTCTCTTTTAGATAATTTGTGACTTAGAATTAATAATAGCAACAGCTTTGGAGGCTGTGAGAACACATGAAAATAAAACTGAAGCACCCATTTTTTGCTCACAAAGGTATGTTTGCTCTACAACACATATTTGAAGAGCAACTGGAAATTAGCAATAAAGATTAGCAAATTCAACCTTCAATTATCTGCAGACCATTTGTTCTTGACCAGTCTCTTTCTTCAACTGATGATTGGTGTTTTTAATACCTTTCTCAAAAAGAGCAATTTATGGTTCCATAGTGGAATCTGGCAAATGCAGACTGTTGCTAGATATTAGCTAATCAAGAGTTAAGCCACAAAGACTCTTATCTCTGTGTCTGTCACTTTTTGAGATACTGTTCTACAAAGTAAGTTTAGAATTATTCATGGAAATTTGTTAAATCTTGGGTGGACTTATAGCAAGTGATTAACTGGCTTACAAAATATTTAAAACATTTAAAGCCACTCCCTCAAATACGAGGATGTTCACACTACAGCTATACTGGTCTTTCCTGATTTGGTCAAGGAAAATAGGCAAAAAAAGATTAAATTTTATATACACTTTCAATTTTTTTGCTGTTTGGTTCATTTGATTAAAGTTAACTCATTGTTCATTTGTTGTGCATTCTTGAAAATCTTCCTGAGGGTAGTTGGCTCTCTAAACTGTGCTTTTTAAGATTTTACTTTGAAGGTAGAGCATCATTCACTACAACAAAACATGACTCAAAATCATGGAATGAGAAACTCATGTGAAGACATTAGATCTTTATTATTATACTGAGAGTCAAAGCCTGTGATTTATTTGTTTTTTGAAAGTAACTGACACCTTGTCACAGATACCTTGCTGTGGAGAGGTTAAAAAGTTGTCCAAGTTCCAGACAGCAAAAGAACAGCCTCTAAACTGCCAACATGCAACGTGCTTGGACAAGCACTTTCTTTTTACAATGAAGTAGTAACAGGATTACTTTTGCAGTGCAACCAAATTCAAACAGTGAAAGGAGCCACTCCAAACCGTGAGCAATGATGAAGGGCCAAGTTGATGGTATATACAGGAGCATTCCCCACTGGGCACCATGGCCAAACACAAGTTTTCTCTTCAAAGAAATGTTTTAGCAAATTACATATGCTTCAGCTCCTCAGCTACCCTCAGTTACGTTAGCAGTATGTTATCAGTACGCATGGGTAAGTAGCACAAACTGCTGTTCTGAACACAACATTCCCTTAGATTTCCAAGACAGTGTAAAGAAAGAGTGGAGAAAATAAATGTAACTCCTCTCATAATCCTGAGAACTATATGAATCGGTTATGGTAGAAGACAGATTAACCCACATAATGTGCACTTATCTTTTGGAACAGAGTAATTGGTGCCAGTGTTAATTTATTCATTTTATTCAGAGTTGGTGTGTACTAAAGTCATTAGGTCCATTTCTGAAATGATCATAATTACCTCCTACCTATCTTTAACTCAACATTTGAAAACCGGAAAAAAATTAACGTCTTGCTCCACATATCAATAAAGAGAGAGGGAGGGAGATAGATATGTAAGGACACAGAATTAACAAAAGTGTTCTATGGTATGCAAAGGAACCTTAAAGCTACTTTTCATTCCCTTAGAACAATGTTGAATGTATATGTTAAAATACCTTTGAAAAAGCCCAGAAGAAAACCAAAGCCTGGTTTAGGCAAATCTTTGACAAAACAATATGGAGCACATAAAGATAAATATTTTCATATACTTTGCTGTAGGATTAATAGATATACATAAATGCTTTTGTTTGTAGGAAAGACAACAAACAAAATGTTAAAAATCTAGGTGTATCACTGAAAGATTCTATAACTTACTGTATCTGATACTTAGATTATGGCAACATTTATCTCAAATTAAAATTTTAATGTGGAAAAATTAATGTGGCATTATCTATTTAGAGCCATATATCAGTCTTTTACATTATCACTATAATTCCTTTCATAAAATCAAAAGAAGAATGTTATCAATAATTCTAAAAATCACTCAGTCTCTGCGAGTCATCTAAATTCTCCAAGTTCAGTTTGTATAAAAGTCCTTTCGCATAACTGTAAACATTTACATTATTTTACATTTGGTCTGGAGAGATAAGGATTAGTATTTGTTTTATACGCCTATCCAGGCCCTCTTTGAATACCTATACCTATCATCTATTAACTGATCCTGAATGTCTATAACCTACAAGGGTCAAAGAGTAGCCCTGACCTATAAAAGAAGGAGCATGCCCTCCTCCAGAAAGGTTAAGCATGGACTCTGTGCACTGAGGCTTACATTTACTTCCCTGGGCCATTAAAACCTTCATAAATGGGTTCAAGAGGGAGCCACAAACATCTGACCTCCCTCCTCCTACCACTGTCTCCCACACTGTCACCACTATTTGTGCCTTATCAGCACCAATTTCATGTTGCCCTTCATCTATGTTATGTCAGACTACCAGAAGAAGCCCCAGAATCTTGGATCATCCCTCATCTTTTGCTTTAATCTCCATAAATGTCAATACATTTCCTAACCTGTCTCCTCGCACCCTCTCTTATTTTATTTTTATAAAAAGTTAAAGAATAAAAAATATAAGTCAATTTTACATGTAATAATCTCATTGGGAAAAGAACCCAATCTTAGGGTAGGAAAATATTTTGGCTTTTAACAGTCCTACTTAGTGGTAATTTTAGTATTGTGTAAAGTCTTAGCTTCAATTAAAGGTATCTGAGAATAAACTAAAAAACAAAGTATAAGTTTAGCAGGAGTCAGACAGGATCCCTTCAAACAAGGCAGTGGTCTCAAGCAGGGTTCAACTAGGGAGTCAGAGACCCAAGGAAAACAGGAACACTCTAGTCAGACAGACATTATGTGCACACATGCCCCTCTCCCCTGCTCGCTCTCTCTCTTTAAAAAAAATAAAAATAAAAAAACATCTAGAATCTGAGGTAAATATATTCCCCTTCATAAATTTCCCAGGTCTTCTCTGAGTGGCCATGGCTGGAGCTAGAGGACAGTCAGCACTTCATATTCCACGGGGGCCATGCTGCCTGATATCTTTCCCTGAGAAACCACATAGGCCAGGAATTCTTAGTCTTCAAAAAAGGAAGGGATACTAGAGGCACCCGGGTGTCTCCGCTGGTTGGGCATCCAACTTCGGCTCAGGTCACCATCTCATAGTTTGTGAGTTTGAGCCCCACGTTGGGCTCTGTGTGGACAGCTGAGAGCCTGAAGCCTGCTTTGGATTCTGTGTCTCCCAATACCAAGCAAACTGGGCACATGATGTAAGGAGGAGGCTCTGGGCAGTTATATGTTGGATGCCTCAACTTGGTTTCTCTTATCCTCTTGGAGACTTTAAGATCCCAGAGATCCTACTTTAATGTTAATTAAAAGAATTTGTAAGCCAGCATTCAAAAACTTAATTTATAGAGTTAATGCTTTGGATTTTATGTAAATTACCACCTGTCTCCTTTTTAAAGTATCCATGAAAGTTAAGTACATATGCTCATGAAAAAGGAACTGGAGTGAAACTAGTGAGTATGGTCAGTGAGCCAAGCAGAGAGTTTAATATGTTTTTTTCTCTAATTAATACGTTTTGACTTTTATAAAATCTTATTTGTCTTTATAATATCTGCTACATGCAAGCATTTTGGTTGTCGGCCTAGGGATGGATTTAAGAAATGACAGGAATGAAAACTAGGGATAAGTAGGGAAAAACATATAATTATGATAAACACTAGTGGTTATTCATATTATTTCAGCTAATATTGTCTAAAATACGAGAACCAATGCCCTCCCTAAATTGTTGTATTGACTGGATTGATGGGTTTTAATATGTTCTTTAAATGTACTTAACTACCTATAATAAACTTAGGTATGGCCAATGTAAAGTGTGTAAATCCATGATTTTAGACAACTCTGAAATGATTGATTATTGCAATAAAGACTGTTAGTATTCTGGCTTATAGTTCTAATGAAAAACAGAAGTAGGATACTTATTTATTTAAAGCAAGTGCCACTGTTAATATCAATAACATCATCATCTTTGAGATGAAAGGACAGCATTCTTGCCTAATATTATTAATGATCTTTTCAATTCATTTTATTCAGTGTTCATTGTTTAAGAGAGAGGTTTGGGTTGACAGAAAAATGGCTGCTACAAATCTAGAAATAGTAAAGACACCCAGGGCAAGAATCTTACTAACACTACACATAGGGCTGGGAATGGAAATTACAGTGATGCTGTTTTTAATACTATTAAATAGTAACAAACTCAGAAAGTATCAGAAATAGGCTTTTGTAATTTTCACTTTGCTCACCTCATTCTATCTCCCGCCTGGTTATACTTGACCAACAAAGAGCAAATAAGCCAAGATCTTATTGAGCATGTACCATATGAAATTCTTTAAAGTTCCAAAGTAATGTGGGGAAAAAAATTATATGCTTTTTCTTTTTGTGTGAAATGCTCAGGGAAACTATGCTAAATCACTTAGTATATAAAGAATCCAATCGCTTAACATGTGAAAGAGGTATTAATAAACAAAACCTGCTGCTGGAAGTGCGGGGGCGGGGGGTTCAGAGAGTGGGGGCTAGTGAAATAAATTACCGCATTTCCAGGTTGGGCAGGAGTATTGGTTTCTTTTCAGGTCAGACTGGCTGTCGCCACCAGTCCTGACAGGAAGAGTTACTGGAGTGATGCTCTACCTGTGATGACTGAGGGACACGAGACAACAGAACAGGAGGGAAATCATATCCCTACTACCTTGTAGATCACCACCAAAAGAAACCTGTTATCTGGGCTTTGTTTTGTTTTTCTTTTCATAGAGGATTAAGATTATTATCTTAATAAGGTATGTTGTTAAACTTGAATTTTGTATCAGTTTTGTAATCTAGACTTTAAAAACATAAATGTATACTGCATATATGTAAATTTACAATCCCTCTCTCTACATGCACTATATTTTGAAACATTTACTACTGAGATTCTTCCATTGAAATATTTCCATGCAAAAGTATTAACTATTAATTGAATCTGACATTTCTTAATGTAAGTTTTAAACACTTTATTTTACTATTAGGAAAAAAAGAAAATTGGAAATTCAAAAGACGAACTTCATGGAACTATACATTTGTGATAAATTTTGGTAGGGATCTTACACATTGGCTTTAACATATGCAGACTGAATCCTCAGGCTAGCATATAAATGTGAGGAAAGGGAATGTCTTGGATCAACTCTTCTCTACATAAAACAAATTGGTTTGATATATTTACTTGCTTATTTTTTACCTGACTAACTGGCACAATGCCTCAGTGATGAGAGAAGGATGTAAAATATTCATGCTTTTGTTTTGCTTCTGTCAACCTGTTTAACTGCTTGAGTCACCATATGATGTCCATCATTAGACTTTTATTAGTTTAGTATCTAGGAGAGGAATGAATTAATGAGTGCATGAGTGAAAGAATGATGAAGATTTATAGTTACTTGACTTGTCTTTACCTTTTTTTCCCTATTTATTATTTAGGAATAATAATATTATTGGGGACATCCTAAAAGAAAATCAGAAAACAGATGGTAATCAAGTAAGGAATATTATTCTAATTATAAGAGATCATTATTTTCATTACTACTTCTATTATCATTAATAAGTACCAGTTCTGCCCAAGAGCCTAGAAACTACTTAGTTTTGTCATCACCATAAAACTAGGAAATTTCATGGTAAGATCATACACACACATCATCAAATTTGAGTCATCTATTCAAAAATTTAGACAATATTGTAAAATCCAAATAAATGAAACTGTTAATCAAAATGCAACTGAAATACTGATATCTCCTTTATATGTTTTTAAATTTTTGAAATCCCTTAGATTTTTATATAACTCATTGAGACAAATTTGCTTTTCCCTATAAATATATTTTTTAAAATAGTTGATTCTTAATGTAATATTAAATATCTTTAAGAAAAGCTTCTGTAAGAAGTAAAAATAAATAATGAGGGTTCAGTGAGTTTTTCTCCAGTTCTTACACTGACATGCTTTCTCTGTGCTAATGCTACTGTTTCTTATGGCAGGAAAGCAGATGATTCCCTTTGGCATTCTCCTGCTCTTAAATCCCCAAAGCCACCCAAGAACAAATAATGAATTGTACAAATTCTTTAAAATTTCCAAGAATCACTTATAAAATATGGCAAAGCATAAAGCAGACTATGAGTTACGTATTAACATAAAAACTGTACAACTCTGTAAGTTACCTTATAAAAAGAAATTTGATGATTAGTTTGTCTAAGACTACAGTCCATATATAATAAGACATTTTATATAAGTCATTTCAAGTTGCTGCTTAATAAAGCCTTATGATTCAATAAAGTACAGAGAATTAATTACTTTCTCACCCTAGGAAACAGTGGAAAGTAAACCGAGAGGCTGATGGAAGAATACTTGCCCTATTACACTACACCTTTCCGTTCAGTACACAGGGGACATTAGTTCTGATGCCATTAAGTCTCTTTTTCCCCCTTTACATTTTAAAGGCTTCTTGGTTTAAAAATGTTAAGTTTGTGTGTGGTCTGTTTTCAGGAATGATTCAGATGGGCTATACATGTGCTATTTTTTTTTCTTATTTGTATAAGTGATGACATTTCTATACTTCTAATTTTTGAGAAATATTTTTAAAAATGTCAACTTTGGTTTAAGTTTTGATGAAAGCACAAGTCTTAATTTTATGTCTTTTTTCACATTTTGATGAAGAGACAAAGGTACACTTCATATTAGATGTTAAGATCAATCTTCCTTGCTTTTACTCTGACCTAGTGAACTTCTCTGGTAATCGTACACCAGAGAACAGTTTTGCTGTGGGCTTCAGTCTTACTAAATGCTTTAAACTGTTAAATAATTTATTCATTGACCATTGAATGAATATTATGCTTTTCTCTTAGCTGTAGTACTTTAAGGTGAAGTTTGTTATTATTACAGCATTCAGTGACTAAAAGTTTATCAAGAATAATCAGTAGTAACAGTTATCTTCAATCATATTCTCTGCATATTGCATCGTACGTCAACATTTCATACTGGTAAATATTTCAAAATGTTGTAACATTAGGAAGTGTTTAAAAAACAAACTTTATTAGCCAATTTGACAATAAATTATATTAAAAACAAAAAAATACAAATAAAAAATTAACTGGAAAAAATTAAAAAAAATAAAGAACAAACCTTAAGAACAGTGGTTCTGATTTCCTAGATGCTTTCTCAATTCACTGAAGCCTCGAGTATTTATTTTAAAGTTGGTAGTGCTGCATTAATATCACTAAGGATGATAATGTGTACTTGTATTAACAATAGCCTTATTGAAAGCAGTATCAGGCAGTTTAGCTTTTAATACTGCAAGTTGGATTGTTCTCACTGTGTTAATCTGCAAAGTTTATAATTCTCCCCACAAAATCATGTTTCAGCAAAGTTTTACTAGAAGCTTCAAGTTTCCAAGACCACTTGTATTCACATGGAGTTTACTGGTATCCACAGAAGAATTAAAGTTATTTAATGACTGAGCAAGCAAAACATAGAAAAAGAAATGAACAATGTACTTTTTCAGATAAAACCTAGACTTTTTTTTGAAATGCTTATTTATTTTTGACAGAGAACAAGTGAGCGTGAGTGGGGGAGGGGCAGAGAGAGAGGGGATACAGATTTGATGTGGGCTCTGCACTGACAACAGCAAGCCTGATGTGGGGCTCGAATTCACGCACCGTGAGATCATGACCTGAGTCTGAGTCAGACGCTCAACTGACTGAGCTACCAGATGCTCCATAGACTCATTGTTTATTTATTCACATGAGTGTCTTAGGAATGTTAAGCAAATATTCCATTATAACTTATGTTTATGTTTAAAGTTAATGCTGAATTGGTATATTTTTTACTGGACCAATTTGTTTACTTGATAGATAGGCCTAATCAAGGTAGGATAAAAAACGAGATTTGGATTTAGAAATAAAAATATACTGACTTAAAAATAAAATATATGTAATGCAAATAGTCAGCTTCAAATTAAGGTTTACATAAAATAATCAAGCTTTTATATAAATGAATAATATTTTAGTTAAGAAATGGAAGCTTGAACGCTGGGTAAGTTGAATTTTTGATAATGGAAGTCTGGGTAATTTGAACAAACCCTCCTGCTCAGTCAGAAAAACATCCAATTGATGGAATAAGAGAGCTAACATGGACTACAGAGAGGATTCCTGTATTTATGGCAGCTTTTCACTCGAGACCAGCTCTAACTCATGGAAGAAGCTATTGAAAGATAAGAAGCTAGCTACCTTTTCAACACTGTTGAAAAGGGTCCAGGAGGAGACAAACTGGAATCAAAGCCTACTAAGAAGAGGGTCCTGGTAAAATTACTAGGAGAGAGCAAAAGATTTCTTAGTGAAGTGATGGAGATGTGCTATATCTATACTGTCCAACAGAATGGTCATCCACCACAAGTGGCTATGGAGAACTTGAAATGAGGCTAGTGTGAGACTGAAGAAGTGAATTTTAAGTTTTCTTCAATTCTGATTTAAATTTAAATGGTTATATGTGGTTAGTAGCCCCTGTACTGGACAATGCATGTTTGTATGAGGAGATTCAGGAGTATTTGTTGTGGCACTGAATATTATATCAAAACTCCAGACTGATTAAAGACAGAATGGTGTACAGAAGGATTTCCTTAAGAAGACATAAAGAACACCAAAAGAAAAAGACTGATAAAACTGATTATATAAAGTAGAAAACTCCCCTACAATTAAGATACATAAAATTTAGGGGGCACCTGGGTGGCTCAGTCGGTTGAGCATATGACCTCAGGTCCAGTCATGATCTCGCAATTCATGAGTTCAAGCCCCGCACAGGGCTCTGTGCTGACATCTCAGAGCCTGGAGCCTGCTTCAGATTCTGTGTCTCCCTCTGTCTATCCCTCCCCTGCTCTCTCTCATGTTCTCTCTCTTAAAAATAAACATTAACAAAAATTTTTTAAAAAGATACATAAAATACAAACACTGTAAAAATTAGTAATAGGACTGGGAGAGGACATCTGAATAACACATAACTGACAAAAGACTGGTAATCAGATTCTACGAAAACTCACAAAATAACAGAAAAAAGACAACTACTCATAAAAAGCAATACAAAAAGAAAAGGCAATGATACTGTTTTTTTTTTTAATTTTTAATGTTTTATTTATTTCTAGGAGAGACAGAGAGAGAGAGAGACAGCGTGAGCAGGGGAGGGTCAGAGAGAGAGGGAGTCACAGACTGAAGTAGGCTCCAGGCTCTGAGCTGGCAGTCAGCACAGACCCCGATGTGGGGCTCGAACCCACGAACCGCGAGATCATGACCTAAGCGAAAGTCGGACGCTTAACTGACTAAGCCACCCAGGCGCCCCAAGAAAAGACAATGATACTGTTAAAGTTTTGGGAGAGAGTGTGTGCCACAATACAATCCTATCTTCCCCAACCAGAACACAGCAGGGGATGGGTTGAGGGTGAAGAGGGAGGGAGAGAGAGAGGGAGAAAGATAAGAGACAGAGAACACAGAGGAATCAGAAACACAGAGATCAAAATAAAAAATATGTATTTTCTTATAGGACAATGTAGCTTATATGTATAGTCACATGGGTTTCTTAACATTTTACCTCTGAATTAGATAGATTTACCCATTCAGTCACCACAAACTCTTCCTTAGGGGCAAACCTTCTCTATAAGCTAAGAGTAAGGGAGACTACCATCATGCCACTTCTGTTCTTCCAGATAGCTCCAAAGAGAATAAAGTGTTCAGATGGGGTGAGGTGGGCATGCTCAGTTCCCAAAGTTCTCAGTTTTATCCAAACCAATCAATCAGTTAAGACATTCCTTATCATGGAAGTGAGGTAACACTGTACAGTTGATTATACATGACAAAAATACCTAAAGATAGGGTTTGTATTTCTCCTGTAGTAATATCACTTGAATGAATCAAATAGTAATTTCACTTTTAAAATTACTAAATGAATACGAACAACAGTGTTCCTTCTTTTACTTTTCTGAATTATTCTGCCAAACTGCTTGTAATTGATATCCATCTACCACAAGTTAGCAGTCCATGAAAAGGGCTTCCTAGATAACATGAGGAAGGCATTTATTAAGGTAATGGGTTGAAAGTGACATCTCTTTAAAGTATTGCATGGAAGCAGTTTTTTAAATCTCTGTACTCTTTTTAGATAATTTTCAGGTAACACATAGACGGAACCCTTCTGTAGCATCACAGTCAAAGGGCTGAATCCTGTAAACATAGATCTTGATGAAATCTTAGGCAATGTTTCCCTACAAACTGGCTGTGAACGTTCTTCACAGTATTCACACAACTGAAGAGTGGATTTTGTAACAAATATGAACAACAAAAAGTCCCCAATACTACCAGACAGTATAGAAATCATGATTCTATCTGATAAACCCACTGATAGTAGCACCTGATTTCCTTCAGGCGTCATCAATTCTGCTTTTATTCCTGTGAATACTGGTATTATTAACTCCATCCACTAATCTATGAGAGGAAGTCTTTTAATTGGAGTAGGAGGAGGAGATAGAGGTACCCTTCAGACCCTTTCTCATTCTGCTAGCTCTATTAAACTATGCACAGGAAAGATGGAAATCTAACTAGAAAAGTGATACTTCAAAGTCCTCTATTCATCTCTGTGAAATCTGGCCATGACCATGAAATCAGATGAGGTTAGATACAGAAAGCACACTGCTTTATTTTTTGCCTCGATCATTAGTGTCGAGATGGAAAACTGATGAAACAAAATGTGACACATATTTTTCCGGAATTAATTCAGATGCTGGTATGATGCCAAAAGTGCTATTAGTGAAGCAGAGATATATCCACTACTTCAACTTCTGGTGCATACAACAGCATTAGGAGCTTCTCTTTACCATCTCTTAACCCTTTGAACTGATGTGCATTTTTGAAAAGAGAATAATGATGACAGTATCATTGTAATATCCTTGGACTATTACCTAGGAAGAATGTATTTCTAATATTCAAGTGACTTTAGCAAATGGGTAAGATTAAAATGAACTCAGACCCAATGAGTAGAAGCAATCCAGGCAACAGGTCAGTGTAGACAGGGGAAGGCAGTGATCAGGAAGGAAGCCTAAGGTGGTAGCCAAAGTAAGCAGACATGGTCAGGGAAGTAGAGAGAAACAGGGGCAGAAGCCTTGTTCAGGGTATGGCCATACTAGACAGTCCATCTTAATATTTGTATACAAAGTGAGAGCTTCTATCTTATCATTAGCAACTTCATCTGAATATGACTAGTTTAAATTAAAAGTGATTTCTGGGATTAGTATAGTCTGGAAAAGCCAAATTACAGAAAAGGAGGTTCCTGTAGGAAAATAACTTAAAAGGAACGGAGTTAGAGTGTGGCTCTAGTCCCTGGGAATATGTTCCAGGTCTCAGTTGTAGTAAACTTACAACTCTGAGCAGATGATAGGGAATGAACAAAGTAGGAAAAAAAATCATAAGTGAATAAATTTCCTACAAAAGACGGGGAATATGGAAGAATGGGAATATCACAGGGTAGGGTTTCTCGGTATCAACCATAATAACATTTGGGCCAGATAATTTTTGTGGTGAGTGGCTGTCCTATGCATTGTAGGATGTTTAGCAGCATCCCTGGCATCTCTACCCAATAGATACTAATAATACTTCTCTCCAGTTACCAACCAAAAATGGCTCCATCTGGTCAAATTTCTGGGCAGTCACAACTGCCCCTGCTTTAGAGGAAAAAGCAGTCATTTTAGATGCCATCTTGTCTCACAGGAGTGCCCCCTATTCAATTTTATTTATTTATACAATATATAGTTTCTCTGTTGCATAAAATAGAGAATAGTGATTTATTTATTAGTCACAACACTGGACTACCGAGAGTCAAAACAGTGAATCTATTTGTGGGAAAACCATTTGGTACCTCTCTTTTTTTTTTTTTTTAAGTTTTTAAAACAATTTTTTTTTAAAAAAATTATGCACACGTGTGCATAAGTGCATGTACAAGCAGGGGAGGGGCCGATGGAGAGAGGAAAAGAATCTTAAGCAGGCTCCACATTCAGCCAAGAGCTGAGGCCGGGCTCAATCTCAAGACTGGGAGATAATGACCTGAAAAGAAGAGTCGGATGCTTAACTGAGCCATCCAGGTGCACCTCTCTTTTTTATTAAAAAAAAATTTTTTTTTGAGGGAGGGAGGGAGAGAAGGAGAGAGGGAACGAGAAAGAGAGAGAAAGAGAGAGAGGGGGAAAAAAAGAGAGGGAGAAGAATTCCAAGCAGGCATTGTGCTGTCAGCACAGAGCCCAATGTGGAGCTCAATTTCACGAACTGTGAGATCATGACCTGAGCCAAAATTAAGAGTTGGATGCTTAATCGACTGAGCCGCCCAGGTGCCCCTCATTTGACATCTCTTGAGACATCTCTTCCTGTATTTTAAATTAATATTAAAAACTACAGACATTTAACCATTTTTCGTATGCTTACTTCGTGCTACCTAAGTCAGACTATAAGTTTCTTCTTTACAGAGTATCCACTACTAAGCTTAGCATATTGTCTCACTCATAGCAGAAATAGTTGCTTTTATTGATAGGATTTAATATAGCCAATAAAAATTGTTATATTTGTTTATGTGATTTAATGCTGTCAAATCCAATCTCAGTTTAGCCTAGATGCAGACCACCTTCATGCTTTTTCTTTACTTTGTTCCAATTCTCCACATCTTTTTTCCAATAACTCCATCAGCCGAGGGGTGGGTATGGCATGCTCAATATGCTTAGTGACTGGTAATCACCTAAAATATACATGTGAAGATGGAACATGTGTTTCTGAGCCTGGGTTATGACTGGATTCACTGCATCACCAATTCCTAACATGACTTTCTATGCATTGAGCAATCATATACTAAGCATATACAACATACAAACCTTTGTATACAGGTTAAATAGATATAAAGATAAACGACTTGATTCCTGCCTTCAAAGAACTTACACCCTAGAGTCTGAGATACAATGCTGCAATAGAGATATATACAAAGTGATATGAGAGTGCAAAGGAAGCAACTACCAAGTCTATCTCTGAGGTATGAACAAGGCAAAAAGTTGCACTAGATCACAGACGACATCTTCTCTGTGTTTTGTAAAATGAGCCAGAGCTGGTTAGACTGAGGTGGGCAGGGCATCTGTGAAGGGAAAATAATGTACAAAGGCTAAAGCAATGAAGATATGTACATAATCACTTTTCTGAACAAGAGGATCTGGAGCATAAGGTTTAACTCCAATTAATGAGCATCTGAAGGTCTTGAGGCCCTTTCATACACGGTAAATTAGCAAAATGGAGGGAGACTTTTACATAAGATGTATTTGGAAGCTTAGAATTTTAATATCCAGGAACCAAATATGTAATGTTATTTTCTGAATCTCATATTTTTAAAAATATTTAAAGCACATGCTAATACGTGGATCTTAAAATTCAGAAATTATACCAATAAGCCAATAAACAAGCTTGAACAGGAATACCGGGGTATATTCATATATAAAATTATTTTTCTCCTATTTTAAATTAATATAGTTTTACATAGGGTGATGTTCAAAGAAAAGTTACCGAGTAATAAGCAATTTCCACTGTTTGCCTTTTCCTGTTTTATTTCCTCCATCTAAATGATCCTTCTTTATCAAACATTATTTAGTGGATCACAGTGAGACTACTAAAAAGACAAATACAAGAATTTTTTTTCATACAAGAGATTGAAAAAGTATTTGTGCATTTAGTCCCATTATTTCTTAACCTTTTACAAACATTCACCATCCACCTGTGATCAGCTGCAGAATTAGACTGAATCAGCACAAAATAATATTTTTTAAATTATTGACATATGATGTTATACTAGTTCTAGATGTACAATATACCGGTTTGAGAAAAAATAATGTTTTCTGAATCTGCATATAAAAACCCCAAGAAGTTTTTGAAAAAAAGTATGACCCAGGGAAGAATGGTTACATGAAGTAATGATAGCCACAACCAACAAATATGTTTGTTTAGTGTTCTATAGAAATAATCTCATATACTTAAACCTTTAAGAAGGATGTGTATTTAGGAATAATGAATAGAAATTCACCTGATAAAGCTGCAAATTTAAGGAATTTATCAACTGCCTCAACATTGCTCTACAGAACAAGAACGAGCTGATTTACAGAACTCTGGGGTCCAGTACAACATCTAGTAGTCTACAGCTATTAGGATGTCTAACTATAATCTGATGTCATACCATATATATGATACATAATCTGATGCTTTTATGACTTCATAAATAAACCATCAAAACAGGATTATTTTTTATGACCAGAATTTTAAAATAGAAATGGTTCAAATCAAGACTTTGGAAAAGATCAGAAAGTTTTGAGGAAGGGAAAAGACTAAGAAAAAAATATTGTTAATTTGGAGCTAATATTTGAAGTGATAAAGCAGTTCTACCCTAGCATAAAAGTGCAGTCTCATCACTGAAGCTCATGTGATCATCCATGATTAAAGAATAGTCTATGAAGAAAAATGAGAATGATACTCTTTCTGCCAAAGATTCTGGCTCTTATTTTGAGTGCACTGCAGAAATGTTATCAATATTTTATGACTGTTAGTATTTTACAGGAGAGTTATTGCTTTTATTTCAAGGATATAGATGTTTAAAAACATAATTTGTCAACTACACTTCAATAGGAAATGACTTTGACAGATGTCAGAAATAGAAAACTCGTTTACAATTTTAATGTTATAATGGAAATCATTGGGAAAAACCATTTTAATAAATAGAAAGCTGTTGCAGAGCAAACTTTGTAGGAATGTATCTATTAAGGAACAGATCCTAGAATAAATAAATCCTTAAAATACGCAGAATATTAATTTACATGAACTACATAATATTGTACTCTTTAACACCACAGAGTAACAGTGAAATATTGAGAATAAAAGTAATTTCATTTCTTTTCTTTTTCTTAAACTCCAGAAGCATAATATTTAAAAGCTAGAGTTCAACCCTTTTACCCTAGAGAATAAAGAGTTGTGGAGGATCTTCATGTTAGATATAATTAATAAAATGACTCAATTATTAGAGTCAGCAATAAATATAGTTTTGATTGCAGAATTTTCTAAGCTTCAAATAGAAATATTCAAAAGAATATATATTAATATTCCTAATACATAAAGACTACTGTCTCTGTAATATTCTAATTACAAAGAGAAAATGAAAATTTCAGTATATTCTTGGTCAGAAGTGGAATTCAATGGTCAAAAGTGTCCTTAATATTTTCTTTCTTTTTTTTTTTTTTTAATTTATTTCTAGGAGAGAGAGAGAGAGAGAGACAGCGTGAGCAGGGGAGGGTCAGAGAGAGAGGGAGTCACAGACTGAAACAGGCTCCAGGCTCTGAGCTGGCAGTCAGCACAGAGCCCGACGCGGGGCTCGAACCCACGAACCGCGAGATCATGACCTAAGCGAAAGTCGGATGCTTAACCAACTAAGCCACCCAGGCGCCCCAGTATTTTCTTCTTAAAAGTGGTTTCATCCTTTCCAGAATGAATTTAGGGGATGACTGTGCAGATGTAAATTAATAGTAACAACTTCATAAATGTGAGATGATGAGAAGTAAAGAGCTTACAGAAGAAGTGATTGTGGAAGATTTGTTTCAGAGCACACTGTAAACACAAATGCATAAACAGTAAAAACCAATGTAGGATGAGCCTTGAATTCTCGCTTTTGTCACCATTTATATTTTTGAATGCCTGGATTTGCTATCTTATTTACAAAGTAATAATAACAAAATAGGCATTTACGTGTATGTGGCTTCTTCTTCCCAGTCTTTCCTTCTTTATCCAGGCCCATCCCCTTCTTTTCTTTCCGTTAAAAAGCAGTGTCCAGGAGCCACTGCAATGACAATCTTTTATGTAGCTCAGCCTGCATGTGCTCCTTTCACATGCCAGCAAGTGCCATTGATCAGAGTATTGCAGGTACTTATTCTGCACCCCCAATACCTCCCATACCTGTACTCCCAATTTTTGAATGGTCAAATAGCATATGGTGTTTCTACAATGAAGGTATCATCTTAGGAACATCTCAAAAGGCTTTACACTCCTCATTCCCAAAGACATATACGTTCAGTTCTTTTATCACTTTGTACATGAATACAATTTATGTTATTTTCCTTTCATGATGTTAAAGGTCAATATTTTTTAAAATATGAAATCTTAAGGAAAACTACAAGCCATGATCAAAGCATTCAGTTAGACACTCCAACTAGAGTTCAAATTAAAAATGATGTATCTTTTACAAGGTTATTAGATTTTAGAAAACTAGAGCTTACAAATCAGCAGACTACATTACCTTTAAAGAAAAGAAAGCATCCAGCTTTGACATGCCCACCAACTTATATCAGAACATGTTATAATTATTTACTAAGCTCTAAAAGCTGTTGTAGGCAGACTACAATAAAGTCAAACTGCCTGCTCTAAAAAAGGCTTAATCTTGGAAAAGTAAAAGTAAAGCCTCTATCCTTTATAATTTTTATTCAGCTTTCCACTGCTTGTTTTATAAAAATCATTCCTTATTTTATTCAGTCTGTAGTCATAATATCCATCTAAGATGTATCAATATATTATCAATATCAATCATACTATTATTAGTTGTGAACTAAAATGTATGTATGATCTGCCTCCAAAATAATTTTTACACAGGATTTCCTAGGCTGCTATGTTATTAATTATTAAAATCTACAAAAATGTTGATATTACATTCTCATCACAAATTTGTGACTTTAAATGTTTAATCAAATTAGCTGCAGAAGATCCAAAGCTTAGCATTTTGAATCTGTGCTCTGACTTTACCTAACAAAAGTCCCCTTGAAACACACCTGGAGAAGATTTCTGATTAATTCATAGAGAGGTCAATATAACACTTAGCTTCTTTCTTTCTTTCTCTTTTTCTCTTTCTTTGTATCTCAGAGAGAGATGGGGGGGGAGAGAGAGAGAGAGGGAGAGAGGGGGGGGGAGAGAGAGAGAGAGAGAGAGAGTGACAGAGACAGAGACAGAGAGAGAGAGAGAGAGAATGTGAGTCTCAAGCAGGCTCCACACTCAATGCTGACCCTGATGCAGAGCTTGACAGGGCATTGGCAGGGCTCTATCCCAGGACCCTGAGGGATGGTGACCAGAGCCAAAACTACAAGTTGGATGCCCAACCAACTAAGCCACCCAGGCAACCCACAACACTTAGCTTCTAAGTAACTTTTTAAAGTACTTGCATATTGTGGCACTAAACTGACTTTTACAATAGGATAACAAGAAAACAGTAACATATTTTTAGAGCATATAAATTGGAAGAACTACTACATGTTTAAGATGAAGCTCGCTTTGACATTCCTATCCTATTTCCCAAGTAATGCCAATTTTACTTTAGTAAGCATTATGAGTATGGCTCTGAAGAATTAAAAAAAAAAAAAAAGATGTGTGACAGGAATAAAATTTGGAATCAAACCTGAGTTCAAACATCAGTTTGGGTAATTTTGCTAACTTAGTATAACGTGTTTAGTGCCAGGTGGTATAAGTTTGAAATATGAGTATTCATTCATATTTATACTCTCACAAGGTTATCCTAAATATTAAAATAATATGTAAAATACAAAGTAAAAGACAGCATCAAAAACAAAGTTCTACAGTAGCTACTCTAATAATAGTTAATACTATGGTTGTTTTTGACGTTATGAGATTATTAATATTAGGTAGATAATAAACTCTAAAATGGGCATAATAACTATATCTATATCCTAAGGTGATAGAATACAAATTAAATGAGAAATAGGTAAAGCACCAATTCAGTGCTGGAATAAAGGTGCACTACATTTACTAACATTATTACAACTTTTCAGATACCTGGTCTCAATATCCCCTAAGAATGCATCAACCAAATCCATTTTTGGGAAGGGGTAAGCACTAAATCATCATCACCTAAGCTTCATCTTCTAAAGAAAGGGATAGCTTCCCTTCAGAAGGCCAGAGTTTTATGCTTGATTCTTGCAAACTAGAGCTTTGACTTGGCCAAATTCAACTGATCAACGCAATACAATAACTTATATGACTACTCCTAAAAATTTATTATTCTAACCAAAGAACCAGCATTATTGTGTATTTTATAGTGGCTTTTCACTGCTTATTTTCATTTTAGAAATGGTTATCCTAGCAATCCCTATCAAAAAACACCAGCATTCTTTACAGACAATCCTAAAATTTACAGATGCAACAAACAATCCTAAAATTTGTATGAAACCAGAAAAGACCCCGAATAGCCAAAGCAATCCTGAAAAAGAAAAACAAACTTGGAGGCATCACAATCCCAGACTTCAAGCTGTATTACACAGCTATAATCATCAAGACAGTATGGTGTTGGCACAAAAACAGATATTCAGATCGATGGAAGCGAATAGAGACCTCAGAAATGGACCAACAAACGTATGGCCGAGTAATCTTTGACAAAGCAGGAAAGAATGCCCAATGGAATAAAAACAGTGTCTTCAGCACATGGTGCTGGGAAAACTGGACAGCAACATGCAGAAAAAATGAACCTGGACCATTTTCTTTTACCATACACAAAAATAAACTCAAAATGGAGATAAAACACCTAAATGTAAGATAGGAAGCCATCAAAATCCTAGAGAAGAAAGTAGGCAAAAACCCCTTTGACCTTGGCCGCAGCAACTTCTTACTCAACATGTCTCCAGAGGCAAGGGCAACAAAAGCAAAAATGAACTATTGGGACCTCATCAAAATAAAACCCTTCTGCACAGCAAAGGAAACAGTCAGCAAAACTAAAAGGCAACCAATGGAATGGGAGAAGATATTTGCAAGTGACATATCAGACAAAGGGTTAGTATCCAAAATCTGTAAACTTATCAAACTCAACACACAAAAGACAAATAATCCAATGAAGAAATGGGCAAAAGACATGAATATATTCTCCAAAGCACACATCAGGATGGCCAATCGACACATGAAAACATGCTCAACGTCACTCATCATCAGGGAAATACAAATCAAAACCACAATGAGATACCACCTCACACCTGTCAGAATGGCTAACATTAACAACTGAGGCAACAACAGATGTTGGTGAGGATGTGGAGAAAGAGGATCTTTTTTGCACTGCTGGTGGGAATGCAAAGTGGTGTAGCCACTCTGGAAAACAGTATGGAGGTTCCTCAAAAAATTAAAAATAGAACCACCCTACCACCCAGCAATAGCACTACTAGGTATTTATCCAAGGGAAGCAGGCATGCTATTTTGAAGAGGCACATGCACCCCAATGTTTATAGCAGTGCTATTAACAATAGTCAAAGTATCGAAAAAGTCCAAATGTCCATCAATGGATGAATGGATCAAAAGGATGTGGTATACACACACACACACACACACACACACACACACACACACACACACACACACACAATGGAGTATTACTCAGAAATCAAAAAGAATGAAATCTTTCATTTTGAGACTATCTGGATGGAACTAGAGGACATCATGTAAGCAAAATTAGTCAGAGAAAGACATATATCATATGACTTCACTTATATGAGGACTTTAAGATACAAAACATATGAATGTAAGGGAAGGGAAGCAAAAATAATATAAAAACAGGGAGGGGGACAAAAACATAAGAGACTCCTAAATATGGAGAGCAAACAGAGGCTACTGGAGGGGTTGTGGGAGGGGGTTATGGGCTAAATGGGTAAGGGGCATTAGGAATCTACTCCTGAAATCACTGTTGCACTGTACTCTAACTACCTTAGATGCAAATTAAAAAATAAAGTGAAGAAAAAAAGGTTATCCTTGATCTTACTGAACAGAATTCCTCAGTAAATAACTGTGGTAGGAAGTTCAGTGTTTCATAGAGCACATCCAAATTACTGGGCAAATGATTTAAAAAATAAAATAAGACAATACTTAGCATGGTATAAGGTGTGAAGCATGAACTACTCTTATTTTTCATGATTGGATTTACTTCCTCAAAGTATGGACAAACGTAAAAGGGTAAAAATATTTTTAAAGGGTCTCACAATATTTAGGATGCTAAAATCCATAGATATTTGTACAGATACTTATTTTAACACATTTCACAGATGTATCATTCCTTTCTGCTACAGTATTTGAAATTAGGTTTTTAAAGAAAAACTAAATGTTTACTAAAATTATTATCTCTCATATTCTCATATTCACTAGCTTCCCCACTCAGTTGTGGCTTTAGTCTTGAAAAAAAACATCAGGATGTAGTCGTTAAGCATCTGACTTCAGCTTAGGTCATGATCTCACAGTTCGTGGTTTTGAGCCCCACATCCAGCTCTGTGCTGACACCTCAGAGCCTGGAACCTGCTTCAGATTTGGTCTCCCTCTCTCTCTGCCCCTCTCCAGCTGCCTCTCTCTCAAAAATAAATAAACATTAAAAAATATTTTTAAAAAAATCAGGTTGGGCCTAATGGAAGTTAAGCAGTGAACAACAATAAAAATCTATACTCTTTCAACTTCCCTTCCCTACCTTTCCCTTTCCTTCCCCTTCCCTCCCCTTCCTTCCTGTCTCTTCCCTTCACCTTTCTTCATTCCTTCCTTCCTTCTTTCCTTCCTTTTTTACTGCATTTAGATTAGAATTCTAAACAGTTTTTGCCAATGAACAGGACTGTTCTCTTTGGCCTATGGGCAACACATACATGCTACTACTATAAAAGTGCCAAGCTTTCATAAGGAAACTACAGAGTAAATATATAGCTTCATATTTTTATTAAGATGCTGAAAATTCATACGTAGCATAACTCATCTAATATGAAATGATGATGCAATAAGTTTCTATTCAAATTCTATTCAAACTTTAAATCCTGTTTAACTTTTTTCTAAGAAATATAGTATCTGTAACAAAAATAATAATACTGTTACGTACAATAAACAATAATTTATTGAGTGTTATGTGTCAAGCACTTAAGTGCCATATTATCTCATTTAATCCTTGAAAACTTATTATCTTTACCTTTTTGGAGAGAGGTAAAATAATTTGCTCAAATTCATATGAATAGGAAATAACAGCCAGAATCCAAGCTCACACTGGTTTTACTCAAAAGACCATGTTAGTAACTACTCTACTGCTTTTCAAACCTGGCTGAGTCTGTTTAAAAATATGGATCCCTAGGCCTGATCCTCTCTAAGATTCTGATTCAGTATGTCTGCAGCAGGGACAGAAAAGCCTAGATTTTTCAAACCTCATAATGTGATTATAATGTACATTCATTTTGGGGGAGTACAGTACTAGGTTAGTCTGCTTTCTTTCCCTTTAAGTTGTATATATCACAAAACCAAATAAATGTGAGAAATCTCAGATTTCTAGAGTTTCCTTTCCACCTGCCCCGACTCAAGATCAGCTTCCATTAACCAAGGCATAGCTTTTATTACAAGAAAATTGATTTAAAGCGGCTTTTGATGGAAATAACTGATGGGAGGGACATTAAGGGGGAAAAAAAAGCAAAGTGGGACTTAACTATCCTGTAATTGGATAGAACTTGTCTAGTCTTAGGGATTATTTTTCTTTCCATTCTTCTGCCACCTAAAGAAAGAAGAAAGGAGAACTACTGAAGGAATGGACCAAACATCTGTGGAGAATTCAATAACAACTATGAAGGAAGGAAAGCCAACAAAGTTTTATACTCCAAGTATAAAAATACAATTATTTACAGCTGAGAGGTTAAACAGGAACATCTGATGCCTAAGCAGACTAAGGTCCTAGAGAAAGTCAGCAAATATTTGAGAGGCTACTATGTGTAGGCATTGTATTAAGAACCAAGTTACCTATATTCTAGAGACATCTGATCTCATTAGAAATGGAAGAGTGTAATCAAAATCTACATATTCTGTTTGGAACAAGCTTCTGCTGCCTTGAGGAACCACTCATTTAGTGTCTACTCTTTTTCAAATCTTATACAAAGAATGATTAGCCTTATTGTCTAATGTTATTTAAGTTAGCAGTTTTAAATTAAAATTTTTTTTCCTGTAATAAAATCCAGGGAAATTCACAGTTCTAAAAAGCATGCAGCTTAAATGACTGATTCGTAATATTTTATGTTTCATAGTTTAGAAAGCATTTTCAGTATCTACATTTCAATTAGAAAATAATTAAGCATTTTTAAGTGGTAGGCAGAGTTAGTGTCATTTCTTCAATTTGATGAAGAAGAAATAGAAACAGACTGGTTTGGTGGCTTGAAGTCTAAAAAGTGGCAAATCAAGGACTTAAATTCAGACTTTCTGACACTGAGTTCACATGCCGAAGAGCTAACCCAGGCATTAATGAAGCACATCCAAACTATTTTTTGTAACAGTTAACCTATCTACTTATAATGACAAAACAAAAGCAAATGTATAGGTATTTCATAGATCGTGCAAGCTGGAAGAAACTATTAGGTTCCCTTTATAAAAGGGTCAGAGAAGCCAAAGCTGAACACAAGTGAGTTTGGGCAGAACTGGGTTTGGAACGTAGAGACTCAGTTAAAACAATCAGTGGGTCCAAATCTGTTTTTGTACGCCACTCACACTTAGAACAGTTTCTACATTTTAAAAGGTTGTAAAAAACAGAGGAGGAGGAGAAAGAGGGGGAAGAAAATGGTGGGGTGGGAGGCCATGCAGAGACCATATGTGGCCTGCATAGCCTAAAATATTTATTATCTGGGCCTTTACAGAAAAAGTTTGCAGACCCTCATTTTAAAGAATAAAGACATACTGAGATGTAAGAACAAAAAGAAAACTACCCATACACCCTAGTATATCAGGTAATAAAATACAATTTTAAAATGTAGTTAAAACTTCCATATAAAGGAGAAATTAATGACAACATCCTCTTCTCCCTCAAAACACCAAAATGTTTAAAACAAACTATTTTCAGGTTTTAAATACCTGTGTTATCAGGGATTTCTCTGGTTGGAGAATCATGGGATTTATTACTTGTCTATAATGCACAAAAACATAAGAACTAGGATACAGCATTCTAGTATGAATACCAAAAATACAAGTTACCTTGTTTAAATAGATATATAATCCATTCCTCAAAAAACAAGTCAAACTCTGGCCCCTGCCTACTAGTAACATTGGGTATTAGCTGTCAGTAGTGACCCTAGATGACTTCCTACTACAGTGCCAGCCACAATTACTTTTAAAGCCAAAGGTACCACATATGAACCTCTATAAATATTAAATCTGTCTCCTACCACCACAGTGGTTAAAGTAGCTATTTTTTTAAAAAATCACTTTAGTTCCAAATTGTACCTGTAAAATAGCTAAATCAATGGTTATACTACTAAGTTCTTTATTAGCTTTCCCTTTCCTTTAGAATCACATGCTCAAAACACCTTATATTCTTTCTGATAAAATTCCCCTGAAAAGAACACTATTTCAAGTTAATGACTTTAACAGAATGTCCAATGCTATAAGCATTAATTCTTATAGTAGTTACAAGAGGGTGACATTTATTATGTGTGTGTTCACATGGATGGAAAATTGTGTCAAGTTCCATTCCTGATATGTAGATACTCACACACAGCGTGGTGTGTGAGTTGATGATTTGAATATTTTACCAAAAAAGCCCCAACATTCAGATACTTGGGTGAGGAAGCAACCTGTCTGTTCCCATTCTACTCCTCCTTCCAGATTTTAAGCGTCTGCAGGAAAAACTGCCTATAGCTCTTCTCCAGTTAGGTACACTAATTTGAGAACAGTTCCTCAAAAGGTATTTTTGTTTTGTTTTGTTTTGTTTTTGGTTTCTTACTGTGCTTTATAATGCTAGGCCCAAGGATGTGGGGATATAAAAAACATAAACAGGTCTTGGAAGGAAAATTGGTTGGGAGAAGGCGGAGGATAAAAGTGTAACACTGTCTATTAGCTCCCTCTAATCCATAAGCTCAGAGGCAGTTCAAGCATTGTTACTCAGATTTTAGTGTAACTGAGTTTCAGAATCTGGAATGGACCATATGCAGCTGTGAGAAGCCTATCTGCAGGGATTAATGAAAGCACAGGGGCATGTGGAATTGAAAAGTACTCTAAATTTGCAGCAACATTTTATTTTTACTATTCTTTATTACAAATGTAATACGTCCATCATGCTATGGGTTTTAAAGAGGTTGTGCACTATCATTCTTAATACTATTTTATTGGAAAATGTGAATTGGAACAATTTATACACAACCCATTTTTGAAAATGCAGTTCCTTCTTAATCCTCCTGTTTACATAAAACAAATGTAGAATTTATTAAATATTTTTAGAGATGAAACACATAAAAATTTCAGGAGATCAAACCCAATAAGTTCTAAAGGAAACAATGTGGTTTTTCCCAAGAAAACAGAGGTCTTACAAAATACAGAGATTTCACAGTTTATGTTTTGATAAGTAAAATTCCAGAGTAAGTCACCAACTGGGGTACTGTGTAACAATGTGAATGGAGATATGTTTGTTTCAAAGTTCATTATATTTACTAGCAGATGTAGAAAAAACCTGGGGATCTGACATGGATTTATAGAAGTTGCATAATAAAGAGTACTTGGGGCACCTGGGTAGCTAAGTTGGTTAAGTATCTGACTTCAGCTTAGGTCATGATCTCACAGTTCATAAGTTCGAGCCCCATGTCAGGCACTGTGCTGACAGCTAAGAGCTGGAGCCTGCTTCAGATTCTGTGTCTCCCTCTCTTTCTGCCCCTCCCCTGCTCGCTCGCTTTCTCTCTCTCTCTCTCAAAAATAAATAAACATTAAAAAATTTTAATAAAGAGTAATTATTCTTCAAAACTAATTTTAGGGACTTGAATGTTTGTAGACTAAATTCTTTATTTGTTCCTACAATGTTAATGAAGGTTCAAATAACTATAGAAATGATTAAACAAGATTTGATATCCTAAGAACTATCATAGTACGGGAAAAAGACATTTTTCCAAAGAAGACATAGAGATGGTCAGCAGACACATGAAAAGATGCTCAATATCACTCATCATCAAGGAAGTGCAAATCAAATCTACAAAGAGATATCTATCACACCTATAAGAATGGCTAAAATCAACAACGCAGAAACAACAACTGTTGGTGAGGATGTGGAGAAAGCGGAACCCTCTTGCACTGCTGGTGGGAATGCAAATTTGTGCCGCCACTGTAGATGACACTATGGTGGTTCCTCTAAAAGTTAAAAATAGAACTACTCTATGATCCAGCAATCGCACTACTAGGTATTTATCCAAGGAGTACAAACATACTAATTCAAAGGGATACATGCACCCCAATATTTATAGCAACATTATCTGTAATAGCCAAATTATGGAAATAGCCCATGTATCCACTGATACATGAATGAAGTAGTGGTATATACGTGTGTGTGTTTACACACACACACACACACACACACAAAAAAGAATAAAATCTTGCCATTTTCAATGACGTGGATGAAACGAGAGAGTATTATACTATGTGAAATAAGTCGGCAGGAGAAAGACAAACACCATATGATTTCTTGGCAAACCAACAAACAGACTCAACTACAGAGAACAGACTGATGGTTATCAGTGGGGAGGTATGAGGAGGGATGGGTTAAATAGGTGATGAAGATTGAGGAGTGCACTTGTGGTGAGCATTGGGTATTGTACGGAGATGCTGAATCACTCTATTGTACAACTGAAACTAATATTATTACACTGTATATTGACTAACTGGGATTTAAATAAAAACTTAAGAAAAAAAGAACTATCATAGTATAATTTGTTCCCGCCTGACTACAAAACGATACAAACTAAGAGAACAAATGTTTCAAAAAGAACACCAAGACCTGTATTCCAAAACACAGCCAATGAAGAATAAGAACTAACAGTAAGACATGCCAGGGAGGCAGTGTGCCTTTCACAGGTGCATTAGCTTATCTTGAGAACATGCCTTGGAAGCCAGGGGGCCAATGTGGCAGGAACACCGGAAGGGGCAAAGTAAAATTTGTAATAAGAACCTCAGGAGACACCCCTACATGTTAACTTTAGAACTGAGCAGAAGAGGGCTAAAATAAAAATTGAGTTTCCTTCCTAAGTTAAAGAATCTTTGTTCTTACTACTTATAAAACGACTTTTAAATATTTATTATGGCAGTTGAAGGAAATTCACTGACACAAGCAACACTTGCTTTTAAAGAATCCCGGACAAAATGTCAGGGGGGGATGGGAGACTAAGTCTCTTTGCTTCTTAAAATGACAGGCTAGTTAAAAAGTAATCTTAAGATACTAACGGATACTAATTTTAAGGTTTATGAAGAAATCTTTTTTTCTAAGTAAGACGTAATAAACTAGCTTTCTCCGCAGCTAATATGAAGCGAGATTTTTGTTTCTGTTGTTTTTAATTCCAAAGCTTTTGGGTATGCTTAAAGTTGAATCAGCTTCCCACATAAAATACTAATGCTTTCATTTTATGCTGGGGGGCATGTTTTATTTCAACTAGCATCAACATGCTATCATTAGAGTAGCTCATTCCTGGCGGGAGAAATGAAAGAGATTTCGGAAATGCTTCAAGAAAGCGAGACATTCCTCTTTCCCCACCTCCCACAGGGCAATGGCAGTAAATTTAAATCAGTACTTGGGCCACAGGATCCCACTGCTTCCCTTACTACATTTCTGCTGATGGAAAGACTGGGTTTTGGATTTCACCTGCTGAGACTGAATTATTATCATCTTTTATCTATAGCACACTACCAGGAGGCTCCTCTCTTACTTAATATTTCCTTTCAGCTGCACTATCTGGCTACTGGCCCCTTCCCTCCATGCTCACTAAAAATGAAAAGCTATGCATTTGGTATAGGGCCTTGTGTGTATATCCACCCTTGAATATACATTTATTAGTACGTTTAATTTACATAAATAATCTTGTCAGTCCTTTTTAATAATCTATCATGTTTTTGAGTTATCTTTATATTCGTGTAGCACTGTGAAAGAGAAAAAGCACATTGAGGAGCTGGCTTGGTAGTATCAGCAAGGCCTTCATTCTATTACAAGCTGGTCTGACACTGTTTGGTCATCCCAGCAGAAATGAGCTGAACATAAGCCATTTCACAGAACATCAACATCAGAAAAGGTCACTTCGTGATTATAATGAATCAAGACAAAAATAAGACCACTGCATAACCATGTATAAACATAGACAAAATATGACCATTATCCAAGCCACAGAAACAACCAAAAATTCCCCATCCTGGCTAGAGTGACTGCTGCTTCTCTGCCAATTACGGCTTTGCCTCATTCTATTCTTTCTGCCTTATAGATAAGATTTAATTAAGATAAACCAATCATAAGATTACTTCTGCTTTCCGACAGTATCCAAGACAAAGCCAAATCCCACCTTTAACCTCTCACGGATCACCTAACACAAGTTCGGATCTTGTAAGTGCTTCCCCACGTCCTTTTGTGGAGATGTCCCACAGTTCCCCACAGGGTGTGGTACTCCCTCCCTGCAAGTAATAAACCCAATTTGTTCCACTACAGATGTATGTTCCCAAGGGTCTCTGGTGGGAGAGCATTGCCAACACAGTTATTTTATTGCTTCTGACTGCTACAGAATTCTACAGGATGCACCCATAACACTGTACTGAACTATTCCCCTTGTGACAGACACTTTTGTCTTCAACTCTCCCAGAAACAATTGTGAGGTAAACATTCTGGAATATACAGCATTACAGACCTGAGTTGGTTTCACTGTAGTATCTCCACAGATATGAGACTACTGAGTGACAAGTCATACCCATACTTTTTTTAATGTTTATTTTATTTTTTTTGGTGGGGGGAGGGGGGACAGAAAGAGAAGGGGACAGAGGATCTACAGTGGGCTCTGTACTGACAGCAGTGAGCCTGATGTGGGGCTTGAACTCACGAGCCATGAGATGATGATCAGAGCCAAAGTCGACACTCAACCAACTAAGCCACCCAGGTGCCTTGAGTCATACCCACACATTTACTAAGGATTTTGAGACTGCTTTTCAAACCAGCTACATCAATCTAGATTTCCACTAGTAATAAAGTGTCCCCATGACCCCAAATCTTCACCTACATTTTAATTTATCTACTAATTTTTCAAAAACTTTTTTCCAGATAGATGGGCATGATGTGTTAGCTATTTTTATTAGGACTTCTCTAATTACTTAAAAGGCTGAACATCTCTCTTCATACACCTGGCCATTCAGGAGACTCCTTCCATGAAGTGTTAAGTAATAACCTTTGTTTTTTAAAATATATATGGATTTCCCTTTCTTATTCTTGAATTTGTAAGCATTTCTCATACAGTCCATATGTTTATCGCTTTTCAGCTTTGATGTTGCAGATATCTGCTTCTAATCTATCACTGTCATGTTAAGTTTGTTCCATCCCTGAATTCACTGGACAGAAATCCTTAGTTTTCATATTATAAAGCTACCAATTTATTCCTGATAGTTTGTGCTTTGGGAGTAAAGTTCTTCCACATATGAAGGTCACAAAGATCTTCTCTAACATTGTCTTTCATTGGCTCTACAGTTTTACCTGTCACGTTTAGATCTTTTAGATCTTTGTTCTCTCTGTTCATGCAGTACGTGATATGAGGGAAGGTCCAAATTTATAGTAAACAGGTCTTCCCAAGAACCTACAAAGCAACATACCTCTTCCCTGCCTTGGGTCTGTTCTTGAGACCCCATTTTGGGTCTATGTTAACTGGAATTACATATGGTGAGAATGGACATCTTTATGCTCTTATGTGCATGCCTCAACAATGAACATGTTATAGTTCTTCATTTACTCAAGGCTTCATTCATATTATTTAGTAAAATTTTACAATTTGTTTTATAAAGGTGTTATGCAGATTTTTAGGTTAACACCTGAATGCATTATAATTTTTCTAACTATTGTGAATTGTGAACTGTAGTTACTGCTAACATGAAAAATAAAACTCTTGATTTTTCAAAGTATAGTTGCCTTTGCTAGTTCTAATGCTTTGTCTATATAGACACTATATAATTTCCAAATAAAGACTTATATTTTTCTCTTCTCTCCTCTCCTCTCTCCTCTCTGTCCATGTTTATTTCACTTTTTTTCCTTATTGGATTAGCCAGATCTATTACCAAGAATATCATCAGTCTTGGGTATAATCGTCTAAAACTTATTTAAAGTTTTAATTTGGATGTTTGTTATATAGGATTTAGTATTTAACTTTTATCAATTTGTAGTTTCCTTCTATCCCGAGATTTCTGGACTTGAGAATACTAGTTGCAAATTAGAGTTAAATTTTATCAATTATTTTTAAAACCTTTTTTAGATAATTATATGACTTTTTGGTCTCATGTATTTTCACTAATACACATTTCATAAAATTTTCTTATATTAAACCATCCTTGCCATTCAGAGATAAATACTGTATTTTTTTAAAAAACCTGTTGGATTTAGTTAGCTAATGTCTCACTTAGAATTTTCACACTTGTCATTGTAAAAGACTGACCTATAATTCTCTTTTGTTGTACTATTCTTTTGGAATTGAGGTTGTATAAGTCATGCAAAATCAGCCAGAAAGCATTTTCTCAACCCAACTTTTTTCTTTTCTTCTTCTTCTTTTTTTTTTTTTTTTTGAATATCTGTATGAGACAGGAGCTGTATTTCCTGAAAATTCAGAAGTATGTCGCAAGCTTATTCAACTTGGGGAGATATGTCTGTTTATTCAAATGTTTATTTCAGTGTAACAATTTTGATTTCCATTTCTTTGACAAATATTCTATTAAGTTTTCTACTTTTTAAAAAAATATTTGCTTTTTGTTTTCAGCAGTTATTTATTAAAGGAAATTAATCATAAAGAAGTTTTTGACAACAAACATTCTGAGTACAAATGAGATTCTTAAGAACTGATACCCAGACTGTACACTCTGGCCCTAATTTTAGGCTCAAAATGGCCCTAAAAAATGAGCTATCTAGAAAAAGTTCTGTTCTTACTCTCTGTAAAAAATGATCTGTCCATATGTGGATAGCAGCTTGAATAATGCAGAATGACAGGATAACATCTTAATGGGAAAAACCCTTTGAGAATTTATACTTCAAAATAGGTAGTGCTATTCAGCAGTAAGGGACTTAAACAGTAAATTCAACCAAAGAAAATTTGCTGAATATGCCATAAAGTGAAAATTTTTGCCTCTGAACCTGGCTTTATGATCTGTTTCATTTTGATAGTTTAAATCAATGCTCTTCTTTTTAAGTAGCAGATTATAGGAACATAAAGAAATGGGTTCAGGTATAGATTCAAGAGGGAACATTTCACTAAAGACATGAAAAGTTATTAGGGATATAGTTTGATGGCTAAGTTTAAGATTTCCAAATAACTAAAACTAATGAAAGACTGCAGAGTTAGCAAATTTATTATACAGAGACTATTAAATTGACATGATGGAACCTTTTCTCATGGGCTCAACTACTATATTATTCAATATAGCTGTGTATGCTGTCCCAGAGGGCCATAACAGGAGTTTTATAAACTGTTAGGATGAATGCTGACGTGCATCTTACTTTGTTTATCACTCAACCTAGGCCAAAAGACACTAATTAGAGTAGTTCTGCTACACAATGTTTATATACAAATTATCCTACTTCCTAAACCAAATGTTCCAAGAACTACTAAGAATGCATGGCAAAAAGCCACTGGTTGTAGCACCAAGTATGCTGTTTTACAAACAAAAAGAACAATAGACTCCAAAAGAAAAGAAATAATAGAAAAGTTAACATATGATATAAAGTGTGGTGAGCATGATTATGCCAATAGTATAGGTACTTAATTAAAAAACTTTTTTTAATGTTTTATTTATTTCTGAGAGAGAGACAGCATGAGCAGGGGAGGATCAGAGAGAGAGGGAGACACAGAATCTGAAGCAGGTTCCAGGCTCTGAGATAGCTGTAAGCACAGAGGTAGATGCGGGACTTGAACCCATGATCCGTGAGATCATGACCTGAACTAAAGTCGGACGCTCAACCAACTGAGCCACCCAGGCGCCTCTAGGTATTTAATTTTAGTAAGAATTGAGACTTCCAAATTAAAAGAAAATAAAAATTTAGAAACAAATTTAGAAATATTACATGTAATAAAGGTACATACATACATACATATACATATATTTTACATTCAAGGCATATTTATGGGAAATATTAGGGAAAAATTTTCAAAGAAAAATACAAATTAGTATTGCAAGGCCCTATTTTTGAGCTTTAATATTTACTGAGTGCCTTCTATATGCAAGACATTATGATTCCAAAGATGAACAAGACAAATGGTGTTTCTTGCCTTCAGAGAGTTTGCAGTCTAGTGTGGAAGTTGGTCAATCACTTGAGAAAATAGAATAAATATCGTGTAAAAAATTCTATGAAGTGTTGGGAGATAGCTTATAAGAGCATGTAATCCAGTCTAGGATTTTATTTTGTGTGTGCATGTTTGTATAAATGAATTTTAGAGGGAGGAAGAACTTTCTGGAACTTTCCTATCTTATCTGTTTTCTCTTCTGGGATGTTTTTCTTTTATACCATCTGCTTCTCAATTTGCCCCCTATCTCATTCCTCATGTCTTGAGATTTTACCTTATCTTTTTTTATTTCCCTCCCTGGCCATGATGCAGAACAATGTACATTTACTTTTCTGCACTGTTGAAAAATGTGTCCTAATAAAAACAGTGATAATATTGAAAATAATTATAATAATGCGCTTACTATGTGTTAGGTTGTTCTAAGCACTTTAATACGCATTAACTCATTACATTTTCACAGAAAGCTTAGAAGGTAGACATCAATATTACTTTTTAATGTTACAGATGTGAAGACTGAGGTACAAAGAGGGTAAGTAAATTTCCTAAGGTCACATAGCTGGTTAAGGGCCAAACTGGAACATTATCCCGGCTACTGTGGTTAAAGCCAAACTGGTTTAAATGAAAACAATAGTTAATCTTCACTGAGTAATCACCAGGCATTGTTCTGGTCATTCCAATCATCTACAAATATGATCTTATTTAATCCTTACAATGGCCCTGTTAAATAGGGCCTGTTAAATAGGTAGGTTAATAACCTCATTTTAAAGTTAAAGAAATTAAAGGAGAATGGGTTGTTCAAGTCACATAACTAATAATAATTTTTAAAAAGGAGAAAAAAATTAAGAAAATTGAATTTTTAAAAAAGAAGAAAAATCACAAACTAAATTGTCTTTATTTTCATATTAGACCACATTCTCTTGGTCAAGACTTTGGACAAAAACAATAGTTGTGTGCTTCAAGCTAATAATTCTGACTCACTGCAATGTCATCAAAGTGTTTGCTGTTCTTTAGCCAAAAAGAAATAAATAGGAATAAAGCTGTCGGCACACAGCATTGTCATTTTTCAAATGTGCTCAGTAATGCAGGGAATCACCTTCCTTTCAGCTGACATACACCCAGTCAATTTTTTACTCTATCCTCTTAGTATTACCATAAGAAATTCAGGTAATAGCACCTCAAAAGGTGCTATTTTAAGGATCACATTATTGATTACTTAGATGGAATCTAACAACCAAGAGACAAAATGAGTCCTCTTTCTCTATGTTATCAACACACACACATCTCATAAGTATATCTTAAAGTCAACTTCTACATTTATCTTCTTCCTACAGAGACAATGCTAGTATGCATATGTAACATTTGTTTTGTTTTGTTTATTTATTTATTTTGAGATGGAGAGAGGCAAAGCATGAGTGGGGGAGGGGTGGAGAGAGAGGGAGACACAGAATCCAAAGCAGGCTCCAGGCTCTGAGCGGTCAGCACACAGCCCAATGTGGGCCTCAAAGCCACAAACTGTGAAATCATAACCTGAGCTGAAGTTGGATGCTTAATCGACTGAGCCATTCAGGTGCCCCATAGTTTGGGTATATAAAAAAAATAAAGGTACATTGATTTGTCTGTGCTGCTAAAAAATTGTAAGCATCACAAACTCCGCAAAAAAAAAATTCAAAATCAGTTCCCTGAATTCAAGGGAAGTAAATATCTCTCCAAATGATGAAGGAAGCCCTTTTGGAACAACTAGATGACTTTTTAGTTCAAAAGCACATCAAAATTCAGATTTGGAAAAAGAGTTAATTAGTGCCTGCAGCTTTGTTTAGAGTTATTAGTGCCAAGAACTGTAGTCAAAGAGCACATGCAATCAGTCCTTGCACATTATAATTAGATGATGGGAAGGACAGAGCTCTACATCACAACTACTAAAAATACTACAATCATCAGAAGTGACAAAATGAACCCAATTCCCACCAAATTGTTTTTCTACCTCTGCTACTTGAGCTGTGTGACTGAAAGCTTTTCTAAGCATTCTTGAGAGAAACTGTTTAGGATGAATATTTTTAATATGTGTCTACATACTGTTTCAACCCCGCACAAAGACCGAGGGATACATTTGCAGCAGATCCCATGATCTGAAAAAAGCTGGAACCTGATATGATTATGTATATTAGATTTGGAATGACAAATACTAAGGCAGAACTATTTGCTTTGCAGTACACCTCTGACTTCTGAGAAGAAAACAGAAAAACCTTGCCGAATAAACATAATCCAAACTTAGTTCTTAAATTTCAACTTGGTCTTTGCTGCTTCCTACTGGGCTATTCTTTTATGAACCCATTTGCCCTTGCCTCAGTGGCTAATCCAAATCCTTTTTATTCCCCTTAAAGTTTCAAGAATGTCTCCCTCCTTCAAAGTTGACTGACAGTATCTGGTTATTAACTCTTTCATCAATGTTGTCCATGACTTTAAAATTCCTCCTTTATCAGCCTATTATTCTGAATTAGAGGAAAAGGTGATCTGTCCTCACTGTCTTCTTTCTCACCATTCACCCTTTACCCTCATATTAGGCTAACAAACTTGTAAAAAAGCTCTGTTGATTCTGCTGTCTTCAATACTGCAAGACTATACATTCTCAACTATGTTTCTTGTCTCAAATGTTTTCAATTCAACAAAAATTTTAAGCACCATTTAAACACTGTTAAGCATCTACCTAGGTGTTAGGCACTGTGTTAGGTACCAAGACACAAATAACTGAGATGGTACCCTTACATAATCCAGAGACCATCCTCCCTTTTATCTTCAAACGCATACTTAACAATTATCTCCCCAAAATCTCTTAGTCTGCATTCCATGAGATCATTATCCCCATCTCTAGTGATAATCCACTGAGAGTTCATAGTCCAATACAAGTCATATCCTCACATAGCTCTTCCTTATTATTCCAGTGTAGAGCAGTCTCTCCTTTCTCTGTCCAGTCTTTTGGCACTAACCAGAAACTATGCTATACTGGAAGTTACCTTTTCTATACCTACTTTATATTATACTTCACAGTCATACTTTTCTACTTAAGAGGAACAGAGTTAGGCCTTAGAGTCAGAAAGAACATGGCTCAAGGCCAGGCTCTACCTGTTCAAGACTGAATGACCACTGACAAGTCACTAATCCTTGTTGTGCTTGTATGGGGTTATTGGAGGGATTAATAATTTAAAATATAGGGGCACCTGGGTGGCTCAGTCAGTTGGGCGTCTGATTTTGGCTCAGGTCATGATCTCACGGTTCATGGGTTTGAGCCCCACATCGGGCTGTGTGCTAACAGCTAGCTCAGAGCCTGGAGCCTGTTTCTTTTCTTTTTTTTTTTTTTTAATATTTTTATTTATTTCTAGGAGAGAGAAAGAGACAGCGTGAGCAGGGAGGGTCAGAGAGAGGAGTCACAGACTGAAACAGGCTCCAGGCTCTGAGCTGGCATCAGCACAGAGCCCGACGCGGGGCTCGAACCCACGAACCGCGAGATCATGACCTAAGTGAAAGTCGGACGCTTAACCGACTAAGCCACCCAGGCGCCCCTTGGAGCCTGTTTCAGATTCTGTGTCTCCCTCTCTCTCTGACCCTCCCCTGCTCACACTGTCTCTATCTCTCTCTCTTAAAAATAAATAAAACATTAAAACAATTTTTTTATATTTTAAAATATAGCCAAACTATAAGTTGGCATTAAATATAAATTCTCTTCCTCACTGATTAAAATCTTATAGCATGTAAATATATAAATGAGAATTTCATAAACCCATACTTCTGGGTTCTTCCCTTTATATTCATTATAAAAGCAATTACTAAAAGCAAAAATGGTAAATGTCACATTTTAAAGGGGTCATTCAAGGAATGTTCATTTATTGTACTTCTAACAAGAAGTTATTACTCTGTCCTCCTTCCCCACTGAAATGCAACCCTCTGATAATGTTATAAGCTGACAAAACAGTCTCTGTCTCATCATGGCAGATTTAATACTGCATTCGCTATATCCATTAGATTGTTACAACATTCTCATTATCCAAGTAGACGTTTACCAACTGAGGACAGGCACTGTTTAACTGGGCTTACCACTAATGGATGTACTTAACTGTAAGCAGGCATTACTCTAAAATAAATCATGCCACAATATAAGACTCTAAAACATGATAATCAGAGACAAAATGAAATCCAATCACTTACAATTAGCTTCAACTACTCCTATGCAGAACAGAGCATGTTTATGGAGAAAACAATTTTTCCTTTTCCATAGACATATAAATTAAAATATTTATATATTTTTTGTATATGCAAAAGGAATTTTTGGCTTTCTCCCTTAAAATTAGACAAAGTCACTTACAAAGTGATATAATGCTTATAGTTTAAATGACTTCTTTCTTTTTTGTAAGTTTATTTATGCAGAGTGTGTGAGAGCACAAGCAGGGGAGGGGAAGAGAGAGAGAGAATCTCAAGCAGCCTCTGCACTGCTAGCACAGAGCTCGATGCAGGGCTTGACCTCACGAACCGTGAGATCATGACCTGAGCCAATATCCAGTGTCAGAAGCTTAAATGACTGAGCCACCCAAGCACCCCAAAATGACTTCTATCTTAATAAACATCCAAAATATTCTGTGTATAATTATCCTCCATTTGAAGTAATATTTAATTGATAATCCTTTATCATTGTTTTTATAAATAAGCTTCATTTAGGAAAAATGGAACTACTCTGCCTTTTCTCCTAGAAGAATTAGTAACCGATATGCTATTAATGTGCCAGGTTTTAAAATTTTATTTTATTTTGTTTTGCAAAACTACCTTAGGTTTTGAAAGTTAATCTCTTTTTACCTTAGTTGGACAAATTATTTTCAATACTAGCAATCTTATCTTGGATACATTTTTAAAAGTAATTGTACATTACACCATTCACTGTATCATTTGAAATTAAAATTAAAATGTGAATAATTAGTTGAAGTTTGCTTTCTCATTTTCCATTTAGCTGTGATCACAGTTAAAAAGACTCCACATGGACCTCTGAAACTGTTTCTTCAGTAATAAATTGCTTATAGGAGAACATGAGTTCAGATTTTTTTTTTTTAAACATAAAGCTTAATAGTTTGTAATGCAATAGAAACCCCATCTTATCTTCAATATCTTACCCTAAGATCTTCTAAGTTTAACAGCAAATGAAGAATCTTTAAAGATGACTTATATATATTAGTGAATGAAATTCCAAAGTAAACGGTCACCTGGGAAAATACCTTCAAGAAAACATTAATAACCTAATCATATAAAGAATTTAAATAAATTATAAAAAAAAGATAGAAAGATTTCAATAGCTTAATGAGCAAGGTCATAAAAAAACAAAATCATTTTTAAATTTTTCCCACAAAAGAAAATTAAATGATTAAAGAAAATATAGAAAAAACTTAAGTTATTTTCACCAAACAATTAAAATTTAAGAGACAGCCACAGAGTTAAATCTATTAAGAGAGAAAGGCTAAAAAGAATAGGAAAAAAGCTACTAACATCTATCTGCCTCTTTACCCCATACTGAGGAGAGAATAACTTGTTCAAGGTCACAGAATAAATAAATCCTTGAAAATTAAGCTAACTATTTAACTCTATGTATCTAAACAGGTTCCTTAACCACTGAAAATCTCATATCAAATGCATTATTTAATAAGTTGGACTGATGATATTTAAATTCCCTTGCAGTTTTGAATTTTCTTCTTCTGAAAGTACATATTTGTGAAGTAAAAAAAAAAAAGATCAGCATTACTACTCAATTGGACATTAAGACCATAAGTATAGAGACAGAAGTGAAATGTATGAAGAAAAAGATATCAGACATAGGGAAAATACTTATTATGCCTGGGAATAGAATAGAGTGCAGAAATGACTAAATATTTAAGTCAGTATTCAATCTTCCCATGTCAAAACTTTACAGCTTACTAAATTATATTTTCCCCCAGTATAAACATTTCTCAAATTTAATCTTAAGAAATATATGAAAAATTAAAATTTCCTTTGGAAAAAAATCACTTTATAGTCAACTCTGCTAGAATGACTCAATTAAAAAAAGCAAGTGATAATTACTTTCAGAGTAGAAAATTACAGATAACAGCGAGAAATCATCTGACATTCATGGACATAAAAAAGTCAGAAAAAATTAAACAATAAAAAGATCATTCTTGTATTTTTTACATATAAGGCATTTTATTTTTGAAATTCTACTAAATAGTACAATATAAGCTTATTAAAAGAAATAATATGAGAACTACATATAGTGATACAGCAATTGAAGAATAGCAATAATTAGTTTTCTAATGGAATATTTTTAATCAACATCTTTGTCTTTCATAACGGAAATATTATTACTCTTGGCAATTTATTACAAAATGAAATTTAACCTTGTACTCTCTTGTTTCTCACTTTATTGAGAAATAATTTATAGACCATAAAATTCACAAAATTTAAGTGTGCAATCCAATGATTTCTATTAAACTTACATTGTGCACCCCTTACCAAAATCTAGTTTTAGAACATTTTTGTTGCCCCCAAAAGGTGCCTTATGCCTGTTTACAGTTAATTCCCCAAGCATAGCTCCAAGCAATTACTGATCTACTTTTTATCTCTGAAGATTTGCCTTATCTGATATTCATATAAACTGAATCATAGAACTTGTTATTTTTACACTAGGAATAATTTTTCTAAAGCCCAATGTATTTTTTAAAAAATGTTTATTTATTTTTGAAAGAGAGAAAGAGAGTGACTAGGGAAGGGGTAGAGAGAGAAAGGGAGACACAGAATTCAAAGTAGGCTCCAGGCTTTAAGCTGTCAGTACAGAGCTCAATGTGAGGCTTGAACTCACTAACAGGAGATCATGACCTGAGGCAAAGTCAGATACTTAACCAACTGAGCTACCCAGGTACCCCACAATGTATGCTTTTAAAAGGACTCTCAGAATAAAATTAACCTAAAATCAACTAAAAATGAAAATGTCAGATGTTGATCAGAGAATATACCCATCTCTATATTGAATGAAAAGAAAACTTTTAAGACTTTTCAGAGATTTTAAGACTTTTAAGACCTTAAAACCTTCTAACGTCATATTCTTGTCATTAAAAACATATGCAGAATTGCAGAACCATTAAGTAAGTAAGGGTGCCATTTGTTATTTGCTTCAGTATATCAAGGAGAAAGAAAACTGGACTAGGAACCAGAACACTTAGAAAATTTTTTCAGGGGCGGCTGGGTGGCTCAGTTGGTTAAACGTCTTGACTTTGGCTCAGGTCATGATCTCATGGTTTGGGAGTTTGAGCCCTGCATTGGGCTCTGTGCTGACAGCTCAGAGCCTGGAGCCTGCTTTGGATTCTGTGTCTCCTGCTCTCTCTGCCCCTTCCCTGCTCATGCTCTGTCTCTCTCTGTCTCTCAAAAATAAATAATTGTTAAAAAAAAAACTTTAAAAAAATAAGAAAAATGTTTTCATACTGATTCCTAGTCATGACACCTTAAACTGTTGCCTAGTGTGAAAATAAATCAGAAGTGCTCAAAAAATTCTCAAAGACAAATAAACTATCCAAAGTAATGAAATGTTGGCTTAGAGACCTCAATATCCAAAAACTTCAAACAACTCAATAAATCTTAATCAAATATTTACCACACAAAACTACATTTATTCATAGGCACAATAGGGGACATAATAGAAATATAATAAGATACTTTCCTACCCTTAAATGGTTTGAGTTTCTATTGGAGAACGTAAATTATACACATGAATTAATTAGTGAAGAACTCAAAGTAGAAAACAAGTGACAAAATGTGAAGTTAGAGTTGGGGCTGAGACAGATCAAGGTGGGGAAAAATACTGTGAGCTAGAAGGATCATTAGTGGTCACCGAGGAAGTAGAATGTAGAGGGACTCTTGATGTGTGGCTCAGAATTTTAAATGCAAGGGCTCAAAGAAAATGGGTTTTTAAATAAGAAGTGCATTATGGAAAATTTGCACAGAGAAAGAACAATGTAAATTATTTCAATAATGGGAAACAAGCCTGATCAGGACAGTCCATATGAGTGGACTATGATATCTGCTGAAAATGAAAGGATAAAAAGCAGCAGACTTCAGTTCTCTTCTCTGATTGCTATACCTTTCTGGAAAAGGTAGAGCTTTAGAAGTATTGGATAAGGCTTAGAGAGGAGGAATTTAATAAGTGTGCTTGAACACCTAATAACTTAAACTTTTTACTTTTGTTTAAAAATAAGATATGAGTCTCTACCCTCTCTTCATCTATTAAAACTTAGATATTTTGTTTCAACGGTTGCATAATAGAGGGCAGTCCATTAGATGAATCAGTCCCAAGAGTTGGCATTGGCAAACAGGAACAGCTCTCCCTTCCCTCAGGGACTGTGGAGTCCAGCCAGGACTTCCAGTCCATCTAAGTCTACAAAATACGTGTTAACAGGTCAAGGGTGGGGTACTACCTGTTCATACATCTGAAGAAATGAATACTGAGGTTTTACTATGTACCAGACTCTGCTAAACACAAAGTAAGCAAGACCTAATTTAATATTCTGAACCTATGGGATAGAAAGGTATTGTTCTCATTTTACAGGTAATGAATCTGAGTCATATCGGTTAAATATGGATATACTACTACAAAGTGACTGTGCTAGGCTTCAATGTCATATCAGTCTGACTCCAAAGCCTATGTTCTTTCCACTTTACCACTCTGTGTCTATATAGCATGCTTATTTAAAGCCTTTTCAGATAATAATTTTTAGTAGTTGCCAGTTTTTAATGTCAAAATGTTCTAGGCTCTTTTCTATGTACTGAATAAGCATTATTATTAATGTATATAAAAACCCTGGAAGAGTGTAATTTTATCCCTGTTTTACACTTGATTAAATCATGGCCCAGAGAAGCCAAGTAATATGCCAAAGTTACAAAAGCTATGTGGCAGAGCTGGCTTCAAATTCAACTGTGCTTGAATGTCAACCCACCACTCTTTATACTGTGCCATGCCTTCTTATTTGGTATGCATTTTAAGGAAGAGACATTATTATTCATACATGAGTACGTAAACTTCCTTATATGTCTCTCTGTATTTTCTGAGAACTATGTAATTCTGAAATACTCACAAACATAAGTAAAAAGTATCGATGTAAGTTCTAAGACATTGATGGGCCCAATGATTCTTCTTCTAATATTAGGATATTGATAAGAGAAATCCAAAGGACACTATTAATTTGTTCTTTTACAACTGTGTGGCACCTTCAATATCCATTTCTAACATAACCATCCTTTTAATAATACTTCTGATGGGTGTTCCTAAGATAAAGAGTCAAGTTGGTTATGTACAACTTACAAATGGTTCTCATGAATGGAGTTAAATGGATCTGTTTACAAGTCCCATTTCCATGTGGCAGGCTTTTTGTGTATTTGAAGACAGGATTCACGTTCCTGACAAATCTCCTTCAGCATAAACTAAACCTCTCAAAATACTTCAATTACTCTTCCTGTGTGATATGGTTTCCAAATCTTTCCATATCGAGGTCACACTCTTTTGGATATAGTCTGATATCTCTTCTTCCTCTCTGGAGAAACAAAGTAAGGATATTGTCTCTTCCAGAAGACAGTGCCCTGAAAGACTTAAGCTACCTATCACTCTCTCCTTCAGAATCTTGATTTCCCTTCCTCATCAACCAGGAACTCAGTTTGCAGTCACTTGCCCCTCTTTCCTACGCAAATCCTTATTTTTCTCCTTTGGATTTAGTCCGCGTTTCTCTCAAAATGTGGTGATTCAAATGTAAACTGACCAACATGCAATACAGTGAGGCGGTTTTTTTTTTTCCTTTTTTACATTAACAATGTCACTCACATATATCCTTCTCTTTTTTTTAGTTTGTCTTAATTCCTTTGCTAAAGAAACAATATAAACCTTTACCCTAGCCTGAAGTTTCTACCTCTTTTAATTCAGCCTCAACACTGATTAATCCTCCTAAATACTCATAGTATCTTTCTTCTACTCAGAAATTCTGTATCTCAACTGCCTACACTAAAATCTGAACTCCTCCTAGATATAATTTCAACTAAGTTTCCCACCTTTATCATTCGCTGATATATTTATAATTCTGATCTATTTATAATTTAGAATTTATAATTCTATTATAAATCTATAATAATCCATGCAATTCGAATACTTTCCGTTCTCAAAATATATTTCCTGCTTTCATGTCTTTGTTCCTTGCCTAGTGTAGTGTCTTATGGAATGCCCACAAATCCTTTCCTTTGTTCCCTAAAATATCATCCTTGTTATATTCGTATAAATAATATCTTAATATAATTTAGTTAACTTAGTATACAGTATAACTTAGTATAATTATTATCTCTTAGTCATACCTGCTGGAAGCAATCTGTCCTATCTAGGTGTTCTTTACCCTCTTTTTGGAACACTAGTTCATGCTTCCTTGTTCTCAATTTAGTTGTGTATCTTAAGTGTTCTATCAGATTCTAATATTGAAGCTGGAGAATATATCGTATTAAGCTAATACTGTGTGTGGTAAATACACACTTTGTAGTTGGCAAATGATATAAATCTCCATGTGACCAATCAGTCAAGTCAACAAATATTTAGTAGCCATCTGCTATATGCCAGGCACTTTGCTACGTTTGGGGGATGTGAATCTGAAGAAATACAGTCCTTACCTTTAAGGGAAATACAATATAATGAGAGAACTGAAGTATTTAAAACAAACAAACAAACAAACAAACAAACAAACAAACTGCTATATGCACAGCAGCAGCCCAAATCTCTGCATGGATGGTCAGGAGACCTGATCCTTAAGGAATGCGTAGGAATTTAGCAAGCAAACAAGTAAGTCAGCAATTTATTGTTCACAGTGATATGATGGAGGTGACAAAATATATTATCAGGGACTAGAGAATCTTACAGGAAAAAGAAATGTCAAAGAAGATACTGCAGAATGAGAGGTTATCCCAGAATACTAGCAAAGGAAGCCAAGGTGCTTGGAAAGGGCAGTGTTTACATTAGCAGTATTAGGTGATTAGCAGTAGGGATGAGCTGATGTAAAGGTGATAATGCAAGAAGCTGGCCACAGTAATTTGTGTTGTCTGTGTTTTCAGGAAGAGGTGTGTCTTTATTTTGCCTGCAGTAAAACTGATGACTATGGGCAAGTCTGTACTCCGCCCAAGTGAATCATTTTTTTAAAGGATGTAGCTGAATGTTGTGTTTTAGAACTGAGTTTACTGGTGCGAGTGGATTAAAATCTCATGTAAATAACTACTAGCTTCTTTACTACTATGTGTAGAACTTGGATTTTTCTCAAAGGTAGCACAGCTTGGTGAAATAGAAAGAAAAAAAGCTAGTCATACTACTATTTCTCCAGAGAGTACTTGTTGTGAGAAAAAAAAAACAAAAACCAAAAACAAGATTTTTGGCAGATTGTAGTTATTCACACTCTTGTTAGTTAGAGTCATCTTTAAACACTGTTTAAACACTGTTTAAATTCATTTTGCTCTTTTTCGGAGGTTCATTATTGACTAAAAAATGAGGGTCAAATGCTTTAGGCTAGCATTCAATCCTTTTAACTTGTCTTCTAAATCCTAGGAGAGTCTCAAAGACTTTGAGAGTTGCTCTCTCATTTAAACTGTTAAGACTTGATGTCTGATAAATCTCCCTGTTCGTGACTGAACAGAACCAGGAGGCTAAGGCTCAGAAGCAAGGGCTCTGGTCTGGGAAAGGTCCTCACTTTCTTCACGTTCCTCCCCGCCTCCCCCCCACCCCCGCCCCCCACGAGCTCCTCACTGTTCCCCAGAGCAGTGAGCTTCAGCTGGCCACCTCTACGCTACAGCCCAGGCTCTACTCTGCATCCATGTCTCCATTCTGCTTCCTCTCCTTCAGAAAGGTTCTTACTTTTCCTAACCAACTACTTCCAACATTTCAGTAATTCTAAGAAGCACATTTCATCATCCTAATACCACAGAAAATTGTATGTGTCTTGCAATCAATGCACATCACAACTTAACTGGCTATATTTTCTTTCTTAGTAGTCTACTATAAAGTAATGGTGTACCATACAATCAGTGGCTTAACGCTGCTATGACTTCCATCTAACTTGGCTCCTATGTATCCAAAATACTGCCTCCCAGAATCATACCTGTTTTATTAAAACTGTAGCTGAGTAAAATATGAGACTTTTTAAAAAAGTATAGTTGACACAGGCTTCTAAAAGCAACATCTGGTAGCTCCCAAATGGATCAGACAATCAGATTAAACACTTGACAAAATCTTTACAAAAAAGATCTAAATAATATTATCTGTAAATCTTTCAGAATTCCTTCCTCAGAGCCACTTAATAGTTATAATCAAATAACAAAAGACACACACCTCTGATGCGACATGATGTACCTGGAATTTAAGAGTGATCTGGTAAGATTTATTCTTCACCGCAGAATGTAATGAACACAACAATGGAGGAGGAGTAAAATGTTTTCTGATCCATGTTACCTTATCTCAAAATAAGAGGGCTAGACATGATTTAGGTCCCTTACAACATTTAATCTCTATAGTTTTCAGTACTGATATTTTGATAAAGATCACCTTTATTACTGAAAAAAAAGGAGGAGAAAATAGATTCTAAAATTGAGGACAGTAGTGTTCGCTTCAGCAGCACACATACTAAAATTGAAGACACTAATGTAAATTTAGCAGCTGAATTTAAACATTGTTTTGAGTTAAAGGCATCTGTTCTCTCCCTTCAGTTGCTAGTGATGAGACATTTTGGCACATGAAACCTGGCATTCATTCTTTCCCTTTCTTGCTAACTTCCTTCCTCTGATTGCTGTAGACAGGTTGTAGCAAGTAATGCTCTCTTTAGGAGAGATTTATTGTGCTCAAATGTTCCTTCTGTATTTTCCTTCACTGACATGAGGCAACAATAAGCATGTTTATATACTGCCTATGTATTCTGTATTTGTCGACTTGAACTTCTTTGGGGAGCTGCTACATAATGGGTATTACCACATCCGGAAGTTGTCAAAAGAAAAGAGATGAAATACTGAAAAGAGGTGTTTATTCATCTCTACTATTGTTATGTCTCAGTAAATTAATAGCTTAATAAACTCCAGTCTTTATACTGAGTTTATATAAAATTGCATTGATACTAAAACTCTAAGTATCCACTCCCAATGTACACATACACCAACACAACCTTTTTGGTCTGGAATTCCTGATATTCACCTTTCATTGCACATACATTGCCACAGACTAATATTCTAAGGGGATTACTAAACTTTTCAATGTCCAAAAGAAAAAACAACCTGATCTGAGTTTCAGGTTTACTATTTCCTCTGCCAGAAGTGATTTGGGACTAGTCATTTTATCCTCTCAAAGCTTTAATGATCATTTGTGTAAAATGAGGATTTGGACTGTCAGTGGTTTTCACCCTATTTTCTGCCTCAACATACCAGAGATGATCCTACTCAGTCTCATTATTCACAGGCTCACTACTCTCACTACAGTATGAGGTGAAGGTGAGGGTGTGTGTGTGAGTGCGTCTGTGACAAGTGACAAGGCTCCCAGGTGTATCTGACAAATCTAGAGTGTGTGTGTTTATGGGGCAGCCACTCTAATCCCCTCTTTATCCCCACTCTCAATGCTACAGACTAATTAGCTCAAAGGTCCTTTCCAGCATCAGTCTCTGTGAATGTGAGTGGAAATGACTATTTACAAGAACACATTTCATGAAGTTGAATAGGTTTTGCTCTTTCTATACTGAGAGGTTTTTTCTTTTTCTTTCAGCACTTTAAAGATATCATTTTACTGTCTCGTGGCTTGCACTGTTTTTGAAAACTCCTGCTTGTGTGCCTGTATTTAGCATGGCTTTTTATTTTTACTATGGATTTTCAACAATTTTATTACAACATACCCTGGTGTGGTTTTCTGGCACTTATCTTGCTTGAATTTCCATGTGCCTGCTCATTCTCCTTATCTTCAGAGCTACTTTTTTTCTGTTGGATTGATATTTTTATAACACCTGAACAAATCAGGGGCATTTTTTTCTTCCAATATATTTTCTCTGATTCTTCTCCTACTCCATCTTCCAGGAATTCAATTGCATCTGTTAGTTTATCTACGTTCCACATGGTCAGTGAGGCTCATTTTTGTTTTTTTATATTTGTTTGCACGTGTGGTTTTGTTTTGTTTTTCCCCTTTTTTCCCATCTGTGTTTCAGTGAATGAGTTCATTTGCCTGTAGGTTGCTATGTATACTGATCCTTCTTTTGTAATGTCTCATTTGCTGTTAAACTTATCCAGTGAATGTTTCATTTCAGATTTTGTATTTCTCAGAACTATGTTTCATTTTGTTCTTTTTTCAAGGCATAGAGCTGAAACATGGTATTTTAAAACTTAAATGGGGGCAGGAGGAGGAACCTGAGTAAGTAGAAAGTGGTTCATCTTGGGGCGCCTGGGTGGCTTAGTCAGTTAAGCATCCGACTTTCGCTTAGGTCATGATCTCGCGGTTCGTGGGTTTGAGCCCCGCGTCGGGCTCTGTGCTGACTGCCGGCTCAGAGCCTGGAGCCTATTTCGGTGTCTGTGTCTCCCTCTCTTTCTGACCCTCCCCTGCTCACGCTGTCTCTCTCTCTCTCTCTCTCTCCTAGAGATAAAAAAAAAAAAAAAAAAAAAGAAAGTGGTTCATCTTGGGTCATAAAAATTTGAGAATGGGAGGAAACCACAGAAGGGTCCTGTTATCTTTTTTTAGCCTAGCAGTTCATTTTGGTGTTTTGTTTAGCCTTGCAGTTCTTTTTGACTTTGAAAAATATAAGTGGGTATTACTATGATAAAACTAAATGTAAATAGATATACAAACAAAAAATACAGATATAAACATATATATGCTAAATGATTTTATAAACAATACTTTCTTCTGTATCCCCATAAAATAGGAACTTTTGCATTCTGAGAAGTATTGGGATAAAGCATCTTAAATTCTTCACTGCCTCATACTCTTTAGTGGTTTATTTGAATGCTGAGGCTGAGTAGAGACTCAGGCCAATGATGAACTCTGCACAAGCACCCTCAGTCCTCTCCTTCCATCTTTCCAGGACTAAAATCTTATCTAACTATCAAACAGTCTTTAAGAAAATGGTCATGGGCAAGATATTTTTGAAATAACTTATGTTATTGCAAGTGAAACAGATGGCTGGTTCTCATAAACTGAGTTGAGTAATAAAAATAATAATAACAGAAAGCTGTCATATTACCTAGGTGGGTTAAAGATGGCTGCAAAATTCTTCCCATTCCTCTCATCAAGAGGCTGAGTCTATTCTCCTCCCACTCTACCTGGGCCAGTGCCAGGAGATGCTCTGTCCAAAACAAGGGCAAAGGAACTGGGTAAGTGACACAGTTTAACTGCAAGAGAGCTGCAGCTTTTGATTTTGCTTTTCTGGGCTGAAACTGCTCCATATTAGAGGCTAGCTGCCATGCCTGTAGAAGCTTGTGCTTATAGAAAGGCTATGTGGAAGAGCTCCAAGGTACTCCAGGACAATGTCCTAGCTGAGCTAGACACATGGGGGAGCCACTGTGGACAATTCTAGGCCAGTCAAGCCACCACTTAAAGAGAAAGTTAGTGGGCACCTGGGTGGTTCAATCGTTTAAGGTATCCACCTTTTGACTCTGGCTCAGGTCTTGATCTAATAGCTTGTGAGTTCAAGCTCCAAGTGTGCTAGTAGCTCAGATCTGCTTGGGATTCTCTCTCTCCTCTCTCTTTTCCCCTCCCTGCTGGTGTTCTCTCTGTCTCAAAAAAAATAAGTAAGCTTAAAGCTGTTAAAAAAAAAATAAAGAGTAAGTTAGGACTGGACTCAACTGCCCATTCGGACAAGAGGAGAGCTAATAAATATATGAACAATAAAAGAATATATAAACGGAAAACTGGAGACATTTCTTTGATAGTACAGTACACATGTGGTTATTACTGTTACAATTTCATATACGTAAAATAGTTAAGACTGTGCCTAACATATCATAAGTGTTCAATTAATGTTAGCTATTATAACAGCCATAAATATATCTGAAGTTACCCTGTTATTATTTCATCTGTCAAGTCAGTGATTCCCTTGCCTAGGTGGGCAATATGGCCAATCCTAGCATTCCTCTTTTCAGATGTGCCTGTACACACACACCCATCACAGCACAGAGTATAAAGCATTCTAGTAACCAGTACCTCCTGACCATTAAGAAATGTGGAGGATTATATATTTTAAATTATATATTTTAAATGTTTCTTTATTCATATTTTACTTGTAATTCAGTTAAATGAGTAGTATCAGAATTACTTTGGCTAAAACCCTTCCTTCTAAAAGAGGAATTTAAAAAACTATTTCCTAAATCATGAACTTAAAATTTTTACATTTGCTGTATGATAAAAATTATATTGTTTAGACTTCCACATCACTGACATGAAAGCACATTTCCACCTGCAAAATACAGTAGTTAATTTGGTGTGTGCTTGTATTCTATACTGAGTTCAACTCTAACATGTCACAAATTTTGTCAAGGTGTGTACCTTTTTTTAAGTGTTTATTTATTTTCAAGAGACAGAGAGAGAAAGAGCATGAGCAGGGGAGAGGCACAGAGAGAGGGAGATACAGAATCTGAAGCAGGCTCCAGGCTCTGAGCTGTCAGCGCAGAGCCCACAGAAGCAGGCTTCAACTCAAGAACCATGAGATCATGACCTGAACCAAAGTTAGACATCTAACCAACTGAGCTACCCAGGCTTCCCAAGCTGTGTATCTTTTTATTGGTAATCAAAAGAACACTGCCACCTTTCTATCCCACTTTATAAATACACCGTGTGTTAGAAAGGCTGTGGTGCTATCAATGAGCCAGTTAACTCAACTCTAGTTACTAGTGAAGTAAGCATCATTCATTTTGGCAGAAAGTTGAAGGAATCAAGATATACAGCTTAATGGTATATATTAAAATATAATAAGGCAGTTGCTACAGGCTGGCTAGGGACTCATTCCTTTATCTTCTGCCGTATCTTCGTTCCGATTCTTTCAACTTTCTGGCTGATCTGCTTCCTTAATCGTTTTGTGAACCACCTACTCCTCACCACTCCCTGGAAAAGTTTCATTGTTTAATTTTAAAAGCATTTCTTTTTCCCTCTCTTCACACTGCCCTTTCTTCCTCCAAAAATGTAGAGTTCTGGTCTCAATCAATGTGCACATGTAGCTCTTACTAGTGCTAAAAAGGAACTGTATGTATATTTAAAAAAGAAAATTGAGATAGTTGCCTTCTCACATGTATTCATGTTTAAATAGTTGTGAAGGATGTAATTTTCAGAGTACTATAAATATTGAGATTTTATGGCCATTTGTAGCAACATGGATGGAACTTGAGGGCGTTATGCTGAGTGAAATGAGTCAGGCAGAGAAGGACAGATACCATATGTTTGCACATATAGGTGGATTAGGAGGAACTTAATGGAAGATCATGGGGGAGAAAAAGGGGAAAAATAGTTGGGGAGAGGGAGGGAGGCAAACCATGAGAGACTCCTGAATGCTGAGAACAAACTGAGGGCTGATGGGGGTGGGGGAGAGGGGAAAGGGGGTGATGGGCATGGAGGAGGGCACTTGTGGGGATGAGCACTGGGTGTTATATGGAAAACCAACTTGACAGTAGCCTATTAAAATAAATATATTTAGGTTTTAAAATAAGACCTTTACATCAACTCTTTCCAATGTACTCAACAGACTTTATACCAGTGATTTAATACTACCATCCATTAAAAACTAGCTTCGAGAAACTTTGCATTGCTTTCCTCAATTTTTTTTCCCTAATGTTTATTTCTGAGAAACAGAGTGAAAGTGGAGGAGGAGCAGAGAGAGGGAGACAGAATCGGAAACAGGCTCCAGACTCTGAGCTCTCAGCACAGAGCCAGACGTGGGGCTCAAACCCATGAACCGTGAGATCATGACCTGAGCTGAAGCTGGACGTGTAACTAACTGAGACACCCAGGGGCCCCGACTGTTTCTTCCTCTTAAATTTGTATTCCATTCCACTACCCAAACAGAACTTCCTTCTTTCACTGATCATCCTGTAATAATTCTCAGAAATAAAATTATGTATATACATTAATTTTCAAAAGAAATTTCACATAAACAGAAGATTCTAAGTACTAAATTTCTTCTGGATTGAATTAGCCTTAAAATTATTTATACAAAATTATATACATAATATATACATATATTAAAGACTTAGGGAAATATTAAGCATAAAAATTTAAAGTTTATTGGAATTTATTTCTTAATAAGACAGAATTATCTCATTAGTCTCCTTCATGATAAGTTCTTGCAAACTTGGGGGACTATTACTATTTTTGCTAAGATTCAATTCATCTTCAATTTTATTTCAATTCTTTTACAAAAAAAAGTACAGAGAACTTATTCACATAGATAAGTAGATGAGAAGAAACTCTTATAATAACATCCCTTAATTTTTTGAAATTTGACTTATATAACAGAAAAGATGACAAATACAGCAGGAAGTCCCTTTTCACTGTAACTCCCAAGAAAAAGACTGAAAAAGGCAAATAGTAATTATTATGATCTTCAGACCACACGTGTAAAACTGGTGCTTCTAATCATTCACTCTTTCAGATCCATAATCTATATTTCCCATTGTGCTCTTGTTTGGTGCCTCAGAGATTTAAAAAGAAAAGTGTGGAAAAGGGCAATCTCCACTCTCATCACAAGTTCATTCTCAGTTTTAGGCATCAGAGATCTGGAAATGGATTTCCTTCAACTGTCATTCCTATGTATACTATGGATCCTTACATATGGAGCCTCCTGGTTTAAAGAAATTAAAGAAACTAATTTCTGCAAGATTGGTTATATAGCATGTAAGTGTTAGAGTCAAGCTAACTGAAGAGTGAAATTGTAACATGGCATGTAATATTAACACAACAAGATCAAGGTTTTCTCAAAATATTATATATCTTGGAGCTTCCAGCTGGAAGGAAAAGTGGTTCAAGATAGAAAAGGGTCTAGAATCACAGAGCTCTACTCATAAGAGATTTACTCAAGGTTCTACAAACACTATGACATGACAGCATAATAAGACTGTCTTAGCAGCCCTTCAGTATAGGTCTCAAGCAACTACAACCACTTCAAACACTGTGCATATAACTTGGGATGTAAAGATGAAGTAAAATTTGGAGATTTGCTGTCCACCCCTTGTGATCTCATGGAATAAAAATCTTAAGAGCCCTCGCTTTAGTAACACAACAGTTCTCAAAAATGGCAGATAATGAATCATCTGGAAATCAATGTTTTTTATTGTATTTGGTACTAGAACTTTTTCTAACTTATCACAATCTGCTCATGTTATCTACAATGTCTACGACCGAGCAAAGAGATTAATTTTGAATTCTATAACTATGCTTATTTTTCACTGTAAATGTCTAATGGACACACTTTTCCTAAAGAAGGTAAGAACCTTATCACAGTTTCACCCCCTATGGTCTCCCTCTCCAATCCCCCCTTCCCCCAACTGCCTCTTTACCCTTCTTGTTCCAGAACCTACGAAAGATTTAATATTACCTGGAGTTTTAATTCTAGACTGTTGAGATATATGATTATTAGTATTTCTTTTTCTACCCTCCTTCTGTTTGTTTTTGGTTTTTTCCCCCTTTAGCCACTGCTTATCTATAAAACTATATACATTCTAGTTCTGAGAGCTTTCAGCAAAGGCCTTTGTATAGTAGGTTTTCTCAGATCTTGTATATCAGAAACTATCCTTCCTTGTCCTTCACATTTAAGTGACAGTTAAGTTGGATAAAATTTTATACTCAAAGTTGTTTTCCTTCATTTCTTAAGATTTTGAAGGTGTCATTTTAGTTTCCTCTTAAATCTGTTATTGTTGAGAAATGTTAGTCTGATTAATGCTTCTCTATAGGTTATCTGTTTTTCCTTAAAACTAAAAGCTTTTAGAATTTTTTCTTTAAGTTTTGATGTTCTATATTTGAATACAACAGGTCTAGATATAGGCTTTTTTTCCTATCTAAACTCTTCAGCTCTCTCTGAACTCTTCAAATCTTAATTGCTAGATCTTTAATTCCAGAAAATTCCCAGTTACTAAGTGACTTAACATCTCTTCCCCTCAGTTTACTTGTCTCTTCTTGAGACTTCTAGTACATGAATGATGACAGGTCTATTTCTATCATTCATATTTCTAGACTTTTCTTACATTCTTTTCATCTTATTATTTTTTCCTGATGTTTTTAGAATTTCTGGATTTGATTTTCCACATTACGAATTCATTTTTTGGCTGCATCCATTCTGCTATTTAATTCATGTAGCTTTTGTTTTGTTTTTTAGTTTTAAAAGTGGTGCTTTATCAAACCCAATATATCCAACTGGTTATAACTATTTGCTCTTTCTTTATGAATCCAACCTCTTTCCTTATTTTCTCTGAGGATACCTATTAGAATTATTTTTAATTCACATTATGTTTGTACCATTGTCTTTGCTTATTTTATTCTGTTGTGACTTTTAGTTGGCTTACCTAGTAATTTCTGCTTGGGTGGAAGAGTCTTAGGTTGTACTTTCCAAATGAGTTTTAAAGAGTCCCTCTGATGTCCTAGTGTGGACTCAATCACTTCCTGTTTCCACTCTCCAATCTCACCTCTGCTTTCCTATGGCCTCTATCCACCTAGCAAATCTCCTAGGACCTCTACTCTAAGCATGGTTATTATTGGGGTTTTCCTGCTTCTATAATATTGTCAAATCCACAGAGTGAAGAAAGTTGAGAGTAGGGATGCCTGAAGTTATTTCTAGTACAACAATCTCACTGTCCTGATACTATTGTTCTGCCGCTGGCACTGGACTGCTACTTTTTTGCCTTATACTAAAGTTAGGGTCAGTAATTACGGAGGTATTATAGAAGAGAGAAAGGGCTCGATTAGAAAACACTTAGCTTATTATCCTTAGTTCATGGTTGGTGACTTTCACCTACATGAGAAAGCTGATTCCATTTTCCTACTTGAGAGGTGGGCTAACATCATCTCTAAGGTCTCCTTAAGGTCTAACATCTTTTGGGTCTAAATCTGAGTAAATTTTCTACTTTTTCTTTTTGTTTTTGACATAGCACTGACTTGCTCTGAAATCATTTCTTAGTAGACTCTGAAGTGCTCATACAATTAGCAATGACATTCTGAAAATTCACACACTAGTAGGAAGCAACTACAGTTTAAGCAAGTTCACACTCATGTTATGGGTTGTATTTTAAATTTTATTTCAATTTTTATTATGTAAAGCCTTGTTCATTTGTTTCAAAGGCCTCAGGCTGTGAGGGATCATGGGAATCTGTAACAAGTCATACTCATAAACACTAGGGTTTCTGAATGTTGTTACACAATTAATGTATTATAAAACATATAAAGCTACAACTCATAGTAACTTACATGTGTTTTTTTTTAAACAGAAATCCTGGTTATTTTCTATCATAACAGAAATGCCTTCTTTTATAAAATGTAAATAAAAAAGACAGCAAATATATGTTTTTCTACTGACATATATCATCTATGTTAGCAGTATTCTAGATATTAAAATTGTATTACTCCTATACAAACATTTCAGACATTTCCAGGCTGGGACCTTTCTAAACTGCTCCAAAGCACTGCTATAAATCATAAAGTGTAATTCATATGCAACCTCCAAAAAAGGGTCTAAAGATTAAGAAATACTGTATAAAATGTATTTGAAATTAAATGATTGGTAATTAAATCTAAAAAGTTAGTTCTGTCATCATTCATTAGACTGCTACTCTTAAATGAGATATATTATTTTTAATTTTTATTATTTATTTTTTTATTTTAAATAGAGAGAGAGAGCATAAGTGGAGGACGGCGGGGGGGGGAGAGAGAGAGAGAGAGAGAGAGAAACAGAAAATCATAACCAAGCTCCGTACTTATTAGCGTAGAGCTGGATGTGGGGCTTGATCCCACAATCCTGGGGACTCATTATCAAGAGTCAGGACATTCAACTGACTGAGCCACTCAGACATCCCTAAAATATATTACTTTTTAAACAGGTATATCAAATGGATATATCTCACTGGGGATCAATTTCCTCATCTATAAAAAGAAAATATTTGCAAGAGAATTGTTACGAAGATTAAGATAATGTCAGTCTCAGTAAACTTTCTCATTTTTTTGTTATTATCATTGTTTGGAGTTGTTAAAATCATTGGCTTTGAATTCACACAATATTTATCTACTACTAACAATTACTTTGTAGAAATTTTAAACTCTCTAAGCTTCAGATTACTCTCTTGTAAATGAGTCTTATTATTTTATAATAATATAAAGTGCTTAGCATATTAACAAATTGGGTGTGCAGCATTTGTTGCTATTGTTAGACGTGCAGTATCACCAACTGTTCAATTTGTCATTAATGACTTTTATTTTAAGAACTCCTATGTCATTTACAAGATTAAGTTAAGAAACTAGCCACCTTTAAGGCTCTTCTTGTCTTTATTGCAGGCTGTATGATCCTCTTCCCTGACTTATCCCCAGCTTCAGTTTCATGAAAGAACTGGTCAACTGAGAAAAAGAGTTAGTATATATATGTAAGCTCTGTCAGTGTAGCTAGAAAAATTATTCCTCAAATTGTTTAATAGGTAAGAGAAACTTTCATAATAATAATTTATTGATTTGTTAAAAGCTAACTGTAAGACACATGCCCTAGGAACATCACAAGTAAGGGAGTGAATCTCTGCCTTTTAGAAGCTTGTAACTTAGGCATAAAAAAGATAAATAGCAATTTAAGGTCATACACATTAAATATTCAGCAAACACTCTGTATAGTATGTTCTACAAGAGAATGGAAGAAGGAGAAAAAAATTATTTAAGGCTGGGAAAATACTTGCTTTCAATACATTTTCTAAACAAGTCCCACTTTTTCACAGGTCCATCTACTGACGTGAAAAACCAACACGGACAGTTTTTAATACTATATATAAAAAAGAACACAAGGATGTTCAGGACTAATCATAAACTACTATGACCAATTTAATCAAATAACCAAAAACAAGGTTCAAATCCCTGAGTCTGGAAAATTTTAACCAACCAGCCCTATTTATCTTAGGGGAGTTTTTTTTTCTTTTGTTTGAAAACCTAATTGCAGGGGCGCCTGGGGTGGCTCAGTTGGTTGAGCGTCTGACTTCGGCTCAGGTCATGATCTCACGGATCATGGGTTCGAGCCCCGTGTCGGGCTCTGTGCTAACAGCCAGCTCAGAGCCTGAAGCCTGCTTCAGATTCCGTATCTCTCTCTCTCTCTCTCTCTCTGACTTTCCCCTGCTCATGCTGTCTCTCTCTCTCTCTCACACAAAAATAAATAAATAAATGAATACATACATACATAAATAAATAAATAATAAATAAAATGAAATTTTAAAAATGGAAAAAAAAAAGAAAAACTAATTTAAAAATAAGTGGTGTTTTGGGGTGCCTGGAGGGCTCGGTTGGTTAAGTGTCTGTCTGATTCTTGATCTCAGCTCAGGTCTTGATCTCAGGGTTGTGAGTTTCAAGTTCTGCATTGGGCTCCATGCAGGACATGAAGCCTACTTTAAAAAAAAAAAAAAAAAAAGTAGTGTTTTTTTTTTTTTTCTTTCATTATGGAGGGAAACACTTCTGCTTTTAATCACAACTAACACTTAAGACAGGTTAAAGAAAGGAGAGAAAATGCCCCTTTATAATTATGGAGCTTTATAATTACTGTGTGGTTTACAACAGCCTCAGAAGGCAGTTTCTATTTTCAGCTATAGCTGGGATCTCTCTGGATATTGTTAAGTTATTTACTGGCTTCCCTTGCATCTGGTACCCAGTGCAGGACACCATACTTAAAACTATAATCTGGCCTCAGATAATAACAGAACAAAAGCCAGAGAAAGCAAAATTAGCAGTACTATATTACTTAAACCATGTAAATGAATTGAATTAGATCATTTATACAGCTTACCCTTAAATTAACTGAACTTTGATGACCAAGAAATAAATATACTTTTAGAAAGAACATTTTAAAATAAATGAAACATATAGAGAGAGCTAAAAAGTTATGAGGATGTGTGTTCTTTCCAAAATTTCTGTCATGTCTGTAAGGCAGTATATTAATAACAAAATGACTTCAATGATTCCTAGAGCAACTAGAAAAATTGTGAATTCCATGGACCTAAAAAATACTTGAGCTTTTCCACTGGTTTATTACTTACCAATTGGCAAATTGCCTAACACATTCTGTCCCTAAGTCTTTCCATTTATAAGATGGTATTAACAGCCACTTAATAACTTCACAGTATGTCTTGGCAAATTAATTAAGACAATTATCCTAATGTTACTGGTAAGAGATAGTAAACTAGTCTCCTTCTGGGGTTGCAAATAGGACACAGTTTAATTACTGAGAAGATACATATTTATAAATGTACTTTCTTGATTTCAACAGATTAAAGTAACATTAAGAAGTAATGAGAGTTTTTATTTTCAAAGTACTTTGATTAAACATATTTATTATTAAAATCAATAGGAAACACTATTTGTGGCCTGGTTTAGGTACAAAAAAGATAATCTATGATTCAGTAATAAATATTCTCAAAACCTGAATATTCACATGGCTTAATTTTTATGACTGTTAGATGAATATTTTTAACTCTCTAGCCAGCCCTAATTTTCAGTATAACATAAACATGAATTGTAGAATTAACTATAAATCTCAAAACCTATAACCCTTGGTTTATTTCAGTTATGTTAGTAAGTTTTCACTACAGAGATACAAGCCCTTATAGTTTTCCCATAACTCTCAGAGATTTTAATCATTAGTGGGGACAATTATGAGCTGGAGTCAGATATGTACTCTGGAAAATAATATGCCTCTATAAAATGAATCATCTACTGGAACTTAAGGGAAGGACCATTTACTTCATCCAAATGAACTCTTCATTGTTTAATGATCACTGACTTTCTCTTAACTCATAATTGAGATCGAGTATGTATGTTATGGTGCCAAGGTACGGGAGAAAATTTAGCTCAGGAGAGTTAATTTAAGACATCAAAATTTTATGATAGTGAGTTTTTATATCTGTATTATGTAATTACTCTTTTAAAAATAATTTCAAAAGAAATATATGTCTACTGCAGAAAAGGTAGAAAACAGAAGGAAATATATATACATACATTTATTTCTACAAATAATCACTTTTTAACATTTGAAAAAATATATACTTTTAGATTTTTTCCATAAACAAGGGTTTATTATACACAAATATCCATACATGGAAGGTTTATTATTAGAGTTTATTTTGGAAATTTCTAGGGAAAATGAAAGACTGATTCTACCAACTGTGCTGTTCTGCACATTCTACTCCTAAGGATCTCTTGAAGCCAATTACTTCCTTTCATCCCATCTTCACCATTCCCTGGTTCAGGCCACTGACTCTCCTCCTAGATTGCTGAAATGTTACTCTTACTAACAGTCCCTCACTGTCCACCCTCTTAGTACAGGAGAATTCTAAAACATAAATCTGATTATAGCATTCCCTGCTTAAAAGCTTTTATGGTTGTCATTGTTCCCAGAACAAAATAAAAATTGCTTGGGGCGCTTGGGTGGCTCAGTTGGTTGAGCATCTGACTCTTGATTTCAGCTCAGGTCATGATCCCTGGATCATGAGATTGAGCCCCGTGTCAGGCTCTGAGCGTTGAGCCGGCTTAAGATTCTCTCTTTCTCGGGACGCCTGGGTGGCTTAGTTGGTTAAGCATCTGACTTTCACTTAGGTCATGATCTCACGGTTCATGGGTTCGGGCCCCGCGTTGGGCTCTGTGCTGACTGCCAGCTCAGAGCCTGGAGCCTGTTTCGGAGTCTGTGTCTCCCTCCCTCTCTGACCCTCCCCTGTTCATGCTGTCTCTCTCTATCCTAGAAATAAATAAAAATATTAAAAAAAAAAAAAAAAAAGATTCTCTCTTTCTCTGCCCCTGTCCCGGGTGTGTGCTCTCTTTCTCAAAAATGAATGGATATATAGATAGACAGATAAATAAATAAATTTCCTTGCCATAGCATCTAAAGACTCTCATTACCAGGCCATGGATTATGTGTTCTGTCTCACTTCTGCCATTCTCATCTTTCCCTCTATGGCCCAGCCATACTGAACTACAGATGTACCATGTGCTCTCTCCACTTGAGGCCTGTACACAAAATGCTATTCTCTTATTGAAATATCCAATAACTTCTAGCCTGCTTAGCAGTCTCTAAGAAACTTCTCCTTTTCCCCAAGATCTATTTTTTTTCTAATTTTAATACTAATTTATCTTTGAAGCAGGCTCCAGGCTCTGATCTGTCAGCACAGAGCCTGACGCAAGGCTCGAACTCATGAACATGAGATCATGAACTGAGCCGAAGTTGGACACTCAACTGACTGAGCCACCCAAGTGCCCCCCAAATCTAGTTTTAAAGGTTATTTATTTTGAGAAAGAGAAAGAGCAAGCGAACATGTGAGCAGGGGAGGAGCAGGGAGAGGGAGAGAGAGAATCCCAAACAGACTCTTCACTGTTAGCACAGAGCCCAATGTGGGGCTTGAACTTAGAAATCATGAGATGATGACCTGCACCAAAATCAAAAGTTGGATGCTTAACTGATTGAGCCACCCAAGCGCCCCCCCAAATCTAGTTTTAGTATTCTCTTTATCCCATCTCCCTTCTCCTTGGAGTACTCTGTACCTCTGCCATCCAAGAATTTATTTAGTATCCTTTACTGTAGTTCCCTGTTTGTTAATTTATAATCACCACTAGCTAAACTGTATGCCCCATCAGAAGAGATTTTATTTATTTATTCACTCTTATATTCTCACAACCTGGCATTGTATATAGTAAAACCTCAAATAAATATTTTTAGTAGGTAAAAACAAGCAAACCAATAAAAAAAACCCCAGCAAACAAAAAATCAAAATGTTGAAAATAACATCAATGGCAAAGTATATTTTAGGAATTTCATAATAATTACAACTCTTGGGGACTAGAACCTTCCCATGTATATCATAAATCTGACGTTCAGCTTTGTACACTTCCATTTTCCTTTCGGGAATTCATTATATACAAATATTGGGAAAGATTTCTGATTTTTTAAAGCACAAATAATTTTCAAAAGAAATACCTGTATATTAGCCTATCAGATTAAGATACCAATGATATAATAATGAATATATATAGATGACCTAATACACGTAAATCAACCACATTATATGGTGTATTCCAACGCCACAATGAACAAAATATCCACAAAGAATTTTCATGGCTTTCTACATTAATCATATATAAACTGATGCAAAATTTTTAAAAGTAGGATAACACACACAATATTAAGTACTGTTTTAAGTTACTTCAAATTTATTATTTATTTAATCCTTATAACAACTCTCTGTGGCAGGTACTACTGATGTTCCATTTTATGGATGATGAAACCGAGTAACATAGATTCAATGATTTGCCTAAGGCCGTACATATGGTACAAGATGGAACTGGGATTCAAACCTATGTCTGACTCTTTACTCTTAATCATTGTATATCAAGCCATAGCAGTTTAGATCCAATCAAGCAATCAATAAAATATTTTAAAATTACTACCTAAAAATGGATCTGTAATAATATTTATTAGTATGCTAAAAACAGATGTTAACAATGTTATGGTTAATGGTGCCTATTATAAACTGATTTCTACTTCAACTCATAAATGTCATTGTCAATGATATTCACAAATGCTTATATAAAAGATATTACCAAACACCTCCATTCTTGAAAAACCTCTCAAGCTGCAAACATATATTTTTGTCTCTCAATCAAATTAAAACTTTATAAATGAGAAGCAAATACTTCTTTGATTTCACTGGTTCCTCCCAAAGGTAAAACCACTTTAGATGACAAATATCACTTACCACAGGATTAGACACTCAGAAAATTTTCAGGTCAGTGATGGAATATACTACAATTGACTTTATTTTTGGCACACAGAATTAACCTGATTGCTCAACTTCCCACTCAAGAGCCACCAACAGATTTTCTCAGTGCCTTTACATCCATTACCAACTCCCAAGGTCAGTAGCAACTCTGTTACCCAGTCAAAATCCTTAAAGGCCATAAAAAATCACTGATTTTTAGGAAGAACATTGAAATGTACAAAAGTAACATTTCCTGTAGAATCATTTACTAGCTGTTAGATAATGCAGAAGTTACTTAACCTCTATAAGCCTGTTTCCTTCTCTACAAAATAGTATGAAAAAGATCTACCTTATGCTTTATTGTGCAGACTGAAATGAGATATGCATGCTTAGACACATAAATTATTTTTAAAAATTAGAAACATATATAAAGTAATGTGTGTTTATCTTTTAAATAGTCTGACTTGCCATAATCTCCCTGTTCCTTGAACTGGAACATTTACTATAAAATACTAACCTGTACCAGTAAACTTTACAGTTCAGACAACAGAGAGATTATGGAAAGTCAGAATATTCAGGACAAGTACTAAGTATCAAAAACTTCTACACTGCTTTTTCCCCAGGCATAGATTTTCACAGAATTTCATTCATCTAACATTGGTGTGAGTGCTTTCTGGTGCTAAAAGAAAGTCTGAGCTAAGAAATATAAGCTGATGAAACTATAGTTCCTACAAAGTCAGGGGAGGCCTCACTTTATAAATATTCTTCCAGGTTAAAGCCAGAAAAAGACAAATTTATGTCTATCCCTAGATAAAACAAGTTCAACAATTTTTTTCTTTTCCAGTTATGAAATTTAAAAATTCTATTGGTTTTTTCACTCTCTGAGACATGCAAATCACTGAATTCTAGTCTTCATGTTTTTACAGATTGGGAGACTGATGATATATAGTGTAAATTTATTAACATAACACTTTTTCCTTATTTTTCCTAATACTTTAAAAGCTATGCTTTCTTTAAACTCTTGTCCTTATTCCAAGTAGTCATAAATTGAAAAAGGTTCTGATTTGAAGGGATGATACAATTTTTGTTCTCTGATTTAGAAGTAGGAAAATAATATTTTAAGTATTTTGGAAATGGGGAATGAATGTTCCTAGAATAAAGATGAAAAGCTTAAAACTTCATCATGTTTATTTTAAGCTCATAAATTCCATGCACTTCTACCAGGAGGACTATGCAGATGTTGACCAAGATTAGAATAGACAGATACAGATGGCAGTTTATTCAGTATATATTACAGATTACATTGGCAAATGTGTGTGCATATGTATAAAGCAAATCATGTGGTGGGGAGAAGAAGGCAAAAGAAAATTTGCTAGGTCAATATTGAGCCATAAATAGTCTAAAAAGAACCTCAGAGAAAATCACGTAGTATGTGTGTAATGAATGACAGGGTGCTTCAACCTTCAGTCCTCCTGCTTCTAGCTTAACGCTTTGCAGCCTACTTTGCTCTCAATAGATTCATATAAATCCAGGCCACTTAAAAAATACAAAAAAGGGGCGCCCGGGTGGCTTAGTCGGTTAAGCGTCCGACTTTCGCTTAGGTCATGATCTCGTGGTTCGTGGGTTCGAGCCCTGAGTCGGGCTCTGTGCTGACTGCCAGCTCAGAGCCTAGAGCCTGTTTCAGTCTGTGACTTCCTCTCTCTCTGATCCTCCCCTGCTCACTCTGTCTCCTAGAAATTAAAAAAAAAAAGTTCTAAATAAAAAAAAACAAAAAAGGTTAGTCTCCAAGTTTAGGTGATTGGAACAATCTATTTAGGTACTTGCCAAAAAATACTAGCCCTTAAGAAGCTGGTTTCCTGACAATGGATAAGTATACATACACATACATAAATATATACAACCACTGCAGATTCCTTGAGAGCTCAGAACCTTTGTATAGAGGGGTGTAAATAACACACCTATATATAAATAACAACTTAAAAATTTAAGTGCTAAAGCCAGGTATTTATCCATGATATTTTAACCTTTTTTTTTTCTTGGAGAAAAAAGTATTAATAGCTATTGTGTCTCCAGGGTTCACTTTGTAACGGGCTCTAAGCTAAATGCTTCACATAAGTTACCTCATATAATCCTCTAACATTTCTACAAAGAAGGTAGTATTCCTATCTTACAGATGAGCAAACAGAGCTGCCTATTACTTAGAAAAGGGCAAAATAGAATTCATATCCAGCTTCAAATAATTTAAGATCCATGTATGCTGTAGATTATTATATGGGGAAAAACAAAGAAAAAGTAGCTATGTCATCCTGTATTACGTAGTAAGTACTTTTCATAACTGCTCTTGTTTTTAGCTTTTGGCAGGTTGATACTGAAACATCATCTATTAAGAACTATCATTCTCGAGGCAGCTGGGTGGCTCATTCATTTAAGCCTCTGACTTTGGCTCGGGTCATGATCTCACAATTCATGAGTTGAAGCCCCACATCAGGGTCATTGTTGTTAGCCTGTCAGCACAGAGCCTGCTTCAGATCCTCTGTCCCCCTCTCTCTACCCCTCCCCCACTTGTATTCTCCCCCAAAATAAATAAAATATTAAAAAAAAACTACCATTCTCCTGCATTAATGACTACAATAATGGAGTGATATTTATGGCAGATTGTTAAAGTTAATAATCTATATAAAAAGATTGTTTTAGACTAAAAAAAAACCACACACACACACATATTCCTTAGAAAAATCATAATGTAAAAAAAAAAAGAAAAATCATAATGTAGAGATGAAATAAAGTTACTTACATATATAATTGAAAACTTACAATATATTTGCTTTATTTAAATGCTGACATTTATCTGATGCTATCTAAATTAAATATATTTACTTACATGACATATGTTCACCAAAATTTAAGATTGCCAAGAACAATTCTATACCAGTCACATAAAAAGTAATTACTGCTCTTAATGCACTACCAAAGATACACGCATGTGTACATAAACGCATGCATATATCCATTCATTCACTCCTATGTTCCACAAATGAGTAACTCTATGTATTTTCTGCACGCTACTCAGTGTTAATTAGTATCTAAGAGCAATGAAAAATTTTACAGTAATATAGCAGATATTTAATGCTAAACAGCCAATCTCTCTTGCCGAATTCTGCAAACATAACACACGTATTCACTGCCCACACTCTTAAATAAAGCCTATCCATTCAAAAATACCACCTAAAGTTCAAAGGAAAATACTGTCAAGGAATTCTCTTCAAATATACTGCCCCCTTTTTAAAAGAGACACATTTGATACAAGTAAATTATCAAGTTCTTAGACTATGCTATTAAGTTCCTAATGTCTAACTTTCACACATGACAGGGTAAGCGGTTCAAATGATAGGCAGAGAACCTGTATTATTCATTTTATTCCTACCCCTAACTTCAGACTGGGTTTATAGAATCTGGACTAAAATTTTGCTTTCTTTTTCTTTTTAATAAATACCTTGATATGTTTTCAAAAAGAAAAGGTATAGGAAAGCAAAAATATTTGGAAAGTTCATAGGACCATCCAAAGGTGATTTTCTTATTCTCAAAATTCAAATTCCAAATTTGCAAATACTCACATATATGCTATGTAATTGAATCATGAAGTCATTAAGGCTTGCTAATTCAAAACTGGAGACATCATAAATTATCTTTTCCAACTTCCTAACCAATATAGTAGACATTTAGCCTAATTTTTTTTTTTTTTTTTTAAAGGGAGAGAGAACAAGCAGTAGAGAGAAAGAATCTTAAGCAGGCTCCATGTCCAGCACAGAGCCTTAGGTGGTGCTCAAACTTCCGACACTTGATTGTGATTTAAGCTTACCTCAAAGGCTGGACACTTAACTAACTGACCCACCCAGATGCCCCATCATAAGTCTTTTTTAAAACACCTGGAGTGGCAAGGAGATCAATACCTCCTAGAACAAACAAGTCGGCTAAGAGAATAACCACAGTTCATGGAAACATCATTCCATTAGTTTTCACAGAATCATTTTAGTTGTCTCTTCTACAGGATGTGATTTTAAATATATGAAGGAAATAGCTGTATCTGCACCTATTCATCTTTTCTCCAGGGTAAAAACATACTCTGGTCCACACCTGCTATATCTAAAATTATTTAATGAGATCCCAAAATTGTATATTATAGTCTAGATGTGATCTGACCAGGATAGAGTACCACAAAACTATGAGTTTATGCAATCTGGATACTATAGCAGTCTAAACTAACATGAGCATTTTTTTAGCAGGTTCATGATAATGTTAATTTATGTTAAATGTGAGCTCAAATTTCCATGTACCACCAAACAAATAAAATCTTTTTCATTCTTTAAGTATTTACTTTGGTGAACTTAATTGTTATATTTTAAATTTGTTTTCAATAAACTTCCTTTCAGGGGAAGAATGTATATAATTTTACAATTATTCTCCATATTACCATGAATATCAAGATTAATACCTTATCAAGGTTTACAGAAAAGGGAACACATATAGAGAGCAATGTGACCACTTTAAAAGCCAGAAAGTACCCAAAGAGTTAATTTTAAGTAGATTTAAATAAGAACCAAATTTAATTCAGCAGTTTTCAATTTAGAGATTTATAACGCCTCTGGCATTGCAAGAAAGAATGGTATTTTTTAAAATTCATCCTCTGAGGAAGTTGTTATGACAAAGAACAGGTGTGGAGCTTTGACTCAAAACTAAGCCTAAACCATCGTTCTATATCAATCATTTGGAAGACTATTTATGTTATTTTCTATTATGATGTTGGATTGTAAGTAAAAGAGAGAAACCAGAATTTTAAGTACAAAATCCATTAAACCATGTACATCTAACACTCCCAACCACTGAAACTGAAAGCAGGTTCTATTTTAATAATAATAATAATATAGGAGTAGTTGACAAAAGACGGATTTCCTCACTTAGTCATCCTCCTGTATTAACAGCTTAATTTCCTACTTATCACTTACTCAACTAAATGCTGAATGTTCTGTAAACAAGTTTGTTTGCTTTGAGTAACAGGGACTGAAGAGAAGAAAGAAAATACACTTCAGTTTTTCTTTTCCTGAAACAGTTACCAAAATGTTAGCCTTCATGAGCTATGATATGCCAAAGAAAAGGGTAAATTCCTGATCCAGCAATAACCTGTCAGTTGATTATTTGCCTATTCCTGGGGGCTCTTTGAGCACCTGAACAATCCACCTGTGATTTACCACAGTATCCTGGAGAGTACTCAACACAGGGCTGACAGAGTGGGGCTATTATTTTGACATACAAATCTGACATGTCTTGATGGCAAGGAACAGGGCAAATTATCTTGTTTTATGCTTTGTGTGAACTGAAAAGAAGGGAGAATGTGAATTCCCCAACTATATTTATTGGGACACAGTATTTTAAACTATTTGTTTTATGCTAGAAACGTATTGCTTTGCTATCGCTGAAAAGAAATGGATCTCAATTTGAAAACAAGAAAGAGTTCATTTCAATAATAAGCTTACACAATTTAGTATAAGGTATATGCTAAATGACAGAACAACTTTGCATCCATATGCAAATGTTTAATTCACACTAGATACAAAACTTAAAACTGGATTACAGATCTAAATGTGAAATGTAGAGGCGCCTGGGTGGCTTAGTTGGTTGTGCATCCGACTTCAGCTCAGGTCATGATCTCACGGTCTGTGGGTTCGGGCTCTGTGCTGACAGCTCGGAGCCTGGAGCCTGCTTCGGATCCTGTATCTCCCTCTCCCTCTCTGCCCCTCCCCCACTCATGCTGTCTCTCTCTCTCTCTCTCTCTCATAAATAAACTTAAAAAAAATTTTTAAATGTGAAACGTAAAACTTTTGCCAAAAAATATAGGAATCTCTTCAACAAATGATGCTGAGAAAACTGGGTATCACAGGCAAAAGAAAGAAGTTGGAACCTTATTATACCTTATACAAAAATTAACTCAACATGGATCAAAGATCTAAATAAACATGAGGGCCCAAACTACATAACTCTTAAAAGAAAGCAAAAAAGAAAGGCTTCAATGACATTGGATTTGGCAAGTGCATCCCAGAATGACTCCAAAAGAAGTCAATAAAGTAAAACTAGACAAATTGGACATCAAAATGAAACATTAAAAAAGGCAACCTACAGAATGGGAGAAGATATTTGCAAATCATATCTGATAAGGGGCTAACATCCAGAATATATGAAGAACTTCTACAACCCAACAACAAAATTTTTTTTAAAATGGTGGACTTGAATAGATCTTTCTTCAGAGATGATAAACAAAAGGCCAAAAATGCTCAACATCACAAATGGTTAGGGAAATGCAAATCAAAATCACAAGGAGGTATCACCTCATACCTATTAGGATGGGTGCTATTAAAAAAAAAAAAAACAAGCAAACATAAAGTAACAAGTGTTTAGCAAGGATGGGGAAAAACTTCTGAGTATATATCCAAAATATCTGAAAACAGGATCTCAAAGGGATATTGGTGCACTCATGTACATAGCAGCATTACTCACAAGACGTTGGAAGAACCCAAGTGTCCACTGACAAATGAACAGATGAACAAAATGTACTATATACATACAACAGAAACTATTTGGCCTTAAAAAGGAAATAAATTCTTAAATATGTTATAACATAGATGACACCTGAGAATATGATGCTAAGTGAAAGAAACCAGTCACAAAATGACTTCCACTTATACGAGGTGACTAGAGTATGCAAATTCATAGAAATATAAAATGGAATGGTTGTTGCCACAACTCTGAGTGGAGAGTTGTTTTTAATTGGGTATACAGTTTCACTTTTGCAAGATGAAATAGTTCTGGTGATTGTCTGCATAACAATGAATATACTTAACATTACTGAACTGTACATGTTACATTAGATTAGTACAGTAATCATTAGAGATGATTAAGATAGTAAATTCTTGGAGTGCCTGGGTGGCTCAGTTGGTTAAGCACCCAACTCTTGATTTTTGGCTCAGGTCATGATTTCATGGTTTGGGCGATCAAGCCCCATGTCAGGCTCTGTGCTAAGAGTGTGGAGCCTGCTCTGAATCCTTTCTCTGCCCCCCTCTCTCTGTCCCTCCCCCACTCTCACACCCACACATTCGCTCTCTCAAAATAAATATTTAAAAAAAGAAGAAATGATTAAGACAGTAAATTCTATAATATATGCTTTTTACAACAATAAAAATTTTTAAAAATTATTCATGACCTCGGGTTAAACAAAGAGTTGACTTAAAAAAAAATCCCAAAAAACAAACAAAGGAAATTGGGCTTTTTCAAGATTAAAAACTTTTGCTCTGGGAGATACACTGTTGAAAGGAAGAAAAGACAAGCTAAACATTTACTTGCAATAAACCTGACAAAGGATTTATAATCAGAATATAAAAAATAAAAGCAGGAAGACAATCCAATTAAAAAAGAAAAAAATTGCTCAAAAGAATTAAAAACACTTCTTTAAAGAAAATATCCTAATGAAAAATGAGCCAATGAAAGACGCCCAATATCATTCATTAGTCATTAGAGAAATGCAAATTCAAATAAAATAACACTGTGCTCGCTTTGGCAGCACATATACTAAAATAAAATAACACTATATACCTATTACAATGGTTAAGATTTTTTTTGTTTTTAATTGCCAATACAGGAGGTGCCTGGCTGGCTCAGTCAGTACAGCATGCAACTTTTGATATCAGGGTTGTAAGTTCAAGCCCCACATTGGGCATGAAGACTACTTAAAAAAAATTTTTTTTAAAATATATATCCAATATAATGTTCTGGCAAGGTTACACACTGCACAGTTCTGCTTATATAACATTTCAAAAATGGCAATTATATCGAAATGGCAATTATACAGTTGTCAGAGGTTAGTGGCAGAAAGAAGGTTAACTACAAATGAGCAGCATGAAGGAATTTTTTGGAGTAAATAGCTTTGTATTGTGATTGTGGTGGTACTTAGACAATTCTGCACATTCGTCAAAACCTCACAGACTACATACCAGTTAGTAGCTCTGTGACCTTGGTCAAGTTTCTTAACCTCTCTATATCTCAGTTTCTCTTCTATAGGATCAGAGATGGTAACGGTATTCACCTTATAAAGTTAAGTTTTATTGACTAAAATACTTAGAGCAAGACTAAGGTTTAGGATATGCTGAATTGAAGTGCCTTCAAGATATCAAAGTAGGCAGTTTATTGGAGAGGTCAGAGCAAAAGTCAGCTAAACCAAGTGCAATCACATGATTCCTGAAGCCACAGATGCAGATGAGTTTGCACAAAAGACAAGGATGAAACAAGAGGGGTCCTCACACTCAACCTTGATGAACTGCAACATTTCATCATCTCCTCTGATTAAGCAGAGGAGAATACGTAAAGGAGTCAAGAGGGGGCAAAAAGAGCAGAAAAACCAGGAGACTGTTGTGTTATGTAAAACAAAGTCACAGAGTATTTAGAAAAAGAAGCGGACAAAAAAAAAAGTTAAAAGAAAAAGAAGTGGACAATGAGGGTGAAAACTAACAGATAATGAATGAGACTGCTAGCTTTTTTCTTTTTCCTTTAGTAATAAAACCCTCAATTAGAGCTGTGTGCTCAGCCACTCAAAATAGAGAACATATTTATCTTGCAGCCTCTCTTGTTCCTGAATATGGTCATGTAGCTAAGATTAGCCAATGAGATGTAAATGATACATGCAATTTATGGGTTATGTCCTTAGAGTAAGGGAATTATGAGATTTTTAAACATGTGGCTAAGGGATGGTACCTCAGCAAGACAGAACGAATCTGAGTTTCTGCCACCATTAAAAGAATCACCATATCAGTTAATGGATCTGTTGTCTTAAACCACTCCTTTTAAATGAAGATGAGTAGCTTTAGTATTTCAGAATTCAATACAGCAAATTTATGAGAAGGGACATATATAAAGAATAACATCAATATATTTTTAAGCAAATATTTAAATGAAAGGTACAACATATGACCTATATATTAATAAAGCCTATGATTTCTTTCTACATTTTGAAAGTGATCAATAAGCATTTTAAACCTTGTATTTGGAAATTCTTACAGATGACTCTCCATTTTGCTGGGTTTTGAGTGAGTGAGGGCTGAAGTAGAGAATCATTGCAAGTAATCGGGTGACTTCCCGTGTCGATGGTGGAAGTAATGAGACAGAAGAAAATGAACCATCAGTCTAGAAATTGGACACAAGTCTAGTTTATGATGTCTGCTTTGGCAATTATTTAGGGGTTTAAATCATAACTATTTTTTTCAGTCGTTGAAATGAAACAGCACAATTTTAATTCTTAGTTATCACAATTAAGTATAAGAAAATATATTCATTAGAATATTAAAGGATAAGTTACACAACTGATTTTTATATACCTTAATGACTCATATTAAATAATAAAATAAAGTAAGACCTCCAAATATAACCTTTAAAAAGCATAATCTGTGTTCTAAAAACACCTTCCAAATTATTTCTTCACTGGAAATTTTGCAAGGGAGTAGGAAACTATACCTTTTAAGCTTGCAGAGAATTCACAAAAGCCTGAATCAAGTATCAACGAATAGCTTTAACCTAAAAGAACAAAAACTAATAGTGATTTGCTAAATCGGTTTTTATGTCCACCCTCTGACAGTTCTACCAACAAATTTCTAGCAAACTACTAAGAAGATGCTTCCTTCTCAGATAGAATGGATTTTTTTTGGACTAACTGCATTTCTGAAGTAAATGCATGCAAAGTTAATAAACGGAAGGAAAAGCAAATATAGAGTTGTCATTTTAAAATTATATTCTTAAAAGGTTTTAGGGGTATCATTTGTGGAACACAAAGAGATTTCCTTCTGTAACAGCATTCCAGGACATCACTCTTTCCTGCCTACCAGCAGACAAGATTATACTTGTCTGGAATGTCAGTGAAGTATTTATACAAAGGCAGTTTTTCAGAATCTTATTGTGAACACAAAACAGGAAATACAGTAATACCATAGGTGTATGTTAAACACTGTTCAGTATAAACTGTGCTTCTCCCTTAATAAGTACTAGGTTAACCTTCAACAGGAGGAGGTGAAAATGAGCACATGTATAAACACATACCACTAGTTGTTTGCAGCTGGCCAGAAGAAAGGCTCAGGAGGAAAATCCAATCAAAATTTAAGAATTTGCCAAGCGATGTCTCAGTCAGTGTTAAAACCATAGTCTCTAATAAAAACTTATTTTTCTTAAGTTCACAGGGGAAATTAAAGTATTCTATAAAAGTGAATTATTTTATTGAATGAAAAATACCTAAATAATATGTTATTTAATTAAAATACTGTTTCTGAGGCAGGAAAAACAAATTTCTATGTAAACTGGCCATCCAACAAAAAAAAAAACACACCAAATAAAGCATTTCATGGTCTTTTAAAACACATTTTTAATTTTTTTCACTAAAAACACAGCCTAATTTACCTTCCCTGGATTAAAAAAAAATACAATTCTACAAAACTACATACTGAAGATTTGTAAAATTTATTTACAAGTAGGTTATAAAGTACAGATGGTATCCCAAGTAGAATAAACTCTTACAGAGATCAATTTTAATCTTCTGTAAGACAGCAGAATGAACTTTGGTTTGACTGCCCCCTGCTGATATTAAAGATTTAAAACCATAAAAGTTGATTTCATAAAATTGTGATATTACCATTTTTTAAAAAATGATTCTGTTTCTACTCAGAAATTGTTTTCAATCTCTTCAGGAAAACTAAGGACATTTAAAAGTTTATGTCTTACTTTCACTTGGTCATATATTTGTGGATATCTATTATCTGACACTTAGTGGGTTTCATCTCTCTGACCTCAAAATACTTAGAAGCTATTAGATAGATAGGAAAATCTGGAAAAGAATAAACTATTAGAGAAAAATCAATAACTAAACTAAGTGGTACTGAAGAGAAGCAAGCTAGAGAAAAAGATATTGGTAAAACCAAATTAGTTTTTTTTTTTTTTTAAGTAAAAGGTTGTTAAGACTGAAACAGCTGAAAAGAAGGAATGAGGATGGTGTTAGATAAATGGAAAAGAGACAAAAGAAGCAAAAGCCTGGAGGAAATAATGAACATAGCATGTGCAGAACACATGACACTAGAAGACTTAATTGCTATGGGGCACCTGGGTGGCTCAGTCGGTTAAGAATCAGACTTTGGCTCAGGTCATGATCTCATGATTCATGGGTTCAAACCCGACATGGGGCTCTGTGCTAACAGCCCAGAACCTGGAGCCTGCTTAGGATTCTGTGTCTCCCTCCCTTCTTCTCCCCCTCCCTATCCCTTCCTCTCTCTCTCTCTCAAAACTAAACACTAAAAAAAAATTAGAAGACTTAATTGCCAGAATAAATGGATAAAACTATGTTTCATGAAAATAGAAAATAATGGTGAAAGACAGGCCCAATTTTTCCAAACTAAAAAAGTCAGAATGAAGAGCTGGACTTGAGGCAAACAAAAGGGAGCCACTGTAGGTTCCTTAGCTGTATGGTAATCTGGTAAAGCAGCATAATAACCTGGTTAAAGACATTCCTTTAGGAAGAGTACTGTGAAATAGAACAAAGATGAGATGGAGGAAAGAAGAGACAGGAGGCAGAGAAACTGGTTAAGAGACAATTCTAGTAACCCAGAGAAAGAAGTGAACCAGAATGGAAGCAATGGGAATGAAAAACAAGAATGACACTGAGATACATTTTGAGTTAAAATCAAAACTGGATGCATGACTTGACTCAGATTTTTGTCCAATCCTTACACTTTATCATGACTGTTGAGTTCAAACAAAATTATAAATATTAAAAATTTTAAAACTGAGATGAGACAGAGGAAGTAAGTGGAGCAATTCACTTTAAGGAGAACATGTCTGTTTCTGAGAGTAAAGGAGGAGCATGTAAATAAAAGGACACAGCAATGTGTAGTTAAAGAAGGGACACATGAGGGAGTTCACAGCAAATGGTCTCAATTATCTCTATAAATCGGTTTCTATGCTCATTTCTCAAGTAAGAATGACAGATTAATACTCAGCCAAAATTTGGAAAATATTTGATGTCACTTTTCTATCCAGGAGTTCACTTTCTACTAGAGATATCCAGGCCCAAGGGATGGCTTCATCTTGCCAAGACTTCTCATTTTTCCATCACTGTCTAGAAAAATCTGTGTGCTATTTTGTAAAAATATTAAAAACTGATCCAATGATGACACTGTTTCCTATACATGTATGTACAGTCTTTCCAAATACAGCTTATGTGAAGACATCTGGGCTCAAGCAAGCAACTCAAGAGAAGACCACGTCCGGGGGCGCCTGGGTGGCTTAGTCGGTTATGCATCCGGCTCTCGCTTAGGTCATGATTTCGCGGTTCATGTGTTCCAGCCCTGCGTCGGGCTCTGTGCTAACTGCCAGCTCAGAGCCTGAAGCCTATTTCAGAGTCTGTATCTCCCTCTCTCTCTGACCCTCCCCTGCTCACGCTATCTCTCTCTCTCCTAGAAATAAAATAAAAATATTAAAAAAAAAAAGAGAAGACCATATTCATTTGTCACAGGTAAAAGTGATAATGCTAAAACCTCATGGGAAAGTAATACATTTCCTAAGACAAAAGAGTGGTCTTGTCTCAGAATTACCAAACCAAATCATGGAAAATAGTAATTTCTGATTTTATTTTCTTTGCAAAGAAATTTTTGTTTAAAAAATTATAACACTTGAAGTTAGATTTCAATTAATTCATTTTCTTACAGAGCATCAGACCCATTTATAATTCTTGTGGCCCAAGTTTACTATCTCGTATCATTGTAATGTCACTGTTAAAAGATGAACATCATAATAATAAAGTTTCCACTCAAAATTCACATTCATAAATAAAGTAAACATTAGGATGTGCATAAATCCAATAAAGACAGATTATGCTTATGGGAGAGTATACCAGTTGTTTTGAGACAAGGCCTGTGCTTCTTCATGACCAAATATTCCAAATATTCCAATACAATTGATATGAGATGTTAACACGTATTTTCTAGAAGCGACTCAAAATTATCAAGGCTTCATAAGCATTTGTGGAATGAATAGAAGTGCTACACTGATTACATGTCTATATGATAGACCAAACTAAGTTCTTCTCTAAAGTAAAATAGGCAGGGATCTGATAACACTGTTTTTCTTTTAAACTGAAAAAAGAGTACACTAGTTATTGAATAAAATTTTAGAGAAGGAAAAAGAATTAACTACTGTTATATTTCAGATATTGTAAACATCTTTTATAATTAAAAATGTTAGCTTTCCATTTTCAAACACAATTAAAATGAATTTTTCTGAGGCAATTGTCTTCTGAAAAAGAAATGAAAGTTCCATTGACAAGAGATTTCCCAGAAAATAAAATAAAATGAAAAAATAAAGAGGTCAATTTTCAGGAAGTAAACACTAGGAATGACAATTTAAAACTGAGGAAAGCAAAGCAGATTTTAGCCTATACTGCCTGCCGGACACATCTGGATAAAGAATAGATTTCAAAACACTACCAACAACTGAATATGCCATCTAACAAATGTGTAATAAAAAAAGAGGACATGGCCAAAATTATAGCTTTGTATTCTACACATTAAAGATTACAAATGTAGAGAGATGGTCTTATATATAGAAAGTGCAGTTTATCAATACCTCAAAAATCTTTCTGGTGTTTTCCTTCAATAGTTACTACTGCATTCGACAACAAAAGTAGGCAGTATTTTATCTAAAGGTGCACAGTTTTTTTTTTAATGCATCTCAGGGAAAATATAGTTCTGTCCAATCAGATTCCTTGGGAAATGTTTATCTGATTATCTAAATATTATCCTAGACACTGAAATAGGTAATTTTGAATTTAGAGATTGGAAGTAGAGGTTGATGTGTGGAAATGAGTAAGGCAATAAAACAAAAAACATATAGGCAATTGGGAAAGCAGAACAGGACCTGAGTCAAGAATGAAAAGATATAGAATAATGACATCCCTGGGTGACAAAACAAGTTCAAATTAAAAGTCAAGTTTGCCAGCTATTAAGTGTTTTAAATAATCAAGTGAATAATCATTCACTTAATCAAGTGTTTTGAATATATTCATGTTTTAAGAACTTAGCAGGAAAAAGGTCCTTATACTCTAAGGAGACACATGAAGGCCTATGGAATTTTTTTTTTTTAATGTTTTATTTATTTCTAGGAGAGAGAGACAGCGTGAGCAGGGGAGGGTCAGAGAGAGAGGGAGTCACAGACTGAAACAGGCTCCAGGCTCCGAGCTGGCAGTCAGCACAGAGCCCGGGGGCTTGAACCTACGAACTGCGAGATCATGACCTAAGCGAAAGTCGGATGCTTAACCGACTAAACAACCCGGGCGCCCCAAGGCCTATGGAATTTGATTCAATTAAAATAGTCTGTTTGGACAAGGTTACAAAACAAATTATCTTGAATTTGAAAGCAGTACCAATCCGAACTCACCAAGATTCAGTCTTGCCTGAAGGCTACGTATATAAGACCATGTTTAAGATGGCAGCATATACAATAAGAAAAATAATTTATATTTATTGAAAGGATGGTTAATATGAATGAACACTTTTATTGGTAAATAGCAATGGATAAAATGTCACCAGCACACTGAAATATTAGCCTTTAATTATTATTGCATTTTCTTAGAATTTTTCTGAGGAATTATTTGAATAAACACTAGATAGGTCAGAAAAGATTTTAAATTTTAAATTATGTTAGTGGCTCACTGAAGAAATTCAAATGTAACAGAAGTGATTCACTCACAGGGATTCATTCACATTCTCTTGAGAACCAGTACTTGCAACAACTTAAGACAAAACCAAAATGGCTAGTCAGGATTGATGACAAATTCTCTAAGTTTGGAAACAGATGAAAATCACTGGTCATTACAAGGAAATATCTCTTAATTATGGCCTCAGTAACACAATACTATATAACCTGAATCTTCATCTTTGCAATTTGGTTTACAGTTCTGGCAGTCCCAGCACATCGAACCCTTTAATTCTGAAAAGAAATGCTATGATTTTCAAGAATAAACAAGTTGGAAAATTAGAGCAAAATGGGGAGTGAAGATGGGCCCTGCATACTACACTATTGCATCTAAACTTCCTTCACGTATAAGAGTAAGTTTGGAAAATGGAGAACAAAGTATATAATTTCCTAGACTCTTCGGAAAGATCAAGGATACTTGCAGCTTATCTCACTTTTCTCTGAAAGCCAGTATTAAGACTGATACACAGGCTCCTTATGAGTAGTCTTTTGAGGACGAAAGCAAGACACAGAAGAGAACTGACTGAAATGGTGGAACAAGTACCATCTAAATGATATAAGAAAATTGCTTACTCTTACCTTTACACTTTCAACACTAAATCAATTGTAATTCACCATAAATATTTCCTTCTTTCTAAGACATCCATTCTATTTTAGTTTTAGCTTTTATATTTTTTAAACAATTTGAGAAAAATCCTTGAAGAAAGTTTCAAATATTTCTCACTTAAAAATTATACAGATTTGTTCCCTCCAAAAAGATGAGTATACACACCAACACAAAATTTAAAATCTGTCTTTTCCAATGGAATAGAATTGAGAACTCAGAGCTGGACCCAAAGGTGTACAGCCAAATAATCTTTGACAAAGCAGGAAAGAATATCCAATGGCCAAAAGACAGCCTTTTTAACAGATGGTGTTGGGAGAACTGGACAGCAACATGCAGAAGAATGAAACTAGATCAATTTCTCACACCATACACAAAAATAAACTCAAAATGGATAAAGGACCTGGACGTGAGACAGGAAGCAATCAAAACCCTAGAGGAGAAAGCAGGAAACAACCTCCTTGACCTCCACCTCAGCAATTTCTTACTTGACACATCCCCAAAAGCAAGGGAATCAAGAGCAAAAATAAACTATTGGTACCTCACCAAGATTAAAAGCTTTTTCATGGCAAAGGAAAGAATCCACAAAATTAATAGACAACCAATGGAATGGGAAAAGATAGTTGCTAATGACATATCAGACAAAGGGTTAATATCCAAAATCTATAAGGAATTCCCCAAACTCCACACCCGAAAAACAAACAACCCAGTGAAGAAATACGCAGAAGATATGAACAGATACTTCTCCAAAGAAGACATCCAGATGGCCAACAGACACATGAAACGATGCTCAGCATCCCTCCTCATCAGGGAAATACAAATCAAAACCACACTGAGATACCACCTCACGCCGGTCAGAGTGGCTAAAATGCACAAATCAGAGACCTCTAGATGCTGGCAAGGATATGGAGAAATGGGCACCCTCCTACACTGTTGGTGGGAATGTACCCACCCACTGCTAGGAATTTACCCAAGGGATATAGGAATGCTGATGCATAGGAGCATATGTATGTACCCCAATGTTCATAGCAGCCCTCTCAACAATAGCCAAAACACGGAAAGAGCCTAAGTGTCCATCTACGGACGAATGGATCACGAAGATGTGGTTTATCTAAACGATGGAATACTACATGGCAATGAGAAACAATGAAATGTGGGCATGTGTAGCAACATGGATAGACCTTGAGGATATTATGCTGAGGGAAATAAGTCAGGCAGAGAAGGACAAATATCATATGTTTGCACGTATAGGAGGATTAGGAGGAACTTAACGGAAGACCAAGGGGAGAAGTAGGGGGAAATGGTGGGGGAGAGGGAGAAAGGCAAACCATGAGAGACTCTTGAATGCTGATAAACAAACTGAGGACTGATGGATGTGGGGGCTGTGGGGGGAGATGGGCATGGAGGAGGGCACTTGTGGGGATGAGCACTAGGTGTTACATGGAAACCAACTTGACGATAAGCTATTTGTGTAAAAAAATCATTAAAAAAACTGTCTTTTATTTTTTCTATTTTATTTTTATGTTATTTTAAAAAATTTAATTCCAGTATAGTTAAAATATAGTGTTATATTGGGGTGCCTGGGTGGCTTAGTCGGTTAAGTGTCTAACTTTCGCTTAGGTCATGATCTCGCGGTTCATGGGTTCGAGCCCCGTGTCGGGCTCTGTGCTGACTGCCAGCTCAGAGCCTGGAGCCTCTTTCAGAGCCTGTGACTCCCTCTCTCTCTGACCCTCCCCTGCTCACGCTGTCTCTCTCTCTCTCTCTCTCTCTCCTAGAAATAAAAAATAAATGAATGAATAAATAAATAAATAAATAAATAAATAATAAAATAAAATAAAATAAAATACAGTGCTATATTAATTTCAGGTGAACAATACAGTGGTCCAACAAGTCTATATGTTACTCGGGGCTCATCAAGGCAATCCTTTTCATCTATTTCCACCCATCCTCCCACCCACTTCCCCTCTGGTAATCATCTGCTCTTTGTAGTTAAGAGTCTATTTTTTGGTATTTCTCTTCTTTCTTTTTTCATTTGTTTTAGTCTTAAATTCCACATATGAAGAAAATAATATAGTATTTGTATTTCTCTGACTTTTTTTTCACTTAGCATTATACACTCCAGATCCAACCATGTTGTTGCAAGTAGCAAAATTTCATCTTTTTTATGGCTGAGTAATATTCCATTGAATATACCACACTTTCTTTATCCATTCATCAATTGATGGACACTTGGGCTGCTTCCATTGTTTGGTTATTATAAGTAATGCTGCAGTAAAAATAGGGGTGCATAGATCCTTTTGAATTAACGTTTTTATATTCTTTGGTTAAATATACAGTAGTGGGATTACTGGACCATATAGTAATACTAGTTTTAATTTTTTGAGAAACCTCCATGCTGTTTTCCACAATGGCTGCACCAGTTCGCATTCCCATCAAGAATGCAAGATGGCAAAGGAAACAATAAAACTAATAGGTAACTGATGGAATGGGAAAAGATAGTTGCAAATGACATATCAGACAAAGGGCTAGTATCCAAAATCTATAAGGAACTCACCAAACTCCACTCCCAAAAAACAAACAATCCAGTGAAGAAATGGGCAGAAGACATGAACAGACACTTCTCCAAAGAGGACATCCAGATGGCCAATAGACACATGAAATGATGCTCAGCGTCCCTCATCACCAGAGAAATACAAATCAAAACCACACTGAGATATCACCTCATGCCGGTCAGAGTGGCTAAAATGAACAAATCAAGAGACTCTAGATGCTGGTGAGGATGTGGAGAAACGGGCACCCTCTTACACTGTTGGTGGGAATGTAAGCTGGTGCAGCTGCACTGGAAAACAGTGTGGAGGTTCCTCAAAAAATTAACAATAGAACTCCCCTATGACCCAGCAATAGCACTGCTAGGAATTTACCCAAGGGATACAGGAGTGCTGATGCATAGAGGCACACAGACCCCAATGTTCGTAGCAGCACTCTCAACAATAGCCAAAACATGGAAAGAGCCTAAGGGTCCATCAACAGACGAATGGATCATGAAGATGTGGTATATTTATACAACGGAATACTAGAATGAAACTTGGCCATTTGTAGCAACATGGAGGGAACTTGAGGGTGTTATGCTGAGTGAAATAAGTCAGGCAGAAAAGGATAGATACCATATGTTGGCACATATAGGTGGATTAGGAGGAAGCTAATAGAGAACCATGAGGAGAAGAAGGGAAAAAATAGTTGGGGGGAGGGAGGGAGGCAAACCATGAGGGACTCTTGAATGCCGAGAACAAACTGAGGGCTGATGGGGGTAAGGGGGGTGATGGGCATGGGGAAGGGCACTTGTTGAGATAAGCACTGGGTGTTATATGGAAACTAACTTGACAATCAACTAAGAAAAAAAAAAAAGAATGCAAGATGGTTCCTTTTTCTCAACATTTTCACCAACATTTGTTTCTAGTGTTTTTGATTTTAGCCATCCTAACAGGTATGAGGTGGTATCTCATTTTGGTTTTGATTTGTATTTCCCTGATGATTAATGATGCTGAGAATCTTTTCATGTGTTTATTAACCACCAGTATGTCTTTTGGAAAAAATGTCTCTGCAGGTCTTCTGCCCATTTTAATTGGATTATTTGCTTTCTGAATGCTGAATTATATAACGTCCTTATATATTTTAGATACAAACCCTTTACTGAATATGTGACTTGCAATTATCTTCTCCCATTCAGGAGAATGTCTTTAATTTTATTTTATTTATTTATTTATTTATTTATTTATTTTGCTGTGCATAAGCTTTGTATTTTGATGTAGTCCCATAAGTTTATTTTTGCTTTTGTTTTCCTTGCCTCAGGAAACATTATATAGAAAAATGCTGCTACAACCAATGTCAGAAAAAATACTGTCTGTGCTCTCTTTCAGGAGTTTTATGGGTTCAGATTTCACATTTAGTTTCTTTATCCCTTTTGAGTTTATTTTTGTGTATTGTGTAAGAAAATGGTTCAGTTTCATTCGTTTACATGTAGCTGTCCAATTTTCCCAACACCATTTGTTGAACAGACTGTCTTTTTGCATATTCTTGCCTTCTTTGTTGAAGATTAATCAACCATATAATCATGGATTTATTTCTGGACTCTCTCATCTATTCCACTGATCTAGGTGTCTGTTTTTGTGCCAACACCATAGTGTTTTGATTACTACAGCTTTGTAGGATATTTTGAAATCTGGAATTGAGACACCTATAGTTTTGTTTTTCTTTTTCAAGGCTGCTTTGACTCTTTGGGGTCTTTATGATTCCATACAAATTTTAGGATTGCTTGTTCTAGTTCTGTGAAAAAATGTTATCCATATTTTGATAGGGATTACATTAAATCTGTATATTGCTTTGGGTAGTATGGACATTTAAAACAGTATTTGTTCTAATGCATGAGCATGGACATGCATGAGCATGAGATGCATGAGCATCTATTTGTTTTGATCATCTTCACTTTCTTTCATCAATGTTTTATAGCTTTCAGAATACAGATCTTTCACCTCCTTGGTTAAGTTTATTCCTAGGTATTTTATTCTTTATGGTACAATTGTAAATGGGACTGTTTTCTTATTTTCTCTTTCTGTTGCTTCATTATTAGTGTACAGAATAATTTCTGTATACTGATTTAGTATCTTTTTACCTTACTGAATCATTTATCAATTCTAGTACTCTGTGTGTGTGTGGGGAGGGGTGTGGGGGTGTGGGTGTGGGTGTGTGTTTATGTGTCTGTGAAGTTATTTAGGGACTTCTATATATAGTATCAGGTTATCTGCAAACATTGGAAGTTTTATTTCTTCCTTAGCAACGTAGATGACTTTTCTTCTTGTCTAATTGCTGTGGTTAGGACATCTACTCCTATGCTGAACAAAAGTGGTAAGAGTGGACATCCTTGTCTTGTCCTTAACATTAGGGGGAAAGCTCTTAGCTTTTCACTATTGAGAATGATGTTGTCTGTGGATTTCTCAAATATGGACTTCATTATGTTGAGGTTATGTTCTCTCTAAACCTACTTTGTTGAGGGTTTTTTTTTTTTATCATGAATGGATGTTGTACTTTGTCAAATGTTTTATTTTATCTGCATGTATTGAAATGATCATGTTTTTCATTCTTTCACTTGTTGAAGTGATGTATCACATTGATTGAGCTGTGAATATTGAACCACCCTGGCATCTTGGGAATAAATCCCACGTAATTGTAGTGATCAATACTTGCTTGAGTATTTTTATACCTATACTCATTAGTGATATTGACCTGTACTTCTCTTTTTTTGTAGTGTCTTTATCTGGTTTGGGGATCAGGGTAATCATGGCCTCACAGAATGAATTGGGAAATTTTCCTTCCTCTGCTATGTTTTGGAATATTTTGAAAGATTAGGTCTTAACTCTTCTGCAAATGTTTGTTCAAATTCACCTGTGAAGCTGTCTGGTCCTAGACTTTTGTTGTTGGGAATTTCTGATTACTGATCCAATCTCACTGGTGGTAACTGGTCTGTTTTGAAATTTTCTGTTTCTTCCTGGTTCAATTTTGGGAGGTTTCTAAAGTAGCTTTTCCATTTCTTTGAGGTTTTCTAAATTGTTGTAAAATTAATTTTTCATAATCTCTTAAAATCCTTTGTATTTCTGTAGTGTCAGTTGTTATTTCTCCTTTTTTGTATCTAGTTTTGAGTCCTCTTTTTTGTTTGGTTGGTTTTTTTGTTGTTGTTGTTGTTGTTGTCGTTTTTGGATGAATCTGGCTAAAGGTTTATCCATATTATCGATCTTTTCAAAAAATCAGCTCCTAATTTCACTGACCTTTCCTATTGTTTAGTTTCTATTTTGCTTATTTCTGGTATAATCTTTATTACTTTTTCCTTCTACTCACTTTTGGTTTTGTTTGTTTTGTCAGCTCTTTTAGGTTAGGTTGTTTGAGATTTTTCTTGCTTCTTGAGGTAAACCTGTATTGCTATAAACTTCACTCTTAGAACAACTTTTGCTGCACCCAAAGATTTTGGACCATTATGTTTTCATTTTCATTTGTCTCCACATATTTTTTGATTTGCTTATTGATTTCCTGGTTGATCCATTCAGTGGGTAGTATCCTGTTATTTAACCTCCATGGATTTGTGTTCTTCCCAGATTTTTTTCTTGTGGTTGATTTCTAGTTTCATAGCATTATGGTCAGAAAAGATGCATGGATGACTGACCTTTCTGAATTTGTTGAGACTAGATTTGTGGCCTATATGTGTTCTTTTCTGGAGAATGTGCTTGACTACTGACTAGTTCCTTTGTGTTTGTTATTAATGTACTTGGATGTTGTTGTATTAGCTGGATATATTAAGTTATTATATCTTGTTGAATTTTCCCCTTTATAATTATATAGTATACTTCTTTTTCTCTTGTTACAATCTGTTTTAAAGTCTACTTTTTCTGATATAAGTATTGCTACTCTGGCTTTCTTTTGACATCCACTTATATGACAAATGCTTCTCCATCTCTTCGCTTTCATTCTGCATGTGTCTTCAGGTCTGAAATGAGTCTGTTGTATGCAGCATATAGATGAATTTTGCTTTCTTAATCATTCCATCATCCTATGTCTTCTCAAAGTAATTACTGATAGGTATGTGCTTACTGCCAATCTGTCATTTGTTTTAAGGTTGTTTGTGGTTCTTCTTTGTTCCTTCTCTTGCTCCCTTCTCTCATGTATAGTTGGCTTTTTATGTTGATATATTTGGATTCCTTTCTCTTTACTTTTTGCATATCTATTACTAGTTTTTGATATGTGGTTGACCATTCGGTTTGTATATAACATTTTCTGCATGTGGCAGTCTATATTAAATTGATGATCACTTAAGTCTGAACCCATTCTTTACTCTTCTTCCCACCATGTTTTTGGCATATGATGTCATTTTTTACATCCTTCTATTTTGTGAGTCCCTTGACTGATTTTTATAGCTATACTTATTTTTACTCCTTTTGTGCTTCCTCCTTTTCTTACTCCTACTTATTGTCTTTCCTTTCCACTCAAAGAGTTCTCTGTAACATTTCTTTAAGGCTGATTTAATGGTCATTAATTTCTTTAACTTTTGTTTGGGAACCTCTTAATCTCTCCCATTCTGAATGATAGCATTGCTGGAGAGAGTATTCTTGGTTGCAGTTTTTGTTTTTTTGCTGTTTTTTTTTTTTCTACCCTTTAGCATTTAAAATATATCATGACACTCCCTTACGGCCTGCAAAATTTCTGCTGAAAAATCAAATGAGCATTCAGGGTTTCCTTTGTATGTTACTGTTTTCTCTTCTTGCTTTAAAAATTCTCCTTTTCGCCATTTTAATTACTATACGTCTTGGCTTGGATCTCCTTGGACTGACTTTGTTGGGGGCTCTCTGCCTCCTGGAAATGGATTTGTTCCCTTTCCCAGATTCAGGAAGCTTTTAGCTATTATTTCTTCAAATAAATTCTCTGCTCCCTTTTCCTTCTCTTCTCCTTCTGAGATCCCTATAATGTGAATGTTATTACACTTGATAGCGCTGCTAAGTTCCCTAAGTTTAACTTCATTTTGTATATTTTTTTCTCTCACCTGTTCAGATTGATTGCTTTCTATTACTCTGTCTTCCAGGTTGCTGATGTATTTTACTACTCTCCCTTGTCTACTATTTACTCCATCTAGTGTATTTTTATAATTCATTTTTTAAGTATTTTCTTTTTAATTTTTTTAATGTTTATTTATTTTTGAAGGAGAGACAGAGTGTGAGCAGGGAGAAGGAGCAGAGAGAGAGGGAGACACAGAATCTGGAGCAGGATCCGAGCTGCAAGCTGTCAGCACAGAGCCCCATGTGGGGCTTGAACACATGAGCCGATATCATGACCTGAGCTGAAGTCAGATGTCCAACCAACCGAGCTACAATTGTAAGAAAGCAATCAAGGGCCTGGCCTTGGTGGATAGTTGAGAGACAATATAAGACAGGGACTTCAAAGGGTGATACCTTTAGTAAGTAACCTCAGTCAAACCCAGCCTACAGTCAAAACTGTAGGGATATGCACCATGGCCTTAGCTCATAGTGAAAGAGAAATAGATGGGGGATAAAAAGTAACTTCAAATAGAAATGAGAATTATGAATCTTAAATAATATTACCCACATAGCTCAAAAAAACTCAGCTAAAATTTTAGCTTAAAGTTGTCCTGGACACCCCAATAGCAATGAGCATAGTTAGGGTACAGAACTTAGCTTCTAAATACCATTCTCCACCAAAAGGAATCAGAGACCCTTGGACTGATTTCAGGATTGCATAGGCAAAGTATAATATTGGTTCAGAACATCTATCTCATGCCAGAAAGAAAGTATAGAAGAATGATGGAGGTATAGGAAAAAGGTACAGGAGCTTGAGGTGATCCATTGGACTGACTGGGACAGTTTGAGGATCTAGATAAATAATGATAGCCAAGTATCAAAAAAATCAATGAAACAAATAATCCATAAGTCTATAGTGATAAACATAAGGAAAAGGGGTGAATCTCTTCTTTAGAGTAGAAAGGCAATCAATACGTATAGAAAAAAATGTAGCAATGAAAAACATCACCATTTGGCAACCACTGTAAAAATAATTTGTTTAGGTGAGAAACAGCAATAAATTCTTAAGTTAGTGGTGAAAGTCTAAGTAACTGAGATATTCATATAGGATCAAAGTATATCTCAACAAGATAATTATAAACCATAAAGGAAAAACAGTACCTTTGCAGTAAAGAAACCTGAAAGCCATCCCCTTAACCAAGTGATCAAATCTAACATCACCAATAATGGTACAAAGCAGTCATGTGCACATGTATCACAAATCAGTCTTCTCATGTGATAAGAGAAAAATATTGCATCTGTGGCATTACTATCAAAACATATAACCTGAACCTCCTCATAAATAAACATCATAAAAACCTTAACTGAGGGACATTCTACAAAATAATTGTCATATACTCTTGAAGTATGCTAAAATCATGAAGGACAGTCTGAGGAACTTTTTCATATTAAAGGAGAACAAAGGCATATTACAGCTAATGTTGCATATGATACTGCATTTTCTTTTTTACAGAGAATATTATAGGGTAATTAACAAAAGGTGAATAGGATCTATAGATTATATAACAGCACTGGGTCAGCATTAGTTTCCTGATTTTGATCAACGAATTGTGATTTTCTGTAAGAGAATGGCTTTGGTTTTGAGGGAATACACATTCAAGTATTTACAGCAAAGGCATCATATATATAAGATCCTTTCAAATGGTTCAGAAAAAAATTTAGAAATACAAGTAGAGCTGAGTGTGAAAATGTTAACACCTGGGGAACTTGGGTTAAAAACCTAAGGAAACGGATTACAAAATTACATAACTATTGTGTGCATTTAAAATGATGTCATAAATGAAAACTTTTTCAAAAAAGATGGTTTTTCGGGTAATAGTGTCTCCAGGTCCCTTACAGAAAAAAATACAAACTCTCTGTAATAGAAAAATATTGTAAGTTCAAACCTCAAAAATAAACTTCCAACACACATGAGCTAAAAATAAAAAGTGACACACACTCACACACAAAAACAGAGGACATACACTATCAGAGCACCAGTTGTTACAAGACATATAGAATCACATCTATAAAGACTGAATATACTGGAAATTTTTTGAAGCTGAATATAAATGACTATATTTAATTCACTTAAAGAAACAATGTAACTGAAAGCCCAATAGTAAAACAAAATAAGATACAATGACTACTGAAAACTAAAAGGCAGAAGTTCCTGATTATGATTTAAAAACCAAAAACAATAACAAAACACTATAAAAATACACATGGTAGAGAAGAAAGGTTAAGGTCCTGGACTTTCATGTTAGACAATCTGGTTCCATCACTTACTTGTAATATATCTTGATCTAATTATTTCACCCGACTGTGGCTCACTTTCTGTAACTGTAGACAAGGATTAAGAGTACCTCATAAACTATGTATATGATTGGTATAAGAATTAAATGATTGGATTAATATATATAAATAATTTAGAACAACATCAGTACATTAAAAAATCCTCAATTAATGGTGGTGGTAGTATTTTTCAGAAATATATCCATACCCAAACTTCTTATAGTCTCTTATTATCAGAGACCAATTATTATCAGTGTTATTAAAATAAGAAATTAAAACTTAATAATTTGTGTGGTAAGCAGAAGCTCTCTGCATCTGCTCAAAAACCTTCTTACCTAATATTTTTCTTTCTCACAACTGAAATAGTCTAGGGTATTCTTCCTACACTACTTCTACTCTTCAATCTACTCAGGCTGCCTTATCCAACAAGAGCCTTTCCTCATTCTGAGCCTCCATAATGTTACTCATTGAAATACTGAATTAGCAGCCTTAATCCAATGTATACTGTATAATTGAGCATAAGAACTAGAAAGGATCTTAAAGATCATCTAGTATGCTCGTTCTCGAACAGTAGAATGCCTACAAAAACCAGAAACATTTTTAGATGATACATAGGTCATCTAAATAAGTGACATTAAAATTTTATTCACTTTTCAATTTTCCAATTACCACAGGATCATTTTTAAATTTCTTTTTTAGAGATTATTTCAAATTCACATTAAAGTTGTAAGAATAAGAACAATACAGAGAACTCCCACATAACCTTTACTCAAGTTCACCTATTATTAACATTTTACCCTTTCTGCCTTGTTCTTGTGCTCTGTGGTTCTGCTTCTCAGGAAAGAAGGCACCTAACACTTGCTAATCTTGCTTTGCTTTGAGCCCTCTGCAAAGATTACACTTAACTTTCGTTTAGTAGCACTGTTTTGTTTTTCACTGTATTTATTTTTACTGTTGTTTTTACTTATGACAAGTCTTCCTTTTAGAGAGATATAAATTACCCTTATACATTAAATTTATCTAAGTGTTTAAAATATCAATTGAAGGAAAATATAAAGTAAACTGTAGTAAGGTGATACATGAGTATGGCAAATTCATGATTATGCACAGGGAAAAATAAAATTTAGAAAACACTCAACTAGTACAGGTATATCTTTTTAAAAAAATAAGCTGCTGTGTGGACAAGAGTAATATACATAGATGTGTAGCCCAGTCTGGCGCTTATGCTAAGTAAATGAGTTAGAACTAAGAATTAAGGCTTCCTTTAGGCCAATGCTCTTTCAATTTCTTTATGGAGGAAGTATCACGAAAGTCTTAGTTTTCCAATACATGATTGTATCTGCCATGGCAGGCTAAATATCACTGGCCCATAGCATTACATCTGCTATGCTCCCACATCCTCCTCCTAACCTAACTTTTACTCTCCTGTTCTGGGTGCACAGCAAGTCAACTGAGTCTGTTCCTATGCTACCTCTTTCCTGCCTCTCTTCTATTCAATAAGTATTTACTGAGGATTTAATATGGCCAGGAGATTAATAAGCACAATGATAAGTCAGGGAATAAAAACAATTAAAAAATCCTGAATCAATAATTCTAGCTTAATAATTATTTAATATTAAAATAATGTCATATAAATATTATTTAAACCAATAAGATATGACTATTAAATGAACATGACTATTTCTGTAAATACAAGGCAAATAAATGCTTAAGAAAATTCAATAAATGTGAATTAAACTATTTTGGTATAAGCAGAATATCTGTAAAAGAATAGGGAAACTTAGGGTGCCCTAAGCTCTCACTATATAAAAATCAAAATACATTGAAATCACTACAATGAGATTTAGATAAGAGATAGCATAGAACTCCAATCAGTATATTCTCAAAGAAACTCATTTGCCCTGAAACAAACAAATAGCAAATTAATAACACTGAAATGTCTATGTTAAAGAAAAATCATTAAACTTTATATAAAATATTTTAATAATTCCTCATTTCATTTTTTCAATTAACTACTAACTATTGGTTACCAACCAGTAGTTACCTGGAAATCCTGACACATTAAAAATTGCTGGTCAGACAGCCAAATGGTAGAACCACTGTAGAAAAAAATAAGGCAATATCTACCAAAATTAAAAAACATTTATACTTTAACACAGTATTCCCAGTTTAAGACAAACACACACAACTACAAAATATCAGTTGGATAAGGTTGTCAGTAAATGGCAAAAGACTGGTGACAGTCTAAGCGTGCCTTGATAGGGGACTAGTTCTGTGCTTACGCAGCCTACAAAACGATGAGGAAAATACCCATTTATTGAGAAAGAATGATCTCCAAGATAAGGTGCTAAATGTAAAAAGCAAAGCACTTAACAGCATATGGATAGATCACTACATCTTGTATGGGAATATGGGAACTGGAAACAATATATAAATATACATATTTGCTTGTATTCGAAACAACATTGGAAGAAGGAAGAGACTAAGAAAACTAAGGTAAGGGAGACAAGACTGGGATGCATAAATGGGAGTAAGGTATCACCATGTATACCTTTCCACGGATTTGATCTTTTAATCATCTACTATATACTACCTATTCACACTATCTAAACAAAATCTTTAGAAATAAAAAAAAACAACTAAAAGAATACATAGAATAACATTGAAATTTATTACTTTGCTTTCTGTTAGCAGTAGAACAACTTATTTTATACATTACAGTCTCTAATTGATCATCGAACTTAACATGTTTCACCTCTAGCTAAGATTCAAATTCTTCTCTGAATTTTTTCCTATACTAACATAGCTGTGGCTGGTCTATTTATTTAAAAAAACAAAACAAACAAAAACTCTAAGAGGACTTTTGGTGGTGACAGAATGCAGACTTCCTGTCTGTTCCGCCAAACAGACAACTTCTTAAACACATAAACAAAGGTTAAATGATTTGCTATGATGCTTGACTTCAAGCGGCATTTTTTTCACCCTTTTTTTACAGAAAGCAAGACTTTTTCCACAGCATGCATTCAGTCATTAGTGGGGTGTGGGTGGTGTGGTACACATCTTGACTGTTTAAAAAATAAGATCAACTGCAATCTCCACATTCAATGCAATCTGTATCAAAAACACCACCAGCATTTTTCATAGAACTAGAATAAACTTAAAATTTAAATAAACCATAAAAGACCTCAACTAGCCAAGACAATTTTTAAAAGGAAAAGCAAAGCTGCAGGAATCACAATTCTGGAATTTAAGCAATATTACAAATCTGTAGTTATCAACACAGTATGATATTGGCACAAATGTATAGATCAATGGAAAAGAAAACAGAACTCAGGAATGAACCCAAAAATATATGGTCAACTAATCTTAGACAAAGCAGGAAAGAATATCCAATGGGAAAAGACAGTTTCTTCAACAAATGGTGTTGGGAAAACTGGACAGTGACAGGCAGAAGAATGAAACTGGACCAGTTTCTTATGCCATAAACAAAATTAGGAGGAAAGACTTAAATATGACACAGGAAACCATCAAAATCCTATAGGAGAACACCTCTTTGACATCACCTAGTGGCAACTTCTTACCAGACAGGTCTCTGGAGGCAAAGGAAACAAAAGCAATAATGAACTACTGGGATTTCATCAAGATAAAAAGCTTCTGCACAGAGAACGAAACAATCAACAAAACTGAAAGAAGATATTTGCAAATGGCATCCCAGATAAAAAATTAGTATCTAAAATACATAAAGAACTTCTCAAACTCAACACCCAAAAATCAAATAAACCAGTAAAGAAATGGGCAGAAGACATCAATAGACATTTTTCCAAAGAAGACATACAAACGACTAATAGACACATGAAGATGCTCAACATCACTCATTGTCAGAGAAATACAAATCAAAACTACTATGAGGTACCACCTCATATCTGTCAGAATGGCTAGAATTAGCAATACATGAAAGAAGAGATAGATGTTGGCAAGGATGTGGAGAAAGGGGAACCTTCTTGCACTGCTGGTAGGAATGAAAACTGGTACAGCTACTCTGGAAAAGTACAGAGGCTCCTCAAAAAGTTAAAAATAGAACTATTCTAGAATCTTAGCAATTGCACTACTAGGTATTTACCCAAAGGACACAAAAAATACTGATTTGAAGGGGCACATGCACCCTAATGTTTACAGCAACATTATCAACAAAAGCCAAATTATGGAAATGTCCACTGGCTGATGAATGGATAAAGAAGATGTGGTATATATATGTAATGGAATATTACTCAGCCATAAAAAAGAATGAAATTCTTTGCCATTTGCCGTAACATGGATGGAGCTAGAATGCATTATGCTAAATAAAATAATTCAGATAAAGACAAATATCGTTATGATTTCATTCATATATCAAGTTTAAGAAACAAAACAGATGAGGGACGTTAGAGTGGCCCAATTGGTTAAACCTCCAACCCTTGATTTTGGCTTAGGTCATGATCTCATAGTTCACGAGTTTGAGTGCTAGGTCTGGCTCCACGCTGACAGTGTGGAGCCTGCTTGTGATTCTCTCTCTACTTCTTTCTCAGCTCCTTCCACTCTTAGTCTCCATCCCTTCCTCCCTCCCTCTTTCTCTCTCTCTCTCAAAAATAAATAAATAAACATTAAAAAAAGGAAACAAAACAGATGAACATAGGGGAAGGGAGAAGAGAAAAGAGAGGGAGGAAAACCATAAAAGATTCTTAACTATAGAGAACAAACTGAGGGTTGCTGGAGGGGATGCGAGTGGGGGATGTGCTAAATGGGTGGAAGGTATTAAGGAGGGTATTTGTGAGGAGTACTGGGTGTTACATGGAGGTGATGAGTCACTACATTCTACTCCTGAAACCAGTATTACACTATATGTTAACTAGAATTTAAATAAAAAGTTGAAACAAAAAATAAGAGCAATTACAATTATTTTTAATATAGTGAGTTTAAGAATATCACTTACATGTAGTCCCTAATGTCTGTCTTTGTTTTAGCACAATGGATGAAATAGCATTAAATCTCTTGAGGCTATATATTCTACTCCATGTGCTACTTCCAGGAACCTCATGCCACGGATATCAGGCCAGGTTCCCAAGTCCTAAACCTCTGGAAGGCAATGTAAAACAAATACTTTTTGTCAGTCTCTACCTTTCCTACCACCACTAAGTTACTAGTGTGCCTGTATTTATACATGTGTGGTTACACATACTTCTTTCGACTGCAAACTACTATGTTTGAGTGGACAGTGATAAAATGAATGGAAGTACTGTTGTACTCCATGTGAGAAATGAACAACAGCATGACTATTCCTTACACTGAGGACTGGCAATGAATTAAAGATTGGGCAATTGTTTTAATTCATCTAAAAAAAATTAGTGTCACTACAAATTACCAAACACCCATCTGACAAGATACTAGATATTAGCAAACACCCATCTGACAAGTTTAAAACAACAACCTGACTTTCCAGATATACTAACAGGCTTAGACAAAAAATAAATTACCAACAGTCACATCTAAGAACTGAATCCAGAGCTTCAGGTTACTGAATATTTCACCAAAAAAATTAATTTTACATATAATGATTACTCTTGTTTTATTTTTTTTAAACATTTTTTCATTTTTTGAGAGGGAGACAGTGTGAGTAGGAGAGGGGCAGAGAGAGAGGGAGACACATAATTCGAAGCAGGCTCCAGATTCTGAGTTGTCAGCACAGAGCCCGATGTGGGGCTTGAAACCACAACTGTGAAATGATGACCTGAGCCGAAGTCGGACGCTTAACTGACTGAGCCACCCAGGTGCCCCTAATGATTACTCTTTACTTATTAAGTGATTCAATTCACCAACATAGAAATAATTCTATATAATCCTATCTTCTACAAAGTAGAATTTCCCTTTACTATTTGTGAAGGTAGAAAACACTAAATTTCTCATGTCCTTCTATCATGAAATAAGACTATTTTCCATTTCTCTGTATCATGAGATCACCATATTGTCTCCATGAACATTCTTCAAAGAATGTTTGTGTATATCATGTTCATAAATCCCCAAGTCAACATTTAAAGCCTCTTTTTTCTCTTATTAGTAATGCAAAGAAACAAAATAAACTCTCCCTATAAACACTGTAAACATCAGTGGGGCTATTCATTTGGGAAAATTCCCATCAAGATAAAAATCCATGCTTTGAGAGCAGGGTTTCTCAACTTCAATGCTACTGACTTCAGGGCTACAGAACACTTTGTTGTCAGAGCTCTCCTGTACACAGCTTAGGGCGTTGAGCAGTATCTATGGCCTCTACCTACTGGAGCCCAATACCATTCATCCATTTGCAAAAACCAAAAATGTCTTCAGATATTGTCAAACATCAGGGTGTGGAGTGGGGAGAAAAATCGTCAGGTTGAGAACCACAGAAGGTTATAAAACCCTTATTAGCAGAAATCTCTAAGAAAAGAATAGATAATCAGCTTCCTGAATAGTTCAGACATTCACTGCTTGATGAGGAAACTGGTTTACACTGGTTCTATTTGGGTGACAGAATCTTCTGAGGTTTTTCTTGTTGTTCTTGTTCTTTGTTCTTGTAATTCTATCCTCCTAAACCTTCATAAAGAATCAAAATTCTTATAAATTTTTCTTTAAGAACTGCCTTCAAAAATGGCTTGAGTTACCAGTATACTCATGATTGTAAGTGTTCAAATCAGGCTCAAAGTTGGGGGCTGTGAGATCCTATATATGGAAATTAAAATTGAAGTCCAGGTGATTAGCAATTTAATTACTGATACACCTGTTTGATCCATCAGCATAATCATTCTCCTCAAAGGTTGAACTGGTGAGGATTTTGTAAGCTATTAAAAACTGTTTATAGCCAGACTCTTTTAACTGGACATGAGGCTGCAGTATACTAAAGGCTATCACTAATGCAGAGGGAGGTTTTAATCCCTGTGGAGATTGTCTGGGTAAGTGAGTAAAGACTCTAGCTGACAACACAGATAATACAATTCAGTTCCAGGCCAAAGCACTGTATTTGTTTTTGTTGTTTTTCTCCTATCCTATCAGCAGTCTGTCTCCATAGATTTGTCTGGGAAAATGATAAATAGTAAAGCAAGCAACCCTCTCCATGCATCTAAATCATCTTCCTAGCAAAGACCCCAAGCAAAGCTTTAGAAGGACCATCTTCTAAAATGTACATTTATATGTATAGTAAGTTACTCACAACCAATGAATATAAATGTAATAAAATGCACAAAGAGATAAGTATTTATACAGAGCCTTAATTCCTTGAAGTTCAGAACACATTAAAGAAAAAATTACTATCATCAAATATTTATAAATATGTTGAACAGAAAGTATAAATATGTGAATGACTTCCCATCAGCCCCTGGTAACTAAATTACAGTAAATTAACTACAAACCAGATTTGATCACCAAATACCATTTACACATAAACCATTTGAAATCTAATATTCAAATTATACTCTAAATCCAAGAAAAAAAAATCTAAAGATACTATACAAGTATTAACTTCTTCAAAAGCAAATAGTAAATTCCTTCTGCAAAATAAAAATATCAAGAAAATAAAACATAGGAAAAATCTAAACAGAGTTTATGTGCCTTGTGGACACTTGTGGAAGGACCTTTGAAACACTGGAAACAAATGAAAAAATGTTACTGCTTGGGAACCAGGTAAAGAAGAATTTTAAAAATTCACTATTCCTGGGGTGCCTGGGTGGCCTAGTTCGTTAAGTGGCCAACTCTGGACTTCAGCTCAGGTCACGATCTCACAGTTTGTGGGATGGAGTCCCATGTCAAGGTCTGCGCTGATAGCACAGAATCTGCTTGAGATTCTCATTCTCTCTCTGTCCCTCTCCCGCCCACTCGCTCTTTCTCAAAATATATAAACTTAAAAAAATTAAATACATAAACTAAAAACTTTTTTTTAAATTCACTATTCCCTATTTAAGTTTCTATCCTCCTCATTTTGTACCATTAGTCAACCATTCAAACAAAAGGATCCCACATCACTGTTCTCTCTGATGGATGAGAAACTAAAATTTGAATGATGGAAGTAATTTAAGTTTCACAGGACTTAAATGAATAATAAATTCAGACTATGAAAAAAATCATATCCTTAAGTCAAGAACTATACTCGGGCAGTATTACTGTCTGATACGAAGAGCACCATTGTGAAAGACTCTAACATTAACTAAAAGAGGAGTGCACCCCTGCCTGAATTTTAATCTCAGTGATCTGAGGAACATATAAAACAAATTAACAATTTAGCTTATCATGTTTTTTCTTTATCTCATTGATCTCTAGGAGGGCTGTATAATTTCTTTTTGGCAATTATAGAAAATAGCAAAATACTAACATTAAGATACCTTTTAAATTTTTTTTTTAAATGTTTTATTTATTTCTAGGAGAGAGAGAGAGAGGAGACAGCGTGAACAGGGGAGGGTCAGAGAGAGAGGGAGACACAGACTGAAACAGGCTCCATACTCTGAGCTGGCAGTCAGCACAGAGCCCAACGCGGGGCTCGAACCCACAAACTGTGAGAATAGATTCTGTCTCCCTCTCTTTGATCCTCCCCTGCTCACACTGTCTCTCTCTCTCAGAAATAAATAAAAACACATAAAAAAAAAAGTCTGTAGGCTATCCACAAATTTAGGATAATATCAAATTCTAGACTAAATCAGAATTCAAGGGTTTATAGGTCATATAATCTCAAATCATGGTGAAGACAGTTTCTTACTACTTTAAAAAAGTAAAAGATTAAATGAAGCAAATTTTTCATTCTTAGAAATTAAACATCTGAATTTAGAAGAACTAGAAGAGAATCTTATGTAAAGTGCTGAAGAATGAAGTTATCTCAATTTCCTGGACAATATGGCATGCTAATCCTGATTAATGATATGAACAAAATAGATTATAGTGATAAAAGTACAACATAATATCCCAGTCGCTTCATCAATCAATTTATATAATAATGATGTTCTTGGTGTAATTCTTTTATGTACAAAACTCTTATTTAAAAACTTTTGAATCATTAAATATTTTAAACAAAAACAAACTTAAAGAATCAGGTTGGTGATTATATGCATGTATACAAGTAGCTTTACAGGGCCTAATAAATATTATGGGAACGAGAATGGTAAAATGAAAGAATATATGTCAGCTTTAAACCAGACAGTAATGGTTTTAACTTTAAAATGACAAAGAGGTATTTATCCCTCTCATGTACTATTTGCTGGAATTAGGAAACTGTTTTATATAACACTCTCCTCAGGTTATTTAGAGGTACACTACATTATGAAACTTTAAGTTTTATTTTATTTTTTAATAGATTTTTTAAAGTCTATTTATTTTGAGAGAGCAAGTGGGGAAGGGGCAGTGAGAAGGAGAGACAGAATCCCAAGTAGCCTCATGCTGTCAGCACAGAGCCAGATGTTGGGCTCAATCACACAAACTGTGAGATCATGACCTGAGCTGAGATCAAGAGTTAGACACTTAACTGACTATGCCACCCAGGTGCCCCTGAAAATTTGAATTTTCAAACTATGTAGTATAGAACAAATACTGTTAAAGTGTCCATAACACCCAAAGAAATCTACAGATTTAATGCAATTCCTATCAAGTACCAACAGCATTTTCCCAGAACCAGAATAAATAATCAAAAAATTCATACGAAACCACAAAAGACCCCAAAGAGACGAGCAGAGAAAAACAAAACTGGAGGTATCACAACTCCAGACTTCAACTCATAGTGCAAAGGTGTGGTAATCAAAACAGTATGATACTGGCACAAAAACAGACACATAAGTCAATAGAATAGAATAGAGATCTCAGAAATAAACTCTTAATAATATGGTCAATTAATCTTCAACAAAGGACGCAAGAATATGCTATGAGAAAAAGTCTCTTCAACAAATGATGTTGGGAAAACTGGACAGCTACATGCAAAAGAATGACATTGGACTGCTTTCTTACACCAAAGAGAAAAATAAACTCAAAATGGATTAAGGACTTAAATGTGAGACCTGAAACCATAAAACTCCTAGAAGAGAGCAAGGGCAGTGATTTTCAGTAATTTTTCTAACACTGGTTATTGCAACATTTTTCTAATAGGTCTCCTGGGGCAGAGAAGACAAAAGTAAAAAATAAACTTAAGAGACTACACCAAAATAAAAAGCTTCTGTGCAGCAAAGAAAACAATTACCGAAACTAAAGAGAACCTATTGAATAGAAGATATTCACAAATAGCACACTTGATAAAGGGCTAGTACCCAAAATACATAAAGGACTTACAAACTCAACACTCAAAAACCAAATAATCCAATTAAAGTGGGCAGAAGACATGAAAAGACATTTCTTTAAAGAAAATATACAGATGGGCAACAGACACATGAAAAAATGCTCAACATCTTAATCATTAGGAAAATAACAAATCAAAACCACAATGAGATATCACTTCACACATATCAGAATGGCTAAAATCAAAAACACAAGAAACAAGTGTTGGTGAGGATGCTGAGAATAAGGAACCCTCTTGCATTGTTGGTGGGAATGCAAACTGTTGCCGCCACTGTGGAAAACAGTATGGAGGTTGAGGTTCCTTAGAAATTAAAAATAGAATTACCTGGGATGCCTGGGTGGCTCAGTCAGTTAGTGTCTAACTTCAGCTCAGGTCATGATCTTATGGTTCGTGAGTTCAAGTCATGAGCTGGGCTCTGTGCAGACAGCTCAGAGCGTAGAGCCTACTTCAGGTTCTCTGTTTCCCTCTCTTTCTGCCCCTCCCATGCTCATGCTCTGTCTCTCTCAAAAATAAACATTAAAATTTTTTTTTTTAAAAAAACAGAATTACCACATAATCCATTAATTCCACTACTGAGTATTTACCCAAAGAACATAAAAACACTAATTCAAAAAGATATATGCACCTGTATGTTTACTGCAGCATTATTTATAAGAGCCAAATTATGGAAGCAGCTAAAGTATCCATTGATAGGTGAATGCATAAGATGTGATACACACACACACACACACACACACACACAATTCAAGCCATAAAAAGGAATGAAATCTTGCCATTTATAACAACTTGGCTGGATCAAGAGGGTATAATGCTAAGTGAAATAAGTTAGAGAAAGACAAATACTATATGATTCACTCATATGTAGAATTTCAGAAACCAAACAAATGAATAACAACAAAGAAAAGACACAAACCAAAAAACAAACTAACTACAGAGAACTGTGGTTACCAGAGGGGAGGTGGATGGGGGTGGGGTGAAATAGTTGAAGGGGATTAAGAGTATACTTATCTTGATGAGCACTGAGTAATGTATAGAACTGCTGAATCACTATATATTGTACAACTAATTGAAACTAATATAGCACCGTATGTTAACTCTACTGGAATTAAATAAAATTTAAAAAATCAGTAAATAAGTAATAAAATAAAACAATGGTAAAACATAAAAAAAGAACAGCTATATAGTATAGATGCTATAAAATGTAAAATTTTTAACAAATAGAGATATAAAATATAGTCATTTGGTAGCACATCATGACAATACATGAGAAACTGACATGCCCATAGGATAAAAAATTAGGTATTTGGAGGAACAGGAAACACTGACTTACAATACTGTCTTTAAGATTTTACCGTTCCCGAACCATGACAAGATGCTGAATCTCTCCGTACATCAATTTTCTGATCTCCAAAACATAAGCAGAAATACTACTTTGCAGGGTCATTAGAATTACAGATTATGTATGCTTGCTCCATTAAAAGTGGTAATAATTATTATTAGCTATATTTCTGGATTTTTGATTCCCTTCATGTATTCAATTTTGTATCTTATTTTTTTCCTTTGATATAATGCCCAAGAAAAAAATCCAGCAATTAAATGCATAAAAGCACATAGTATTATTCACATTTATATAGATAGATATATTTGTAATATTTGATATACATATTATAGCTTAGTTTGAACTACCGTTTTACTTATTTGTCTTCCATTAAGAAAATCCTTGCTGCTTATGAGAACACTTAGCTTTCCCTACTGTCTGAAGGGATACAGGTTTAGGTCACAAACATGGATGTGAAGTATCAACATAGGGAAACTTGGCTGCGGCACACTCTTCTCCTTCCCAATTTTGCAAACTATGTAGGCAGGGCAATCAACTCTCACCAAAATATGCTCACAAATATAACTAAAATAAAGAAGTTTTATGAGAAATTATTCTTATTACTTTAACGGTGATTAAACATGCAACCTCAGTACTTCCACAAGGCCATCAGTGTAGTTAGCTTCAGTTCTGACTTTAGTGTGCATTTTTCTATTCAATACATACATTGTTGAACTACCCAAAACATCTTTTGCTAAACATTTAGCACTCCCAAGAAAAAGATACATAAACATTATATTACTGGTGAAACAATGAGGAGGTAAAAAAAAAAAGTAAGAAAAACTAGTTTTCTCAATGAAGAACATATAAAACAAGTTAAAAAGATGTATGTTAGCTGAGCAAATTATTTTGATTTCAAATCAGCAAAACTATAGCTGACATAAAAAGAGCTGATGTTTTCAAAATGCATTAATATAGTTAATAAGAATACATCAGGCAGTCTCTTTCATACTAATTGCTTACTATGAGTTCTAGACATGTGGACAAATCAGTAAACAACAAAAATCCTTGTCCTTACAGAGCTTACATGGGGAAATAGACAACAATAAACACTGTAAATAAGTAAACTGTATGGTAATAAATACTATAGAAAAAAACAACTGAGTATCATAAACAGAGGATCAGGAGAGCCTGAGAGAGAAAAGGAGCTGGAATATCTACAGCATCAGATAACTGATATGGTCATTGTCTAAGAGGTGCAGTATTACTATTGGTTCAGAAAAATGAAACTTGTCTTAAGAGCATTTCATAGTTTTTACAATTCCTAGCATCTTGTAACCTGTGTTATAATTGTCAATAAAAAGGAAAGTCAGGCATTTTTGTATGACATGTTTATTTTTGCCTCTCCATCACCTAGCACATTGTCTGGCACACAGTAGGTGCTCAAAAAATATTTGGTGAATGACTAATTCTAAGCCAATAAACAAACAGTTTATCTGAATAGTTCTGGTCCAAAATTTAGTTCAGAGGTCACCAAAGTTTTTTTTAAAGGGCCAGATAGTAAGTAATTTTATCTTGTTGGCCAAATGCTCTATGCAACAACAGATGTGACTATGTTCCAATAAAACTTTATTTTCAAAAACTGGCAGAGAGCACAGAAGCTTTCTAATCTCTGCTTAGTTTATTCTGTATCTATCTAATTGAATTAAGTCTTCCATTAAATTTTCCTGGGAATATAAAAATAAATTTATCATTTACTTGCTAACACTTACTTTTTTCAATTCTAATCAACTAAATCAAATAAACAAAAGATAACTACAATAATAACAACACAAACTCTAATTCACCTTCCTTCTCTCCTCTCCCACTTTTCCCTTAACTCTTTGTTTTCTAAGTCAAAATTAGTAACTTCACTTATGAATAAAGCCACTACACTGGCTAATGGTATACCACAGTTTTTATGAGAGAGAACACATACACAGAGCACTACCAGTCATTTAGTAATACAAAGCAAATGTCAGAGACTGAATTCAAGTTTATAAATACAAAGCAAAAACTGATCATCAAAATATTAACTATACAGGGCACCTGGATGGCTCAGTCGGTTAAGCATCTGACTTCGACTCAAGTCACGATCTTGTGGTTCATGGGTTTGAGCCCTGCACTGTGCTCTGTACTGACAGCTCAGAGCCTCCTTTGGATTCTGTGTCTTCCTCTCTTTGCCCCTTCCTCCCTCACCCTATGTATCTGTCTCTCTCTTTCGAAAATAAAGAAACATTAAAAAATATTAAATATACAATCAATTCAAAGACATTAATTCTGACACAGAATTTAAGAATTAAATTAGATTAGTGGTTTAAAGCATGAGTTCTGAAATTAAACTGCCTGGACATGTTAATCTGCCAGCTCTAGTGAATCAGGTCATTTACTAAATCTTTCTAAGTAACTGTTTCCTCAGCAGTAAAACAGGGGCAATAACAGTGACTACCTCATAAGGTTAAGACACTTAATAAAATATCAGCCTTCTATCGGCCTTTGAAAAAACACACCTATATTGTATCAAGAGGAAATGAGTACGTGTCATTAAGCATAAAAATATGGAATTAATCAAGGACTCTCAAATATCCAAAAGTATCCTAGATGTGCTTGAAAATATAATTTTGCTCCCCTTTCCTAAACAGTAACATTCAATTTTCTTCAACTTTCTACTTAGATAAAATACACTACCTCTTGTTTTATTATATTACATCAAATACTTTTTTTGTACTTTAAAAAAAAGCATCAGAATCAAGATTTCCAAAAGGTACTAATATTATAGTCGCTTATCATTTTTTTTTCCATAACGAAATATACTTCTGAATAAGTCTGTCATCGATCATGTAACCTTTAGGCCATAAATTTTACTGGCGCAACATATTGAAAAGCTGCTAAAAGGTAAACACTATTATCTGATATGCAGCAAAATGATCCAAAGCACTTGTCTGGTTCACCTGCATGTCCTTTCCAGGAGACAGAAGTATAATCTAGCATTTGAGGGAAGGAAAGGAGAGAAGGAAGGGGGAAAAAGTACATTTTCATAATTTTAGCTATACTTTATTTAAGAACCAGATGGAAACTGTCCTTAATGTATGCATAACATACTGACTTTTTTAGTGAGGAACTTCTCTAAAAGATTTATTTGTAAAATCTCTAGTTTGCCAGCCAAATTCTCTAAGAACCTTTCTAGTGCTAAAATTCAACTCCCTTTGGCCCTGAAAGCTGGGCAGCAATGTTTGAAAGCAAAATCTTTGCTAGTTTAGTTCTGAGCTCACTAAGGCAGTGACAAAGAAAAGTCTGTGTAAATGGGTTATCAAAAGATAAGAAAGGCTGGCAAAGAGCTGAGATGCAAGAGGCTTTCCCTCCAAGTGAGAGGAAACTGTTGCGGAAAGTAAAGCTGACATTTTCCTTCGCATTTACCATTAAAAAGTTTTTTTTTTTCCAAGTGTATTTAATGATCAGGTTTACTGAGGTATGCTTTACATACTGTAAAATTCACTATGTTTAGTTTTACAGTTAGAAGGGTTTTGACAAATATATATAGTCCTATAATCACCACCACAACCAAAATGTAGAATATTTCATCATCCCCAAAAGTTTCCTCATGGCTCCTTGTGGTTAATCCCTTCCCCCACAACTCCCGGATCTGATTTCTGCCCCTGTGGCCCTGCCTTTTCCAGATTGTTGCATAACTACAATCAGTCAATATATTCCATAACTTTTTGTGTTTGGCTTCTTTCACCTGGCATAATACTTTTACAAATCTCCCATCTCACTGCATACATTAGAAATATGTTTCCTTTTTTTTTTTATAGCTATGTAGTACTTCATTGTATGAACATATTAGAATTTCTTTGTTCATTCATCAGTTGATAGATATTTGGGGCTGTTTAGGTGATTATGAATAAAGCAGCTATAAACATTACCTTACAGATCTTTGTGAAAACAAATGGTTTCTTTTCTTTTTTGGATAAATACCTAGGAGTAGAGCTGCTAAATATTAAGGTAAGTGTATATTTAACTCTGTAAGAAACCTTTTATTAAAAAAGATTGATAAACTGTGATAAACTGTGGGGGGGAAGCTACTACACTGGCTGATGGTATACTGTAGTTTTTGTGAAAGAGAACACACACAGCACTACTAATACTGCACAATTTATGATGCTAAGGAATACACTGGTATTGCATAAAATACATATAATATTTGACTAGAGCCATTAGATATCATATGCAAATCACTCAGCACATGCTACATACCTAGTACAAACCTAATGACTGCTAGTTCTCTCTCTACTGTTCAACTTTCCTTTTCCTCAAGGTTCCTGACTCAAGATTCCCGCCTCACCGCAACCCAAACTTACACAAACCTACACTTAATTTCAAATAATTATTTGTTAAATAAAGTATACAGTAGGACACACACACATTTCAGCCATTACTTTTTTTTTTTTAGTTTATTTTTTGAGAGAGAGAGAGAGCAGGAAAGGGGCAGAGAGAGAGAGAAGGAGAGAGAGAATCTCAAGCAGGCATCACACTGTCAGCACTGAGCCCGATCTGGGGCTCAGACTAATGAACTGTGAGATCATGACCTGAGCTGAAATTAAGAGTCAGATGCTTAACTAACAGAGCCACCCAGGCACCCCAAAGGTATTACTTTTTAAAGCAAAGCCAGTTCCACTCATTGCCTTAAGTCACTCGTACTTTGGATGGAGGAGGGGAAGCCTTTAAAGGCAGTAGATGTTGCTCTCAGAAAACATTTTAGGTGAGCATCACCACCTTGTGTCGAAACAGAGTAACTGCAATACCAAATTGACTGTCAAATAGAGACCAATACATTACAGAGACCAGAAGCTATTAAATTGGAGATCCATTTCTCCAAATCCACGATGATATATATGCCAGTAAATATTGCAAAGTTGAGACTGTACGTGTTTTATGATTATACTACATTAAATTTTACCTGTATTTCAAATTAGATCATATATATCAAGAACTGAGTTTTCTTTTGTAACATGCCCCTTTCTGATACTCTTGCACATCACACACACACACACACACACACACACACACACACAAACACACAGAAGAGAATGCCAGGCATAAAAATGGCACATTATTGATAATACTCTATGCACTTCAAAAATAATCACCAAATTAGCCCTTCTACAAACGACTTTAAAACACTCAACACACGGCTTCAGATTTACTTCTTGGCTACACTAAACATCAAATATGGGATTCTAGGAGTCTTATTAAGAAGACAAGCGAAGACGCTTTTAAAATTTAAAAGTGATTCAACTTTAAATAATCATATAGACATTTCTGTTTGTAGCTCAAAATTATTTTTACATTCATTTGAAGTTTTAAAAAATAGCATATTAAATAGATCAAAACATAACAGATATTGTAACACAGATCAGACATCTGTGAAAGGAGAAAATATGCAGCTCAACAAGTTTTCCTCTTTCTAAGAGTAATAAATTTTGGGTGAAAAAGTTAAGGTGTTCTTCAACTGTCAACCAAAGTTTTTATTACACAATAGCAGCCTCAAGGCTGATTTATGGCTTCACCCCCTTTTCTGACAATCAAGTGTTTAAAAAGAAAAGTAATTTTTGCACACCTGGATAATATTGGCTTGCTTTATAACACGTTTGAAGAAAGGAACTTTTTCAATAACATGAAAGTTGGGGGAGGTGATACCTGAAAAAGCTTAAAGAAAAAACACTCAGAAATTTGTTTGCTAAATGGCATTCTCTTACGTAGCATTTGGAAAATCTATTATCTGTCTCTGAATCACAAAATAGAATTTTGGATGTGAATAATATATTCTGGGATTATCTAGTATATTTTTGACAGGTACAGAAACAGTAGCCCAGAGAGATTAAATAATTTCAAAGGATACACAGTTTGTTAGCAATAGAGCTAGAATTAGAAACAAAGACCCCAAATATGTGTCAGTCTCATTTCTCCCATAGCTTCTCTCTTTCAACTTCAGGCCTTTCTACCACTATATGCATGTAACACTCTAGTTCCTATCTATCATCTTTGCCCTCTGTCTCCTTTACCTCTAGACTCATTTCTCCAATTAAATTGCTTACATTAAGAAAAAACGCCTCTCCAATGCTATACATATTCCAAAAATTCATCCAGAAATGCTAAGATTAAGAAGGCCTGTGCTCACAGCAAAGGAAACAACCCACAAAACTAATAGGCAACCGACGGAATGGGAAAAGATAGTTGCAAATGACATATCAGATAAAGGGCTAATATCCAAAATCTATAAGGAACTCACCAAACTCCACACCTGAAAAACAAACAACCCAGTGAAGAAAGGGGCAGGAGATATGAACAGACCCTTCTCCAAAGAGGACATCCAGATGGCCAACAGACACATGAAACCATGCTCAGCATCCCTCCTCATCAGGGAAATACAAATCAAAACCACACTGAGATACCACCTCGCGCAGGTCAGAGTGGCTAAAATGAGCAAATCAGAGAACTCTAGATGCTGGCGAGGATGTGGAGAAACGGGCACCCTCCTACACTGTTGGTGGGAATGTAAACTGGTACAGCCCCTCTGGAAAACAGTGTGGAGGTTCCTCAGGAAACTAACAATAGAACTCCCCTATGACCCAGCAATAGCACTGCTAGGAATTTACCCAAGGGATACAGAAATGCTGAGGCACAGGAGCACATGTACCCCAATGTTCATAGCAGCACTCTCCACAATAGCTAAAACATGGAAAGAGCCTAAGTGTCCATCAACGGATGAATGGATCAAGAAGATGTGGTTTATCTATACCATGGAATACTACATGGCAATGAGAAACAATGAAATCTGGCCATGTGTAGCAACATGGATGGACCTTGAGGGTGTTATGCTGAGCGAAATAAGTCAGGCAGAGAAGGACAAATATCATATGTGTGCACGTATAGGAGGATTAGGAGGAACTTAACAGAGGACCAAGGGGAGAAGAAGGGGGGAAATGGTGGGGAAAAGGGAGAGAGGCAAACCATGAGAGACTCTTGAATGCTGACAAAAACTGAAGACTGGTGGATGTGGGGGGGGAGGGGGGATGGACATGGAGGAGGGCACTTGTGGGGATGAGCACTGGGTGTTTTGTGGAAACTAATTTGTCAATAAACTATTTGTAAAAAAAATAATAAAAAATTTAAAAAAATTAAAAAATTAAAAATTAAAAAAAAGAAAAAGAAGGCCTGTGCTCAAAACACTGTAAATATAATGTTCAAAGAAGAAAATTACACAACTCGTCATATTAATACAATACCTCTAATATCACAAATACATGAAACTGCAGCTACACAAGTGAAGGTAAGTGATGAGCACATTAGCTACATATTTCAGCATTGTTTTAAAGCTAAAAAAAATACATTTTAAATAATTTCATTTCTAAATTTCATGAATATAATTTAAGTCTTGTCTATTTCCATCAGAGAAAACAGAAAGCATTTCAGTATATGTATTCTTATGGTAAACAAGGCGAGTTTATTTTCAACTCTTTCTAAATTACTTAAGTTAATAAATAAGTTAAACTATTTTTCAAAAAGTCCAAAAGCTACAGAAATTCTTCTTGGTAATGATATAGAATGCCTCTGCTATTAACAATATTAAGACATACACGGGGAATGGCAGAAACAGAATCTCACACTTGACAAATTAGAAAGATCTATCAGATCTAATGAGATGAATTTAGTAAGAATTAGTTTCTCTATTTCTAAGGCCTAAAGCCCCAGCAGATGTTGGCAGAAACTATTGGGAAATCATTTGAACCTAAGGAAAACAAATCCCTGAGAAGCATGTAAAACGTAGAAAAAGCTTAAGAGGGGCTGAACTTGAAGGAAAACCTCTAGATCTGACTGCACTGTGGCTCAACTTCCAAGACTTAAATTAATAACACAAGCCCAAAGCAGGGAAATTATAACTTAGTAGAAGTCTCTGAGGAAGACTTGGACATCTTAGTTTTGCTTTTGTTTTGTTCTTGATGACTTTAAATTTAATAGCAGTCCACAGTGTGATTCAAACTAACACAATTCTGGAATGCATTAGCAGAAGCATGGTATTCAGATTAAAGGCATTAAGTATCTCACTAAACTCTGAACTAATCAGAACACAACCTATTACAGTGTATTCATTTGTGGATGCGGTAATTTCTGAGAGAAAGGAACAAATGGACAACAGTTCAGATGGGAGAATGCCAAAGATGTAATAAAGCACAATGTCAAGTCTGGAGAAGAGAAGACTAGTTGGTGAGACACAATGTAAAGACAAGACACATAAGACTAGTTTGTGGAAGCTTTGGGGAGACACATAACATCTGGTTCAGTAGAACAACAAACTTCCTAATAGTCTGAGACAAAGACACAGTGGTCTATTTCATGAGTTAGTAAGTGCCCACCCCCACCCCCTGGCCTCAATCAGTGTAGATGAGTAAGCAAAGGATGAAGAAATGACGGGTAGAAAGTTTACAATAAGGGGTCAATGTATCAGAAGGATAACTAGACTATCAAAGTCTTTGAGTTCTCTCCAATCTTGAAAAAATTAATTTCTTTTTTTGAATGTTTACTTCTTTATTTTGAGAGAGAGAGAGACAGAATTAGAGTGAGCTTGGGAGAGGGGCAGAGAGAGAGGGAGAGAGAGAGTCCTAAGTGGGCTTTGTGCTGTCAGGATGGAGCTGGACTTGGGGCTTGATCTCACAGATCATGATCTGAGCTGAAATCAAGAGTTGGGAGGCCTGACCGACTGAGCCACCTTGTCACCACCAAACATTAATTTTCTTTACAACCTAGATGTTAAGGACAATATTTACTATGTTACTTACTTTTTCTCTAATAGAAGATTAGATGTATTCTATTTGCATGATGACATCAAATATTATTTACCAAACAAACATATCTAAGCACAGAATCTTAACTTCTCAAAATTTAAATATCTAAGCCTGAAAACTCCAATGGTAATATTAACACTAAAAAGGGCATTCAACTCACATTTATGAAAAGCTAAAAAACAATGAAACTTTAAGATTCACGTGCCATGAAGAAATACAATATTCATATAATTTAAAAAACTGCATTTCTATATTTGTGGGTTTTGAGGAGTCATTCAATTGAAAAGAATAATTATTTAGTCCATAAAACATATTTGAAAAAGTAAAATATTAAAAGAACTTTCAAGAAGAGATGGAATATACTTGAAAAAACAAGTTAATACAACTTTTCTATTATTATTTAAGCCATTATATAGAATTTATCTTCAGAAAATTAATGCAATATATTTAAACAATCTTTTAAAAAAACTTTGTGGCTCATGTATGAATGACTCAAATTAAGAATCATTAGTAAACTTCTAAAAGCTTACAAGGATAGTTCAATGGCCAGTAAACATTTTTTGTAAAGATCCAAATGGTAAATAATTTAGGCTTTATGAGCCTAAATATTCTACTGTAACTACTCTATACAAACAAAGTCATAGACAATAGATGAACAAATCAGGGGGACTGTATTCTAATAAAGCTTTATTTATGGGGACCAAAATTTGAATTTCATCTCATTTTTAATTTAATAAAATTATTATTTTTCTTTTGATATTTTTCAACCATTTAAATATGTAATAACCATTTTTAGATCACGAGAGATACAAAAACAAGTGGTTGGCCAGTTTGCTGACCCTGGAATTAACAGTCTTTATATTATCAGCATCTAAATGAGATATGACCCATAAATACATACAACCTCTGTCCGACTTCTCTTCTGTTATCTCTTCCAATTGCCCATCCCCAAAGCTGAAACCCTTACAGCTGCTACCATAATAGATACGGTGAAAACATTTCAATCTTTAAAAATACAAAACAGGGGCGCCTGGGTGGCTCAGTTGGTTAAACATCTGACTCTTGATGTTGGCTCAGGTCAGGATCCCAGAGCTGTAGGACTGAGCCCTATGTCCTCTGCTGACAGTGCAGAGCCTGCTTGGGATTCTCTCCCTCTCTCTGCCTCTCCCCTACTTGCACACTCTCTCTCTCAAAATAGATGAATATTAAAGAAAAATAAAGGTAAAAACACAAAACAAACACCTGTCACTAATAATAAAACCACTCTGAGAGTCCCATAAAATGAAGGTAAAGCTGAAATTAGAACATGAACTTGAAGGAAGCCTCACAGGTCTGCCCACATGGCAGCTCTTCTTATAATCCCCCCCAAAACTCTCAACATCAATTTGATAAATATTAAATATTAGTAAATATATTCTCCTAAAATACAAGAAAGCAAAGAATTCTAATATTTAAAATTTTAAAGTCTATTAGGTCAAGTAGTTTGGTTTTTAGTTCAGACTTAGCTGAGAACAGCAATATTAAAAGAATGGCACAACTAGGAAGAGTAGGAAAGAAAAGCAGGAAGAGTAGGGAAGAAAAGCAGGAAGAGTAGCAAGAAAAGCTATCTACAAATATATTTGTACTGTTTCTTCTAAAGGTATTTTTGGAACACAATTCATTTGAAAACTGGAAGCCACATATATTTAGCGTCTCATTTGCTGACATTTCTAAACATGCTAAGTTTTTTTTCCATGTTACAAAGATATCCATAAAACCAACTTTTAATATGCAATATTCAAGAAATAAAAGTATTATGTCATATTTAACACATCAAATACATTTCCTTTTCCAAAAAAAAAAAAAACTAGAAGGAAAATTAATGCCAGTTTATTATATCCATGAGGTAAACATACTAAGTTAGAAAATAATTCTGAACCCTGGATTATTCAATATCTCAATATAACTTCCAAAATTTTCCTCGGCTGAACAGTCTTTTCCATAGATGACTTAGAGCCGAATTTTCAAAGTTCTACAAATTTACTATTATAAGAAAACAAGGTTTATAGACTAGGGATGGTATTTTATACTTGTAATAATTATTGAAAGCCTAATTATATTAGGCATCAGTACTAAAAGTAATCAAATGACTAAATTCAAAATTATTCATAAAACTAAACTATTCTAAGGTTTGTTTAATGCCTGGGAAAGATGACATGACCATTTCTTTCTTAATATTCAACACAAATACATGAAATGTCATGCACTGGACATTATATTTTTCTAAAGGAGACACACAAACAACAGCTTAACAAAGAACAATATTGAAGTCCTATAGTTTGGGCTCTTTATTATTTGGGCATCAGTAATAATTTAGCTGTTTGCTATTCTACAGTCTCTTGATGCTGAGGAAATCCATATGGTCATACATCTAACGTCAGTGTGTCTACCTGACATTATACAATATCATTCATCTTAGTCTATCTTTGACATCCTGCCATTCTTATGCAAAATGGACACAAGGGGATATAACTTCTCTTCACTCATTTATCAACTGGAGGAGAAGGTAGGGCATAAAAGGTCTATGGAGACTTCAGGATACCACCAGAGACCACAAGCAAACACTTAGCACAGTGTGCTACATCACAGCTAGTGTATTTGACATGTAAATACAACAAAGCAAGAAAGAGAACAGTGTGATTCCTGAGCTATGTGTCTTACTTCCTTTGTTGAAATTACCGGGATGCCCAAGAAACTCCAGTTTTAGTTTACCCAGACCACATGAAATTGAAGCATTGTCCATAAAAGACAATAACCACACACAACATATGGGTTACACAATGATGTCAATTTCACTGCTCTGACAGTCCAAGAATTCTCCCCCTTTTAACATATCAACTTAAGGTCACCATGACATAGAAGTTGTCGGTTAACGGGAAACAGGATTGTGAAGTGTGCCAGCTAATTAAATTAAACACCTTAATTAAAGCACCTTAATTAAAATTTAGCCAAAGATGGGGCGCCTGGGTGGCTTAGTCGGTTAAGCGTCCGACTTTCGCTTGGGTCATGATCTCGCGGTTCGTGGGTTCAAGCCCCGCATCGGGCTCTGTGCTGACTGCCAGCTCAGAGCCTGGAGCCTGTTTCAGTCTGTGACTCCCTCTCTCTCTGACCCTTCCCTGCTCACTCTGTCTCTCTCTCTCTCCTAGAAATAAAAAAAAAAAAAACAAAAAACATTAAAAAAAATTTTGCCAAAGTTATATCAAATGTATTATTCTTCAACACTAGGACAGTCTTTTATTTTTTTATTCCAGTTTTAAGCTAAGAAAACACCTACCTTTTAGCATCAGCACATGAAATTTACTTTAATTCTTTTGTCATGTATACTCTTCCTATTAACAGTTTCCTTCAGACAAGGCAGGTAGTAAAAACTGTCTATTCGTTTCATAACAGGAAGTGTTTTTTGTTTTTATATTGTCTCTTACAACTGTTTTTGTTTCCACCAGCACCTTCAGGGCACATTCTGAATGAACACCATGTTAAAATCACACATGCACTGAAAGTTTTTAGAGTACTACTATTAAATAAAGTACTATTAAATAACATACAAATAATGCTCTAAAATAGTTCTTCAGAGGAAAAAAATTGGAAAGATGACTTTTTATATAGTATATCTCAGTAGAAACAAAAGTATAATAACAAAAAGTAAGTGGTTTTTTTCTGTACAATTACAGAACACAATACACAGAACACTTAGATCCTGGTATAATGTACTAAATTCAAAGCTGTACTTAAAAGCATAAGATGTGATTTGATGATCTTGAAACTATTCTTATACCACTCAAAAATACTTTTTTCTCTTTGCAAATTCATGTTTTGCTGTCATGAATAATTTTATTATTTCATCCTTTACAAACTAAACAAATTTTGAAAAATTTGAATATGAAATTAAAAACCTTTAGACTCCCCTGACCTACTGAAAATAAGTCTGAATCTTATTAGCAAATATTTTCATCTTAAAACAAATCTGCTCATCCAAAATTAGTTGGTTAAAAAAGTTGGATTTCTGGGGTGCCTGAGTGGCTCAGTTGGTTAAGCATCCAACTTTGGCTCACGTCATGATCTCATGGTTCATGGATTAGAGCCCTGTATTGGGATCTATGCTGACAGCTCAGAACCTGGAGCCTGCTTTGGATTCTGTGTCTCCCTGACACTCCCCTGTTCATGCTCTGTCTCTGTCTCTCAAAAATAAATAAAACAACTAAAAAAAAAGTTGGATTTCTAATACTTAAACCTAATCAAGGTATATGTATGATATATTTAATGTATGCATATATACATACATACACACAAGCACACATATAAGTACACATAAAAATATATGTACGTTTGTATATGAATAAATGGGTGTTGTGTAAAGCTGCTAAATTTGAGGTAATCTGTAACACAGCAAGAGATAACTAAGACAAGCACCAATCAGGCTGAGTCATACAGTTTGATTTAGAAGAACTCAGAGATTTGGTATTGTTTGTTGATATTAAGAGAGGGGGGAGGAGGGAGAGAGAATCCCATGAGTGGCAGAGAGAGAGAGAAGTGAGGCTCACCCAAGGCTTGTGTTTTACCCAAACTGGGGCATGTGTTCACTCAATGTGGGCCATAGGCCTACCCAATGTGAGACTCAAACTCATGAACTGTGTGGGATGATGACCTGAGCCAAAGTCAGATGCTTAATGACTGAACCACCAAGGCGCCTGAACCCAGAGTTGCTTATTATAAGCCCAAAGTCCTGCTTCGAGAAATGTATCTAACATTGAGGACATTTGCCATTAAGAAACCAAAGAAAGGCACTATTAGATTAGGCATTGTAGAGAAGGAAACCTAAGCAATTTTAGAGCTCATTAGCCATGGAGTAACCAGGAGAAAATGTCATAAAAATATAATGTATCCTTACTAGGAGGAAGATGTTTTTTTTCTGGATTTAGCACCTTTATTTGTGAAACCAAAAGGTGGGATCAGGTAATCTCTAAGGGCTCTTTCAGCACTCTTTTTTCTTTAACTTGAGAGAGAGAGAGAGAGAGAGAGAGAGAGAGAAAATGAAAGAGAGAATCATCAGCAGGCTCCATGATCAGTCCAACACGGGGCTCAATCCCACGACCCTGGGACCATGATCTAAGCCAAACGAAGAGTTGGGACATTCAACTGACTGAGACATCTAGGTGTCCTCTTTCAGCAATTTCTATGATGCTTGTTACAATACAGCTCTTTTTTCTTTTTTAGTTCATAGTCATCAGAGATGTTTGAGCATGGACACAGATCTCAAAAATGCTCAGAATTCACCTATCTTCTTATAAAATACTGCATCAGAAAGGGAACAATTTATTAAGGCCCAAAGCTTTCTCACCTGCATTTGATCAACAAGTCTTTACTACATAGTAAAATACCTAACTGGATGAAAGCAAGGCTTGCTTTCCATATAAAAGCTCCTTTTATAATTTCAAAAGTATCACTTTTTTCTAATTCCCATTTTAGAACTGGAAGTCTGTGTCTATGTGCACAGGGAGGGAGGGATGAGCTCATAGGTCATATATGACAAGCAATAATATCAACAACCAGAAAAGAAAAATTGGTTCATGCTACGGGAGAAATTTTTACACTCAATTTAAATCCTTGCAAAAAATTATACATTAAGTATAAATTAGACATTTAAAATTTAGTAGATTCCCTTTATTAAACAACAACCTAGGGAAGAATAAGTGGTAGCAATGGCTGGAAAGAGTTAATTTTATTTAGTTTAATGCTGTAGTCTAGTTTCTTAGAGAGATAAAATCCATTGTCATTTTTATTCTAATCACTCTGAAAGCAACTGGTAGGCCAAGAACTCTAATAAGTTGTTGATAACAACTTGAGTCTAACTAATACTAAAAAGCCAGAAATTTACCTTAATATGAATGAAAATGTTAAATACTTCTTAAAACTAATAAATCAGATGACATAAACAAAAAAAAAGAATTTCAGAACTTCAATTCTCTCTCTGAAAGTTTGATGCAACAATGAGGGAGGGAAAATTCAAGGGGTTACAAAATAATTTAATATCAAATCATAAGCAATAAATACATAAAAGCTTTACTCTGTTCTCTTTATTTCCTTCAGTTTAAGATTTTCAGTATCCTCTAAATGAAAAACTGATTACAAAGTAATTTGATAGAAAAGATAAAACTAACATCATTAAATGACCCAGTTTTTGTTTTTACAACACTCACACTGTTTTCTTTCTTACCTTGTCTATCCTATCTGGGCGGTTAGTAGCTGCCAAAATGGTCACATCCTTTAACTGTTCAATACCATCCATTTCTGTTAAGAGCTGAGCCAGAACACGGTCAGCTACATTCCCGGCACCTGAAGAACTGATTTTTAAAAATATAGTTTTAAAACTCTTTGCCTATGCCCAAGTACTTTATATAAAAACAAACTGTATAACAAATAACATTATGTCTATTTTACAACATTTGCTTCAGAATTCATTACTTGTTGAATTACCATCTCAAAAAACTAACTATATTCAAATCATTTCTTTTCCTTCATCAACAACCACATTCATTTTCTCTCCAATATTGAAATATATAAGATCTGGGAGGCAAGATACAAAATTATTTAAAACAGTTCATCAAATATACAGAAAATCATGTAAGTTAATCAACATTTGCATTTTAAATGGAAAATATAGTGATAGGAATTAGAAATAAAAAAACTAAAATAAAAACCCATTCCTCAAATGAAGTTTTAAAGCCTATGTGAAACAAAAAGTTTACACCCATAACAAATGGGTTATTTCTAATATACCCTGAATTTTCAAAATATTAATATTTCAGGGGAAGGAGTTAAGATGGCAGAGAAGTAGGGAGACTGGGATTTCCCTCATCCCTAAAACACAGGTGTATTGAGGTCAGATCACTTACAATACCAGAGAATGAATCTGCAGAGTGGCAGAAGGATCTCCACAGGTGGAGGGGGACAGCTGGGCAGGATGCAGGTGCATGTATGTGAATCAGGGCAGGTAAAAATGGCACAGGCAGAGAAAGGAGGGAAACGCTCTATGGAGGGACAAAAGGGAGAAAAAGACAAAGGGGCTGTGAAATTGCGGTACTGAGTTAGCACAAGAGGAAAATCTCTCCGGAGCACGGAATGGAGAACTGGGGAACCAGAAATACAGAGAGTGCTAGTTACTATTTTGCAAACAGCCTTAAGAGCTGAAGCTCAGAGGTCTCAAAAATCCATGACCTTCTTCTAACCTGAGTCGGTCCTCTGTGTGAGTGTGGGGGAAGAAGCTGCCCCACGGTGCTGTAGCGATTTCAGGGGCACACTGCAAGAGAACAGTCCCCTTCCTCAAGTACCGTAGGAAGGGAGTTTATTGCCTCTCAAAGGACAAAAGACCCTGCAGGTGCCAGCCAAAAGCTTTTTATCCACAGAACTGAGGGGCACTACACCAGAACAGGGTCCACAGGGTGCCAGGTCCCTTAAGACATTGGGTTTTGAATCCCAGCCAAGCACTTAGGAGGTGCGGGAGACTGTAGAGCAGAGCAGGCTGACTGCCCATGCTATTTTGTGAGGGCTTCATGAACAGCATGATTTGAGACACCCCGTTCAGTGAGGAGAAACTGGGATGTCACCATTTTTCTCTCCAACACTAACATATGGGGACTCAGTGAGCAACACAGCAGCTCCCAATGGAGGAGAGACCTGCTTACACCAAACCCACCCTTCCGTGCCAGACAACTGCTTATCCACTGTAGGAAAACTGATATTTAGATAACCAAATGGCCTCTCCTCCAGACCAGCACAGCCACTGGTGCCAGCCACCAAGAGACAACTGTTTTTTTGTTTCTGTCTATCTGTTTGATGGTGTGTCTGCTTGTTCTTCTCTTTTTCTTTCTACTCTCTTCTTTTGGAATCAGGCTCATAGATTCTGATTTGTTTTTTGGTCAATTCTTATTTTCTATTTAATTTTTTTTTCTGTTTTGTTTGCTTAATCAGGCCTTTTTATCTGATTCTTTTTACACCTTTTCTCCTCTCCCCCTCCTCCTCCCTTTCCCCCTCCTCCTCCTCCTCTTCTCTTCATTTTCTTTTCTCTCTGTCTGGATTAAACTTTATAGTTCATTTGATTCTCTGCTTCATCTTCTTTTCTACCTTTGATTTTTCTCTTTGTATGGGATCAGGCTTCCCACTACCTTTCCTTTTTTCCAGTGTTACTTCAGTGAACAAATCAGAGCACACCTGGTTGAAGTTGAAACACTCCATCACTACAAGCAAGGAGGAGCCTTGCAGACGACTGACCAGTGAGATAGAGCAGCCAAACTTCAACAACAGAGTGCATACAACACATTCCGAAAACAGTTCCTGAAGTGCCAGAACCTGGACAGTGTATGATCCTTTTTTAATATAATAATACTCAAAGGTTCGGGACACATAACAAGCTTTTAAAACACATAAAAAACAGAAACATAGCCAAAATGATGAAAACAGAATTCTCCTCAAAAGAAATTCTAGGAAGAAATGACGGCCAGAGTTTTGCTGGAAACAGATATAAACAATATCTTATATCAAGAACATAGAGTAACAGTCATAAGACTAATAGCTGGGCTTGAGAAAGCATAGAAGACAGCAGAGAATCTATTGCTGTAGAGATAAAGACCTGAGAAATAGTCACAATGAATTAAGAAATACTATAAATGAGATGCAAAATAAACTAGATGCAGAGACAGTGAGGGTGGAAGAAGCAGAGGAGAGAATAGGTATAACAGAAGAAAAAATCATGGAAAATGATGAGGCTGAAAAAAGAGGGAAAGGAAATAACTAGATCGTGAGGAGAGAATTAGAGAGCTAAGTGATTCCATAAAATGAAACAATATCCAAATTATACAAGGCCCAGAAGAAGACCTAGAAATGAGGCAGAAGGTTTATTTGAACAAATTATAGCCAAGAACTCCCCTAATCTGGGAAAGGAAATGGGCATCTAAGTGCAAGAGGCACAGAGAACTCCCTTCAAAATCAACAAAAAATCAACTATGATATGTCATAGGTCAACACCATGACATCTCATAGTGAAACTGGCAAAATACAAAAATAAAAAGAGAATTTTGAAAGCAGATAGGGAAAAATGGGTCTTAATCTACAGGGGTAGACACATAAAGGTAGTAGACCTGTCCAATGAAACTTAGCAGGCCAGAAACGAATGGCAGGAAATATTCAATGTGGTGTATGGGAAAAATATGCAGCCAAGGATCCTTTATCTAGCAAAGTTGTCATTCAGAATAAAAGAGAGATAAAGGCTTCCCCAGACAAACAAAAGCTGAAAGTTCATGACCACTAAACCCGCCATGCAGGAAATCCTAAGGGGATTCCATGAGTGGAATGCTGCAGATGACAAAGGACCAGAGACATCATCACAAGCATGAAACCTACTGATAACACAATGACATTAAATCCCTATCTTTCAATAATCATTCTGAAGGTAAATGAACTAAGTGCCCCAATCAAAAGACAGAGGTTATCAGAATGGATTATAAAACAAGATCTATCTATTTGCTGTCTATAATAGACATATTTTAGAGCTGAGACACCTACAGATTGAAAGTGAGGGGATGGAAAACCATCTATCATACTACTGGATGTCAAAAGAAAGCCAGAGTAACCATACTTATATCAGAGAAACTAAAACAAAGACTATAACAAGAGATGATCATAATAAAGGGGTCTATACATCAAGAAGACCTAACAATTATAAAAGTTTATGACCCTAACATGGAATACCCAAATATATAAGTCAATTAATCACAAATATAAACAAATGTACAGATAATAATACTGTGATTGTAGGGGACTTTAATAATCCACTTATAGCAATGGACACATCATCTAGGCAGAAAATCAATAAGTAAACAATAAATATGAATGATACATCAGACCACAAGGACTTTCATCCAAAAGCAGCAAAATACACATTCTTCTCAAATGCACATGAAACAATCTCCAAAATAGATCACATACATACAGGGTCACAAAACAGCCCTCAAGAAGTATAAAAAGATTGAGATCATACCGTGCATATTTTCAGATCACAACACTATGAAGCTTGAAATCAACCACAAGAAAAAATTTGGAAAACCCCCAAGTACAGGGAGGTTAAAGAATATCCTACTAAAGAATAATTGAGTCAAGCAGGAAATTAAAGAAGCAATTAAAGAATATATGGAAGCAAATGAAAACATGACAGCTCAAACTCTTTGGGACACAGAAGGCAAACCTAAGAGGAAAATACATTGTGATCCAGGCCTATCTCAAGAAACAAGAATAATTCTAAATACATAACCTAACCTCACATATGAAGGAGCTAGAAGCAGAGCAGCAAAGAAACCCCAAAGAAAACAAAACAGGAGAAAAGATCAATGACTATAATAGCTCATTTTTTGAAAGAATAAACAAAATTGATATACCCCACCCAGACTTCTCAAAAAGAAAAGAGAACCCAAATAGATAAAATCATGAATGAAAGATGACAATTCACAACCAACACCCAGAAATACAAACGATTATTAGAGAATACTATGAAAAATTATATGCCAACAAACTGGATAACCTAGAAGAAATGGACAAATTCCTAGACACCTACACACTACCAAAATTCAAACAGAAAGAAATAGAAAATTTGAACAGACCCATAACCAGCAAAGAAATCGAATCGGTTATCAAAAATCTCCCAACAAATAAGAGTCCTGGGCCAGGTGGCTTCCCAGGGGAATTCTACTAGACATTTAAAGCAATGTTCAAAAAAATAGAAACAGAAGGAAAGCATGTGGACTCACTCTACGAAGCCACCATTACCTTGATTCCCACACTGGACAGAGACCACACTAAAAAGAATTACAGGCCAATATCCCTGATGAACATGGACATGAAAATTCTCAATAAGATACAAGTAAATCGAATTCAACGGTACATAAAAAGAATTATTCACCATGATCAAGTAGGATTCATTCCTGGGCTGCAGGGCTGGTTCAATATTTGCAAATCGATCAGTGTGATACATCACATTAATAGGAGAAAAGATAAGAACCATATCATCCTGTCAATGGATGCAGAAAAAGCATTTGACAAAGGGGCGCTCAGTCAGTTGAGCATATGACTTCAGCTTAGATCATGATCTCGTGGTTTGTGAGTTCAAGCCCCACATCTGACTTGCTGCCGTCAGCTTGTCACTACAGAGCACACCTCAGATCCTGTCTCTGTTTCTCTGCCCCTCCCCCACTTGTGTTCTCCCCAAAATTATAAATATTAAAAAGAAAAAAAGGAAAAAGCATTTGACAAAATCCAGCATCCATTCTTTTTTTTTTTTTTTTAATATTTTTATTTATTTCTAGAGAGAGAGAGAGAGACAGCGTGAGCAGGGGAGGGTCAGAGAGAGAGGGAGTCACAGACTGAAACAGGCTCCAGGCCCTGAGCTGGCAGTCAGCACAGAGCCCGACGCGGGGCTCGAACCCACGAACCGCGAGATTATGACCTAAGCGAAAGTCGGACGCTTAACCGACTAAACCACCTAGGCGCCCCAATCCAGCATCCATTCTTAACAAAAACTCTCAAGAAAGTCAGGATAGAATGAACAAAGCTGAACATCATAAAAGCCATACATTAAAGGCCCCAGGTAATATCATCCTCAATGAGGAAAAACCAAAAGCTTTCCCCTGAGATCAGGAACATGACAAGTATGTCCACTCTCACCACTGTTGTTTAACATAGTGCTGAGTCCTAGCCTCAGCAATCAGACAACAAAATGAAATAAAAGGCACCCACAATGGCAAAACAGAAATCAAACTTCCACTTTTTTGCAGGTGACATGATACTCTAAATGGAAAACCTAAAAGACTCCATGAAAAAGCTGCTAGAACTGAAACATGAATTCAGCAAAGTCACAAGATACAAAATCAATGTACGGAAACTGTTTGCATTTCAATTACCAATGATGAAGCAACAGAAAAAGAAATCAAGAAATTGAGCCCATTTACAATTGCATTAAGAACCATAAAATATCTAGGAATAAACCTAACCAAGGATGTAAAAGATTTGTATGCAGAAAACTATTGAAAACTTATGAAAGAAACTAAAGAAGACACAAAGGAATTGAAAAACATTCCACGTTCAAAGATTGGAAGAACAAATATTATTAAAATATCAATATTACCCAAAGCAATCTATTCATCAATGCAATCCCAATCAAAATAGCAACAACATTCTTCTCAGAGCTAGAACAAACAACCCTAAAATGTGTATGGAACCACAAAAAAATTCAAATAGTCAAAGTAATGTCAAAAAAGAAAACCAAGCTGGAGGCATCACAATTCCAGACTTCAAGCTGTATTACAAAGCTATAATCATCAACAGTATGGTATTAGCACAAAAACAGACACACAAATCAATGGAATAGAGAAACCAGAATTGGACCCACAAATGTATGGACAACTAATCTTTGACAAAGCAGAAAAGAATATCCAATGGAATAAAGGTGTTTCTTCAGCAAATGGTGCTGGGAGAACTGAACAGCAACATGCAGAAGAATGAAATTATATTCTCTTACACCATACACAGAAATAAATTCAAAAGGGATGAAAGACCTAAATGTGAGACAGGAAACCATCAAAACCCTGGAGGAGAAAATAGGCAACAACCTCTTTACCTCAGGTGCAGCAACTTTTTAATTGACAGGTCTCTAAAGGCAAGAGAAATAAAAGCAAAAACAAACTATTGGCACCTCATCAAGATAAAAAGCTTCTGCACGGCAAAGGAAACAATCAACAAAACTAAAAAGCAACTGACAGAATGGGAAAAGATATTTGCAATGACATATCAGATAAAGGGTTAGTATCCAAATCTATAAAGAACTTACCAAACTCAACACTCGAAAAACAAATAATCCAGTGAAAAAGTGGGCAGAAAACGTGAATAGATACCTTTCCTAAAAACACATCCAGACGGCAAACAGACACAGGAAAAGATGCTCAACATTGCTCATCATCAGGGAAATATAAATCAAAACCACAGTGAGATAACATTTCACACCAGTCAGAGTGGCTAAAATTAATAACCCAGGAAACAACAGATGTTGGCGAGGATGTGGAGAAAGGGGAGCCCTCTTGCTAACAGTGTAGAGGTTCCTCAAAAAATTAAAAATAGAATTACCCTATAACCCAGCAATTGCACTACTAGGAATTTATCAAAAAGATACAGGGGTACTGAATTGAGGAGGCACATGCACCTCAATGTTTATACCAGTACCATCAACAATAGCCAAATTATGGAAAGAGCCCAAACGTCTATCAACCAATGAATGGATAAAGAAGATGTGGTTTATATATACAATGGAATACTACTTGGCAGTCAGAAAGAATGAAATCCTGCCATCTGCAACAATGTGGATGGAGATGGAGGGTATTATGCTAAGTGAAATAAGTCAGTCAGAGAAAGATCATGTTTTCACTCATATGTGGAATTTGAGAAACTTAATAGAAGACCATGGGGAAAGGGAAGGGGAAAAATGAGTTTCAAATAGAGGGGGAGGCAAACAATGAGAGACTCTTAAATAGAGAACAACCTGAGGGTTGATGGTGGGGGGCGGGGGACAAAGCAGAGGGGAAAATGGGCGATGGGCATTGAGGAGGGCACTTGTTGGGTGGTGCACTGGATGTTGTATGTAAGCAATGAATCATGGGAGTCTACTCCCAAAGGCAAGAGCACACTGTATACACTGTTATGTTAGCTAACTTGACAATAAATTGTATTTTAAGAAAAATGACACACTTATAACTTGCTCTGTGCCATGCATCCCATGTGCTAATATATTCATCCCAATAACAGCACAGAAAACTGAGGCACAGAAAGGTTGAGTAATTTGCCCAAGACTTCACAGCTAGCAAATGGCAGTGGCAGGATATGAATACATATCTGCTTGACTACAGAGTCTACAGTCTTTCCATAATACTATAAAGCATAAATAACTTGAGAATTTTGTAAACCAAATACACCATCATGCCGAAGTAAAGCTGAAGTATCTATAACAGCCATCTTTTAAACCAGCACACAGTGAGGGAGGTGGGAGAGACTAATTTTATTATACAGTTGAATGAAAACACTTAATGGTATTGAAAAAACAGATGCTAATTAAGGAGAAATAAGCACCAAAATTCAAAAACTAAAAGAAAATACTATATAATGAATGTCAAGAATCAATAATGCCTTGAATTTTCCAGCTTAAAACTATGCTGTCAGATTATGATCAATATTACCATGAACCTAGCAGTAAAGAAACTATTTTAGATTAACAGGATATCCTACAAGTAGAGGAATATATAGTGAGTTATATTCTCCAGCTGTCTTAGAGCTCTGCAAGCTGCATGTGTTCTGCATAACTGTAGTTTTGTATAAACTGTTAACATAGAGAATGACATAAAAGTATGTATTTTTCCATTCTGCCATAATTTCCCAGTAAAAATTCCAAGCTAACCTCGGCAATACTCATTATATCTGTAGAGTTTTGACTCAAACACAGTGTTAGAGAAACAAGTGATCCTTAAACTCACAGTTCAGTGTACACTTTGCCAAAAGCAATTTTTGGAAGAGAATTTTTTCACAACCCTGGACATCCCCACATTACTGTCATGAACACAATCCAACTTTCTTGCTTTGTCAAAGATTAATTGTCCATATAGTTGTGGGTTCATTTCTGGATTCTCTATTCTGTTCTATTGATCTATGGTGTCTATTTTTGTGCATTATCATCCTGTTTTGATTACTAAGCTTTGTAATATAGTTTTAAGTCCAGAATTGTGATGCTTCCAGCTTTGCTTGGCTTCTTCAAGGTTGCTTTGGCTAGTCAGGGTGTTTTGTGGTTCCATACAAATTTTTGGACTGTTTGTTCTATCTAGTTCTGTGAAAAATTCTGATAGTATTTTGATAGGGATTGCATTAAATGTGCAGGTTGCTTTGAGTAGTATAGACATTTTCACATTATTTGTTCTTCCAATCTATAAACATGAAATGTCTTTCCATTTCTTTGTGACATCTTCAATTTCTTTCATCAGTATTGTATAGTTTTCAGAGTATAAATCTTTTACCTCTTTGATTAGGCTTATTCCTAGGTATCTTATTGTTTTGGGTGCAATTGTAAATGGGACTGATTCCTTAATTTCTCTCTGCTGCTGCCTCATTATTGGTGTATAGCATTACCCTGATATCAGAATCAGGTAAAGACACCATTAAAAAAAAGAACTACAGGTCAATATCCATGATGAACAGATGCAAAAGATCTCAATAAAATACTAACAAATCAAATTCAACAATACACTTAAAAAATCATTCATTACAATCAAGTGCAATTAATTCCTGAGTTGCAAGGTGGTTCAATATTTGCTAATCAATGTAAAACAACAAATTAATAAAAGAAATGATAAGAACCATATGATCATTTCAATAGATGCAGAAAAAGCCTGTGACCAAGTATACAACCATTCATGATGAAAACCCTCAGCAAACCAGGTTTTGAGGAAACATACTATGACATACGTCCATTCTCACCATTGTTGTTTAACATAGTACTGGAAGTTCTAGCCACAGCAATCGCACAACAAAAAGAAATAAAGAAATCTAAATGGACAAGGAAGAAGTCAAACTATTTGCAAATGACATAATACTATATATAGACAATGTGAAAAATTCCACCAAAAAACTATTAGAACTGATAAAAGAATTCAGTTAAAGTTATAGGACATAATGAATTATTATACAATATGAAGTTTTAAAAACCATGCCAGGGGTGCCTGGATGGCTCAGTCAGTTGAGTGTCCAACTTTGGCTCAGGTCATGATCTCATGGTTCATGAGTTTGAGCCCCACATTGGACTCTGTGATGACAGCTCAGAGCCTGAATCCTACTTTAGATTCTGTGTCTCCTTCTCTCTCTGCCCCTCTCTGCTCATGCTCTGGCTCTCAAAAATAAATAAATGTTAAAAAAAAAAAAAAACCCAAAACATTCCAGTAAAACATCCACTGGTTAGTACTCATTGGGAAGGTTGCTTTGAATGTGGGAATGAGCTTTGATATTTGATAAGCATCGATTCAAATGCCAGCTTTACCATTTTCCTGTGTAATCTTATGGAAAAAGTACTTAGCCTCTCTGAACTTCAATTCTTCTCAATTAAAACTGGTAGGCTCATACCTTCCTCAAATTAGATAAAATAGATAAAAGATCTAGCACCATACTCAGCATAATGAAAATAATAATAGATAGTAGTTACAAACATATCATTATTAGAATTATCACTGTTATAGGTGGCTTAACAAAGAAATCTATACCTCTTTTAAGTTATCTTAACAAATAGACTAATAAGAGGGAGTCTGGCATATAAATGTTTGCTGACACAAAGCATAGATTTTCAGGTCAGTACATCCAGATTTCTATTGCCAGCTCCCTACCTTGCCTGACTTACAACATGATAGAAAGGTATCAAACTTCCTTAAATTTTGCCATAAAACCCACCAACATAATACTAAGATAAGAACAATTCCTCCAAAGCCTTTCATAACTACTAGGCCTGCACAAACCAGTAAGTCTAATAAACTACTGAACAATACTTTGTTTTTGTAAGATTTGTTAGTAGGAAATGCTGTATATAGGTACTTAATATTAACTGTATATTAGCTGTGAGAACAGCAAATGTGATAATACTTTGGCTCCTCAGAATACTCAAGGAATGATTTACTCTGAATAGCTAAAACTGCCAGATAAGAATATTTTTATAATTCTCAGATATATTTTTTAATTTTAAAAATGATTTTTAAGAGAATGAAAAACCTTCTAAAACAAATTTAATATACTTTTAAGATTGTTTTTTCAGATGCAGAAATGCTTAGGTCAAGAAAGAGACTAATGACATGAAAATCTCTACTTGTTTGATTTCTTGGATCTACACAAATGAAGTTCTGCTCATCTTTTTTCCTACTCTCTTTCGTTTGTCTTCTAAATGAGGGAGGGAGGCAAACCATGAGAGACTCTTGAATGCTGAGAACAAACTGAAGGCAGATGGGGTGGGGGGAGTGGAAGGGAGGTGATAGGCATGGAGCAGGGCACTTGTGGGGATGAGCACTTGGTGTTATATGGAAACCAACTTGACAAACTATTCAAAAATAAATAAATAAATGAATTTTGCTTTTTGGAGGGGGGAGAGCGGTGGATACTGATTCAGGATCTTAATTTATATGCTCTAAATATAGCTGCATATATCGAGGATTTGGAACCCAGTGACTTGGGTGCTTGCTTGAGAAAAGACTTGATTAAAATAAGCTGGATTATAATAAAATAAGTCTGACTGAATGGCCTGGGCAGAGGGTAACATGGTAACCTTTCTACAAAATGAATTACAATATCAAGGAAGGCAACGACCTTTTTCAAAACTGATGACCTAAAAAGTATGATCTTCATTATTGTTGCTAGCCTTTGTTATCATTTAATTACGTTGGTATCAGAACATTATAAAGAGTATCTTTGTATATCTTTGGCACAACTGACAAATTTTGTGAGTTCAGACTCATAGAGTTAGTGTGTATAAAACCTATTAAAATATTTTGAAAAAAAGTATCATTTAGCACTTCAGTTAATTCTTTTTTAGAGCTCTCTTGACAGGTGAATGTATTCCAAAGCTTACAAATGGCTCTTTATAATGAAGGCGATAGTGCTTCTATGAACATAAGACAGGTAACAAATATCCAAAAGATAGTATCTGTGCTTAATTTTGAAAGAAAATTCATTTACAAAGGACACTAAAACATAGTGAAGTCAGACTCTGCTAACAGCCAACTACGTGAACCTAATCTCTAGTTTCTCTAAGTCTTCATTCTCTTATTCAAAAAATAAACGTCTCCGAGGATGTGGAGAAACGGGCACCCTCCTACACTGTTGGTGGGAATGTAAACTGGTACAGCCCCTCTGGAAAACAGTGTGGAGGTTCCTCAGGAAACTAACAATAGAACTCCCCTAGGACCCAGCAATAGCACTGCTAGGAATTGACCCAAGGGATACAGAAATGCTGAAGCATAGGAGCACATGTACCCCAAAGTTCATAGCACTCTCCACAATAGCTAAAACAGGGAAAGAGCCTAAGTGTCCATCAACAGATGAATGGATCAAGAAGATGTGGTTTATCTATACCATGGAATACTCCATGGCAATGAGAAACAATGAAATCTGGCCATGTGTAGCACCATGGATGGACCTTGAGGGTGTTATGCTGAGCGAAATAAGTCAGGCAGAGAAGGACAAATATCATATGTTTGCACGTATAGGAGGATTAGGAGGAACTTGACAGAGGAACAAGGGGGAGAAGAAGGGCGGAAATGGTGGGGGAAAGGGAGAGAGGCAAACCATGAGAGACTCTTGAATGCTGACAAAAACTGAGGACTGATGGACGTGGCGGGGAGGGGGGGATGGGCATGGAGGAGGACACTTGTGGGGATGAGCACTGGGTGTTATGTGGAAACTAATTTGACAATAAACTATTTGTAAAAAAACAAAAAAACAAAAAAACAAAAAATAAACGTCTGAGTGCTTCTTTGCTAGGCACTGTACTAGACACCCAAGATAAGAAGACATTGTTGTTTCCTTGAGGATTTTGTAATTACTGAGAAGTATGAATGAGGGAGGTGAATTAGAAAATACATATCCAGATCCTCCTAGTTTTAAAATTGTTTCCTATGTTGGTATTATATAGCATCCAGGTAAACTTACTTCATTATTTTTAATAAATACTATTCATATTCAGAAACATTACTGACACCTCCAACTGGTACTTCTAGACAGAAAGAAGTGAAACTCCTACTTGTCTAATTTGCTATTTGTTATAGGAGGAAATGGTGGCTATATTTAATGTTGGTGATTAGGTGAAGGAAATTCTTTGGATTCCCATTACCCAAACTGCCTTTGCCCTTTATTTCCACAGATCATTGAGAGCTAGCTAGAGAATAGCATAGTGAAAATGTTTTACGGGCTGAGAAATATTCTTGGCTGACTTTCAAAGCTGCAGTAGGAAACAAAAACCATAAAACTGACATCCTAGGAAATCAAAACCAACTCCAAGAAAAAGTTTAAAAACAAATGTATAATCACTAACATAATGAAATGATTTTATAAAACTTTATTATCTGCTAGAGATAGGCAACAACAATGGAAAAAAGATGTTCAGCTGTAGAAAATATTGAAGCTAGACTTTCCTAAAACATTAATTCTCTTTTCCCTTCCTTCAGAAGTCAAACCCCTTCGCCAAATTATTTCTATTCAAAAGTCATATAGTGCCATGGACTAAAGGGATATTTATAGTATCTTAAAATGGGTCAGTAAACTATAGCCACAGGCTAAATCTGGCCAGCCAACTGTTTTCTTATTTGATTACATATTCTCTATGACTGCTTTTGCATTATAACAGCAGATATGAATAGTTTCAATAGAGATCATGGAATAAAAAGACAAAAATAATTACTAACTAGGCTGTTACAGAAAAGTGTGCCAACCTCTACCTTAAAGCAATCTTACTACCATGATGGCAATGACGAAACAGATTTTGTTTCTCAATACTAAAATTTTCACAAAAATAATATATACACTTCCTTTTCAACTCCTTCAATAAAATCAAATGTTCCATTGTTTGTCCCTTCATATGATTTTTAAACTATAGACCAGCATCTCATGTATCCAATTTACATTTTTTTAGGTTTATTCATTTATTTTGAGAGAGGAAGAGAGAGAGAGGGTGTAAGCATGGGAAAGACAGAGAGAGAGAGTGAAACAGACATTCCCAAGCAGGCTCTGCTCTGTCAGTACAGAGTCGGACATGGGGAATGATCCCATGAACCATGAGATCATGACCTGAGCCAAAACCAAGAGTTGGATGTTCAACTGACGGAGCCACGCAGGCGCCCCTCTAATTTACATTTTTAAATTTTCTCTAGTATACAATGTCCTATAGTTCCAAATGGTAGCCATCTGACTTTATTTCTTAAAACTACCTCCCACACCCCCATAGTCAGTATTCATGCTTGGAAGAGACTTTAAAAAAAAAAAAAAGGCCTAAAGAAGGCTAATCAAACACATAGTACTCTGAACACAAACATTGCCTATGATACTTTTCATAGTGCTTGTAAAACACAAGCAAACTTTCACTTTAAAGATAAGACAGTTAAAATAAGAGACCTGTGTCCTACAACAACAAAAATAATACCCAATTTCTAATAAAATGCTGCAACAGACCATCTAAATAAAGTCATACCTTTAATCTATTCAGCCACCAGCCAACTGTTTCCTTATTTGATTACATATTCTCTATGACTGCTTTTGCATTATAACAGCAGGTATGAATAGGGACAAAACCCAAAACAAAAGACAATTTATGAAACTATATGTGTGCTTCATTTTGCATTTTTTCTTTTGTGTTCTTTTCCCTAGCACTTCTATTTAATATTAAGAGTTTATAAATGTGAAAACTATGTTGTATCTGAGGCAATTAAGTATAAAATAGGGAAACCTGCATACCATAAAATAGGCATTGAATTTAACAGCTTGAAACACAGATTTACAAAACAGTGGTTAAAAGTATTTAGGAGCACCTGGGTGGCTCAGTCCATTGGGCGTCTGACTTCAGCTCAGGTCATGATTTTGTAATTCATGAGTTCGAGTCTTGCATTAGGCTCTGTGCGGACAGCTCAGAGTATGAGGATTGCTTTGCATCCTGTGTCTCCCTTTCTCTCTGCCCCTCCGACACTCATGTTCTGTCTCTCAAAAATGAATATACATTAATAAAATTAAATATAAAATTTATAACAAATTTTAAAAATTAAGTAATAAAATAATAAGCAGTTATTGTTAGTTTCTCAAACACAAAAAAATAGTCTTTAATATTTAGATGAGAAATTCTCATGTGTATATATGATACAAACACACTTTTTCTGTCTCAAACCCTGACAGTGGAAGAGGCAGCAGTACAGTGTAAAGAACACTGAATCAGAAGACATGAGTTCTAGTCTTGTCTAGGCCTCAAAGGAGTTATGTGCCTCTTCTATTAAAATCTAAGGGCTTCTGTTCTTCTGAAGAAGAAAAGTCATACTATGACTTCTAAAAACTTTTTTAGCTATAAAATTTTATGAGATTATGAAATTTTTTTGATATCTCATTTTCGTTTTAATTTTTTTGCATTTGATTTATTTATGTTTTTACTTAAACAGTTTATTGTCAAGTTGGTTTCCATATAACACCCAGTGCTCATCCCAACAAGTGCCCTCCTCCATGCCCATCACCCCCTTCCCCTCCCCCCCAACCCCATCGGCCCTCAGTTTGTTCACAGCATTCAAGAGGGAGGCAAACAATGAGATTATGAGATTTTTAAAACTACCATATATCGCATTTAAAAATGTATAACCTTCCTTGAGAGTGTCATTTAGAGAAATGAAGCCCACAAAAATTTCATCCACAATGCATAGTGTCATGTATTCACTGTATTTACCTAAAATCTGGATATGCTGTAAAAAAGGATCTTCCATTTCCTGATCATTATTTTAAAATTCAGAGCTCTTTTCAGAATGCCGCTAAGCCTGAAACCTTCATTTTCAATGAAAGGTGTAAGAACTTCTTACTTTTTTCCCCAACCACTTCAAGTACCAATTCTGGACTATTAAGTGCAATAACAAGTATATAAGTAGTTATTAATATCACAGACTCCCCAATACTTCACAAAAGACTGCTTTTTTTCCCATCAGTCTGCTTTTAACTTGCATTTCATCTTTTTCATTTTTCTATGTATTTAAATAAACTTTTTTATATTCTATTCACAAAACAATATCCAGAACATTTTTTATTTAATAGCACCACTTTTATAAAAAAGAACAGATAATCTTCTTTCTCCCAAATAACAATACTATCTTTTTTCTATGTCTAAGATACAAACATTTTTCATATTTAAAAATGTTTGAGGTCAGAATGTCTATTGAGAGTTGTTGACTTCTCAGCACTGTAACGCAGTTTACAGCTACATTTTCCTTCAGTAATGGTACCTATGATAATCATGTGTTTTACAAACGAAGGCATCTTAGATTGACAAAATGCCATAGTGCCCATCATTCACAGAATACATTTTCTAATTTCCCAAGTGTTTCGGTTTCACCCACTAGAATGTAATCTCTGCTGGGACAGGATCCATCTCTATATCTATTACTATAGTTCTATCCATATGGAGATAATAATCGTAGGTATTATTCTTATATCTATGCTGAAATTATAAGAAACACTGAAGTTTTTTAAGCACTTACTAAAATGCTAGGCTGTGTCAAGCATTTATGTGAATTTAATTCTAACAACCTAAAATTTGTTACTACTACCATCTCCATTTTACAAATGAAGAAACAAAGGCATAGAGAGGGTAAGGAAATTGCCCTAGGCTCTGTTCACTATTTTATCCCCAACATAAAGCCTGTTGCAGAATGAACATTCAGTAAATATTTACCGAACAGGTGAATGAATGAATGCCTGCAAAGGAATCTAACAACAGCCCAGTTAAACAAACTGGGTCATTACTAAAGTAAGTCACAGAGACAATGAACAATAAATACAAGCTTGAAAGTTTAGTTAACTACTTACACCTGGAATCCTGGAATATGTGGTATGGTAGTTGAGTTGAAAAGTGGCTCAGAGTATATCTGCTCTGGAGCTGAAATACCTACATTTGAATCCCAGTGCTGCTATTCTGCTTGAAGTTTGGCACTACCGGGCAATCAATGTCAGCTAATGAGGAGGACTGAGGATCCCCTGACTAGATGGAATGTCCTAGACAGAGGAAGTTTTTCTTTTCTAATCTCCCGGTTAGTCAGTGGCCATTTCTTCTATCAGAGGAGACTGGGCTAAGAGAATATAGTATATGGGGACTCATTCTCTACCTCTCTACTTCTCAGTACAGGACTGCTGCCTAAGATAAGGCTGACTGATGATTTACTGCTCAGCTTCCTCTGTCTCCACTATGACCTTGAAAAGGGTAAATATTTAAGCTTGCTGGGAGGTGAGGCAGAGTACTGGGGCCAATTGCCAAATGTAAAATACCCTACCTTGCATTAATGCAGGGGCATTTCTGTGAGTTTTTTCATTACCTGTAAAACACTTAGAACAGTTTCTAGTACATAATATGCACTAAATGAATATTACCTAATATCATTGCTAGTCCTTCCCTACCTTGGTGCTTTACTCCCTGACACAATACCTATTTTCCAAAGAGCTCTGCTACCTTAACAATATTTTCAATTTTCCCAAATTTTATTGAGATCATTAAAACACCTTGTAAAAGGAATCTTATAACATTTCCTTCAACTCATTCAGAACACCCATAATTTAAATGGGCATACAGAAAAATACATCAGGCTTATTTATTTTTCAAGTCTCAAAGAAACTTAAATGGGACAGAGAGGAGGAGAAAATAGTGGTTGTAATCATATACTTCTATAAGCATGAAAATCTCTCATTATGAAAGCACAAATATTTCTAAAGCTAAGCGAACAATATACCTATGCTTTACAAGTTGCTTGCTGGTGGCAAACTTCAGTTTCATGGCTAATTTGAGTAACTTCAAATAGTCAATATAATTAATTTGCCACACAGGATAATAAGGACTGGCATATATCATAATTCTCTGCTCAATCTGTTAAACATCTTAAGTTTAGAAATTAAAATGTTAACAAGTTTTTCATGCACTGTCAATTTTGAACTAGTCATATGGGTTTGATCTGAATGTTATCGCAGAAAACATAAGAACATTTAACAAATGAAAGCACTAACTATTCTACATCACAATATTATGTATAAATGCCTCCTAGTTTATGGAATTTTTAATTTTTCTATGTTTTCTGTTTCTCTAACAATGCATAATATGGGTTTAGTATCTTCGGAATTTTATACTTTGCATTATCTACCAATAGCTGTTTCTTTCAAGTTCTAGAAAATGTATAATTCAAATAGCTGAAGAACAAAAATATACATGTGAAGGCTTTATATGTTTTAGTTTTTAGGTGCCAGCATTCTACTTAGATAAAACAACTGCTTTCTAGGTAATGTTGGTCCATCACACAATTTAGAAACAAAGAAGAGAAAACAGGATATCACTCTCCCTGAGATTCATATGGCTAAAAACACAATCTATATGAGGCTTAGTGCACTAAAGGTGCAACCAAAAATCTCTAGTTTGGACTATTAGCATTATGTTTGCTTATCAGCCTCACTTCTGTTTTCTGAAATGTCAACAAATGTGACCAAAAATTTTTCCACAGAATGGAAACAACACAGAATTTATTTGTATTTGGCTTGAAGAAGCCACTGAGGGAGAGAGGGGTACCAATACACAACATGATTAAGACTATTAGAGGAAACGATTTCTGGAGGCTGTAAATCATTAGCATCTCTTAATGTATTTGCACCCAATTCCTAATAAGCTAAATTGCCTGCAAAACCAGGATATTTTTTCCCACGTCAGGCTCTGTGCTGACTGCCAGCTCAGAGCCTGGAGCCTGCTTCGGATTCTGTGTCTCCCTCTCTCTCTGACCCTCCCCTGCTCACGCTGTCTCTCTCTCTCTCTCCTAGAAATAAATAAAAAAAATTAAAAAAAAAAAACCCAGATACTTCTATCAAATGCCTTGTCTGGTTTCTCAAACCACTTTATTTCACAAGCATTTTATAAGAACTCGGCTATATACTCTACTTCCCATCTGGTTCATATTTAAACAATGTATCCTACCCTGTTCCTTTTTTACGCTCAAAAAATGTCTCTGATGTCACAAATATGTGGCAGGTCACACTACTTCAGCAAATTACTCAAGCTTCTTTTTCTTCTCTTCAAGTTAAGGGTGAACGTGAGCTATCTGTAACATTTTGTGGCATCTTACCTCAGAAGCGATAAAAGAGTCCAAGTATGTCAACTCATAAAATAAAAAGACTGATAGGGATTTGCAGGATATTGAATGGGTAGGTTGTAGAGCAGGACAGGATACCCCTTTCAACAGTCTCATAATGACAGTTTAAATTCTGATCTCATGAGGCAGCTCTACCCAGGAAGGAAGAGAGCATCGATGCCTCTTACAGACTTCAACACTGGGGACCTACAAGGTGCCTTCTACCATCACTGTAATTATCATCAGGAAAACTTTACTAATAAATATGTACATCAGGAAGCTATCACAAAGCACACACATTAACATTCTCTACATAAAGCACTTATAGCACATAACCCTTAAAAGGACCTCTAAACATTTGTAGAAGAAAAAAATCATACTTGTAAATAGTTCTGATATACACATGTGCATGCACATATATATATCCACACACATATACATATATACATCTGTATACATATATACATGTTATTTGAAATGATATAAATAATCTTTATTGCTTGAGATTCAGGAATAAAACTAGCAATACTAATTTTTATTCTATTGTAACTCTATTTTAGGAAACATGATCTAATCCAGAGAATACTAAAATCTATGAATAATAACACCTTTTATTATAGTTGGTTTCACTGTATTGTATAATTATTCTTATGGGCTTTTGTTTATAGTTTTCATCATTGTTTATAACAACCCAAATTCTGAGGCAGTGCTAGGGGTTTCTGGAAATAGAGGTATCTGTAAATAATAAAACTTCGAAAATTAACTCAAATGCCCCAAATGGATATGAATATTTAAAATTTTAAAAAAGCATACGGGGGTGCCTGGGTGGTTCAGTTGTTTAAGCGTCCAACTTCGGCTCAGGTCATGATCTCATGGTTCATGAGTTCAAGTGCCACGACACGCTCTGGGCTGACAGCTTGGAGCCTGGAGCCTGCTTTGGATTCTGTGCCTCCCTGTCTCTCAGCCCCTCCCCCACTCATATTCTATGTCTCTCTCTTTCTCTCTCAAAATAAATACATATTTAGAAAATTTTGTTAAGGTATATGAAAGTATTATAAAATGATAACCTGAAATAGTTGGTTATAAGAGAAAAACCCAACATGAATTAAAAAATGTTTTATGTAGGCCAAATGTATTAATAAATAGAATTTGTATATGAAATGCTGTATTCTCTACTATGTAATCACTGATGTTTAATTGCATTCCTATTAAATATTTCTTACCTGCCCCTTTCAACTGCTAAGGCATCAAGTTCATCAAAGAAAATAATGCAAGGAGCCACTGCTCTCGCTTTTCGGAAGATCTGGTAAAAAGAGTACCATATTAACTAAAGATCAGCAAACTTCAGAAACTCTGCAGTTGGCTATAATTTAAAAACTATGTTAGGAACTAAATCTATTATGTACAAGTCAACCAGCCCAATCATGACCTTCAGCGTGTAGCTTTACTTCTCTAAACTTCAATTTCCATATCTATAAAATGGAGATAATGCTAAATGCTTGCCTCAGAAGATTATTTTAAGAAATGAATTAAAAAAAAAAAGAATGCAAAGCATTTAGCACAGTGCCTGGAACATAGTAAGAGCTCAGTAAATGACAGCTATTATTAACTATCATAAACACATGTTTAAAAGAAAAGCCATAAACATGTAAAATCAGTTATAGCTTAGCATATAAAATACCCATAAACTCAAAAACCACACTTCTTGCTCATTGCTCTGAAGACAGTATGAGAAAGTAATGGCTGATGTAAAGCTAGGACAAGAAAAATGACCAAAACTTGGAAGAGCATAAACTGATTAGGCCAGAAGTCAATCAGACTATCAACACTAGGGACTGGCCAGACAGCTATGGGAGCAACATAAGAAAACAGGCTAGAAAAAGTCAGCATAGGCAGAAAGAAATCCAAATGTGTACATCCTGTAACGTAGGCCCCCATTTTCTGGTCACAAAGATCATGACCATAAAAATTCAAAACAGTTACCAAAGCATTAATAATTAAAAAACATTGCCTTTTCTTATTGTAATCAATGATCATGCCATCATTGTTAGGTAACTTTTCCTACACTTGCCACTGTCTAAATTTTAAAGAAATGAAAACTTAAAATGGTTAACTTAAATTTTTTTCTCAGATGAAAAATGAAGTATTTTAATTTCTAATACTCTTGGGTTGGCACCCAGATATTCATAAATGGAGACCATCCATTCTAGTGCTGTTTGTGTGTTCTTGTCCTTGCTTAGCTTCTGGAAGAATACAGGCTGTCTGTGTGAGGCAGGCTAATCTCTGCTTAGCAAGCCAAAACCTGTGGTCAAATTGCTATAGTTACCTAAGTCCAAGTGCCCTGATTTTGCAAGAATTTACAAGTTGTGTAGCTTCCATGATATGAATGAGTAGTCTAACAATCACATGCCAGCTTGGGGCACCAGGGTGGCTCAGTTGGTTAAGACGACTCTTGATTTTAGCTCAGATCATCATCTCACAGCTCATGACATCAAGCCTCATACCAAGCTCTGCGTCAACAGTGTGGAGTCTGCTTGGGATTCTCTCTCTCTCTCCCTCTCTCTGCCCCTCCCCTATACACACACATATTCTTTCTCTCTCTCTCTCTCTCTTTCAAAAATAAATAAATAAATAAATCAGGCACTGGCTTTAAATCTTACAAGAGGGGGAATACAATGTCTAAATCACTAGGCTAAGGTAAAACAATCAAAATGCGAGTAAAGTGAAAATTCTGTATACTAAACTCATTTGATTTAAAGGACTACATAATTTAAAGGATTTAACTCTCATTCCAAGATCCAGCATTCCTTGTAAGTATAGATGTACTTTTTTTTTTAAATGAAACTCTGGCAGTTGTTAAAATCTTTTTTTGATAAAACTAAAGGCTGGTAATATTATGATGTTTAAAGACAAAAACAAAGTACTGTAATACAATTATTAAAATTGTATTTTTAAATAATAAAATAATATTTGCCCGAAAATAAAATATACTACTAGAATTTGGATTTGGAAATTTCAGAATCAGTAACCCAAAACAAAATGAAACCATACAGAAAGACAGAAGGGTGATTCTGGATATGCAGAGTTCCATTTTAAGGTATAGATCATCTTACCTCTCTAACAGCTCTTTCAGATTCACCAACATATTTATTCATTAATTCAGGCCCCTGCATGAAAAGAAAACAACTCTTCAATGTCCTTATAAAAATGCAACCGCATGTATGCACTTCAATGAAAGAGAAAATGAATACATCAAAGAAGAAACAGAGGGAAAAAAAAATCTGCTCTTAATTAAACTGGCTCCTTTAGCATACTTATTTTCACTGGGTGTTATTTATGCCTCAAATATTAAAGCCATTCTATGTTCCAGACACTACAAAGGAGAAGCTGTGACTAAACATAATAGTTTGACCTCATCTTCATCTGTCTTTCATTCATTCATCAATGAATATTTTTTTACTATTTATCAGGCATGGTGCTAGGCACTGAAGATAGAACAGTCTAATTTGGAAGACCAACAAAGAGATACCATCCAACTATTCCCAGGTCTAACCAGTGACTGATTCTGAGTAGGTCTACATGTGATTTTGGATCCCAGTCCACTAATCAACGGCACTCTCTGACAAGAAACAAGACCTTGGGCTATTCTTCTTATGACTCCATGATAATTCCTAAGAATTGAATGGAAATCATGTAATCCATGATACTATCTTATAGTTCTTGAGTCTCATTTCCTATACAAATGCCACTCTCAAACTCTCTGCTCTCACCTGACTTGACCATGTAGAATATGAAGGGCCAAATATGCTCCTATCAGTTAATTTAAATGAGTATATCAAAAGTTTCCACAGCTGAGAAAGACGTCTGGCATTATAAAACCAATTAACTTTGTTAATATTATATAAAATTTATTAATGCATCATCCTAGATTAATAAAAATAATAATGTAGAAAGATAAAACTGCCTTTCTCATTACTTAAGGATTTTATCAAATAACTCAACTGAACCTAACTAATAGCAGTGTCCTTGGCGCACTGGATTTTGTCAGATGAGCATCGAGATACTCTTCCTATTTTTTTCTTATTCTTATCTTGACTATTCCATCCTGACTCCCACATGTTTTAATGTACTAATGTGTTACCATATTGTCATATTTCAGTATTTTTTAATACTAGTATGTGAAGGGAACAGTTGTGGTTCTCAGGACAACAGGGGTTTTTTGTTTTGTTTTTAATATCCCATGACTTCTTGTGATGTGAGGACTATGTATCATGAAAAAGTAGATAGTATGCAATAAAAAAAGGCCCACTGTTTTTCATACGCAATATTTTACATATTTAAGAAAAAAATGTAAACATTCAAAAATGTTCAAGGTCGATGGGCACCCTGGGTGGCTCAGTTAGTTGTGCGTCTGACTCTTGATTTTGGCTCAGGTCATGATCTTTGTCATGAGACAGAGCCTTGAGTTGGGTTCTGTGCTGAGCATGGAGGCTGTCTCTCTCTTAAAATAAGTTAAATGTCAAAACAAAAACAAAAAACACACACATCTTTGAATTGGTGATATGCAATTATCATTTTGAGACCAAGATTTTTATAGGGATTCTCCTCTATCAGCCAGTTAGTAAAAACTGATAAGAACTTTACTACTTTTCATACTTGGTACCCTATCTAAAATACCCAAACACAAGAAGGGAAAAGAAATTTTCTATCAGTTGGATGAAGTGCTGAGTAGCAGGTACCTGAAGGGAGATTCAAACAGAGGCTGAATGAACAGACACTTTGAAGGTGACAAGGATCATTACAGTGTGATACTCTGAGGGTTAACAGTGTTGGGTAGTCCTGAGACTGTGTTCTACAGGAGTTATCTGCTCTGGCTGGAGGGAGGTTGGAAGGAACAGAGATGGACAAGCAGAAACCAGCACAGAGGTAGGGGTGGCAGTCACCTAACGTTATGTATGAGAAATCAAGGGCAGTAAGGAGAACTTCCTCATGGAAGGGTGGCTCAACATGAGGTCAGTCTGAGTGAAGTGAGAAGGGCATTCCCGAAGGGTTTGAACAGGGGAATGGTATGGAGAGTTCTCATAGGAAGGAGAAAAGCTGCATGGAGTTTTGAAGCAAAGCAGACTGAGGAAAGTGTCCACAGGAGAAGGCAGCCTAGTGCAATCTCGGACAGAATATTGCAGCCCCAGTGGGGTAATGCAGGTATCCTCAAGGACTAGGGAGTGGCCAGGCATACAGTAGGGAAGATGTCAAGAAAGAACATGGAGGAGTAGAGCAGGATAAAGAAAGCAATGAAGCAACAGGGTGACCTGGTACTCAAGAGTCAGAACCCTGATGGAGTAAGAAAGCACACCTGGGGAAGAGCAGCCCAGCAGAGGTTGCTGAAGTCAGTGGGGTGAGGGGCATGTTTATTCTGAAAGAAAAGCAGCAGAGGTAATAAAGGGGAATTATATTAGGAAGGCCTGATCAAATAAATAATTAAGGATGATAGTAGCCAGGCTTCTCCCTATTAAATGACTTACAAACATATAAATAAAGACAATAAGAATGATTCTGCTGTATTGAACTGAAATTGGAATTATCACTATAATTTCAAAATGTTCAATATATGTAGCTAAATAAATATAGGTGTGTGTGTGTGTGTGTGTGTGTGTATTCCTGAGCTCTACTCCCTGGATAACCCAAGAGCAGCCATACCCCGACAGCAATAAGCACACCTAGCACCCAGAGCCTGGCTTTTAAATTCTAAAAACTTGGTTTCCAAATTCTCCACCAAAAGTCATCAGAGCCTCTTAAGGAAATGGCAGATTCCAAGGCTGGGACAGGCAAAGTACAAAATGAGTCTGGAAATCTTACTGCAAGAAAGTGCTCAGAGAGACGTGAAACTGTCCAAAGCACACAGTGCCAGGCTAGAAGAGCCACCTGGCCGAAGTATAAAATGAGACATCAATATAAATGCTGGTAAATGAACATGATCCACTGAATAGCATAGAAATTCATGAGCTGATCAAGATATAAATTAATATAAATAAATGCAACATATGTTAAGTAACAAGATATTTATGTAGTCTCAATGTAACTATCCACAAAGTAATATCAACTTCATGGGGATAACAGTAATATTAAAGTGAAGAAGATTGGCAAACACCATCATAATCAAAGTTAACATTAGTAGTAATGGGACAATTTGAAATCAAGTATCATTTGATTGGATGCAATGACAAGAACATAACATTATTTCTATGAAAAATCTGAATCTAAGCATGAGTAAATTGGAGAAAAACCCAAATTGAGAGATATTTTACACAACCTGTGATGTTCAGAAATGTCAATGTCATGAAAGTAAAGGAAGGACTGAGGTACTGAAGAAACTTAAGAGACATGACAAATACATAGAACACATCATTATGGACCAGATCATTCCGTCATAAAAGAGTACAGGCACAAGTGGTAAAACGTATATGGGAAAAATAATGTTCTTTTCTAATTTAATGGTTTGCTCTATGGCTATGTGACAGAATGTATTTTTTGGTAGAAGTACACATTAAAGTATTCAGGGTGATGGAACATACAACAGCAAATTAATCTCAAATACTTTAAGGAAAAAAAATTATTTGTGACTACGCCTGCAAACTTTCCATAAAGTTTAGACAGTTCAAAACCAAGAAGAAAAAAATCCCAACTTGATCCAGAGAGAAAGATTAAAGTGAGACAAGTTCAAAAAGATTCAATATAGTTACACCCAGAAATAATAGAAATTATAAAAACAGCAGACAAGGTCTTAAAATATAATAACTGCAGCAGTGAAATAATCAGTAAACTTGAAGAAAGGGCAACTATTCAAACTGAAGCACAGAAAAAAAAAAAAAAGACTGAATAGAAATGACTAAAGGAATTTGTATAACCATATAAAAATTAAAAATCAGTATAACTGGGGCGACTGGATGGTTTAGTTGGTTAAGCATCCGACTCTGGCTCAGGTCTTGATCTCATAGTTTGTGGGTTCAAGCCCCGCGTCGGGCTCTGTGCTGACAGCTAGCTCAGAACCTGGAGCCTGCTTCAGATTATGTCTCCCTCTCTTTCTGACCCTCTCCTGCTCACTCTCTCTCTCAGAAATAAATAAAACACTTAAAAATATTTTTAAAAAAATAAATAAAAATCAGTATAAATGGAGATCAAGAAAAAAACCTAAGGAGACAGACAAAAATATATAAATTTGATAAGATTAATGAAACCACAGAAGTAAAAGGTTCAACAAACTTTAAATATAAGGGGAAAAAAACCATACCAAGTACATCAAGACCAAGTTGTTGGAAACCAACAATAAAGATACAATCTTAAGAGTAAGTCAGAGAATATAAAGACACATTACATCTAAAGAAAAGAATCACTACTGGCTTCCCATCCAAAACAATACACGCCAGGTGACAGCAGAACAAAAGTACTGCAAAAAAACAACTGTGAAGCTAGAAGAGCATATCCTTAAAAACTGCAGTCAAACAAAAGACTGTATCAAATAAACAAAAGCTGAGGAAAATTATCACCAGTAAATCTCCACTACAAGAAATATTAAAGGAGCTCTAAAACCAGAAGAGAAAGTGTATCAAATACAAAGAAATGAAGAATGTTGGAAATGATAAATATGTGACTAAATATTAAGATCTTCCTTTTCTCATTAATTTCTTAAAAAGACAACTGCCATCTTGGGGTGCCTGGGTGTCTCAGTCAGTTAAGTATCTGACTCTTGATTTCAGCTCAGGTAATCATCTCAAAGTTCATGAGACTGAGCCCCACATTGGGTTCTACACTGGCAGCATGGAGCCTGCTTGGGATTCTCTCTCTCCCTCTGCCCCTCCCTTGGTTGTGCTCTCTCTCAAAATAAATATTTAAAAATAAAAGATAAATGACCATCTAAAGCAAAAGTAATAATATATTGTGGGGTTTATACACAAGAAGAGAGAAAATACAGAATATAGCACAAAAGAAAATAAATTTTAAGACTCTTACAGTATATGTAAAGTGGGATAGTATTATTCGAAGGAAGGCTATAAATTAAGTTTGTATACTATAAACCTCGAGCATATTTCTTTAAAGTAAAACAGAAGTTTAGCTATTAATAGGGGAGATAAGAGAAGATAACAAAATACACTCAACTAATCCAAAAGAAGAAAGGAGAAGGGACATTAGGACAAAACCTATGAGTGTAAAAGAGTCTTTCAAATTATGAAGATGCTTGATGAAAAGGAGACCATCTTTAATACTGTTTCTGTATACTTATCTCCACAATAAGTGCTTCAAAAATACTGAAATATGACAGTATGGTAACAAATTAGTACATTAGAACATGTGGGAGTCAGGGTGGAATAGTCATGGATAAGACTAAGAAAAGAATAGGAAGAGTATCTCAATGTTCAGCTGATAAAATCCAGTGCCCCAAGGACACTGCTATTAGTCAGGTTCAGTTGAGTTATTTAATAAAATCCTTAAGTAATGAGAAAGGCAGTTTTATCTTTCTACATTATTATTTTTATTAATCTAGGATGATGCATTAGTAAATTTTATATAATATTAACAAAGTTAATTGTTTCCCTAAAAAACAAAACAAAAAACTGCTCCTCTACTTCTTATGTCTGTTTTCTTCCTCTTTTCTTTAAAAAGAATCTTTTCAAAATTATTTCAGAGTAATAGCTTATACATAATCTAAAAAATCAGTATTGGAGGCTAATTAGGGACATATATAAGAAAAACATAAGTATGACATATAAAATATCTAATATACAACGTACTTCTCAGACTGAAATCTACCAACAATCAGGGAACACATAGACCATCTGTAAGCAAACACGTTATTAAGAAAACTTGCATCAACAGTGCTTCTGACGACTAAGTTTTATAATTAGTATAGCAATTATTTATACATTGGTACTTAAACTGTCTCCAAGCAATCATGGTTACACAATGATATTGTTTCTAAGCTTATTTTCCCAAAAATAGTAGAGAGTTCATGATTCTAATTTCAACACTAATGATTTATCTTAATTTCTTATATAACGTAGCCCCAAATAGATTTAACTTCAATGAAGACAAAGAAATATTGGTTATGCTGAAGCAGAACGTTATCATGTTTTAAGACTTTGAAGAAATAGCAACAACTTAATACCAAATCATTTTATAAGCTTGTTTTTATACACAGGTTAGACTATGTGATAGGAACACAAAACTTACACTTCTAGCCATCAGCGAGATAAATAAACTTGAAGGCATTTTCTCAAATATTGTGGAATTAAGAAAGACAAAATATAAGTAGCCAAACAATGAATACTTAGGCTTAATGGGCCACATATGGCCTGTGTCACATATTTTTCTTTTTTCTTTTAACATCTCATTAAAAATATAAAATTTAGGGGCGCCTGGGTGGCTCAGTCAGTTAAGCATCCGACTTCGGCTCAGGTCATGATCACACAGTTCGTGGGTTCGAGCCCTGCACTGACGGCTAGCTCAGAGCCTGAAGCCTGTTTCAGATTCTGTGTCTCCCTCTCTCTCTGGCCCTTCCCTGCTCACGCTGTCTCTCTCTCTCTCTCAGAAATAAATAAAACATTAAAAAAAATTAAAACATATATATATATAATTTATACTTAACTAGAGGGCTAGAAAAACAAGCTGCAGGATGGATTTGGCCCAAAGGCTGTGTAATTTGCTGACCTCTGATCTAGATTAATCTCACACAATTCGAATCGTTCATTTCTGTCAATATCAAAAATATCAATGACATGATTGGTGAGTAAGAAACTTAGACTTCAAAATATTAGGAAGTGATCAAAACATTAAGGAAAAAAACTGATACTTAAAAGAGGGCAATTTCCAAATATCTAGTAATGTTTAAGATGCTCATTGACAATAACCTCTCGGTATATATACCCTAGAAAAACCCTTGGACACACACACACATATATATATATACATATATATACACACACACACACCCAAGGAGACACACATAAGAATATTACAGAAGCACTTTTTATAGCCAAAAAAAAAAAAAAAAAAACCCTAAACCTGAAATTCATTAATGGGTGAAATAAAGAGGTATAAACTTCCAGTTATAAAATAAGTAAGGCATGGAGATAAAAAGCACAGTATAGGGAATAGTCAATATTGTAATAATGTACGGTGACTACACTTATCACGATGAGCAATGAGTAATGTATAGAATTGTTGAAACAATATGCTGTATTACTTACTTGAAATTAGTATAACATTGCATGCCAATTTTTTTATTCTCACATTAGTTAACATACAGTGTAGTCTTAGCTTCAGTACATTCCAGTGATTTATCACTTATATGCAACATGCAGTGCTCATCCGAACAAGCGCCCTCCTCAATGTCCATCATCCATTTTTCCCATTCCCATCAACCCTGTTTGTTCTCTGCATTTAAGAGTCTCTTATGATTTGCTTCCCTCTCTGTAATTTATTTTTCTTTCCCTTCCCCAAGGTCATCTGTTAAGTTTCTCAAATTCCACATATGAGTGAAATCATGGGATAGGTCTTTCTCTGCCTTATTTTGCTTAGCATAACACCCTGTAGCTCCATCCATGTTGAAAATGGCAAGATTTCATTCTTTTTCATTGCCGAGTAGTATTCCATTGTGTATATATACCATACCTTCTTAACTCATTTGTCAGTTGATGGACATTTGGGCTCTTTCCATAATTTGGTTGTTGTTGATAGCACTGCTATAAACATTGGGGTGTATGTGCCCCCTCAAATCAGCATCCCTGTAGCTTTTTGATAAATTCCTAGTAGGGCAATTGCTGGGTCATAGGGTAATTCTATTTTGAATTTTTTGAGGAACCCACACTATTTTCCAGAGTGGCTGTACCAGTTTGCATTCTCATCAAAACTGCAAGAGGGTTCTTCTTTCTCCATATCCTCACCAACATCTGTTGTTTCCTGAGTTGTTAATTTTAGCCACTCTAACCATTGTGAGATGGCATCTCATTGTGGTTTCGATTTGTATTTCTCTGATGATGAGCGATGTTGAGCATCTTTTCCTATGTCTGTTTGCCATCTGGATGTCTTCTTTAGAAAAGTGTCTCTTTATGCCTTCTGCCCATTTCTTCACTGGATTATTTGTTTTTTTCGTGTTGAGTTTGGTAAGTTCTTTATAGATTTTGGATACTAATCCTGTATCTGATATGCCATTTGCAAATATCTTCTCTTATTCCACAGGTTGCCTTTCAGTTTTGTTGATTGTTTCCTTTGCTGTGCAGAAGCTTTTTACCTTGACAAAGTCCCAATAGTTAATTCTTGTTTTTATTTCCCTTGCCTTCAGAGACATGTTAAGTAAGAAGTTGCTACAGCTAAGGTTAAGGAGGTTGCTGTCTGTTTTCTCATACAGGATGCTGACGGTTTCCTGTCTCACATTAAGGCCTTTCATCCCTTTTGAATTGATTTTTGTGTGTAGTGTAAGAAAGAGGTCCAGTTTCATTCTTGTGCATGTTGCTGTCCAATCCTCTCTGCATCATTTGCTAAAAAGACCGTCTTTCTTCCATTAGATACTCTTTCCTGCTTGGTTGAAGATTAGTTGGCCCCACTGCATGCCAATTATATTTATAATTTAAAACAAGAGTAAATTGGGGCACCTGGGTGGCTCAGTCGGTTGGGTGTCCGACTTTGGCTGAGGTCATGATCTCACGGTGCATGGGTTCAAGCCCCGCGTCGGGCTCTGTGCTGACAGCTAGCTCAGAGCCTGGAGCTTGTTTCGAATTGTGTCTCCTTCTCTCTCTGACCCTCCCTTGCTCATGCTGTCTCTCTCAGAAATAAAAAAAACATTAAAAAAAATAAAAACAAGGGTAAACTGCAGTGTCCTCATCAAGTGGGACTCTAAAAGTATAAATAAATGGCTAGACTAAGACACTTTGGTAGAAGGGAGACCGGCAAGAAAACTGTTGTTATACAGCCAAAATGCACTGCCTTATACATTTATAACCAAGAGTAAGAGAGTTCTTAATGTTTTGCCAAATTTTTAAAGATCTTGTAATTGTTCTAATATTCTCCACTGATCATTTTTGCCTGGTTTCACCTCACACCATCATTTTTAGTCCTGCACTTCAGTGCAAAACAATGTCTGCTTGTTCATAAGATACAAAGTCAAATAAACCGAGAAAATGCTATTCATTTGCAATATAAATTACTTTTTTTACCCAAAGGAGACCGTAGACAAAGAGTTAAGAAAGTAAAGAATGAAACAAGTAGCAGACCCCACTCAATAAGACATACTTTATTATTTTGGCATATTTTTATTTTTTTAATTATTTATTTTAATAATTTATTGTCAAATTAGATAATATACAGTGCATACAGTGTATGTAGTTCTGGCTTTGGGAGTAGATTCCCATGATTCATTGCTAACATACAGGGCACCTGGGTGGCTCAGTCGGTTAAGCATCCGACTTCAGCTCAGGTCATGATCTAACGCTTTGTGGGTTCGAGCCCCATATCGGCCTCTGTGCTGACAGCTAGCTCAGAGCCTGGAGCCTGTTTCAGATTCTGTATCTCCCTCTCTCTCTGACCCTTCTCTGCTCACACTCACGCTCTCTCTCTCTCTCTCTCTCTCTCTCTCTCTCTCAGAAATAAATAAAACATTTTAAAAAATTGCTAACATACAATAGCTGGTGTTCATCGCAACAAGTGACCTCCTCAAATGCCCAGCTCCCATCTTCCCTGCCCCGCCATCTGCAACCCCCATCAGCCCTCAGTTTGTTCTCTGTATTTAAGAGGCTCTTACGGTTTGCCTCCCCCTCTGTTTTTATCTTATTTTTCCTTCCCTTCCCCTATGGTCTTCTGTTAAGCTTCTCAAATTCTACATATGAATGAAAACATGATCTCTTTCTTTCTCTGACTTATTTCACATAGCATAATACTCTCCAGTTCCATCCACATTGCTGCAAATAGCCAGATTTCATTCTTCTTCATTGCCAAGTAGTATTCCATTGTATATAAATACCACATCTTCTTAGTCCATTCATCAGTTGATAGACATTTAGATGTTTCCATTATTTGGCTATTGTTGATAGCACTACTATAAACACTGGGGTACATATGCCCTTACGAATCAGCACTACTGTATCCTTTAGATAATTAGGCAAATGGGTTTTTGGGGGGAGGGGATTTAGAGCAGATAGAGTGAGGAAAGGGTGAGAAGTTTTTATGCAGAGTGTTACTTCATTTAGGGTAACTAATTAGGCAAGTGTGGCCTGATAATAATCAGAAAGGAAACTGTTGGTGTGAATGTTATTTTTAATGTAATTATGTCTGTATTATTATTATTATTATTATTATTCTTACAGCAACTCTCCATAAAGTCCAGGGCATGACATAAATGAGTAATCCGGTGAAGACGTATCTTTAAATTGAGGAAATATATACAGTGCATATATGCTGCTTTCTAATTATCTGGTTTAACTGAAGGAAAGCAGCTAGAGAATTTGGAAAAAATGATTACTGTTCTCTACAGATTATGGTTCTAAAAAAGATGACCTGAACATCAGGGTTGAAAAGTACAAGACTATGACCTCTAAGAACACAATATCAATATCCTGCTACCAATAACGGAAAGATTAATGTTTTAAATATCTGAGGTACAGGCAAACAGACTTAATATTATGTTGAAAATGTGAACACATAGCATATGACCTCAACCAGTAAAGAGGTATTCCTCTACTACATAGAGGTAAGCTACAGGAAACTTATGAATAAGAAGCAATGTTTTTTTTTTTCTAAAAAACAAAAGACATAGGGAAAAACAACAACCAGATTTGAAAGTATAACTTAAGAAATCTGCGCTATAAATTCCAATCAAAATTGCACCAGCATACTTCTCAAAACTAGAACAAACTATCCTCAAATTTGTATGGAACCACAAAGGACCCCGAATAGCCAAAGGTATCTTCAAGAAGAAAACCAAAACGGGAGGCATCACCATCCCTGACTTTAGCCTCTACTACAAAGCTGTCATCATCAAGACAGTATGGTATTGGCACAAAAACAGGCACATAGTCCAGTGGAAAAGAATTGAGAACTCAGAAGTGGACCCAAAAGTATACAGCCAACTAATCTTTGAGAAAGCAGGAAAGAATATCCAATGGAAAAAGACAGCCTTTTTAACAGATGGTGTTGGGAGAACTGGAAAGGAACATGCAGAAGAATGAAACTAGATCATTTTCTCATGCCATGAACAAAAATAAACTCAAAATGAATAAAGGACCTGAACGTGAGACAGGAAGCAATCAACACCCTAGAGGAGAAAGCAGGAAACAACCTCCTTGACCTCCACCGCACCAACTTCTTACTTGACACATCCCCAAAAGCAAGGGAATCAAGAGCAAAAATAAATGACTGGGACCTCATCAAGATTAAAAGCTTCTGCACGGCAAAGGAAACAACCCACAAACTAATAGGCAACCAACGGAATGGGAAAAGATAGTTGCGAATGACATATCAGATAAAGGGTTAATATCCAGAATCTATAAGGAATTCACCAAACTCCACACCTGAAAAACAAACCCAGTGAAGAAATGGGCAGAAGATATGAACAGACACTTCTCCAAAGAGGACATCCACATGGCCAACAGACACATGAAACGATGCTCAGCGTCCCTCCTCATCAGGGAAATACAAATCAAAACCACACTGAGATACCACCTCACGCCAGTCAGAGTGGCTAAAATGAGCAAATCAGAGAACCCTAGATGCTGGCGAGGATGTGGAGAAACGGGCACCCTCCTACACTGTTGGTGGGAATGTAAACTGGTGCAGCCCCTCTGGAAAACAGTGTGGAGGTTCCTCAGGAAAGTTAACAACAGAACTCCCCTATGACCCAGCAATAGCACTGCTAGGAATTTACCCAAGGGATACAGAAATGCTGATGCATAGGAGCACATGTACCCCAATGTTCATAGCAGCACTCTCCACAATAGCTAAAACATGGAAAGAGCCTAAGTGTCCATCAACAGATGAATGGATCAAGAAGATGTGGTTTTTCTATACCACGGAATACTACATGGCAATGAGAAACAATGAAATTGGCCATGTGTAGCAACATGGATGGACCTTGAGGGTGTTATGCTGAGCGAAATAAGTCAGGCAGAGAAGGACAAATAGCATATGTTTGCATGTATAGGAGTATTAGGAGGAACTTAACGGAGGACCAAGAGGGAGAAGAAGGGGGAAAATAGTTGGGGAGAGGGAGAGAGGCAAACCATGAAAGACTCTTGAATACTGAGAACAAACTGAGGACTGATGGATGTGGGGGGGAGGGGGGATGGGCATGGAGGAGGGCACTTGTAGGGATGAGCACTGGGTGTTATGTGGAAACTAATTTGACAATAAACTATTTGTAAAAAAAAAATAAAATTAAATTAAATAAATAAAAATATCAAATAAAATTTTAAAAAAAAGAATTCTGTGCTATAAAGAAAATATGAGTTGGAATAATTCAAGTATTACTAACAAGTCATAGTAGTAATTAAAAGACCTCTGTAGGGTCCCTACAGAACATAACGATTTTGAATAGATTAACACACTGATGAATCTTACCTAGATGACTGGTCTGTAAAATGCAACCCAGCAGCTGCACTGATATGTTACATGGGTCTAGAATTCTATAAAGTCAAGGTAATATCACAACCACGGAAGGTCTATTTTGAGTTTAAAGTTCAAAATGCCAAAATCACTATATTCTGGTACAAAGAGTTGCAAAAGATTAAATTCCATTTCAAAGAAATATATATTTTATTCTAACTGAAAATTTAACGAATCATAAGCTATGATGCTATACTTTTTTTTCCATTTGAAGCCAAATAAACATCCATTTCTTAAAATCAGAAGTAGCAACTACAATTAACTAATATCATGAAATCTTGCTAAACGTTTGATACATATTATTCCCCAGTGCTTATAGCAGTCCTCAGAGGTAGATACTCTTATTAGTAGAACTTTACAGAAAAATAAAAAATAAAGGAAAAAAGTTTAAGTAATTTGCACAGTTACACAGCTTAATAAATGGCAGAACTGGTGTACAAGTCTCTTAACCATTACACCTGACAGTTAGAGGAAATGCCCTAAAAATTTAGCAACCAACAGGAAGAAAGGATAAGGAACAGATTGGAATATAAGCATTGTAAGAACTTAAAAAGTTGTTAGTGGAAGGGCTTTAAGAATTATTTAGTCTAAATTACCTCACTTAAAACCTAAGAAAAACAAAGCACAAAGAAGCTGAAGGAAATGTTAAAAGCCCTAGATAAAGTTAAATGGCAGAAATGATAAAAATGCAGGATACTGGTTCCCAAACTATATTTTCTAAAAACTATAATGTCTTCTATTTTCTCCAAGCCCTTTTATTTTATTTTCTTATTTTTCTAAATTTGTATTTATTTATTTTTGAGAGAGATAGGGAGACGGACAGAGAGAGAGAGAGGGAGACACAGAATCTAAAGCAGGCTCCAGGCTCTGAGCTGTCACCTCAAGAGCCAGAGATGAGGAAGGAAGAGAAGAAACCACCCATTCCAGTTCCAGAGACACCAGCTAAATCTAAGCCAGCAGTGAGCCAAGAGAAGGCCTCCGTTGTTGGGGACAAGTAGTGTCAGGAGGCCTGAAAGAGACTGCTGGTGGCCAAGCGGGCTCCATGCAGCAGAACTCAGCCACAGAGAGTGCAGACAGCATCTGAGATTTATGTCCCTGAGGCCCAGGCCCAACTCTGAGACCAGGAAGCAGGAAACAAACAATTTTAAGTGATTAAACACACACACACACACACACACACACACACACACACACACACACGCAAACTAACCATGAACCATAAAATCATGACCTGAGCTGAAGCCAGATGCTCAACCAACTGAGCCACCCCAGGGCCCCTCCAAGCTCTTTTAAAAATAAAGGATTTTCAAAAAAGGAAACATGCCCTTAAGATTTTACATGGTACCAACAAGTCAAATTCAACGGTATTTGTGGAAGCAAAATAAGCAGCAAGTGCAAAGTTTAAATCTCAATAAGTAGCTGATAACATGGGTTATTCGAAAATAAGAATTTTACTGATAACCATTATAAACAAGAGAACATTTACATCAACATATAAGGAGGGTTAGGTATGTATAGCATGGCCTATGAGTCCCACATTTGCTCATAAGTTTTTGTAACTCTTTAAAAAATTAATACATAAATCCATAGAATAGATAGGGTTGATGCGACTAGATAAGGTAATTTCTTTTCCAGTTTTATTTACCAAATAACTGTGGTATGTTAGTGCTGCCACATTTCACCTGCCTAGACAATCTGCTTCACTCATAGGGTGATCAAGAAAAACTACCAAAAATTTAAAAAGTACCATAAATAGTAGTGTTTTCATGTTTCCATGATTAAGATTTCAAGCATTCAAGTTTACTAAACTAATATAACATAAATACATGTAAAGATATTTGTCCAGCTATGCTATTAATCCTAAAACTAAATCTGACTTATCTTTTACTATTGCATGATTTTATACCATATCAAGTCACAAACTCGAATATAACATTTATACCTCATGCTCTTGCAATTCTGCCCCTTTAATCAGTACTGGGTTTTTTTTCTAGTCTTCCCAAAGGCTTTTTAAATGTGTCTGACACCTGCCTGTTGCTTTTGGCTATTACAATTCAAACTAAGTTTTTATAAGTTCTAAAATGTCTAGGGAAGGCAAGTTAACCTTAAGTGTTAACTATGGTTAAATGTTATGGAATATGCTCATAAAAACCCAAACTCACGTGTGATAGAATTACATATATCTAATATGAGTAATGGATCTTGAAAATTAATAAAAAGTACAGCATCAGCACATACAGAAGGCCATTTCAGGAAAGCACTTCAAAGGGTTTGAAAACAGGCCTCAGGTACTACGCAAGAAATGCCTTGGGCAAATAAAACCCCTAAAAAGGGAGAGGGGCTAGCAGACAAGGGAACAGAATTCAAGCTGTTCCTCTCAAAAAAGTACAACACAAACCCTCCCCACAATTTATTCATTCAGGAAACAAAAATGACACACTGCAGAATTTGCACAGCACCACCATGCTGACTACAATGCATCCAGCTGTAAAGTGTGAACGTACATATGCCCACAAAAACCCTCTGGGTGACTGCTGACCACTCCAGTCATTCTCCATCTCCTTTGCTAAATGCAGAATTGCAAACACTGGGTCTCACCTTCCAGGCTTTCTTCTCTAAAAATGACCTTTCTCTTGAGCTACAAACCCATACTTACAATGGCCTTTTGGACATATGTGCCATATTGTTCTAACGGCCTTTCCAACTCCCTACGTTAACTCCCGTTCTGGTCTCTGCTCTCCCACCTCTAATTTGCTTCTCTTCCTCATGGGCTAACTTTTCCAAGCTAGAATATTTTGATCTACTAGTCACTAAAAGTAAAAATTTTAATTACCTTTGACTCCTCTCTTTCTTTCTCATTTCTCTCATAATTAATCATCAAGATTCTAAATATTACTTATTTCATTATATTGTTTAGTCAGATGTCTCTCTTACTAAATTATGAATTGATAGACAGCAAGGAGCCCATCTACTGCATCTTTGTTTACCATGTATAGAAACACAGAACACACAAAAGTAGCTTAAAAATCTGAATTACACAACTGTGTAAAACATTTACAAATAATTTTTAAAACGTTATAAACATGAAATTAAAATATTTCAAGTTCAATTAAATTTCATTCAAAAGAGAATTAAAAGAAGGAAAAAACAACTAATCCCTCTCAGTTGGAATCCATGAATAAAAAATTAAACCAACCCAATAAAATTTTCTATTATTAAGTAAACATCTTAGAAGTCTGAGAGCATTCCTCTCTTTTTAAGTCTAAGTCTTCTTAGATTCAGAATGCTTAAAGTTTTGTTATTATAGTTCACATTATTGTAATTTTTGGCTTTTAGCCAAATGTTATACAATATTTTCATGTCAAGACACCTTTTGTACATAGCAGGTTTACTGATACAAGCCCAAAATTTATTTAGATGCAGTTTTACCATATGATGCTTCAATTTTAACATATCAGCTTATATCGTGTACAAATAATGCTAGACTTAAGTAAATCCAATCTAACTTCTGCATAATATTGTGTTACTGACAATAGCACATTATTCTCTTTGTCCTAATACTGGATAACTATTAATTATTCTCTAGAAGCCATTCAAAGAGTGATGAAAAACTAAGTATATATCTTTATTTAATAATGATGCAAATAACTGCCAATGTAAGCATAGGGGGCATATAAAACAATACTATTTGGAGAAAAGTAGAGGGAATTCTTAAAGTTAAAAAAAAAAAAAAACCTAAAGGAAATTAAACAGAATCTCAAAAGGTATCACACTCTAGATGAGCCCAAGTAAACTTACAGAAGGAGAATAAAGAGTTAGGGTCCACAAAAGGCATGAATATGGACATGACTTCTGGTGAGACTCTAAATTAGAAGCTATATCTAAGGTGAAAGAAAAAATAACCCAAACACTCAAAGAAAATATTCTTTATAATGTTAGGGTCTGGATCTGGGGCCAGAACCAACACACTCCTTTATAGACTTCAACTGAGAACTACAGTGAAATAGGCAAGCTCATGGAAGCCCCAAACCCAAATTCCCCAGCCAACTTCCTCTCAGGGCTTTATTTTCCCAGGAACTTTCCATTATCACGATGAACAGGGGGATGATGCATAGGAAACAAGGTCTCCTCAAAGTCCTTACCCTAGAAACTAGCAATCTCCCCCACGATTTTTCTCCTTCCACACATTCCACTCTTTCTGTACAATGTATTACAGAACTATGAGCCAGTCTTTTTAACTTCAGTTATATTCATTAAATGTCTATAATATGTCTGGATCTGTGATACTGACCATAAAACTCTTTATTTAATTAATAGCCCTTTTCTGGTAAAATTTAGGATTTACAGAAGAATTACGATAGTACTGAGTTCCTATATATACCACTCCGAATCCCCCGCTGCACACTTAATTTCCCCTATTATTAATACCATGTATTAGTATAGTACATTTGTTATAAGCAATTAATACATCAATAATGGTTCATTAAAGTCCATAGTTTATTCAGATTTCCTTAGTTTTTATCTAATGTCCTTTTTCTACTCTAGGATCTCATCTAGAAAACCACCATTACATTATATTTAGCTATCATGTCTCCTTGGGTTCCTCTTTGCTGTGAGTTTCTCAGACTTTCCTTATTTTTGTTGGCCTTGACAGTTTCAGGAGTACTGGTCAGATATTTTTTGAAGATCTTTCAATCTGGTTTTGCCTGTTTTACTGAGTCATAGATTATGAGTGTTTGGGAGAAAGATCACAGAAATAAAGTGCCATTCTTGCCACATCACACAAGAGTACACACTATCAACATGACTAATCACTGAAGATGTTAACCTTGATCACCTGGCTGAGGTAGTGTTTGTCAGGTTTCTCCACTATCAAGTAGCTCTTCTCCTACCCCCTTTCTATACTGTACTCTTTGACAGGAAATCATAACTATCTGCAGCCTGCACATAAGAAATTGAATAGCTAAGCCCTACCAAAACTTTTTCACTTACTTCTTAATATACTAATCCTCTCAATGAGCCTATACAGATAAAACAAACAACCAAGATTGAATTTATTTAAAGCTACAGAACTAAAAAGTGCAAGGGTTAGGAATCAAACCAAAGCTAACTTGAGTCCTAGCTTAGTGCTCTTTTTCATTGTAACACAATTTCAAGAGCACAAATTATAAAGTAATATGTAAATTTCAAACACCACATTATTCAACCACTAGTCTCTTCCATATACTTTTTATTTTTTATTTTTTTAAATAGGCTCCACGCCCAAAGTGGGGCTCAAACCCACAATCCTAAAATTAAGAGTCATGTGCTCTATCGACTTCTATTTTATTCATCAGGTTCCTGTTTTTCTGGCAGTGATTACTCTTTCTTATTAATTTAACCAACTTCTATTCCAAAGCCATGATATCTTTCTCAGTTTTCTTCGTCATGCAGGAACAAATTTTTTTGGACTATGTCCCAGAAACATCTTTACACTTCTATAAATCTACCCTATAGAAACTGCCTGAACTACCTTTGCCAGTAACATGATGTAATTAATGAAAAAAACCACTTGACACTAAGTTAAAAAAAAAAAAAAAGAAAATGGAAAGTTGTATAATACAGTGGTTCAGAGTTTAGACTCTGTAGTAAGAAAGTCCTGATATCAAACTTCAGTATCATCACTACAACTCTGACCTTGGAAAAGCCATTTTACTTTCTTAAACAATATTACACTTATTTGTAATCCTAGAAACTAATCTTAAAGCATTCAGTATAAAAGAGGTGTATCTATGCAGTCTTCCACACAGTATCTGCAAAATGGAAGCTCTATGATTTATAAACTGGCCCACATAATTTAAAAACAAAAGCTGAAAGATAAACTTGGAACTTACCAAATTGATTATTTTGTACCTTTGATAACAGAATAGTAGGGGATTAAGTTATATAAAGAATAGTTAAGTACTTTGAATTGTGAATGCTTTGAATAAATTACAGAGTTTCCTGAAAATGCGATGTATTTTGTACAATTCTTCCCTGGGACAAGTATAAGAAGAAAATTTCCCCCCAAAAAGTCAAGCCTACCCTGAGCTCATTATATTCTTATATACACCAATAACAGCTAATAAAGAACTTGCTGAAAATTCCTGTCAGAGGCCCTACCACCCTTCTTCCAAAATCAGTAAAAGTTCTTCATAAAGTAAAGCAGCCCAACTGCACAAGGGTAATTAATCTATTACAGCACTCCAGACAAAACCAAAAGAGAAGCAGAGAGGAAACCAACTGGAAAATATTTTGATATAATTGACCCAGATGACAAACTAAATTTAAGCACATATCAGGTAGTACAGTCTACACAGGAACACGTATAAATGCCCAAAGATATTAAGAGTCTACACAAGCCAAGGTGAAGTCTTAACTTAGAGTAGAGTTTACATCTTTAATCACTGTTTAGAAAAGATATTTGGGGAAGCTAACGAGTTCTTTCATAAACTCAGAGAAAGAAATGTTTAAAGTCTTTAAATTCTTTACTTTGGGAATTAATGCCAAATTATTTTTAAAAATGTTAGGGAGTTTCTCCTTCAATGCATGTAAGATACCTGTATTTTCCAACTGGCTACAAAATTTGTCTATCTACATTTTTCTGATCATTTTCAAAATGTGTAAGACTTGTTATTTCAAAAGCTCAAATTTAATTTTAACACTTAAATCCCTTGGAAAAGAAACATATATGTTGCCACCAAAAGCCAACTTTCTTCATAGAAAAGTGAAACTATTAAGAATATAAATTCCCAACTTCTTTGAATTTATTTCTGCATACATAAGCTGTATGATATAGCTACTTTAAACTCTTCTCACAAGCAATAATCAGATCAAAATGAAAAGACCAAAGAAAATATCAAGAAAAACAATTTTTTCATGTGCCCAACTTTTTCTTTTGGAAATTTTTAAACATGTAAGAAAACTAAGAAACAGTAAAATGAGCATTAATTGTTCCTTAAATATATTCTCCACCCAGATTCAAAAACTGAGTAATACTGGCAAATTATACTAAACTGTATATTGAATAAAAATCCATGGTAGGGGCACCTGGGTGGTTCAGTCAGCTGAGTGTCTGACTCTTGATTTTTGGCTCAGGTCCTGATCTCCAAACTGGGCATGGAGCCTGCTTAAGATTTTCTCACTCCCTCTCACTCTGACCCTCCCTCACTCATGTACACACTCTTTCTAAAAAAAAGTTAAATAAAAATTAGTAAGTAGGATATATAATAATCTCTAAGCAAGTGTGAACCCAGGTGAATAAGAAAACTTCTTAACATCACTTATCTTTTTTGTGTCTGACCTAAAGAAAAAAATGAACATGAGTTTAATGAAAAAACTCAATTAACATATTCCTGGTTATTTTACATATGAACAGTGTCCAAGATAAACCTTTCAAAGAATCTTTTTATCATTTTCTCACAGTGATAAAAAGATAAAACTGTCTAAAGGCCTCATTAAATAAGTTTCAGATATCCAAAAGAAAACAGAAAAACAGAAAAAATTCAAAGATTATAAATATACAACTATGGAATAACAAGGTAGGCACAGAAAAATGGAGATGAGAGGAAAACAAGTAGGAAATGCCAGTAAAATGGCCGTGTTCACTGCCATGAGATAAGAGGACAGGGACCAAAGAGAAATCAAGATGTCTCTGAAATTTCAAAATCCTTCATTATTCCAACATTCAAACCTGCAAACTTTAAAACTGTAGTTGTAATTCAGCATAACTGATCAGAGTGAAAATCTTCCCTCCCCATATCTTCAGTATCCAGTATCTTCCACAAAAAATGACAATCAAAAATGTGCAAATACTAGTGATTATACAGATATTGATTCTTAAAAAACAAATAAGCTAAACATATCTAAACATTATTCCAAAAAAATTTTAAGGAAGAAATTGACTCTATTCTGAAATAAATTTTATGTTCTGAAACTGCCAAGGAGTTTAATGTTCTAAGATAGGAAAAATATTTTGTTATGAAAAATATTCCCTGGTACTATCAAAACAAAGCCTTTTATCATGTGCTTCTTATGAAATGAATTCGGTATTTAACAGACTGAAGTACCTATTTTTGTGATAAAGTCCATTCTATTAAAGGATTTAGGGTTTTATATATGTATATTTCCTAACTGGATATATGATATTACATAAAAGTTAATTTAAAAAATTAATATCTGGCCCTAAAGTAAACATAAAACTACATGTCAAGTAAAATTATCTATCCCAAGTACAAGGGTAGAGCAATGAACAAATAATGTGTGTGTGTGTCATAAAATAAATATTGTATAAATATTTCCTGACTGGAAAAGCGTTTTTAATGAATTTAGTTTTACCATATAAAGTATCTGAATTCTTTGAAAATTCTACATATGCAAATATTAAATTCATAGCCATATTTATAATTAAGTCCTGGTTAAGCAAAAGAAATTAACACAATTTAAAAATGTAGAACTTAAACAAGACTGGTTTCTATTGCACATAGATATAAGAGATACTGAGAATACAAAACTAAATAAAGTAGCCTTCTATTGTCCACTATGTTTTGCTGATTACATGTACTAATTTAGTTAGAGCTCATCTCCCTATATTACCATCAACTTAAAAAAAAAATCAACTACTCCTTAAGATGTCTTTGCATATTTTTCTAAGGACAAGAATCAGAGGATTGGTGTTAGTAGGGCTGGAAAAGAAAGTAGCAATTTAAAATTTTAACCCCTTACCTTTATAGCCAGGAAATTCAGACCACTCTCATTGGCCAAAGCCTTTGCAATCATTGTTTTAGAGCATCCAGGTGGCCCATACAGAAGAACTCCTTTAGGTGGCTGAATACCCATTCGAATGAAAGACTCTGGATGTTTCAAAGGCCATTCTACAGCCTGTTTCAATTTCAGTTTGATATTTTCCAGTCCTCCTATATCTGACCAGGATACCTGCAAAACAGAGCATTTTCTAAATGTAAGTTTTGTGAATACAGAGGACAAAACAATATATATATCAATATAGATAGATAGATCAATAAAAAGTACAAGGTGGGAACAGAACCACTTAATCTAGAAAGAAGATCCTTTAAAAATTCTATCAAGAAGTAAATTACAGTACATAAAATGTGAGCTGTATGTTACAAAAATACTAAAGAAAAATGTTTCTGCTTGTATAAATAATTGTTTAAATGACTAACATACTGTTAAGTCTATCTTCTATATAGATGGCTTGAGAAATTAAGTTTGGGGCACCTGGGTGGCTCAGTTGGTTAAGTATCTGACTCTTGGTTTCAGCTCAGATCATGATCTCCCGGTTTTTGAGTCTGAGCCCTAAACCAAGTTTGCTGCTGTCAGCACAGAGCCCACTTTGGATCCTCTCTCCCCCTCTACCTTTGCTCCTCCCCTGCTTACTCTGGTTCTCTCTGAATAAATAAATAAACTATAACAAACAAAAACAAACAACCAAAGACTTTGCTAGTTTCTGCAACCTATTTAAAAATTTTTAAAAATTTAGGTTTCATCTGTCTAAAAACGGTATGAATTAGTGATCCAAGGTCTCATCTGTGTATCCTTTTAGCAAATTTATTTATGTATTACCTCCAAAAATATTTCTGTAAGTCCTTATGGAACATATGGTTTTTTCTGTCTTTGATTTATTAATGAAGCATCCTCAAAGTTTTGTTCCTTTTTCTCAACAAAGAAACACCCTCACCAAAATAAGACAATTCTTTACATATTATTTACTTTAAAAATATCCATTAAGAGCCACAAATCAGATAATATACATAGAAAATAGAAGAATAAGACATGAATACAAACTTTAAAGAACTTAAAAACTACTAGTAACGTGTACATAAATAATCATAGTACAATGGAAAGGATGCTAAGCACCATAACAAAGCTTTTGGGAGTTCCCAGGAAGAAAAGATTACTTCCAGCTGGAAGGCAAATCTGAAAGCCAACTTCTAAAGCACGGATGAAATCTGGAAATGTAAAAACAGCGAAATGGTCAGGTAGAGGCCAAAAATTACGAAAGGCTCAGATGAAAGTATGAAGGAATAGGAGAAAAATGATTTGAGGGAGCAAAATAAAAAACGGAAAGTAAGCTGAAACCAAATAGTGAGGGACCAAGAAGACTAGATGATGGAGTTCAAGAATCTCTTTCTTCGTAAGAAGTCTTTGAAGATTTTAATCTGGAAAGTGATACGGTCTAATCTGTGCTTCAGGAAGACTCCTCTGACAACATTCATGCAGAGAGGTGAGAGAATGAAGGGAGATCAATTAAAGACCTATCATAAATATTCTTAACAAAAAAAAACAATTTTAAACTAGGATATCCACATGCAGAGGATAAAGACATACCAGAGTGATACTGAAGGTCCACAGCCGATGATATTGAGGGTAGAGTAAGAAAAAGGGATCATTTAAACCTAAACATTTCAAGATGAGTTAACAGAATACAAATGAAAAAGAATTTTTTAGGAGGGAAAATATATTTTTTTATTTCTAGATATTATAAAGAATTGAAACAAAGGACAGGCTATTCAAGAAATAAAAAGGGAGTAGATGGAATGTAAGCATATCAAATGGAGCTCTGGAAAGAGGTTAGGACTGGAATTTTAGATTTCAGAGAAATCTACATACAAACAACAGAAACCATCAGATCAATTAAAATTGCCAACCATGAGGAGATGTGCATGAGAGGCAGATTGCTTGGCATCACCTACACTTATGAGGCAAGAGGAAAAGAAACAAGGAAAAGTCAGAAAAGGAATCCAAAAAAGAGAAAGGTTTTGTTTGTTAATATCAGGAAAAGGTTACTTTTTCTTTATGAACTTGCATGGATTTGGGAGGAAGGGGACTTTGGTTTTGTTTTTTATTTTTGTCCACAGAACTAGGAGATTGCTATATTATGAACCATAATTCTCATATCAGATTTAAGTATTCTTTTCTAAATTTATTTCTTGGGATTAATTTTAAAAAGTAAGATTACTGGATTAAAAGGCATGAACACTTTTAGGTCTCTTGATCTGTATGTCAGTTTGCTATCTCTACCACGTTATCCAGTTTAGTGGCATGAGTGATACACGCAATAGCTTCCCTGAAGTATCAGCAGCCTTTGGTTTTATTTTGCTTTTTTTCTTTCTGATTTCACCAATTAATAAAATTAAAATTAAACTTGAGATCAATGCACCTAAATTTATGGCCCTAAAAACATCCAGCTATCATTAATGATCAAAGTGACTGTTTACAGCAGAAAGTAACGGTTATTGTTAAAACCAGGCCAGCCTAGGAAAAAGTGCAGCAGAGTTATCACACCCTGAGGCGTAGAATTAAACATCATGGGAAGAGAGGTTTAAGGAAGGTAGTCAACAACCATCAAAAACTAAATAGATCAGAAAGTAGATAGTATTAAAGAAGCAGTGGTCAGTAGATTTAGCAACAAGGTTACTAAATTGAGTGGTTTAATTAGATCAGTTTTTGTTTTTATGCCTTTTAGTGTGGAATATACATAACACATACACAACACAAACACACATATGCATGCATATATTGATAGTATATATGTATGTTATATATAATGCATAAAAGCTATATTTGTAATAACTGACAGAAATGCAAAAGAGAAGCAACTCCTTAATCTAGTAAAAATTAAAATGACAGTGTGTTATTGTTATGATCCTATGTGATGTCCATTCAACTGTTACTATGTATTTATTAGAACTATACAATGAGAAGAGCTCACTGTGAATGTGTTCCACGAGAAGCAGATGTTTCCACGTCTTGGGGCATGTTTGAGTTTTACTTAGAGTAATGTAGCATTACAACAGCATAGTGACTTAAGCTAATTTCAACAAGTACAGATACACAGATAAAATTTTCTTAAAGGTTAATGCAGAACTTCATCTTTCCTAATCAATGACATTAGAAAAAAAAATCCATCATATGCCTGTAAATGCCTAGGGAAGACATATTTCACAGATTTGTATGAAACTAAATAACCTGGCAATATGACCTCATAACCTTCAGTATGATAAAATTTGGTTTTCAATACATTTGTGTTTGTTTGGTTTTTAAAGAGTCTTGAAAAGAGTTTTTTAAAAGACCTTAATATCAGATACTAAGTACTCCATGAACCACACATGGAGATTACCAAAACAAACACAAAGAAATCCATGTGGTAAAAGATGATCTCTTTACTTAAGGACCAGGGATACTAGCAAACAGTGCCAGCTGGACCAGGAGTTGGAGAAGGTTTGTCCCTCAAGAGAAATTAAGGTGCTTTTACCAGAAAAATTGAGTGTTCCCTGGCATGGAAGAGGCCAAGACACTGATGCCACTGCATGGACCTAGTAGACCATACTGAGGAGTTGGTCCATTGCCCTGGGGCTGTAAAAAGCAGAAGAAAAGTGAAACAATCCTGTCCTTACCTCCCTTCAGAGATAGAGCACTTGCATCATCAGCTCTCCTTTCTCTACTTCTGCCTTCATTGTATTCTTCACTATATTCTTTCCTCAGCCTACAAATATTCCATTTCTTCCTATCCTTCAAAACAACTTGAATAGTTTCTAATTAATGTTCTATCACCTTTTTCACCACTAAACTTTCTGACAGATAATACTTCTCTACCCCTACTACATTTATATTTCCCACTTTATATTTTAGTTAAGTATATTATCTTGCCAAGCAGTGGTAGGAAAGGAGGGTAAAAGGATAAAGATAAAACTTTAAGACTGGTGGGAAAACAGGAAGTTGAGAGAGTTACATCAGAAGGTCTGTAGACTCTCAGGAAAACATGAGGCAAGGTCATCTACAGAAATATCAATTAATTTAACAAATACTGACTAAATGCCTATTTCACAATATGATGGTTGCTGGGGACAAAACACTTCCTGTCCATATAGAACTTCTGACCTGATGGAAAACTTTCTTCAAAGGGCCTATTTCCATAATTAGGCAGTTACTATATAGCATAGTATATGCTATCGTCACAGACTTTAAATGCATGCTCAAAAAAAACACAAAAAACAAAAAAACCAACTTTTAGAAGTGATATGTGAGGTAGGATCTGATGAACACACAGGAGCTAGGCAGCTGAACCAACTGAAAATAACAGTAGGTGCCATAAGAGGAGAGAGACCAAAAAAAGTATCACACATTATAGGAACTAAAAGTAATTCAGTATGGCCAGAATTTAGAGAGCCAGAAAAGGAGTAGAAACTAACGTCAGCAACACAGGAAGCTATCAGACCTTGAAGACTTATAAAGGCATCAAGAAGCTTAGACCTTATTCTGAGAGATATGAAGAACAAGTTAATCAGGAAAATGACATGATCAGATTTCTGGAGGACAACTGTGGTTACAAGGTAGAGGGGGGATTAGAACTTGGAGGGGTTGGGTGGAGGAGGGGCTTCTATGGTAATTCAGATAAGAGATGGTGATTATACTAAGGTAGTAGCAGTGGGTCTAAACAGAGGGCGAAAAAAGATTAAATCTTTATTAAACCATAGTAAATTATATTGAATAAAGCAAACAAGGCATCTTGAAAACTAATTACATTTGGAGAGGGGTGGTAAAAAAGAAAATGGAATCAAGGGTAACATCCATGATTGAAACTTGAACAACTAAATAACTGAAAGTTATATTCAAAGAGAAAAAGGAACATGTTTGGAAACTAAGGAATTAGTTTCCAATTATTATACTGTGGCTGAAATATATGAGCGAAATAAATTCAATAAACTAAGAAATGTCCTCTATGTGCTGAACTTGTTTTAGGAATTGTAAGGACACAAAGATGAGTGAGAAAAATGTCCTCAAAATTTTGTACTCTAGAAAGAGAAATAAGTATCCTAAGAGATACAGTCTTTGTCTAAATACATAAAATAGCTGAGGGGTGCCTGTGTGGCTCAGTCAGTTAAGTATCTGACTCCTGATTTCGGTTAGGTCAAGATCTCACTACTTACAAGACTGAGCTCCACATCAAGCTCTGTGCTGACAGCACAGAGCCTGCTTGGGATTCTCTCTCTCTGCTTGTCATCCGCTCATAATAAATAAACTAAAAAAAAAAAGACAAAATAGTTGCCTTTTCAGCAAGTAATACAAAGACTACTGAAACAAACGCAAAATAGTTTTATAGTTCTCAAATATGTGAGATGGTGAGGACAGACATTTGGAAATTGTGCATATATGTAAGACTTATGTCAAGGTGTTAGAATGTGAAAATAATAGCAAATGGATGAAAAAGAAAAGCAATAAAATAAATGGATTTAAAACACTACTACTCTGGTCAATCACACACAGAAAACTAGCTACAGCCAAGTCGAAAGCAGTTTCCTACTGTCCCTTACCAACTGGAGCAAGGTGAGCTGGGAACATGAGGCTGCCCACCTTTCCATGCCACTGTCATCCATTCAAAAAATGACTTAAGTGCCTACTCTATACTCAGTCCTATACCAGGTGCTAGTCTACAAACTCCCTGCTCTCAGGGTTGATGTAAGGAAGAGATTAAAAATAAAATTACTCCGGGGCGCCTGGGTGGCTTAGTCGGTTAAGCGTCCGACTTTCGCTTAGGTCATGATCTCGCGGTTCGTGGGTTCGAGCCCCGCGTGGGCTCTGTGCTGACTGGCAGCTCAGAGCCTGGAGCCTGTTTCAGTCTGTGACTCCCTCTCTCTCTGACCCTCCCCTGCTCACTCTGTCTCTCTCTGTCTTTCCTAGAGATAAATAAAAAAATAAAAAAATAAAAATAAAATAAAAATAAAATTACTCCAGGGGTGCCTGGATGGCGCAATCAGTTAAGCACAGGCTCAGGCCACAATCTCAGGTTCGGGAGTTTGAGCTCCATGTTGGGCTCCATGCTGACAGTCTGGGATTGCGCTGTCTCCCTCTCTCTCTCTCTCTGCTCCTTCCCCACGTGCACGTGTGCACACATGCACTCTTTCTCCAGCTCTCAAAATAAATAACTTAAATAAGTTAATTTTAAAAATTACAATAAAATCACTTCAGTTACGGCATGGGAAATGAACTTGTGGATGGGGAGCAAGATTGAGCGTGGAAGCCCAGTTAGAAGGTGGTTTGGAGCAGGATTACAGCAGTGAGATGGCAAGGAGGTCCAATTTAGGTATGAGAATATATTTTAGAGGTAGCGCTGGTAGGACTTACTGATTACGACGTGAGGGAATGAGAGGGATCAAGGGTAACTCCTTAAAAAAAAATAACAATTCCCATCTCATATGATTATATATCAGCTATCCTTTTAATAGACACGGCCTGTAAGAAATTAGGAAGGACAATATAAAAATTATCTGTTTTCCGAACACTTAAAAGTAACCATTGTTAATGGTATCTTCAAGGCTTTTGAGTGTCTGTGTGTGTGTTTACACTGAGATCTTAATGTATTCACAATTTTATACTCTGGTTTTTCTTTTAAACTTCATACCTTTTTTTTTTTTTTTATGTTATACACCTTCCAGTTACTATATGACTTTGGGCAATTTACTTGATCTCTTTAAACTTAAACTTTCTCATCTAAAACATGGGGGAAAATAATACCTAAGATCTTAGTTTTACTGTGAGAATTAAACAATATAGTTTATATTAATTGCACTTTGCCTGGCATACTGTAACTATTTAATAAATTCAAGGTATTAGTTTATTTTAATGTCTCAAAGATGATTACAATGAACAGTTATATTTTGAAGGACTAGTGACAAAAGATAAAAGCCAATTAGGCAATTACATTTATAGTTTCATGAGCAATTACCATAACTTTCCTATTCTTTTCTTTCGTGTTTAATAATTATATTTCTTAAACTAAAGGTAAACAAGTTTTGCATTTTAATTTAGCACCTAAATGATGAATCTTTCTGCAGCTAAGATATCAATTAAAAAAAGACTATAAATCAGCTTAATAGAGCTTACTAGTGCACAGAAGAATCTTAAAGCACAGAAAGTCATGGGAAAAGTTAGTCTGTCAAAGAATAAATACCAGCACAAAATCATAAAATCCTAAAACTAGAACAGGAATTCAAAAACTAGCTGGTTCACTATCCCACCTTCAGACAGTATTTCATCTGTCAACTCCTCTCATCTATCAACAAATACTATTTTATGGTCTGAAAAAAAAAAATTCTATAACTCTCTTTTTAATAAGTTACACTATATCATAACTGCCAGAAAATTATTCCTACAATCTAACCTAAATCACTCCTGATAATAGCTAGGTCCTTTCTTACTTGGTCCTAATGAAAACAGTGAACAGCTGTTCACATATGGCTTTATAAATTTTTGAATTAATAATAAAGTTAGAAGCAAAGGAACAGCTGTCAAACAAGTACAGACAGGGCAGTGAAATAAATTTCCCAGGGCAATGTCCTCCACAAACCATCTTATACTACTTTCTGGACAAGCATCCATCCAACAATATGCAAACCAAAACCAAAACCTAAACACCCCTCAAACTGTATACCCACAGGAGGCAAAAGACCTGATGACTGCATTTGAGAAAAACCAAACACAAAAACAAACAAAAAAACAACATATGGACAAGTTCCAAGAGGACAAAGTAAAAATTAATGAACTGAAATGCAGATATTGGGGAAAATACTATGAGAGCGGAATTCAGTAGCCCCAGAGGGACAGTGTCTTTACATATCTGTGAGGCAAGGTGTTCGTGTTTGGTACATATCAAGTTTTACACTGCCAGGTACAAAGCATTCTTTGAAAGTGTTATTTTTATACAAAATATTGTGACAAAGAGTACTTTTCATTTTATTCTTTCCTGCTAACATGTCCCAACAGAAAGACAAGAAGCCAGGAGTAGAAGTGGGTTGGCACCTGTTCAAAATTCTCTGTGGGGTAACACATTAGGTTGTGAACAATTCAAATATGTAAAATACAGCTATTTTGTTTAGAAATCATATACATACCAAATTACTAAAAGTAACTAATAATGTAGAAAGAAAAAAGTTAAGAAAACCCAATATCCAAGATTCAAAAGAACTATCAATACACTTCCAGATGCTTCTTTAATGGAGGCAAAGCAAAATTAGGAAGCAGTAAGTATTCAAAATGAGTTCTTAGATGTAAGTGAAAGAAAAGTGAAAGCCATTAGCTCCATACAGCAAAAGAGAAAAAATATTTTCCCCTATGCTTTAAAATCACATTCTATAAAGGTTTTTATAAAAAAACATGTAAAAGTTTCAGTTGTACGACAGTGCCATAAACCATCTACAGTCTCTGTTTTTCTCTCTCTTTTTTCTTCTTCTGTCTTTCTCTTCCAAGCCCATGAAAATAAAAACTTCAGGAAAACTACAACAACAAAAAAGACAACTAAGTGAAGACTCTGAAAAGTAAAGAAAAGTAGATGAACTGTGAGGTAAGTAAAAATACAGACAAGTATTCTGTAAAGGGTGCTAAGAGGGGCTAAGTATTCTAAATATATTTTCCTTCTCTTTTTCTCTCCTCCACTCCGTTTTTTCCCCTTCTTCCTGTCACTCCCATGTTGCATAAGCAACCTTAGTTGAAAACATCTAACAATTTCACAGGTAAGAGTACAGGGAACTTTAAAAAGTAGATGAGAAAGAATATAAGAAACTGCACGCTAAAACTTTGCCACTAACTGCAAACTGCCACTAATCTAGGTGATTTTGCTGTTCTTCAGTAAATCACATGAAGGATCTCTCAGAAACATACAAAGCCTATGGGAGTCAGATGCTCCTATAACTCCTAATTAATAAGGAAAAAAATTAAGATAAAGAAAAAATAAACTATTCAAGTTAAAAAAAAATCACAGATATCCCACAAAATTACAGATATCATGGAAAATATGATCAACTTAAAGTCAAATGTTTTAACCAGATTTCAAAGTGTATAAATTTTATAACCAGTTGAATGGCTTCATTAAAATTTGAGTTCAATTTCTAAAATATCATTACCATGGTGCCTGGGTGGCTAAGTCGATTGAGCGTCCAACTTTGGCTCAGGTCATGATCTCACAGTTCATGGGCTCAAGCCCCACGCGGGGAGGCTGCTTCAGATTCTGTGTCTCCCTCTCTCTCTGCCCCTCCCCTACTCGTGTGCTCTTGCACTCTCACTCTCTCAGGCTCTCTCTCTCCCTCGTGTGCTCTCAAAAATAAATATTTAAAAAAAATTTTTTTAAATAGATAAACATTTCCAAAATGAGCTTTTAAAATACTACCCACTTTGCCAGATATCCAAGTCCAGGAAAAAATCACATAAAAAAAAGGGAAACTTCAAATAACAACAACAAAAAAAAAGCAGCAGCAATAATTGAAAAAAAAAAAAAACAAATGAAAACAATATAAAGTTCCACCTAGAAAATTCTTTCTATCCTATTAAAATATTTTGTATTTTTTCTAATTTACCAAATTCCTTAAATAAATTAACTACAAACCGAAAAAAGTGTTTTGAATATGTAAAGAAATTGCTTAGAAAAATCCTTGCCATTCTTACTCTGGCACAGCAGACCTGGAAAACGATAAAGGAACATGGATAAAGGAGGGGAAAAAAAAGTATAAGAACAAAAGAAAGAGAAAGGTACTTTTACAAACTGGACCCCAAGCCCAGGGGCTAAAGAAGCATATATTCACAAGTTTCCCAAGTGAACTTTAAATCAACCATAAAAGAAATATAAAAGGTCCAGAAAAAATGTTTTAAATAGTAAAAAATTTTAAATAAGTTATGTTCTAATTATTCTTATTTGGGAATTTATGATACAAGTGAAAAGTCAAACAGAAGGACTCTTCTCTTAAAATATGCATGTATCACCAGGACCTTCTTAACAATAGTGCCTTGTATATCATAGATGCTTAATGTCTAGTAAAGGAATAAATTCATAGGCAGACACAGATTTCACTCATTTCATTTTAAAAATAAAGTAGCTTGGGGCACTTGAGTGGCTCAGTCGATTGAAGTCTGACTTCCACTCCGATCATGATCACATGGTTCATGGGTTTGAGCCCTGCATCGGGCTCTGTGCTGACAGCTCAGAGCCTGGAGCCTGCTTTGAATTCTGTGCCTCCTGCTCTCTGTGACCCTCCCCTGCTCATGCTCTGTCTCTCTCTCTCTCTTAAAGTAAATAAACATTAAAACAATTTTTAAATAAAGTAGCTCTAGAGGGAGAAATAGGGTGACGGTATGGTAAGAGGTGAAATGGGGAAAAAAAGGACAGTTAATAAACCAGCATGTGTGGTCAGACAGAATGTTGCTAACACATAAAAGTGTACAAAGGCTATGCGTATGCCTTGTGTGACATTTTTTTAGCCCAGAAATGTCCAAATAGTTGGATCATAAATTTCAAACCATTTCCTCTGATCTCCTTTGATGGTTGGTTGACAACAAAAATTTTTGCATTTATGGAAAGAAAAATCCTCCCCTGCCAAGACTGGTCAAAGAGATGCTCTAAATTTTTGTGAAATAGGAAGCAAAGAGAAGAGGCCCCTTGCTGTCAGAAAGCTGAGCAAACTTATATAAGCAAACTTCCTAGGCAGCTCCATCCCTGTGTCCTGAGATACACACTTCCCACATGGTGAAGAATAACCAATGCTAGCCAGAGTGCCAAGATACTGGGGAAAGAAGATTACTATTGATATTTTGGCTTGAGGCAACAGGAATGAGAAGAAAACTCTGACAAAGAGTATAGGGGATATCAGAAAATATTTCTCACAGCACTGTCTTAATGGTCAATATTTAGCAAAAGAACAAAGGATGTTACTTTATAATCAAAGCTTCTAATGGATGTTGTATGTGCTACATGTAACAACTGAGGATATGAATGTTAGTGGGATAGAACCAACTTGGGAACCAGACCCGAGAGATACCATAAGACAATTCTGGGGAATAAGTTGCTTAGAGAAATGAGACATATATCCTAGGCACATACTGAGTTCTGTGAGACAGGTAAAGCAAATCTCAGGAACTAATAAGCAAGCCTATATGGTAGACTACTGAGCAAAAATGAACTATCCTAGGGTAGTATTTATCTTTTATAACTTCTGACAAGTATGGGGGTTCATGTGTTACAGGTATCAACAAGAGAGTCAGGCTCCTATAGGCAGAGGTTTTAATATCAAATATCCATCCACTAACTCATTTATTTATTCATTCATTCACTCTTGATATATTCATTTTACTGAAAGGTTGTTATGTTTGAAGTGTCTGGCCCGGCTCTAGGAATCTAGGTAGGTACACAGAATGAGGTATGAAGAATGAACAAGATTGACTTGGTCTCTACATCACTGAGCTCACTGTCTGGATAAAGAGGCAGACATTAAACAAACACATTAATAATTATTTAAAGAGCAAACCATGAGAGACTCTTGAATGCTGACAAAAACTGAGGACTGATGGATGTGGGGGATGGGCATGGAGGAGGGCACTCGTGGGGATGAGCACTGGGTGCTATGTGGAAACTAATTTAACAATAAACTATTTGTAAAAAAAAAATCATAAAAAAATTATTTAAAGATTAAAAAAAAATCTACAGGATGCTATAATACACGTAACAGGCCTGGAAGGTCCTAGATAGTCAAGTACAACTTTCTAGAAGACCTGATTATTTAAGCAAGAACATGAAAAATAAGTAGGAGAATGAATGAGGATGTACCATTTGAACCTCTACTGCTGGCTTTTAGCTCATCTTGGGGAAGGAACGAAAAGATGTATGTAAGAATAATGGCAAAATCATACTGATGGACCTGACTGAGTTTTCCTCCAGATTCTAATGTGATAAAAGAGATCCATTTTAACTTCCTTAATCTGTGACTTGACCAGTTACTATTCTCCTTCCTGGCTTCCCTTCTCTGCTATCTCTAGGAAAATCTGAGGTTGTACACATTAGAAATCCTGACATTACTGAAAAAGCAAAGCAGTTATGATAGTTAAAGATGGATAAAAGCCACTAAGAACAAATTCTGCACGTTAGCAGCACACCCACCTAAAATCTAATTAAGTACTCATGAGGGCCTGAGGGATTTTTAAATCATATAATTAAAGGTTCAAAATTAACAGTTTATCTTTGTTAAGCTGAGATGAGAACGGCATTTCACCTCAGTGGTGTTCCTCTCCAAAACCCATATCCTAGCCTAACCATAGTAAAAACATCAGCCAAACTCAAATTGAGCTACACTCTTCAAACAACCTGACAGTATACTCAAAAGCGTCAAGGTCATCAAAAACAAGCTAAGAATAAATACTGCTACAGCCCAGAGAAGCATAAGGAGACCTGATAACCTGGATGGAAACCTGAAATAGATAAAGGCCATTAGGAAAAAACTAATGAAATCTAAATAAGCATAGAGTTAAGAAGTTACAGTGTTCAAAAAGTTTTAATTCAGAAGGCCTGGGTTGCTCAAACCCCACCCACTCTAAAGAAAGGCCAGTCTTTAGGACCAGCCATCAGCAGCCTTCTGGAAGATAATCTCTAGGCCTTTTAAATATTTTCCCTGATAAAAGTGTTTTTGTATGTGAGGCCTTTAGGCTATGCTGTACCTGTTTGATCAGATAAGTTTACCCAGACAATGTGATTTTAAATACATCTCTTTCTGCCTTGAAAAAAGCTAGAATTTAGCTAAGGTCAGATATGGAGGTGCTACACACATACATGGCTGACCTCCAAACACCCATATGATTCTCCCTGGTCAATAACACTTTACATGTATTGTCACATCGTCTCAGATAGAACTAAGTATGTTCCTATGTGATTTCATTGCGAGAGGACACCTAAAAGCTTGTGCCTAATTTCTCTGAATTTACCCCATGGACCTTTTCCCTTTGCTGATATTTCACTGTAATAAATCATAAGCATGAGTAAAACGGCTTTTGACTCCAGTTAGTCCTTCTAATAAATCAAGCCTGAGAGTGATCTTGGGGCTCTTCAACAAAGACAGACAGATGATTAAATTATAAGCAGCTTAGACTTCTCTAGCACTTATTTTCACATATTCTCTTCCTATGTCCTAGTACTAATCTATAGCTCTAGACAGCAGAAAAAAACTTTTATCTCAGGTCTTTAAACTTATTTTTTAAATTTATCTCTGCTTATACTGGAATTCTCAGTCATCTAATTTTCAGATTAAGTTTAATCAATCTACCATATTTTTCCCACTTTAGCATCATATCTCATTCCATCTTAGAGCACTGGTCTTTCTATTGGGTCAAAACCAGAAGGTTCATTCTTAATATACTTAAAATAAAAACCTACATAAAAAACTACAAAGCATTTCTCTGAAAAGTACATGAAATTCTGAGAGCAATTTTAACATGAAACATTGAAATATATCCCACCTTGTTGCCTGGATGTAAATCTTTATAAATAAGGGACATTTTTTAAAACTGACAAACAGAGATCTTTGTTTCTGGCCAATAAGTAAAAGAGGTAAGATTTACTGTTCTGTCTGAAAAAGAAAAAAACTAAAGAAAGTGACAAAATATATGAAGCATTAATTGTCAGAACACTGACCATCAGGCAACAAAGGACAATGCTCCTTGAGAGAAAGGAAACCAGCTAGCTGATTACACACAACCTGTTGCCTGGAAAAGGTCACAGGGTATAGCAAAGAAAGGAAAGCATAGGCAGAGCCTGCTGTCTCCCAGAGATGAAAAGATAAAGCTAGGAGTATGGGAGAGCCAAAGAGGCTAGGTATCACAGAGCAGAGGATTGGAGATAAAAGAAGTCGACAGGAAGAGAACACCTGAAATCTGATGAGGGTCTCCTTTATATACACTGTTATCTGTGTACATATGTGAGAAAAACAAAACAAGGTTGGGAGAAGGATGGTGGTGGAAAGAGATCAGAGACCCAAAAGAATTAGAAGGAATAGTGCCTGCCCTCAACAGGAAATTTGTGATTCACAGGGCATTAGGTAGAGAATTGAAAAGGATCCTACCTCTGTAGTAGGGAAATATTATCCCTAGATAGAAAACCGCCCTGGTCCCACCTAAGAAAATATAAAGGCAAGAATCCCTACTTCAATAATCAAACTGTTTCCAAGGAATTTAACCACACCCCAGAACAAACCTTAGGAGTATTTTAGTAAATATAAAAATCATCCAGCTGCCAACAAAGTAAAATTCAAGATTTCTGGAATCTAATCAAAAAGTGTCAAGCAAAGAAGAAAATACAGCCCATAAGAAGATCAATAAGTTGAAGCTGATCCAGAAATTATAATGATAGAAGTAACAATGACATTAAAAGTTGTTATAAATGTATTCCATATGTTCAAATAAAGGAAACACTAAAAACACAAAGTAGAGAAGAAAAACATATAAAAAGGATAAAAATCAAATTTCTAGAAAAGAAAACTAATTTAATGTCTATAATTTTAAAAATGCAACGGAGAGGACTAATAGCATATTAGATATTTCAAGGAAGTAAAATAGGTTAGTGAAATGGTAAGCAAAACAACAGAAACTAAAATAAATCAAAGAGAAAAAGAAAAAAATGGACACACCATTACTGAGCTTTGAAACAGCTCAAGCAGACAAATATACACATATATTTTGAGTCAACAGTGAGGAAGTAAGGCAAAAAACAAACTAAATATTTAAAGAAATAATGGCCAAGGTTGGGTTTTTTTTTTTTTCAAATTTGATTAAAACTATAAACCCACACATACAAGATCATCAATGAACCAGCACATGAAACATGAAGAAAAATACAAAGGCACATCATAATCAAATTGCTTAAAACCAATGATAGAGAGAAAATATTAGAAGCAACCAGAGAATAAAAGATATATTACACATGGAAAACAAAGAAAATGGAGACAGCAAATTTCTTTTCAAAAATATTGCAAGAAAGAAGAGTGAGGCAAAAACAGTAAAGAACTTAGGGAGAGGAAGTATACTATCAACGTAAATTCTTTATCCAGTGAAATAGTGACAGAAAAAAAAACAAAACAAAACCCTTTTTTCAGACATACAAAAACTGGAAGAATTCATGACCAGCACACCTGCATTACAAGAAATGTTAAATAATCCTTTTAGGAAGAAGGAAAATGATACCAGATGGAAATCTGAATCTATACAAAAGACTAAAGAAGATGAAATGGTAACTACATTGAGTAAATATAAAAATTTTTTTTCTTACTACTTAAATCTCTTCAAAAGAAAATACCATTTAGAGCAAAATGATGACAATGTACTATGGGGTTTACAAAATATGTGAAAGTATAAAATATGTGAAATATGTATGACAACAGCACAAAGACCAGAAGGAGAGAAGAAGTAAACGGTTTTAAGTTTAAGTATTATAAACTAATACTATACATATGATACATTATCACTTGAAGGTAGACTGTGATAAGTTAAAGATGTCTCAAGGGAAATTTAAAAATATTATGAACTAAATGGAAATAAAATACAACACATCAAATATGTAGGATGCAGTTAAAGCCAACTGAATGCTTATATTAGAAAAGAAGACCTAAAATCATTAACCACAATTCCCATCTTAAGAAAAAAATAAGAGCAAATTAAGCCTCATGCAAACAGGAGGTAGGAAATAAAGATGAGAGCAGAAATCAGTGAAATCAAAACCAGAAAAACAATAAAACACAAAGCTGATCATTTGAAAAGATCAGTAAAATGATAGACCATGGGGAAAAAAAAGACACAAATTACCAGTATGAGAAATAAAAGACAAAACATCACTACTCATCCTATAGACAGTAAACTGATAACAAGAAAAAACTATGAACAACTAACTCCATCAATCCAACAAAGAGAAATGGACCACTTCCCTAAAAGATACAAACTACCAAAACTCACTCAAGAAGAAACTAAACAACTTGAATAGTCTTATATTTATTAAAAACTTAAACTGTACTTAAGTCTTCCGAATAATGAAAACTCTAGGCCCAGATGGTTTCGGTGGAATACATTTAAGGAAAAACAAATTCTACAAAATTTCTTCCAACACATAAATGAGAACACTTTCCAATTCACTCCATAATGCCAGAATTTCCCTAATACCAAAACCAGAAAAAAAACTTCATTAAAAAAACTACAGACAAATATCTCTCATGAACATACATAAAAAGGGTACTATATACACACGAGTGGAATTCATCCAGAAATACAAGATTGATTCAATATTGAAAATCAATGTAATGCACTATATTGACAAATTAAAGAAACACATTATGATCATTTCTAAGATGCTGAAAATGCATTCAACAGAATTCAACATGCATTTTAGATTTTAAAAAAGATCTCTCTGCAAACTAGGAATAGAAAGGAACTTCACATAATATAGAACTTCCCTAAAAAAAAAAAAAAAAAAGCTACCATCATATACTTAATAGTGAGGGAGGGAATAAAGAGTTGTTCGGGGACACCTGGGTGGCTCAGTTGGTTAAGCATCCGACTTTGGCTCAGGTCATGATCTTGCAATTCATGAGTTTGAGCCCCAAGTCAGGCTCTATGCTGACAACTCAGAGCCTGGAGCTTGCTTTGGATTCTGTCTCTTCCCCTCTCTCTGTCCCTCTCCCACTCACACTCAGTCTCTCTCTCTCTCAAAAATAAAGATTAAAAAAAGTTTTTTTTTTTTTTTTAATGTTGTTTAATAGGTACGGAGTTTTAGTTTGGGAAAAAGAAAAATTTCTGGAGATCTGGAGATGGATGGTGGTAATGACTGCACAGCAATGTAAGCACACTTAATGCAGCCAAATTATACATTTTAAAATAGTTAAAATGGTAAATTTTGTCATGTATATTTTACCACTGGTTAAAAAAAAATTCCCATATATGGCTTCGTGATTGCAAGCTATAATTGTAGTTTCTATAATGCTACCATTACACACAAAAGAGCAGGGTTAACCCTACCTGGGGAGAAAAATTAGTCAAAGACTTAAATGTAAGAGCTAAAACTATAAACTCTTAAAATATAAGGTAAATCTTCATGACCTTGGATTTGGCAATGGTTTCTCAAATGTGGTACCAGAAATACACACAAGAAAAGAAAAAATAGATGCACTGGGATTCATCAAAATTAAAAACTTGTGCTTCCAACGCCACTATTAAGAAAATGAAAGAGGCAGCCCACTGACTAAGATAAACTATTACACATCATACATATTGTATCCAGAATATATAAGAATTCTTACTACTCACTAATAAAAAGACAAATAAATAACCCAATTAAAAGGGGGCAAAGGATCTGAATAGACATTTCTCCAAAGAAGATACACACAATGGCCAATAAGCAAATGAAAAGATGCTCAGTATCATTAGTCACTAAAGAAATGCAAATCAGGGGCGCCTGGGTGGCTTAGTCGGTTAAGAGTCCGACTTTCGCTTAGGTCATGATCTCGCGGTTGTGGGTTCGAGCCCCGCGTCGGGCTCTGTGCTGACTGCCAGCTCAGACCCTGGAGCCTCTTTCGGTCTGTGACTCCCTCTCTCTCTGACCCTCCCCTGCTCACGCTGTCTCTCTCTCTCTCCTAGAAATAAATAAAAAACATAAAAAAAAAAAAATTTAAAGAAATGCAAATCAAAAAACACAATATATCATTCACACCACTAGGATAGCTATAATCATAAAGATAGTAAGTTTTAATGAGGATGTGTAGAAACCGGAACTCTTGACATACTGCTAGTGGGGATGTAAAATGGTGCAGTCACTTTGGAAAACTGTTAGTTCCTCAAAAGTTTAAACAGAATTACCAATGACCCAGCAATTCTACTACTAGATATAGATCCAAAAGAATTAAAACAGGTGCTCAAAACTTGTATACAAATGTTCAAATGCAACTTTATTTATGACAGTAAAAAGAAGCAATCCAAATGTCTATCAACTAATAAAATGATAAATCAAATGTGCAATATCCATACAATAGGATATTATTTGGCAATAAAAAGGAATGAAGTACTAATACATGATGCATGGATAAATCTTGAAAATCTATGCTTAGTGAAAGAAGCCAGTCACAAAGAATCAAGTATCTTATAATTCTATTTATATGAAATGTCTAAAATAGACAAATCTATAAAGGTATAAAATAGATAAAGGTTTGCTTCAGGCTGGTGAGGATGAGCAGGGTGGGAGATGATGGGTAAAGGGTAATGGGACTCTTTTTTGGAATGAAAAAAGGATGTTTTAAAGTTGACTGCAGTAATGGCTGTACAACTCTTTAAATACACTTGACCACCAAAATACGCCCTTTAAATGACAAATTCATATGTGAATTGTATCTCAAAAAGCTGTTACCAAAATATGAATATATACTTATATAGAAGGGTAAAAGAACTATTTCTGAGAAATAAGAACATTTATGAATCAAAATTCTTCACAAAATATTCAGTCACTTAACAAACCTTTATTACTTGGTCATTACCATTTGCCAAGCAGTAGAGATACAAAGATTATCAAGACAAAAGGTCCAAGGGATATATGCATACTTCGTGTAGTAGGTGTATTATATTCACAAGTCATATATGTGTATTTTGTGGGTGTGTGTTAGGGATCACACTTCAAGATCTTCGGTAACTGAGAAGTCAGAAAACAATTTTTCAGGGAGAGAAGACAACACATGTGGAAACAAGAGTGGTTCAATAAGATGAGAGCATAATGTAAGAAAAAAGTGAAGGAGACATGAGCCAGGTTACAAATACCAAACTAAAGAGATTAGATTTCATTCTAAAGATAATCAACTGGTAGTCATACTGATGGCTTTTAAGCCAGATCAGTAATTTCTTTTGGCTAAATTACTCAACAAAGTGTTGGGAGGGATGGACTAAATGGTAAGATCAGATGGTATACAATTACTCCATATCTGTGCAAGGTGAAATAAAGAAGTGTAGTACCATAGAAGAACCACACTAACTCTACCAATGATATCCTTTACACTAAATGAAAATCTGTGTTTTTAGCAAAGACTCATCAAGTATTTATTGAGTACTGATCAACTATAACATATAAGTACAGCATATACCTCTATGATAACCTCAACATTAATTGTAAATTCAAAAGAAGACATGCATCGAAAACAGCAGATTAAGAGCTTTCCATCTATAACCTGACAGAAAAGTCTTTGATTTCACCAAAGTTAACCAGGGTCAGAGCTGAGAGCAGAAACTGTTGATCTTTCCACTAACTTCTGTATCTCTCTCATTTCTCCTGCAGACTATAAATCTGAGAAAAGTAAGGTATAAAAAGAAAAGTGGAATGAAAGAGTTAAACTTCTAAAATATTTAATACACTTAAAACTACAATCTTGATTTTGGCACAGAGTATTTCCTGGTTAAAAGTAATCTATTTTCCCAAATGTGCTTTCCTGTTCAATTGTTATTACTTAAAACTATAAAAATGCACAAGAGAAGTTGGCAGGGAAGACTAGGATCTTGGGAGTGATAGAAGACACTCTTCTGTCTAGACAACAAGAAGCAAAATCAAAAGAAACCGAATTCAAAAGCCTTGCCAAGAACCAATATGGAATTAATAGAATTTCCACAGGTTGTATATCTATTCCAAAAAAAGCAATCTGTTATTTAGTAAAGCATCCCAGAAACCCTCAATCCTTTGAATCTGTTAAAAATAAAGAACATATAGAATATAGTACTGTTTTTAAAGAACAGAAACTCAAATTCCTTCTAATTATCCTGAGGGTATATGAAGAATGAAATGTAATTATGGTCAATTAAACTATTTAACTCTCTGCACAGGAAAAGTAATGCTAATGAGCTCATCTTATGAAATTCAACTGCCTTGTCACATTCTGATGTTCCATTCTCATCTGAAAAGATGCCAAATGAAAATACACCAGTAAATTTTGAATATGTAATTAGTGAAACAGACAGTCTTTTGATTATTCACATAATTAAGTTTGCTACTTTTAAAAATGGGAGTAAATGAGGTATGTTTATTTAACTAATGACATTTGGTATACACTCAATTTGACTGCGGACTACCTCTAAATTTAATCTGGATCCAAGCTTACAAAGAGGTTTGGGGGTATACAGTTAGTCTTAAGGCTCTGGTTGCAGTTCTCTTTACAAAAATTGGTTCAAATAAAAGTAGAGCCCTCTCTTTTTATTGGCTTTTAGCTTATTCTGAACCAAATGTCCAAATTCTGAAAACTGCAATCCAAAAGCAATACAAAAAGTATAAAGATGGATTCTTTACAAATAATGAAACAACCTAAAACTACATAAAATGAAATAGGGAAACCCTGGGGGTGGGGGTGATTTAAGATGTATAAATGAATTAAACTTGATGGTAATCAATTTGTATATATTTGGTTAAGATTGTCATTTATCAGTGATAATTGCTATAGTATATATAAAATGGTTTATTGCAAAGATAGTATGTAAATTCAACTACTGAAAGTAGTTTTAGATAAATTTTGTTTATCTTAAGAAAATGAGAATTTTTAATACATCAAGAAAGCAACATGTTTTGGCAGAAAATATAAAAGACTACTCTGTATCCTTCCTAAGGATACAGACAACTAAGCAATATTACAGGCATATTTATTCCAAAATTGTTAAGTTCACTGAATAAACAGGATTAAAATTCGCTAAAGAAACCACTTGTTTTATAAAATATGAAGAATCTGAAAAATGTTACATGAAGGTTAAGAGACTATATTATGCTTTCGTACAGAAGAAGGATGCAATATTCTTTAAATATATGTGAAATTAACCATCTGTTTTTGTTTTTGTTTTTCAAGAAGATTATAATTGTTCACTTATCCATTCAACAAATATTGATTGGACATCTATCGTGCTAGGATAAAAATAAAGGATAAAAATAAGAACTGTTCTCATAGAACTTAAAATTCCTTGGGGCGCCTGGGTGGGCAGGTGGTTGTGCAGCGTCCGGCTGCCTTGGTGCAGTCTCACAGTTGCGTGCAGGTTAGGCCCCAGCATTCGGAGCTCTGTGTGACTGACAGCTCAGAGCCTGGGCGGCTGGCACCACAGCCTGCGACCACCTCCTCTCTCAGCCCTCCCCTGCTCCACGCTGTCTCTCTATCTCTCACAAAAATAAATAAAACATTAAAAAAAAAAAAGAATTAAAATTCCTTAAAAAGCCATCCAGCTTAGACCCATTATCTAAAAATTTAACAATTTTATAGAAAGAAGATATATAATTGATAGCTTTCATTTTCTTTTTTAAAATCCCTACCTAAAGATTATCCAGTATTATTCCTCATAATGAAAACTAAACTCTAGTGGCAAATTAAAAAGGACTAAAGTAAAAATAAAATAAGATTTTATTTAAGCTCTATATAATTTTAAATTTTTATCACATAATTATAAATTAAAACAATCTTTCTGGGGGGAAAAAAACAGGGCTTAATGACATTTGCCCCAAACTTTAAAACCACATACTTTAGTCTGGTAATTCCACTTCTGGGAATCATAAATGCAAAGGTTTGTACATAAATATGTGTATAACCATATTAGAGAAAAACAGGAAGAAAACAGATTTTTAGAATGGAAGAAGGATAAAACAATTACAGTTTAACACATAACTATTAAATAGTCATTAAAATGATGTTTGCTGAAAAATTTTAAAGTAAAATGGTGACCATATAATTTTAAGTGAAAAAAGCAAAATATAAAACTATATACCCTAAGACTAGTTATATTGAAATATCTATATGCACAGAAAAACAATCTTTAAGCATTTTTTAAACTATTAGAACTATAACAAAATATTAACAGTTGTTATTTCTGGGTGAAAAACTGAAATTTCAAAATGCACGCTCACATAGTCCAAGATTCTAAGGAATCCTATGGTAAAGAAATACATTTTATTTTAATTACCAATTAATTGTAAAACACATTTGACTTTTAATACACCAGTTGGTACAATCACCAATTCAGAAAGTCCACAAAAAGGAAACATTACATTTAAGTAAGTAGCTAACACTTATGGTCTCCTGAAATTAATAATGCATTATAATTGGTAATATTCCCATCTTAAGACATTTCTTTGAAACTTAAATATAACTAGGCAAATGTGATTTAGAAGTTTTAATTTCACACGCTGAAATCTTTCCTTAAAAGATGCTGTATCCTCAATTTACTATTAAAAAATGTTGACTATTCAGGCAGAGAAGGACAAATATCATATGTTTGCATGTACAGGAGGATTAGGAGGAACTTGACGGAGGAACAAGGGGGAGAAGCAGGGCGGAAATGGTGGGGGAAAGGGAGAGAGGCAAACCATGAGAGACTCTTGAATGCTGACAAAAACTGAGGACTGATGGATGTGGGGAGGAGGGGGGATGGGCATGGAGGAGGGCACTTGTGGGGATGAGCACTGGGTGTTATGTGGAAACTAATTTGACAATAAACTATTTGTAAAAAAAAAAATGTTGACTATTAACTACCAGCTTGATACAGGTTTTCTATAGCAAAGTAGTAAATCTGCAGAAATAATTTGGAGATATTTTTTGTAGATGTAATAGGCTAAAGGCAGAAGAGTAAAATTTAGCAATCCAATTATAGAAATGATGACTTCTCAGGAAAATTTTTACAATCTGAAGTAAAAAGCAATGTAAAAAAGTACTTTGACTAGGGCTAATCACTCTGGAGTTCATGAGTAACATCACAGTACACCATGGCCTCAGGCCAAGTAATAAAGTGCCAAATGGAAAATGGCTCAAGTCCACAGATTGTAAATACTGTATCAAAAGAAAATAAAGGAAAAAAGATCTTTCATTAGAGCAATTAAAAACGCAGTTGTAGTACCAGTTCCTCTGATGAATAAATCAGTTTAGCAATTCCAAAAGTGGACAGCCACTGTTTAAACACATTCTCTATTGGCAGTAGTTTTAAATTTTAAAAACTTACTGTATGTTTCTTTAGATCCTAAATTTTTTTAAACACTAAAATGTTTTTGGATAGTGTAGCTGGTTTATAACTCTATCACTTGAAATTTTCACATGTGGCATTTGATGATTATGCATTTACTTGATCCATTACATTATGTAAGAGTAGCCAATAAAACACAGATAAATACGAGATATTCATACAAATGTGCCCAAACCTTAGACCATAAATTTCAATGAAAAGCTTCTACTAATCCAACGTCAATCATTGATTATTCCATAGATCCATTTGTCAATTTATTCATACTAAATTAGCATGTTCTGCTACAGAACTTCTATAGAACCCTAAAGTTAAGCTATAAGTTCATTAGTGAGTTTGAAAAAGTTTTCAAAAAAAAATTAAAATCACATTAAGTTGCCTAAACTAGAAGTTAGTCCTTAGAGTTAGTGCCTAACTTAGGGCACTGTCTTCCACCTTAATTTACAAAACAACTGTGTTCTATAAGAAATAAGCAAGCATCTTCATCACTTGCGCTTTTGCTAACTACCATAAAGTTTAGTGGTTCAAATCAACACACATTTGATTATTTCTGACAATTCTAAGAGTTAACTGGGTGGTTCTTCTAGTCTGGGTAAACTTGGGCTGGGGTGGGATAGTCTAGCATTGTGTCTGACACATGTGTCACATGTCTGACAATTGGCAGGATGACTGAAAGGAGGGAATCTCAGCTAAGAGGGCTCACTTATGCTCCATATGGTATCTCATCTTACAGGAAACAAGTACAGATATCTTAGCAGAACAAATGCAGGGTTTCCAAGAGCCACAAGAAAAAGCAAGCCCCAAGTGCTTTCAAGTCGGCTTGCATCATGATTGCTAATATCCGATTAGCCAAAGCAAGTTAGCTACATGGCCAAGTAGAAATTCAAAGGGTGGAAAACCTGACTCCATCTCTTTTACGGTAAGAGCTACAAAGCTGCAGTGCAAAAGGAGCAAACAAAATTGTGGGAAAAATCTGCAGTCAGTTTGTGCAATCTACCACATTGCAAAATGCAGAAAGTATCTGTTCCACATGGTCCATGGCCAAATAAGTTTCCATAATAGCTCTCTTTCACACTTCTTCACATTAAAAAACCCTGAAAAGTCCTGCAGCAAAGAAATACAATTGGTTTTATTTAAGCCGGTACTTCCCAAACTTATTTGGCCACAAAATACATTTTACAAGGAACAGTCCTTTTTAAAAGTGAAAACCAAATGAGCAAAACAAACAACAAAAGTGAAAACAAACCTACTGATCTTTCCCCACTATATCATTCCACACAGTCTATTCCATTGACTTAATATCTTTTTAGTCTCTTTCAGTTTTTTGTTTGTTTTAGCTTACAGCAATTAAAACATTAATGACCAAGAGAACTTTCCCCACACAATGGGGAAAAGGGTATAAAACTATGCCTGGCTCTCTAACACGGCTCTAAGTTTTAAATAATGGTAATGTGTGAGCTTTTACAAGGGAGTATCTCAGAAGCAATACAACAAACTCAGAACGAAAAACTAAACGGGTGATATTACAGAAGCAAACGGAAAGACTAGTCACAAAGTTCCATTCTTCCATCAGTGCTCTCCTAAACTGTCAGAGAGCTGATCTGTAAACTTTCCTCAAGCTATAGCAAGATATAAGCACTCTCCTTATGATCAAGCAAACTTAAACAGCTCATCTCTTACCCCAATACAATGCAGGACACAGTGTCAATGCTTTGTTTCAATGCTCATTTTCCAGAAATATTAATATATTCAAAGAAACATTTCTTTCCTGAATGTTAGGCCCACTTGGGTGCTAAGAGAAAGTAACAGATGATCCCCCCCTCCCTTAAAAGGTAGCATCGGATGCCCTTGTGGTGACTTGACAGTGAACTATGCAAAGCATGTAAATGATGAAGAAAATGTAAAAGAACCTGAGGAAACACCAGGCATCATAACTTGAAGATTTTTTTAATTCTAAAATTAGCCTAGCTGACATCTTCTTATAAGACTAAACATGCGCACAATCGAGCAGTTGCACTCTTAGGCATTTATTTCAGAAAAATAAAAACTTAAATTTACACAATACGTGCAGATAAATGTTCATAGCAGCTTTATTCATAATCACCCAAAACTGGAAACAGCTCAGATATCCTTCAACAGGTGAATGACTAAGCAAACCATGGTACAGCCATACCATGGAATACGACTCAGCAACAGAAAGGAACAAACTATTGTTGAATGTAACAACTTGTATGAATCTCCTTGGAATTATGCTAAATGGGAAAAAACTAATATCAAAGGGCTGTATACTGTATAATTTGATTTATATAACATTTCTAAAATGACAGAATTTTAGAAACAGGTACAGAACAAGGTTAGTATGGTTATGAAACAGCAAAGCAGGAGATCACTGTGGTGATGGAACTATTCAGTAACTCAGTTCCGGTGACGGATACACAAAATTTTACAAGTAATAAAACTTCACAGAAGTAAACACACACACACATAAGTACAAGTAACACTGTGGAAGTCTGAATAAGATCAATGATTTTATCAATATCCTACTTGTGATATGTACTAATTGTTTGCAAGATGTTACCACTCCAGGGGAAAGTAAGTGAAGAATACACAGGATCTCCCTATAGTATTTCTTACAACTGCCCTGAATCTCCAATTACATCCATAAAAATTTCAATTAAAACTTTTTATTTTTAAGTTTAGCCTGGGCATGTTGTCTCTGCAGTCTCTGTTTCTTTCAGAATTTTTTTTTTTAATATTTTTTATTTATTTCTAGGAGAGAGAGAGAGACAGCGTGAGCAGGGGAGGGTCAGAGAGAGAGGGAGACACAGACTCTGAAATTGGTTCCAGGCTCTGAGCTGGCAGTCAGCACAGAGCCCGACGTGGGGCTCGAACCCACGAACCGCAAGATCATGACCTAAGCAAAAGTCGGACGCTTAACCGACTAAGCCACCCAGGCTCCCCTGTTTCTTTCAGAATTTAACTCAAAAAGCATAGTTAGCATGCAGTACAAATGACTTACATTTGGTACATCAATTGCTACTTCCCTCATAGCACTGGGCCTGACGTCATTCATCCCTTGTAAGAAATCATTCAGAGTAATCTTCACCAGCCCAGCCATCTTGCTATCAGAGAGGTTAGGCTGTTTCTTCAAGACTCTCCGTAAGGCATAGAGACCTGCAAAGAGAAAAGTATTACAAGATTTATCTTCTACCCCATAAATACAGATTGAACCATTACTAATAAAAATAATAATAAATCCAAACTACATACTTTTGGCATTTCAAATTGTTTGTGCTTGTGCGTATAAATGATGGTAGAAGGGTAAGGAGGGAGACTGAAAAATGTGGGAGATGAAGGCAAAAATATGCTTCTATACCCATCTCTGTGATACTGGGGCTGAGACTGCATTTTATTTTAGCTCCATGGTAGGCTTTGCCAATGCTAGAGCAAAGCTCCAGAGGGAGATAACAAAGCTGAAAGGGGAAGAAAGGACTCACTCCCTCCTATTTACATCCCATAGATTTCCTATACATTTGCTAGTCCTCTGACTGTCATTCTACCAACCCTTAAGGGACAGCAGCACCAAACTAGCAATACCACCTTCTAAGAGGTCTGAATCAGCCTTCAAATTATGAGACTACTCTTCAGGTATCTGAGTTACAGCTCAGCTTCGAGGTTTTAATAATCTCAACCTATTCCCTTTCTCCCTGCTCTCCCTAGACTTAGGAGTGAGAACGGCTTCCTATAGTTCCACCTGCCTTTCAATTACCTAGTTAATAATTTTATAATTGGTTATTCTTTATATTACATTTTCTCTGTAAAAATAACTAGCCTGGGTGGCTCAGTCCATTAAGCATTCAACTTCGACTCAGGTCATGATCTCACAGCTTGTGAGTTAGAGCCCTGAGTCTGGCTCTGCGTTGACAGCTCAGAGCCTGGAGTCTGCTTCAGATTCTGTGTCTCCCTCTCTGTACTTCCTTCACTCATGCTCTGTCTCTCTGTCTCTCAAAAATAAACAAACAAGCAAACTGCTATAGGTTTTATCTCCTAACTGGATCATGACAGAAATAACAATCACATGAGATGTCTTTAGAATTTCCCTTTTACTCTCTCCTGATTGTCTCTCTCTGTCTCTCCAAAATAAATGTTAAAAAAATGTTTTTTAATAAAAATTTTTTTTAAATGCTGACTGCATATTTTTGGTAAATTAGAATAAAACTTCCCTAAAAACAGTATTAAGGAATCAAGGTCTATATACAACTAAGTCAACAATAATGCAAATAAATAAGCAGAATTTGGGGCGCCTGGGTGGCTTAGTCGGTTAAGCGTCCAACTTTCGCTTAGGTCATGATCTCGTGGTTCGTGGGTTCGAGCCCGCGTCGGGCTCTGTGCTGACTGCCAGCTCAGAGCCTGGAGCCTGTTTCAGTCTGTGACTCCCTCTCTCTGACCCTCCCCTGCTCACGCTGTCTCTCTCTTTGTCTCCTAAAAATAAATTTAAAAACATTAAAAAAAAAAAAAAAAGCAGAATTTATCTTACCAGACATTAAGATAGACTACAATTAACAGTATTAAAAATAATGTATGGAGCACCTGGATGGCTCAGTCGGTTAAGAGCCTTAACTTTGGCTCTAGTTATAATCTCATAGTTCACGAATGTGAGCCCACATAAGGCTCTCTGCTGTCAGCACAGAGCCCACTTCATACTCTGTCCCCTGTTCTCTCTGCCCCTCCCCCATTCACATGCACACACACACACTCTCTCTCTCAAAAGTAAAAAGACCTTAGGGGCGCCTGGGTGGCTTAGTCGGTTAAGCGTCTGACTTTCGCTTGGGTCATGATCTCGCGGTTCGTGGGTTCGAGCCCCGCATCGGGCTCTGTGCTGACTGCCAGCTCAGAGCCTGGAGGCTGTTTCAATCTGTGACTCCCTCTCTCTCTGACCCTCCCCTGTTCACGCTGTCTCTCCTCTCTCTCTTCTAGAAATAAATAAAACATTAAAAAAAATTGTTTTTTTTAAAAAGACCTTAAAACAAATTTAAAAAATAAAAATAGTCTGTGAAAGTTATACAACTGGGGTTCCTGAGTGGCTTAGTTAGTTAAGCATCCAACTCTTGACTTTGGCTCAGGTCATGACCTCATGGTGCTTAGAGAGCCCTACATTGGGCTTGTGCTTAAGATTTTCTTTTTCTCGGGACGCCTGGGTGGCCTAGTCGGTTAAGCGTCCAACTTTCGCTTAGGTCATGATCTCGCGGTTTGTGGGTTCGAGCCCCGCGTCGGGCTCTGTGCTGACTGCCAGCTCAGAGCCTGGAGCCTGTTTCAGTCTGTGACTCCCTCTCTCTCTGACCCTCCCCTGCTCACGCTGTCTCTCTCTCCTAAAAAATAAATAAAACATTAAAAAAATTAAAAAAAAAAAAAAGATTTTTCTCTCTCTCTCTCTCTCCCTCCCTCTTCCCTACTCACATACACATTCTCTCTCTCTCTCTCAAAAAAAAAAAAAGTTATAAAACTAAAAAGACCGCAATGGGACATAGTTCAGAGTCAGATTCATACACATATAAATTTAATATATGATAAACCTGTGATAATATATCACAACTCAATGAGGGGAGAAAGCATAAGCTATTTACTAGTTGATAACTGAATAATGGAAAACTGGCTCATTGGGTGGATCCTTAGGCACTGTGCCTCTAATGAGTTTTCCTGGTAGACAATATTTCATACATGCTGTCTCAACTCATTTCTAGAGGAATTACACATGTCCTGTGCGACTTCACTAGGAGAGGACTCTAGGAAGTTTGTACCAGGCTTCCTCCACAATTTGCCCCATGAGCCTTTTCCTTTCGGTAAATATACCTTGTATCCTTTGTATTATAATAAATCAGAGCTGTCAGTATAACTCCATGGTAAGTCCTGTGACTCCTGCTGGTGAAGCATCAAACCTCGGAATGGTCGGTCATAAGGATCCCAAATATGTAGATAAATATAAATGAATAAATTGTATAAAACAATGTTTTGAGGGTAAAGAGAATCAAAGTGTTCTCAAAGTGTTTGAATAATTCTTGCATTAATCTTTGATAAGCCAAGTAAATATATTATAATATGTAGGATAAACACTAAGAAACAAGTTAAAATGTATAGCTAAAAAGGTAACAGGAGAAAAACAAAATAATAAAAAATACTTGCCTATTTCAAGAGAAAACAAGAAAAGAGAAGGGGGGGAGGACACAGAACCGATAGGACAAATAGACGAGAGGTTAAGCCTAACTATTTAAGATAGTACCCAAATTTAAATGTAGTATGAACTTGAATTAAGACTGACAGCATTAGATGGATTAAAAATATAAAACCCAAATTTGTGCTGTTTACAAAAGATGTATACTGAAAATATAGAGAAGACTGAAAGTAAAATAAAGAAATACCATGCAAACATAAAAATAAAATAGTGCTCCTTTATCTACTATCAAATAGACTTTAAGCAAGAGGTATTACTAGACATTTCAGGATAATCAAAGGGGCAAGCCACCAAAAATGTATAAAATTCTAAATTAATATATAGCTAGCAACAAAAGTTTCACAATATAAAAATCAAAATTAAGCACAGTGAAAGGAGACATGGACCTTACAGATTTATCACACTTCCCTCAGCAGTCAAAAATTATATATTTATAGACATTTTTAGAGAAGATATAAAAACAAAATTAACCCACTTATCCCTTTTTTTTAACAAATAGTTTATTGTCAAGTTGGTTTCCATATAACACCCAGTGCTCATCCCTACAAGTGCCCTCCTCCATGCCCATCTCCCCCCTCTTCCCCAATACCCATCAGTCCTCAGTTTGTTCTCAGCATTCAAGAGTCTCTCATGGTTTGCCTCACTCCCTCTCCCCTACTATTTCCCCCCTTCTTCTCCACCACAATCCTCCGTTAAGTTCCTTCTAATCCTCCTATACATACAAACATATGGTATTTGTCCTTCTCTGCCTGACTTATTTCGCTCAGCATAACACCCTCAAGGTCCATCCGTGTTGCTACAAATGGCCAGATTTCATTGTTTCTCATTGCCATGGAGTATTCCATGGTATAGATAAACCACATCTTCTTGATCCATTCGTCGTTGATGGACACTTAGGCTCTTCCCATGTTTTAGCTATTGTTGAAAGTGCTGCTGTGAACAGTGGGGTGCATGTGCTCCTATGCATCAGCATTTCTGTATCCCTTAGGTAAATTCCTAGCAGTGCTATTTGCTGGGCTATAAGGGAGTTCTATTGTTAATTTTTTGAGGAACCTACACACTGTCTTCCAGAGGGGCTGTACCAGTTTACATTCCCACCTACAGCGTAGGAGGGTGCCCGTTTCTCCACATCCTTGCCAGCATCTAGAGTTCTCTGATTTGCTCATTTCAGCCACTCTGACTGGCGTGAGGTGGTATCTCAGTGTGGTTTTGATTTGTATTTCCCTGATGAGGAGGGGTGCTGAGCATCGTTTCATGTGTCTGTTGGCCACCTGGATGTCCTCTTTGGAGAAGTGTCCGTTCATATCTTCTGCCCAATTCTTTACTGGGTTGTTTGGTTTTCAGGTGTGGAGTTTGGTGAGTTCCTTATAGATTTTGGATATTACCTTTATCTGATATGTCATTTGCAACTATTTTTTTCCCATTCCGTCGGTTGCCTATTAGTTTTATGGATTGTTTCCTTGGCCATGCACAAGCTTTTAATCTTGATGAGGTCCCAATAGTTTATTTTTGCTCTTGATTCCCATGCTTTTGTAACCCACTTATCCTAATTGGCATATAATAAAAAAAAATTTCCAAAATAGTAAAACAGCTTTCAAGTACACCTGGAAAATGTACCCAAACTGACACAGGCTAAGACACAAAGCAACAGTATATTTCAAGTATATTTCTTGTATATTTCAAGTAATAAAATCAGAAAGTGTATATTCTATGACCACAGAATAGCAAAATCAATAACAAAAAGTCACCAAAAAAAATATTTGGAAATTAATCAGTATATTTCCAAATAACTTATGGATCAAAAGAAAAAATCCAATAAAAATTGTTATTTTTAAAAACTAAGTAACAAAAATTTAACATGAAAATTTGTGGGATGCTGCTAAAGCTGTACTTAAAAAAACAGTAACAGGTATAACACACATATTAGGAAAGAAAAAGGACTGAAGTCAGTGAGGTCCTCATCTGGTAAAATGAACAATAAAATAAACCAAAAAATGAAAAACCGTAGGAGGGAAATAATAAAGAAAGAAGTTAATAAAATAGAAGACAGGTGGCTCAGTCGGTTAAACGTCCAGCTTCGGCTCAGATCATGATCTCACGATTGTGGGTTCAAGCCCCACATCGGGCTCTGTGCTGACAGCCAGCTCAGAGCCTGGAGCCTGTTTCAGATTGTGTGTGTGTCTCTCTCTCTGACCCTCCTTTGCTCTCCCTCTCTCTCTCTCAGAAATAAATAGAAAACATTTAAAAAATGTAAAAAATAAAATAAAACAGAAAACAAACATACAATTAAAAAATATTAAAATCAAGTGGTGCCTGGGTGGTTCAGTCAGTTGGGCATCTGACTTCAGCTCAAGTCATGATCCCACAGCTTGCAAGTTCGAGCTCCCAACTGGGCTCTGTGCTGACAGCTCAGAACCTGGAGCCTGACTCAGATTCTGTCTCCCTCTTTCTCTGCCCCTCTCCTGCTCATGCTCACTTGCTCTCTCTCTTTCTCTGTCTCTCTCTCTCAAAAATAAATTAAAAAAAATTTTTTTGCATTTTTTAAATTTATTTTTGAGAGACAGAATGAGACAGATCGTGAACTGGGGAGGGGCAGAGAGAGAAGGAGACACAGAATCCGAAAAAAGACTTCAGGCTCTGAGCAAGCATTCAGCACAGAGACTGACGTGGGGCTCAAACCCACAAACCGTGAGATCATGACCTGAGCCAAAGTTGGATACTCAACTGACTGAACCACTCAGGCACCCCCAAAATAAATAAATATTAAAATATACATATAGGTGCACCTGGGTGGCTCAGTCAGTTAAGCATCCAACTTCGGCTCAGGTCACGATCTCACAGTTTGTGGATTCGAGCCCCGCATCGGATTCTGTGCTGATAGCTAGCTCAGAGCCTGGAGCCTGGAGACAGGATTTTGTGTCTCCCTCTCTCTCTGACCCTCATTTGCTCACGCTGTCTCTCTCTCTCAAAAATAAATAAAACATTAAATTTTTTTAAATAAATAAAAAATAAAATATACATACATAGTAAAGCCAAGGTTTATTCTCTGAAAAGGCTAGTAAAACTGATAAACCTCTGGCAATGTGAAAAAAGACACATATTACTAATATCAAGATTGAAATAAGAGACATCACTACAGAACCTACCGATATTGAAAAGCTAATAAGGAGATACTAGAAATAATTTTATAGCAAATAATATGAAATTTCACATGAAATGAATTTCTAGGAGAAAATCTTCCCAAAATTAACATGCAAACAGAAAGAAAATATATAACTGAATATTCCAATAGCTATTAAATAAATTAATTCTGTAAGTAAAACTTTAAGCACAGACAAAATTCCAAACACAAATGGCTTCATTAAAAATGTTACTAAGTATTTAAGGATGAACATAATACTAAGCTTACAGTTGGGGCGCCTGGGTGGCTTAGTCGGTTAAGCGTCCGACTTTCGCTTGGGTCATGATCTCGCGGTTCGTGGGTTCCGGCCCCGCGTCGGGCTCTGTGCTGACTGCCAGCTCAGAGCCTGGAGCCTGTTTCGGAGTCTGTGTCTCCCTCTCTCTATGACCCTCCCCTGCTCACGCTGTCTCTCTCTCTCTCTCTCCTAGAAATAAATTAAAATATTAAAAAAAAAAAATACTAAGCTTATAGAAACTCTTCCAGAGAAAAACTAAGCAATTCCAAAATTGACTCATAAGGCCAGCAAAATTCTGTTCCTCAAATCTTAGTACTATATTATATGAAAAAAAATGATAAATGAATCTCTCTCATGGACATAGGTACAAATACCCTAAACAAAACATCAGCGAAAATGTAAATATATAAAGGATTATACATCATGATAAGATGGCTATGTCCAAGAATATAAGGTTGGTTTCACATTTGAAAATCAATCAACACTAATCTCCACATTAATAAAAAAAAAAAAAGAAACAATAGAATTATCTCAACAGACACAGATAATATGATTGAAAAAAATCAATATTAATTATAAAAGCAAACTAGGAATACACAGAAATTCTTTACCAGATTAGCTGCAAAAAACAGAGACTGAACATAATTCTTAAATGGAAAATATTAGAAACTTTCTCCCTAGGATCAAGAATGAGATAAGAATAACTGTTTTACTGCTTATATTAAATACTATTTTAGAAATCATAACCAGTGCAATAAGGCAAGAAAAAGAAATAATAAGTGTAGAGATTAATGAAATAAAACTGTCATTATCAGCAGAGTATATACATGTAAAGTTATATAACATAATCATATACATAGAAAACTCAAAGAATCTACATACACATTATTAAAATTAATAAGTAAATTTACAAGGCACATAGATACAAAGTCAATACACAAAAAGTTATTTTTCCTAGGTAATAGCAAGAAACAATTATAAAGTGCAATTTTGATACCACTTTTAACTACATTAAAAAAAAAAAAAAAACCTAAATGCCAGGGCACCTGGGTGGCTCATTAGGTGAACTGTCCAACTCTTGATTTCAGATCAAGATCATGATCTCCCTGTCGTGAGATCAAGCTCCAGGCTGGGCTTGATGCCAGACGTGGAGCCTGCTTAAGCTTCTCTCTCCTCCACTTGCGTGCACACTCCCTCAAAACAAAAAATAGACTAACTTCAAATCTAAGTCATCAAATATATACATATATGTATATATATACACACACACATATATATATTCATAGACAACACACACACAAACACACACACACACACACACACAATGAAGTTTACCCCTTAACATTTCATTGCTAAAGCATGAATGTAATAATTTTTATTTAGAGCTCTTTATCAAAATAACTAAAACCATGATAACAAGGTAAATCAGTAAAAAAAAAAAAAAGGCTCTGTGAATTGTTTACACAGAAGCCTTAATCAGTCTAAGGATCAGCGAGGACTTACTAAGTTGACTAATGTGCAAAATATACTATTTTGCAAAGTATGGATTGTATATATGATTTACCAGTCCTCACAATAAGTTTTCATTTGTCAGTATATGTTTATACAAATGGATGTTTGATACAGGAGTGGGGGTGAGAAAGAAGAACAGGACTTGAGGACAGATAAAAACATTTCTTATGTTTAATTAATCTGAAAGTATTTTTTAAAAACCTCTCGATAAGAGAAGCACTATGCTGTACCTGTATTACTTACTTGCTACCTCAGTTACAGTTCATATTAAAGCAAAGCAACTATCAAAATATTATATCATAAAGCCACATAGAAAATATATATGCATTGACCGTAAGTTACTCTTTCATAGGCACTCTTCTTCAAAATTAATTCATCTATTCACTCATTGAAAATATTCACTGAGTACCTCCTAAACATAATGTATTCAACATTATATATTGAGCTCTTATATGTAAGAGTACACAAGAACAAGAAGCAGAAAGGCCTCTCATAGTGCTAACAATCTAATAGAGAAGACACATAATAACATGTATTATAAACTGTGCTAAGTACTTCGACATGGAAAGAACAAAGTGGTATAAAAACACATGTCAGAGACATCTAACCCAGTTTTCTGGGATTAGTGACAGTTTAAACAACCCTCACAAAAATCATGTAGTGTATTCTTTTACTTCACAAACGAGGACAGACTAAAATGTGTGCCCAACTTCAAGTCATAAGACCTGAAAAATGAGTTGATCTTAAACTGAGAACATGAGAACTGGGGCCATAGAGGCATCAGAGTACTAGAAGCAGAAGAAATAACATGTACAAAGGCCTTTGGGGGCACTGGGATGGCTCAGTTGGTTAAATGCCTGACTTTGGCTCCGGTCATGATCTCAGGGTTCATGAGTTCAAGCCCTACATCATCTGTCTCTGTGCTGACAGCTCACAGCCTGGAGCCTGCTTCAGATTCTGTGTCTCCCTCTCTTTCTACCCCTTCTCATTCGCCCTGTGTGTCTCTCTCTCAAAAATAAACAAACATTAAAAAAAAAAAACCACACACACAACAAAAGACAAAAAACAAAGGTCTTTGGACAAGAATGAACATAACTGTAGAGATTATAAGACCTTGTTGAAATATAAAAGAACTTAGAAATATAAAAGAACATGTTTTAAATAAACCTAAATCCAGCTCCATTAATTTATTTGTAGATAATGGGAAGATAAAACATTATCCCATCTGAAGCACTGTCAGAAATGGAAAAAGAACAAAAATGGAAAATTACAGATTTGCAAAAGCTATAAAAGCTTAAGAGGTCCAGGAAATTCCTGCCATAGGCCTTCAGATTATTTCCCAATCTAGGGTTCCATAATTCTAGATTCTATACTGAGCTACTCTATTTTATACAATTGCTATTTGAAAATAATGTACAAGCTAAAACAGAATTTATATGAATTAAATGTTAAATGTATATATGACTTTACAAAGATTAAAGATCCCTGGAGCTATCATATTACTGCAACCAATCTTCTGTGGTACTAGCTCTGCCACTAGCTCAGGAGTCACTTTACATAAAACTTTGCCTCTTTGGTCATCTGTTATCTCACTTACCATTACATGGAAAAAATAAAATGTATTTTATATAAATTATTTTTCAGATTTTTAAATGTTTATTGGACATCAACCATTCTTAATGAGGCCATATTAGAATCTATGCCAAGAAATTAAATTTTTAAAAACACATGTATTTTTATAAACCAGAAGTAAGCAATTAACTAGAGGAGCAAATGGACACATGTACACCATCAGTGAATATAGCTTAGGGCAAGCAATCTGTGACATTTCCTTTCCTTACTAAGTTTAAAGTTAATTTTTAAATGTAAACAAAAACAGAAGCAATACTTCTATGTTCTTAAGAAACACAACTTTGAGACAAAAAACAGGTGTAGCTAATTAAACAATAAATTTGTCATTTTGTTTTAATTATTTTATTTTCCAATGCTCTCAAAACTTTGAGAATGGAAAACAAGACACAATGAAGAAAAGTCAAAATGCTCCAGGCAAACCTAATACCAACACGTCTTTCCGGTCTAAAACATGTTTCCCCTTAAGCCCCACATCACTACCTAGATATAATCATTTCTGGATACGAGCAATTATTCTAAATTCATGTTCTTCAAAACCATCTGCTCCAGATTCAGTCAACAAACATCATCTTGTCCCACACATATGGAATCCAAAATTTTATACTCTATGCTGACTAAATTATATTATTTTTGAGACTGCATTTAAATTGCTTCACTGGAAGCTAACAATTAAACTGATCACAGGACTAATGCTTTTCAGAATTACTACCTACCCTACAGACATTTAATTATGTGAAAAAGTAACATGAAACATGGCATCTGGATCTCAGATTTGAATTGTAAAAGTTGAACATAAAATTTCCTCAGGCACATGATGACAAAAAGCAACTATAACAAAATCTATGTCTCCTTTTTTAAAACATATTTTCTTCAAAATATCCAAACTAGAGAAAATTTCTGTTTTAGCTGGAGTCTTTACTCTTCCTCAACTTAATATTAAATATACACAAGGTGATAAGTATCACTTGATATATCACTGGGAGAGTTCCATTTCTCACTGCTCGTTAATAGAAAAGAAATCAAACAAAATACCCTCAAAGAGGGTATTGTGGTTCTTGCTTTATTTATATTTCAAATGTTTGGTGTAACGTAAGCGGACTGCAGGAGCCAGGTCTATTCAGAAGCCACTATCACTTTCAAAAGTTGCTTTTAAAAGTAATGGCACTACAGAAAGCACACTGGTTTCAAGATTCAAATCTTGGGCCAAGATTTCACTCACTGCTTGAGCCTGGATAGATCACAGAGTCTATCCTCATCTGTGAAAGAAGGGAACGTACTAAATGATTTCTGAGAAGGACTAGTTCTAAAACATCAGGATTAATTCACTTCACTAGTCCCAGGTTTAACAAACTTTCCTAAAAATATAGTTTTTAGTTTCAAATTTTTAATATCAAATTATTTATTTACTTGGCTTACCCAAGCTCATTAAATGCTGAGTTTTAAAAAAAGGGTGGGGGGGTTGGGGGTGTCTGGGTGGCTCAGTAGGGAGTCTGACTTCAGCTCAGGTCATGATCTCACGGCTTATGAGTTTGAGCCCCACATTGGGCTCTGGGCTGACAGCTTGGAGCCCGGAGCCTGCTTTGGATTCTGTGTCTCTTTCTCTCCGCCCCTCCTTCAAAAAAAAAAAAAAAATTAAAAAAGATAGTTGAATAGAGTACAATTGTTCTGCCAAGACAGGCTGAAGATCTATGGCTTGGTGGACTAGAGCAGGCCCAGACCAGAAAGGAGGAACCAGGAAAATAATGATGGAATATAACCTGATCTGGTTTCGACGTAAAGAGGAAAAGAGGGCACAGATATGGCAAAGGCAGAGGGCAGGCCAACTATATTCATCCCTTTTTTATGGAAGGTACAAAATGCTAAATAATAACATTAAAATTGAAAAAGTAATTCACAAGCACTATCTCTGTTCCCTCAACTTTCAATCACCCCTCAATTTATTGCAATCTAGTAGCTAGCAATAGGATGCCACTAGAATTGCTCTCTTCTAAGGCCACCAGGACTTCCCAGATAAGAAACTAAGCAACTGATGTTACTGTAGTCAGTCTCTAATACTGCTGTTCCTAGCTCCACTATTTATTCTCTGTGTGATCCTGGGAAAAGTACCTTAGCCTCTCTGACCTAAGTCTCCTCACCTATAAAATGAAGATAACTTTTAAAGGACACAGTGAGTAAAACATGCATGAATACAAGTTAAGGCACTTCAAACAATGGCTGACACACTGGATTAGTGGTAACTAATATAAACTATTTCTAACTACTTCTGCTCTGAAATCTTCCCTTATCTGAGTCAACATTTTCTTTCAGTTCTCTTCCCATCTCTCTATAGCCACTCCCCAATCCCTCCTCTCTCCTCATTATCATTCTAAAACCTCCCTCATGACTCACAAATACCCAACACACTGCACTCTACCTGTTATTCTGGTACTCTTCCTTAGGCATTCTGAGCTCTAAGAGGAGAGGGTCCAGGTCTGTCTTGTTCAAGGGGGCAGTCCCAGCACTTAGTACAGTGTCTGGCTCAATAAATAAATAAATGAATGAACTCCACTCACTCTAAATGATTTCATTCATTTCAATGAATCTAATTGCTGACAGCTCCCCAATCTAACCAAGACTCTCTTCATCCCCAAACCTGCAATTCAAATCCTGCAGCTAAGACAAGGTAAGAATAACAAGGGGTGGGAAATGGAGGGCAGAGTGGGCAGAAGAAGATATACCAATAGTCCAGTTAAGAGCAATTGAAACAATTTAGTTTCTTTAAAAGCTCAAATTCTGAATAAATGTTGAAAATCAAGCTGACAGGATCTGATAAAGAGTAAAATAAATAAATAAACACATAAGTCTTAGAAATATCTTATTTAGATAGACTTATTTTACTTTTGTAATTGCTTTAATTAGGAAGAAAACCTTTCCTCAAGTTCCCTACATTTATACTCGTGGCAAGACAAGAAAACTTTCCACTAGTGAGGTATTTAGTATACATCACTGAGAGCTTAAACAGAATCAAAACTATCTCCTGTTTTTCTGAAACAAACCATTCAGCTCCAGTCATTTCAAATAAAAAGCAAAAGTAATATTAAGATATTCAATTCACTGACCAACAACAGAAAAAATCCATCTCTTAATCTACAGTATTTATGTAGTTTTTCCTAGCATCACAAATAAAACTATCATTACATTTGAGAATTACAAAACAGATGAGAAAATTCATGGTTTCATGAGATTTTTACTGCATAATTACCACTTATTATCCAGCTGCAATAATAAAGACAGTATCTATTACAAAATGCATTGATGAGAGAGATGATCATAATATATAGTATACCGATTTAATTTTGTTGCTCTACTACTGGCCTGCAGCAGACTCAAACGCTGGGCGGCAATGGTAGGAAAGAAACTGTGACTCTGCCTATGTATGATAGGAAAGCTCCCAAATTCAGCAGGAAATCTGGCAGGGGGAGACCTCAAAACAAGTCCTAACAAACTATCTCTAGTTTACATTTTTAAAAAAATTTTTTTTAAATGTTTATTTTTGAAAGAGAGAGAGACAGAGCACGAGCAGGAGAGGGGCAGAGAGAGAGGGAAACACGGAATCAGAAGCAGGCTCCAGGCTCTGAGCGGTCAGCACAGAGTCTGAGCAGGGCTTGAACCCATGAACCATGAGACCATGACCTAAGCCGAAGTCGAATGCTTGACGGACTGAGCCTCCCAAAGAGCCCCTCTAATTTATGTTTCTTATTGATTAACAAGACATTTACTGATCCAAATTCAGGAAAATTACTTCTCTAGCAAGGTAAAGGATTCTGCCAGATTTCTCTAATATCTCATGTATTAGGATAACCAAGAATATTTCATAAAACACCAGTATTGCCAAAATCTAAATAAGCTGCTACTAGAGAAATGCACAAATATATACAAAATACGATTTTATTTTTTAAAGAGAGAAAGCAACACTTAAACAAGGGTCCGTATAAACCATAGTCGCTGCAACCAGACCATATTTTTAAATCTCATAAGAACTCTTTAAAAAAATATAATACCCCTGGTAAGCAGGCGAAGAAGCAATTCAAGAAATTAAATGGGCAGTGTAGCATCTGAATCTACAGGTCACCATAAGCTTTCCACAAAACCCTATTACTTCCTTGGATTTAAATACTAAATTTTTGTAGAATCAATATTTTAATTCTAACTTAGAAAACAACATTGGCAGAACTCAGAAAAAATGGTGAAAAATTTTAGAAAAATCCTTTCATAAGAGCTGGACTGTTACATACTTGGTACATAGTAGATCCTCCATAAATTCCTGTTGAAATAAGCTAGTGAGGGGTGGGAGAGGGGAGTATGAGATATAAATATCTCAGAATTCTGGTACAAGACAGATAAAATTTTCCATCTCAGAAGAAGTTATGTTATAGTAATTAGACTGTATTATTACGAGGTCTACTTAAGTGTGATAATGACAAAATCATTGTTTAAATAAGAGTTTTAATTCTTCCTGTGATGCTATCTTATCAGGGCCCAAATATTTGGTATGAACATGTTGAAATGATGTGTAATCAACATGGATGCTAAAGATAAATTCTTAGAATGTGAAGCAAGTACTTCCTTTCACTGTAAACAAAATGACTGAGTCCACTTCTTGAAGAAATCAAGCTCTATTTATATTCACTCTCCTGAAATGGCACAGGCAGCCTTAGAAGGACAAGTTTATAATAAATCCCTATATTTGGAAAACATTGTTGCTAAGCATCTTCCAACATTCAGCAGAGTTTATATAATTCATGTCTCTGCTATATAATTAACATTTCATGTTTTTCAAAAAAGTGTGGTATGTTGATCTATGTTGTTAATTTAAAACATTATAAATTTTGAGGGAATTAATAAAAGGCTATGCAACTAATTAATTAGAAAGGCAGTCTAATCCTAGTAAGAATACAAACACAGACATTAAATGTCAGGATGTGTCAGAGTTGAGCTTGTAAACAACTTGTCCACTTGAGATAAAACATTTCAAAATGCAGCTGCCCTTTGCTTAAAAAGGTGAGCTACAAAACATTAGGCTTTGGAAAAGTCACAACGTATCAAACCACACTCTAGCCCCAAAATTAATTATAAAAAATATATATAACATTTGAAAATAAGTTTTGCACCCAATCCTCAACATTAAACATTATATCTGCTCAGATAAAAGATCCAAGTGTTGAAACCAACACGATTATAGTATTTCCAACTTTCATATTATGGAGACAAAGTTAAAAGATATAGAAAATATTTAATAATACTGAAATAAAAGATTAGAACTGAGATAAGCACACTGTAGAAGATGTAGTATCACTCTTACAAACATCTGTGCACCACTCTTTGTTAAAACTGGCAAGGATTCCCTGACTAGAAGGCAGTCCAGGAAGGAGAACCATCAGACAGCCAATGCACAAAAAACTCAAAGGATACACCGGTCCACAAATCTTAAGCAAGCAAACATTCTAGGAAAAACATATGTCTGTATTTTTATTTATATTCTTTTTAAAAAAAATTCTTTTTTTAGTTTATTCATTTTTGAGAGAGAGAGAGACAGAGCACGAGTGGGGGAAGGGCAGAGTGAGAGGAAGACAGAATCTGAAACAGGCTCCAGGCACTGACCTGTCAGTATAGAGCCTGATGCGGGGCTTGAACCCACAAACCGTGAGATCATGACCTGAGCCGAAGTCAGATGCTTAACCAACTGAGCCACCCAGGCGCCCCATGTATTTTTATTTATATTCTTAACTGTTCTTTTTTTTTTAATGTTTTTTATTTATTTCTAGGAGAGAGAGAGAGAGACAACATGAGCAGGGGAGGGTCAGAGAGAGAGGGAGTCACAGACTGAAACAGGCTCCAGGCTCTGAACTGGCAGTCAGCACACGGGGCTCGAACCCACGAACTGCGAGATCATGACCTAAGCGAAAGTCTGACGCTCAACCGACTAAGCCACCCAGGCGCCCCTTTTAAATGTTAATTCTTAACTGTTACCTTAATTGTAACTTTTCTATCAACATGGTCATTTTTAAATTTTATTCAGAACCATTATGTATACCTACAAGACAAATTTGGACACTTATTTCCTCCTAGAGAGTTATATGATACAGTTTGGAATAGTGGGTTACTATCACATAAAAACTCTAGGAAAAACCCAACACTATCAGAGGTAGCCAGAGATTTACAGTCTCTAAATTTATCCAGTTATTTAACCAGTTACAGAGAATCTCCAAAAATCAGAGTTAGTAGACGAAGATCAGTGCTTCTCAAAGGGTAGCCCTTGGACCCACAGCAATGATATTACCTACAACTTGATAGAAATGCAAATTTTGGGGCCCCACCTGGACCTAATGAACTAGTAGTATGGGGCCCAAAATTGTGTTTTAACAAGCTCTACACATGATTCTTACAAAGGTTTAAACTGGAGAACCACTGGCCTAAATGATTCAGAATACTTCTCACAGGCAACTGCAAAACTGGCTGCTTCAAACTCAGTTGGGAAACATAAATACTGGCTCCAGTTCTCTATTTTCCTTAATTACATATGGAGAGGGAATGTGTGTGTAGCTTCCCAGGTGAACCTGATGCATGAGGCTTAAGAACCTGTCCTAAGTCAGCAGCTTTCAAATGTGTTCCCCAGACCAAGAGCATCAGCTGGGAACTTGTGAGAATTTACTGGCACTGGCCAAGACTGAATCAGAAACTCTGGGAGTAGAGAGGCGCCTGGGTGGCTTAGTCGATTAAGCGTCCGACTTTCGCTTAGGTCATGATCTCACGGTTTGTGGGTTCGAGCCCCGCGTCGGGCTCTGTGCGGACTGCCGGCTCAGAGCCTGGACCCTGTTTCAGTCTGTGACTCCCTCTCTCTCTAACCCTCCCCTGCTCACGCAGTCTCTCTCTGTCTCCTAGAAATAAACATTAAAAGAAAAAAAAAAAGAAACTCTGGGAGTAGAGCACACCCAGCAATAGTTTACTAAGTCTCCAGGTGATTCTGATACATAATAAGATCTGAGAAACTCTGCTCCAAGTGATCCGTCCTGAAATGGGGACATATGAAATGAATGTGATTTCATGGAAAAGAGTAAGTAATAGAAAGAGACAGAATTAACTATGTACTTATGAATACATTTCCTGAGGCTAGACTTTCTCACTGTTCTCACAAATCTGGAAGTTAAAGTATCTTACTTTCTAGTTATGCCAGTGAACATTCTCAAGCTGTCCATTTAAGCATAGTACAACTGGTGAACAATGAAAATGCTTCCTGAACAGCACAGGTTTTAAATAAAATACAAAGTCCATAGCCAGGGCCACAGCTGAGAAAGCTTGTCAGTAGGAAGCCAAAAATGGACTGAAATTTTCAAGAAAATAGCAGCACTTATTTAAGGATTCACAGAACACTTACACCTTGTTTACTACTACCTATAAAAGTAGCAATAACCACGGGGAGTTGTTTCCTCAGCACAGACACGGATTTCTGAAGTTACCAGAGGAGAGGGGGAGATGAATCTCACAGGAGTTTAAAAAGAAAACTGATTCAACTCTCAGGTTAATAAACATTTTTATTGCTCTCCAAGGGGAGTGGGGTGGTACTTAACTCTCATTAAGTCTCCCAGCTTTCATATACACTTGTCAGATCAAATACTTATTGAGCACTTACTATGTACCAGAAATTATTAACACTACCTCCAAATATTAAGGTATTATCATGATTCTTTTTTTGAAAAACAGTGATTCTAGGGGGTACCTGGGTGGCCTAGTCAGTTGGGCGTCTGACTTCGGCTCAGGTCAAAATCTCACAATTCATGAGTTCAAGCCCTGCGTCAGGCTCTGTGCTGACAGCTCAGAGCCTGGAGCCTGCTTCAAATTCTATGTCTCTCTCTCTCCCTGCCTCTTTCCCACTCATGCTCTCTGTCTCTCAAAAATAAACATCAAAAAAAAAACTTTTTTAATAAGATCAGCGATTCTAACTTTGTGTATAATTCTAAGATCAATGTAATGATTGTAACTGCTTCTGTTTGCCCAAGGAAACTACGTGTTTAAAAAAAAAAAAAAAGGACCAGTTCAAACTTCCCTAGGCAGTTATTTTAAAAGACTAAAAACAGAGGCGCCTGGGTGGCTCAGTTGGTTAAGCGTCCGACTTCAGCTCAGGTCATGATCTCATGATTCATGTGTTCGAGCCCCGCGTTGGGCTCTGTGCTGACAGCTCAGAGCCTGGAGCCTGTCTTTGGATTCTGTGTCTCCCTCTCTCTTTGACCCTTCCCTGCTCATGCTGTCTCTCTCTCTCTCTCAAAAATAAATAAAAGACTAAAAACCCATTCAAATTATTCCCTCCTAATAATCTCTCTAAAGTTAGGTAGGATGCAACATTAAGTGCTCAATTCTTTTTATCGATAACTAGGAGAGTAGTTCAAATTTATCACATAGCTGAATTTATCCTTCCTATGCTCAATACACACATTGTAATATATGGAAATACCCCTGGGTGTCCAATTTGTGGGATACATTTATGCCATTCAATAGCACTTGGAGTGTAATTCTATTTTTAATCCTTACTGAGTTTTAGAGTTGTTTTATCTTTCCTTCTGAGTTGCACTATTAGCCAAATTTATAATTTACTCATGTCAAATCTGTAGTCAGAAATTACAAAATTGTTTCAATGACAAAATGCACTTAACTTCACAATTGACCTAAGCTGGCTTTTGTTATTATTTCCAAGAATGCCATGAGAGAAAGCCCCAAGTAATCACTTAACTTTCAGTTATTCAGACAAACAGGTACAGAAGAGAAAACAATGAGGGACAGAAAGGCCAGATATATGAACAAAGTAGCTAATAAGGCTAGGCCACAGTTAGTGACTTGGATATTTCTTTATTTTCCCCCTTCCTTTTTCTAATCCTTCCTATCCTTTCATTCTGTTTTCCCATTTCTTTCCTGTTCTCCCTTTTAGCTAGGGAATGTCATATTTACAGGGCACTTAGATACCATCTACCATAACCCCCTCAATCTACAAATGGGGAAAACTAAGACTCAGATAAGGCAAAGAACTTGACAGAAGTCTGTCCAACTCTCAAATCCATGTTCTACTATAGCCCCTGCCATTTTAGAAAAATGCCTTGCAAAAAAATTCTAGTACCCTGATCTTAAACCTGATTCTGCTATATAAAGAATGACACTACATAACACAACATACACTAGTATTTAAGACAGTATACACAAAACCAAATATTTTCCCTACACTTTAATTATAATGCTGATGTTTTTTAAATTTACTTTCTCATAAACTAATTCATTGCTAGCCTGGGGGGAAAAAGATCAATACTTAAAATTTGAAATTACTATTATGTCACATTAAGAGAAGTTAATATTTATTTACTGTTTGAGTGTGCACGTATATCCCACATACATACAGACACAACTTCAGGTTGGAGGCCCCTCTCCATCCCACCTTCTGATCCTTTCACAACTTTTTCACTTAAATGTATGAAACTTACATTTCATTTAAATGTAACATCAGATCTCTCAAATCTTGTCATTTTCCTAAAGTTCTTGGGGGTACTACAGTGTCTATGAAAGCAGATGGTCTTCTTTACATCTAGTATGTAAATTACATTATCACAATCCCCCTTAATGTCTCAGGACATAACTTAATTTCTGGACTATTCTTACCTGTGAAATAAAAAATTAAGTCAAAAAGCCTTATACCACTCTGACAAAAATGTGTGTTTTATGATTTAATTTTGATGTAGAACCTAGATTGGTAATAAAATGACCTTAAGGTTAAATCCTAACTCTACCACATACCAGCTGCAAGACCTTCCTCAGTCTATCTGATACTTACGTGGAAGGGCTGGTGTGAGGATTGGTTGAAAGAATCTTTATTTACCCTCTCCCACCTTCTTATTCCCCTCATTCTGCCTGTAGAACTCTTTTTCTTTAAGCTTCTTCTTAGATATCACTTCTTTTTACATAACCACAGCACTCCTTTCCCCACAGAAGTTACTACATCCTCCAAAGTTTTAGAAGTACATATCTTACTGTGTTAAGTAGTTATTCACAAATCCCTTTCCTTCATCAGATTGTGTGTTTCTGGACAGCAAGGTTCCCAGAGTCTTCTAGAGTACATGAATGTATTAGAAAGTAAAAATAAAAAAAAAATGCCTGATAAAATATAGTGAAGAATGAATCCTCCTCTAGATAGTCCAAAGAAATGCCTACGTTGTTAATTCAAACTCTTCATTATCACCTAACTGAAGGAAGCAAATTATCCATTGATACTTCTGCATTTTGATCACTAGGGAATTCATTTCCATGACTACATCTATCATTTCTTGTGAAGCACAAGAAACTAGATAGAAAGGGATCTGTCCTAGACCAATGTACCAAAAGAATGTTTAGCCTCCCCCAACTGCGTGTCCTCTATCATGGAAATTCTGACAAGGATGAAATAGAATAAAAGCTGATTTTCTCCACCAAAAGTAAGACAAAGACCCCTAAATAACTCTTTCAAGTTTTCTTTTTCAGCTTGTTCTATATTCTCTTCCCTGCATATATGGAGCCAGATTAGAAAGATAAAAGGACTAATGGAAAGATCTTCAAAGTCTAATACCTTAGATTAACTGTGAATCAATAATTTGGAAGTAAAAGTTACCATATTTCTATACTAAAACTCTAAAATAACTAAAATTCCAACTAAAAAATTCAATTTTTTTTATTACCTAAGCTGGCTAAACTTTCTTTAAAATACCTCTTGAAAACACTGGGTCGGCAAACTGGAATGAGAGAAAACAATGCAGTAAAAAATTCCATCTAAAGTATAAAAGGACCTAGAAACATATGCCCACACAAGAAATGGGAATAAATTTAAGGAACCTAAGATTACTGGCAAACCAGAGATGCTCTGAGCTATATGCCCAGCTTTTCAAGGTTATCAGAAAATAAACACATCTTCCTGAGACCAAAAAACAAACAGAAACAGAACAATAAAAAACTATTACATATTTTCTCAATAAATTCTTATTTCAATAGCTTATAAAAACTGACCTGATTTGAATACATTTTTCACAGATAAAATTACTCTGTAAAATTACACAGATGTTAAAAGGTCTTAGTTAAGGGCTTTCAAAGTAACTACGGTTATGGCATGGTGAAGTTCTTAAAGTCAAAAAGCCAACTGATTAATAACAGCCCTGACACATTTTCAGACTTAAACATCACCATGACATACACTGAGGCATAGAATTCCTAGGTTTTGCTAAGTACTTTTTCAACAATTCAAGAACTACAAAGCTTCTCCATAAGGAAAATTTTGATCCTCCTGTAAGCACTTCTCCCTGATTTTCACAGCACAGTATCAATAAATATTAATGCCATTAAAGCATCTTAAAGTGTGTGTGTACTTGGGAAAAGTGTAAAAGGATGTATGCTATAAAAGTGATTACCTTTAGGAGGTAAGATTAAGCATAATTTTAATAGGTTTCTGATTTATCTAGTTTTCAATATATATTTTATGATTAGAAATAATAACCTATTTCCATTTAGATATAAGATGTAAATTATTAGTATGTAAGTAAACCACCTTTATGAAGCCCATCAATACAGACTCACAGCAGCAAAGCACTCTCACCTGCTTCATTACACAAGGCTTTCAAGTCCGCTCCAACATACCCATGAGCACTATTTGCCAACTGTAGCAGCTCAGCTTCCGTGAGCGAGTGGGGTGCTGTTCGAAGAAGTTTCTGGAGGATATCTAGCCGATCCTCAGCATTAGGAACTCCAATCTCAATCTCTTTATCAAATCGTCCAGGTCTTCGCAGTGCAGCATCTAAGGCCTGAGGGCGATTTGTGGCCCCAAGGACCAACACTTGTCCTTCACTTCCTTCCTAAAAAAATGAGAATAAATTTCATAACTTTTAAAAGTAATAAATATATATTGGCACTGGCTTTATAGGTCAGATGAATATAACTGCCCAGACTGCTTAAGTCCCACTCTTCACACTTTTATTTCTCATCCCATATCTTCCTAAGTTCACCCTAAATACTCCCTCACCTAGAAAGTTTTCAATAATTACCTTTCCAACTATAGTAAGTGACATCTCTCACACTTTCAGCATCTGAATTTCACCATTTTCATGAATAAGAAAATATAATATCATACCATATATTTGTCCTCATTTGTCCTTTCCTTCCCATTGTTCTTTGAAAGGAAACACTACTGGGGCACCTGGGTGGCTCAGTAATTTAAGCATCCAACTTCAGCTCAGGTCATGATCTCGTGGTAAGTGAGTTCGAGCCCCGCATCAAGCTCTGTGCTGACAGCTCCGAGCCTGGAGCCTATTTCAGATTTTCTCTCTCTCTCTCTCTCTCTCTCAAAAATAAATAAATAAATAAATAAAAGCAAAGACTATGACCTTTGAACAAGGTCACAGTCTTGAACAATAGAACAAGACTTATTATACAGCTGTCGAAGAAATCTTCACATACAGACTATGCTTATTTATTTTGATAAATGTTTAAATTCCTAGAAATTTATGGATTTTTCACATGGGAATGAATTTTTCTTAATGTTTATCTTTCAGAGAAAGAGAGAGAGAATGAGCAAGGGAGGGGCAGAGAGAGGGAGACAGAATCCGAAGCAGGCTCCAGGCTCTAAGCTGTCAGCATAGAGCCCAACACAGGGCTCAAACCTATGAACCATAAGATCTTAATCTGACCCAAAGTCAGACGTTTAACTGACTGAGCCACCCAGGTGCCCCAGGAATGAAATTTAAAACAACAAATTATAAAAAAACATAATGATCAGCCACCTGTGGACGTTATCCAACATTCTATTCTGATGACCCAAGTGTAATACAAGCTTAACTGAAACATGATTCAAAGTAAGAAAACTCAAACCTGTTCAATTACACTAGATGTGCCAACAGAAATGCATGGATTACGATAAAATCTATGAATTATGAATCTAGGCCCTTAAGCATTTTCACACTAAAACATCAGTGTCCGATGCTTCCAGTCCTGCCCACAGGAAAGAACACCAGTCCAGAGCAGACTTATTTCAGCAGCAGAGAAAGCAGAATGACATAGTAATTAAGATCCTCCAACACAAAGCCTTCTATCTGTTTTCATATTCCTCAAAACTCTTCTAATTATCATATAGCTCTCAATACATATTTGCCTTCAAGATGAAAACATTCATCCATAAACAAAGATACCTGGTTGGCTTAATAATTATATTCTTATTGTAAATAGACAAAACTGGCATCCCAGTTTATGTATGTCTCTCGTGAGTGTTGTTATTGTGATCAGTCCTCAGAGCCCTACCTGCTCCAACATGATAACATTACAGAATTTTCCAATTTTAAAGATGCAAAAGCAAACCTGGGACATGGTCACACCTAGTTACTGCACCTAAACTGAAAACGAGGTGGGCATCCAGCCTCCTCCAGGTTTCAACTCTTCTCTAATGTTACTGTTAAACTTATAACCCATGTTAGCATATAATGGAGACTTAAAAGCCAACCTTCACGTTATTTTCACATGTTTAGTTTTTACCAACAGCTAGTGAAAACCAAAAAGTTCTAAAAGACCAGTTTTTCAATGTGCAAAAGGACTTGGGACTACATGATTTCTAAAATTTCTTTTGTTTCTAACATTTTATGACTCTACAAAACATGTTATTTACAATCCTGCATAATAAATGTATTCTTCTGGTGAATGGCTGTCAGGGGTCTGAAAGAATTTTTCTTCATTCCTGCTTCTACTTCTATGGATCTTCCTTTCATAAGAAGTATAGTCTTTATAATATGCAAGTGAATGCCCTACCAGAGAATCTGGTAACATGGGTAGCTCCTTTTTAAACCTTCCAGAAACAGGGGTACCTGGGTGGCTCAGTCGGTTAAGCATCTGACTCTTGGTTTCAGTTCAAGTCATGATCTCATGATTCATAAGTTCAAGCCCCGCATCTGGCTCTGTGTTGAAAGCGTGGAGCTTGCGTGGGATTTCGCTCTCCCTCTCTCTGACCTTACCAGCTTGCTCTCTCTTTCTCTCTCAAAAAATAAAAAAACATTAAAAAATTTTTTTAATTAAAAAAAGATTTAAGGGGCGCCTGGGTGGCTTAGTTGGTTAAGCGTCCGACTTTCGCTTAGGTCACGATCTCACGGTTCGTGGGTTCGAGCCCCGCGTCGGGCTCTGTGCTGACTGCCAGCTCAGAGCCTGGAGCCTGTTTCAGTCTGTGACTCCCTCTCTCTCTGACCCTCCCCTGCTCAAGCTGTCTCTCTCTCTCTCTCCTAGAAATAAATAAAACACTAAAAATAATAATAATAAAAAAATTCAAAAAATAAAAATAAATAAAAAAAGATTTAAATATTGCAAACATATTTCTCCATTATTCTTTCTTTCCTTTCACTTGTCAAACTTAAAGCCCCAAAAGAATCAATACATAAGTACTGAAGACTTACTGATGAAATTTCTCAATAAAATCCTCTAAAACCTATCTACATCTTCCTTACTGAAATTTGTTTCTCGTTTTTAAGTTAATCTTTTTTATTACAAAAGAAGTCCATCATGGTATATTCTTTTATATACCAGAAAAACAGAGCAAGTATACTATTCTAGAAGTTACTAAGATTTCTGCTGAAGAAAATTATTTTAGGCCTCTCTCCTCTAGTTTTTATGGCTAATATTTTTCCCTATCCTAGAATACCCCAAAACTTAGACATATTTGATAGTTTTTGCTACTACGTACATACTATTGAGAGTCAACCGTTTTCTACACAGAATCAATACTGGTGCTATACTTACTGAACCAATACCATCCATCAGTGTTAACAGTGACGCTACCACTCTTTTTTCCACTTCATTCTGAGCTCCTTCTCTTTTAGGACAAAGCGCATCCAGCTCATCAATAAAAATAATTGATGGGTGCCTAAAGACAAACACATAAAATGAGTTCTTTAATATATATTTGATTTTTAAATTTGATACAATGCATTCCAATTATAAGACTGAAACAGAGTACTTTTAAATTCTTAACTGAAATGCACATGCAAAAGAATGAAACTTACACCATACACAAAAATAAATTCAAAAACGGGTTAAAAACCTAAATATGAGACCTGAAACCATAAAATTCCTAGAAGAGAGCACAGGCAGTAATTTCTCTGACATTGGCCAGAGAAGCATTTTTCTAGATATGTCTCCTGAGTCAAGGGGCTAAAAAAAAAAAAAAAAAAAACCCAGCAAAAAACACCTATTGGGAATATATCAAAATAAAAACCTTCCGCACAGCAAACAAAATAATCAACAACTAAAAGGCAACGCTACTAAATGGGAGAAGATATTTGCAATGACATATTCTACAAAGGGTTATTATCTAAAATAGAAGAAGAACTGATGCACCTCAACACCCAAAACACAAATAATCCAACTAAAAATGGACAGAAGACATGAACATACATTTCTCCAAAGAAGATATACAGATAGCCAACTAATACATGAAACAATGCTCAATATCACTTATCATCAGAGAAATACATTTCAAAACTACAATGAGATATCACCCCTGCTGGTCAGAATGGCTAAAATCAAAAACATCAGAAAGAACAAGTGCTGATGTGGGTGTGGAGAAAAAGGAACCCTCATACCTCATGCTGGTGGGAATGCAACATAGTACAATCGCTGTGGAAGTTCCTCAAAAAGCTAAAACTAGAACTACCCTACAATCCAGCAATCACACTACTGGACTTTTACCAAAAACTACAAAAATTCTCATTCAAAGGATGGTTGCACCCCTATGTTATAGCAGCATTATTTACCATAGCCAAATTATGGAAGTAGCTCAAGTGTCCAACAATAAATGAGTGGATAAGGAAGATATGGTATTAATACACAATGGAATATTATTCAGCCGTAAAAAGAATGAAATCTTGCCATTTGCAATGACATGGATGGAGCTACGAAGTATAATACTAAGTGAAATGAGTTAGCAACAGAAAGGCAAATACCATATTATTTCACTTATCTGTTGAATTTAAGAAACAAGACAAATGAGCAAAGGAAAACAAATAGAGGGAGAGAGACAAGCCAAAAGACAGACTCTTAGAGAACAAACTGATGGTTACCAGAGGGATGGGTGAAATAGGTGATGGGGATTAAGGAGGACAATCATCCTGAGGAGCAATGGGTGATGTATGGAATTGCAGAGTCACTATACTGTACACCTGAAACTAATGTGACACTGTAAACTATACTAGAATTAAAATAAAAACTTAATTAATAAAAGGAAATGTGATGTATCAAATTTAGGACTTAATAATATTAAGACAAAGGCAATAGGGATGTTAAACTGAAAAACCTTAGATTAATTGTAGCCAAAATTATTAATTGACCAATATCATATCCTAACAGATCTGAACTTAATAAAAAGCAGACTATTGAGAATGGTCTACTGTTCATGAGTCTATACCCAAACAAAAGTTGCCCATTAATGCCCAATAAACTGTTATGACTGCAACAATTCAAAAGATGAGGACAGAGATGTTCCTTGAAGCAGGTGTAAAGTCCAAGGAACAGAAATTCCAATAAACATTTAAGAAAGGGACTGGGAGGCGGGGTGCCTGGGTGGCTCACTAAGCTGAGCGTCCAACTTCAGCTCAGGTCATGATCTAATGGTTCATGGGTTCAAGCCCCGCATAGGTCTCTGTGCTGACAGCTCAGAGCCTGGAGCCTACTTGGATTCTGTGTCTCCCTCTCCCTCCACCCCTCCCCCACTCGAACTCTGCCTCGAAAATAAACAAAAATAAATAAACATTAAAAAAAGAAACTCCAAATGCTTGCACTCTTTTTGTTTTTAGCCTATTAAAGAAGAACTCTCAAGTTGGTAAGTTCTTCCATAAAAAGATGTGAATTCCCTCACAATAGAAAGCTTCAACAGCCAGGAATATAACAATAAAAACATACTACATAATAAAGTATGCCACTGGTACTCAAATTTTTAGTACTGGGACAACCAACTACTTATTTCATCTGGTTCTCTGGGGGAAAAAAAACTTTAAATATGAAAGTTCTTTTGATGAGAGTAGAATTACAGTAAGTTAAATCCCAAAACAGTGGTAAAGACAGCCTTATTATGAATAACATTACATTAAACCATACAGACCATACTCTTATACTCACTGCAGTGTAATAGGTAGCCTAAACTGAGAAATAATCAAATAGAACTGTTTCCAAAGAAACATATTTATCAATTTGAAGCAAACTATAATAAAAAAAAAAATTAAGCATAAAGAACTACTATAATACAATCTACTAAGGCAACTAGATAAACTGGATATATCTAAGTACCCTAGATACTTTAAAGAAAGAAAATCATAAATTTACATACTCAAGCAAAATCACATGATTTACTATCTGTTTTAATTCTTCTACTGTATGTAATTCAGTAACTCACTTATCAAACTTTCAAAACAATATTAGATAAAAATACATTAAATACAACTTCATTAGATTCACAATCATTTCTAGTGGTATCAGTATTATTTTTGTACTGTTCTTTCACGCCTCATACAGTGTTAGTAACTCTACTTTGATTGATATACCCCTGACTACTAATTACCAATATTAAATGTAAAGAATACCGTAGAGTGGCTTCAGCAAATATCTGACGGAGCCTTGCTTCTGTCTCCCCATAAAATCTGTAACAAATAAAATACATTTAAGGAACAACTTTTAGTGTTTTTAAAGTTTTGTCTATAAAAGCTCATCTGACTTTTCAAATATTTCCAGAATACTTAAAACTACTTTCAAAAATTATTTTCCAAACTTAATTTTTATACACAATTAAAAGCAAATTTAAAGTATTTCAACATACGAAATATTCAGAGAGAATGATATGCATTTTTTGAAACACATTTAAGAAGTATTTAATAAAACCATTTATTCTATTAAATTATGCACCTACTTGCTTATAATTTCAGGACCATTAATCACAGAAACATAGGCTCCGACTTCATTAGCAACAGCCCTAGCAATCATGGTCTTCCCAGTACCTGGAGGGCCATAGAGTAACACTCCTCTAGGTGGAGGAATTCCTAGAAGAAAAAGAAGATTGTACTCAACATTACTAGGTTTCTATCATATGACTGCAAGCATGAGGTGTAAATTTACCTTGTATCACAAAAGTAAGAGTCAGACCTTTTGATTTTGCCCCTTCCCCACAAAATATACTAACTGGCCCAAACACTGATCTCCAGAAATGACTTTTTCTCTCTCTGTAGACCCAACCAGGCCAGGCCAACTGGTGAAAATCCGGCTGGACACCCACAAAACTGCCATGCCCCATCCCACACAGCACAGTTCAATGATCAGAACCAAAGCTCAGACAAGAACAAGGGCATCTAAAACAAGCCATCAATCTTAATTTTCATCCAACTAACCATCTTAGACTATATAAACATTACTAGCAAAATGTTGATCCAAGAGTTCATTCCATATAGAAAGAGAGAGACTCATGAAAAAGGAAAAGGCACCAAATATACGTAGAGGATCTGGTCAGTTACCACAGAAGGGAATCCCTGAGTTTCTTAGGAGCCAATCACTCCCTTAACCACTTGCTTAATGCAAAGAGATCTGCACACAGCTACATTTCCTAACAAAGAAGTTTTATCCAACATATTTGAATGTTTGGTCTACTTCTTTGGCTCTTACAGCTGATCCAGAATGACAAAATACTAAATCTAGATCCACTACAAACAACTGTGGAAGTATTCAATTAGAAGAGACAAGGCTGTAGCTAACTCGCATTACAATCTAAAGACATCAAGCATGGAAAAAGGTTCACAGTTTAACTGGCATCTCCCAAAGCAACTAACATCTCCTACCATCCCTACCATTCAGGAAAGAAAAACAAGAAAAGAAAGTGAGCAATTATTACGTAAGTGGAATGAGCCAAATGCTTTTAGAAGTTAATACTTCTGGGTGCAATACACTGAAGAAATCATACCATAACTCTTGAAAAGTTCAGGCTGCTTGAGAGGCAATTCAATTATTTCTCTAATTGTTTTCAGCTGACTATTTAAGCCTCCTATCATGTCATAAGTTACTTTGAATTGGTTGTCTTGCTCTTCTGAATTTTTACGAATCTTTGTAAAATTCACTCTCGTTGTTGAAGAAATAAAATAAAAAATATCAGTGTGGCACTTTGCTCCCACATAGGCTGACTTTAGCAATCTCTCTTCATTGACAAGTTGCTCATTTCCCTCTTTGGCCGACTCAAAACTACATTTAAGTCCTGTGACTTCTGCTAGTTCAAGTCCACAGCTGTCTCTAGGACTCTGTGTAACATTCAACAAAATGTCACTAGCTTTATTTATCATTCTGTCATCTACTGGTTTGCAAGGAGTACTGCTTGATGTTGGATCTTGAGGCTCTTCCAGTTCTAACTGGCTTAGCTGTAAGGCTACATCCAGGGTACTAGTTTCTATGCTGGGCTGTTCACAGGCCATTCCTTGGGCATTGGTATCATCCTGAGGTCTTCTCAATAGCATGCCATCTGTCCCTTTAACTCTCAACACTTCCAAGTTGCATGGTCGTCCATAGAATGTACAATACAAAAAGTTGCCTGGTAAAACAATTTTGCCATCTAGAAAATAATTTTTAAAAAAATATATGTTAGCATAACTCTTACCCATTTAATGTGTAAATAGCAATTTATTCCATCTATTAACAAAACTATCTGACTGAAAGACTAAATCAAAGATACGTGTATTAATAAAATAATTGCCGCAAAAAAGACAACTTAATATTCCCATTTGACAGAGCACTATCTGGAGACAGAAGGATAAGCTAACTCTTTAAAACCCTCTACACTCAATACATCTAGGATTCTATCAACTATGTCAACACATAGCCAAGCATTCCATATCTAATAATAAACTCTCCATTGCTCAACTGCCAATCAACTAATTGGGAAGAAAAAACTCCTATCTCAAAAGGACAGTAATTCATTGAGAAGAACATCCTCCACATTATGTGGAAGAAAACTATGATCTATACAAGACCTCAAAGACACATTACTTTATTTACTGCTATCTTGCTTCTCACAATTTAAAAAACTATTTAAAATACGTCTCTCACCTAGTTTTCTCAGAAGACAACCAGTCAGTTGTTCTTCATTAGTATCCATATTTTTGTCACTGTAAAAAGTGGGAGAAACAGAAATCAGCATCGAGTACACCAGAAACTAAAACGTAACATAAAATTACATATCCACAATTGTAATGCAGAACTAATCTACAGAATAATTCATTTACAACCTGGAAATGGTTTATACAATTCTGGGATGATTTACACTTCTCAGATACTTCTTATAGCCATGGAAAAATGATTTGCAATTTGGTGTCCTAATGACCTAAATCAATGTTCTTCAAAATATAGAGTACTATCCATTAGTGGATCATGAAATCATATCAGTCAATTCCATATAGTATTTTTTAATAGAATACGAAATGTCAAAAGTACATCACATATAGAAAGGGTAAATACTGCTTAGAAAAGGATTGCTTTCTTACACATACATATATATATACACATCTATATACTCATGTATACAGGTACACACATGAGTACATATGTGCACCATATCTTTGGATATATTCATATACTGGATGACAATGAAATAATGAAATGTATTTTGTGTGTGTGTGTGTATGTTTGTCATAGCCAACAATATTTTAGAAACACTGATCTAAATTAACTGTCCCTTTTCTGAAATTGCCTAGCTTGGAGAAAGGCTTTTACTCATAGCTTACTTCACTCCCATTCTATAATTTAGAAATTATCTTTCAGGAAAATTAAGTCCTAATAGGACATTACCTGAAGAGGTTTATGAAACAAGAAAAAGGGAGAGTAATGGTGTAATATAATTTTATTCTGGAGACAGGGCATGCCTAAGGAAAAATGAGAACCCCTTCTTCTGACTAATGATTGTCTTTCAGGAGGATTGCTTGAGTATAAGAAGTAGGTACATCTAAAAATCATTATACTTGTGAAGAAACATACTCTTGGACAGTTCTCAAAATAGGTACATTTTTCCTTCTTTCCCACATGTAAGTAGCCCATTCCAGCAGAGGAGGCCTACGGTTGTGAGATCTGCCAGAGAATGGTGGAAAAGTGATAGTTTAGCTCAAGAAGCGGTATATTAGCAGACCCATCTGGTCCAACTCTAACCCTTGTTCTCCAGTCACTATATGAGCAACAAACAAAACCAATAGTGTCAACTTCATTATTTTCAGATTCACCCACCTGCTACAATTTATTTGTAACCCCCAAATCAATACTAGCAGAGCTTTTAGTCATTCATGGACATGTGTAGAGCAGGCAAAACAACGGAGTCACTAAACACTTTCCTAGCTAAGGTTGGAAAAGGACTCTTGCTTTAACTGTTTCAGAGACAAGAGGATGGAGAGCGGAGACAGTAGGAGGCTGTGCAGTGCACAGCAAACGGTTCAGCTCATGGGCCAGTTGCAGATCTGAATCCTAACTTTGGTATGTTAGTGAGGTGGCCTCAGGCAAGTCATTCAACACTTCTCAACCACTTCTCTTTTATAAAATAAAGAGGCGAAAATCTATCATACTGAGTTGTCTTGAGATTATAATGTAAGATACATATACGTTTTTATACTAAATATGCACTAAACATATTTATGTCATTAGCATATACTATTATATATAACATATGTTAAGTATGTATTTAAACATAAATATGTAACATTAAATATAGATATACATAGTTAATGCAGTATTCACAGCACCTTTATAGAACATACTTAGCACGAATAATGAGAATCACTCATACTCATATGTGTATTCATATATAGAGAAAAAATAAACACGAAGGAAATTTCAAATTAAATACATGTATAAACTACAAAGGAAATTGTATCTCCTTAAATGCTTAAATTCACTTCTGTTTATAGAACTCTGAAACCAGTTATATTTAAATCATTCCTATTTATTAAACTCTGAATAGAAGATATTCACAAATGTGTATAAGAATGGTAGAAATATCCAATTAAGTTTTGCATTTAAAAACTGAATAGGTGCAGATAAAATAACCCCCACTAGAAGGAGCTCTAAGCTTACTAATAAAATTTTTCAAAAGCAACCGAAGGGTATATAATCTGCAGACTAAAATTACTGATTTATTTGGAAATTAAGTTTCTTGTCTAAGCTCTGCTGCCACATTTAAAACACAAGATTTTTTAAAAATAAAACTGTAAAAACCAAGCTTCCATTTAAAACACTTAACAGTCCCTGTATAGTAGGCTATCATTATCCCCTAAGACTACTGCGCCCTCCAGAGGTCACACAAGCCAGATCATCAAAATCCAATCAACTGATGACCACAACCTGCAGCACTGTCTCAAAATCAAGATAAATACTGTTGAATCGGTGTACAACTACTACCTAACCTATAAAATAATGGGTAAGTTACTTCTCACTCAGGCCATTTCCTTATCTTTAAGAAAGGGATAAATACGGGTAGGATGTTCAGAGGATTAAATGAGAGAAGAGGGAAAAAGTGCATGCACATGTGTGTGCTAGATCACAGCTGGTGCACAACACATGCTGAGCTCTCTTTTCCCCTCTTCCTTGTATTTTACTGTTCCCTAAAATGTTATTAAGTTCTCTGAAAAAAGTTTCCTGGTTTATAAGAAAAAAAAATATGCTAATACTCCAACCTGAAATCTACAAAAGTATCAAAAGAGAAGAAAACATTTTGAAATCAAACTAATGACTGAAAAATGTTTTGTGATTCTTGCATATTAAGTAAACACATCCCCAAAATGGTTAATAAGGTAGTATTAAAGTATCAAAAGATGCTTTTTTTAAAACAAATTTTGAATATGCAAACTAAGACTATCAGAATATGCAAACAGAATATCCAAAACAATGGGTGATATACTTTAGCTATATTCATAAGGTGATTCAAACAATTAGTCTTTGATGAGGGACTATTTCAAAATCTAATAAATATAACTGGTTTTATTAGATTGAATAATCAATGAGTTAAAATACTCAGGTACTTTGCTTAAACAGTCTTGATTAAAACTTATTTCCTGCCTATTCACAGTAATCTACTCCCTCCTTTACAGTATCTCTGATTACACTGCAAACCAAGATGAAAACTACCGTTGAATATACATCAGTAGTAATTCCTCTCACCAAATATATCAGGGCAGACTCTAATCACAGGGCACTAGAGCCTCTAGTCCACACATTAGGTAGCAGTCATCTAGCTTGTACTAACACAGTAGACCCACTTGCCACTCACCACGAGTGGCTATGGAACGCTTAAATGTGGCTAGCCCAAATTGAGATGTGCTGCAAGTATAACATGCACATTGGATTTTCAAGACTTATTAATAATTTTTTATAGTTATTATAAGTTAAAATAAAATCTTACAATAATTGGTTTAATACTAAATATTAATCATTCATATTCAAATAATGACTAAATTACACATTAAATGAAACATTTCACCAACTTCATTTTCCTTCATAAATGGGGCTGCCAGAAAATGCAAAATTATATATGTGGTTCACATTTGTGACTCTTGTCCTATTTCTACTGAGCAGTACTGATCCAGACTGTCACGAAAGAAAAGCACCAAACCTGAGTGCCACGTCCATTTCCTCAGCGTGAAGCACAGCACCCAACAGAGGCTGGACTTGAATGGCATCACCAGCCTTCACACCCACATTCTTCTGTGCCATTTCACTCAGGCCAACCTTGCCTCCAGGAAATCCTGCCACAGGCCAGGCCGTATAGACCTGCCCAGAACACAGGAAATAAAAATATGAGAAAATAAACATTCATAGATCATTAATTTATAAGGCAGAAAACTAAGCACAACTAAGTATATGGACCTGCAAAACAGTCTTCATCCCTCTAAAGGACTTACAATCTGACAAAAGTTACAAAAAGCTTTTTTTTTTCCTTCAAGATTTATTTATTTTTGAGAGAGAGAGAAGGGAGCAGAAGATCCAAAGCGGGTTCTGCGCTAACAGCAGTGAGCTCAATGCAGGGCTCAAACTCACAAGCTGTGAGATCATGACCTGAGCCGAAGTCGTATGCTCAACCAACTGAGCCACCCAGGTGCCCCCAAGAAACTTTTAATAAATATTTAATTTCATCTTTTTGCAAGGATTAGGAATGATCCCACAGTGAAAATGGTAGAAGATCTGAAAGGTAATTTACGAAAAGAGACTAAAGCATTAACATACAATAAGAAGAAAATGGGACAAAATACTAAAGACAAGCTAACTGTAAGGTAACCCAGCCTGGAGCACAAACTTCATCCAGGAAGTAGGGAAGGAGCTGGCACATCAGCTTCATGGGAACCTGGATCTCACCAGACTTAAATGTTAAGGAAGAGAAGCAAAGATTTCCAGCTCTAGATAGTGGGCTGAGTTCACACATTTGCAGTCTCCACGAGACACAGTAAAGAACTTTTTTTCTTTTTTTTTCTCTAAGAATAATGAAAAGAATGAGAAGTGTGCCATCAGTACATAACTGATTTCAAATCACTTTCAGAGGACACCGCTGGATGAGAGAACACTGATTGATGAAGCAGCAGAAGACAGAACAGAGACATAGGCCGGCAGCAGGGAAGAAGGTCGACCTGTCAAAAATGATCCAGGAAAGGTCCTAGGTTCTGAGCCTCAAATGTAATGAAGAGCAACAAGAACAAAGAGCTGAAAACAGGAAAGGTAATCAAATATTTGTTTATAAAAAAGATGACTTTCATACACCCAAATAACATTTCTATGAAGAAATATAATTAACAAACTGGAGGAGACAGGGCTGCTAGTGTGTATGTGTCACCACCTTGGGAGAAAAGACCAGTCTCTATATTTTAGAGGCTACTTTTTCCAGGGTACTCATAGACATCAAAGGAAGGACAAGTTTATATAGATGTGAGGGTCATTTAAAATATAGTTTTCTGGGGCGCCTGGGTGGTTCAGTCAGTTGAGCGTCCAACTTCAGCTCAGGTCATGATCTCATGGTCCGTGGGTTCGAGCCCGACATCAGGCTCTGTGTGGACAACTCAGAGCCCGGAGCCTGCTTCGGATTCTGTGTCTGCCCCTTTCTCTGCCCCTCCCCTGCTTGTGCTCTGCCTCTCAAAAATAAATAAACATTTAAATATATATATATATGCATATATATATATAGTTTTTTCTTTATTACTTTGTTGAAAACTAAAATAGAAAACATCACAAATCTTTCTAAACTAAGTAAATGAAAGACTCTTACCTCTTGTTTTCCATCCAAACTGGTAAGCAACACTGGTCGACCTATACATATATTTGCAGATTTCATAGTGTTGAGTCCAAGTTGAACAAGGGAATTTTGTAATGTTGTAGGAACTTTGTCATCTACCAAAAAGGGAAAGAAAATTATTTGCGTACTATTTTATAACTACTGAAATTAAAGCCTGCTTTCTATTAGGAGTAAATAAAAATCTTCTATCCACATAACCAAATGAATACCTTTACCATACCCTGGAGAAACCACAGTTCCAATCCTCTTTATTTTAATGAAAAGACTTAAAACCAAACCTTTCTAAAGGTCCACTGACTGACAATATGAGTGCTAACTAAAAAAGAATGTCTTATAGGGTAGGTGTTAATTTCCATATTTTAAGAAAAATAATCTAACTTCATTAAGAACGGAACATACCTGCAACAGGACTTTTCATACTTGCATAGCAACCTTTTGACTACAGATTCTAAGTTGAGTTGACTACTAGTATTCAAAAGCTTGAGCTGGGGAACTGGCTTTTGGTTCTGGAGAGTTAAGTTACAATTCCACTTCTGATCTACATGAGAGCAATTAAGAGTTTTCTTTTCTAATCCCAGGAACACATGGATAAAATAGTAACACAGGTCTTATTCCTTAGGCAAGTACACACTAACCAAAATGATCATTTTGTATTTTCAACTTTGGCCAAGGAAGGGGACCTGGATTCAGCCCAGCTCACAACCTCTGAAAATGATGTGCTAACACCCAGCCACCTCCTCAACTACACATTTGGTCCTTCCTCCAATTCTTTCAGCACCCTATGCTGCCAGATACTAGAATTTATCATCATAATATACATTTGTTTTACAGTCTGACTTTCTCCTAAACCATGGGCTGCTTTGGCAACAATTGGGTCAAATCCATCTTTGTATCTCCAATGCCTAGAAGTGCATCAAATACAGCAGTTGCATAATAAATATCCATAATATCAGTAAACACAGTAGATGGCTACACAGCATTTTACTTTTCAGCACAAAATCAATGAAACACTTATGAAATGTTAGGCTGTCACAAACTTTGTTATAAAATTTATTATTAGACATACACCACAATCATAGCTAATATTGGTGTTCCTTAATAATAAAAAAAGATATTTTGAGTTTAAAAGGAACTAAGTCAATAAAAACAAAATCATGAAGTATATTTAATTATTTTTTGCTACTACAAAATAACTACACAACGTATTTATTTTTTGTTATCAGCTGAGAAAAACAAAGCATCTCAGAGCTAAGATTAACAGTACTGAACATTTATAAAATAAGCCTATTTCATAATATGAGGCTGAAAAGAAATTCAACTTTCCTATGAGTATTAGGTCTCTTACATAGTTTATTTAATAACACCAAAGCGTTCTTCTGAAGACACAATAATGTTCACTTTCCTGCCACTTCTTTCTTTCTAAACCTCAATAAATTACCCTTCCCTCTTGAAAATTACTTCCCAGGTGTATCCAGTCTTTTGCAAGATTCTAGGTTTTCTTCTTCCTTCCATCCTATCCTGCACATTCACCATGCACCAGGATTTAACAAATCACAGGCTTGTCTAAATACTCTACTTCCTCCCTGCCGTCAATGAAGATCATGTTCAAATTCTCACTCACGGGCTTTATTTCTTAATACATCTCTTATAGTCCTCATTCCTCTAATACTGTATTTTTAAAATATACCTCAACATCTGCTTTCCCTATTAAGTATACATTTATTAAGCACTTCATATGCCAAATTAACTAACGAGATAGTGAAGGTCATTTCAAACAACCATCCACTCTTCATTTGTCCTCTAGGCAAGCATTTGCTAAGTGCCTACAACATGGCATATGATATGTTTGGCACTAGGAATGCAAAGTAAACAAAACAGACGGTCCTTGGCCTCACGGAGCTTATAATCTAATAGGACGAGAGAGTTATTAAACAATCACTGAATAACTCTGTACACTAAGATTAATACAATGAAAGAATGACCAAGAAGGCCAGGAGAGCCTATAAAGTGGAATCTAACTGGGAAGAACCAGAGAATGCTTCTCCAAGGGAAGTAATGCTGAAATTCAGATCTGAAGGAAGAACAGGAATTAACTAAATGAAGAGGGAAGAGAGAATTCCTGGCAAAGAGAACAGCTTGTACAGAGAACCACTGGACAGAAGGGAGAATCATATATCTGAGTACATGCAGAATGGCAGGAAACAAGAAGGGGCCACATAAGAAAAATCAAGACCTCCAGGGGCAGTAAGCTGTTATCAAGCTGCTGGGCTCCTGACAGCAACCGAAGATCACTTAAGGGTGAAAAGCAGGCTCATGACAAGACGTTCGATTTTAAAGATCACTCTGGCTGCACAGTGGGGAAACAAAATGGGGAGAGAATAGTGTAGTAGTCCAAGTGGGAGATGATGGTGTTTGAGATTAAGGTGCAAACCGCAGGAATAAGGAAGGGGAATTAGGTGATAAAACAGACCTTGGTAGTGACTGGTGATGTGAGATGCCACGGATGACCCCTAGGTTTCTGAATTTTGCAATGGAAAAACTGAACAGGTCCTGGAGTTGGTTTTGTTGTGAATATAGGAGTGTATGAGGTCAGTCTTTAAGTACCTTTGGAAAATCCAAGAGAAGAGGTATATATAGCACAATGCTACACAAAGTATGGTCAGCAAACTATTTGTTACCAATTTATGATGGGATGAGTACAGACATTAAGGGTTTACTTAGAAGTTTTTATTACAGAGTAATAAAAACAGAGTAATCGTACATCTGTTGAATCTAATAAAAATCTCTATTGTTAATTTTCTAGTAATTTCTTTTCATTGTATTTACAACAGCACTAAGCTATGACATAACATATTTTAAAAATTTCCCTACAGGGGCGCCTGGGTGGCTTAGTCGGTTAAGCGTCCGACTTTCGCTTAGGTCATGATCTCGCGGTTCGTGGATTCGAGCCCTGCGTCGGGATCTGTGTTGACTGCCAGCTCAGAGCCTGGAGCCTGTTTCAGTCTGTGACTCCCTCTCTCTCTGACCCTCCCCTGCTCACACTGTCTCTCTCTCTCCTAGAAATAAATAAAACATTAAAAAAAAATTTAAAAAAAAATTTCCCTACAAAGTTTTAGTATTGGTGTAGAAGACAACTGAACCGAGACTCAGAAGTACTATAAATTACAAACATATATACAAAAATGATGAGGTGAGGGTATAGATGGAAAACCACGGACACTGGATGAACTTGCCAAAGAAAGATTTGTACAGAGAGGGGGGGAAAAAAAGGGCTTCAGGACTTAGAATTGAGGAACTGAGACATTTGGCAGCCAAGTAAAAGAAGATTAGCCTGCAAAGGAAAATGAAAAACTGCATACCAACAAAAGGACAGATTAAAAAAAAAACTGGAAACATTTAATGACACAGAAATCAAAATTTAAAATGTTTTAAGAAAAAGGAAATGGTAGACAACACCAAAAGTTGCTGAGAGGTCAAGTAAGGGAAGTAATGAAAAACTGTCCATTGTATTTACCAACATGGTGATAATCAGTGACCACAGCAGGGACAGTTTCCATGGAATGATGGAATGGATAACAAAATAGAAATAGGCTAAGGAGGAGGTGAGAGATGAGGAGACGGAGACCACTACATTTAAGAAATTTGGGGGGCGTCTGGGTGGCTCAGTCGGTTAAGAGCCCGACTTCAGCTCAGGTCATGATCTCATGGTTTGTGGGTTCGATCCCCACATCGGGCTGTGTGCTGACAGCTAAGAGACTGTTTCAGATTCCATGTCTCCCTCTCTCTCTGCCCCTCCCCACTCATTCTCTCTCAAAAAAAAAAAAAAAGAACAAATGCTAAAAAAAAAAATTTTTTTTTAAAGAAATTTGGCCATGAGGGGCACTTGGCTGGCTCAGTTAGTAGAGCACGCAACTCTTAATCTCTGCACGTAAAATAAAGTTCCATGTTGGGTGAAGGGATTACTTAAAAACCAAATCTTACGGGGAACCTGGGTGGCTCAGTCAGCTAAGCATCCGGCTCTTGATTTCAGCTCAGATCATGATCTCACAGTTGGTGGATTCGAGCACCACCCTGGGCTCTATGCACACAGTGCAGAACCTGCTTGGGATTCTCTCTATCCCTCTCTTTCTGCCGGTTCCCCACCCACACTCTTTATTTCAAAAATAAATAAACGTTTTTTAAAAAGCACATCTTTAAAAAAAAAAAAAAGAAATCTGGCAATTAAAGAATGGACAGAGAGGGTGGTGATAAGAAGAAAACGTAGAACTTGTATTTTGATTAAAGATACAAGAGAAATCAAGGGCGCCTGGGTGGCTTAGTCGGTTAAGCATCCGACTTTCGCTTAGGTCATGATCTCGCGGTTCGTGGGTTCAAGCCCCGCGTCGGGCTCTGTGCGGACTGCCAGCTCAGAGCCTGGAGCCTATTTCAGTCTGTGACTCCCTCTCTCTCTGACCCTCCCCTGCTCACGCTGTCTCTCTCTCTCTCTCTCCCCTAGAAATAAAATATTTAAAAAAATTTTTTTAAAAAGATATAAGAGAAATCAGCAGGTTTAAATTTCAATAGGAAGGATCCGGTTAAAAAAGAGGTTGAATATGCAGGACAGAACAAGTTGTCATCTGACCCCTAAAGGAAACTGGAAACACTGATAATTCTAAGATTGTGCTTAGGGTCAACATTAAACAGAGATAAAAATCTTGCCACTAGTTTAGCTGGTGATCTATTTTTTCGAAACTGTAACACACAGCTTCAACAAAGAAGCTTTACCAACTAAATAACTTTTCAGATAAATCCGTTCTCTTAACTCAAGGGAGCTGTTGGCTGGGATAGCGGCTTTAGAGACAAATACCGCCTGCCACTTAGTACCTGTAGAACCTGAAGCCAATCACGTTAACTATTCTTCCTCTGTAACTAACTTCCAGAGTTTCTGTGAAGATTAAATGAGATAAACATGTGACATACCCAACTTACCGATAACAGTACTAGGTAACTGATAGCTCTTATTAAATACCAGAACCTGGGTAGCAGAAGAAAAAAAACCTTGAAGGCTTTCATTCTTAAAGACACAGTGCGATCTCTTAGGAAGGATGTATCCACATCTTCACTGAACTGGGAATTTAGTTTTCTGCTGTATATATACCCTATGCTCGCTAGCTTTAAGCAATTTCGCAATTAAATATGTCGTTGATCTTAAACGAGGTAAAGTTGTTTCAAGTGTAACTTACAAATTCAAAACAATTCACAAAAGAGATGGCTTGACTTAGCCACAGAAAAGCTGCTTCTGCCTAACTTATTTAGTGTAGGCGTGGCTTCGGGCATCTTACAAACTTCTGTGCCAGTCTCACACCTATGTCTCAATCAGTTTTCAGAAGCCTCTGCATAATAAAATCGGCATCGCTAGGTCTAAGCTTTCCCAAGTTGCTCCCCCGGCCTCAAGTCTCCCACCCAAAACTCTTTACCCTTTTCTAAAAAATTGGTCACCACCAGGATCCCAGCCGCCGCCGCGGTGCCCGGCCCAGCTGAAGGAGCCGAGGGCCCCGAAGAAGAGGAAGCTGAAGAGGGTGAGGTTGAACCATTCTCTGCGCTTCGGTTCAGCCGTTTTCTGTTCTTCTTGGAAGACATGATCAGAAGGCAGCCTGCAAAAAGCTACCGCAAAGCCGGCTCAATGTGCTCGGTCCTGTGGAAGAAAAACTTCCGGGGCAGAAGTCAGCGAGGCTCCGCCCTGCACCGTAATCCCCGGAGTGGAGCGTAATTGGAGAGGGAGAACCGAGCGTTTTCAGAACTCGCCGTCTTTGAAGAAGTTGAAGATGTTCTGCCTTTTAACAAAGGAAGATGGATTACGTGAATACAACCGTCATTTATATTGCAAATTCCTGAAAGACAAGATTTTTTTTTTATATCTCTGCCCGCCTTTCCTATTACTGAACAAATGTCTGTTGACTTAAAGACAGGTGGAGAAGTTTCTCCTCAGCTTTCCTAGAACCAGGCAAATTACTGAGAGGACCTGGTGGACAGGACTTAGTGATCTCTTCGGTAAAGTGATAAGAAAGTGGCAACATTAACACAACTCTGAGCTAAGTGGGTGGCACTCTTCTAAAATTTACGGTAGCGACCTCAGCTCTAGAACCAGGCGGAAGGTTGACTTTATGGGCCAAAAGAGTTGTTGGACAAGGACTTGAGGATGCCGCCATTATTGAGCGGGCGTTTCTGGTACGCAGTGTTCATGCGGACCCGCGGCGAAAGGCTCTTGGCAGGGCACCGCCGGGCCTCGGACGGTCCGGGTTGCAGGTGGGACGCTCTCGCCGGAGCGGACGTGCTGCGAGCAGAGCTGGACAGATTTGGGGGCGTCTCGGTGCCTCTGGAGCGGTTTCGCGCACTGGACCGCCTGGACGCCGCCTCTTTCCAGAAGGTTTTGCAGGGCAAGTGCGCCTGGGCGGAGGGGTTCCCTGGCTTCCTGAGCTTTTCTAATGAAATAACAGGGTCCTGCATCCACCTGTCATGCTCTCCGCGGATCAAGTACCGAGCCCTAGAGACAGAGGGCAAGCGTGACTTGTATCAGTTTCCACTCTTGTTCTTGTGCCCTTTGCTGGGAGATTTCTGAGGCGGTGAAATGGTGACTATCGCAGACTTTGGGATCGGCAGCACTAGTTTCTGGTACTTTCTAGCGTGTGACCTTCGGCAAGTTCTGTAAACTACCGTTTCCCCTTCCGTAAAATTGGTTAGCAACTCAGGATTGCTGAGGATGAAGTTGGGTAATGTATGTAAGGTACTTAGCACGGGAGCTGTCACACACTTAACGCCCAGTAGGTGGTAAGATTATTTCATTATTATTTACTGTCATTTACTGAGTCTTAGTTATGCGGAGCACTTTGCCAGAGACAAAACTATACAGGTGGTGGACAGTGAGTGGGCCAGAGAGGTTCTAAGTGGTCAATTTTGTACGCAAATTGGATCAGGCTGACTCATCAAAAACTAGTTTGCTTCTACTTAAACAGCAACAAGTCTTTTTTGATTAACCAGGGAGCATGGTGGGCTGTTTCAGTCTTCAGTGAGAAAACCCTTCACTCTTTTTGAACCTCAAGTCCAAAGATGGGAAAGAAAGCTTGGATGAAGGAGCCTTCATTCTGAGAGAAGCCCGTGATTTGGTTGGAGTTTTTCAAACTGTCCATGACGGTCCTTATATACGAAATGAAGGCCTAGCATGGAACTTCTGCCATTGAAAGATGCTCTCACTCCAAAAGGAAACTTTAGATAATCTTCACACGATTGCCCAACATGGCAAGTGGGCATCTGTGTTAGTATAATTGAGCTAGTTATTTCATTCTTTAATTATTCTCATTCCCAAACTACTTACCTCCTCACCTCATTTCTGTATTCGTGAATAATTGCTGATTTCAACAATAGCAGTAGGAGAGCCAAATCAGTGTTCGTCCTCTAATATGTCTACAAATGTGTGGGTAGAAACAGGCATTTTTTGCCCACACTTGTCACTTGTCAGTGGCCAGGTGGTTAAAGCACTACCTTAGCCAATAAGGCAAAACAGAAGGGCTGGGTTTGGAGTCACATATCTGGGTTTCAAGTCCCAGGTTCTGCCAGGTGCTTACCCAGGCATTAGACAAACCACCAGTGAAAATAGTTGCCTCTTAGGTTGCTTATGTGAATAATGCCAGCCCTAATTACTGGATAGATGTAGTGATCTAAGATACGTTCTATGAAACTAATAATCTGTGTAGTACCATATACCGTACAGTTTTTAAGAAAACATTCTATTGTATTCATGAATTATATTGCTAGACACTGTTTTAAGAACTTAAATATTTATTTAATCCTCATAACAATTCTGTGAGGTAGATACGTTTACCTCTATTTTAAAGGTGATGGTACTGAGGCACAGAAATTAAGTAACTTCCCTAGACTCTGGAACCTGTTCCTAATGCATAATGTTGTCTCTAAGAGTTAGTGCAAATTTTGTTGTTACTGTGGCAAACTTGAGCTTTTTTACTTGACTGGAATCATTGGGGAGGCTATGGGAACTTTCTGGAATGAGGGAAACATCCTATAATCTTTATTGGAGCAAATTACAGGTGTATGCATATGTCAGAACTCACTAAATGTATGCTTAAGATTTGTGCACTTTTTGTAATTGTGTGTCAATTTTAAAAATATTTAATCAGAGAAAGAGGGAGGTGAGAAGGATCTGACTCCATACGCCAAATCAAGAAGTCTTTATAAAAGGCTGCCAGGTGTTTGTCACCTTGTTAGGTACATTGACTTTTAAAAAGGTAGAGAACATAGTCTTTAACAGTCACTTACTGCACAGCTGGAGAAGTGAAGAGGGAAAGGAATTTAACTGTTAAATAATCAAACCTTCCCACTACCACACACACACTTTGTAAGATTATTGTGAAGATTAAGTGAGATGATGAGTGGAGAAAGTGATTTGACAAGTTTTTCTAAAACTGCAGTATTCTTAATAATAATAAAGGAGCGTGGTGGGGGGAGTGGTGCTGGACTGGGTGCTCAGTAGGTTAAGCGTCTGATTCTTGGTTTTGGCTCAGATCGTGATCTCACAGTTGGTGAAATCAAGCCTGGTGTTGGGCTCTGCTCTGACAGCATGGAGCCCCTTGGGATTCTCTCCCTGTCTCTTCCTGCCCCTCTCCTCTCTCTGCCCCTCCCCTGCTTACGCATGCACTCGCTTGCTCACGCGCGCGCTCTCTCTGAAATAAACATTTTTTTAAAACTGCAGTATTCTTCACTCATAAATTAAGGTCAATAATACTTGCCTTTCAGGGTTGTGAAAACTTAATGAGATATGTAAGTGTCTAGAACTTAGTAAGGACCAAATGTTAGCATCTTTTTCTCCTGACTCAATCTTAAGTAATAAAGTAAGAGAATTTACAGAAGTCAAAAACAGAAAAATCTATGTTCATCTTGGTATTACTGATAATAAGAATTAGAAATAATCTAAGAGTCCAAGAGTAGGAGGTTGGTTAAGGAGCTTTTGGTACACCTATTTGAGGAAAATTATGTGGTCGTTAAAAATTTATGTTCATTAAAAACTTTAATGACATAGCAAAATGTTTACATTATATGTTGTAAAGACATGCTGTAAATTTTATATGATACGTCAATTCCAGTGTTTATCTCTGCATGCTATTAAGATAATGAAGTTTTGATTTCATTAGATTTTATTTTCAAATTTTCCCAGAACTAGTATTCATTATTTAAAAACAAAAAGTTTTAACCACTTGAAATTATAAGCCAAAAATATTATGACAGAACTGTTAAAAAGAATAAATAGAAGCCCATAATGTTCATTTATAAAGATTAAAGATGTTGAAAGGAACAACATCAAAATGGAAATAATGTGCCGAGCATTGTGTGAGTTGTTACATTTTGGGATGCCCTCCCCCCATTCCGCCAGTTAACTAGGAGGTGAAGTGGATGTCTTAAGATGGCTTTTTGGAAGAGGTGACACCCTGAGATGAGTTTTTATTTCTCCCGCTCCTTTCACTGGAAAATACTTAAAGATTTTTATCATCTGCATTGTAGCTGCAATACCGCAGTGGAGATCAGAAGGCAGGATAGCAGCATGGCTGCACATTCCCATCCTCCAAAGCCGATTTATTGCCCCCGCTGCTTCCCTGGGTTTCTGCTTTCACCATGCGGAGTCAGATGCATCCACGCTGACGCTGTGGCTGGGAGAAGGACCCAGCAGATTACCAGGCTATGCTACACATCAAGTAGGAGTTGCAGGTCAGTTTCAGACCTTTTAGAGGTTCGCTCCGTATTTGTTCTTACAGCTAAGCAATAGTTTATTCATGTGTAATGAGTAACTTGATTAAGTGGTTATCCTCTTTCGTACTATTGAGTAGTGCTTTAAATAGATGAAGTTTGCCTTATGAATTGGCAGAGGGCAGCACAGGGAGCAACTTTGGCGTGAAGTTTTCCAGAGGATACATGTGAACATTTTTACACAGATGTTTGAGCTTCACCACTGAAACTGAATCTAGAGCAGGGAATAAATTCATTACAGTAAAACGTATTAGTACTGATTAAATGAATGTATGACATAAAAGGTAACTTTTAGGTTAAATTTAAGGTAAAGCAAAGCAGACGTTTGATGATTTGAACATTATTTAAAGATATTTACATTAAGTTACAGTGCCAAACACTTGTTTAAAATAGCATAATTTTAAGTATATTATGGAATTGTCAAGTCACTGATTAACTTCAGAGACCTAGTCTTGAGAGAAGATTTGCTTTCAATTAATTGTAGGTGCTTCAGAATCAACTGGAGGGCTTGCTGAAGACACACCGCAGAACCCCACACCAAGAGATTTTGGTATAGTTCTTGTGGGGTGTTGCCAGAGAATTTTCATTTCTAAGAAATTCTCTGCAGCTGCTATTGATGTCAGTGCTGGTCCCTGGACCATCCTTTGGGAATCAGGGTTAAGAAAATTCCTAGATTTCTAGAGTCACCTGGGTGGCTCAGTCAGTTGAGTGTTCAACTTCAGCTCAGGTCACGATCTCACAGCTATCACGATCTCACAGAATTGGTAATATATGCATAAAGAGTATCCTCTAAAGCCCTTGTTTATAACTAAATACTATACTTAAGATATACTATAGGAGTTCAGGCAGTGAGATCAAGAACTTCAGCAGCAGTTACTTGAAGAGTAACTATGATCTGTGATATGAAGTGGATATTGGGGGTGGTGATGAAATCATGTAAGAAATTGTTCTGGAAAGGGACAGTGTTTTTTAGGTAAAGGGGAAATAGTTGACATTTATTGGTAGAAACAACAGAAGGAAAGTGCGGCTGGTGAACATAACACCCCATAATGTGCCACCTTATTTTATTTAAGCACTAGATTATTTAAGCACTAGATATAGGAAGGGTCTTCTGCCTCCCCCTTTCTACCTAAAAGACCATAAATTTCTCATACCAAGAAAAGGAGACATTCTTATCATGGAAAATAGGGAGTTGACACCAAGATGAATCTGTACAAACAAACCTTACTAAAATAACTTGTATTCCCATTAGTTTCCCCATATGTGTTGTGGTCATTTTCCCAGTTTACCTCCCTTAGCCCAAATCCTTTTTTCTGTGGTCTTGTCACGTCCCCATAATTTATTGCTGTTTGTTCAAATGGTATATATGCCTTTGGGTCTAACCACTTTTTTGGGGTTTTCACTTCTTTTTATCAAGTCCTCCATCACCACCCCAGGCCAAGTAGTAAATATCAAATAAAATGTTTATATTTTTTTCTCCATTAATACGTCTTCTGTGAGTTCAGTTCTCAGCCCTAGACACAAAACCTAAGTGGTTAGAGTAGTAATCTTTCCTTCCCTACATTGAAACGGAGTGGCCTACAGCTTTGTTACTGTCCTTAAATCACAGCAAGCTGTCTCTGCCTCAGAGCTTTCACACTGGCTCCTCTTCCTGCAGTACTTTTCCCCCAGGGCTTTGTTTATCTCTTTGGAGCAAGTTTCTGCTCCAGCTACTTCTCAAAAAACCTCTGACCTTCCTGTCTAAAATAGAGTCCTCCTGCGTGCTAATCTCATCATCCTTGATCCCTTTATCCAAGTCCATTTTTCTCTATAGCACTTAACACAATTTGAAATCTTTGAAATCGTATCATGTACTTCATTTCCCCCACAATAATATAAACTCACTCCATGAAGGCAGATATTTTGTCTTTTCTGCCACTGTATTGTCAGGATCAAAAGAGTGTCTGGCATAAAGTTCATGCTCAATAAATATTTCTTGAATGGATAAGTGGATAGCCCTTCAAGTGGAAACATGAGACCCCAGAGAACACAATTGTATGGGGAAGGGACATTGTTGCACAGTGAGAAGAATACCAACTCAGAATCTAGACAGACAGTTTTAGGGCTGTGTGAACCTGGGCACTCAAAATAATATCACTCACAGAATTATTGTAATACCTGAGATAATGCACGTAAAGCTTTAGCACAGTACCTGACTAATCATAATCTGATAACCTCTACTTAATCCCTAATCTTTCTATTTAACTTTTAAATTGTGACCAGCAGGGGCCGCTCACATTGTGCTTTAGCAGTGCTAGTTTTGTCTTTGAAATACTGTGCTTATGTTTATAATTCATTAGGGAAAAGTACACTTTGAGTAATCACAAATTATTAAAATTTAAGAGTAGGTTACCTTGCCATTTCTTTGGTCTTCTAACTCTTGTAAAGTCCAGTTAAATTATAATTTATATTTTCTAATAGAAACCAACATTAATATTAATTATTGGTTTTTCTTCTTTTAAACACTAAAATGTGGTGTTTTCATTTCAGAGAAATTTGTCCTTATATTAAACATACCTATCCTCTTCTATATTTTATTGCAACATAGCATTTATCACCTCATGGTCTATATAATTTGTTTTTTATTTACTTGCTACCTCCTCACACACACCAGAATGTGAGCCCATCAAGGATAGGGAATTTTGTTTTGTTTACACTATCTCTAGCACCTAGAAAAATGCCTGACACATAACAGAGCTCAACATATAGAGAACCCATATATATTAGGTATAGGAATTCAATTGATATTGAAAGAATGGAAGAGTATAAAGTATCTTTTTAATAACGTTCTACAGATCTGTGTAAACACAGATTTTTTTTTTAATTTATTCATTTTTGAGAGACAGAACAAAACTGGGGAAAGGACAGAGACAGCGGGAGACACGGAATCTGAAACAGGCTCCAGGCTCCAAGCTGTCAGCACAGAGCCCAACACAGCTCAAACCCACAAGAGGTGAGATCATGACCTACCTGAAGTCGGACAGTTAACCAACTAAGCCACCCAGGTGCCCCCAAATATTTTTAAATTACAACATTTAAAGGAAGTTAACACATCATTATGGTGTCATTTGTATTTTTGACCCAGGATTGCCCAAAGAGAAATAAACAAACAAACCTTATTTTTGAGTCCCTAGTGCCCAGTGTGCGTGGCAGTGTGTATGACGAATGAATAAAGAAAAGGACTAGAACTTAAAACATACATAAAATAAAGAAATATCCCAAAGCAGTATATTGATATGTTATAAAGTCATATACACAGGCGCTGGGGTGCCTGGGTGACTCAGTCAGTTAAACATCCAACTTCAGCTCAGTTCATGATCTCGTGGTTCACAAGTTCGAGTCCCAAGTCAGCATCTGTGCTAAACAGCTCAGAGCCTGGAACGAGCTTCAAATTTTTTGGTCTCTCCCTCTTTTTGCCCCTCCCCTGCTTGCACTCCACCTCTCTCTCTCAAATATAAATAAACATTTTTTTAAAATGTAAAAAATGGGGTGCCTGGATGGCTCAGTCATTTGAGCGTCAGACTTCGGCTCAGGTCATAATCTTGCAGTCCATGAGTTCGAGCCCTGCATCGGCCTCTTTGCTCACAGTCTGGAGCCTGGAGCCTGCTTCAGATTCTGTGTCTCTGCCTCTCTCTGCTCCTCCCCTGCTCATCTCTTTCTGTCTGTCTCTCTCAAAAATAAATAAAAATTAAAAGAATTTTAAAAACAAAGGGGCACCTGGGTGGCTTAGTCGGTTAAGCGTCCAACTTTCGCTTAGGGCATGATCTTGCGGTTCGTGGGTTCGAGCCCCATGTCAGGCTCTGTGCTGACTGCCAGCTCAGAGCCTGGAGCCTGTTTCAGTCTGTGACTCCCTCTCTCTGACCCTCCTGCTCACGCTCTCTCTCTCTCCTAGAAATAAATAAAACATTTAAAAATAAATAAATAAGGGCGCCTGGGTGGCTTAGTCGGTTAAGCGTCCGACTTTCGCTTAGGTCATGATCTCGCGGTTCGTGGGTTCGAGCCCCCGCGTCGGGCTCTGTGCTGACTGCCGGCTCAGAGCCTGGAGCCTGTTTCTGAGTCTGTGTCTCCCCCTCTCTGACCCTCCCCTGCTCATGCTGTCTCTCTCTCTCTCCTAGAAATAAATAAAACATTTAAAAAATAAATAAATAAATAAATAAATAAGTAAAAATTTTTTTAATGTAAAAATAAAGTGGCTTCAGGGAGATCTTGAATTGAATATTGAGATATTTGAGATTTAGGTCATCAGGAGCACGATACATGTAAGCACTTAAGGTTAGACATACAGAAGAATAGAATAATTTTGTAACTGTGTACCATCAGGAATAGATATTGAAAAGAGAAGAAGCTGGGGCACCTGGTGGCTCAGTCGGTTAAGTGTCGACTTCAGCTCAGGTCATGATCTCACATTTTGTGAATTCGAGCCCCACATTGGGCTCTGTGCTGACAGCTCAGAGCCTGGAGCCTGCTTCAGAATCTGTGTCTCTCTCTGTCCTTCCCCTGTTCACATTCTGTGTCAGTGTCTATGACTCTCTCTGTCTCTGTCTCTCTCTCTCAAAAATAAATAAACATTAAAAAAAAATTTTTTTTAAAAGGAAAAGAGAAGAAGGTTATGCAAATAATTATCCTACCACTCAGCATATGCTAGATCTATCATTGGTATTCCAAGTTGTTAAAAGAACCTAAATAACTGAGCAATCATTTTGCTGGAGAGATTTTACAAGTGTTCATTGATGAGGTGGTAATTGAACGAGGCCTTGCAGGATGGGTACAGTTTTGATGACCACAGGTAAGAATGTGGGAGGAGTCTAAGGTGAGTGAATTTAATATTTCTCAATTATCTTTTATTTTTCCCCGAACAGGAGCTGTATTTGATGAAAATACTAGAAAAATATTGGTTGTACAAGATCGAAATAAAGTAAGTTACTTCTGCTTTTATTTTAAATACAATTATTTTTTAATTCCAGTATAATTAACATACATAGTAATATTAGTTTCAGGTTACAATATAGTGATTCAGCAATTCTATACTTAGTGCTTATCACCAGAAGTGTACTCCTAACCCCCTTTACCTATTGCACCCATTCCCTGGTCCTCTGGTAACTACCAGTTTGTTCTCTATGTTTAAAAGTCTATTGTTCTGTTTGCCTATTTTTCTCTTTGAATCGTTGCTTTAAGTTGCTTCTGCTCTGTAAATTGCTTTCTCAACATTCAGCTCTCTCTAGATAAAAGTAAAATGTAGAAATTTTGATAAGCACATAGAAAGATATTTTAAAAGTTCTTTGTAGGGGAGCCTGGGTGGTTCAGCCAGTTGAGCATCTGACTTCAGCTCAAGTCATGATCTCACAACTTGTGGGATCAAGCCCTGCATCAGTCTCTGTGCTGACCCCTTAGAGCCTGGAGCCTGCTTCAGATTCTGTGTCTCCTTCTCTTTCTCTCTGGCCTTCCTTACATGTGCTCTGCCTCTGTCTCTCTCTATCAAAAGTTTTTTGTTTTAAGTTCTTTCTAAGCAGTTATGGATCATTTGGATATTTATTTAATTCAGAAAATACTTAGGTAGGCCTTAAAATTGTCAGGATCACCTCAGTATTGCTCACTATCATATTATGGCTACAGAAAAATTTTAAATGGCTGTATTTAGTTGGGGAAACAACTGTGTTTCTTACAGACTATCAAGATACTCTTCATTCGGCATTCATTAAGCTCTCTCTGTGAGCCAGATGCTGAGAATAGGAAGAATATTTAAGACAGTGTCCCTGAGGTCCCACAGCTTACTATCTATTTGGGAAAATTATTATATAGCAGATGGTAACATTACTTTGCTTTAAAAAAAAGAAACAAACAAACCCTGAAGACTTCTCAGAGGGTCTTAAAGAATGAGTAGGAGCTTACCAGGCCAAAAAAAAAAAAAAAAAATTAGCATAAGAAAACAGACTAGAGGGGTGCCTGGGTGGCTCTGTGGGTTAAGCATCAGACTTCAGCTCAGGTCATGCATGATCTCAGGGTTCCTGGGTTCAAGCCCTGTGTCAGGCTCTGCTGACAGCTTGGAGCCTGCTTCAGATTCTGTGTCTCCCTCTCTCTGACCCTCCCCTGCTCACACTGTCTCTCTCTCTCTCTCTCAGAAATAAAGAAAACATTTAAAAAATTTTTTTAGAAAAAAGGAAAACAGACTAGAAAATTAGAATAGTATGGAAAAAAGTACAGAGAGTTCAGAAAGGGGCTAACATAGTATCTTAGTTTGTTCAGGCTACTATAACAAAAATACCGTAGACTGGCTTAAACAACAAACATTTATTTTTCACATTTCTGGAGGATGGACCAAGATCAAGGTACTGGCACTTCAGTATCTGGTTAGTCCCTCTTCCCAGTTCATAGATGTTCATCATCTCACTGTGTCCACATATGGCGGAAGGGAGAAGGATTCTCTCTGGGGTCTCCTATAAAAACACTACTCCCATTCGTGGTTACTCCTATTCCACTCTTTTGACATAATCACCTCCCAGAGGCCTCATCTCATAGTGTCATCACATTGGGCCCATGTTGAAATCAACACGTGAATTTGGGGGGACAGAAATTTAGGCCATTCCACATAGTGTGGACGTAATGGTTAAAAAGTTTTTTGTGGATTGGGCACCTGGGTGGTTCAGTCGCCTAAGCGTCCGACTTGGGCTGAGGTCATGATCTCGTGGTCTGTGCATTGGAGCCCCACTTTGGGCCCTGTGCTGACAGCTCAGAGCCTGGAACCTGCTTCGGATCCTGTGTCTCCCTCTCTCCCTGTCCCACTCGCACTCTGTCTCTCACAAATAAATAAACATTTTTTTAAAAAGTTCGTGTGGCCAGGAGTACAGGAAGTGGTAAAATATTTGACCTGAGTGCCAGATTAAGAACAGAATAAAAAGAGCCTTGTACAACAAAATAAGCCTAGGCAACTAGAAGCAACAAGACTTTTAAGGGAAGTACCATAATTAGCATGAGACGTTTTCATGCTTAGGACTATAAGTCAAAGAGAATAATTATTTTGCTACTTCCTGAGACTTCAGTAAATATTGATGGACATTTTTCCCCATCATACATATTTTTAAGTTTTAAATTACATCTTTGTAATGATAGCTGACATCAGTATCATACATTTCATGGAAATGTCTCAAAGCATTCTCATAGTTGTAACTTCCAGTGTTTTATTTCAGGTAGGTTCTCTGACTCAAACTAAGCTTTATCATTGACAAATATTTTGAAGGACGCCTGGATGGCTCAGGCCCAACTTTGCACCCAACTTTGGCTCAGGATATGATCTCACAGTTCATGGGTTCAAGCCCCACATCGGCCTCTGGGCTGACAGTTCAGAGCCTGGAGCCTACTTTGTATTCTGTGTCTCTTTGTCTGTCTGTCTGTCTCTCAAAAATAAAATTTAAAAAATACTTAAAAAAAAGTATTTTGAGTACCTAAAGTAGGATTGTGCCTACCCTTCAACAAGTTTTATATTTGAATTGGATCATGTGATGGGAATGACTGGAGAATAGGAAGCATGATTGAGTAATGCAACTGTGCCTTGTATGAGAGGGCGTGAGAAGCCAGCAGAGGAGTTTAGATTTGACATGGAAATAGTAATTCTTAAAAGATTTTGATTGAGATGACAAAGTAATGAAGATGCTATATGGACAACATTGGATTAATAACAAAATGCAAATAAAGTGTACTAAATGAGAGAAACTTGATGAAAACAAAATGGACTTGGCTGTCAGGCTGACCTGCATTCCAGTCCCTATGCCACTTCTGCATTGGCCAAGTTTCTGAGCCTCAGTTTCCTCATCTTTAAAATCTATACAAGAATACCTCTCTCATAGAAGGGCTCCATTAGCTGTCTTTTCCAAGTGGATTCATACATAGTACTTGAAATACACAGAAGTGTAATCTAAGAAACATACAACAGTGTAAAACAGTGCTGTGTAGAATTACTTTAGGTACAATTTTAGTGCACTGTTCTCTCATTTATATCAATTCATGTTTATATCCACACACAACAGAATGAGATGCATCGTATTTGTTTTCTTTCTTTTTTTAAATTTGTATACCAAAAAGCCAAGAAAGTTCTTTGTTGGCAAGAATAATGTGATTAATAACTAAAGATGTCTATGTACAGAAATCTAATTACTGAAAGAGATGTAGAGTCCTGTTTAATTGCTTAACCTCAGCCTTGGGTCTATAATACCTTAATATTTCCAATGCTCACCTAAATTGTACAAGGACATTTCTGTTTTTCTGAACATTTTACTGTGTGTAACTTATAAAAGCTTCACTATGACTTAAACATTTTTCTATGTGTATTTTAATCACCTGGTGCTCATCATGACAAGTGCACACCTTAATCCCCATCACCTATTTCACCATCCCCCCACCCACCTCTCCTCTGATAACCATCAATTTGTTCTCTATAGTTAAGAATGTTTCTTGGTTTGTCATTCTTTTTTTCCCTTTGCTCATTTGTTTTGTTTCTTAAATTCCACAGATAAGTGAAATCATGGTGTTTTTCTCTATTTCACTTAGCATTATAATTTCTAGCCCCATTTATGTTTTTGGAGATGGCAAGATTTCATTCTTTTTTATGGCTGAATAATATTCCATTGTGTGTGTATGTGCATGCAAGTCTCTACACACATACATGCACACACACCTTTCTTTTTCCATTCATCATTCAAAGGACACTTCAGCTGCTTCCATATCTTGGCTATTGTAAATAATGCTCCTATAAACATAGCGATACATCTGTCTCTTTGAATTAGTAGTTTTGTATCCTTTGGATAAATACCCAGTAGTGTATTTGGGGGATTGCAGGGTAGTCTGTTAACTTTATGATGAACCTCTGTAAGTTTTCCACAGTGGCCACACCAGTTTGCCTTCCTACCAACAGTGCAAGAAAATTCCTTTTTCTCTACATCCTCACCAACACTTGTTATCTCTTATTTTTTAAGTTTAGTCATTCTGACAGGTGTGAGGTGATATCTCATTGTAGTTTTGATTTGCATTCCCCTGATGATAAGTGATGATGAGCATCTTTCATGTGTCTATTGGCCATCTCCATGTCTTTGGAAAAATGTATATTCATATTTTCTGCCCATTTTTAAATGAAATTGTTTCTTTTGGGTATTGAGATTTATAAACTTTTAATGTATTTTGGATACTAATCCTTTTTGGTAGGTCATTTGCAAATACTTTCTTCCATTCCCTAAGTTCCTTTTAGTTTTATTGTTTCCTTCACTGTGCAGAAGCTTTATATTTTCATATAGTCCCAGTAGTTCATTTTTGCTTTTGTTTCCTTTGCTGCAGAGGATCTACCTAGAAAAAAATTGCTATAGCCAGTGCCAGAGAAATTACTGCCAATTGCTGTTCTCTAGCATTTTTATTGTTTCAGGTCCCACATTTAGATCTATAATCCATTTTGAATTTAATTTTGTGTATGTTGTAAGAAAGTGGTCTGGTTTCATTTTTTGCATGCAGCTGTCCAGCTTTCCCAATACCATTTGCTGAAAAGACAGTCTTTTTCCTATTGGATATTCTTTCCTGCTTTGATGAAGATTAATTGACCATATAATTATATGTTTATTTCTTGGTTTTCTATTCTGTTCCATTAATATATATGTCTGTTTTTGTATCAGTACCATACTGTTTTTGATCACTACTACTTTGTTAATATAACTTGGAACTCTGGAATTGTGATGTCTCCAGCTTTGGTTTTCTTATTCAAGTTTGCTTTGGCTATTTGAGGTCTTTTGTGGTTCTATACAAATTTTAGGATTGTTTGTTCTAGTTCTGTGAAAAATGCTGTTGGTATTTTGATATGGATTGCATTAAATGTGTAGATTACTTTGGGTAGTATGAACATTTTAACATTATTTTTCTGATCTATGAGCATGGGATGTCTTTCTGTTTCTTTGTCTCATCTTCAGTTTCTTTCATCATTGTTTTTTAGTTTTCAGAGTACAGGTCTTTCACCTATTTGGTTAGGTTTATTCCTAGGTGCTTTACCATTTTGGTTGTGACTATGGATGGAATTGTTTTCTCTTTCTGCTGCTTTATTACTGGTTTATAGAAATGAAACAGATTTCTGTACATTGATGTTGTATCCTGTGACTTAACTGAATTCGTTGATCAGTTCTAGTAAGTTTTAGGTGGAATCTTTATGATTTTCTATACGTAGTATCAATAACATCTGCAAATAGTGGAAGTTTTACTTCTTGTGGATATGGATGCCTTTTATTTCTTTTTTTTTATTATTTTTTAAATAGAATTTATTGTCAAATTGGCTTCCATACCTTTTATCTCTTTTTGTTTGACTGCTCTGGCTAGGATTTCCACTACTTTGTTAAAGAAACATTGTCATATAATTTTTCACAGTATTCCCTGATAATTGCTTGTATTTCTGAGAGATTGGTTATAAAAATCCATTTTCATTTGTGATTTTATGTATTTGGGTGCTCTCTCTTCTCTTTTTGAGAAGCCTAGCTAGAGGTTTTTGATTTTATTTTTTCAAAAAAACAACTCCTGGTTTCATTGATCTGTTCAATTGTTTTAAGGATTCTTTATTGTTTATTTCTACCCTGATCTTTATTATTTCTCTTCTTCTGCTGGGTTTGGGGTGCCTTTGCTGTTCTGCTTCTAGCTCTTTTAGGTGCTCTATTAGATTTTGTATTTGGGCTTTTTGTAGTTTCTTGAGATAGTCCTGGATTGCAATGTATTTTCCTCTTAGGCCTCCCTTTGCTGTATCCCAAACAGTTTGGATTGTAGTATTTTTATTTTCATTTATTTCCATATATTTTTTAATTTATTCTCTAACTGCCTGGTTCACCCATTTGTTCTTTAGTAAGGTGATCTTTAACCTCCATGCTTTTGGAGGTTTTCCAGACTTTTTCCTGTGGTTGATTTCAAGTTTCATAGCATTGTGATCTGAAAGTGTGCATGATATGATCTCAATTCTTTTCTATTTATTGAGGGCTGCTTTGTGACCCAGTATGTGATCTGTCTTGGAGAATGTGCCATGTGCACTCGAGAAGATAGTGAATTCCATAGCTTTGGGATATAGAGTTCTAAATATGTCTGTCAAGTCAGTCTGGTTCAATCTGTCGTTCAGAGCCATTGTTTCTTTAGTGATTTTCTGGATAGTTGATCTATCCATTGCTGTAAGTGGAATATTAAAGCTCCCTGCAATTAGCACATTCTTATCCATAACACTGCATCTGTTTGTGATTGTTTTATATATTGGGGTGCTTCCGAATTTGGTGCATAGACATTTATAATTGTTAGTTCTTCCTGGTGGATAGACCCTGTAATTATTATATAATGTGCTTCTTCTTCATCTCTTGTTACTGTCTTTACTTTAAAGTCCAGTTTGTCCAATATAAGTACGGCTGCTCGAGCTTTCTTTTGACTTTCATTAGTATGATAGATATTTCTCCATCCCCTCACTTTCAATCTGAAGGTGTCCTCAGGTCTAAAATGAGTCTCTTGTATATGCTAACAAACTGGACAACCTAGAAGAAATGGACACATTTCTAAACACCCACATGCTACAAAAACTCAAATAGGAAGAAATAGAAAATCTGAACAGACCCATAACTAGTGAAGAAATTGAATCAGTTATCAAAAATCTCCCAACAAATAAGAGCCCTAGACCAGATGGCTTTCCTGGGGAATTCTACCAGACATTCATTTAAAACAGACTTAATATCTGTTCTTCTCAAGCTCTTCCAAAAAATAGAAATGGAAGGAAAACTTCCAGACTCATTCTATGAAGCCCGCATCACTTTGATTCCCAAACCAGACAGGGGTCTAGCAAAAAAAAGAGAGAGAGAGAGAGAGAGAGAGAACTACATGTCAACATCCTTGATGAATATGGATGCAAAAATCCTCAACAATATACTAGCAAATCAAATTTAACAGCGTATAAAAAGAATTATTCACAGTGATCAAGTGGGGTTAATTCCTGGGTTGAAGGGCTGGTGCAGTATTCGCACATCAATCAATGTGATACATCACATTAATGAAAAGAAAGATAAGAACCATATGATCCCGTCAATAGATGCAAAAAAAGCATTTGACAAAATACAGCATCTTTTCTTAATTAAGACCCTCGAGAAAGTCGGGATAGAAGGAACTTACTTAAGCATCATGAAAGCCATTTATGAAGAGCCCTCAATGGGGAAAAACTGAGAGCTTTCCCCCTGAGATCAGGAACACGACAGGGATGTCACCACTGTTTTTTAACATAGTCCTGGAAGTCCTAGCATCAGCAGTCAGACTACAAAAGGAAATAAAAGGCACAGAATTGGCAAAGAAGAAGTCAAACATTCACTTTTCGCAGACGACATGATACTCTATGTGGAAAACCTGACAGATTCCACCAAAAGTCTGCTAGAACTGATCCCGATTTCAGGAAAGTCATAGGATACAAAATCAATGTACAGAAGTCAGTTACATTTTTATACATTAATAATGAAGCAACAGAAAGAAAAATCAAGAAACTGAACCCATTCACAATTGCACCAAAAAACATAAAATACCTAGGAATAAACCTAACCAAAGATGTATGCCGGAGTCCAGCTCTGGCCAGGTCCAGGGGTCCCTGAAGGATGGATGGTGTCGGCGAGGGAGTGAGAGAGCCCTGAGATTCTTTCTGATCACCAGGCAGGCATCTCTGTCTTGTCAGTTGTGGTGTCTTTATAGGTCAAACATTAACATGGCATCAGAAAATGGAATTTTTACAATGGATAGTTCTCTGTGATAAGATGTTTTTGAAAAATGTACAGAAACAGGTTTTATAGAAGTATTCTTGCAGAACTGCCCCAATTATAGGGAGGTTGAGTAACTAAGAAAATAACAGAGTGTTCTCAGTGAAAAACAGGATAACATACACATTTTAGTAAATCTAAGATTAAGTCATAGGTTTGTAGATACTCTTAACCATCTTCATCACAGCTGCCAGTATAAGGGAAGGTGTTTGTGGAAAGTAGGCCTTATGGAAAGGACTGCTATACACTACCAGTTAGCAAAGGTATATATAGTACCTTATCTTCTGCTCTTACCTGTTCCTTGTCTCTAAGTTAGGCTCTTTGTCTCTGGGCAAGACTTGAATTTCCAGTTATATTCTTTATGGCACGGGAGAGACAACCATACCTTTAAAAAGTTTAGCTCGGGGTGCCTGGGTGGCTTAGTCGGTTAAGCGTCCGACTTTCACTTAGGTCATGATCTTGCGGTTCGTGGGTTCGAGCCCCACATCGGGCTCTGTGCTGACTGCCAGCACAGAGCCTGGAGCCTGTTTCAGAGACTGTGACTCCCTCTCTCTCTGACCCTCCCCTGCTCACTCTGTCTCTCTCTCTCTCTCCTAGGGAAAAAAAAAAAAAAGTTTAGCTCATACCCAATACATAGAATAGCCTCTTTAAGTGCATTTACTTTTGTGTCTAGTTTTATGATTTCTAGAATAGCTAGGGCATGAGAGACATTTTTGATTAGTTGATTTACGTGTTGAGTTGTATGAACATCTTGGACTAATGGAACAGTAGAAACAGAATTGTACATGTAAAGGTCGATCTTTTATGAGTAAGGGTCATTAGCCTGTTCATAGCTCAAGGGAAAGTATGGAGGGAAACAGGACCTGCTGGAGACACGATGTCTGTTCCCAAAATCAAAAGAAGTTCCCACAATAAGTTCCTTCACAAGGTGCAATCATGATACCAGGGCCAGAATAAGGGGATAGGTCACTCCTGATACCAGTCAACAAGGTACCTTGGGGGTCAGTGCTCAAGCAGACATAATTGAGTGGAGGTGAATATCAGTCGTCATCTGATTGGCAAGAGACCGTGCAAACTTGCTTTAACCTCACCAGGAGCTCTCTTGACTAGTGGGCTCAGAATGACTCCTAACAGATGTAAAAGATCTGTATGATGAAAATTATAGAAAGCTTATGAAAGAAGTTGAAGAAGACACAAATGGAAAACATTTCATGCATGGATTCAAAGAATAAATATTGTTAAAATGTCATTACTACCCAAAGCAATCTACACATTCAATGCAATCCCAATCAAAATTGCACCAGCATTATTCTCAGAGCTAGAACAAACTATCCTAAAATTTGTATGGAACCACAAAAGACCCCAAATAGCCAAAGTAATGCTGAAGAAGATGACCAAAACAGGAGGCTTTACAATCCCAAACTTTAGCCTCTACTACAAAGCGGTAATCATCAAGGCAGTATGGTATTGGCACAGAAACAGACACATAGACCGATGGAACAGAATAGAGAACCCAAAATTGGACCCACAAATGTATGGCCAACTAATCTTTGACAAAGTGGGGAAGAGTATCCAATGGAAAAAAGACAGCCTCTTTGACAAATAGTGCTGGGAGAACTGGACAGCAACATGCAGAATATTACTAGATCACTTTCTCACACCATACATAAAAATAAACTGAAAATATATGAAGGACCTGAATGTGAGACAGGAAACCATCAAAACCCTAGAGGAGAAAGCAAGAAACAACCTCCTTGACCTCAGCCATAGCAATTTCTTACTCGACACATCTCCAAAGGCAAGGGAATCAAGAGCAAAAATGAACTATTGTGACCTCATCAGGATAAAAAGCTTCTGCACAGCAAAGGAAACAATCCATAAAACTAATAGGCAACCAATGGAATGGGAAAAGATAGTTGCAAATAACCTATCAGGTAAAGGGCTAGTATCCAAAATCTATAAGGAACTCACCAACCTCCACACCTGAAAAACAAATAATGCAGTGAAGAAATGGGCAGAAGACATGAACAGACACTTCTTCAAAGACATCCACATGTCCTACAGAGGCATGAAACAATGCTCAATGTCACTCATCAGGGAAAAACAAATCAAAACCACACTGAGATACTACCTCATGCCAGTCAAAATGGCTAAATTGAACAAATCAGAATATAGATGCTGGCGAGGATGTGGAGAAATGGCACCCTTGTAACACTATTGGTGGGAATGCAAACTGGTGCAGCTGCTCTGGAAAACAATGTGGACGTTCCCCAAAAAATTAGCAACAGAACTTCCCTATGAGCCAGCAATAGCACTTCCAGGAATTTACCCAAGAGATACAGGAGTGCTGATGCATAGGGGCACATGGACCCCAATGTTCATAGCAGCACTCTCCACTTAGCCAAATCATCGAAACAGCCTAAGTGTCCATCAATTGATGAATGGATCAAGAAGATGCAGTTTTTACATACAATGGAATACTACATGGCAATGAGAAAGAATGAAATCTGGCCATTTGTAGCAATGTGGATAACACTCGAGGGTGTTATGCCAAGTGAAATAAGTCAGGCAAGGAAAGGCAGATACCATATGTTTTCACTCATATGTGGATCAGGAGAAACTTAACAGAAGACCATGAGGGAGGGGAAGGGGGAAAAATAGTTAAGGGGAGGGAGGGAAGCAAACCATAAGAGACTCTTAAATACTGAGAACATACTGAGAGTTGATGGGGGGATGAGGAAGAGGAGAAAATGGTTGATGGGCATGTAGGAGAGGACTTGTTGGGTTGAGCACTGGGTGTCATATGGAAACCAACTTGACAATAAACTATATTTAAAATGAATGAGTGAATGAATAAATGAATGAAAAAAGAAACATGATGAGGGGTGCCTGCGTGGCTCAGTCAGTTAAGCCTCTGACTTTGTTTCATGTCATAATCTCACAGTTCATGAGTTCAAACCCCGCTTCGGGCCGTGTGCTGACAGCTCAGAGCCTGGAGCCTGTTTCAGATTCTGGGTCTCCTTCTCTCTCTCTCTGCCCCTCCCTGGCTCTCACTGTCTCTCTCTCAAAAATAAATAAACATTTTAAAAAGAAAGAAATGTTATGAGAGTCATCCTTGTCTCGTTCCTGACTTTAAGGGAAAGGCTTTCACTTTTTCCCTTTTAAAGATGATGATAGCTGTGAGATTTTCATTTATGGCCTTTATTATGTTGAGGTATATTTCCTCTAAACCTACTTTGTTGAGGGTGTTTAATCGTAAATGGATATTAGGTCTACTGAAATGATAATAGGTCTTTATCCTTTTTTTATTAATGTGATGTATCCCATTGATTGATTTTTAAATATTGAATCACCTTACAATCCAGGAATAAATCCCACTTGATTATGGTAAATGATTTTTTTATGTATTTTTAGATTGAGCTTCCTAGTATTTTGTTGAGGATTTTTGCATCTGTGTTCATCAGCGTTATTGGCCTATAGTTCTTTTTTTTAGTAGAGTCTTTTTCTGGTTTTGATATTGGGGCAATCTTAGCCTCCTAGAATGACTTTGGAAGTTTTTCTTCATTTTCTGTGTTTTGGAATAGTTTAAGAAGAATAGGTATTAAGTCTTTAAATTTTGGTAGATTTGCCTGTGAAGCTGTCTGGTCCTGAACTGTTGTTTGCTGGAAGCATTTTGATTACTGATTCAATTTCTTTGCTCATAATCGTGCTCAAATTTTCGATTTCTTTTCTGTTTGAGTTTTGGTAGTTTATATATTTATAGGAATTTATCCATTTCTTCCAGCTTGCCCAGTGTGTTGGCATATAGTTTTTCATAATATTCTCTTATGATTGCATTTCTGTGGTGTTGGTTGTTATTTCTCCTTTATCATTTGTGATTTTGTTTATTTGGGCCCTTACTCTTTTTTTCTTGACAAGTCTAGCTAGAGATTATCTTTTGTTTTTCTTTCAAAGAACCAGCTCCTGGTTTCATTGATCTGTTCTTCTTTTCTAGATTTAATATCATTATTTTTGCTCTAATCTGTATTGTTTCCTTCCTTCTAGTTTTAGATTTTGTTTCTTATTCTTCTAGAGCCTATATATATAAAGTAGGTTGTGTATTTGAGTCTTTTCTTATGTCTTGAGATAGACCTGATTGCTATCAACTTGCTCATAGAACTGCTTTTCCTGAATCCCAAAGGTTTTGAGCCATTGTGTTTTCATTTTCATTTGTTTCCATGTACTTTTTTGTTCTTTTTTTTTGTGAACTTTTTTTTTAATGTTTTACTTATTCTTGAGAGAGAGAGAGACAACGTGATCAGGGGAGGGTCAGAGAGAGAGGGAGTCACAGATTCTGAAGACGGGCTACAGGCTCTGAGCTAGCTGTCAGCACAGAACCTGACACGGGCTTCGAACCAACGAACCATGAGATCATGACCTGAGCTGAAGTCGGACACTTAACCGATTGAGCCACGCAGGCGCCCCTGTTTCTTCTTTTATTTCCTGGTTGACCCATTCATTGTTTTGTAGCATGTTATTTAACTTCCAAGTATATGTGGTCTTTCCAGATTTTTTCCTGTGGTTGATTTTTAGTTTCATGATCAGAAAAGACACATGGTATGACTTTGATCTTTTTAAATTTATTGAGGCCTGTTTTGTGGCATACTATATGATCTGTTCTGAAGAATGTTCTATGTGTATTTGAAAAGAATGTATACTCTGGAATGTTCTGAATATATTTGTTAAATCCGTCTGGAGTAAGGTTATCATTCAAAGCCATTGTTTCCTTTTGATTTTCTGTTTAGATGATCTGCGTATTCATGTAAATGGGATGTTAAACTCCCCTACTATTAATTGTATTATTATTGATTAGTTCCTTTATATCTGTTATTAACTGTTTTATGTATTGGGTGTTCCCCTGTTGGGTGCACAGATATTTGTAATTGTTATATCTTCTTGTTAGATTGTTCCCTTCATTATTATATAGTGTCCTTTGTCTCTTGTTACAGTGTCTGTTTTGAAATCTAATTGTCTGATACAAGTATTGTTTCTATTGACCTTCCCAAACTTAGGAATCTTTAAGCCTTTAAAGCCTTAGAAATAATCTTTAAGTCTTAACATGCAATGAGAAAAAGAAATGAGGTAGGGTAATTTCTCCTCCCCTCCTCCATGTCTTCCCCTCATGCATTGCTTGCACAAATCTCATCCACTACTAAATGTTAGATTTGGTGACAGTAAATTTGTCAGGTAAGAAAAAGAATGAGTTTTAAATCATTTGGTATTTTGAGTTGAAGGTGAAACTAGAATAATACTGTCTCTAGCAGATACAGAAACATTGGTAGAGGGGTAGAGGGGAAATGATGAATTCTTTACAGAGATAATGAAATAAACTTAAGAGAGGTATTTAAGTGGGAATACCCAGACATTTCTTTTCATTCCTTCTGATGAATTATTGAGCACCAGAAAGAGTTGTATGCGTTGAAGCGTATTAATTAATGAATTTTTTTTTTTTACAATTTCTACCATCATGATCTACAGTACTTAAAAGCTCTAGTAGCTTCATCCACAGGAGTGGATACAAGGAAGGTATTGATATTCTCAGTCTAGGATATCAGTGCCTAGCCTCACTAGTCTTAAGAGTTTTAGTGGGGGACTTTCCACAGCTTCCATACAGGGGGAGTTCTAGCTATTTGGTATAATTGTGTTTTCTGGAGTCATGCCATATAGCACAGTGCCATTCTAGGAAAAATAGGTAAATAACAAACATGTGAAAGAGAACTGAGTACCATATTCTAAAAGATAAAAAGTACACTGAATGTTAGGTATCATCAGTTACGAATAGCTGACAGGGATAAAATAGTTGAAAAATAGGAAGAGTAACACACCCCAGTTGTCTTTCCTAGGCCAAAGAGGTTGGAGGAGCTGAGACATGATGATCGTAGTTTAATCATCATAATCTATGTTTTTCACACGTCTAGATCTGAGTCAGTTCACCATTCTTTGAAATAAACTATTTGGAAATGAGGACTCCTGGTATCACTTTAAGAATGGAAGTTAAACACCCAGAGAGCTTTTTGTCTGGTGCAGTTCATGGAGTATGAATACATGTGTGCCTTTTCATTAGGAAAGTTTGAACTTCGTTGTTTTAGAACATGTTGAACTTCAGTTGTACCCCAAATGCTACACCTACTAACTAAAGTTAATGTTTTATAGAACTCGGGGAACATGAGTTCTCTTACTGTCTGTGCCTAAGTTATCTCTTGGAAGGAAATTAAAGTATTAAGTATGTAAACATACTCCAGTTTGGTATAAAAATGTATCATTTAGAGAAGTTCTATACATGAAAACGTAAACTTCAGATTCTTTACTGTTCTAATTTTTTACTTTGTGTGTATATTTATGTGTGTGTGACATTTGAAAGCTGAATTATTATCAGCATCTGCCAACTTGACCAACCAAGAGATTTGTAGTTGCAGATAGCCATTCTGAGCTTGATTTCGTGATAAATTCTCGCCTTCTCTTCAACAATTTTGATCTCTTGTTCTTACCTAGCAGCCAGAATAACATGATTGCCCCACTCTAAGCAGTTTTTCAGGATTGATCTATCAAGTAAGAATCTATGTAGTTATTCATTCATTAAAACATGGAAATTCAAACCTAGATCTAATGTTAAAAATAGGGTTGCAGTCTAAAAACGGAAGGAGCTTCCCTGGCAGCTGTGGCTGAACGGCCTTATCCCCAAACCATACAGTGTGATTTTTTTTTTTTTCTTGGCATGTTTGTTTGTTTGTTTGTTTGTTTGTTTTTATAAAACCTCCCAAGACAAATGATTTAACAGATTTAACAGGTTCAGTTTGTAGAAATCATATTTCTAGAATGGTATGTATTATAAGAATTTAAAAGGAAAGAATTGAGTTGAGCTATACTTTTAAAATGGACCAGTAGTAAAAACTTTATACAGGTGTGTGTATATATACCTCTTTTTATTGCACTTTGCTTTAACTGCACGCTCAGACACTGTTTTTTTTATGAATTGAAGGTTTGATGCAACCCTGCTTCAGTCATCTGTCAGTGCCATTTTTCCAACAGCATTTGTTTTTTGTGTCTCTGTCTCACATTTTGGCGGTTCTCACAATATTTCAGACTTTTTCATTACTATATTTATTATGAGAATCCTTGATCATCCTTTGGTGTTGTTATTGTAATTGTTTTGGGGCGCCGCAAACTGTGCCCATGTTAGATGACAGACTTAGTCAATAAATGTTGTTTATGTTCTGACTGCTCCACCTGCCGGCCATTCCCCTGTCTCACTTTCCCTCTCCTCCCTCCCCTTGGGTTTCCCTATTCACTATCACAATAATCTTGAAATTAGGCTAATGAATGACCCCGCAGTGGCCTCTAAGGAGGTAGATAAATGGAAGTTTTGCACATCTCTTACTTTATTTACTTATTTATTGATTTATTTACTTAGTGCCACATTAGGTCTTTATAGTGAATTATATGAAAGATTTCAAATATGGTACGGGTATGAGATTTGTAAGGAAAAGAATGTAAAAAACGGTAAGCAATATAGTATGTTACAGTTGAATCATTAAACTCTTACTCAGACTCCTTCTGAATTGAGGTGTATTAAATGATCAATCATAAAATTACTCAGGAAGTTGTAGGAGTTCCATTATTAGTTTTAAGAATCTGAGTGTGGTACTCACCACCTTTGAATCTTTCTCTTCCACCAGTGAGACCTACCCTGCCTACTCGAATTAACACCACACATCTCTTACCTGCTGTACACTCCAGTTCCTCTCCCCCAGCTCCATTTTTATTCTAATGGCATTTGTCACTATATAATATGCAAAAAAAGCTTACATATTATTTCTTTTTCTTGTCTAGAATACAAGCACTACAAAGGCTTGGATATTTGTTTTGGTCACTGTTGTGTCTCAATTACCTAGAACAGTGCCTGACTCATTGTAAGTGTGAAGAAATGCTTCATTTCTTGAATGACTGAATGAACAGAGGCTATTATATAAATCCCTGTTCAATATTGCTTGTCCTCACAATTGCTAGAGTAATAATCTGACACAAACATTACCTTGTTCTTAAATTATGCTGGCAGAATAATGTGAGAGGTCCATGGAGAGCTCCCCTTGGAATATCTTCTTCAGCAGCACCTAAAATTAAACCATTAGTTCATCTTTTCTTCTCTCTCTCTCTCTGTCTCTCTGTCTCTCTTTTATTATCCCAATGAAGGTGAGGTACTTTAAAATTCAGATGCCATTGGGAAGAGTAACACACTCTATCCCTAACATCTTAATGAGGTCACTGCCTATCATTTCTGCTGTTACCCCTTTGATATAAGCCAGAGGTATCTCCTCCCTGAATTACTGGAATCATTCTAACTGGGCCCTATTCCTCCACTGTTATTCATGTAAAGTCTCCTCTTAGCACAAAACCAGAATAATTCTTTTAAAATTATAGCAGCTTATGAGTCTCTTATTCTCTAAACCTCCAGTGTCTCATTTCTCTCATTTTAAAGGCCTAAGTCTGTGCCATGGCCTATACCACTCTATATAACCTGTAACTATAGCTCCTACACTTCATCTCTATACTTCCCTCTGACTTCATCTCCTGTACTCCATTTTGCTCACCGTGGCCTCCTTACTATATTTCAAACACTCCTTAGGTTACCAGCATCATCTGTTCCTCCTCTGCTCTTTATCGAGATAGCCTCATGGCTAAGTCCTTGCCCCTCTAAAGATTTTATCTATATGTTGCTTTCTCACTGAGACTTACCCACACTACCTTTTCTTTTGTAATTGTAGTTAGTTAACATACAGTGTAATAATGGGTTCAGGAGTAGTGATTCATCACCTACGTATAACACTAAGTGTTCATCCCAACAAGTGCCCTCCTTAATACCCATCACCCACTTAGTCCATCCTCCCACACAATACCCCTCCAGCTACCCATAGTTCGTTCTCTATATCTAAGAATCTCTTATGGTTTGCCTCCCTCTGTTTTGTTTTTCTTATTTTTCCTTCCCTTCCCCTATTTTCAGTTGTTTTGTTTATTAAATTCCACATGTGTGAAACCATAAGACATTTGTCTTCCTCTGTTTGACTTATTTCACTTAGCATAATACCTTCTACATCCATCCACGTTGTGGCAAATAGCAAGATTTCACTTTTGTTTTTTTTAATGTTCGTTTATATATTTAGAGAGAGAAGCAGAGAAAGAGAGAGAGAGAATCCCAGGCAGGCTCCATTCTCAGCATGGAGCCTGATGCAAGGCTCAATCCCACAAACCATGAGACCATGACCTGAGCCAAAATCAAGAGTCAGACCCTTAAGTGACTGAGCCACCCAGCACCTCATATTTCATTCTTTTTGATCACTGAGTCATATTTCATTGCCTCACCACACACCACACCTTCTTTATCCATTCATCAGTTGATGGACATTTGGGTTCTTTCCTTAATTTGGCTGATGCTGTAAACATTGGGGTGCATGTGCCCCTTCAAATCAGCATTTTTGTATTCTTTGGATAAATACCTAGTAGTGCAAATGCTGGGTCATAGGGTAGTTCTATTTTTAATTTTTTTGAGGAACCTCCATAATCTTTTCCAGAGTAGCTGCACCAGTTTCCATTTCCACCAACAGCGCAAAATTGTCCCCCTTTCTCTGCATCCTCACCAACATCTGTTGTTTCCCAAGTTATTAATTTTAGCCATTCTGACAGTTGTGAGGTGGTATCTCATTGTGATTTTGATTTATATGTGTCTGATGATGAGTGATGTTGAACATCTTTTCATATGTCTATTAGCCATCTGGATGTATTCTTTGGAAAAATGAACCAGCAGAAATAGAAATCAAGGAATCGATCCCATTTACATTTGCACCAAAAACCATAAAATACCTAGGAATAAACCTAACCAAAGAAGCAAAAAGATCTGTATGCTGAAAACTATTGAAAGTTTATGAAATAATTTAAAGAAGTTAAAGAAGATACAAATGGAAAAACATTCCATGCTCATGGACTAGAAAAGCAAATATTCTGAAAATGTCTATACTACCCAAAGGAATCTACACATTCAGTGCAATTCCTACCAAAATAACACCAGCATTCTTCACAGAGCTAGAACAAGCAATTCTAAAATTTGTATGGAACCAGAAAAGACTCTGAGTAGCCAAAGTAGTGTTGGGGGGAAAAAAAGAAAAAAAGCTGGAGGCATCACAGTTCTTGACTTCAGGCTGTATTACAAAGCTGTAGTCATCAAGACAGTATGGTACTGGTACAAAAACCAACAAACAGATCAATGGAACAGAATAGAGAACCCAGAAATAGACCCACAAATGTATAGTCAACTAATCTTTGACAAAGCAGGAAAGACTATCCAATGGTAAAAAGACAGTCTCAGGGCATCTGGATGGCTCAGTTGGTTAAGTGTCCAACTCTTGATTTCAGCTCTGGTCATGATCTCACCGTTCATGAGATTAAGACCCACTTTCAGCTCTGAGCTGTCATAGTGGAGTCTGCTTGGGATTCTCTTCGCCATCCCCCGCCCCGTCCCTCTTCCACTCACTCATGTGTGCACTCTCTCTCAAAATAAACATGAAAAAGAAAAATTTTTTTTAAGATAAAAGTCTCTTCAACAATTGGTGCTAAGAAAACTGGACAGAGACATGCCTGAGAATGAAACAAGACCACTTTCTTACACCATACACAAAAATAAACTCGGAAGAAAGGCCTAAATGTAAGACAGGAAGCCATCAAAATCCTAGACGAGGAAAGCAGGCAGAAATCTCTTTGACTTCAGCCACAGCAACTTCTTTTTTTTTTTTTTTTTTTTACAAATAGTTTATTGTCAAATTAGTTTCCACATAACACCCAGTGCTCATCCCCACAAGTGCCCTCCTCCATGCCCACCCCTCCTCCCCACATCCACCAGTCCTCAGTTTTTGTCAGCATTCAAGAGTCTCTCATGGTTTGCCTCTCCCTTTCCCCCACCATTTCCGCCTTCTTCTCCCCCTTGGTCCTCTGTTAAGCTCCTCCTAATCCTCCTATACGTGCACACATATGATATTTGTCCTTCTCTGCCTGACTTATTTCGCTCAGCATAACACCCTCAAGGTCCATCCATGTTGCTACACATGGCCAGATTTCATCGTTTCTCATTGCCATGTAGTATTCCATGGTATAGATAAACCACATCTTCTTGATCCATTCATCTGTTGATGGACACTTAGGCTCTTTCCAGGTTTTAGCTATTGTGGAGAGTGCTGCTATGAACATTGGGGTACATGTGCTCCTATGCATCAACATTTCTGTATCCCTTGGGTAAATTCCTAGCAGTGCTATTGCTGGGTCATAGGGGAGTTCTATTGTTAGTTTCCTGAGGAACCTCCACACTGTTTTCCAGAGGGGCTGTACCAGTTTACATTCCCACCAACAGTGTAGGAGGGTGCCCGTTTCTCCACATCCTCGCCAGCATCTAGAGTTCTCTGATTGGCTCATTTTAGCCACTCTGACTGGCGTGAGGTGGTATCTCAGTGTGGTTTTGATTTGTATTTCCCTGATGAGGAGCGATGTGCCACAGCAACTTCTTAACACGTCTCTGGAGGCAAGGGATACAAAAGCAAAAATAAACTATTGGGACATCATCAAGATAAAAAGCTTCTGCGTGATGAAAGAAACAACAAAACTAAAATCTAGACTGTTATAAAGAATTTAGCAAACTCAACACCCAAAAAACAAATAATCCAGTCAAGAAATGGGCAAAAGATCTCTCACTTTACAGAACACATCTCTCACTTTAAATCAAAAGCGAGAAATGATTAAGCTTAGAAAAGCATGTTAAAAACCCAAGACAGGCTGAAAGCTAGGCCTCTAACACCACGCAGTTAGCCAAGGTGTTAATGCAAAGGAGAAATCCTTGAAGGAAATTAAAAGCTCTACTCCAGTGAATATACAAATGAGAAAGTAAAACAGCCTAATTGCTGATATAGAGAAAGTTTTAGTGATCTAGATGGAAGATCAAACCAGCCACAACATTCCCTAAAGCCACGGCCTAATCCAAAGAAAGACTTTCTTCGGTTCTGTGAGGGCTGAAAGAGATGAGAAAGCTGCAGAAAAGTTGGATGCTAGAAGTTTGTTGATGAGTTTTAAGAAAAGAAGCCATCTCCATTACAAGTGCAAAGTGAAGCAGCAAGAGCTGATAGATAAGCTGTAGCAAGTTATCCAGATCTAGCTAGGATAATTAATGAAGGTGGCTATACTAAAAACCAGGTTTTCAATGTAGATGAAACAGCCTTTTATTGGAAGAAGATGCCATCTAAAACTTTCATAGCCAGAGAGGAAGAGTCAATGCCTGGCTTCAAAGCTTCAGTGACATGCTGACACTCTTGTTAAGGGCCAACGCAGCTGGTGACTTTAAGTTAAAGCCAGTGCACATTTACCAACCCAAAAATCCTAAAGTCCTTAAGAATTATGCTAAATCGGGGCTCCTGGGTGGCTCAGTCGGTCAAGTGTCCAACTTCGGCTCAGGTGATGATCTTGCAGTTCATGGGTTCGAGACCTGCATCGGCATCTGTGCTGGCAGCTCAGAGCCTGGAGCCTGTTTCAGATTCTTTGCCTCCCTCTCTCTCTGCCCCTACCCCACTCATGCTTTGTCTCACAAATAAACTATAAAAAACAAAAAATTATGCTAGATCGACTCAGCGTATGTTCTATAAACAACAAAGCCTGGATGACAACACAACTGTTTACGACATAGTTTACCAAATATTTTAAGCCAACTATTGAGAACTGCTCAGAAAAGAAGATTCCTTTAAAATATGGCTGCTTGTTGACAATGCACCTAGTCATCCAAGAGCACTGTTGGAAATGTACAATGAGATTCATGTTGTTTTCATGCCTGCTAACATAACATCCATTCTGTAGCTCATGGATCAAGGATTCATTTCAGCTTTCAAGTCTTATTATTTAAATAATATATTTTAAAGGCTAGAGCTGCCATAGACCATGTATCTTCTGATAGTCTGGACAAAATAAATGGAAAACTTTCCATTAAAAGGCTCTTTTCATCTATATTGAAAATCTCTTGTTTAGTGTAGCCACCTTCATTAATTATTATTAATCTTGAGATGGAATGTACTCCTGATAAAGATGCCATGAGGATTATTGAAATGAAACAAAGGATTTAGAATATTACATAAATTTAGTTGATAAAGCAGCAGCAGAGTTTAAGAGGATTGATTACCAATTCTGAATTTTTTTTAATTTTTAATTGTTTAAAGGGAGAGAGAGTATGAGCAGGGGAGGGGCAGGAGAAAGGGAGACAGAATCCAAAGCATGGTCTGACTGGTCAGCACAGAGCCCAATGTGCTACTTGAACTCACAGACCACAAGATTATGACCTGAGCTGAAGTGGGACGCTTAGCTGACTGGGCCACCCTGGCACCAATTCCCAATTTTGAAAGTTTTGCTGTGGATAAAATGCTTTTAAACAGCATCTTGGGGCTCCTGGGTGGCTCAGTTGGTTAAGCGGCCGACTTCAGCTCAGGTCATGATCTCATGGCCCAAGGGCTTGTTAGTTTGAGGCCCACATCCAGCTCTTTGCTGGCAGCTCAGAGCCTGGAACCTGCTTCTGAATCTGTATGTGTGTCTCTCTCTGCCCCCCACCCCCACGCCCTGCTCACACTCTTCTCTCAAAAATAAATATTAAAAAAAAAAAAATCTCATGCTACAGAGAAATCATTCATAAAAGATGAGTCAGTAGACGTAGCAAACTCTATTGTTTAAGAAATTGTCTCGGCCACCCCAGCCTTCAGCATCCACCCTGATCAGTCAGCAGCCATCTACATGGAGGCTTGACCCTCCACCAGCAAAAGATTATGACTTGTGCTCTATATTATGTAGTTACTTTAAACATCATGGCAACCTATTATCATCCTCATTTCACAGACTGGGAAACACAACCAAAGAGTCATAAAGTAGCATTTGAGAACTTTTCTTCTATCACCTTTGGTGACTGGGGAGCCTGTGAATTAACTGACAACAGATTAATAGAAAAGCTGAGGGAGTGCTCCCTGAACAACTAGAAGTAGGGGTTTGTATATGAATACAAGGGGGAGGTGGGAAATATGTGTGGTAGCTTCTGACGTTTGTTTATGCAATTTCTCATCTAGGTTTCCTTCCTGCCTGGAAGTTCACACCAAGGGGATTTATGGCAGCTTCTCAGAAAGCTATGCCTTTAATCAGATAAAGGAAACTTACAACAGGCTTCTTTCTGCATTTTATTTGCATTTCCCTGATGATTAGTGATATTGAGCATCTTCATGTATCTTTTAGCCATCTGTGTTTTCTTTGGGAAAATGTACCTGTTTCTGCCCATTTTTTAATTGGATTTTTTTTTGGTGTTGATTTGTGTAAGTTCTTTATTCTGTATACGGACCCTTTATTACATATGTTATTTGCAAATAACTTCTCACATTGAGTAGCTTGTCTTACAGTTTTGTTCATGGTTTCCTTGCTGTACAGAAGCTTTTTATTTTGATGTAGTCCCAATAGTTTATTTTTGCTTTTGTTTCGCTTGCCTCAGGAGACATATCTAGAAAAATGTTGTTTGTGGCTGATTTCAGAGAAATTACTGCTTGTGCTCTCTTCTTGAATTTTTATGGTTTTAAATCTCACATTTAAATCCTTAATCCATTTTGTAAGAAACTGGTCCATTTTCATTCTTTTGCACATAGCTATCCAATTTTCCCGGCACCATTTGTTGAAGAGGCTTTTGTCCCATTGCATATTCTTGCCTCCTTTGTCAGAGATTAACTAACCACGTAATTGTAGGTTTATTTTAGTGCTCTCTATTCTGTTCCATTGATCTATGTGTCTGTATCTGTGCCAGTATCGCACTGTTTTAATTAGCTTTGTAGTATAACTTGAAATCTGAGATTGTGATAAAGTTCTTATTCTTCATTTTCTTTTTTTATTTTTTAAATTATTATTTTCTTCTTCATTTTCAAGATCCCTTTGGCTATTAAGGGTCTTTTGTGGTTCCATTACAAATTTTACAATTCTTTGTTCTAGTTATGTGAAAAATGCTCTTGATACTTTGATAGGGGTTGCACTAAGTCCATAGATTGCTTTGAGTAGTATGGACATTTTAACAATGTTTGTTCTTCCAGTCCTTGAGCATCAGATATCTTGCCATTTGTGTCATCTTCAGTTTCATCAGTGTTTTTTTTTTTACTTTTTAATGTTTTTTATTTATTTCTGAGAGAGAGAAGAGGAGGATCAGAAAGAGAGAGGGAGATAACAGAATCTGAAACAGGCTCCAGGCTCTGAGCTAGCTGTCAGCACAGAGCCCGACGTGGGGCTCGGACCCACGAACCGCGAGATCATGACCTGAGCCAAAGCTGGGTGCTCAGCTGACTGAGCCACCCAGGCGCCCCTCATCAGTGTTTTTTAATTTTCAGAGTACAGGTCTTTCACCTCTTTGGGTAGGATTATTTCTAGGTATCTTATATTTGGGTGCAATTGTTAGTGGGATTGCTTTCTTAATTCCTTTTTCTGCTACCTCAGTAATGTATAGAAATGTTTGTTGATTTTGTATTCTGTGACCTTCATTTATAAGTTCTGGTAGTTTTTTGGTTGCGTCATTCAGATTTTCTACATGTAGTGTAAATGCCTTTGGATGCCTTTTATTTCATTTGTTGTCTGAGTACCATAGCTAAGATGTCTGGTAGTATGTTGAATAAAAGTGGTGGGAGTAGACATTCTTGTCCTGTTCCTAATCTTAAGGGAAAAACTCAATTTTTCACCATTAGGTTTTATATTAGCTGTGGGTTTTCATATATGATCTTTATGCTGTTGAGGCATGTTTCTTCTAAACATACTTTTGAGGGTTTTTATCATGAATGGATGTTGTACTTTGTCAGATGCTTTCTGCATCTATTAAAATAATCATATATTTCCCTTGTCTTGTTCATATGATATATCATGTAAGTTGATTTGTGAATATTGAACTACCATTGCATCCCAGGAATAGAACCCTTAATTGTGGCAAGTGATTTTTTAAATGTATTGATGGATTTGATTTGCTAGTATTTTTTTGAGGATTTTTGCATCTTTGTTCATCAGAATATATTGGCCTATGGTTTTCTTTTTTTGTAGTGTCTTTATGTGGTTTTGGTACCATAGTAATGCTTGCCTCATAGAATGAATTTGGAAGTTTTCCTTTCTTTTCTATTTTTTGGAATAGTTTGAGAAGAATAGGTATTAACTCTTCTTTAAATTTTTGATAAAATTCACCTGTGGTGCTGTCTGGTCCTAGACTACTGTTAGGAGTATTTTTTATTACTGATTCAATTTCATTGATGATAATCAAGTCTGCTCAAATTATTTAATTCTTCCTGATTCAGTTTGGGAGGCTTTATGTTTCTAGGAATTTATCTATTTCCTCTAGGTTGTCCAGTTTGTTGGCATATAATCTTTTGTAATATTCTCTTACAATATTTTGTATTACTTTGGTATCAGTTGTTATTTCTCCTCTTTAATATCATTTTGCTTATTTGAGTCCTTTCTCCCATTTTTGTTTCATTTTTTGTTTTGTTTGGTTGATGAGTCTGGCTAAAGGTCTATCAATTTTGTTGATCTTTTCAAAGAACTAGCTCCTGTTTTCATTCATCTGTTCTACATTTAGTTTTTATTTTGTTAACTTCTGCTTTAATCTTTATTATTTCCTTCTTTCTGTGTATTTGGAGTTTTGTTTGTTCTTCTTTTCCTACCTCCATTAAGTGTAAGTTTAGATAGTTTGAGATTTTTCTTGCTTCATGAAGTAAGCCTGTATTTCTGTAAACTTCCTTCTTAAAACAGCTTTCGCTATATGCCAAAGATTTGGGGCTGCTAGCTTTTCATTTTCATTTGTTTCCGTGTATTTTTTTATTTCCTCTTTTAATTTCTTGATTGACCCATACATTGTTTAGTGAACGTTATATAATAGACCTGTATTTGTGTTCTTTCCATATTTTTTCTTATTGATTTCAAGTGTCCATAGTGTTATGGTGAGAAAAGATGTGTGGTATGACTTTCTGAATTTCCTGAGACTTGTTTTGTGGCTTAATAGGTGATCTCTTCTGGAGAATGTCTCCTATGCACTTGAATTTGTATTCTGCTGTTTTAGTATGGAATGTTCTGAACATATCAAAGTAATTGTTGAGAGGTATATACTTATTGACATTTTGTTACCTGTTTTATGGTCGTTTTTGTAGTTCTGTGTTCCTTCTCGTCTCAGTTTGCGATTTCTTTAGTGATATTTTGGATTCCTTTCTCATTATTATTTTGCCTATCTGTTACAGTTTTTTGATTTGTCATTACCATTAGGTTTGTATTACAGCATCTAATGCATATAACAATCTGTATAATAAAGTTGGTGGTCACTTAAGTTTGAACCCACTTTTTTCTTTTATTTATTTTTTTCCTTGGGATAGTTTCATTCTCTTTATTTTTTTCCCCTTCATGGTTTATTGTCAAATTGGTTTCCATATAATACCCAGTGCTCATCCCAACAAGTGTCCTCCTCCATACCCATCACCCTCCTTCCTCTCTTCCCATCCCTATTAATCCTCAGTTTGCTCTCAGCATTAGAGTCTTTCATGGTTTGCCTCCCTCCTTCTGCCCAACTATTTTTCCCCTTCTTCTCTTCCATGGTCCTCCTAATCCACCTATACGTGCAAACATATGGTATCTGTCCTTCTCTGCCTTATTTCGCTCAGTATAACACCCTCAAGTTCCATCCACGTTGCTACAAATGGCCAGATTTCATTCTGTCTCATTGCCATGTTGTATTCCATTGTATGTATAATCCACATCTTCTTTATCCATTCATCAGTTCATGGACACTTAGGCTCTTTCAATGATTTGGCTATTGTGGAGAGTGCTGCTATGAACATTAGGGTCCATGTGCCCCTATGCATCAGCACTCCTGTATCTCTTGGGTAAACTCCTAGCAGTGCTATTGCTGGGTCATAGGGGAGTTCTATTATTAATTTTTTGAGGAACCTCCACACTGTTTTCCAGAGCAGCTGCACCAGTTTGCATTCCCACCAACAGTGTAGGAGGGTGCACGTTTCTCCACATCCCCTCCAACATCTATAGTCTCCTGATTTGTTCATTTTAGCCACTCTGACCAGCATGAGGTGGTATCTCAGTATGGTTTTTATCTGCATTTCCCTAATAATGAGGGATGCTGAGCATCATTTCATGTGTCTGTTGGCCATCAAGATATCCTCTTTGGAGAAGTGTCTGTTCATGTCTTCTGCCCGTTTCTTCACTGGATTGTTTCTTGCGTGTGGAGCTTGGTGAGTTCCTTATAGATTTTGGATACTAGACCTTTATCCGATATGCCGTTTGCAACTATCTTCTCCCATTCCGTCGGTTACCTATTAGTTTTATTGATTGTTTCCCTTGCCATACAGAAGCTTTTAATCTTGATGAGGTCACAATAGTTCATTTTTGCTCTTGATTCCCTTGCCTTTGGGGATGTGTCAAGTAAGAAATTGCTGCAGTTGAGATCAAGGAGGTTTTTTCCTACTTTCTTCTCTAGGGTTTTGATGGTTTCCTGTCTCACATTCAGGTCCTTCATATATTTTCAGTTTATTTTTATGTGTGGTGTGAGAAAGTGATCTAGTAATATTCTTCTGCATGTTACTGTCCAGTTCTCCTAGCACCATTTGTTAAAGAGGCTGTCTTTTTTCCATTGGATACTCTTTCCCACTTTGTCAAAGATTAGTTGGCCATACACTTGTGGGTCCAATTCTGAGTTCTCTATTCTATTCCATTGGTCTATGTGTCTGTTTCTGTACCACTACCATACTGCCTTGATGATTACCGCTTTGTAGTAGAGCCTAAAACTCTGGAATTGTGAAGCCTCCTGTTTTCGTTTTCTTCCTCAATATTACTTTGGCTATTCGGGGTCTTTTGTGGTTCCATACGAATTTTAGAAAAGTTTGTTCTAGCTTTGAGAAGAATGCTGGTGCAATTTTGATCGGGATTGCATTGAATGTGTAGATTGCTTTGGGTAGTATTGACATTTTAACAATATTCTTTGAATCCATAAGCATGGAATGTTTTTCCATTTCTTTGTGTCTTTTTCAGTTTCCTTCGTAAGTTTTCTATAGTTTCAACATACAAATCTCTTATATCTTTTGTTAGGTTTATTCCTAGGTATTTTATGCTTTTTTGTGCAATTATGAATAGGATCAGTTTCTTGATTTCTCTTTCTGTTGCTTCATTATTGGTGCATAAAAATGCAACCGCTTTCTGTACGTTGATTTTGTACCCAACAACTTTGCTGAATTCATGGATCAATTCTAGTAGGGTTTTGGTGGAGTCTGTAGGGTTTTCTATGTAGAGTATCATGTTGTCTGTGAAAATTGAAAGTTTGACTTCTTCTTTACCAATTCGGATGCCTTTTATTTTCTTTTGTTGTCTGATGGCTGACTGTAGACCTTCCAGCACTATGTTAAACTGGTGAAAGTGGATATCCCTGTAGTGTTCCTCACCTCATTGGGAAAGCTTTCAGTTTTTCCCCATTGAGGGCTTCTCATAAATGGCTTTTATGATGTTTAAGTATGTTCCTTCTCTCCCAACTTTCTCAAGGGTTTTTATTAAGAAGGGATGCTGTATTTTCTCAAATGCTTTTCCTGCATCTGTCGATAGGATCATATGGTTTCTATCTTTTCTTTTGTTGATGTGATGTATCACATTGATTGATTTGCAAATATTGAACCTGTAATACACCCAGGAGTGTATCCCACTAGATCCTGCTGGATAATTCCTTTTATGTGCTGTTGCATACAATTTGCAAGTATCTTGTTGAGGATTTTTACCTCCGTATTCATCAAGGATATTGGCCTGTAGTTCTCTTTTTTTGCTGAGTCTCGGTCAGGTTTGGGAATGAAAGTGATGCTGTCTTCATCGAATGAGTCTGGAAGTTTTCCTTCCATTTCTATTTTTTGTAATCAAGCTTGAGAAGAATGGGTATTAACTCTGATTTAAATGTCTCATAGAATTCCCCAGAGAAGCCATCTGGCCCAGGGCTCTTATTCGTTGTGAGACTTTTGATAACTGATTCCATTTATGGGTCTGTTCAGATTTTCTATCTCTTCCTGTGTGAATTTTGGTAGTGTGTGTTTTTATGAATTCGTCCATTTCTTCTAAGTTGTCCAGTTTGTTGACCTATAATTTTTCATAGTATTCCCTGATAATTGCTTGTATTTCTGGGGGATTGGTTATAATAAATCCATTTTTATTTATGATTTTTATCTGTTTGGGTGCTATTTCTTTTTGAGAAGCCTGGCTAGAAGTTTGTCAAATTTGTTTATTTTTTCAAAAAACCATCTCTTGGTTTCATTGATCTGTCTGTTCAACTGTTTTTTTGGATTCAATATTGTTTATTTCTGCCCTGATTTTTATTATTTCTCTTTTTCTACTGGGTTGGAGTGCTTTTGATGCTCTCCTTCTAGTTCCTTCAGGTGCACTGTTAGATCTTGTATTTACACTTTTTCTAATTTTGTGAAATAGGCCTGGAGTGCAATGTACTTTCCTCTTAGGACTGCCTTTGTCACATTCCAAAGAGTTTGGGTTCTTGTATTTTCATTTTCATTTGTTTTCATATATTTTTAAATTTATTCTCTAATTGCCTGGTTGGCCCATTCGTTCTTTAGTAGGGTGTTCTTTAACTTCCATGTTTTTGGAGGTTTTCCAAACTTCTTCCTGTGGTTGATTTCAAGTTTCATAGCATTATCATATGAAATTGTGCATAGTATGATCTCAATTCTTGTATATTTATTGAGAGCTGCTTTGTGACCCAGTATATGATCTATCTTGGAGAAAGTGCCTTGTGCAGTTGAGAAGAAAGTGAATTCCATAGCCTCAGGATATAGAGTTTTAAATATATCTGTGAAGTCCATCTGGTCCAGTGTGTCATTCATGTCCATTGTTTCATTAGTGATTTTCTGTCTAGTTGATCTATCCATTGCTAAAAGTGGAGTATTAAAATCCCCTGCTATTACCACTTTCTTGCCCATAAGATTGTTTCTGTTTGTGATTGTTTTATGTATTTCGGTGCTTTTGTATTCAGTGCATAGACATTTATAATTGTTAGCTCTTCCTGATGGAAAACCCTTTAATTACTATATATGCTCTTCTTCATCCCTTGTTACTACCTTTACTTTAAAGTCCTGTTTGTCTGATATAAGTATGGCTACTCCAGCTTTCTTTTGACTTCTAGTAGCATGATAGATATATCTCCATCCCCATACTTTCAATCTGAAAGTGTCCTCAGGTCTCAAATGAGTCTCTTGTAGACAGCAAATGGATGGATTTTGTTGTTGTTTTATCCATTCTGCTACCCTATGTCTTTTGATTGGAGCATTCAGCCCATTTACATTCAGTGTTATTATTGAAAAATATGGATTCAGAGTCATTGTGTTTTCTGTAGGATTCATGCTTATAGTGGTATCTCTGGTACTTTGTGTTCCTTGCAACATTTCCCTCATAGAGTCGCCCTCAGGATTTCTTGTAGGGCTGGTTTAGTGGTGATGAATTCCTTCGATTTTTGTTTGTTTGAGAGAACCTTTATCTCTCCTTCTATTCTGAATGATAGGCTTGCTGGATAGAGGATGCTTGGCTGCCTATTTTTTCTGTTCATCACATTGAAGATTTCCTGCCATTCCTTTCTGGCCTGTCAAGTTTCAGTAGATAGGTCTGTAACCAGTCTGATAGGTTTCCCTTTGTATGTTAGGGCCCTTTTATCCCTAGCTGCTTTCAGAACTTTCTCTTTGTCCTTATACTTTTTCAGTTTCACTATGATATGTTGTGCAGAAGATGAATTCAAGTTACGTCTGAGGGGAGTTCTCTGTGCCTCTTGGATTTCAATGTCTGTTTCCTTCCCCAGCTTGGGGACATTCTCTGCTATAATTTGTTCAAGGACTCCTTCAGTGCCTTTCTCTCCCTCTTCCTCTTCTGGAATTCCTGTGATACGGATATTGTGCTTTTTGATTGTATCGCTGACCTCTCGAACTCTCCTTTCGTATTCCTGGATCAGTTTATCTCTTTTTCTTGGCTTCCTCTTTCTCTATAATTGTCTTCTAATTTGCTGGGGCTGGGCCAGCTCAGGCATGCCCAGGGGTCCCTGAAGGATGGACGGTGTCGGCGAGAGAGAGAGTGAGAGAGCCCTGAGATTCTTTCTGATCACCAGGCAGGCATCTCTGTCCTGTCGGTTTTGGTGTCTTTATTTAAAGGTTCAACAACAATATGAGGTCAGAGAAAAGGAATTTCTTACAATGAGACGCCTTTTGTGATATCAATTGCAGAATTATCCCAGTCATAGTGAATTTATGACCAAGGAAATAACAGGATGCTCTTAGTGAAAAACAGGATAATATGTAGGTTAAATTGTACATAGATAAGCTAGGAGTCATTCTGTCTGGCTCTCAGGAGGATGAATGTTTCTGAATTGGTTTGTTTGTGAAAACTACCAAGGGGGCTCTATATGTATCAGTCTTTACATCTGGGTTTATGTTTTAATTACTCTTATCTGTCCTCATCCCAGCTGCCAGTGTAAGGGAGGATGTTTGTGGAGTGTAGGCCTTGAGGAAGGGACTGCCATAAATCACCAGTTAGTAACTTATGTTCTGCCCTTATTTGTACCTTAACTATAAATTAGGTTCTTCTGACATGGGACCAGACTCAATAGTAACTCTTGTGTTCTTAACCCCCTTTATTATCTATGTCTTGGATCTGCAGGGCCCATAGGAAGAGCCTTTTGACAATGATCCATAGAGCTTTCATCTAAAATCTCTTTTGTAAAGACAGGAAAATGCTTTTCCTTATGAGGTATCTATGTTCAGAATATGGGTCTGATATGGAATATTGTGAGGCCTGGTCAATACCAGCACAACATGAGCCAGTAGTAGCAGAAGGAGATACCAGTTTTCATGTCTCATGGCAGGAGCTGTCTAAACGCTGCCATTTCCTTGCTATGACTGCCATCCAGAGAGGCCGGTGCAGCTCCCGGCACTAATTCACCTATTTTCTTCTCTGCCTCTTTACTCCATGCATTGGACACCTCCGTTTTAGTATACACCTCATTTATAGCATTTTTTAAATTTTTATTTATTTGTTTTTTATTTCTGAGATTGTGAGAGAGAGACAGCATGAGCAGGGGAGGGTCAGAGAGCAAGGGAGAATCAGAAGCTGAAACAGGCTCCAGGCTCCGAGCTAGCTGTCAGCACAGAGCCCAATGCAGGGCTCAAACCCAGGAACTATGAGATTATAACCTGAGTGAAGTCGGACGCTCAACCAACTGAGCCACCCAGGCGCCCCTTCGGGCATTTTTTAATTCATCACAACTATTTTTAAGGTCTATAGTCTTTAGCAGTAGCTTCTCTGATGTCTTCCATGCCTTTTTCAATTCCAGCGATTAATTTTATGACTATTGTTCTAAATTCTTGTTCAGTTATGTTGCTTTTATCTGTTTTGAGCAGTTCTTTAGCTGTCATTATTTCCTGGAATTTCTTTAGAGGAGAGTTCTTCCGTTTCATCATTTTGGCTAGCTTTCTGTCTCTTGTTCATTTTAAAAGCTTGTTATGTGCTCTGCACATGCGAGTACTGCTATAATAAAGAAGGCTTGTTGACTGTCCAGGGACTGTCCATTCAGGAAGTGTTCTGAACACACTCGTTACTTCTCTCTGCTCTCCCATGTTTTAAGTATATGGTGTCATACTTTACATCCTTTCATTTTGTGAGTCCCTTGACTAATTTATATATATATATAATTTTACTGCTTTTGTACTTCCTACTCTTCTTACTCCTGTTTATGGTCTTTCCTTTCCACTCAAAGAGTCTCCTTTAACATTTACATTAGGGCTGTTACAGTGGTCATGAATTCCTTTTGTTTGTGTTATTCTTAATCTCTCCTATTCTGAATGATAACCTTGCTGCAGATTTTTTTCCTTCCTGACCTTGACTATACCATGACACCCCTTCTCAGCAAAGTTTCTGCTGAAAAATAAGCTGATAGCCTTATGGAACTTTTCTTGCTTCTTACTGTTTTCTTTTTTCTTGCTGCTTGTAAAATGCTGTCACTACTTTTTTCCTTTTTTTTTTTTTTTTAATAGTTTATTGTCAAGTTGGTTTCCGTATAACACCCAGTGCTCATCCCCACAGGTGCCCTCCTCCATGCCCATCACCCTCCTTCCCCTACCCCCATACCCATCAGTCCTGTTTGGTCTCAACATTCAAGAGTCTCTCATGGTTTGCCTCCCTCCCTCTCCCCTCTTATTTCCCCCTTCTTCTCCCCCACGGTCTTCCATTAAGTTCCTCCTAATCCTCCTATACGTGCAAACATATGGTATTTGTCCTTCTCTGCCTGACTTACTTCACTCAGCATAACACCCTCAAGGTCCATCCATGTTGCTACACATGGCCAGTGTCACTATTTTTTTTCCATTTTAACTACTTTGTATATTGGTGTGACCTCTTTAGTATAATTCTGTTGGAGGCTCTATGTGCCTCCTGGATCTAGATACGTTTCCCTTCCCAAATTTGGGTAGTTTTCAGCTATTATTTCATCAAGTAAATTCTTTGCCCCCTTTTCTCTCTCTCCTTCTGGGACTCCTATAAGATGAATGTTATTATGCTTGATGTATTGCTAAGGTCCCTAAGTCTGTTTTCATTTGCTATTCTTTTTTCTCTGTCTTGTTCAGTTTGATTGCTTTCCATTACTGTCCTCCAGGTTGCCTGTCCGTTCCTCTGTACTCTCTACTATTTATTCTCTCTAGTGTATTTTTTATTTCAGTTATTGAGTTCTTCATTTCTGAATCATTCTTTTTTATGTTTTCTATCTCTCTTTTGCGTGTCATCGTGATCCTCCCCTCTTTTCTCAAGTCCAGTGAGTATCTTTATGACCATTACTTGCTATTTATCTCTGTTCATTTAGTTTCTTATCATGATTTTGTCCTGTTCTTTCATTTTGGACAGAACCCTCTGTTTCATTGTGTCTGTCTTAAATGTTTCTGTTTGTCAGGAAAGTCAGCTGCATCTCCTGCTCTTGAAAGTAATGGCCTTATGAAGACGAGGTCCTGGAATGCCCTCGGCACACAGTGTAGTGTGCCCTACTATTGTGATTGAGCTGCTTTTGCAGTATTCCAGCCATGGCTGTCTTTGCCTGTTGTGGGCAAGATTTGGTCCCTGTGTTGTTGTTGCATCAGTCTGGGGCCAGCTTGAGTTGAGTCAGACCAGGCACTGCTGTGTGCTTTCCCTGTATATTCCCCTGAGAGACTTTCATTGGTGGGCAAGGCCTGCAATGAGACCAGCTGTCTGCCCCCAGCCTACTGCTGGCGCCATAGTTGTGTGTAGTTATCTTTCCCTCTCCCTGGGGCAGGGGTCACTTCAGAGTGGTGCTGCTGCTTGTCGAGTCTGCTCGCACGATGTCACCCTTGTGGCACTGCTGTGGATGGGCTCTGGCCAGCAGTATATTGGAGGAGGTAGGTCTGTGGGAGAATATGAGGACAGGTCATGCTGTTAGCAAGTTAGATAGTGAGTGTTGGACCTGCATTGGTTCCCACTGGTGTCCATGTATTTAGGCTAGAAGGCAGGGGAGGAAAATGGCACCTGCCAGCTCTTGGAGAAGTCTCCCAAGGATCCCTGCCTCTCCAGCACACTCTCTCAGATTAGTAAAAAAAAATAAAACCTCCCTCTCATACACCCCAGGCTTTAAACTGTTCTATGCTGTATCTCCACAAGGCTGTTTGTTGTGCTGTCTCTCTCTCTTTTTTTTTTTAACATTTATTTATTCTTAAGAGACAGTAAGACAGAGTGGGAGGGGAGGAGGGACAGAGAAGGAAACACGGAATCCGAAGCAGGCTCCAGACTCTGAGCTGTCAGCACATAGCCCAATGCAGGGCTTGAACCCATGAACCGTGAGATCATGACCTGAGCCACCCAGGTGCTCCTGTTGTGCTGTCTCTTTAAGTGCGAGACTCAGTTTCATATTCCCCTTTAGGCTCTCCATAGCCCAGCCTGCTGATTTTTAGATCATTCCATTTGTTAAGCCCTGCTGATTGTAGGAACTTTCAAAATTATGCTCCTCTGGTTTTCAAAGCCAAATGCTCCAGACCATGTCTCTGCCCTCCCTACTCTATTCTGTGTGGCCTGTTCTCTACATTTAGCTGTGAAGAGTCAGTTCTGCCAGTCTTGGGGTTGTTTTCTGGGTTATATATACTGATATGGGTGTTATCTAGGTGTATCCAGGAGACAAGGCGAGCTCAGAGTCCTCCTACTCTGCCATCTTCCCTGGAAGTTGCTGTTATTATTATTATTTATATTGCTAAGCCCAGTTAATATGTTTTTTAATTTACCAGATTATATGGTCAATTAATTTATGAGAAAGGCAAGAATATACAGTGGGGAAAGACAGTCTCTTCAATAAATAGTGCTGGGAAAATGACAGCTACATGTGAAACAATAAATTTGGCCCACTTTTTAACACTACACACAAAAACTCAAAATAGATTTTAATCTATTTCAGTATTTTAAAAGGTGAGAAGATACACTCATCTCTCCATTGGTCATAGATACTGGTTTCATAAACCACTTAACTTAGGTCTTACTACCTACCACTTGAACTAACTGCAGGTTCAAGCTTTTTGCAGGGGACAAGAAAGTTTTTTTCAGATAATCTCTTTAAACCTAAGTGGTGCCAGAAAAGATCACATAACTACCACAATAATAATCTTTTTGTACCTAAGTTTTATGAAATAATCAAAATCAAATTTGTGTAAGCTGTTTTCAATCCTTACATCTAACATTTTCCCCTTCTAATAAGTTTTAAAGTCAACAATCTCCTTATTTATAGTCAAGTCTAGGTAAAGATTTTAAAAGTTCTTGTATTATTTTGGGGAAGCATTTTCTGCCCTACCATTGTAACATTTCTTTTGTTAGAAACAGTATTTATGATGTTAGATGTAAAATCTAACATCCTATCAGGAAAAAAATTGGTTTCTGTAGCTTCTGGAACCATTTCAAAACAGAATATTGTAAGACTGTATTAATGTAGAGCTATACCAGAGATGTATTTACATTAATAAAATATGCTTTATAAATTAATCTCAAGTCTGAGCCAGACACGGAAGGGTGGAAAGCCTGAATTCTGTACCCACATAATCAACAGTCTGTGGAAAATCTGGGAACTATGCCCTTGGTCTCCAACATAGCAGAGTTGGGAAATGACACATTCTTTATGAAGCACTCATCCAGGAAATGAGTAGGTCAAAAAGCACACCAGTAAAAGGTCCATAAACTTGTTTTATGAATGAACAGCATAAAGTGTACTGGCTCCAGTCTTTAGCACCTTTTATGAGTAGGTCATAATTTTTTAATCATTCGCCCAGTTTTTACCCTGTTGTTGGATATATATAACAATTCTAACAGGAAAAAATAATCATGTCAGCCATAATATGGTCCCATGCCATTTTATAATTACTTGTAATCAACTTTTTCCGTATATATCCTCATTGTAAGATCAGATCTTCCCGCTTGCCCTTCTAGCCAAAAAATGAAATGGTATACACACACACAAAACAGCACAAACTTAAACTGATCAGATTTATTCATACTACCCATGAAAAGCAATTACATTTGTACATAAAATCATTAACACACAGACAAGAGAAATCTGATTAGACACACAGTACAGAAAATAAATGTGAAAATCAAAAATAGCATATTTTAGTTATTAAATTTATATTGTACTTTCTACTTATTTATAGCAGCATCTGTAAGATTCCTCTATTTGTTAATAGTTAACTAGCAGCAAAATTTTTAAAATTACATAAATTCAGTAGATATTTCCCTCCACTGTTTCATTCATACAGAATTTATCACATTAACCAAACAAAACCATTTCTATTTCCTAGAGAAAAAGGTAGGAAATGATTTCATAAGTCACCAGTGCCCCCAAGAAAAAGAAAGGGAAGAGTGAGGAAGGAAGATGAAAGAAATTTGCATGTAATTTTGCTAAAAAATAAATTCTCAATCCCTTGACCAATTTTTGTGGCGTCTCCATGTGTGGTTAGTAACTGAAGCTATGTTAACTTTATTTTCTTGCTTTATATTGCAGCTGAAAAATATGTGGAAGTTTCCAGGAGGTCTGTCAGAGCCTGGAGAAGATATTGGTGTGTACCCTACATATTTTTAATTAAATTATTTTAATTTTAATTTTTAATTCAGGAAATTTGTGTTTACTTTTTAGCTCTATAGCTGAAAAGATGATAAATTTTCTGAGAAACTTCAGAGGTTACTTTAGGGCTAATATAAAATTAGCAGCAAAACTTGTAATATTACAACTTATTCCATTAGTATAAAAAATACCATTAGGCGCATACCTCCTGTTCTGTTTAGGATTGCTTCTAGATTAATTTGTTTGAAAATAAAAAGCTTTATATATATACATTGGTAAAGTTTAGCATTAAGGGTTATTTTGGATAGGACTAATATTTTTCCTGTAATTAAACTATAAGAAGACACAAATACGAATTTTATAAATACTTATTTTGATGTTCATTTAAAAGTCACTTATAGCGCACTATTGACTTAATTCTCCCCTTTATAATAATTTTATCTATTTAAATAGTCAGGAAGCCAAAACTCTCATATAAGAAAGTCTCAAAAGAGAGAGTTCCCTAAAACAACTTCCTGACCTCAATATTTAAAACTGGGAAATGTGAAATAAGCAAAGAACTTTACATGTTACTGATGTTACAGTAAAGAGTAGAAAGAGTAAAAATGAAGTTTTCCTACATATTCCTTAACCACTGAGTCAGTTGCAGTCTATCATAATAATAAATCAGTAGAGGACTCATTTGATACCAGTATTATTTCTCCAGGATTGTTTCTTCCATATGCACAAATCCCTATTTAACCAACATTTATATATAAAGGCAACTTCCTAAATTATCTGTACACATTTTAAAATATTTATATACTTGAAATTTGATTTCTTTTTAATGTTACAGAGTAAAATGCCCCTTACACAGTATATAGCCAACCCCCAACAAACCAGAAGTAAATTTACTACAATGAAATACGTCCATAACAGATTTAGGTTTTTAGGTACTTAAGGGACCTTCTGCTTAAATTCCATTGTTTAGGTCTTCTTTGGAAATAAAAGATTTTGTAATGCATATGCTGAAAGGGCCATTTACTTTGGAACAGCTACTTAATTTCATACTATCCTCATGTGATCTACGACAATGTGTGTGAGCTAGTTAAATTTATTTTATATCTTCACCCAGTCCATATTGGGCAAAAATCAGGCCACAGGAGATTTGTTAGTTTCTTCTTTTGAGTCTTGCCTTCCTAAATGAATGGACTTTAGAGTTTTTATGGATCCTTAATTTTTAATGTACTTCTATTTAAATGCAAATGAACACATTTCCAAGCTATGTATGCATAATTTTAGGTTTAAGTATACTCCAGAACTTTTAAGTCCAGATTAAAAATTTTTTAAAGTAGTGAATCCTGAATTTAAATTTTTGTCGTCACAACAACCCACCTATTTTTGACAACATATATATGCCTCAACCATGTGGAATCAGAAGCAGCAACTGGCATTCATCATATTGCCTAGGAATATTATAAATTAAAGCTTTGCCTTAGAACTGATAAAACCCTGAAAGCAGCTAGAAATGATAGCTGACAATAGCGTTCTAAAAGACCATATCTTATATATCAGAGCATTTGTCTTTTAATACAATATTCTTAAGTATGAAGCGAAATCACCCAACAATTATTAAAATTACTTTCTTTAAACCCTGTATTAAGTATGTAATATACTTTAGGAATATAGCCATCATTAACTGGGAAACATTTGTTTGGAATCCTTAATTCTATGTTAATACTAGATAAATGAAGCACTGTTGTCCATAGTGCTTAAAAAATTAAGGGGGGGGGGGGAGAGGGCATCTCCAAAATAGAATGCAATCCTCAGGCTTTAATGTAACACCCTAACAGTACAAAAGGATTTACAAGGTAAAAAATGGATAAGTTGCCTTCCTAAAAAAAATAACCAGTCACAGGAAGAGGATCCCCTGCATAGTAAAAGGACTATAAAGTAGTGAGGTTCTGATCAGAGCTAATCAGTGCACCAGAATCAGAGGGAAACACCAGGAAAACCCACATTCTGCACCATTTTTCCAATTTTTTTTCCACCTAATCCTATTGTTAAATATTACAAAATAGAAATAAAATAAACTCCATTTCACTGTCTTGTAACTAAACAAAACACTAGGACACATATAAAACAATAATGTTAGTTCAGCTTACAGTACAAAATAAAGGTAAAACAGAATAAAGCAGTTTATCTAGGTAAAATTTTTAAAATCATGGCGAAAGCCTTGGGGTGAAGATTTCCATCTTGAGGTGGATGAGCTCACTCATACCCTGGCTGAAAAAGCACTTATCTACCCACTCATTTTTTAGTCTAGTCAATAATAATCTTGATTGAAGTTAAACTGATCAAACTACTCACGCAGTGTTGAATTTGAATCCACTGTCTAAAGTGACTGCTGAGTAGGGTAGATTCACTCACGAGTCTGTACTGTGCTTCCGTGACGCACAAAAAGGCTAGACTCCAAAGATGCCAGACTCTTAATTAATGGTACTAAGAGTTTAACAGGACCCTGGTGCTTAATTTTCAAAGCATTGAAGGAATAAAAAATAAGCATTTAAGCAATAAAGTGAAATCAGCAAATGACATGTAAAATTTAAGACTAGTGCAACCTTCTAACAAATTTAGTAACAAACATGTATTGCATGCCAGGCTGAAAATTGTTTTTCTTATTAGATTTTCCTTTTATTAACACAAATTATTCTTTTATGTTTTTAGTTTTAAATAGTAATTTCTAACCAGGTTTAATTTATGGCAAATCTCAAGGGAAGGAGAAGTCAGCATGTAATTCAAAATCACAGACCAATGTCTCATTTTAGGACCTTTTGCTCTTCCTGTGCATATTTCCAGAGCAGTTTCTTAAGGTTTAAAAAAAAAAAACAGCATATGTAGGAAATTGTTAAGACAGTCTTTAGTCAGAAATTGAGACATTTTTCCTGGACTTCCTCTTCCTTACCTATTCTTCACCAGTAATACCGATAGGACAAGTAAAATTTTCAATATAGCAAACAAGGAAATAGAAGGGTCTTTGAGCAAAAATCTGTGGCAGTTGTGAAATTAGGAAGCTTCCCAGGAAACTGGGCAAAGAAGGCAGCTTTATAAAAGGTTTTTCATAAAACACTTTGGGAGACTCTGACAGAGCATCACAAAATTAGAGAAAGCCCTTTTAGGGGGTTCATCTGGAGATTTAGAAAAAGCAACCACAAAAATGTTAGTCACAATAAAAATTTTGCCCTAGAAATCTGCATAATATTGAAAAACTCAGCCTTATAAAATGTGAAATCCTAGTTGTATTATTATAAAATTCTGTAAATTGCAAGTTTTTTGGACACCTTTGATAATGTGACTGTAGCTTGTTGGTGCTGGAGGAATGAATCCAAGTTCTTTGGAAACTCAAGAAACAAAGGAAATGCCCCAGATGATGATACTGGAATTCCACTGACAGGTTAACTACAGGAGCACAACAAAATGGTTATAAATCAATCTGTTCTATGGCTTCAGTGGCTTGACAGTTCCACAGAAGATCACCAGGAAAGCTTTGAACACTGCTCCATTCAATCATTCTGCAGCTCTACAGACTTTTATAAGGAAGAACAGATCACTTTTTCTCAATACTGAAATGTATATTAGACAGTTTTGATGGATGAGCAGGAACAGGATAATAATGAAGAAATATGTAGGAATATTAACTGCAGGAACCTAGGTTTTCAACTTTTGGGAAAGAGCAAGAAGAGATTAAAAATGTGACTTCAAAAATATACAGGTGGGTAAGCCTACAGCTAGCCAAAGAACTATTCAGTATCTCAAAAGCTTCCTAGTTATACAGTGGTAAGAAAATACTTTGGTATTTCAGGATGTCCAGAAGGCAAGGAGTTTATGTTGAATACTTTCTTAGGATGAAGTTTTGCTTTTCAGCCTTTAGATGTTATATTATCTAAAATAGTTTGATGATTAAAATTCTAAAAATGTGATCTTTACTGATTTGTACATCTTTTATATAGGAGACACAGCAGTTCGAGAAGTTTTTGAAGAGACTGGTATAAAATCAGAATTCAGGTCCCTTCTGAGCATTCGGCAACAGCACACCAATCCCGGAGCTTTTGGAAAGTCAGATATGTATATCATCTGTCGCTTAAAGCCATATTCATTCACCATAAATTTTTGCCAGCATGAATGCTTAAGGTGTGAGTGGATGGATCTCCATGACCTGGTCAAGACTGAAAACGCAACTCCCATCACCAGCAGAGTTGCTAGGCTGCTTCTCTACGGGTACAGGGAAGGGTTTGACAAGATTGATTTCACCGTGGAAGAACTTCCAGCAGTTTACACAGGCTTGGTCTATAAACTCTATCACAAGGAACTGCCAGACAATTATAGAACTATGATAGGAATGGATTAAATCCATATTTGCATGTTTTAAAAATTTTTAAGTAAATTATATATGTAGAATAATGCATTCCATATTACAAGAAGTAGTGGACATTTGGGGTTAACTAAAATATGACTAATTTTCTACTGTGTATAATTTCCATGAGGAAAACTTGTTTTTAAAAGCCTCTTTTCAAATGAAGCAAATATATGAAAAAGACTGTTGCTCTAAACAAGCTTCACTGGATAAAGGCAAATGCTATATAAAAGGTGGAAGTCTATACTTTTTCCAGGGATCTCTGATGCTTTTCTTTACTAAGGCAATGGTTAAATATTTACTGTTATATAAAAGGTTATCTGACCATTTATCCAAACTGAGCTTTTTTTTTTCTTTCGCAAATTTCTAAAATCTATGTCTTCATGTGAGATGAGATCAGATGCTGCTATTAAGATCAGCTCTTAGCAGACATTGGAAGAAAAAGTATAGCTTTCTGCCCAGGTCCTGTTTTGGGTCCAAGTTTATACTGCCCAGTTCGTTTCAGTGCCACATACCAGCTGGAGTATTTCCTTGACCGATAAGTATTGTAGTTATTAGATTCCAAGCGTTCAAAAAAGAAACACTCGTCTGTAACACATTTCTGAAAAATAAAGAGAATGAGTAGTTGTTATTATGTTTTCACATGAAATACTTATGAGAGTTGCACTGCCCATTCCATTCAACCAGCAGCAGTGCTCTTGGCTTTAGCAGATCAAACTAGTTCGCAAGACTCGACGGGCCAAAGTCTGACAGAATCTAGCTCTGCAGAGGGATGTCAGCAGGAGAGCTTTCAGGCACAGCTCTTCAGAGGAGGAATTCAAGGACCATTCTCCAGCCCCTACCAGGGACAGGTCGGGTGTCAGGCAGCGAGAGCACAACAGATGCTGTTGGAACCACACTGCCTCCAACTTGAAACATCTCCTGAACATAGCTTTCATGAAGGGGGATATGCCTGGTAACAAAGAGCACACTTCACTTAGTGAAATCCAAAGCTGTGGTTAGGTATGAATGGTGCATCCATACTCCTCCCAGTCTGGAGGCTGGTTGCCCATCAGGGCTTGTTTTTACTAGTATCAGGGTTCCCCTGAAACTGCTGGAAGGGGAACCCAGAGATAACCTTCATAAAGAAGAAGGCTTTTGTTAATTCTTTATCAATTCCTTAAATTATAGCAATTTTTTTCTAGTAGCTGACATTTGTTAAGGCACAAAAAAATAGTTTATTGTACAAATAGCTAATGTATATAATGCCAAAAATTGTGTTAGAACATTATATATGATTAATATTCTCAAAACACTAACAGATAGTGAAGCATAAGTAACAGACCATATTGATTTCTGGCAGTGTCTTTCTCGTGGGAGGGGAAACTACTCTCTTTTTATTTCAAGTGAACTCTTTATGTGGGAGGGGAATAGCTAGCTTTACAAATAGTTAGACCTAGAAATACTTTCCCAAGTAATGGAGTCCAATAGGTTGCTACATTATTTCAAGTAAATGTTCAAAAATCAACTTCACAGGGTAAACTGATGATAGTTCTTGACCTCGGGGGTTATGTGTTTGAGGGGGTTTCAACAAATGATTTACTTTAAAAAAAATCGCTTCTTATAATTATGAATTATAAGCTCATATAGAAAACCATATAAATATATATTCATTTTTCAACATATAAATATAACATGTACATATAGATATATGACATACGCCTGTAGTTTTGTATTAATGAGTCTACCAGATCCCAGCTTATTGCTGTATACTCAAATCTAGGAAACTTCAGGAAACACACAGTCAAAAGACTTGAATGTTTTCCCAGATTCTTTAGTTCTAAGATAAACTAACAGTGGCACAAGCTGTGAGAAAAACATAAATCAATAAGCAGAACAATGAAAAGAGCTGGCATAATAACCAAAATGAAAATGATCTAAACGTAACAGGCGTCTCCGTCATCTAAAGTAAGGGTGTGGTACCAGATCTTGTACTCTGCTTATAGGAATAACAGTTTTACTGGATATTTACTTTGCCTTAATGTTTTGACCATTGTTAAGTTTGTATTTCCAATTTGAAAAGTTATCTGATTTGCCCATTTTTTGCAACAAATTACTAACAAAGCAACTGAAGTCTTTCTGATGAAGATAAATGACAGCTAGCATTACAGAGCAGCATACATGGCACGAGGACTGAGCTGTGTGATACACAGGACTGTCCTAGGCATAAAGATTATACCTTAGGATAACATGGATATGCTGTAGCCAGTACTTTCACTCTTCCTTTGAAGTTGATTACGTCTTTTGTATTAACTGAAGTCAACCTGTATTACTTTGTCATTTTCCAGTGCCACTGATAAAAATCTTCCTCTTTCCTTATTCCAGGTTTAGGATCAGGAGTAGAAGCAAATAGTGGATCTAACTCTTGATTTCGGCTCAGGTCATGATCTCACAGTTTCTGAGATAGAGCCCTGCATTGGGTTCTGCGCAGAGGGAATGGAACCTGCTTAAGATTTTCTCTCTCCCTCTCTCTCTGCCCCTTCCCCACTCACATGCATTTTCTCTCTCTCTCAAAATAAATATGTTAACGTTAAAAAAAAAAAAAAAAAGCAGCAAGCAGAAATAAAGAAGGAGATAAAAAGTTATTGTAGGGGCGCCTGAGTGGCTCAGTTGGCTAAGCGTCCGATGTCAGCTCAGGTCATGATCTCACGGTTCATGGGTTTGAGCCCTGCGTCGGGCTCTGTGCTGACAGCTCAGAGCCTGGAGCATGTCTTCCAATTCTGTATCTCTGTCTCTCTCTCTGACCGTCCCCTGCTCATGCAGTCTCTCTTTGTCTCTCTCAAAAATAAATTTTTGATTTAAATGACTTTTTCTTTAAAAAGTCATTGTAATTGTAAAGATAACATAAAAAGTCATCATTGAGCTTCACAGGCTAATTCCCCAGACAGAGACCTGAACCACTTCATTCAGTAATCATATTAGACACCGATTGTCTGGTGTTCTGTCAGCTTCCAGGATGCCCCACTTGCTAAGCTGGCACTCTCTACAATGCCTGGCCTAATAGGATACATACCATGCCAATAATATCAGTCTTCTCAACCAGTTACTAGTACTTCAGAGAAAAGAAATAGTACCAGGGATTAATTAGATAATACATCATGAACCCACGTTTTTGGTCTTGTTTTGCGTTTTCTGTAGAGAACTTACTTGTACCTTTACAAAAACAAATGAGAGGGAAGGAAAAGGAAAACTAGATTCTGTGCTGAATGTTCAGATACGTAAATTTACTAAGCTATTACACACTTGAAAACAAACTACATTTTTCAAAAGGGGTAGCAGGGCCAGAATTCAAGTCTCTCAAGTCAAGCAGGCATTTAACAGCCAAATGTAAATACAGTTGTCAATCCTCCCATTCTAAGTTTACAAATCATGATCATTTGTTGTGATTTCAATATTCCCTGTTAAAAATGAATGCAATGTAATTTTTGCTAATATTTATAAACATTTACAGAGCTTTTTCCCTATTTTCTATGTTTAATTGCTCACCTTTTCAAACTTAGAAGGGGGTCTTCAGAGGAATGACATCATAGAAGAAGCAGATAAGTAGTTTCTAAAGGCTTATAACAATTTGTACCCCAGCCCCTCTGGAAAACAGTGTGGAGGTTCCTCAAAAAATTAACAATAGAACTCCCCTATGACCCAGCAATAGCACTGCTAGGAGTTTACCCAAAGGGATACAGAAATGCTGATGCATAGGAGCACATGTACCCCAATGTTCACAGCAGCACTCTCCTCAATAGCTAAAACATGGAAAGAGCCTACGTGTCCATCAACAGACGCATGGATCAAGAAGATGTGGTTTATCTATACCATGGAATACTACATGGCAATGAGAAACAATGAAATCTGGCCATGTGTAGCAACATGGATGGACCTTGAGGGTGTTATGCTGAGCGAAATAAGTCAGGCAGAGAAGGACAAATATCATATGTTTGCACGTATAGGAGGATTAGGAGGAACTTAACGGAGGACCAAGGGGGAGAAGAAGGGGGGAAATGGTGGGGGAAAGGGAGAGAGGCAAACCATGAGAGACTCTTGAATGCTGACAAAAACTGAGGACTGATGGATGTGGGGGGAGGGAGGGATGGGCATGGAGGAGGGCACTTGTGGGGATGAGCACTGGGTGTTATGTGGAAACTAATTTGACAATAAACTATTTGTAAAAAAAAAAAATTTTGTACCCTCTATTTGAGGCCTTATTTTATGTACACTGGTGAGCTGGCATATATATACCCGTAATTCATGCCTTTTGACTGTTTCCATGTGCATCATTTAAAGATCACAACAATCCTGTGACATAAATATCCTATACTCCTCATCTAAAACTCAGTGCCCTTTGTAATTTAGATTGTGGACACTCCACCTATGTATGTGATACCTTTTCATAAAACTAAATTTTTCTTTAATTCAATAATTCAGGGATATAGAAGACACACAGTTCAAATGATGCATTCACTCATTTAATGCACAGTTTTTCTTCCAGCCACTGGGATACAGTGAACAAAACTGAATAAGGATTCGTGCCTTTGTGCCACACAAATTCTAGCTGGAGAGGCACACAATAAGCATAACTAAATAAATTATATGTTAAAATATGATAAATCCTATAGAAAAATGTAAAGCTGCTTAGGAGGGATTAGGAATGGAGAGTAGAGATTAGGTTTGCAGTATTAGCATAGTCACAGAATGCACCATTGAGAAACTGACATTTGAGCAAATACTTTAAGGAGTTAACCATCCAGCTCTCAGAGAAGAGCATCCCAAACAGAAGGCCCTACAGTAGGACCATGTCTAAAATGTGTGAGGGGCAGCAAAGAGGCCAGTGTGGAGGAAGCAGACGATCTGAAGGGAAGAGGAATAGGAAATGAGGTCAGAGAGGTAATGGGATAGAATTGTAGGCTATTGTATATATTTTAGCTCCTACTCTGAGAAAATAGCCACTGTAGGACTTTGAGCAGAAAGTGGAATGACTTGACATTTTTCCAGGATTACTTTGGCTGCCAAAACTGTACTGGGCCAAATGCAGCTATAGAAATACTGTTAGAGGCTTGCTTAGTAACCTAGACAGACAGTGGATACTCAAACCACAGTGATGGCAGTAGAGAAGAGAAAAAGCTGTCTGCATCTGGATATGTTCTGAAAGTAGAATCAGCAGGTTTTCCTGAAAAAAAAAAAAAATGGATGTGCAATGTGAAACAAGCAGAAGAATCAAGGATGGCACTGAGGTTTATGTTTTAGAATGCAGACTTACCATCAACTGAAATAAGATGGGCTGAGTGGGAACAGGTTTTCTGGGAGAAGATGAGGAAGTCAGTTTTGGACATAGTGAGTGTAAGATGAATATTAGACATTCTAATGAAGATAATGAGTACTGACCACATACTGTAGAACAGACACATCACTTAACTTTTCTCCCCTCTTGCTAATGCTAACAGTCACAGAATTGGCAGTTCAAAAGTATGAATTTACGCTAGAAAATGTGTTAAGTTACAATAATTCCAATAAGCTGTTCTCAATTCTAAGAGGTATGGAATCTTAAAAAGGAATGTAGATGTACATGTATGAGAGTAATATAAATCTGTCAGGTGGTAGTGGCAGGGTACACCGCAAGACTTCCCTGAACACTGTCCACGTGAACCAGCTTAGCTCACGGTCTTATACAAGGAACCCAAATGATTTTAAAAATGGTTCTGAGAATTTGACCCCTTGTAGGGGTATCTGAATAAGGAAGAACCAAACAGTTTGGAAAAGCACATTTAACATCTTAAATGTTTTCTATCTAGATATTTAATTTACTATGAAACTTCAAAAAGAAAGTAAAGTGATGTGAGATTTTATACATATTGAAAACTGATCTTAGGAGATGGCAGGAACCAAGTTTCTCACTGTTGGAGAAGGAAGTAACAAAGAAGAGGGGGAGGCTAAAATGATTCATGTTATACTGCTGAACATTTAACAAATAGATGTGTATATACCCAAGGTAGTATATGCCTATATTCCTTGCTCTGTCAAATTAGAGGGCCTAGAAGCAAACACACTTCAGCAGCAAAAAGGAAACCCAACATCGAGCTATTAGTCTTTAATACCATTTTCTAATAAAAGAAATGAAGGCTTGCTCCTTAGAGAAATGGCTTGTTCTAGGCTGTAGTAGGGAATATAAAAGATGAACCTGACGCATCTTATAGGCCTTTACGAAGTGCTCAGAAACACCCAACATTGATGGGGCTATGTCAAGAAGTACAGAAGCCAACTTTGGAAAGGCTCTCAATGGCCAAAGCAAAAACAATTTGAACAAAATAAATAACACAGTATACTGAATTATAACCCAAGTATGAAATAAATACCCATGAGTATATACTGATATAAATGAAATGACTGAATAAATGGAGAATAGACCTATTTCTTACACAAAAGAATTCCAAATAATTTATGTAGATATTTCCCCTTCAAGGATATGGAGCATAAGCCCCCATCCCTTAAATGTGTACTATGTAGAGTAACTTCCAAAGAATACACTGTGTGTGTGGGGGGGGGGGGCGGACAATAACTTTATAGTAGAGACAAACATTACCTCAGCCAAATGATCAAGATTAACATCATTAGTGATAATTCATGTGGATAGCATGTTTCCTTCTATGAGGTGATGAAAACAGCACTTTACCTATGATCTTTCTACCCAACACTCATTACCCGTCTACCCATGAGAAAAACCGACAAACCTAGGTTGAAGGACATTCTAAAAAATATCTAACCAAAACTATCAAAATAATTTAAAAAAGTAAAGTCTAAGGAACATAGTCTAGAGGAGACTAAGGACACATGACTAAACATAGTTTCCTGAATGGGATCCTGGAACAGAAAAAGGACACTAGATAAAAACTAAAAAAATTCTAAGTATGGACTTTAGCTTATAATGATGTATCAATATTGTTTCATTAGTTGTGACAACTGTAATACTAATGAAAAATACTGATAGTAGGAGAAATGGTGCGGAATATATAGAAACTATATAATCTCCACAACTTTTCTGTAAACCTATTCTAAAATCAAAGTTTATTTTTTACAGAACCTAACCCTAGGGCTACAAGTACCACCACCAAAGAATTTCTCAAGTAACTGAATTTAGTAACTCTTGTTATATTATGTAAAATATAAGCATCTCATTCATCTTTGTGCTCCACCATACCCAAATACAGATCATTTATTTATATATACAGTTCTACTTTATTTCACCAGACTATAAATGCCATGTAGGGGAGGATTTTCACTTTTAGTGCTATTGCTATACTAGTGCCTGGCACTTAAGTGATCAATAAATATTTACTTATAGCAATCAAAAAGAATGAAATCTTGCCATTTGCAACTACATGGGTAGAACTAGAGGGTATCATGCTAAGCAAAATTAGAGAAAGACAAATATCCTATGACTTCACTCATATGAGGAATTTAAGATACAAAACATAAGGAAGATGAACATAAGGAAAGGGAAGCAAAACTAATATAAAAACAGGGAGGGGGACAAAACATAAAAGACTCTTAAATATAGAGAACAAACAGGATTGGTTGCTGAAGGGGGAATGGGCTGAATGGGTAAGGGGCATTTAGGAAGACACTTGGGATGAGTAACTGGGTGTTATACATAGGGGATGAATCACTGGAATCTATTGAAATCATTGTACTATATGCTAACTAACTTGGATGTATATTAAATATTTACTTAATGAGTAAATGAACTTGTTTTAGACAGCCTCCAGTAAAAATACAGTGATACTGCAAAATCTGAAACTAAAACTAAAACTGGCGAGCTAAAACCAAAGAATTTCAGACTAAGAATTGAAATATATCAAAATCATCTAACTGTATGGACTATTTAGGCCCTGGGAAAACTAAATCAGACAGCCCTTTCCAAGAATTTGACTATCCTAACAACATCTGTGAGGGTCTTTGGTGGGCCAGGCAACCTGGATTCCAGTCTTGCCTTAATTCCTAACTAACACATTTATGAGGAAGTTCCGTGACTTCTCCAAGCCTTACATTCTTCCTCTGTAAAATAAGATTGTATTAGACGATCTTTAAGATCCTTCCCAATCTTAGAGATGCCTGGGTGGCTCAGTTAGCTAAGCTCAGGTCATGATCTCATGGTTAATGAGATCGAGCCCTCTGTTAGGCACTGTGCTGACAGTGCAAAATCTGCTTGGGATTTTCTCTCCTACTCTCTCCACCCCACCCCTGCTCAGTCTCTCTCCCTCCCTTCCTGTCTCTCTGTCTCCCTCTCTCTCTCTCTCAAAATAAATAAATAAGCATTGAAAAAATAAAGATCCTTCCCAATCTTTAACAATCTTTAAGCCTTTACAGTCTTTTAAACCATTTTTAAGTCTTGATATACAATGAGAAAAGAAAAAAGTAGGGTAGTATCTCCTCCTCAACTCCATCTCTTCCCATTATGCATTGATCAGTCACACTAATCTGGTCCACTGCTAAATGTTAGATTTGAACTTTATGGTCATTTCCCCATGCTCTGTTTTTTGGTTTGTTTATTCTTTTACAGTACTTTGATTTTTCAGTTTTGGCTTATGAAGGAGTTTGCTCAACATGAATCCAAAAATGCTTTGCTTACACCACTTCTGAGAATTAAAAACAGACATGATCTAAGTATCAATGTTGATTATTTCAGAACAAAATAAAACACACAAATTGTGAAAAGTTAAAAGCGAACTGGACCTTAATTTTGTCATATACATAGAAGTTGTATAAAATTTTATGAGATTGGTTTGTAAAAGCAGTTAATTCTCATTAGGTAGTAACCTTTGCATTTAATCTAGTATTTTATCTCTTAAAAATCATATACATTCTTCAATTACTGTATTTTTCTAACAAATTTAACCAGTGTATATTGTCAATCTAATAACTGAGCCCTCCGAAATCTATTTTCCCTACTTTGCTATGCATGGAGGTCTCATTTCATTGTTAAGGCTCCTCAACTAAGAAAGTTATTCCAAAGGTTAAAAAAAAAAAAAGAAAAATAGGCATTTTACTTTTGCAGTTATTAAATGTATATCCTTAGAGAATATGATTTTTTCATATTTCACTATTAAGGATCAACACAAGTTATACACATTTCTCATACTGAGATATCTTGTTAAGGATATCATAACCTATAGCATTATATAGAAATCAATATGCAATTTTCTAGCAGATAAAGATCAGGCAAATTTTTTATACCAGTGCTAACATTGATGTTGTTTGGGGACTTAAATGATAAATCCTATTGTTTGTTCTGAACTTCTGTTGTTCATGGGAACAAAATTTATCCTGCTATGGAGTGGCATAAAAATCTGTCCTGTATTAAAGAATTACTCAATTTCAGCCTCTAAATATAGGCTTTGCCAGTTAAATATAGTTATTGTTTAAACTATTGCATTTTCTGCCTCCAAAGCGAGAGGTGGGGCACACCCTTAAGAAATGTTTTCAAACAATGAGAAATCCTAAGCCTGAAACTATTCATGGCATTAATATGTGAAAGTATTATTTAAACAAATAGTACATAACAGTCTTTTTCATACTCTTCTCAATGGTAGCAATCAATATAACACAACTCTTAAGAACCAAAATATTTTATGTGTCCAGAGTACTCTTCTTTCTGTGACAAAATGAGAATGTTTTGCAATTCACTGCAAGAATCACCCACAGGGGAAAATGCAGAAGAATTCAGGGATGTGCCATTTCAATACTCTGAAATGGAGCCAGGGAGAAGAAGAGTAGAAAGACTTATGCCTATGGCAAGTGCAAGTTCATAAAGTGGCTTTCCACTGCTTGCAACACATGGTGTTTAAGGCACTTCAGCAGACAGTCTATCCACCTCTCCAGCTTTCTCTCTTCCTCCCTTCCACTTTACATTTCCTTTGCACTTTACACTCCAGCAGTAGTGAATTACTTACAATGCTAGAGAAACACCTCCTAAGCTTTCTGAGCCTGTGCATGTGCAGTGCCCTGGAAGTGCCTATACCCTCATCTCCACTCCTCTGCCTCATGACTGCATGATGAATTCCTTCCTCTACATCATCTAAAATCCCATTTATATGTCATCCTCCCCAATCTAGACAAATTTAAGCACTTCCTTTTCCTATATTACTTTCTATGTCATAATACTTCTTTCCAATATTATTATGCATTTATACAAGATATACAAGGAACACATCAAAACCCTTACATATTATAAATATTATTTACATTTCTGTCTCCCTAGAATTATGATTCATTAAGAGCACAGACCACTTTGTATTCAACTTTATAACTCTGATGCCTAGCATAGCATCTGGCACATTGTACACTCAATAAATATTGGCTATTATTAAAGAGAATTCTAAAGTTTATTCAACTACCAAAGAGAGTGCATGCCATTATATACCCAGACTTGTTATTTATCCTGCAAAAAAAAATCACATACATTGTTATCAACATAAATATATCTTTGTCAGATGATCGATCAGATGATTGAAACATTCTTTTTCTCCGTAAGTCTGTTTTGGTCCTTGAGAAATCCAAAGATCTTCACTCAGAAAAACTTTCAAAAACTATCTGTATGGCTTAAACCATCACAACCGCTCAGTATTATTAGATCAATTCTGTGGGGAAGTTAAGGCGATTGTAACTGGCTACTGGTACTGGTATGATGACTACGGTTTGTGAACGCGCGTGCGCGCGCACACACACACACACACAAACACACTTTCAGGTTATGTGTCCCATCTACTCCCCCAATGAGACAGAAGTTGGGTCTATATATTTTATACTGCTTTATTTCTGTGCACTATTCCCCACACACCATGTCTGCTCAACAGACATGTAATCCTGGTTCTAATGACAACAGTGGAGTTGACAGGGAGCCTGCGTTAGTGAAAAGAATACTAGTCAGGAGCTAGGACTCCTAACTAGCTGTGAGAATAAGTAAAAAAAAAAAAAAAAGGTGAAGTCCTTGTCCTAAATGAGCTTATATATAAATAAGATGAAGAGGAAGTAAAAATTGTGAGGATCTCTTATGCATGACCTAGATTTGGGCATTGGATAGAAATTATCTAATTTAGTCCTTACAAAAGCTCTATAAGATAGAATCACTGCTGTCTCTATTTTACAGGTAAGGAAACTCAGAATGATTTGCTCAAGAACACACAGCTAATACATGGTAGAGCGAGTATCCGTATCTAGGTTAAGTGTCTACATTCTCAGCAAGTATTCTACATGGCAAGCATTTTATATGTGAACTCTGAAAAAAGAAACTTAAAGACTGATACTCAAAATTGTGTATGTCCATTTCACTAATCTTCAAACAACTGCACAATGTAAGAATTTTTTTTCACAGCTGTAGCTTAATAGCTTTGCAGAGAAGGCAGTAAAATGCAGTGAATTAGAGCTCATGCTCTAGAGTCAAGATTGCCGCAAGTGCCATCTAGGCTCTACTTCCTATCAGCTGTGTTTCCATGGTTGCTTTATTACTCCCTCAGAACTTCAGTTTTTGTATCTGTGAAATAGAATACTCTATTTTATAAGGTGAATATGATTTTTTAAATTTTTTTAATGTTTTATTTATTTCTAGGAGAGACAGAGAGAGAGAGAGACAGCGTGAGCAGGGGAGGGTCAGAGAGAGAGGGAGTCACAGACTGAAACAGGCTCCAGGCTCTGAGCTGCCAGTCAGCACAGAGCCTGACACGAGGCTCAAACCCACGAACCGCGAGATCATGACCTAAGCTAAAGTCGGACGCTTAACCGACTAAGCCACCCAGGCGCCCCTATAAGGTGAATATGATTTTTTAATACTTGCAAAATCCTTAATAAAGAATAAATGCCAATACTTGTAATTAACAGCAACAAAAGCTAATGAAGAAAAGAAAAAAACAGAGAACGTTACTTACAGAAGCCAGTAATCTTCCATCTTCCTTCATGGCAAGATAGCGGTTTGCACAGACTCCTTTGATAGACACAACCCCTCTCTCTTCTGCTTGAAGTTGCAATTTGACTGGAAGTAATGGGGAGAAAATTACCTTTGTAGCATCACAGAAAAAACAGCCATCTCCACACTTATGCACTATAAAGACAAGAGCAACCAGCTAATCCACTCTGGAGGACTGGCAAGGAGGAGGGACAGGGGACAGGTGTCCATTAGATCATACCAGGATGAGATGCAGATGCTCTAGAGCATGAGTGCTTCCAGATTCCCTTCTCACTCTAGTGTCAGTGAGCAGAGAAGAGTGGTGGGAAGGGGAAATGTTTTCTTTTGATTTGTAATTAGTCTCCACTTGACCCTGTTAACTGCTTGCATATTTTTAAAAAGTGAACATATGTCAATTTTTTTAAGGTTTTATTTATTTTTGAGAGAGAGATGGCATGAGCAGGGGAGAGTCAGAGAGAGAGGGAGACACAGAATCCGAAGGCAGGTTTCAGGCTCTGAACTGTCAGCACAGAGCCTGATGTGGGGCTTGAAACCGTGAGATTATGACCTGGGCCAAAACTGGACGCTTAACCGACTGATCCACCCGGGCGCCCTGAACGTATTTTAAAAGTACATAAAAATGTAAACCACTTGAGAATTCCCATACTACTGCCTAAGATTTATATTATTTTAATGTTAATTTTTGGGAGAGAGAGAGCACATGTGCACGCGAGTTCAAGAGGAGCAGAGAGAGGGAGAGGAGGGCAAAGGATCCCAAGTGGGCTCTGTGTCGACAGCAAGAGAGCCAGAACTCACAAAACTTCAACATCATGACTTGAGTCCAAGTCAGTTGCTTAGCCATTTGAGCCACACAGGTGCCCCTTAAGTTTAACTTTTTTAAAAGTTATTTTTAACCAATTCTTCACAAATAAAATAAAATTGCTATCATCGTTTGGTTTGTTTTTCCTTGAGTTCTTTTTTGTTTCAAATTTTTATTTAAATTCTAGTTAGCTAACATATAGTGTAATATTAGTTTCAGGAGTAGAATTAGTGATTCATCACATCCATGTAACACCCAGTGCTCATCACAAGTGCCCTCCTTAATGCCCATCACCAATCTAGACCATTCTCCCACCCACATGAACCCTCAGTTTACTAAGACTTTCTTAGAGTTTACTTCCTTCTTTTTTTCCTTCCCCTGTGTTCATCTGTTTTTTTCCTACACATTTTACTTCTAGCTTCCCTCCTTTTAAAAAAATTATTTATTTTTGAGAGAGAGAGAGAGACAATGTGAGTGGGCAAGGGGCAGAGAGGGAGGGGAAGAGAGGGGAGAGAAGGAATGAGAATTCCATGCAGGCTCCACACTGTTAGCACAGAGCCCAATGTAGAGTTCAAACAGCACAAAACTGTGAGATCATGACCTGAGCCGAAACCAAGAGCAGGATACTTAACTGACTGAGCCACCCAGGCACCCCCGAGCTTCCCCTTTAATACAATACCAATGAAATTCATCTTTCTTGACAGAGGGATTGTGATGTATAGCTATTTTAGTTTGCAAATATCTATCTAGTGGAAAAACAAAATGCTCATACTTAATTTGCTTGTTTTAATAATTTTATTTTTTAATGCTTATTTGTTTTTGAGAGACAGAGTGCGAGCAGGGGAGCGGCAGAGAGAGAGGAAGACAGAATCTGAAACAGGCTCCAGGCTCTGAGCTGTCAGCACAGACCTCAATGCCGGGCTCAAACTCATGAACTACAAGATCATGACCTGAGCTGAAGTCAGACATCCAACCGACTGAGCCACCAATGCACCCCTTAATTTGCTTTTAGAATGTGTTTAAAGATTTTAGTTCCTGACGAGGATGACCTGTTATACTTCATTATCAATATTAAACAGATTGTAGTAGGATTAAAAAATAGATATTACATGATTATGCCACAAGAATAAATTATCTAATTCAAATAAAAACTAAGTTAACACCTGTTTTGCTATTCAGAGGCAGCATTCTCCTGCCTAGAACAGTATTCTCCAAAACGTATTTTGGTGAACAGAAGTTACATATAAAAAACAGGTTCTGGGGCTAAATAAGTTTAGGAAATTCTTAGTTAGGGGTGCCTGGGTGGCTCAGTCGGTTGAGGGTCCGGCTTTGGCTCAGGTCATGATCTCACGGTTCGTGGGTTCGAGCCCTGCATCAGGCAGGCTCAGGCTCTGTGCTGACAGCTCAGAGCCTGAAGCCTGTCTTCGGATTCGTGTCCCTTTTCTCTCTGACCCTCCCCTGCTTGCTCTCACTCTCGCTCTCTCAAAAATAAATAGAAACATTAAAAAAATTTTTTTAAAGGAAATTCTTAGTTAAACCAAATTAACTCTATTAACAGACTTCTCACACCTTTGCTTCTTATAACCTGCGTTATAAATCACCATTAGAGGATCAGGTGTACATTGTTTATATAAAATTTACCTGGTATCAGAATGAATTTTTACATTCAACATGTCTAGAACATTCTTGAGAACAATAGAAAAAAGCTGTAAATATTCAAACATTTAGAAATCAGATATTATTATTTAGGGAACATTACAAAGTAAGTAAGTTAATTTTTACAGGCATTTCCAGGTAGCTAGGGAAACATGGCATTAAAAAAACAATGCTTAAAAGATTTTGGAATTATTTACTTTGTTAGATATGTCATAGTAATTACGTTTTAAAATTTTCTCTATCAAGCAGAGCAACATACAGGTAAAACATGACATAACATCTGGGATTAGCTTCAAAACATTTTAGCAATCAAAAATAACATTCTAGCAGCCAATCAATTTTTTTATAAAGTGGGCAGGATATTTTTATTTTTTATTGTTTTTAATAAATATCTATTTTTTAGAGAGGGAGAGCGTGTATATGAGTGAGAGAGAGAGACAGAGACAAAGAGACGGGAAGGGAAGGGAAGGGAAGGGAAGGGAAGGGAAGGGGGAAGGGGGAAGGGAAGGGAAGGGAAGTAATAGTAGTCAATAGTTATTAGAAGCATGGGAGTTTATTAATCCATTTGCACTAGTTTATTTTTTTTAATCTGTTAAACATTTAACGTGTGCTTCTCCTCTCTGTATCAGTCACTCCTAGACTCTAGACAGCACAGCATTAGGTAAATCTGCAGTTGCCAAAATTGTTCTGCAGAATCTTACAAGATAATACAAGGCAAAATGGATATAATCAAAACATGAAAACTAAAGAAGCACATAAAGTCTTTTTCACATTAAAGGGAAATGTAGAAAATAAGCTTTATTTTTAACAAATATAACCAAAATTATCTTAATGATTATGAGCAAAATCCTTATACACAACTCTAAAGTGATCTAGATAAGCCATATTAATTATGAATGCATTTATTTCTCTTTTTAGCTCAGAAGGTTGCATAAATGCTTATGAGGCAAGATTGCATAATTACTATGCTTTCTTCTGGTGCTTCATCAATAAAGTGTAGCCTAGCTCTAGCCTACCATCATTAAGTGCGTGTTAATGGTCATAAAGGAGATTATGGATAGTAATGTGTGGCCAATACCAGTGGCCCAAAGTAACATCATTCATTGATTCATTGACACTAGGCAATTATCACACAATAAGTCACTAAAAATTAAACATTAATTGTAGATGCCCAAAAAAATGTTTCCACTGGCAGATAATTATATACACTTTAAAAAACAACTACAGACTGAAATGACAAGCTATATAAGCCATAAAAATCATAAATTTTCTTTAAAAACCCATTAAAATTGAGATGCAAAGTAACCCAGAAGAACTAAATTCCACATACAAATGATCCCTTCTCAAAAAAAGCAGATAACTGCTTTTATCTCTGACAGAGGAAAGAATAAACCTGCATAAAAGGGAAGTATGAAATTTTACTAACTCTTAATAGCTGTAATGTGAACTTAGAATTCTGAGGAGCTCTAATCAAAGAACAACTCCATACCCACCTGCCAGTTCTCTCTCACAGAGCTTGCACCTAGTGGACAACCATCACATATTAAAAGATGGGACAGAACAGAAGGGCTGAGAAATCTTCCTGAAGTACCTCAGGCCTTTGCTGAGTGCAAAGTAGCAGGCCAATGAAGGCTGGGAGCAGGACACAGCTGAATAAGATCCCTCTGATGGGCACTGACCCGTCACCAAATGCAAAGTGGGATCAAAAGAGCTCTTCCAAGACAAGGAAAGCCAGGGGTTGAGTTCAAGGGTAAGGATAACCCCTGACCTATCCAAACAGTTGGCAGCTGGCTACAAGGCAAATTAGAATACAAAAAATCGACTCAATTCACCCAAAAGAAAAAAGGAAATGAGAACCAGAAGGACAAAGAACAGATGCGGAAAATTAGAAAACAAATTCCAAGATGGCAGATTAAACCCAAACATATCAATAATTACGCTAAAAGCAAATGAGTATCTACATTTAAAGAAAAAAAATGTCAAGATAAAAAAGCAAAGCTCGTCTGTGATGTTTACAAGAAAAGCACATTAAATACAAAGACACAGGAGTTGAAAGTAAAAATGTGGGGAAAAAAAATGCACACTCTAAGTATAAGAACACTGGTATGGCCATATTAATATCTGATAATGTGAACTTCAAAGCAAGTAGTATAAATAGAGATGAACAAGGTTACCGCTTGATGATAAGAGGGTCAGATACAACAAGACGACATAATAATCTTAAATGTGTAGCACCAAATAACAGAATCCTAAAACATCTGAAGCAAAAATTGACAAATGAACAAATCAATAAGAATATGGAATACATAAGTAACATTATCTACCAACTTGACCTGACTTTTTTAAAATTTTTTTTTAGATCAGGAACCTTTCATTTACCTGAGACTTTATTCTCCTATTAACATCATAGTTATTTGAAAACTAGGTTTTTAAAAAAAAAAAAAAAAAACTGCCAGCACGGTAAGCTATCCTATGCTTATTTGCCTAGTGAACTTCAATTGTTCAAATCAATTAACTCTAGCTAACACGTTCTTTTTCCAAAATCACCAGGATATTAAGTAATGTCAAGGGCTTTTGTCCTAAACAATTGGATGCTTCTGGTTCCTTTGTTTTTTAACAACCTATAATAATTCAGACGATACAATTCATTTAAAGTGCACATATAATTCAATGGTCTTAGTATAGTCACAGAGTTGTGTAATCATCACTACAATCAATTTTAGAACCTTTTCACCATCCCATACCCTTTATTACTTCAATTACCATGTCCCCAGTACCACTATCCTCAGCCCCAGATCTATTTCCTCTTTCTATAGATTTGCCTATTCTGGATATCTCATACCAATGGAGTCATACAGGATGTGGTATTTTAGGACTGACTTCTCTCACTTAGTACAAAGTTATCAAGGTTCATCCATGTTGTAGCCATTATCAGTACTTAATTCCTTTTTATTGCCAAATAACATTCCATTGAATAGATGAACCACATTTGGTTTACCCATCCATCAATTGATGAACATTTGGTTTGTTTCCAGTTTTTGGTTACTATGAATTATGCTATGAACAACTTACGAACATGCTACACAAACAAGATTTCGTAGACCTATTTTCATTCCTTCTGGATATACACTGAGAAGTCAAATTACTGGATCATATGGTGACTACGTTGAATCATTTAAAAATTATCAGACTATTTGCAAAGCAACCTTTTTACATTCCCACTATAAATTGAGGGTTCCAATGTCTCCACATCCAGACTACATTTGTTACATTCTATGTTGTTTTTTTGTCTCTTTTGTTTTGTTTTTTTCTGTTTCTGTTCTTATTTTTATTATAGCCATCCAGGCTGGGTATGAAGTGTTATCTCATAGTTATAATATTAATTTTTCTGATGGGTAATGATATTAGGCATCTTTTCAGGTATTCATTGGCTATTTGCATATCTCCTTTAAGGAAATGTCTGTTCAGACAGGCTCATTTTTAATTAGGTTATTTATATTTTTATCAGTGAGTTGAAATAACTCTTTATATATTCTACACAAAAATCCCAAATCAGATATCTGATTTGCAAATATTTTCTCCTATCATGTGGGTTGAATTTCCACTTTCTTGATGTTGTCATTTGAAGCATGAACATTTTTAATTTTCATGAAATCAAATTTACCAATTCTGTTCATTTTCTGTATTTTTATTGTCCTAAGAAACCATTGCATAATCCAAGGGCATGGAGATTTACACCTAAACTCTTCTCTTGAGAAGTTTAGTTTTATCTTATCCATTTAGGTTTTGATCCATTTTGAGTTAATTTTTTGTGTGCAGTATGAAGATCCAACTTCACTCTTTTACACGCAAATATGCCCCTCAAACTGACACTTAAAAGTCAGTACACCCAAGCAGAATATGCATTCTTTTTAAGAAATATGTCCAACAATAAATTACATACTGGCCATAAAATAAGTCTCAATACATTTAAAAGGACTGAAATCAAACAAAATATTATATTAGAAATTATAACAATAAGTTATCGGGAAATCCCCAAGTATTTGGAGATTAAGCAATATATTCCTTAAAAAAAACACAGATAAATTACAAGGGAAATTAGAAAACATTTCTAATCGAATGATAATGGAAACTCAACATTTTTAAGGGACAGCTATAGCTTAAGTGTTGATACTAGAAAAGCAAAGCATTATGAAAATCTAAACTTCTACCCCAAGAACTACAAAATGATTTTGCCAATATTATTATTTTATTTTACATATATTTTTATTTTTATTCCAGTTAGTTAATGCAGTTTTATAGTAATTTCAGGTATGTAATATAGTGATTCAACACTTCCATATACCACCCTATGCTCATCATGAGCAGTACACACCTTTATCCCCATCACCTATTTCACTTATCCCTCCAACTCCCTCCCCTCTGGTAACGATTAGATTGTTTCTAACATTAAAAACTACAAAAAGATTTCTAATCTCAAATTAAGCCCAAAGTAATAGCAGAGGGAATATTTACTATGTAAAAAAATTATATACTTGAATATACACAGAGTCGCAGACTAACTCCCAGAGTTAAAATAAATAATATTTTATTTTCATATACCTTTTGATATTTTTTCTTGGTTGAGCATATGTTCCTATTATAAGAACATAACAATGTTAGCGTTGTCAGAGTTTTAAAATAATCTATAATAAAGTGTGTACCATGTTAAACATGACTATAAAAATGATCACATTTATGAGTTCCAAGAGGGAGTGGACATTTCTCAATTAAAAGAAACCTAAGAGACATATTAATAAAAGCAATGTCTAGACCTTGTTAGAATACTGATTAAAGCAGACATTGTTTTTTAAATTTTTGTAAAAAAATAAAGACCATAGGGGAAATTTTAAAACTAACTGGATATTTTCTGCTTCTAAGGGAATTAATTTTTAGGCATGAGAATGAACTGTTACTATTTTTTAAGGCCTCATCTTATAGAGATACATATTAATCATTTACGTCCTGATATGTACTAATACATACCTATCACTTATTTAATGATTTACATAATCATTTTTTAAAACTTTTTAAGTTTATTTATTTTGAGAGAAAGGGAAACAATGAGCAGAGAAGTGGTAGAAAGGAAAAGAGAATCGCAAGCAGGCTCTGTGCTGTCAGTGCAGAGCCAGATGCAGGGTTCAAACTCACGAACCATGAGCTTATCACCTGAACTGAAATCAAGAGTCAGACGCTTAACCAAGACTGAGCCACCCAGGCGCCCCTACATATTCATTTTCTAAATTATCTGATGAAATGATATGTCATCTACTATATTCTTCAAAACAATGCAGTACCAGGGAAGGGAAAAAGAGCTAGTGGAGGCACAGATGAAACAATTGGTCATGTGATGGTAACTGCTGAAGCTGAGTTCATTATACTGGTCCTTCTATTTTTGCATAGAACTTAAATTTTCTCTAATAAAAGCTTTTTTAGGTTAAAAAAAGAACAAAGCAAGTAACCAAAGGCAGCTCACTGGGCAATTAGTGTTAATTTGGTTGGAAATGTATTGAAGGATATTGTCTTAGATAATTAGGCCTGCTATAATACAAATACCATAGACTGGGTGACTTAACCGACACTTTTTTCTCACAGTTCTGGAGGCTGAAGAATCCAAGATCAAGGTGCTATTAGCTTTGGTGTCTGGTGATTTAAACAGCGCTCATCTCCCTTGTGTCTTTACTAGGCAGAAGAGGCAAGGGAACTAACTCTGTGGGGTCTCTTTTATAAGGACACTCATCCCACTCATGAGAGCTCCATCCTCATGACTTTATCAACTCCCAAAGTCTCCACCTCCTTTTTGTTTTTAATTCCCATATAGTTAACTTACAGTGTTAGACTAGTTTCAGGTGTACACTATAGTGATTCAACAATCCTATACATTATTCAATGCTCAATAAGACAATTTTTTTAATGTTCATTTATTTTTGAGAGAGAGAGACAGTGCAAGCAGGGGAGAGGCAGAGAGAGAGGGAGACTGAAGAAGGCTACAGGCTCTGAGCTGTTAGTACAAAGCCCCACATGGGGCTCAAACTCACAAACTGTAAGATCATGACCTAAGCCGAAGTTGGATACTCCGCTGACTGAGCCACCCAGGCACCTCTAGTTAAGTATCCTCTTAATCCTCTTGATCTAATTCACTCATTCTCTCACTCACCTCCCCTCTGGTAACTATGTTTGTTCTCTATAGTTAACAGTTTATCTTTTGGTTTGTCTCTTTTTTTTTATTTCTTAAATTCCACATATGAGTGAAATCATATGGTATTTGTCTTTCTCTTATTTTGCTTAGGATTATACTCTCTAGATCCATCCATGTTGTTCCAAATGGCAAGATTTCATTCATTTTTAATGGCCAAATAATATTCTTGTGTGTGTGTACACACACACATACCACACTTCTTTATTTATTCATCTATCGATGGACACTTGGTTTGCTTCCATAATTTGGCTATTTTAAATAATGCTGCAACATATGTAGAGATGCATGTATCCCTTTGACTTCATGTTTTTGTATTTTGGGGATAAATACCCAAATATGTGATTATTAGATCATAGGGTGGTTCTATTTTTAACTTTTTGAAGAACATCCATACAGTTTTCCACAGTGAGAATTTACCAGTTTGCATTCTCACCAATATTAAAAGAGGCTTCCCCTTTCTCCACATCCTCACCAAAATTTGTTTATTCATTATAGCCACTGAGTTAGGTATAAGGTGATATCTCATTATGGTTTTGATGAGCATCTCCCTGATGATGAATGTTGCGGAACAACTTTTCATGTGTTTGTCTGGCCATCTGTATGTTTTTCGTGAAATGTATGTTCATATCTTCAGACCATTTTTTGATTGGATTACGTGGTTTTTTTGGTATTGAGTTGCAGAAGTTCTTTATATATTTTGGATACTAACCTTTTATCAGATATATCCTTGCAACCATTTTCTCCCATTCAGTAGGTTGTCCTTTAGGTTTTTTAAATTTAAGTAATCTCTATCCTGAAAGTGGGTCTCAAACTGACAAGCTCAAAATCAAGAGTCCCATGCTCTTCCAACTGAGCCAGCCAGGTGCCCTGGCTATCTTTTAGTTTTGTTGATTACTTCCTTTGCTGTACAGAAGCTTGCTTGTCTGTCTGTCTATCTATCTGATGTAGTCCCAATAGTTCATTTTTGCTTTTGTTTCCCGTGCCTTACAGGACCTATCTAGAAAGAAGTTGCTATGGCCAAGCCAGAGAGATTGCTGCCTGTGCTCTCTTCTAGGATTTTTATAGTTTCAAGTCTCATATGCACCCTTAAGCCATTTTTAATTTATTTTTGTGTATGGTTTTAAGAAAGTGGTCCTTTTGCACGTTGCTTTCCAGTTTTCCCGACACCATTTGCTGAAGAGACTGTCTTGTTTCCCATTACATATTCTTATCTCCTTTGTCAAAGATTGACTACATAATCATGATTTCGATTCTGGGCTCTATATTCTGCTCCATTGATTGATGTGACTATTTTTGTGCCAGTACCATACTGTTTTGATTACTACAGCTTTGTAGTATAACTTGAAATTGGAGATTATGACACCTCCAGCTTTATTCTTCTTTTTCAAGATTGCTTTGGTTATTTGAAGTCTTTTGTGGTTCCATACAAATTTTAGGATTTTTTTATCCTACTTCTGTGAAAAATGTTGTTGGTATTTTGATAGGGATTGCATTCAATCTGTAGGTTGCTTTGGGTAGTATGGACATTTTAAAAATATTTGTTCATCTAATCCATGGGCATGCAATATCTTTCCATTCATTTGTGTCTTCTTCAAGTTCTCTCGTCAGTGTTTTTAGTTTTCAGAGTGTTTCACCTCTTCAGTTAGGTTTATTCCTAGGTAACCTACTATTTATGGTACAATTATAAATGAGAATGTTTTCTTAATTTCTCTTTCTGCTGCTTCATTATCAGTATATAGAAATGCAACAGATTTCTGTACATTCGTTTTGTATCCTATCACCTTACTGAATTCATTTATCAGTTCCAGTAGTTTTTTTGGTAGAGTTTTTAGGGTTTTCTACATATAACATCATGTCATCTGCAAACAGTGAAAGTTTTGCTTCTTTCTTATTAATGGATGCTGTTTATTCCTTTTTCTTATCTGATTGCTGTGGCTAGGATTCCCAGTACTGTGTTGAATAAAAGTGGTGAGAGTGCACTTCCCAAAGACCCCACCTTCTAATATCATTACCTTGGGGTTAGGACTTCAATATATGAATTGGATAAGGGGAGAAACACAAACATTCAGTCCATGGCAGGTATAAAAACTGTGTTTATGTTCCAGATAGAGTCCCTCAGATACTCTAAAGATTCCATACAATGTGAAATCTCAGCTAGTACATAAGAATACTGAACAGTCTAGTCCAGTGAAACTAAATCTGGTTGCATTCAAGTTAGATTTTTAGTTGTCACTGTTCCGTGTTGCACTGGCTTCATAGGGAGGAAAGATACAATAATCATACTTGAGATTTAGAAGACTCTTAATAAGCAAAGCCATTGGATCTTATGACTTGGAACAGGCATTAGCCAAAGACACATTTCATTTACTGGAAGGAGAGCGGGGAGAAGGGCTTCTTAAAGGAGTAGTTTTAAATATTAAGTATGTTAAGATAGGAAATGAAAGGAATTACATTAAATTTCCATATAAAGAGTACACTGTAAAATTTTCCACACTACTCAGGAAAGAAAATATAACAGACAAGCCTGCAAAAATTTGTTCTGAAAAATGGAGGATGACTTATCATCAACTCTTCTGAACCATAAAAATGATCAATTCTGTGTCTAACCAGGGAAGCTATCATCCTCAGCCTAGTTTCTGGAAATGTAAAATTAATTTATATTTTTATACTTACATTGATGTTAAAGACTTAGTTTCACCTTATATAAAAACTATACCCTACTTTAATACTTCAATCCAAGTTTTCAGTTATATACTTATAAAGTATGTACCATAGCTCCTTTTAAAAAAAAAAAAAGATATTTTTTCGTGATAATACTATGAAGCTTGCCACTTAAAACGTACTTAATAAGTGACTATAAAATAGAACATTCCTTTTTTTAAAATATTTTATGTATTTTATTTTGAGAGAGAGAGAGAGAGACAGAGAGACAGAGTGTGAGTTGGGGAGGGGCAGAGAGAGGGGGAGACACAGAATCTGAAGCAGGCTCCAGGCTCTGAGCTGTCAGCCAGATGCAGGGATTGAACCCAGGGACTCTGAAACGATGACCTGAGGCGAAGGCGAATACTTAACTGACTGAGTCACCCAGGTGCCCCTAGAACATTCCTTTTTGTTACATAATAAGTACTATTGTGTGGCACACTGAGCTAGACTCTGGAATTATAATCTACTCTGGAAAACCTTCTGTGGTTATTCCCTCCTCTCATCTTTCCTCAGTTTAGGATAGGAACCTTCTCCTCTCTACTCTCATATTATCCTGTTTTCTCCACTTGGAACAATTTTATATCACACATGTGTTTTCTTCCCTCCCTGCAAATTTCTTGAGGGCAGGGAGATGTACCTTACCCATCTCTACATCATGCATTAGCACAGTGCCAGGCATGGAGAATTGTCTAGTGAATGTTTGGTGGATAAAAGCATCTCATGCAAGACAGAAATGGATGAAGAAACTGCAGCAATGCCCTTGGTATCATACTTGAGTTTTATACAGGTGCTATCAGAGTACAGAAAAGGACATGTAATTAAATGTCAGGAATCTTTCTAGGAGGGATGAAATTTCAGCCAAGTTTTAAAGGGTAAATAGGAAATAATTTAATGAAAAGTTACAGGGTAGAGAGATAAGGACTGAATTTCCAGGTAAAATTCACTCTAGAACTGAGGTATGAAATAAGCCACATTTGTCCAAAATAGCCAAGTCCTAGACAGCTAAAGCAATCAGCAAAATGCAGACTGAGAGATCAAAACACATATTTAAAAAGCAAAACTAAAGTAGAATACTTAATGAGGCCTACGGATGTGATGAAATAATTAAAAATACAAATACGTTATTAAAATAAAAATCTGTAGAGGCACCTAGATTGAGTGTGTCTGACCCTTGATTTTGGTTCAGATCATGATCCCAGGGTCATGGAATCCAGCCCCACATCGGATTCCATGCTGAGCATGGAGCCTACTGAAGATTCTTTGTCTCTCTCTCTCTCTCTCTCTCTCTCTCTCTCTCTCTCTCCTCTCTTCCCCACCCCCATGCCCCTCTCCCTCTCTTGTGCATGCACTCTTTCTCTCTAAAATTAAAAAAAAAAAAAAAAAAACTCAGTTCACTTTTATTGGGAAAGTAAGGGACTGCAATTGAGACAGGGCAGAGAGGCTTCTAGGGTGGCTGGTAAAATTCTGTCTTTCGATCTGAGTAACAGTTACAAGAATGTTCATCTAGTAATAATTCATTAAAGTACAAGCTATTTTATGTGTTTTTCTGTATCAATGGTATATCTATTTATAAAGGCAAAATTACTATATTAGAAGACCTTTTAAATTGGGCCCTGGAAAGTGATTTAACCCAGGTCATTACAGCAAGTTGGAGACCACTCACTATATTGAGTTTTGGAATGCACAAGAATCCACAACTTTGATAAACAGAGACTTCTGGTGGCTTTCTAATGTTGATAGAAAATCCAGTAAGACAAACTTGGAAAAATAAATAGTGTGCTCTCCAAGCTTATATTCAACTTTCTTTTCTGTTATAGAAAAAAAAAAAGGCTGTAAACCACAAAACTGACAGATCTCATCATTAGGCAAGGCCTTAGTAGTCAATAAGCCCCATCATTATAAAATTATGTCTAATTTTTACTTGAAAATCTTCAGCAAAGGAGAATTTACACAGTCTTTCTAAAGTGATTTGGTTACGCAATCAAAGGAACAGAAATTCTGATCATCATAAGTAAGCAACACAAATGCTTAAGTGCTCAGATTATTAGCACTTGACACATTTAATTATGCAGTAAAACCAAAACCCCAAACTATTTCTTCAGGGTTACTACTATTGCTCAAAAACATTTTGGAACTCAATTTTTTTAATTTCCCCCCAGAATTTGCATTGTTTTCTTTTGAAAATGCTCAAGGATGATAAATCTTAAAATCTTAAATACCAATTTGTTAGAGCTGTAAAGGAAGACTTCAGAGATCATCTAACGTACCTTCTCATTTATAAATAAGGAAGCTAACATTTAGAGGTTTCGTCCCTGGTGAAAGAATATCACTTTTGGAAACTGTCAAATCACTGTTTCCAAGAATGGCAAATATATTTATGTGCTCATTCAATAAAGGTTTTCTAGTTACAGCTATGTGTCAAGTATTGTGCTAAGCAATAGGAAGCACAAAAAAAGACAACACTGGTCTTTGACCTTGAAGAACATGCTGTATAATCAAGGAGAAGAACAATGGTATATACATAATTAAACAAGGTCAATACTTTAAGTGCCATGAGAGAAACACACACAAACTACCTTGAGAGTTCTCAGTAGGAGCATTTAACCCCACCTGAGAAATTAAAGGCTTCCTGGAAGCAGTGACAACTGAATGGAGACCAAAGGAATTAGCAGGAGTTAGTCAGGAAAAGTGAGAGTAGAAACCTGGGGTGCCTGGGTTGCTTAGTCAGTTGAGCGTCTGACTTTTGCTTAGGTCACGATCTCGCAGTTCTTGGGTTCGAGCCCCGCGTCGGGCTCTGTGCTGACCGCCAGCTCAGAGCCTGGAGCCTGTTTCAGTCTGTGACTCCCTCTCTCTCTGACCCTCCCCTGCTCACACTGTCTCTCTCTCTCTCTCTCCTAGAAATTAAAAAAAATTTAAAAAAAACATTTAAAAAAAAAAAGAAACCAAACAAAAGCATCCTTGTACAACTTCCAAAGGAGAAAAGGAAGAGTACTGCATATCTAAGAAACACCTGGTACTTAGCTATGGCTAGCACAGAGGGTGAGGGTGTTGTGTGTTCTGTGGAGAAAGGCATCAAGGAACAAGATGAAGTGGAGAGGCTCTGAAAAGTGTTAAGGAGTTTGTTAGTGTGAAATAATGAGAGGTTGAAATGAAATAGCTGACATAGACAGAAGTTGGTAAACATGTCAGAAATGAAGGAAATAGAACAGGAGTGGATATGAAGGGAATGGAGGTAAGAGAAGGCAGGAAAGCAAGGAAGGAAGACAAAAAAAGAGGAAGAAAAGGAGGGAGTTCAGAATGAGTCTAGGTTTCTCTTCCTTGATAACTGAGAGATTCTTGAGATGGGAAATACAACAGAAGGAACAAGAGAAAACAAGGAGATGTGTTCCCTTAAGACATATTGAAAGTCCTCAGAAAATCGAGACAGCGCTATCCAGAAGACAGCTGTATGAATCTGGAGCTCAAAACATAAATCTATGCTAGAAATAAAGATTTGATAATTATAGCAAACAAGTGCCTGCCTTGGGCACAGAGGCGTATATACCTAATCCACATAGGGAGATACAAAACGGATGAGATTCTCCAGAGCAATATGTAGTAGGTGTGAACTAAGGTCAAAGGACAGAATCTTGGGAAGCATCAATTATGAGACGAGTGGAGGATGTAGAGCAAGTAAAGCCAAGTATGATTGGTCCGCCCACGCAAGTACAGGAAGGTATGTATATCCACACCTGATACCTATAGCACACACACATACACACACACAGAAACTAAGGGACAAAACTGCTCTCCTTTGCAGCTGGTACAATTTTCTACATTAAAAATTAAACACTAAATGCAATGTGAAATTCTGGACTGGATCCTAGAAAGAAAAAAGAATGTTAGTGGAAAAAGTGCTGGAATCCATATAAAGTCTGTAGTTAAAAGTAATGTATCAGTATCAGTTCTTTTAGTTTTGACAACAGTGCCACAGTTATATAAGAAGTTAATCTTAGGGAAAGCTATGTGAAGGGTACAGGAGAACTCTAAAATCTTTGCAACTCTTCTGTCAATCTAAAATTATTCTTAAAGGAGCACCTGGGTGGCTTTGTCAGTTAAGCATCTGATTTCCACTCAGGACATGATCTCGCAGTTTGTGGGTTCGACCCCCGCATCAGGCTCTGTGCGGACAGCTCAGAGCCTGGAGCCTGCTTCAGATTCTGTGTCTCCCTCCCTCTCTGCCCTTCCCCCACTCACACTCTGTCTCGCTCCCTCAACAATAAGCATTAAAAAAATCTTAAAATCATTCCTAAAGTATTTTAAATGTCAAAATAAAATACAAATGAACTATTAGAAATAACTGAGCCAGGCTGCTTGATATAAGAATATGTAAAAATCAGTTGAGTTTCTGTAACTCATAGCAAATTGATAGAACATGTGATTGTTGTTTTAAAAAAGATACCATTTGTGATGATAACTAAAGGTACCTAAGACTTTTATGGAGAAGATTACAAAACTTTATCACAAGTCACTTTAAAAGACTTAAAAGGGGAAGTATGAATGTTTACAAATGGAAAGACTCAATATAGTTAACGTATCACTTATCTCCTCAAATAATCCATAAATGTAACAAAATCCCAAAGGAGTAGTCAGAAGTAGAGAACCAGGAAGAGTAAAAACCAAGTGAAGACATAATCTCAAGTGGGACCTTCAAAAAGCCCTTAAGAAACAAATGGTACAAAAGAAGGCCAGTAAAATGATCAAAGAATATTTACTGGATTTAACCACAGTAAGAATTTGGGAACAGTGAATGCAAACAACTTCTTCAAGAAGTTTGACTGAAATAAACCACAGAAATTAGAATGTAGTACTCAGAAAAAAACACGGTGTCAAGTTACATGGATTTTGGAGTCAAACAGCAATGGTCTCTAAATCAGGCTACTGGCTGAGCTTCCCTCCTCACCTGCACAATGGAAAAGAATTGTTATTACAAAAGGCTACAGTGAAGCTTAGATGATATCAGATGTCTCTTCATAGAGAACATCAAATATTCTGGCCTCCTACTGTACTTATTTCTTTTCTATTGCTTTGTTTTGAGATTCAAGAAATTATATTTGTTAGGAAATCTTGTATTTGAGCATGAGAATATCTAGGAGAGGGCAAGTATGACCTACAAAATGTGCCCGGGGGATCTTATAAAAATATATCATTTATCCTCTATATAATGTCTTACCATAGTGAGGCTGATCCTTTACTTACAGCAAATAAATTAATAGTTTTACTGTTTTCAAACTAAATGATACTGCAAAGAAAACAAAGACATACAATTTCTCAACCTGTGTGTATTATTCATTCATTCAACAAAGTGCTATTGATTGCCTGTTATATGTCAGGAATATTCTAGGAGCTAGAAATACAATTGTACCCAGGGTATACAAAGTGTCTGCCCTCACAGAGCTTACTTTGTAGTGCCAACTGCATAGTTTCTTTCCTTGTGCCAACATTAATGTTATTTGTCATTTAAGTAATTTGAAACTGCAGCAAACAGAAATTCTCAATTTAGTACATGAAGGTAATCAGTAAAGCAGTCATCTAATACTATATTTTGAAGTTCATTATATTTGTCTGCAGAAGACAAGTACTCATATTTCCTGGCATCCTCCTCTCAGAACACGGAACATATTTTAATTTCTTACTCATTCAAAACAAACTTTTCAATTTAAAACTGGGTGATAGAGTGTGTTAGCTTTCCAACAAAATTATGTTTTTAAGTTAAAAAAAAAATACATTGGATTCATCCAATTTAATCCTGAAAGACCAGGCACTGAAAAAGCCTTGGTAACAAAAGAAACTCATTTTCTAAAAACGAAAAACTCTAAATCCCCATATATATCAGGCTACTATATATATATGGACTACTTGAGGTAATAATCTGAAATAACAAAGATCAACAACCTAAATTTTTTCCTTCCTTTTTTTGTGAACAAAACACAAAAATGACTAACAAGCTTCACATTGCCCCTCTCATTAAGCTTTCATTTTTTATTTCCTTTTGTATAGCATCCCAGAACGGCAAACTGACATCCCATTTTCTTCACAACTGACTAGTTAAAATTTATAGATGAGAACACTAGACACACAATTGTTCTTAGCAACTCCTCAGCTTGCAAAAAAGATTAAATTGAATATAATATGAAAGAAAATGGGAAGGAAGGAAGAAAAGAAGAGCTGAATGCACCTTAGAAATCCATGAATTCCAGGGCACCTGAGTGGCTCAGTGGGTTAGGCAATTCACTCTTGAGTTCAACCCAGGTCATGATCAGGTTTGTGGAATTGGAATAGAACTCCATATCAGTGTCTGTCCTTGGGATTCTCTCTCTGCCCCTACTCCTGCTCAGGCGTTTTCTCTCAAAATAAATTAATAAACTTAAAAAAAAAAAAAGAGGAGGGGACACCTGGGTGGCCCAGTCAGTTAAGCATCTGACTTCGGTTCAGGTCATGATCTCATAGTTTGGGAGATGAAAACCAGCATTGAGCTCTCTGCTGTCAGCATTGAGCCCACTTTGGAACCTCTGTCCCCCCTATCTCTGTACCTCTCCTGTTTGTTCCCTCTTGCTCTCTCAAAATAAATAAATAAATAAATAATTTTTTAAAAAATCAAAAGAGATCCATGAATTCCTTCATTACTACTCAGCCAGGACATGGCTTTATGAGCCCAAAAAGTCTTTCTGTATATCAATTCCTATACTCATAAAATGGAGATTGTTTTTATTGTGGGACTTAAATCTATCAATAATGACAAAATATCTAAAACAGTTGAAATAAAAATAAGTGTAATACATTACATGTGAAATACCAAATTTCTTAGCATAATTATTTTTCTTTAAGATATACTATTTAATTTCTGCAATCATAAAAAATTGAAAATCTACAGCTGATTCATGCCACTGACAAGACAGTACAAGCAATTCTAATGCACAAAAAACTATAAAAGCCAATTTCTCCCAATGTCTCCTCTAGTGGATTTCACACTTCATGACCTAAAATGGAAGCATTTGGGCTAGCTGAGCTACAGATAAGAGCAAGTGTAACACAAGGCCCAAATGACTGTAAATATCAGATGATTCTTGGCTCTTCTAATAACACAGCTGCTTGTTTAAGAATGGCAATTGGTTCCACTTCTATAGTGGCATCAAATAATTAAGACAGATAGCAGGAAAGAGGGAAAGACTATTTGGTATCCTGAGGCATTCCAGAAGCTCTGAGTGTAATGCAGAGGTCAAAGCACAGCAGCATGTAACTTAAAAGATGGAGAGAAAAGGAGACTTCATAGTCCCAACATCCATCAGTAAATAGTCACAACAGGTTGATAGGTAGAGAAAACACCTTTCCACAGCTGCCAGTGGATCCAGACATAATCTGACTATCCTAATGTCAGGGAGAAGACTGAACCACTCTGCCACCAACGGGACTTCTTGGCCAGCACTGTGGAGGTGGCGTAATTAGGCAGGAAAATTCCGTCAACCACTGGCAGGGGCATTTTCTGGCAAATATAATTGCAGTACTGATGTCTCAGTAATCTGGATTTCAGGACCCCACACTGTCTCTTGGCACAGTGACACAAAGCACCAGCAACAGCATGCATCAATAAACATAAGCTTCCACCAACAAAAGTCATCAACTCTACAAAACTGTTAAGTGGTCTTTCTCCCCAGAGGCTGACTGCTGGAGAAATGTTTCTAAAAATAATGTGGCCACAAAATTACAGAAATGGAGAATAGACTGATGGTTGCCAAAGGTGGGGGTTGGGGAGTTGAGTGTGACTATAAAAGGGCAACTTGAAGACTCCTTGTGAATGCAGAAATGTTCTGTATCTTGATTGTGTCAATGTCAATATCCAGGTTATGATACTGTACTAGGATACTGCAAGAAGTTATAATTGGGGAATAAGTATACACAGAATCTCTCTATAGTATTCCTTGCAGTTGAATGTGAATTATAATAACCTCAAAGTAAATAAAATTAATTTTTAAAAGTCCATTTAGCAAAATCTCATCTAGTTTATGGGGTGCCTAGGTGGCTCAGTCAGTTGAGCATCTGACTTTGGCTCAGGTCATGATCTTGCAGTTTGTGAGTTCGAGCCTCGCGTCAGACTCTGTGCCGACAGCTCAGAACCCGGAGCCTGCTTTGGATTCTGTGTCTCTGTCTCTCTCTGCCTCCCCCACTCGTGCTCTGTCTTCTCTGTCACTCAAAAATAAATAAAAACATATTAAAAAGTTTTTTTTTATTTTTAAAAAATATCATCTAGTTTAATAACATTTAAAATAGGTATTTTAAGGTACATAGATTTAAGAGAAAAAATAAAAGTCAAGTAATATAAAGAAGATAGATTCTCCGAGATATTATTTTTACTCTAACTTCAGTTTCCATGGTAAAACAGAAACTGAAGAAATTGAGAACCCATAGGTAAAACAGCCCATAAACCAAAAAAGTGGCCTCCAGTATATGTTGATATTTTCACTCCACAGCTCATTGTTGACTCACTCTGGGTTCAGTCCTATCTGGGCCCATGAAATAAAACACAATGCAACTGATCCCTGAATAACATGGGTTTGAATTGTGTGGTTCCATTACATGCGGAGTTTTTACAGTATAGTACTGCAAATGTATTTTCTCTTCCTTATGATTTTCTTCATAATATTTGCCTTTCTTTAGCTTACTTTAAGAGTACAGTCTGTGATACATACAACATACAAAATGGGCATTAATTTACTATTCTATTGGTAAGCCTTCTGATTAACCCTAAGCTATTAGTAGTTAAGCTTTTGGGGAGTCCAAAGTTGTATGCAGATTTTCAGCTGTGAGGGAGGGGGATCTTTACCTTTCACAATGTTGAAGGGTCAATTGTACAAGACAATTTAAAATTTAAAAATTGTACAAGACAGGGGCACCTGGGTGGCTTAGTCGGTTAAGCGTCCGACTTTCGCTTGGGTCATGATCTCACGGTTCGTGGGTTCGAGCCCCGTGTCGGGCTCTGTGCTGACTGCCAGCTCAGAGCCTGGAGCCTGTTTCAGCCTGTGACTCCCTCTCTCTCTGACCCTCCCCTGCTCACGCTGTCTCTCTCTCTCCTAAAAATAAATAAAACATTAAAAAAAAAAATTGTACAAGACAATTTAAAAATCTGATGTAAAGTTTCAATTAACACTAAATTTTAATTTTATTCTAATAATCATAGGGCAAATACATAAAATGACTCAAAGAGGAATCATTTGATTATTTGAAAATTCTTTTTGTTGGCTTATTCTACTTCTCAAATTTTCAATTATTCAGAGGCTGATTATGTGGCCTGTGGACTATCCTATCACCACAGGTTCTCTATTACTTCCAGTCTCTATTCCTCGTAGCCTCTGAATACTTCCATTGAAAAGTGAAAACAGAGAACAGAAGAAAGAAATATGCTCAAACACCACTTGTGCTACCTGTTTGTTATCATTCTTTTTAGGTTTATTTACTCTGAGAGAGAGAGAGCGCATTAAGTAGGGGAGGTGCATAGAGAGAGGGAGAGAGATTCCCAAGCAGGCTTCATGCTGTCAGCACAGAGCCAGACACAGGGCTCAAACTCATGAACCACAAGATCACAACCTGAGATGAAACCAAGAGTCAGATGCTCAACTGACTGAGCCACCCAGCCACCCTCCTGTTTGTTGTCATATTAAAACATTATGCGGTGGAAGGGAATTATATAAAGATAAAAGATTTTTTTTGTGCCTCATATAGCTAGATGTTTACAGATTTGTCTATTTTTCCTTAGTAAAAAAAACTGCAAGAACTGTGTGAATACAGAACATGTGATCACTTCACATTTCTTTGCTACCTCCTACAATGTTTACCAAGTTAACAGGAAGCTCACTGGCCCCAGGGGCAGGCATCCCGACTACTTGTGAGAAGAGTTCTTCCAGCAGAGGCCTTCTGAGGCTGCAGGTGGAAGCATCAAGCTTCGGATGAGCTGCTGTTATTACAGACCAGCAGCAGACAGGCCTTTGAGGAAGTCAATATCCTAACATGGAGCAAACTGTTGAAAGTCAGACTTTCAGTCAGGGTTGGCCACTGCTATAGCTGAGAAATATTTTCTCTGAAAAATAACCGCTGAGGTTTCTAAGTTTAAGTTCTATAATATAAATCAATTCTTTTGTCTCAGAGTAAATGGAGTCCAGGATTCAAGGAACACTATGAAAAGACTTGGACTAAAAGCAGCATAGCAAACTCAAAAGCCTACAGAGACTATGCAAGTGACATAGAAGAGGGAGGCAGCCTGGCAACAGGACAAAGGGGAGAAGGGAGAGAGGACTGCCCCGGACCATGGACTATAGGACACATATCCCCAGCTAGTGGGATGGCCACTACTCAGCACGAGCCAAGTGCAGGGTTTGAATCTCCCCCCTTCCGCATCTCCCTTCCATCCCTCTCTCCCTGGCCCCTGAGTCTGTGATGGAAATTTGGCTTGTGGGTCACTAACTTGACATCAGTGTTCCAAAAGCTATTAACCTGGCTAGAGTAAAATCACAAATGGCTCAGATAAGATTAACAATAAAAATATAAGCCGCCACAAGCAAGTATTTTTGCAATCAATCTAACATACCCAAGAGATGGAGCACCTCCTGATGACGGCCTTTGCTTGGCAGCTTTTTCTCTTTTTGAAATGCTTCCTGGATGATATGAGAGAGCCTGAAGTTTCTCTCAGAGTTAAGTGCTCCATGGAGATAATGCAACCAGCCTGGTTGGTCATGCTCCTCCCCTAGGGGTGAACGCCAATTAGCTGGACTGTTTGTGTTCCTGGCACTTCTTTCGGGATTAAAGAGTTCACATTCATCTACAAAAATCACACAATTCAGGCAGCTCCAGAACAGAAAACAGAGCAGCAAGTGTGTGCCTGGGAAAGGAGGAGCTTCGGCGGGGAAAGGCAAGCAGGGGCACAGGGTGGGGAAGGGAAGCTGCCCAGAGTGTTCCAGTTATTTAACTACACTCTCCCACACAGTCATTCTGTTTGACTGGTAAAATCATTAGGAAAACACCTTTCAAAGCAGGCTTAAGACAAGAGAGTTTTATTTGACTCTCATGAAAATAGCCCAGGCAGCACATCTCCCAATCAGTGACGAGCATTACTACAGCCTCCACTTTGGAAAACCCTGATTCCAGCCAAGAGCTGAAGGCCCATCTCCAAAACTTCTGAGGAGGCCCTCCCAAGGAAAATTCTTCCCTGCATCCCCTGCATGACATAGCTGGGTGGATTTAGTAGGAAGTTGGAAACCGCTCCTTTGCCTGAAAGTCTGTAGTAAGAAACAGGGCCCCTTCTTCAGCTGTGCTGAGACTTTAAAAGAAAACAGGGTCACAGTGAAAGATCATGGCTCCACCCCCCACCCCCCGAGAACGCTGATGCTTTGAGCTCCAAGTAAATAAAGTTAAGTGGACTACTCTGAAGCTGAGTTCTCTAAAATAGGATATTTGAAATTATAGCTAAAAACTGGAGAAGGGGGAAAGACTCTCAAAAATGTTTGCCATATCCTTATACAATATCTTGATTACTGAGGTTAAATACTATTACTGGTTTCACAAAAATACTATGACCTGGTAGGGTGCTTGGGTGGCTCACTTGGTTAAGTGTCCGACTTTGAGTCAAGTCATGATCTCACAGTTCATGAGTTCGAGCCCCACATCAGGCTCTCTGCTGTCAGCGCAGAGCTTGCTTCAGATCCTCTGGTCTCCCAATCTCTCTGCCCCTCCCCTGCTCATTTTCTATCTCTTCCTCTCTTTTAAAATAAATAAACAAACATTAAAAAATAAAAATAAAAAATAAGCCTCTGTCCTGGAATGCAAATGAACAATATCAAAATAATCCAGTAAATAACAGACTATGCTTGTTAAATCTTTTTAGGTTACTGCCTTTCTACACTTACTACTTTATTTTCCCTATTATTTTTTTTAAGTTTATTTATTTTGAAAAAAGAGAGAGAGAGTGAGAGAGAGAATGAATGACTGGGGAAAAGGCAGAGAGAGGGGAAGAGAGAATCCCAAGCAGGCTCCACACTGTTAACACAGAGCCCAATGCAGGGCTCAAATTCAACGACCAGAGCGGAAATCAAGAGCCCAGTACTTAACTGACTGAGCCACCTAGGCTCCCCCTAAGTTTATCACTTTAAAATGTTGTTTCTTTAAATGAACTGGAAGCTATTCTATCAATGCCCGTTTTAAAATTTTTATGTGATCCAAAGGCTCATCGATCTTAAAAAGAAAAAAGAAAATGGCTTTCTCTTCACATATTCCTAACACCATTTATATGCTCTACCCACAGAAGAAACAGGTACTTTTACTGTGCAGTGTAACTACCTAACCTTCATTCCCAGCCAGAGTCTCAATGTCTAGAGCACATGTATTGAGTGCTTAACAAATGTCTACTTTTTCTTTTAATCTTTTTTAATATTTATATTTGAGAGACAGCACAAGCAGGGAGGGACAGAGAGAGAGGGAGAACAGAATCCAAAGCAGGCTCCAGGCTCCACGCTGTCAACACAGAGCCCAATGTGGGGCTTGAACCCATGAACCAAGAGATCATGACCTAAGCTGAAGTCTGATGCCCAAATGACTGAGCTACCCAGCTGCCCAATAAATGTCTATTTTTAAGGGTGATTTCATAAAACTATGTTCTGCATCTCTCTTCATTTAATATGTAAAAATACATCCTTTTATTTGACTTTGTTGAAGTTGTCTGCTTCAGTTTATACATGTATGGATTTAACTACATTTTATTTCCACTCTTCATCCAACAAACAAGCGCGGCAACTAGAACATATACCTTGGCAACAATTAAAAAAAAGACTTTGGGGAAAAAATGTGGATGTATGACCCAAATAAGACAGTAGTCGTTTAATGATCAAAAGACAGCTCAGGTTTTTTTGTTTGTTTGTTTGTTTGTTTTTTTTAATTTTTGAGAGCAAGAGACAGAGCGAGAACAAGGGAGGGACAGAGAGAGGAAGAAACAGAATCTGAAGCAGGCTCCAGGCTCTGAGCTGTCAGCACAGAGCCCAATGCAGGGCTTGGATCCACAAACTGCAAGATCATGACCTGAGCCGAAGTCAGACACTCAACAGACTGAGCCACCCAGGTACCCCAAAGATTTTTTTTAATTAAGCAATTCTACTACAGAAAATTTAATTTCTAATCCCCTGAAATATCTGATACCCCATTTTCCTCCTACCTAATTCTCAAAAATACAAATAGCAACAATAAAATCTCTTCCACTTCATTTTCTTGTTTTCAGGATTTTTACTCTGCCTCCATATTGACTCCCTCCATTCCTCTCTGTGTTCTAAGATATTTACAATGTAGATAACTTTCTTATTAAGTACCTTCCCTCCTCAATATGATTCTGAAAGGTGAATAAATTACAATAGTTTAAAAAAAAAAAGTTGTGTAAATGGAGTTGGGTCTGATAAATAAGGGCTGCAAAAAGCAAGCAGGAAGGTTAGGTTACTATAAGAGCTGTAAACATACTGCAGGTTCTTTAAAAGAAATCCATCAGACTAAAGTTGTTATTTAAAGAAAACCTAACTGAAAGTCTACTGTGGCTGTTCATGTGTAAGATAATAAGCATGTGGACTTTGATGGTGGCAGTGAGGGTGGAGAACAAAGGAATAAATGCAAGCGTTTCATGAAGCCTAAATTTTGGTTAAAAAAAAACAAGATGACGGAAAAGTTGTATTTAGGTTTCAACTTAGAAATATGAAAACTGAAATAGAATAATCTGGGGAGAAAGTTGATAAAACAAGGATATCCAGCTTATGATCCAGCACCAGTTCCATGAGCACCAAAAAAAAACCCCAAAAAACAAAAAACCAAACGACAACGACAAAAACAATGAATTTGCTCATTTGATTGGAAGTGAAGTTAGTTAGGTTCAAGCTAACAGAGTGACGTCCAAATGAAAATGTTTTCCAGACAGCAGAGATTTTGAAACTGGATGTGGTAGACTTATTTTGGTGGCTCCAATGAACCACACCTTTTGATAGTCATACCTCGTGTAGCCTCTCCCATACTGACTCTACTCTTGGGTCACATTGACTGAATTTGGTCAATGGGACATTAGCAAATATGATGTAAACAGTGCTTACACATTGGAGCTTACTCTCTTGGAAACTTTGCTCAGGAAATCCAGCCACTCAGTAAAGAACCCCAAGCTAGTCTCATGGAGAGACGCCCATCAAGAAATAAAGAGGTATATAGGCTTCCAGTTACCCCTGCCAAGGTGACAGATATGTAAGTAAAGCCATTTTAGATATTCCTTACCCAGCCACTATTTGACTGCAGATGAATGAGAAATCCCAAACTATAATAACAGAAAAACCATCCATCTGAGCCACAGTCAATCCATATAATCATGAGAAACAATAAGATGCTTATTTTAGGCCATTAGATTTCAAGATGTTTGTTAGACAGCAGTAGATAACTGAAGTGCTGAAAGCAGAGGAGATACAAGGATATAAAAGGGAGATTCAGGAATAATAAACAGTCACAGCTAACATCCCTTAGGGCTTCCTATCTGACAGCACTATACTAAATGCTCTGTCATTCTATGTTAATATTCAGAACAGTACTAACACAGTAGCTATTAGTTACTAGTATCACCACTAGGTAGATGAGGAAATTGGTATTTAAAGAAATTAGGCAGGGCACCTGGGTGGCTTAGTCAGTTAAGTGTCCGACTTCGACTTTCGCTTAGGTCATGATCTAGCGATTCATGGGTTCGACCCCCGCTGTCGGGCTCTGTGCTGACAGCTAGCTCAGAGCCTGGAGCCTGTTTCAGATTCTGTATCTCCCTCTCTCTCTGACCCTCCCCTACTCATGCTCTCTCACGCTCTCTCTCTCTCTCTTTCTCTCTCTCTCTCTCTCTCTCTCTCCTAGAAATAAAAATATTTAAAAAAAAAACCTTTAAAAAAAAAAAAGAAATTAAGCAACATACCCAAGATCATAACTAAAAAGGCACAGCTGAGACAGACCCAGGTCTACCAGTTACCTGCACAAATGTGAAAGACAAAGCCATGGGAATGACTTTAACAAAGTAAGAATAAAGAAAGGGGATGAGGGTAGGGGTCAAGCTGGAGAAAATAATCATTTAATCACAGTTTTGGATTTTTCTCTAATTTCAAGAATAGCTATTCAACACATTCTTGCTAAGAAATCACTTCTAAATCCCTATTTAGAAGGCCAGTTCCTGCTGTTGTTCTACCTCTGTACTTCCATTCTGACAAAAACGCATTTAGAATCACCTATTCGGGAGGTGCCTAGGTGGCTCAGTTGGTTGAGCATCCAATTTCGGCTCAGGTCATGATCTCATGGTTCGTGGGTTCAAGCCTGCGTTGGGCTCTGTGTTTGACAGCTAATTCAGAGCCTGGAGCCTGTTTCAGATTCTGTGTCTCCCTCTCTCTCTCTGATCCCCCCTTCTCATGCTGCCTCTCTCTCTCTCGGAAATAAATCAAACACTGAAAAAAAAGAAACAACCATCTATTGGCTAAGGGAGTCTGGCCTCACACATCTATAACTTTAGGATCACTCTGGCCATCTCCAGGGACAGGCCTAACATGAAGCACCCTCTTTCCTGGGCTCCTCCTCGTGTCCTTTGGCCATGCCTATTTCTTGTGACATTTAAATCCTTCCCAGAAATGGATTCTTTGAACCTCCAGCAAAATTTGAGCCAAAAATCCTCAGAGCTCAACCCATAGAAATCATCTAGTCCAAACTTTTCAGTTGAAGATAAGGAAGCAGAGTCCGATTTGGTAGTGACCTACAGCCAAAGATCAGCAGCCTAAATCCTCATCTACTGCTGGATGCTGAACCACACTGCTTCTGTTAAGTGTCGCCAGCATTTCCTTATTTGCCATTCTTCAAGGAATAGCTGGTTGAAACAATGCTAAAACTGTGCCTTGTTCCTAGTAATTAATTGTGTGAGAGTAGAGGGAGGGGTAGGAAAGCAGGGGAATGGATGAAAATACCCAGAAATAAGAGGTCTTATCTTCCCAAAGAAAATCTTCTACAATCTCTTATTCTTTATAATAAAAAGATTGAGTTAGGGGCACCTGGGTGGCTCAGTTGTTAAGCATCTGACTTTGGCTCAGGTCATGATCTCACGGTTTACAGGTTCGAGCCCCGCATCAGGTTCTGTGCTTACAGCTCAAAGCCTGAAGCCTGTTTCTGATTCTGTATCTCCCTCTCTCTCTGCCCCTCCCCTACTCGTGCTCTGTCACGAAAATAAACTATTAAAAAAAAAAGACTGAGTTAATTACTATGGTTTCTAGAGTTTAAAAAAAAAGTCATAAAAGTACACAAGTAGTAAAGCAAATAGAGTTCAGGCTCTATTTCATACTTCCATCCGCCAAAAGGAGGCTAAAATCACAATTACTGAATGTACTTCCTTCCTCTGTGCCACAAAAACTGCCACTTTGTTTTCTTTTGCTCCTTTCTCCTTGTCAAACTTGGAACCATTCTCTAAAGAGAGTGCCAAGAGCCCCAAAAAACTAATTACTCAGGAGTTTTGAATATGAAAATCTTTCGGCCTAAATCTTCTCTTTCACATCGTAGATGCATATTTGCTTTTTTTTCCCCCTCTTCCACTTTCCATCTCCCTTAGTCCATCTGCTCCCCTGACTTATTCTTTACACTTCTTCCAAAAGATATATAAGGCTGTGTAAAAGAAAAACCCAGACATCTATAAAGGCATTCACTATTATCTCAGCATTATTTTTGGAAGAATAAAGAAACGTTTTAGACACAGTAAGTGATTCTGTTTGAGATGTTTGAATTGAAATCTCTTATCTCAGCCATGGGAGTCTGGCCCTCCCAATTAACTGTTCCAAGATCAGAAACAAATTTATCTCATTTTGCTCAACTTATACCTTTTACTATAACTACCCATTTTCCCCAAAATTTCTTTTTTTTCAAATGTTTACTTATTTTTGAGGGGGAGGAGGGACACAAAGAGGGGGAGATAGAGGATCCAAAGTGGGAATTGCACTGACAGCAGAAAGCCCAATGTGGGGTTCAAACTCCCAAACAGTGATATCATAACCTGAGCCAAAGTCAGAAATTTAACCAACTGAGCCACCCAGGCATTTGATATCCTCTGATATCCCTATTTTCCTAGAATTTCTATCTACCTTTATCTTTCTATCTCTAAGGGAATAGTGATTTTCACATGAAGAAAATATCATTCCAAATCTAAGCATTTTCTTTCAGCTGGGCAATACAAGGGATCAAACTCCTGATTTGCATTTCTTCAGATTCATGGAAAGAACTTTTAAATCAGGAAGAAGCCTTAGAGATCACCTACTCCAACGCTGATGTCTTTAAAAGCAGAAAACAGGGGCGCCTGGGTGGCTTAGTTGGTTAAGCGTCCGACTTTCGCTTAGGTCATGATCTCATGGTTCGTGGGTTCGAGCCCTGCGTCGGGCTCTGTGCTGGCTGCCAGCTCAGAGCCTGGAACCTGTTTCAGTCTGTGACTCCCTCTCTCTCTGATCCTCCCCTGTTCACGCTGTCTCTCTCTCTCCTAGAAATAAATAAAAATATTTTAAAAAAATAAAAAATAAATAAATAAATAAAAGCAGAAAACAAACAGGCTCCTTACCCAAAGATGTTTCTTTACCCCATCCAGACCTCGCTCCCTTGCAACACTCAAATCCTAAGGGCAGATGGTCAGCACAGGCCATTGCAACACCACTGGGAGCTAAGCACACTGGGATACAGCCAATTCTTCTGAACAACCATTTTCAACTGGGATCAGGCCTCTTCCTTCCTAGTGCATGAAGCCTTCTTCTGGCGTCCTGTGCCAGCATCTACAACTATTACTTTCCTGCCACCATACTGAAGTCTTTCCTCCTTTAAGTTTCATACTCTCACTTCCTCTTGTTGGTGCCATCCACTGACTGGTCACTGCCGCTCACTGAAAACTTTGGGATTTGGCACCCCCATCTTTTGGCATCATTTTGAAATACTTCACTGTTCCAGGCACCTGGGTGGCTCAGTTAAGTGTCTGACTTCGGCTCAGGTCATGATCTCATGGCTCGTGAGTTCAAGCCTCACATTGGGCTCTCTGCTGACAGCTTGGAGCCTGGAGCCTGCTTCAGATTCTGTGTCTCTCTCTTCTCTCTGCTCCTCCCCTGCCAGCACTCTGTCTCTCTGTCTCTCAAAAATAAACTTTAAAAAAGAAAGAAAGAAAGAGAAGAAAGAGAAGAAAGAGAAAGACTTCACTGTTTATATAGAAGCCCTAACAGTAACGTAGCCTCAAAAATTCTTAGCTATCAAATCCAGCAACCTATACTTACCACTCTCATAGCCAGGCCATCATTTCTGGGCTACTGCTTCACCTTAAGGTCCAATATAGTATCATCTCATTTCCCTTTGCTGGTTTTCCGACTCTGACTTTACTAACTGGAACTCTGCCATCTATCTACCAGTCCTTAGCTTCTTGGGCTTCACTTCCTTATCAGTTTAACTCTATAGGGTATCATTCAATTCTCCTGCTTTCTTTCTAGCGCCTCTAAAGCCACGCCCCAATTTTGGATCAATATAGCCATCTAGCTTCTCCAATCCCGCACTCAAAACCACTGAACATATGCAACAAAAATCTATCCAGAAAAGACACAATCATTAGTGTTATTAGGAATGAAGGGTCTTCAGCCTCAGGTAGCCCCTCAGCAAGTGTTCAGCAGTCATGGGTATATCCCAGGTCTCCTTCCTCTCCCATTTTCTGCAGCTGTCGTAAGCTTACATCATGCTCTAAGTCTACCCACCCACTGCCACACCTCTCTCTTGGACATAATGTTGTCCTCTACCTCAAAGAAAAATATGATTATCACAGACATAACATCTCAAAATGTACCCACACGTAAAAGTTCACTTGCCCACATTGTGCTAGTCAAGCTAAGCTCATCGCTTGGTGAATCACATTTGCCTATTTTGTTTTTACAGCAACCAAGCCATCAAAGAGAGTTTGTCATTTTGTGACATTTCGCTACAAAATCAGCACTCTAAAATCTCTGTGTATTTGGTGGTTTTCTGGTATGTTTGTTTACCTTCCTCTGGGGAGTCACCTAACCCCTGAAATCATAAACAGAGAGCCAGTCAAGGAGACCCAAATGTCCAGGGTGCAGATAAGGAAGATGCACAGAGCATGGCAGAACTCCCCTACTGCTGGCCCAGCACCCAGAAGTGGGTACTCCTACTCCTTCACATCCCCAGCTCTCTCCCAGCAGTGCCAGTGAGATAGACAGATAGACAGACAGAGAGATTAGGTTAGATAGATGGATATCATCTTGGGCTTCCCATGAGGCTCAAAAAACCTATGGCAGAAATCCCTCTAGTTACGCTGATACCCCTGCTTCTAATCAATGGTGATTTTCCTCTGCAAAAAAGAGGTTGATGCTATGACAGAGGCCAAAGACATTGCCAATAACAGCCCAGAATAGGACTTAAAAAAACTAGCACCACATGAAACTAATTTGACAATAAACTATTTGTAAAAAAAAACAAAAACAAAAACAAACTAGCACCTCTACCCATCAGACTACAGCCTCGACTCCCCTCTGCTGACCAGTCCTCAGGAATAGACATCTGAGGCCCTTACAGTTCTGTGAAGAGAGACGAGTCAGGGAGCGTCTAGAGCAGATGGCAGTAGACAGAGACCAGGGACAGCACAGGCGAGAGCAGCCTGAAACCTCTCCACACGGAAGTATCACTGTGATCTTGTTGGGAATCCTCTGTTTGTTTGCTCTAATAATTTTTTCTTCTAGAATAGGATCATTATTTTGGTTTTCAGAAATCCTAAAGAGGCAAAATTAACCCACATGTCAGGGACAGGAAAAGAGAACCAGAAGAAACTAAAAACACTATGGAGGTTGCTCAAAAAATTAAAATTAAAACCTACCATTTGATCCAGTAATTCCACTGCTGGGCATCTATCCAAAGGAAACATAACTACTATCCATAAAAGGTACCCACATCCCCATGTTCACTGCAGCATTATTTACAATAGCCAAGACATGGTAACAACTAAGTACCCACTGATGGATAAATGGATTAAGAAAATGTGGTCCACACACACACACTATTATTCAGCCATAAAACAATATATAAAAATCTTACCATTTGTGACAATATGAATGAAACTTGAGGATATTATACATGAAAAAAGACAAAGACATATACTATATCACTTATATGTAGTATTTAAAAAATGGGCTCACAAATACAGAGAACAGATTAGTGGCTGCCAGAGACAGAGGGTGGGAAGGTGGGCAAAACGGGTAAAACATCCAATTATAAGATAAATGAGTCCTAGGGTTATAATGTACACCATGGTGACTATAGTAATGATACTGTGTTGTATCTTTGAAAGTGACTAAAAGAGTAGATCCTTAAAGTTCTCACCACAAGAAAAAAGTATGTGACTATGTGAGATAATGCATGTTAACTAAACTTACTGTGGTAATCATTTTGCTATGTGTACATATATCAAGTCATTACGTTGTATATCTAAAACTAATATAATACTATATGTCAATTATATTGAAGAAGGGGAGGAGGGGAAGGAGGAAGGGGAAAGGGAGGGAAAAAAGAGGAAGGAGAAGAGGAGGTGGGGAGGAGGGAGTGGAGTGAAGAAAAAAGGTAGACTCCATGTTCCATGGCAAGCACCAGTCATGAAAGGGGAAGCCTCCTTAGGGCCTCAGTGGTGAGCTGGGGACCAAAGGAAAACTAAACCTCTTGATATTAAGAGAAGGCCAGTCTAGTGGCTCTCTCAGGAATTCTCTGACCCATGTCCTTGGGGCATCACAGTGAATAAGTTGGTCCTTTCCAAGCCAGGACTGGACACTCAAGCCAGTCTAGAACTTATGCCAATAAGGGTCCTGTGATTGTTATTTTTAGGTATCAACTTGGCTAGGCCATGGTACCCAGATAATTGGTCAAACATTACTCTGGATGTTTGTGTGAAGGTGTTTTTGGATGAGATTTACATTTCAATCACTAGGCTTTGAGCAAAGCAGATTACCCTTCATAATATGAGTGGCCCTCATCCAATCAGTTGAAGGCCTGAATAGAATAAAAGACTGACACTCACCCTGAGTAAGGAATTCTGCTAGAAGATGGCTTTTGGAATTGAGCCAAAACACTGGCTCTTCTCCTCGTGTCCAGGCTAACAGGCTGCCAGCTTCACAATCACATGAACAATTCTTTAAAATAAATCTCTCTTCTTCTCTCCCCCGCCCCCCACCGCCCCCTGCTTCTCCTATTGCTTCTGTTTCTCTGGAAAACCCTCACTAACACAGGCCTCCTAACAATCATATTGTTAGGTCATCAGGTGGCGAGGATCTGTTCAATTGCAGGCTAGGCAGCGGCATCTCCACACAGCAGGGCTAGCCTCTGATGGGACTTCAAAGCCAGGCTGGCCTTCGTTGAGCACTGCTGCTTATATACCAAGCCCAGTTCACAGGGACACTCCCTGCCTTTGTGTTCTGATCCAGTCCCTTCACATCCTTCCCAAATCATTGCTCTGTCAGTATGGGAACTTTCCCCAAAACAGTTAACAATATTCCCACTTTAGAAAAGTAAGATACATTACACAGAATATGTTCAGATTTAGACTGTTGGTGTGCTTTGACTGAGACTCTACAGTGAATTAGAAATAATGCTCTGTTCCCAAGTGCCAACTAAATATCATTCTCCTTAGCGAAGTAAAGCAGTTAAACTGATAATAACCCAAACCACGCATCCCTTGAGTGGAAGTGAAGAGGTAAGGGGTAGATGAGTGAGAAATGAGCTCCTTCTAACAGGAAGGCATAGGCCTGAGCACTGCTCATGAGCAGCGAGTACTCCAATAGTAAACTGGTGCACTGTGTCCACCTGTGTGACCAATGGCCAAACACCCAGCCGCAGCTCTGCCCTCTGGAGATAGGAGCCTATAGGTCACTATCTCACCTGTCTCCATCCCTTCACATTCACCCCCATAGAGAGGAGTATCCAACATCAGCCTCCACTCCCTCACTCCTCTTCATTCTCCTCAAGAAATGTTTATATAAATAACATATGGATATATTAGTTTTAAAATTTTCTCAATAAATAGGTAAAGAAATAAAGATTCCCTTCCTATTTTCTCTCCCAATTCCATTCCCATCTCCAAAGTTACAACCACTTGTTAGCAGTTTGGTGTGTATCCTTTCCAGAACTTATTCTACATATTTAATCCAAAAGTATCTAACCCTTTTGTGTGAATGCACTTTCATAAATGGGACCATATTTTCAGTATTACTCCAATAATTTCCTTTTTTCTCCCAACAAAATGGAGACCTTTCCACTCTAGTGCACAACCATCATTTACAACATGCCAGGCAATGTGTGTGAGATTACATTTCTCAATTGGAGTACTGTAATAATTTGCTAACTCCTCCCTGCTCCCAGGCTTACACCCTTCCATCCATCCCACACACCTGAGTGATTTTATAAAAGCCCAAATATAATACTCTTACTCTCCTGATTAAAATATTTCATTGACTCCCCACTGCCTTGCAAATAAAGATCAAATTGTTCAGCCTGGTTTATAAGGCCCAATGGAATGCAGGCCCTTCCTATGTGGCTGGCCTTGCTACTTACCGAAACTCTACACTCTAGCCATACCAAACTGTTTGCAGTTTCCAAAACATAACAAACCTGGCAGTGTTTCCTTGGCCTTCATTCCTTTATTTGCCTTCCAAGAAAACTCAGTTGAGTTGCAGAACATATATGTAAATAACTAAATGACTTCTTCTGCTGAATGGGCATAATAGCCACATTGCTGTTAAAAGCTGGTTGGAAGGTCCACCAAAAAGCTGTTAATTCTGATTTAGAATAAAAAGCTAAAACACCACTTTTTGGTGGTAACACCTACTTGCCTCCTAGGACCCAGTTCAGCAGTCACTCCTGCTTGAAGAAGCTTTTTCTGACTTTCCTGTTAGAATCAACTATTCTCCTTGAAATGACCTCATTCTATCACAACAAAAGCACACAATACAAGCAAAGCAGGCATAACATTGGACATCTTGTCCTGTCCTGCCAGACAATACATGTTTTAAGGGGTATGGGCCTATCTTACTTGACTTTGTAATCCCCAGTACCTAATGCTATATACCATATACGACAATATATCAGACATCTAGTGGTTAAAATAACAAATCAATAAATACATTACTTTTATTGAGGTAAAACTTGTCAGGTCCCAATAATATTTAAGATGAGTTCAAAAGACTTTGACAAATTACCAAAACAAACAAACAAAATGTTAAAAATGGCTTTTAAATGAGGCAAACAGATATACAAGTGCTGAAAACTGGTGAAGCCAAGCTTCAGATCATTATACATGCAAGAAGCAGATGACATATTTGGCTTTCTAGAAGCCAATAGCAGTAACAAGTCTCTCAGAGATAGTAAGGTTAAAATAAACTGGCTATTAAGGAGAAGCATAAGTATAACTGACAGAGTTAGCAAAGATAAATTTTTCCCAAGGGACCTGAGAGTGGACATTGAAATGAGATAAACAGCAGGCTTAAACGATTCTTAGAATCGTTAGACGAGTTTCATACAGAGATTATGCTCAAAAATCACTCACAATAAGCTATATGCTTACACCAACACATTCAAATTGGTTCTCTCCTTGTCAGTCAGGCTAATTAGAAGATATTCTTTAGTGCATCTAGCGATACTCTCTCAACATATTTTCAACCATGGACAACTGATAAAATGATATGAGAATCTGATAAAATGCTATGTATCCCCTCAAAAATCACACTGGCATCATATTTTGCATTTACTTTTAAGGGATCATAGAAACCTAAAGCTTGTCCATGGACTCCTCAGGTTAAACTCTCCAACTTGGAGTAAAGACATACTATACATCCTGAGCCAAGTTTCCATAAATATTATTCTCCACAGCAGAACTTTGAAAAGGTTCAGGCCTCTGGCCTACCTAGAAAGTAGAACCAGTTGCTTTAACTGTCAGCCATGGTGGGTGTTAGGCTCCTTCTAGAAAAGCAGAGGTGCCTAACAAACATCCACCCACCCCTGGAAGTGATACCCTTAGGTAAGACCAAGATTCTTCAGAACTCTACATCACAAGAGATCTACAGTTGTATATCATTAAACAATACCAAAAATAATTTAAGTCTGGAAAATATGCAATGTAGGTATAACCAGATATCTCAACATTTTTTTCTTCTAATCTCTTTAAAATACTCAAAGAATATCTGACTCTGAGTAATATAACTTCCTGAACTGACTTCTAAGAAAAATTACTTGTTGTAAAACGAATATATAAACTAAATGAAGTCTCCTTTGTATAGAAAGATTAGCCACACTGTTGTTAAAAATTGGGTGGAGGGGCGCCTGGGTGGCTCAGTCATTTAAGTGTCCGACTTCAGCTCAGGTCATGATCCTGCGATTTGTGGATTTGAGCCCTGCGTCGGGCTCTGTGCTGACAGCTCAGAGCCTGGAGCCTGCTTCAGATTCTGTATCTCCCTCTCTCTCTGACCCTCCCCTGCTCATGCTGTCTCTCTCTCTCAGAAATAAATAAAACATTTAAAAAAAAAATTGGGTGGAAGTCTCATCAAAATTATAACCTTGATTTAGAATAAGAATCAAAAGCATCAGTTTGGTGGTAATTAAATAACAGGATCAACTGTCTATTAAAAGTCTTTCAGGGGCATCTGGGTAGCTCAGTCAGTTGAGTGTTTGGCTTAGGCTCAGGTCATGATCTCACAGTTCATGGGTTCGAGCCCCGCGTCAGGCTCTGTGCTGACAGCTTGCTCAGAGCCTGGAGACTGCTTCAGATTCTACCTCTCCCCCACTCACGCTGTCTTTCAAAAATAAATAAATGTAAAAAAAAAAAAAAGAAAGAAAAATTTTTAAAAAGAATACTTTTAGATCATGAGAATAAATCCATATCACTAATTTGTCTTTAATTTTTTACTTTCCTGTTAATTAAAAGTGATGGAGTCTATGGACCCTGGGCTAGGCCCAAACATTAAAAAGTCTAGACTTTCTCACAAAAAAAAAAAAAATTCTTTTGTGAAACGTTGGTATGAAAAATTCACTCAGGAGAGAGGAAAAAATGGCAGTGGAATAGGAGGACCCTAGGCTCCCCTCATTCCATGAATATAACTAGATAACTATCAAATCGTCCTAAATACCCCAGAAATTGGCCTGAAGCCTGGCAGAACAAACTTCACAACTAAAGGTAGAGAAGAGGCCATATCAAAGAAGGTAGGAAGTGCAGAGACATGATTTGAGAGTAGCCAGAGGGGTGGGGAGTCACAGTCTCTGAAAAGAAGGGTGAGAGACCAGCACACAGAGGAGCCCATGGAGAAAATAAATCACCATAGTGATTGGCTTGGAAAGCAAATTTCCTGAGTTTTTGCAACTATTGGGGCTTTAAAGCCTGCAGTTTTAAAGGTCAGCGTGCTTGGCTCTGGGAGAGGTCAGGGGGCATTGTGCTCTTGGAGAAAAAGCAGAGCAAACAGCCTACGGGCATATAATGTGGAAAGAGCGTTTTGAAGAGCACCTGGGGCACACATAGGGAGGTTAGCTGCTCATCTCCAAGCATGTCCCACAGAAGCATTACTCACAAAAATACCCCTCTGGGAACAAAGAACTGTCAGGCACTATTTCCCTCCCAGGTCCCTCAGCATAAGCATAGGGCCACCTGCAAGAACTCTGGGACACTCACTACCTAACCTGTTTACACAAGCACCCCTCCCCCTTGCCCCGGTGGAACCTCCCCCACCCCCAGTCACACTTGCCTCAGTCTCAGCACAACAGACCCCTCCCACCAGAAGACCGGCCCAAACCCCTGCCACACCACATCTCCTGATGCGGGAGTTTTGCAGAGCCTTAGTTCCAGCAGCGGTGGTGACAGGTCTCATTTCACAAACAGTCCAGGCACACCTAGTTAAAATGCACCACCTTCACGCCAGGGGCCAGCACTGCCCACAACAGGCAAAGAGAACCTCTGCAAACAGACAACTGGCCTGAGGATGAAGCAGCCGAGACAAAATAGCAGAGCACATGCAGTACCCACAGGTGACACTCCCAGAAGCACCCGTCCCTAGGGAGCAGGGGACCCTCACAGAAGGGCACTACAGAACCTCTTTTCATAAGGTCATTACCCTCAAGAACAGGAGATGTAGCGGACTTTCCTAACACAAATAAACATGCCAAGAGACTTAGACAAAACGAGAAGACAAAGAAATTTATCCCAAATAAAAGAGCAGAACAAGGCCATGGCTGGAGATCATAGTGGAACACATATAAGTCACATCCCTGATAGAGAATTTAAATTAATCATCATTAGGACACTCATTGGACTTGAGAAGAGTGGAAAACATGAACAAGACCTTTAACACAGAGATAAGGAATAAGACAGCACAGATAAAGGGCACAAAAATGAAATAAGACACATGCTTGATGTAATGAACAGCAGGCTGGAAGAAGAAGAAGAAAAACAAATTAATAACCTACATGACAGAGTAATGGAAAGTAAGTAATCAAGCTCAACAGGAAAGAAAAAAAGAATTACGCAAAAACGAAAATAGACCTAGAGAACTCAGTGACTCTATCAAACATAATGACATACACAGTATATGAGTCCCAGAAGAGAGAGAAAAGGGGACAGAGAATTTATTTGAAGAAATAATAGCTGAAAAATTCCCTAATCTGGGAAAGGAAACAGATGACTAGATCCAGGAGGCACACAGAACTCTCATCAAAATCAACAAAAGCAGACATACACCAAGATGTATTATAATTAAATTGACAACACATAATGAGAAAGAAAAAAATTTTAAAGCAGGAAGACAAAAGAAGACAGTAATTTACAAAGGAAAACCCTTAAAGCTGGCAGGAGGTTTTTCAACAGAAACTTGGCAAACTGAAGGGAGCGGCATGATATATTCAACATGCTGAATGGGAAAAATCTGCAGCCAAGAATACTCTATTCAGCAAGCCTATCATTCAGAATAGGATAGAAAGTTTCCCAGAAAAATACTGAAGGAGTTCATGACCACTAAGCAAATCCTATTATAAATATTAAGCGGAATCCTTGAGTGGAAAAAAGAGACCAAAAGTGACAGTACAAGGTAGGAAATGCAAAAGCTTTAAAAAAAATGTATATTTCTATACAAAATCAGTCAAAAAAGTCACAAAATGAAAGGATATCAAATATAATAGCATATTACCTAAAACATGGAGAGAAGAGGAGTAATGAATGGGTTCAACCTAAACAACCATCAACTTAATGTAGACTGCTACATTGTAGCAGTAATGTACACTTCACATTAAAATGTGAAGATGTTATATAAAGACCTAATGGTAACAATATATTAAAAACCACTAATATGTGTGGTGTGTGTATATATATGTACGTGTGTGTATCTATCTCTAAATACATATATCATTGAAGAAAATCAGTAAACCATGAGAGGAAAACAAGAAAGATCAGAAAAAATCTTCAGAAGCAACCAAACAATATGACAATAAATTCATATCAATAATTACTTTGAATATAAATGGACTAAATGCTCTAATCAAAAGATGTAAGGCCAAGGGTGCCTGGGTGGTTCAGTAGGTTGGGGGGCCAACTTCAGTCCAGGTCATGGTCTTGCAGTTTGTGAGCTAGAGCTCAATGTCAGGCTCTGTGCCAACAGCTCAGAGCCTGAAGCCTTCTTCTGATCCTGTGTCTCCCTTTCTGTGTGTAACCCTCTCCCCCAACTCATGCTCTGTCTCGGTCTCTCAAAAATGAATAAACATTAAAAAAAAATTTAAGACATAAGGTGACAGAATGTAAAAAAAAAAAAAAAAAAACAAGACTCATCTATATACTGCCTACAAAAGACTTATTTGAGATGTAAAGTCACCTGCAGATAGAAAGGAAGTGGGCAGAGAAACATCTATCGTGCAAATGAACGTCAAAAGAAAGATGGAGTGCCAATACTTACATCAGACAAAGTAGACTTTAAAACAAAGACTGCAACAAGAGACAAAGAAAGACACTATATAATAATGAGGACAATCCAACAAAGTGTAACAATTGTAAATATTTATGTACCCAACATACAAGCACCCAAATACCTAAATCAGTTAAAAACAAACAATAATCAGGTATCTAATCAATAATCAGGTAATTGTATGATAATACAATAATAGTAGAGGACTTTAACATTCCACTTACATCAATACACAGGTCAACTAAACAGAAAATCAACAAGACGACAATGGCTTTAAATGGCACCCTGAACCAGAAGGATTTAACAGATATATTCATTCAGAACATTGCATTCTAAAACAGAGTACACATTATCTTCAAGTGCACATGGATCATTCTCCAGAAGAGATCACATATTAGCCCACAAAACAAGCCTCAACCCATTCAAGATTGAAATCATTCCATGCATATTTTCTAACACAACACTATGAAACTACAAGTCAGCCACAAGAAAAAATCTGGATAGACCACATATACGTGAAGGTTAAATAATATGCTATTAAACAATGAATGGGTCAACCAGGAAATTAAAAGGAAATTTAAAAGTACATGGAGGGGTACCTGGGTGGCTCAATCGGTTAAGCGTCCAACTTTGGCTCAGGTCATGATCTCACAGTTCATGGGTTCGAGCCCCACGTCGGGCTCTGTGCTGACAGTTCAGAGCCTGGAGCCTGCTTTGGATTCTGTGTCTCCCTCTCTCTCTCTCTGCCTCTCCCCTGCTCACACTCTGTCTCTCAAAAATAAATAAACATTTTAAAAAGTTTTTAAAGTACATGGAAACAAATGAAAATGAAAACACAATGGTCCAAAACTCCTGGGATGCAGCAAAAGTGATTCTAAGAGGGAAGTTCATAGCAATATAGGCATACAGGCCTACTCTAGAAGCAAGAAAAATCTCAAATAAACAACCCAACCTTGTACCTAAAAGAGCTAGAAAAAGAACAACAAAACCTAAAACCAGCAAAAAGAAATAATAAAGATTAGAGCAGAAATAAAAAATATAGAAACTAAAACAAAAAAAACACCAAAACCCAGTAAAACAGATCAATGAACCAGGAGCTAGCTTTCTTGAGGTGGGGGGCAGAAATCAATAAAACTGATAAACCTCTAGCCAGACATAGCAAAAAAAAAAAAAAAAAGAGCAAGGGCTTGAATAAATAAAATCACAAATGAGAGAAGAAAAATAACAATCAACCCCACAGAAAAACAATCATAAAAGAATATTATGAAAAACTATATGCCGAAAACTGCACAAATGAAAAGAGATGGATAAAGTCAAAGAAACATATAAACTACCAAAATTAAAATAGGAAGAAATAGAAAATTTGGACAGATTGATAACCAGCAAAGAAATCGAGCCTGTAATCAAAAAACTTCTAACAAACAAAAGTGTAGGATCAGATGGCTTTACAGGTGAATTCTACCAAATATTTAAATAAAAAGTAACGTATATTCTTCTTAAACTATTCCACAAAATAGAAAAGGAAAACTTCCACATTAATTCCATGAGACCAGCATTATCAAATACCAAAACTAGATAAAGACATGATCTAGGACATCAGAACTACAAAGCCAGTATCTCTGATGAACACAGATGCAAAAATTCTCAAGAAAATACCAGCAAACAGAATCCAACAATACATTTAAAAAAATTATTCACCATTGTCAAGTGGGATTTATTCCTGGGTTGCAAGGGTGATTCAGTATTGCAAATCAATCAATGTGATACATCATATTAATAAAAGAAGGGATAAGAACCATATAATCATTTCAATAGATGCAGAAAAAGCATCTGACAAAGCTCCACATTGATTTATGAGGAAAACTCTCAACAAAGTAGGTTTAGGGGGAACATACCTCAACATAATAAAGGATATATATGAAAAACCCACACCTAAATCCTTTTTACATTTTTAAATTTTTTTAAATATTTATTTATTTTTGAGAGAGAGTCAGAGACAGAGTATGAGAAGAGGAGGGACAGAGAGGGAGGGAGACACAGAATTTGAAGAAAGCTCCAGGCTCCAAGCTGTCAGCACAGAGCCTGATGCAGGGCTCGACCCATGAGCTGTGAGATCATGACTTGAGCTAAAGTCAGATACTTAACCAACTGAGCAACCCAGCTGCCCCCTAAATCATCCTTAATGGGGAAAAATTGAGAGGTTTTTCCCTAAGATCAGGAACCAGACAAGGATGTCCACTCTCACCACTTTTATTCAACATAATACAGGAAATCCTAGCCACAGCAGTGAGACAACAAAAAGAAATAAAAGGCATCCAAACCATAAGGAAGAAGTCAAACTTCCACTATTTGTAGATGACATGATACTATATATTAAAAAAACCTGAAATACTCCACCAAAAATCTGCTAGAACTGATAAGCAAATCAGTAAAGATACAAAGTCAATGTACAGAAATCTGTTGCATTTTTTTTTAATGTTTATGTATCTTGAGAGAGAGAGAAAGAGAGAGGGCATGAGCATGGGAGGGTCAGAGAGAGAGAGGGAGAGAGAGAATCTCAAGTAGGCTCTATGATGTCAGCATAGAACCTGACAAATACCAAGGTGCCCACAGAAATAGTGATTTAAAAAAAATAACTTTTTTTTTTTTTTTTAAATCACAGGGGTGCCTGTGTGGCTCAGTCAGATATGCATCTGACTCTTGAGTTTGGTTCAGGTAATGATCTCATGGTTCCTGAGTTCCAGTCCCAAATCAGGTTCTATGTGGATGGAGCAGAGGCTGCTTGTGATTCTCTCTCTCCCTCTCTCTGCCCCACCTGGCTCACTAGCTCTCTCTCAGAATAAATAAATAAATAAATAAATAAATAAACAAACAAACAAACAAACAAACAAGCAAGCAAGCAAACATTAAAATTTTTTCTGAGGGGCACCTGGGTGGCTCAGTTGGTTAAGCATCCAACTTTGGCTCAGATTATGATCTTGTAGTTTGTGAGTCTGAGCCCTGCATCAGGCTCTGGGCTGACAGCTCAGAGCCTGAAGCCTGCTTCAGATTCTCTCTCTCTCTCTCTCTCTCTCTCTCTCTCTCTCTGCCCCTCTCCCACTCACTCTCATGAGTGCTCTGTCTCCTTCTCAAAAATAAACAAAAATTAAAATGAAAAAAATTTTAACAAATCACTATTTATTTTAATTTCTGCTACAATGTCTATCTGGAATTCTGACGATGTTTGAATCTGTATTCTAAACTAAGAAGTCTACAAAGCATAATTTATCACTTGTCACAAAGAGATATTTTGAAAAGCTAATAGCAAAAACTGTATTCTTATGTATAAATGGGGATAACGACACTAGTGCCTCATAAGTTTATAATCAAGATTAAACATATTATTTATAAGAGCTGACACAGACCATATCCTCAAGAATTTCATTCATTCACTTACTCATTCAAAAATATTCAGTAAATATCAAGGTCCTAGGTATAAAGAGGTAAAAAACAACCATTTGGCCCTTCCTCTACCACAAGGTACAGAGACTTTGCCTATCACTGTAGCAATCTCCCTAAGCATCTGGCCAAGGTTGGACAGATCCCACGAATACTTTATGGCTTTAATAACCTCCTTACAAAATAATCTGTGCCTCACTTTTCCAACCCTATAGTAGCTGAAAGAGTTGTGTAATTCATTATTTTTTAATCCAATACCTGCTGTATATGTCCTCTTTATATATGGTGTCTCTATTGAACCAGTTAGCAAGATTGTCTTCCCAATTTTACCTGCATTATATTCCCATTATTAATTTGGAAAAACTATTGAGTTAGAGTAATGTAAAAATATAAGTACGTAAGAACTTCTAAAACTTAGGAACATACTCAGAATAGAATTATTTCTTTTTTCACATAATGTTTTGGAGAAATGCCTTACCTCCAAAGAAGATAAGGAAATAAGGCTAATTAATCTTATATTTAAATGTCAAGATGAAATTTGCCTCTGAGAAAGGCTCTCCAACCCTCCAAATAAGAAATTAACAAAAGAGGACCAACCATGCAAAATGCAAAGTATGCCTACCCCAAATCATAATTTCCAAGATTAAAGGGACCTTCTTCTCTTGAATTCCTATCCAATTCAAGTAGTCATTTCATTGAGCCTTTATATAAGTAATAATGACATCTCTCCTCAACACACACACACTACCTTCAAACAAGTCAAAGCCAGAAAAAGCTATGAGGAGAAAGATCAAATTACACAGGAGAATGGGAAAAAAATTCTCGGCAAGAAAATTAATATAATTAATAGAAGAGGCAGAGACAGAGACAGACTGAGACCAAAGGTGTTAGATTAAAAGATATGTTATTAAGCAGTAAATAAATTTTGTTTCTAATAATTCAAGACAAAGACTCTTCATCAAGTGATACAATTCAGAAAGTAACTTTTTAAATGGAGGTATTATTTGATTCTGTTACTCTCTTCCATTTTCTATTTATGTAATGACCACTGAAAAACCTATGAATTGTTTGCTATTTGCAAAATGATTCAGCTTAGAAAGGAATAAAATAAGACTGGTCATTCAGCAATTTGTCCCACCCACCCTTACAGACATCACATCACAAAGACTATGACTCACTTTGTCACAAAATTTCTATCCTTTTAAGGGTTTTAAGATTGTAATGAATTCTGCCTTATAAATATGATTATTAGGATCAAACTATTCATGTCTTTCCTCACAGCCATAAAAGGATACTAACAATGGTACCAGATAGTTTTTCCTAATTTATAAAATGATTCACTGGTTTTAGATTTGAGAGATAGAGGTTTAAGGATTAAAATGTCTGATTCAAGTATGAATTCTCAGATCTTTAGAGGATTCGAACTAGTTCTGGAATGGGCTAGAAATACTGATGTGTATTCAACAGCTGACAAAAAAAACTTCCACAATAAAAAGTAACGCTAGGGGCACCTGGGTGGCTAAGTCGGTTAAGCTTCCAACTTCAGCTCAGGTCATGATCTCATGGTTTGTGGGTTCAAGCCTCACTTTGGGCTCTGTGCTGACAGCTCAGAGCCTGGAGCCTACTTTCGATTCTGCGCCTTCCTCTGCCCTCCCTTACTCACTTTCTTCACTCTTTCTCAAAAAAAATAACCATTAAAATTATTTTTTTAAAAATACTGCCAACAAACAATTATGTTTTACCCTTACTGCTCCCTTTAAATAATATGAAAGGTGTCTACAGAAAGAACTACAGTGATGCTACATTAAATTTATCCACTTTACATGCCTCATTCTGAAGTATTTATGCTTATTTATTTGAAGTTCTAACTCATTCCACAAATGTAGATTGAATCTCCTCATAGGCCTTAGCCTGGTCATTCATTTGGTAAATAGAGCCAAGAGAATCTGGGGTGAGTCCATCTATTCAGTCTTGGACCCTCAGAGAAGAAAAGAAAGTAAGAGATTGCTAGGTAATGTTTGTTCATTTGTTTAAATCCTTACCAACTAGGAATTGCCATATTCTTATTGGAATTAAAACCCATAAAGCTATTGGAAGCATGCAGGGAAGATGGTATAGGACGGTGGGAAAGAAATGTGGCCTGAAGCCTGATTAGGACTAGGATAAGATAAGAGGATTGAAAAGACTTTCCAGCTCAAGGAAACAGCCTAAGTAAAGGCGAAGAGGAGGAAGATGTGAGAAACTCAAAAAGGAAGTGAGAAGAGTTGGCTAATTTTTCGGGTACATGTAGAACTTAACATTCTTTGAGTGCCCACTGTGCGTGAGGTCAGATACAGAAAATCTGCTCCGGTCCTTGCCTGCAAGAAGCTCACGGTCCCACCGCAGGAGAGAAACAAGTCAACAATGTATTACGACAGAAATCATTAGGCTCTGTAGTAGAATATGTACCAAGTATTATGGGAAAAACAGAGATACAAACAATTAATTCTCCCTGGGAAGGTAGGGAACATTTCACAAAGGAGAAGACTGCTAAGCCAACTCTTAAGAGATTTTTTAAAGAGAAAGGTGGAAAATGAGTGTGTGAGAGGAACTGATAAGAAAAACGCTTTTTCAAAACAAGGATCACAGGAGAAAAGGCCGATCACTGTAGCAATGATGGTCTATAATGAAGCAAGAGCACTGGCAGCATCAGGAGAGTATAGGTGGTAAACAGTGAGAAATAAGATTCAGCAGGTGGATCACATTTTAAAAGGGAGGTCAGGTAGGGTCTGGTTGTAGGTAAGTAAAGGCAGGAAAATCAAAAGACAGGGTAAAGAAAAATCACTAAGGCAGAGAAGACTCTAATGTGTCTAGCTTTGAAGATTACAAGAATAATTTCAGTACAGGGATGCCTGGGTGGCTCAGTCAACTAAGCATCTGACTCCTAACTTGGGCTCACATCATGATCTCACTGTTTGTCAGTTCGAGCCCCAGATTCAGCTCTGCCCTTAGAGCACTGAGCCTGCTTGAGATACTCTCTCTCCCCCTTTCTCTCTGCCCCTTCCCCCTAAAAATAAATAAATAAAATTTAAAAAAATAATTTCACTACAAATAGAAATTGGGTAGAAAGAGATGATAGTTTGAGAAAAACACACTAGGTTCTTTCTTACACATTTTGAGTTGAGACTGTGGCAGTTCATCTGTCCTTCAAGCAGAGGGAAACAGAGTATTAACATAGAGATGGAAAATCAGGGACTAAGATTGTAAATGATCTTCTGAGGGAACTGGAGTACACAAAAAGAAGAGTAGAAGGCCAGAAGAAGAGAAGAAGGCCAAAAGCAGAGCCTTGGGGAATATGAAAGCAAAAGACAGAAAGGAGGAGAAACCAGAAGAAAGGACAGTTGGAGGGTGAGAAAACCAGGTTGATGTGGTATAACAGAAACCAAAGCATTCTTAGGAAGACAGACAGTGGCAGAAAATAATAGCAAGTGTCAAAAGCAGGGTGACAAATTGGGTAAGTTCACATGACTGAAGTGAAAGACTGCTGGGGCCCGGCATGATTTACATAGAATTCTGGAGTGGACAGGATCCAGAGTTAAAAAGAGAAAAGGAGATGAAGTAGCAGCAGCACGCACAGGACTCCCAGATATTGGCCACAAAAGAACAAACACACGATGCACAGCATACCTAAGGGACTTCATACCTCATAATACACGACAGAAACCCAAAGTGCTTTTTAAGGAAAACAGAATTCCTGACAAGTTTAAACTATTTATCCTGAAAAATGATTCAACTTCTATATGGATTACTCTAAGAAATGCTTATACCCAGCCGCTAAGATTCCCAATTATTTTTCAAATATAACTTTGTTACATACAATCACCTTCATTGAAAGACTGACCAAGTGTCTAAATGCAAGCCTTACTACACCAAGAGAACAGCAAACCTCAACTAAGCTTTCTACAGCATACAGCTCGTGAGTAGCTATTACACAGGCCAGTCCACACAAAATGTTTTCATCCACAGCTGACATTTAGTGAGCACACCCTGAGGAAAAGGTCCTAAGTTGTTCATGATGCTTTACATGGAGAATTCATGGTTCCTACCTTAAGATGTCAGCATCTTCACCGAGTGCCTAAATTATGAACAGAGAACAATGTCCTCACAGAATCTAGCCAGATCATTACTGCTCTGTACAAATTTCTTTTAAGAAAAAAAAATACTGGCTAATTTTAATTATTTAATTATAAATTAGTTACAAATTAATGTATAGCTTAATTATAATAAATTATCAATTAAACAGGAAAATTCTTTTCAGTAGTTCAATTGTACTTGCAAGAACTTTCTCATTTTTTAATCTCCAGAATATCTTAAAAACCTGGAAACCTTTCACTACAGAATTCTATAGGGTAATTCAATTTAGAGTGTAAGTTAATATGGGAAGAAGTAGCCCTTTGAAAATACAAACACACACACACACTACAGATTTCTGTAAATGCATAGGCAAGTATTAAGGATATACTGGTCAATTTAAAAGTCACCTTGTGCAGGAAGAGTGACAGAGGACAGCTGGCTCGAGATGTAAATTAAACACTGAATATTGGCTGTCAGTTGCCTCCAGGTCCTCCAAATTTCTTCAAACTAAAAATATCTTACAGGAATTTAGAATGTGACTAGTCTGGCTTCTAAGAACCATAGTCTATGGCTCAAGGGATGAGGTTCCCTGGGAGTTACCACTTTTAGTCTTCTCCTAAATTCCTGGGGCAATGAATAACCTAGATTAGAGAAAGGGTTTGATAGTAAAGGAGAATACAAGAGCTAATCTAACAATGAATACAACAAGGAAACACTGAGAATCCTGTTGCCACAACTGCATTTACTAAGTATGCAATATTCTAAATTATTTGGCAAACAATCAAGCATTGAATATTTACTGAGCACTGACAGCATATAAGTACAAGGCCAGATCTCCGATTTCAGAGTGCAGAAAATGACAAACTCAAAAGCAAAACAGAACACAATACATTTGCTTGGATAGAATACAGTAATGAGGTTGAGGGTTTTGCCCCAATGTGATTTGCCTTGCTCCAGTTCACATCTTAGACTCTTATCCAGGCCAATCTTCTAACAGATGTGTGCTACAGGACAAAGGGACTCAAGTAGGGTTTTTGGAAAATCAACAAACACTGGAATTTGGAAAAACAAGAAAAGGCTATGGCACATGTATAGTTATGATCCTGTTGTACAGACCTATTGTGGCTTAAAAATAACAGTTCCAATGATATGAGGCCTAAAAATTACCTTTCAGTATCATAGATGGGAATTTCTGAGAATCAGTGTGTAGATGAATAAAGATTTCATAATTATAATGTATAAAGAATGGTTCGTGTTTTATTACATCTGTAGTATTTTATTTTCAAATTAACTTAAAAATCAAAGCCATCCATTTAAAGTGCTATCATAAATCTAAATGAGAATACTTAGAACCCTGTTGTTACACTATATTGTCAAAGTCTAATTACATAGTGGACATTTTATAAACACAAGGAGAGCCCTCAGGGCATGTCACAAGGGGAGACTGCCTCTTCTAGGCTGAAGTCATTTGGCATCAAACTCTTCTTAAAAGACTTCTAAGGTGTGGTAATATTTATGACTCATGAATTGTCCTTTCATTGCTGCACCAATTACATGATTTCCGTGATTAAATGAGCTATTAGATTCTTACTTCATTTGTTTACTGCACATAAATAGCATTACAGTAAACATTGTGTTTATTAAGGCAAATCAGTGGGATCCACTTGCCAGATATTACTCAAAAAAAGATGGGGGGAGAGAATCTAGAATCACTGAATCAATAGTTCCATTTACATGAAGGTAGAGAAGAAAGGTGGCTTTATCCAATGCCCTAGGAACATAACTAGAGGCAACCTGAGAACCCTCAGAGGGGCTGGCTTTGCCAGTGCTCTGAAACTGAGGAAGCCCACGAAGGGGGGCCCCTGAGGGTGCTCTCTCTGACTGAACGGAAGAGGGCAATGAGGCTGGAGGAGGGCGGGAACAGAATGCAAGGGACCAGGTGGGCAAGAAGTTCATTCAGTATGATCACTGCAGAAATCAGCAGATAAAGGCAGGTAATCAGTTACTGTTCTGAACCTCAATACTGTCCTCTATAAAACAAGATCAGTGAACTAAAAAGTCTAACACCTCCCTCTGAATTTCACAAGGCCATGTTTTTATGAGTGGAGTTGCATGGAATATGTGTCGTGGCAAAGGGCATGGGTGTCAGGCGGGCCAGGATGCCAACCCTGCTCCATACAGGAGTGGGGAGGTCCCTGTGCCACTCCAAGTCTCAGCATCCTCTAGGGGCGCCTGGGTGGTTCAGTCAGTTAAGTGTCCACCTTCGGCTCAGATCATGATCTCACAGTTCGTGGGTTCGAGCCCCGCATCGGGCTCTGTGCTGACTGCCAGCTCAGAGCCTGGAGCTTGTTTCAGATTCTGTGTCTGCCTCTCTCTCTGACCCTCTCCCACTCATGCTGTCTCTCTCTCAGAAATAAATAAAACATTAAAAAAAAAGTCTCAGCATCCTCTAGAACCTGGAGCAGACTTGTATGGCAAACAGACAGTCACCTCCCAAGAGAAGCCCAAGGGCAGAAACAGAACTGCTAACTACCTCCAGTTTTTCCTAAATAAGACCATCTGGAACAAATTTAATGCTAAAACATACATAAGCAGCATACATTTCTCTTACTACACTCCACCACATGGTGTACGTGCTACTCAGGATAAAGTGTTCTTCCTTCAGAAGTTTTCACATAGTTCACTACTTTAGAGTATATACTTAATGTTACACAACCCCATGGACATTTGTAAGAGGCCAACTAAAACATCCAGGACACAAGGAAGCTGAGTGAGGAGCACACAGTCTGGAGAAACAGGCCCTTGTCGTCATACCTTGCTTTGATCAAAATCTCATGTCAAACAAAAGCTACTCCAGGACTAGAGGCGAAGTGCAGGAAAATTGGCCCTTTCAAGTGAAAACGTGGCAATATACCCAGGTATGAAGCAAAAGTGACCTTCAACAACCCTGTAAAGTTGGAAAATAGATATTTAGTCATCTTCTCCCTCCCCTTTCATTTCTGCCTCTGCCCTCCCTTCCCTGCACCTCCTTGTCCTGTCTCCCTTGCAGCACCTAAGCCACATCCTCCATACCTAACCAGCACCCCCACATTTATACCATCCCTCCAAATACCCAAAGGGTATTTGCATTTTAGAAGACATCTGAGCAAAAAATGTTAATCCCAAAGGAATAAATCTCTGAGAGATTTTCAGGTCAACTAGATAAAACAGCTTGAGGAATGAGACCAGAGGTTTTTCAATTTTTTAAATAGGTCTAGATATCTGAGCCATAATTGTGATATTTGTCACAATTGAATAACTGTGACAACCATCAACTCTGTTCTTCTTTCCTCACATTTTCTGGTCAGTCTCATTTGTTTGGGGGTAATGGAGGAGATGTGATTGGGAAGATACTGTTATAGCATGTCCATAATCATTTTTGCTTGTGTCTTTCCTATCAGTCTTGTCTTGGTTCAGCCAACTATCAGCACATCTTTGACATGTTAGAAAGATATACTGTACTTAAACTTATGTCCAGGTTGAGCTACACAGAAGTGGTTTAAATCCATCATTTTCAGGTTTGTATTCTTGTTAGTCTATTGCCTGGTAAAAGGTGAAAAAAAATCAGTAACCTCCACAAATCTGAATGAGTATTCTACTCTTCACTTTTAGCATGTAGTCTTTAGCTAATTATCAAATTGGAAGGGTTCTCAACCTTAGCACTATTAACATCTGGGATCTGGGGCACCTGGGTGGCTTAGTCAGTTAAGTAGCCAACTCTTGATTTCGGCTCAGGTCATCATCTCATAGTTCATGAGACTGAGCCCAGTGAGGAGTCTGCTTGGGATTCTCTAAGAAAGAAAGAAAAGGAACAAGAGAAAGGGAAGGAAAGAAAGGAAAGGGAAAGGGAAGGAAAGGAAAATGTTGGCAGGGATAAAGTAGGATGCACTGCAGTATAGTTAACAGCATCCCTGGCTTCGATCTCCTAGACACCAGTAGCACCCCTCCAAATGAGCCAAAAATGTCTCCAGGCAATGCCAAATGTTGGGATGGTGGGGAGGGGCAAAATCACCCACCTATGAGAACCAGTGAAGTAAAATAACAAAAAAACTCAGAGTTGGAAAGAAACAGCTAGCAGCTATTATTACAAGGGTGGCAGTGTGAATTACAAGGTAATTCAGAATTACCGTCACTCACTAGCCCCTATACAGTTATACTCTAAAGGAAATAGGGTATCAAAAGCTTCAAAGGAAAAAAAAAAAAGATCTAGCAATAAAGGGTCTTTAAAAAAAAAAAGCACTAAAGGAAGGCCCAATATGAAACTGATGTAGAGGAGAATTCTTTTATCTTGTAGTCCTTAGAACATGCTCCTTTATTATAGACAGTTCATGCTGCTAGAAAAGAACAAAACTAATTGGGATATATATGCACCTGGCCCTAATCAGCTGTGCTAACCTAGCAGACAACTGCAAAAACAAACTTCAAACACAAAGCTTAAAATTTAACTTTGTGAAACCTACTCAAGTTACTAAAGGAGAGAAATAGCAGTGACCCATATGTATTGGGTTATGAGTATCTTTTCAGTTTTACAGGATAATAGAAGCGGCTGATAAACTTTAAAAATGATGGCAGGCCTGAAAAAAAAAAATAAAGACCTGCATCTTTTGCTTGTTGTTATTTTGGAATCAACAAAAACCCAAGTAATATAAAAGCACATTTCTCATTTGTCAACTCAGATTTCGTTCTAAAGCTTTCACCTTTTCCAACTGCTTCACAGGTGTCAAGGGCATCCCATCAGCATCTTAGGATAAAGAGGTAACTCCTGGGGGGTGGAGCTCGAAGCTCCTGCAGGTTTTTTCTCAGGCAGGTAGAGGATCTGATTCTTCAACAGAAACCAATAGAGGCGGAACACCCAGCTTTTAAAACAGATGTTTTACCTACACTTACAGGAGCACAGTTAAATGTGCTCTGATACTCTTTCTCTCACTTCCAATTCCACCAGTGTTAATCAGCCAATTTCATTCCCTTCCCCCCCCCCCCACCTTTACTCTAGAAGAGTGGGTCTCAAAGTGTGGTCCCAGGTCACCATCACCTGAAAACTTGTTAGAAATGCAAAATCAGGCCCCCCATTCAAGGCCCAGGAAATCAGAACCTCTGGGAGACAAGGTTCAGCAATGTGTTATAACCCAGCCCCAGGTGATTCTAACACACCCCTCGAATTTAAGAACCAATGATTTAAGCTAGTGTTATTTCCACAGCTTATGTTTCCACAGCTTATAACCACACAATATTTTTCACAGAACACAAAAATGTACGACAGAAAAAGGAGTCCTCTGTGTACTTGATATGAATTCCCACTTGATCCTCAAACCTGATGCAAGGTAGACATTACGCCCATTTTTAGGTATCAGGAAACAAGTTCAAGATCCCAAAGCCAGTAATAACTGCAGATGAAAGATAAAAGTTTTTGCAGTTCTTGTCACTACCGAAACAAAAGTGTGTCGCAACTTTATTAACCAAAAGTCTTCATCTTTTGCTGCTTCAGCTTTCGGCAATTTGGAAAAAAATAGAAATGGATGTGTTAAGAGCAGTGTGCCAGATGGCCTGGATCCTACCAAATCAGAGTTTAAGGGCACAACTCTGGAAAGGTATTTTTACAGTAAAGAGCACTTAATCAGCTTTGGTTCCCCCCCACCCCACCCCACCCCCTTTGTCCGCGGGACTGCGCGCATCTGACACAGAAGGGGTTGGAACTTCAGGATGGGGACCCAGACAGCATCTCCTCGAGCCGCTCGCCAGCCCCCAAGCGACAGGTTGCCTGCGCGAAGGGAGCCCGCCTCCAAAGCCCGGGAACCCTGCGGCTCAGGGCCCAGAGGACTGGTTTACCAGGGGAAACTGGCACACTCCGAAGCCCGGGGAAGGATCTAACCCGACACCGCAGCTCCCGGGAGGAGGGGGCGAGTGGTGAGCCCGAAACCACCGAGGGCCGCTAGGAAAGAAACCACACGTCCCACTAAGGTCGGAGTGAAGAGAAGGAAGAAGCACCGAGGAGGGAATGGAGGGGAGCGGGCAGAGAGCCACAGGGGATGGAAACGGGATGGGGAAGCGGCACTCACTGTGAGGGTCGCTCTTTTCCCGGACCCCGTCCACTCGGCCGTCGGGGTGGATGCGCAGGAAGAAGCCCCCGTTTTTGCAGTACAGCCGCTTGGGGTCCTTGAAGTGGCCGGGCGGGAAGGCGCCGCTGCCGCCGTCCTCCGGCAGGGCGGGCAGCGTGGTGATGCTCCCGGCTGCCATGGCCCCACCGGGGCCCTGCCGGGGTGCCCGCGCCCCAGGAGCCGCGCGGGGAGCCGCCGTCCCCCGGCCGCGGCCCCCGACCCGGCCCGGGGCACGGCCCCGGCCCCCAGCCTCCCGCCCGGCGGCGCGCGACCGCGCCCGCGGGCCCCAGGGTCGCGCCGCTCGGCAGCTCCGCTCGGCGTCTGCCCTGGAGCGCCGTGCGCCGCGGGTCCCGCGAGCCGGGCTTTAGGGCTGGGTGCTTCCGCGGCCGCCGCTCGCCGAAGGGCCGCGTCTCCAAGCTACGGCGCCCGGGCTCCGGCTGCGACCGCGGGCACCGCGTCCGCTGCTCTGGCACCCGCCGCGCCGCGGCGTCACATCTTCTACATCTCCACCCCAGAACCCCCACCCGCCCCGCACGCCCCCGGCCCTCCTCCCTTCCTGCGCGCCGCCCCCTACTCGCTCGGGACTTTACGGGGCGGCCTCTGGGTCGGGAGCTGCGGCCGCAGCACGCACGCGCGCGACATTAGTCCCAGGGGGGCAGCCGGGAGCGGGGGAGGTGCGGAGGGCGCGCCGGGAGGCGACCGCCCGAGGCCCCCGCAGCTCTCGGGGCTCGACCCCCCTGGTTCCCCAGAAGGCGCCCGGCCAGCCCTACGCCACCCGAGCTGCAGTTAGTCTTTCTCCGCACTGTGGAGCTTTTGCTGTGCAACCAGCCGTGACTCAACTTTTCAACGTTTACATGCAACTTTCTCCCCCATTCTTTTCCGTGCCAGCGTTTCAAACGATTTCCACGCGCAAGAAGAGGAATCGGAAATGAGGAAGGATTCTGTGTCAGATTAAGTTTTGAACACCTCAAATCACCAAAATAGGGGAGGGGGGTACGCATGGGGCACAAACTTTATAATTGAAGGCAGAGACTGAAATCATTTACTAATAAAAGGAAAGAGGACAGAGAAAGAGAGCACACTGGATTGCTAAGAGAAAAGCAGTTTCTTCTACCACCCTAATTTGAAGTAGACAACGTGAAACGATGAAGATAGGCCTCAAATTCTCATGTGATAGAAGTCTGTTTGATGACGGATGGGGCAAACTGAGGGCAAAGAAGAGGCTAACAGCAACACCCTTCCCTCCACCACCTCCAAGGTGGGTGTGTGTGATATTCCTCAGACACTCCTGGCTACCCAAGAACAAAGGAAAGGGGTTAAGGTGCTTGCCACGGTGATGTGGGAAACTAAGGCAAATGAAAATTTTAATTCCTTTACTGCCTACAGCCCATTGATAAGTCCTTGAAACCAGCACAATGATCTCCCTCTAGGAGTTCAGCTGCCTCATGATGACACCTTGCTGGGAGCAGAAGAGAATCTTTAGTCTAACATTATCCTGACATCCTCTGCCCCTCCCCCCTCCCCCCCCCCCAGGATCCTATAAGTCTATTTTTAACATATAAAAATCCTTTGGAAACTTACTTAATCTCAACTGCCAAAGGATATATGCTGGCAATCGTACTCCAAGCTTATGGCCCTTGATATACATCTGAAGGGTCTCATGATAGGTTTTACTAAATGTTAATAAATGCTGTTTTCCTGACAGAAGCTAGCTCCTCAAGGTCCTGGAAACCTTGCTTCAAAATTCCTTAAGGCTTACACTATCCCTGACCCCTCCTAATCTGAGGGTATATAATCAGTTACCCATCACAGCCCTAGAGCTGCTCTTTCTGCCCATGGGTCCCGTTCTTTGGCACCAAAGACAGCTTCAAGAATTCTTTCTTAAAAAAAAAAAAAAGAATTCTTGGCCATCAGCTCCAACCCCCCCCCCCAAACTATCACCCCCAAGCCCCATCAGTTTCCATATCTAATTCCTAAACTGTCCATAGCCCTGGTTAAATGGTTGAGTATTTTCCTGGAGAGAGGGTAGTTTTCTGAAAATCCCAAACTACAAAATTGAAGTTGATCAGACTTTGGTAATTTTCAGTAGACTATAACAGGTGCTACCGATTAGCAAAATAACCATCCAGAAAATTTCTTAATCTTGAGCATCTACTATATGCAGATCATTCAGGTAATTGCAGTGGGAGATGCCCAATCAGGCAGGATCTTCTCTGCACTGTGCGGAAGATACCATGGGCAGCATGAGCAACACAGAAACCAGCAGAAAGTGCCAAGGCCATAGAAGAGTAAGATGAGGTGCTGTAAGATTTCAGACAAGGGGCAATTCAGTTGGGGGTAGGCTGGGGTTAGGGAAAGCTTCTAAGAAGATGTGAGAAAACAGTACTTCCTCTATTTAGGAACATGTTTGGTTTCAAAAGATCAGTGCATCAACAGATGAATGCATTTGTTCCTAAGTCTCCATGAGGGGTTTAACTCCAGATGCATTTCCAGGATGTTAACTAAAAAGAAGTACGAACTGATTCTTTGAAGCTTTAAAACCAGGCATAGTCTTCTTTTGGCTGCTGTATGTTCTCTAACCAATCTCCCCAAATGGACAGGTTTTATCTTCATTGAAAATCTGTTAGGACAAATGACTCCCTTCCAGATGATCTCTGTAGGTATCCTAGGGGATGCTTAATGTTACTGTAGCACTCCTGAGGTTTCCAGTTATTCTGAAATAAAATAGATTTGAAGAAGCCTTGAACTCTGTCAGAGAAAGCTGAGTATTCCAAGAGCAAAGTGATAAATCTAAGGCAAAATGTTTTTTTAACAGTGGTATCCAGAAATCTGGGGAACAGCTATAGGGAGTTAAGTTATTTGTATGCTAATAAGCCACAGAGCTAAGGGAGCATCGTTACCTGCAAAGTTAACCCCTTGTTTCCTCATTCCTTCCAAAACCAGGAGAGGCGATATCACAGGAAATGGCTAATCCGTCTATAGGAATCTAGGTGCCCAAGATAAACAGTGTTAATTCCAAGACATCCTTAAGATAGTTGTCTCAAGTTCCTACCCAGTCCCCTCACAACACACACGTGTACCCATGCAGAGACAGACACACTATTTTTAGAAGCAATCAATTTGCTTTTACTGGAATTGTAAGTACTCAAGTTACTTAGATTCTCAATTTACCCAGCTGTAAGGATAAATACAAAAAAAAATTTAATGCAGGATGATGGGTACAAAACTCATTCTTTTTAAAAGCCACTAGGTTCCAGGGAGCCTGGGTGGCTCAGTCAGTTAAGTGTCCGACTTCGGCTCAGGTCATGATCTCGCGGTTCATGGGCCCGATCCCCATATCGGGCTCTGTGCTGACAGCCACCTCGAAGCCTGGAACCTGTTTCAGCTTCTGTGTCTCCCTTTCTCTCTGATCCTCCCCTGCTCACGCTGTCTCTCTCTCTCTCCCTCCCTCTCTCTCTCTCAAAAATAAATAAAACTTTTTTAAAAAGCCACTAGGTGCCAGTGATAACTATTTAAAAACTACAAAAGGAAGAGGAAATTCCCTCACAACACCAAGGTAAATTACTTTGGAATTAAGAATTGTTCAGTTGTTCAACAGCACCTGGGTGGCTGAGTCAATTAAGCATCCAACTTAGGCTCAGTCAAGAACTCATGTTTCTGAGTTCGAGCCCCACATCAGGCTCTCTGCTCTCAGCACAGATCCTGCTTCCCATTCTTTGTCCCCTCCGCAGTGCTCTGTCTCTCTCAAAAGTAAACATGAAAAATTAAAAAAAAAATTGTTCAGAATCCAAATGATGAAAAGTACAAAGATTAAATGAAAGCTTAAATGTTCCTGGATGGAAACATATAGTAAAATATTGATGTAAAATTCTGCTCACCAGGTTTAAAAATTTTGAACCACAATAGTTTAAATTTTAGCACAATTTTAAAAACTATACAATATTGTAAAATTCATTTGGATACATAAACATAAGAATAGCAAATACTTTTCTTTTAATTATAGAGAAAAATGTAAATGACTTTTGAAGGATAAAAAAGATTACTAAATATCTTCAATGGAAAATTAGGCATTATGTAGGTATCTGATTCTCTGGGGCCTCTATACTTTTCATTGACTTTGAGCGACTTTACAACTCTTATAAACTGTAGATAACTTCGATAGACTGAATTGTGCCCCTCCCTCCTCCCCCACATTCCTATGTTGAAGCTTTAACCTCCAGTGTAACTATATTTGGAGATAGGGCCTTTTAAGGAGATAATTAAGATTAAATGAGGTTATAAAGGTAGAGACCAATAGGACTGGTGTCCTTATACACAGGAGAGACACAGGACTGTGCACAGAGAGAAAAGACATGTGAGGACACAACAAAAAGGCTTCTTTCTGTCTGCAAGTCAAGGAAAGAGGCCTTACCAGAAACCAAACCTGCAGGACCTTAATATTGAACTTGCAGCTTCCAGAACTGTGAGAAAATAAAATTTCTGTTGTTTACACCCCTCAGTCTGGGGTCTTTTGTTATGGTAGCCCTGGCAGACTAACAGTAACCAATACTATACAAATGGACTACATCTAGAGGAAGAACATTGATTTCCCTCCTGTGATCGTTAATTCCAGGTGTCAACTTGGCTAGGCTAAGTTATGCCTGCATAGCTAGCAAAACATTGTTTGGGGGCATGTCTTTTGAGGGTGTTTCCAGAAGACATTAACATTTGAATCAGTAGGCCAAATAAAGAAGATTCACTCTCAGTAATGCTGTGGGCATCATCCAATCCATTCATGGCCTAATAGAACAAAAATGTAAAGGAATGGTGAATTTTTTTCTCTCTCTCCTTGAGCTGGGACATCCATCGCCTGCTCTCAAACATTGAAATTCTTTGGTCTCGGGCCTTCAGCCTCAGACTAGGAGTCACATCATGGGCTCCTCTAGTTCTCAGGCCTTCAGACTCAAAAGAAGTTAAACCACCAGGTTTTCTAGTCCTCAACTTACAGATTACAGACTGAAACTTCTCAGGTTTAATAACTATGTAAACCAAGTCCTATAAAAATCTCTGATACAACTATATCTATATATCTTATTGGTTCTTATCTCTGGAAAACTCTGATTAATATATCTCTTTTACCTATGGGATAAGCTAGTTATGCATGTATTTGTAAATTTATTTCAGCATTCCTTCTGCCTTGATATGTGTGGCTCATTGAATTTTCTTTTGAACCTGTTATCACATCCTATTGGTTTCCACATTAATTAATAATATAAACTCTATATCATATGAGATAGAAATGTTAATATTCACTTTTTGTCTACATGAGAGTCATGATTTTATGTTTTAAAAAAATTATCCTTTAAAATAATAAGAGTAATGAGGAGAAACTTGCCCTCTACAGATATTAAAATGTGTTATAGGTTTCTACCACTATCCAACAGTGGATCATTCCTGGGAAACTTTTCATTAAGTCAAAATGATATAAAGTGAAAGAGCAATTACCATTAATGTATGTGCAAAATTTTTGGAGTATTCCCAAACCTAAAAAATAAACTTTTAAAGCCTTATCTTATACCATAGGACACATTTTGCTAGTACATGCACAAAATAAACAGAGATAAAGCACAGTCACTCACAGAGTTCAAAGCTATGGCAGCTTGATGCAGAAATATTGAGTATAGCTCCCAAGCAAAGAGCTTGGTGGTGCCCCTCTGGCTGCTGGGGGTTTGTGCTGCTTCTATAATGGCTTGTTGCAAAACCAATGCTGAGTGCGATCTTCTCTTTTCACCTTTTTCTGTGAAAGTGAAAAACATCTTCACGTTTCTTTCAGCTACTAAAAACAAGTACTAATGTAGGTCTTTCACAAAAGCAAAGTAGCATAATAAGAACTTTCAAAAAGTGGGGGATATCTGTATAAAACTATTTTACATAAAACATTGTGAACTGATGCATGCAGTGATCAAAAGGTCAATACAAGGATTAAAATTTCAGACGTATCTAAAATGATAAATGAGCTGCCATAAAAACAATATTTTTAAAATGTTTGTGTCAAGGGATGCCTGGGTGGCTCAGTCAGTTAAGTGCCCAAGTCTTTTATTGATTTATTTATTTTGACTATTTTTATTTTTTAATGTTTATATTTGAAAGAGGGAGAGAGACAGAGTGTGAGTGGGGCAGGGGCAGAGAGAGACAAACACAGAATGGAAAACAGGCTCCAGGCTCAAAGCTGTCAGCACAGAGCCTGATGTGGAGCTTGTACCACAGACCCATGAGAGCATAACCTCAGCCAAAGTCAAATGCTCAACCAACTGAGCCACCCAGGAACCCAAGAGTCCAACTCTTGGTTTGCACACAGATTATTGTCTCACAGTCCTGGGACCAAGCCCCACAGTCGGGCTCTGCATTGACAGCCCAGGGCCTGGAGCCTGCTTGAGATTCTTTGTTTCCTCTCTCTCTGACCCTCCCCCACTCACATTCTGTCTCTCTCTCTCTCTCAAAAATAAATAAAAATTTTTTAAATTTTTAAATAAAATGTTAGTGTCAATATGTGATGGGGATTAAGATGTGCACTTGTGATGAGCACTGAGTGATGTATGGAATTGTTGAATCACCATTATCTGAAATAAATATACGACTGTATGTTAACTATACTGGAATTAAAATTTTTTAAAAAAAGTAGAAAAAACAAAAGCAAAAAGAAAATAAAATTTTTGTGTCACTAGCAATCAAAAATGCATGTCAAGTAATAAAATTCCCCACAAAGGAAAACCTAGGACCGAATGGCTTCATTGGTGAATTCTACCAAATGTTTAAAGAAGAATTAACATCACTTATTCAGAAATTCTTCCAAGGGTGCCTGGGTGGCTCAGTCGGTTAAGCGTCTGACTTTAGCTCAGGTCATGATCTCACAGTCTGTGAGTTCAAGCCACTCATTGGGTTCTGTACTGACAGCTCAGAGCCTGGAGCCTGTTTTGGATTGTGTGTCTCCCTCTCCCTCTGTCCTTCCCCTACTCATGCTCTGTCTCTCTGGCTCTCAAGAGTAAATAAAACATAAAAAAAAAAAAAAAAAAGAAATTCTTCCAAAAGCAAGGACAAAAAAGAAAAGAAGGTAATACTTCTAATTCATTCAAGAGGCTAGTATTATACTGACTCCAAAACCAGACAAAGACATCACAAGAATACAAAACTACAGAGCAATAATCCTTGTCAATATAGATGCAAAAATTCTCAACAAATTACTATCAGAGTCTAGCAACATTAAAAAAAAAAAAAAAAAAAAAGGATCATACATCATGTCCAAGTGGGATTTATTCCAGAAATGCAAGGTTGGTTAAACATAGGAAAATGAGTCAAAGTAAAACACCGTATTAACAGAACAGAATAAAGGTTAAAAAAACACCACCATCTTAATGGACATTTAAAAAGTATTTGATATAAACCAACACACTTTCATGATAAAAACAAAAAAAAGCAACAAAGTAGGAATAGAAGGGAACTTCCTCAAATTTATAAGGGCATTTATGAGAAACTCACAGCTCACATAATACTTAAAATGGTAAAAAAAAATTTTTTTTAACTAAGAAAAGAAAATTTGCCTCCTAAGAACTGGAATAAAACATAGATGTCATAGATGTTCGCTCTTGCCACTTATACTTAACATTGTAGTTGAAGTTCTAGGGACACCTGGGTGGCTCAGTTAAGCGCCCACCTTTGGCTCATGTCATGATCTCATGGCTTGTGAGTTTGAGCCCCATGTCGAGCTCTGTGCTGACAGCTCAGAGCGTGGAGCCTGCTTTGGATTCTGTGTCTCCCTCTCTCTCTGCCTCTTCCCTGTTCACACTCTCTCTCCTTCAAAAATAAATAACATTTTAAAACTTGAAAAAAAAAGTTCTAGCAAGGGCAGTTGGACAAGAAATGAAAAAAAACAAGACATCTAGATCACAAAGGAAGAAGTAAAGCCACATTTGCAGGTGACACGATCTTACAGAAAACCCTCAAGAATATACCCACACATAATACAGTCATAGCCAATAAATGAGTTCAGCAGAGTGACAGAGTATAATATATATATTAAAATCAGTTGTATTTCTTTATACTCGAAAAGAACAATCTAAAAATGAAATGAAAACAATTTCATTTACAATATCATCAAAAAGAATAAAGTATACGGAATAAATTTAACCAAAGAAGTTCAAGACTTATATACTGAAAACTACAAAATATCTTTTGAAAGGAATTAGAAAAGATGTAAATTTTACATCTTTTATGGAAAGACCTATATTCATAGATTGGAACACTTAATATTGTTGAGATAATTGATCTACAGACTAAATGCTTTCTCTGTCAATATTTCCAACTTTTTTTTTTTTTAAGAAATTGACAAGCTGGGCACCTACGTGGATCAGTTGGTTAAGTGTCCGACTTCAGCTCAGGTCATGATCTCACAGTTCATGGGTTCGAGCTCTGCGTTGGGCTCTGTGCTGACAGCTCAGAGCCTGGAGCCTGCTTCAGATTCTGTATCTCCATCTCTCTGACCCTCCCCTGCTCACACTGTCTCTCTCTCTCTCAGAAATAAATAAAAACATTTTAAAAAATAAAAAAAAGAAAGAAATTGACAAGCTGAACCTAAAATTAATGTGGACACACAAAGGACCCAGAACAGCCAAAAAAATCTTAAACAAGAAGTGCAGAGTTGAAAGACTTGATTTCCAAACTTTCTACAAAGCTACAATGTACAAGACAGTTTGGTACTAGAATTAGGATAGATATACAGATCAATGGAATAGAATTGAGAGTCAAAAAATAAACTGACATTTATGATAAACTGATTTTCAAAAAGGGTGCCAAGACCATTCAATGAAGAAAGAATAGTCTTTCCAACAAATGGTGCTGGGACACTGATACACATGAAAAAATAAATAAATTTGGACACCTTATGCCATACAAAAAAATTAACAAAGATCATAAACCTAAACATAAAAGCTAAAACACTAAGTAAGATTCTTAGAAAAAAACAGAGGTGTAAATCTTTGCAACCTTGGAATAGACAAATGATTTTTCAGATGCAATGCTAAAGACACAAGCATCAAAAGAAAATAGATAAATTGTACTCCATCCAAGCCAAAATTTCTGCACATCACACTATTGAGATAATGAAAAGAGCCCAGAGAATAGGAAAAAATATTAGTAAATCATATACATGGTGAGAATCTACTCTCTGAAATATATTTAAAAAACTCTTACAATTCAACCCAATTTAAAAGTAAGCAAAGTATTTCAACAGACATTTCTCCAAAAAAAATATAGAAATAGCAAATACATACGTGAAAAAATGGTTAACATAATTAGTCATTGGGAAATTGCAAATCAAAATCACAATGAGTTATCATTTCACACCCATTCAGATAGCTATAGTTAAAAAAAAAAAAAAAACAGAAAATAACAAGTGTTGTCAAGGCTGTGGAACAATTGCAACCTCTGTACGTTGCTAGTGGGAACATAAAACTGATGTGGAAAACAGTCTGGTGGTTCCTCAAAAAATTAAACATAGTCATCCTATGGCCTAGCAGTTCCATTTATACATACATATACAAAAGAAACTAAAACATATTGTTACATAAAACATATGTCACATTAAAATAAGTCAATGACTGTTTAGAGCAGCATCATTCATAATAGCCAAGAAGTAGAAACAACCCAAATGTCTATCAACTGGTGAATGGAAAAACAAAAGTGGTATGTCCATACAATGGAATATTACTTGGCAATAAAAATAAGCGAACTACTGATACATGCTAAAACATTAATGGACCTTAAAACATTATGCTATATCACAGAAGCCATTAGAAAAGCCCACATTTTGGGGCACCTGGGTGGCTCAATCAGTTAAGTGTCTGACTTCAGCTCAGGTCATCATCTTACAGTTCATGGATTTGAGCCCTGTGTCAGGTCTGTGCTCACAGCTCAGCTCAGAGCCTGGAGCCTGCTTCAGATTCTGTGTCTCCCTCTCTCTCTGCCCTTCCCTCACCTGTACTCTCTCTCTCTTTCTCAAAAATAAATGAGCATTAAAAAAATTTTTTTAAAAAGGCCACATATTATATGATTTCCATGTATACAAAATGTCCAGATAGGCAAATCCATAGATATACAGGGCAAATTAGTGGTTGCCAGAGGTTAAAAGATGAGAGAAATTGGTAGTGACTGCTGATGGGTGTGGGTTTGTTCTTGTTTGGAATATGAAAACTCTCTGGAGCTACAGTCGTGATAGTTGTACAACTTTATGAATATCCTAAAAACACGCTGAATTGTACACTTTAAAATGGTGAGTGTTGTGGCAGATAAATTATATCTTAGAACAAAGAAAGAAATGCATGCCAAGGTAAAAATGAAAATTTTCTCCCCTAAGATTGAGAGAAAAAAAAATAATTGATATTAGCCAGTGTTGTCAAGAATGAGGCAAACTGGAGACTTCATGAACTGATGGATAGAGGATAAATTATTGTAGCATTTTGGAAGGCTGTTTAAAAGTATGTACATCAAGTCCTTCAACTGTTGAAATTAAGTTTCCGTGCAAGAAATTTAAAGAAACAAACATCTATGTATATGGTTAGCAGCCTTGGTGGTCACTGTAACACCATTGATTATAATGGAGAAAAAATAAGAGAGCATCTAAATAAAAGTAAACAAATTAATTTGAATAAATGATATTCATACAAACTAATGTGTTCCATGTAACCATATGGATACTCCCAGATACATATTAGAATGAGACATATTAAAATGTTAGTACTGATTATTTTGTGTGGTCAAATTATTTTCATTTTATGTAAATAACCTCTGGCTACATACTATCACATAAAACATATTATCTAAAATTGTATCATGTTTATTTATTTGTTTTCTTATTTATTTATTATCAGTCCCTTAACTCCAATAGAATATAAGATCCCTTAGAGGAGGGATCTTTTAACCCAAAATATTATTATATCTTTGGCACTAAGCAGAGCCCGAACAAATATTTTTAAATAAATGCATGCATTAATTTCATCTTAAAAAGTTGTTTTTGAAAACCACTCCCTGTCTACATTATGTATGGACGTGGTCAATGAGTGTGGAACTCTAAACACTAACTGGTTTTTAATGAAATCACATTAAATTTATTTCTTTAGAAAATCCCACCAAAATGCAGAAGTGAATGCATTCCAAAATATAGCACATTAAAAACAATGTTTCATTTCTCCAGTCATCATTATGACTATCAGCTGTGATATAACAGAGTGAACCACTCTATTTTATTTCCAAAGAGGTAATAAAAAGGTTATTGTTTACTCTCTCTGCCCAGGTAGCAGATTCTGATCTCACCAGAATAGTGTTCTGTGCTTTATATTGACTTTGTGTTCTTGATTTTGAAAAACAAATGATAAAATAATAAACACCCCAAAGTTCCTGAAATATCCAAGGCTTAGTTGTATTACATTTGGCAATTTTTTTTTTTTTTTTTTTTTTAAGAGAAAGCATGAGCAGGAAGAGGCACAGAGTGAGAGGAGAGACTCCCAAGCAGGCTCCACGGCTCCACATTCAGTGCAGGGCCCAATGCAGAACTTGAGCCCATGACCTGGGATCATGACCTGAACCAAAATTAAGAGACACTCAATCGACTGAGCCACCCAAGCCAACCTGACAATTTTTGTTCTTTCACCTTTTAAAGAGACGGATGCTAGAATTAATAGATTTATTCATATGGTCTATATATTTTTTAAAAAATTAAGTTTATTTATTTTCTTTGAAAGAGAAAGAGAGAGAGAACATAGCAGGGGAAGGGCTGAGAGAAAGAAAGGGAGAGAATCCCAAGCAGGCTCCGCACTATCGGTGGGTTCGCAAACCCACAAACGGTGAGACCATGACCTGAGCCAAAGTTGACGCTCAATGGACTGAGCCACCCAGGCACTCCTTGACATTAGTTTAAAGGGGTATCCTGATTTATTTTTTTTTTAATGTGCCAAAACTAAGAGGAAAAAAAAAACCTATTGTCTTAGCTGCTGGGCCTGAATTGGGCTATGAGAGATGGAGGACACCTGGGAATCCATCAGGGTGGCTTGACTGCTGCTGGTCCCACACATGGGGCTGACAGCAAGAGGCATCCAAACCTAAACATCAAGGGTGCAGGGTGAGAAACACTTTCCCAAGGTGTCCTGGTGGGCTGTGGCATGGTCTCTCCTTCAATCCTGAGAGCGTGATAGCTGAGGGAGAGATTGTGGTAACACACTATACATGTGGAAGCCGGACACTCAAGGTTCTGGCAGGCTGGGATGGAACCCTGATTTTGAGACTTGTGGGAAGGGACAGGGCTCCAAGTTGGGATTTCAAAGCAACAATATCAACAAAATATGTCATTGTTGTTTATAATGGTTTTTTTTTAAGTTTATTTATAAAATTTTGAGAGAGAGAGAGAGAGTGAAAGAGCACAAGCAGAGGAGGGGCATAGGAAAAGGGAGAGAGAGAGAATCCCAAGCAGGTTCCGTGCACGCAGAGTCTGATGCAGAGCTCAAACTCATGAAACCATGAGACCATGGCCTGCGCTGAAACCAAGAATAAGTCACTTAACTGACTGAGCCACCCAGGCACCCCACAAAACCTGTGATCTTAAAGCAACCTTGAAAGAAGTGAGAACCTGAATTTATCTTTGGGACAGACCACTGCTTGGTTTTGGGGAAACACTATGAATGAATGAACGCTTCAATTAGATAGATTTGGTGCAAGTACCTACCAGCAGTGTTGTCTCTTCTCTAAAAGACTCAAAAGACAAATAACAAACTAGGAAGATATGCAGTGTACATAACATCAAGGTGAATCTTCTAAATTCATAAAGAAATCTTAAATATCACTGAGAAAAGACTAATGAGCAAAGTAATATGAATAAGTAGTTCATAGAAAAAGAAATATAAGTAAAATATATAAACACATAATAATTACATAATCTATTTAAATATACAAATAAAATATAAAACATGTGCATAAAAGAATTGCAAATTAAGAATAAGACATATTGTTCTACTTCTCAAATGGACACGGTCAAAATGTTTAATATATACCAATAGAGAGTAGGAGGAAACAGTCACTCTGTCACTGCTGGTGGGAGATTAAGTTGGCAACAGCATTTAATATTTGAAATAAATGTGCCTTTTAACACAGCATTTTCTTTTCTAGGAATTTATCCTATACACATATTCATATGTGTCCAAAGATATATGAACATATGTACTTCAGCTTTTTTTATGATTGCAAAAGATTAGAATTAAGCAATTAAAAGGGTTATCGGTTGGGATATATAAAGAAATTATAGTAGAATCATTAATTGAATACAAAATTTTTTGAACGCCTATCACTGCCCGGTGCAATTCTGGAATTAACTACTGGAGTTTGGTTTTTATTGTTTTTAAATTAAGTCAATCTAGGGGCTCATTCTTTTTTTGCATACAACTTTGGCTCCGGTCATGATCTCATGGTTTGTGAGTTCCAGTCCCACATCAGGATCTCTGTGGTCAGTACAGAGTCCTCTTTGGATTCTCTCTCTCTCTCTCTGTCCCTCCCCTGTTCATATGTGTGTGCTCGCTCTCATTCTCTCTCTCTCCAAAGTAAATAAACATTTTTAAAAGATGAAGTCAATCTATATGTAGGGCTATGGAATGATCTCCAAGGTATGCTGAAAACATGAAAAACATAAGGTGTGCTGCCATGTGTATAGTGTGTTTTCATTTTCGTAATGGGAAAGATGAGAAAACATGCATTGCACTCACAACATATATGCTTTTATAAGCATAGAGTATTTCAAGAATGTCTGTCTCTGGGGAGAACTGGTAACTAAAAATGGCAAAAGAAGGCTTTTTAATTGTCCTGTTTTTGTACTACTTGATTTTTAACTTTATGCATGTAACTACCTTTTCCCATTGAAATAACGTGTTTTAGAATATATAAGAAAAATATAATAGTTTGATATGCAATTCCTTTAAAAAAAAAAATGAAGAGGGTCCAGAATGTAAAAATGCTGCATGTCAGTCATCTCTAGCTATATCCTGTGGGATTCCAGGGCACAGCTCTCTGGTGACTTCTGCACTTCCTATCTCCCTATAAGAACACATAGTTAGTAGAAGTCAGTAGGGTAAGAATCCGAAAATGCTAAAATAACTGGGCTTGATGAGCAGATATTTAATGACCAGATGATTGGAGGTTAAAATTCCTCTAAGTTTTGAAAAGATCACATCTGGAACATTTACATCTTAAAGGGACACTGACAAGACAGATAGTTTGCATGACTGGGCAACTCTGATTACCATAATCATGTATTGTGGTAATCATGTAAATTCCCATGTAGCATCAGGTTCTTTTACTCAAAGACAAAATTAGAGTACATTACAGCAGGAAGTACTCTAATGTGCTCCTTCTGACCTTCGTGCCCCCTTCTCGGAGCCTACTAGACATAGGCCCTTTGGACCGAGTTTCTCAGGGATGCCCATGCCCCCCCTCAGCCCCTCCTGGCATCGGTCTGCAGTCCCACCCTGGGAGCTGGAGCCTGGGTGTTCGGGGACATCTTGCCTCAGCCGTATGATTCTTTCCCACGTGCGTGATCTTGCCCCAAGTACTTGTGGACAAAACTCGGTGCTGTCCCAGAGAGTAAAGGTGTTCAGCACCAAGGCACAGAGCTCTGTGCATCCACACGGGTGGGCCCCGCTCTTGTGCCCCTTGGAGCCCGAAGCTTTCCAGTGCTCCCAGGAGGCATCAGAGAAAGACGCCCCAAGTTTAACTGACCTGACCCCTCCTTCCCCAGGGAAGCCCTGTCAACCTGAGCCAAAGGGCTGGGGTGCACTTGTTTACTGTGTAAGCGAGAGTAGAAGAATGTCTGATGTACAGTGGAACCTTGTACAGAATAAATAATAGCTTTGAGGAAGTTGGTAAAAAAAAAAAAAAAAAAAGGAGGAAGTGTTCCAGGAACACTTTTTTTTGTTCAGTTCTCCAAATAGAGTATCTACTTAGGACTCTTCTTGTGTTAGTCTTTCTGGATACAAAAGAAAAGACCACTGTAGGGTTCTTCCATCTTTACAGTTCAAAGATTCTTTCTCTTTCCTTGGAAATACTTCTTATTTTCCCAGAAATCTTCCCAAACATTTAACTGTCACCTGACCACATAAGATTTAGAAATATTATAAACTCCAACCCACCAAAACTGGCTGGTAATATAAGTGCATATTTGTGTTCAGAGGGAAGGATTGAATATTCTTTTCTTTCATCAGTGAGGAAGCATCAACTTTGTCTGAAGTCCAAGTGTACTATAACCTCAGCCAAAACTATGACTTTGTAACTCTTCAGCCAATGACCTCAAGTCTGACCTACAGGCAATCATCCCCTGGGATGAAAAAGGTCATTTAAACACCTCAGCCCCTAGTCATTGGGAGAGTATAAAATTTTATCTCAAATTTGTATTCTTAAGGTTAAGGTCTTCTCACAAAAGTAATACAGAAAGAATGAGTAATGATTTAAAAAAAAAAAAAAGCTAGGACAGAATTTGACTAGACTTGAAAATTTCCAATGTTTTATCAATATTTCTTCTATGATAAAAATATGTTCCATTATAGGTGCAGGGGATTAAGAGTACACTTATCATGATGAGCACTGAGTAATGTATAGAATTGTTGAGTCGATATATTGTATACCTTAAACTAATATAACACTGTATGTTAATTATACTGGAATTAAAATAAAAAATAAAATAAAATAAAAATATTAAAATGTATTTCATTAGGGGCACCTGGGTGGCTCAGCAGGTTAAGTGGCAGAGCCTGGATTTTGGCCCAGGTCATGATCTCATGGTTTATGAGATCGAATCCCATGTAGGACTCTGTCTGACAGTACAGAGCCTGCTTGGGATTGTCTCTCACTCCCTCTCTTTCTGTCCTTCCCCTGCTTTCTCTCTCTCTCTCTCTCTCAAAATAACTCAAGAAATGTAGAAAAATGTATTTCATTAATTTAAACGTTCCAGAACTTTCTGAAAAAGCTTTCTGAAAAAATTTTCAGAAATTAGCTTTCCGAAAAGCTAATGTTTTGGCCAATAGTTTCCTAATGGAGAAATGAAATTACAGTGAAGATTCAGTTTAAATCCATTATAATTCAAATAGACTAAGCCAAAGTTAATGCATTTACTATTCATGCAAAAGGCTAAACAAACTAGGAAAAACATTTTGACTATTACAAGGACAACTATTTTACAATGTTAGCATTATACATATATACAAATAGCAAAAGAGTACTGATTGCCAGTACTACAACTCTCTAATTAGCATGTCTATTTCAAAAAACAGTTTGAGGTAACTTGCCCATTAAAAGACAGAGAATTCAAAATTATAAAAATAAACAACCAGAACTAATTGTACCAGAAGCTAGATCTTTGACACTAATCAGTCACTGAATTTAGCTCTAATCTTTCTGGCAAACAAGATAATGAGAAAAACTAGACATGTTCTAAAATTTGTGCTGTTTGATAAAAGCTCACTGAAAAGTAGTATTTCCTGGCTGGCATGAATTCTTTACAAACCTGTTAAGTGGCTCCTTATAAAATCAGCAGTGAGTAACATAAGGGCCAATGTAAGTGAACTGTAATTTTGCTGAAGATTAAGAAAATGTTCTTCAGATTGCCTTAATAAAGCAGAATTTGACAATTCAGTCATAACTCTGTAAAAGCATTCCTGTAGGGGATTAAAAAGAATGTATTTCAGGAACATTGTATTCTGTTGATCTAATTTAAACTAGGACAGATTTTAGATAATTTGGAATGGTGGTTGATTAATATGTTCCGTAAGTCTTCTCTCTCAAATACTAGTTACCCTGAGTTCAATTATATACTTGTTATTATCATTTTTACAACGGTAAGAATGTTCCTGGCAATAAGCACAAAGAAGGAAATATTGTTGCAGCAATTACCATTTGTTAACATTTTGCTGGGACATTCTTAAATAAATGAATAAGGATAGAGATTTGTTTTGTTTGGCTTTGTTTTTGAAAATTGCGTCACACTGAACACACTTCTATAACACTATTATCCATTTGCCAGTATATTATGAACATTGTTATATGTCATTAAATATTTTCCTGTAAGTTTGTTCGTAATGCCATCACATTATTCCATTGCACAGGTATACCATAATTTATTTAATACACTGTGGATATTTAGGTAGTTCTCATTGTTTACATTAAATTTTATTGCATAATTTTGGTTACTTCTTAGGATCAATTCTTGCATTTAATTCACTTTCACAAGACTCCTTAAACTTGTAATTATTTATGTAATGTCTATTCACTGACAGAATGTGATTTCTAGCCCTTGATATAGAAAACATTCAATAGTACCTTTGATGGAATAAATGTTTTCAGACTTTGGGTACATATTATCAAGCTGGTTTGAAAAAGTTGTGTCAATGTGTACCTGTGTACCTTTCCCAAAAGCATGGTGAGAATCCCTTTTTCTAAATTTTCTTTATCTCAGTTATTGTCTTAAATACAATTGTTGAACTACTTGACATGGAAAAAATAGCAGTTCACTACTGGTTTAATTTGGATTTTTAAACTTATTATAGAAAATAAACACTTTTTCATGAGTTTATTGAAAATTTATAATTTTTGTTTTGTGATTTGTTAGTTTATGGCAAGTCCTTAGGCACAGTCATTTCAGTGTTATCTGAGAAGCGCCCAAAACACTAATATTCAAGCACTGTCTTATCTGTTACCAGATTCACAGGCAATAACTATAGGCTATTGAGAGCTTGTGCTCTCTCTGTCTCTTAAAATAAATAAATTTGAATTATATATATATATATATATAGACCAATTTTTGTCAATAATTTTGCCTTAATTTTAATTTGTTATTTTTTCTAATGTATTTGTTTTCCCTCAGAGTTCCCTGTTCATTTCTCTTCCCCACTTCCTGATCTACTTAGAATAAATTCCAGTGTGCAATCATAGGCACATCACTGGTATTAAGTGATTCTTAATGACATCAGTGTGTAGGCTGCAAGAAGTGTCTAACTTTTGAGAGGAGTTAGTCATGCAATTTGTGTGGCCCTGTCTTCACTTAAAGCCATCAAATTAAAAACAAAACAAAACAAAACTACATCACTCATATAAAGCAATATGATACAGATTTCTTTATTTTTTTTGCAGTTGCTGAAGGGTATCAAGTCTCTTGAGAATCTACAGTCTAATTCACACCCATAAATCACAGGACGTGGCTTCTGACGGGTGGTGGTGTCAGTGCTTAGGGTTAGCTCATTTTGATGTTTCTAGAGCTCTTCTTATATTAATGATTAAAACATTCAAAGAGTAAATGTAAGCTGAGAATTCAAGACTACTGCTCATAGGGTATTTTCAACATCACTGTTCACTTGTAAAATGAAAAGGGAGTATAATAGCAATTGATGATACTGAAACTGAAAGTTTTAAGAATCATAGAAAAAAGAAAGACTGTGTGTTTGAGGTATTGTATAGCTGAGACAGGCTGCCATGCCTGGGATAGATCAAGTAAGATCTGTTACTGCTCAAACTTCAAGTAAGTAAATCCTCAGGATTTCCGTTTATCAGGAGATCCAACCATGTTGTGTAGGTCCATTAACTCTCTTAATCTCTAAGACCATTTCAACATTTCTTTTTTCTTGAACTTCCAACAACCCCTACTTTTAGTGGACACCTTGTTTGCTTCTTATTTTACTGAAGATAATGGAATCAATCAGAATAGAATTTCCTTACCTTCCTGCCATGAAATAACCAACCTACCGGCATGTGCTCTCATACACTCTATCCGGCCCTTGACCTCTCCTCTGGCCCCTCTCACCTGACCCTTGGGTCACATTTCCTCTTACTTGATGAAGGAATTTTCACCAGCATCACTTTTCCTCCTTTTTAGTAGATTATCCCCATCAGCATAAAAACATATAAATCTTTCTCTTGTCTTCAAAAAAGACCCTCCCATCCCTTGACTCCACACCACTTTTCAGATACTACCCATTTTCTGCTTCCCTCTACAGCAAAATTCCTAAAGGGCTCTCTAATGTTCGCCTCTTCCACTTCCACCCATTTATTTCTCTGTTTTAGACCTTTGATTTCATCTATTGCTTAAGCAACTCTATGACAACAAAAGTAATGAATACAAAAAAGACTTCACCCAAATTCCACTAGCCTCAGACATCAGTTATTCTCATTTATTTTGTGTTCCCTTCTTATTTTGCTCATTGGCTAATGTCTTTCTTTCTTTCTTTCTTTCTTTCTTTCTTGCCCTCTTGTAATCACCGTCTAGGAATATTTTTATATTCTATTCTCCTTACTTACCATCGTAATTTCCTATCTTTCCACATTATTTACAGAATTCATATTTTAAGAATTAAGTGTCATCAAGTTGGTATGTGTATACTTCATTTCACTATCCACTATTCTAGGCCATTCATATGGTGTTTTCCCATTGTTACTGATGTGGGAAAGTACCTCATGTACATAAATTTACCAATAATCTTTGTAGGAATTGTTTCTTCATGTATATGGTAGAGGAGTCATTTAAAATGTGGTGTGAGTATCTATGAAATCATGGCTGGTATTTTATCTGCTGTGGAAAAAGTATAAGACCCTATATAGTATCATATCCTGTTGGAGCTAGGATGAGAAGATGGTTGCCTAATCTTTCTAGTTACACCTCACCAATGTTCCTCATGGTTTTTTGACATATTCCTATCAATCTGTGAACTCTTCTTTATTTTCTGTTACATACATAAAATGTTACAGGCTAGTTTGCACTTTTCTTGCCACAGACCGGGAATCAAGCATTTCTTCCAAGATCTCTGCTTTTTTGTTTGATTGGTTTTGTTTTATTATTGTTATTATCTGTAGATAATATTATTTAGAAACTGAGATCTAAACACTAGATATGCTCAGTGTTATTGCAATGACACTGTTCTCAGTCCTTCTCAACTGAAAGAGCTAGGAAATACATCTACATATATATGTGTGAATGCGCATATATACACATGCTATGGAAAACATGAAATCACTGGTATATCCATTCTAATCTTATTATCACAGGGTTTATTTCAGTTTTATTCCTTTCCATATTTATATCTCCTTCTTCTAACAGTAATCAACCTGGCTCCCATTAATTCAGTATATTTGTTGGAATAACCCCGCATGTAATCAATCTCTTCTCACCACCACTCCCCCCTGAGGGGGCACCACCTCACCCCATTCTGCCTCCAATATCCCATGTTGGGTGATTTCCCCCTCCTATGGATGCTGTCCTTATCTTGCTTGGGCTCCACTTGCCATATCACTGCTACCACCTCACTCCATGTAGATGCCTTTCTCATCCCTCCTGGGCTCCACCTTCTCATGCCAGGCCACAAACATCCACTTTCCAGTGTGAATGCTTGCTTACTTTTGCTTAACTCTACCTATTGGCTTTGAGACCAAATTATTATTTGGGAAATTATTAGGGGAAAAAAATCATTTAAGGGAAAAAATGGCAGGGAGACAATTAGAAAATAATGTATAAACACACACACACACGCATATATATATACACAAACATATATGTACTATATATATATACTATATACTATATATATATGTGCATGTGTATATGTATATATTCTAATACTCCCACTACCACATTTGATGCCTTTTCTTTTATTACGTCTTTTATTATTTTTTTATTATTACCAAAACAAAACATACAAGTAAAACAATGCTGACAAGTACAAGGGAGAAAAAAACCTTTTCCTCTATTCTCTTAGGTTTAGTTACTGAAGGCCTACAAACTAAACTGACAGAAGACAGATTAACAGGAGAAAAATCATATGTTTCTTCACTGATGTTAATATTTTTAGGTGCAAATGGGGCTCCATAGAAAAAAGATGAAGTTAGACCTGGGGGTTTATGTACAATTTTAACACAGGGCAATAAATTGTGAGGAAGTAAATAGACAAAGGAAAAGAAGGTTTGGACTCTTAACAGTGGTAAATTGTGGGGAGATGCTTAGGAAATGTATAGGAGATAAGAGTTGTTTGGTAAGGGTTGTTATTATTATTTCTAGCTTTTCAACATTACATGAGCCAGAAATTTGGTTTAATAGGTCAACTTGGGTTAAAATCCTTCTTCCATCACTTACTAGTTGCATCACCTCAAAACAAATTCACCTGAGTCTCAATTTCCTTATCTATAATGGGGAAAATAATAGTGTCTCATAGCTATTTTTAAAGGAGAAAATGAAATGCTATATAGAAAGCATGTAGTACCTTTATACAGTATTTGCTCTGTTAATTTTTCCTCAGTTTCCTCAGCTGTGAAATGGGCATACTATAGTATCCATCTCAGCAGGTTCTTGTGAGGATTGGATGAGTTATTCCATGTGAAGTGCATTTAATAAGCACTCAGTCAAGGTTAACAATATAATTATCAACTCTAAACCAATTTAGATCTGCCTGATTGATAATTAATTATCAGTTAAAGGCCAACAAAGTAAAAGACAAACTCAGTATTTATTTATAAACAGGCAAAAATGCTTTTAAAATTTTGCACATGTTTTCATAGGGGCCGAGGGCATCCTGCCTTAAAATATGCCACTTTAGCATATTGATTATTCTGAGGTAAAATTTACTTAAGAAACAGCCAGAACATGGGGGAACACTCTGATCCCCTTTTGTCTCCAAAAAAACAGAAAATAAATATCTCATATGAACGGTACTCTCTCTATACCAGGAGGTAAAGAGACATCCTTTTCACCAGAGATAGGGAATTTGGAGCTAAAAACTCTGAATAAACAAACCTTGTTACTTTTACTCACTTACTATCTCAGTCCAAATTCTGTTTAGAATTCTTTATTAACTGGAGCTCCCAAACATGGTTCTGCTGTCCTCTTAATTCCTCACTTACTGATTCTTTGTCTAGAAAGTATAAAAACTGTCCACCCTTGGTCATTTCTTTAGATCTCAGTTTCATTACTGAGCCTCCACGAGCATGTAATTAAACTTTGGTCTTTTCCTCCTGTTAATCTTTCACAAGTCAATTTAATTCTTAGGCCAGCTAGAAGAATCTTGAAGGGTAAAGAAAATTTTTACTCTGCCGAACTTCTTTGACCCAAATACCTGAAGCTAAGAAGGATTATGTGGCCAAGCTTCAGTTTACACTGGTGAGTTTCTGGAACACACTGGATAGTTGTACTTTTTATTTAAAGTACTAAGCCCATTTTCAACCATGCCATTAATTCTAGTTCTTAAGCCAAAATAACATTCCCTCTTCATCTATGCTTCCTAGAATGAAGAAAAGTAATATTTTTCCTTTACTGTTTCCATATTACTTTGTATTTAACTGTCTCATATATTTTGAACTAAATTCTTATGCTTTTTAAATTCTTCTCTAGTAGTAGGCATTTGGGACCTAGGCCAAATATTCATTGCTACTTATTTTAAGTATCTTGAACAACTTTAAAGTGAATTCTCTTCCTATTGTTTTCCATCTTATTGTCTTCTCTAGGGTCAAGAATCTGCAAGTCTGGACATGCCCTCCTAAGGGCAGCCTGAGGCGAGGTGAAGTGATCTAGGGATTTCCTCTGCTAAGCACAAAACTGAAACTTCTAAAAACTCTCATCTTGATTTCTTTCCACATTCATTTTCCATTTGCCTTTCTGGCACACAGCCTCCTCTTTAGCAAACTTGTTATCCTTCAAGTATCTCCAAGATGGGACCTGCATTTTTCTGTGCCTCTTATGGTTATGGCAGGGTTGCATCCTCTCTTCTGAAAACCTCCTTGTTTCAGAGGGTCTATTATTTGGTTGGAGGCATCCACTGCCTCAAGGAAAATTAGGATTATTAAAGCAGGAATGCAAAAACAAAGAAGCAACTATTGTTCAGCTTTTCTATTTCGAGAAGACATTGTGAAACCCAAAGCTGGAATAATAGTTAAGAAAGAAAAGAAAAAAAAAAAATCGAGGATTTTTAAGAGAGAAAAGATCTTTTTAGTTCCAAAAAACCTAGTTTTAAGCATCAGTAAAAAGAATCCCCCAAATGAAACTTAACAAACAGTATCTTGTAGGAAAAGTAGATGAAGTACCACCCAGGCCACAGCCTAGAAAAGCATTGCCCCAGCAGAGGAGAGGAAAGTGATTCAGAGGAAATGGCTGGCATATGGGTCAGAAAAGGGGCTTGTCCTACTTCCTTATGGGACTGAAACCCCAGTGGATGACTGAAAAGAATCTACTGAGATTGGGGAGCTTCATGTCCTAATATGTATCTCTGGGATGGCAGTTAGCCTCAGAAGATCCATACACACCTTAGTCCCCAGCAAGGTATAGAGCATAGTCAGTGCTTTCCAGGCCCTATGAAAGAAAGGGCTGAGAGAGAAAGAAAGAGAAGGAGAGAGAGAGAGAGAGAGAAGAAGGGCTGAATAGCTCTCAGGGTAGGATGCAGATGTGCTTATCCTGGCTACATCTGGGGATCAGATGAGCTCTCAGTTGTGTCTCAGTTGATGATGGCCACCCAAAAACCAAATGGAACAATATGTCTGTGTGGCACAAGTGTCAGTAATTGCTGATACATGGAGACTGCTAGATGATTGAGCAGTAGACCCACTATCTGGAACACTGGCCTAATGCCTGGATGCCTTAGAAGCTTCTTCTAGAAGACACTCTTTGTCTTATTCAATCCTCTTTATTTGATCAGTACACCATCCTCAGCTGTTGTGAGTGTTGACTGGTAAGAGCTGACCCTTTGGAGCCACCCTTCTCCAGAGAATTGTCCTCATTAAGGAACTGCCCAAAACTTCTGAAAGGTAACCTCCATCCCATCCCAACCAGAGGATCAATGACTGACTGACATGGGTACAAAAACATTTCTCTATTGCCTCAGGGGTGTCAACTTTATGGTGCCATTCACAGTCCAGGTCTCACTGGCAAGCAGAGGTTAGATTTCAGCAGAAATCTCATTGTGCTTAGCTTCTTCCTGAGGTATCCTGCTTAATCTCACTTCCTTACAACTTTCCTCTTCTTCTTTTTAAACATAGGCTCCTTGCCCAATGTGGGGCTTAAACTCCCAACCCTGAGATCAAGAGTCATGTGCCCCTTACAACTTTCTTCTGAGAGCACTTCCTTAATCACTTCCAGAAGAATCCCTGTTTCAGGCTCTGCTTCTAGGGAATCTAACTAAGACACTCCACCAAACAGATGCCACTTGGGAAGAACTGAGGGGCTGGGGGCAATTTTTGAATGACTGACCAAGTGTAAATTTGAAATAACTAAGAAACTTACTGAAATGCTCGAATTTACTGGAGTCAACTAGATTGTGTTTTGAGATATCAGGTGACACATGTAGGGGAGGAAAAACTTTTCTTATACTCTCTTAGGTTTCATAGCTGGGGGTCTTGTGAATTAAACTGACAACAAACTGATTTAACAAAAGAAAAAACATGCAAATTTATTAATTTTAAGTGCACGGGAACATCACAGAAAGAAGTGAATGTCCAAAGGAGTGGTGAGATTTGAGCTTATACATCATGTTACTAAGGAATGAGGAGGGGCAGGTACACTTCTGGGAGAAAAAAATGACTTTTTTTCCTTATAATATTAGTGTTTGGTTATTTAAAATTTTTTTTTTACATGTTTATTTATTTTTTAAAGAGAGAGAAACAGAGATAGAGTGAGAGTAGGGGAAGGGTGGAGAGAGAGGGAGACACAGAATCTGAACCACACTACAGGCTCTGAGCTGTCAGCACAGAGCCCGATGCAGGGCTCAAACTCACGGACTGCGAGATTATAACCTCAGCCTAAATGGGACGCTTAACCAACTGAGCCAGCCAGACACCCCAGAAGAAATGACTTCTTAGAAGGGAAGGCGGAAGGCACTTATGGAAACACAAATGTCTTTTTCAGAAGATGAAAGGACTCTTAGAAGAACAGATGGGAGATATGACAGTTTGGGACAATATTTGAGTGTGGTGTCAACTTTTCAGCTTTTCTCCGGGAAGAGATTAGAATTGCCTCTGGGGACACTTAAGACAATTGAGTTACACTCAAAGTAATTCTTTCTGTTTAATTTTTTAAATTTTATTTTAGAGAGAGAACATAAGCAGGGGAGATGGGCAGAGGGAGAGAAAAAGAATCGCAATCAGGCTCCATGCTGAGTGTGAAGTCCGATGTGGGGCTCAATCCCAGGCCCCTGGGATCATGACCTGGGCTGAATCAAGAGTCAGACACTCAACCTACTGAGCCACCAGGTGCCCCTACCTCAAAGTAATTCTTATGTCAAAAGGTAAAGACCAAGTTTACTTATAAAAAATTAAAAATGTTACACTTCTTTCACACCAGAGGTTATGCTATGAAGCATTGGCCCTGTTATGTCCAGAAGACCCTTTCTTCTCTTCTTTCCCTGTTAGAGCACTTTTCATCCTTCACTGTCCAGATCAGCTGCTGCTTCTCTACAGCATCCATTTTAGTGGCACGTTTCTACTGCCAAATCAAAATACAAAGACCAGGAGAGGTGGGCAAAAAACCAATACAGATAAGAACTGAGTATTCCTTTGCCAGGAGAGAAAGAGCCATGTCACTCAAGAAATGACTTGAGCAGGAATTTAGGACAAGAGGTAGGAGGAGGCACAGAAGGGGAAAAGTAACATTTTAACTTCCTTATAACTAAATTTAGTCTTTACTTTTTGACATAAAACAGAGGAGGAAATTCACCAATGAAGCCTGAGGCTTCCCAGCTTCTTTTTGGCTCTAACTACTCCCAGGGCTGGGTTTCAACTCCACCTTGGATTTTGTGAACTCCACCTAAGCTAGTTCAATTCAATCTTCTGTTACCTGACTGTAACAAGAGTAACTAACACTTTTGACTCCAAAAGTGGCTTCTGATTACCAAGTCCTAACAATTCTGCTTCTGAAATATCTCTGGCTTTGTGTCATCTTGTTCATTTCTATTGCCTTTTTTGTTTTTCTGGGCAATGCCCGTACCTAATCAATCTCTGTAGCTATAGTCTAACCCACAGTCTCATTTAAAAATGATTTATGTTTTTAAAAATTTATTTTTTTTTTTGAGAGAGAGAAAGAGAGCAGGGGAGGGGTAGAAGGAGAGAGAGAGAGAGAGAGAGAGAAACCCAAACAGACTCCTCACTCAGCACTGAGCCCCACACCCCTAAAAGTATTTTTGGGGGGATTGCCTGGATGATTGAGTATTGGACTCTTGATTTTGGCTCAGGTCAAGATCCCAGGGTCACAAGATTGAGCCCTATGTTGGGTTCAGCATGGAGCCTGCTTGAGATTCTCTCTTTCTCTCTTCCCTTCTTCCCCACTCTCTCTAAAAAAAAACAAAAAAACAAAAACAAAAACAAAAAAAACCCAACACCTAAAAAAACAAACTAAAAATGATTTTTTGAAGTGCTACTTGAGTGTGCTATGTTCTTTCTCCAGAAATTCCAAGGAATCTGCACTGTGTTCTGAATAAAGGACACTTTTCTCTTTCTCTTTTTCTTTTTAGTTTATTTATTTATTTATTTATTTATTTATTTTTTATTATTATTTCTAGGAGAGAGACAGTGTGAGCAGGGGAGGGTCAGAGAGAGAGGGAGTCACAGACTGAAACAGGCTCCAGGCTCTGAGCTGGCAGTCAGCACAGAGCCCGACGCGGGGCTCGAACCCACGAACCGCGAGATCATGACCTAAGCGAAAGTCGGACGCTTAACCGACTAAGCCACCCAGGCGCCCCTCTTTTTAGTTTATTTATTTTGACAGAGAGAAACTGGGGAAGTAGCAGAGAGAGAAAGAGAGAGGAGATACAGAGGACCCCAGGCAGGCTCCACACTGTCAGTGCAGAGCCCAACGCAGAGCTAGAAGTCTCAAACTGTGAGATCATGGCCTCAGCTGAAATCAAAAGTCAGAATCTTAAGGACTGAGCCACCCAGGTGCCCCCAAAGGACACTTTTCTACTGATGGTTTCACTTATTTTCTCAAGCTTCTCCCCACACTCCTTCCACACCTGCTACACGCCGCTTCTTACACTGTACCTCAACGGAGTGACTCACTCATAATTCTTCTACATGGGCCTGTCTCTGTGCTACTGTTCATGCTGGTGGTTTTACCACAGTCCTCTCAGCTTTCTGCTGTACTTTCTATAGAAATCTCATTATCCTGCAAAGGCCAAACATAATGAAATCTTTTCCATAAGACTTTCCTGGTGTCCCCAAGCAAAATGAACTCCTTGAATTCCTGTACCATCGAGTTCTCGTTTATGGTGTTTATTTGGCTCCATCTTCTATTACAATAGTCACTGTGCATCATTTATTTCTTCCACTAGATAGTAAGTTCCTGGAGGACCAGTGTTTCACTTAACTCGATAGCTCCTAAAGTGACTAGTACTATATAGAGGGCATCCAAAACACATTTGTTGAAGATAATTGAATCAAGAAAAATATTCTCATGCTTCCTTCTACAGCACATACACTAAAGTTGGAAAATTAGGCAGTAGCTACACTTGCGGTGAGCACAGCGTAACATAAAAACTTGAATCACTGTGTTGTACACCTGAAACTCATGCAACATTGTACATCAACTATACTCAAATTAAAGAAAGAAAAACAGAAAAAATGATCTCCGGTAGATTGGGCACAAGAAGTTGAATATATGCGTGTATGAGCGTGTATGTATGTAAAGAAAGAAAGAGAGAGAGGGAGAGAGACATATTCAAAGACCTGAATTAATTTCCACACCACAAATGAATTCAAGATGCATACAATTTGGCCAGTGGTGCCAATTTTTCCTTCTAATGCTATTTTTGCTTGTCACAAAGACAAACTGATTTAATACTTTTTTTTTTTTTTTACCTTGGGTTCATATTCTATTTAGTTTTCTTCCAAGTTTCTATGTGGTTTTTTTTCTAATAGTTTATTGTCAAATTAGTTTCCACATAACACTCAGTGCTCATCCCCCCAAGTGCCCTCCTCCATGCCCATCCCCCCTCCCCCCCACATCCATCAGTCCTCAGTTTTTGTCATCATTCAAGAGTCTCTCATGGTTTGCTTCTCTCCCTTTCCCCCACCTTTTCCCTCCTTCTTCTCCCCCTTGTTACTCCGTCAAGTTCCTCCTAATCCTCCCATGGCAAACATATGGTATTTGTCCTTCTCTGCCTGACTTATTTCACTCAGCATAACACCCTCAAGGTCCATCCATGTTGCTACACATGGCCAGATTTCATTGTTTCTCATTGCCATGTAGTATTCCATGGTATAGATAAACCACATCTTCTTGATCCATTCATCTGTTGATGGACACTTAGGCTCTTTCCATGTTTTAGCTATTGTGGAGAGTGCTGCTATGAACATTGGGGTACATGTGCTCCTATGCCTCAGCATTTCTGTATCCCTTGGGTAAATTCCTAGCAGTGCTATTGCTGGGTCATAGGGGAGTTCTATTGTTAGTTTCCTTAGGAACCTCCACACTGTTTTCCAGAGGGGCTGTACCAGTTTACATTCCCACCAACAGTGTAGGAGGGTGCCCGTTTCTCCACATCCTCGCCAGCATCTAGAGTTCTCTGATTTGCTCATTTTAGCTACTCTGACTGGCGTGAGGTGGTATCTCAGTGTGGTTTTGATTTGTATTTCCCTGATGAGGAGGGATGCTGAGCATCGTTTCATGTGTCTGTTGGCCTCTATGTGTTTTATTTTTATGAAGTGTTATAATTTTATAATGCAACTTCTAACTTTAAAAAATAATCTAAAGCATACTGTTCATCTTATTATATATGGTTCTTAACAATGTAAGTAAATAAAAGCAAATTGTGCTTTAGTCAAAATCAATAAAAAGCTTCAAATCACATGTTTTCTATTAGCTTAAATGATTGCAAACTTAATTTAATGCAGCAAGTGATAATAATAAATGCAGGATTTTAAGTAATATATGCAATACTTACTTTTTAAAAAAACCCTTTCATTTCTCCTCTGTAACATATTTCAGGATAAACTCATCCTTTAAATGAGAATTAAAAAATGTAAGAAAGCACTGTTTATTCTGGAAAAGTTTTAATAATATTAAAAATAATTGTCTTCAAAAATAAAACCTTTTGCTTAAAATATATAGATAGTATGAATTTTTCATTTTGATTCAAATACTAATAGTGATTTTTCAAGAGGAAAAATTTCCACATACCACAAATATTAAGTAAGTCAGGATGGGTTACTAACAGAAATTTTGACATCAAAATATACAGCATTCCTTTGTGAAAATGTGTGCATATTTTACTTTATTGAAGTGTGTCATTTCTCACAATTCCTCCTTAAGTACCTCTCTCTTTAATGCCCACTGAAGGCAGGGGTTCAAGTAAAAAGCAATAAACCAGAAAGTAAGTAGAATCATTTGGAAGATGAGCTCTATGATTACCACAATTTCAATTTTAGGTATACTCATTGCAGATAGATTAGAGGAACAGCAAGCCATAAGGAAAAGTAGCTTTATTTTTTAAAATGTTTATTTAAAATTTTTGAGAGAGAGAGACACAGAGTATGAGCAGTGGAAGGGCAGAGAGAGAGGAAGACACAGAATCCAAAGCAGGCTCCAGACTCTGAGCTGTCAGCACAGAGTCTAATGCAGGCTTGAACTCAGGGACCATGAGATCATGACCTGAACTAAAGTCGGATGCTTAACCGACTGAGCCACCCAGGCACCCCTAGAAAAAGTAGTTTAAATGAATCTGAACCATTACTTAATGTCTGCCCTTAAGGGGACAAAACTTTTCTCCTTCTCTCTTAGATCTCTAGCTGTACCTGGGTAGTAAGTTGATAAAACAGATTAACAGAAGAAAAGCAAACAAGTTATATTTTTACATGTACATAGGAGACTTCACAAGAAAATGAAGACCCAAGGATGTGGTTAGGCCTAATTGTTTATATACTAGGTTGAACAAAGAGGCAATTGTGGAAAAGTAACTAAAACCTATGGAGAGGAGTTAGGCAAGATGGCGGAGAGGTAGGGAGTTCCACACTTCCCACCTGCATCTCTCAAACAGGTGAGGGCTGAAGCCAGAGAACTCTGAACTGCAGGAGTCTGGGAGGAAAAGAGATGGAGTCCACTAAGAAGACAGCCTCATAGGTGCATGATTGCAAACTGGGGAAGATAAAAATGGGCCAGACATGGAGACACAGAGGGGAGGGAGCCCCTTCTGTGAAGAGACAAAGGGAGAAGAAGAGTGGTTGGGGAATTGTAGAACTGTACCTGGAGAAGAGAAAAACCTCAGTCCAGGACAGAGAGGGATCCTATCATCCCATATCTAACTGCAGGGATTTCAGAGAGAGATCCCATCTTTAACTGTGGAGTTTTCTTTGGGCTGGGTGTCCCGGTCCCAGAAAGTCCCTCTGGGATAGATGGTACACAAGGGACACAGTCCGCATCAGGAGGAACCGGTCCCCTGCTCAGTCCCCTGCTTGGTTCCCTCTAGGAAGTGCCTCAGCTTGTGGGATTACATTTCGGGCAGTATCATTAATGCCCATGGAGTGGGAGCCTGAAACACGGCTGGGTGTGGGACATAGAACAGGGCCCACCTTGGCTGCACCCATAGCACAGTGCCATAGGACTGAAAGGAGTGATCTGGAAAATGTGATTCGAGAAGGGACTGGAGGTTCACCATTTTTCTCCCCAAAACCACCAAGGCGGGGCCTCAGGGAAATACCTGCGGGACCCACAGTGGAGGCGAGATCTACCTACACTAAACCACGCCATCTGCACTGGGTAGCTGCTTTGTTATGGAGCTGGATAGATGCTACAGAAACAGACAGCCCCTCTCCCAAGATCAGCACTGATGCACTGCCATGATTAACTCTAGATCAATTCTTGCTATTCAGATACATTCTTCCTTATCATACCTCTCCTCTGGACTGGTTATTCCGTTTATAGGTTTGCTTAAACAGACATATTTAATCCATTCTCTTGATGCATGTTCTACACGGCCTTCTTTTCTCTCTTTCTAAAATAATCAGACTATATAGTTTCTCTGAGAAATATTCTCTTCATTTTTGTATTTTGTTTTTTCTCCTCACCTCCTACTGTATTCTCCTTTTCTCTCTCTGAATTAAGCCTTTTAGTCTCTCTGCCTGGTCAACATTCAATTTCTCTTTCTTCCCACCCCTGTCATTTCTCTCTGTATATGCTCTTCCATCAGCACTGCCTCTACCCTGCTCTTTATTTGTAGTTGGGATTTCTGGTTTTATGCTTTTAGACTGTCCTTTTGTTGTTTTTGTTTTGGGTTTTTTGCCTTTTGTTGTTTTTGTTTTGGGGTTTGTTTCTTTGTTTTCAGTTTCCTTGTTTGATTTGTTTGTGCATTTGTGTGCTTTTGTTCCTTGTTTGTTTCTCTGTTTTCCTTTCCTGGGCTACCTTAAGACACAAGACAAAGTACACATGGTGGAGAGTCCCAAATATCACTATAAGTAGGGAAATAAAATAACCAAAGTCACAACAAGAGGGACCAAGGGACACCATTAAAAGAATATTTCCTGAATGGACAGGCCCTAGACAATCTATGAGCCTCCTTTAATATAGCAGTATTCGCAGGTGCAGAGTGCACAACAAGCGTTTAAAACTTACAAGAGACAGTAGCTAGCCAAAATGATGAAATGGAAGAACTCTCCTCCAAAGAAATTCCAGGGAGAAGTGACACTAAAGAATTGCTCAAAACAGATATAAGCAACATAACTGAACAAGAATTTAGAACAACAATCATAAAAATAATCGCTGGGCTTGAAAAAGGCATGGAAGACATCAGAGAGGCTATTGCTAAAAAGACTATAGAGTTTAAAAATATTTGCAATGGGGGCACCTGGGTGGCTCAGGCGGTTAAGCATCCAACTTCAGCTCAGGTCATGATCTCATGGTTCATGGGTTCGAGCCCCGTGTAAGGCTCTGTGCTGACAGCTAGCTCAGAGCCTGGAGCCTGTCTTCAGATTCTGTGACTCCCTCTCTCTCTGATCTTCCCCTGCTCATGCTGTCTCTCTCTCAGAAATAAATAAAACATTAAAAATTAAAAAAAATATCTGTGATGAATTAAAAAATGCTCTAAGGGGACCCTGGGTGGCTCAGTTGGTCGAGGGTCCAACTTCGGCTCAGGTCATGATCTCATAGTTCCTGGGTTTGAGTCTTGCATTGGGCTCTGTGCTGACAGCTAGCTTGGTGCCTGGAGCCTGTTTCAGATTGATTCTCCCTAGCTCTCTGACCCTCCCCTGCTCATGCTGTCTCTCTCTCACAATCTTAGAAATAAAAAACAAACAAACAAACAAATATATAAATTTTTTAAATGCTGTAAATGAGGTGTATAATAAAATAAAGGCATCCAGTCCATGGATTAAAGAGGCAGAGAAGAGAATAGGTGAATTAGAAGACACAATTATACAAAAAGAGGAAGCCAAGAAAAAGAGAGATAAACTGATCCAGGAATACGAAAGGAGAGTTCGAGAGGTCAGCGATACAATCAAACAGCACAATATCCATATCATAGGAATTCCAGAAGAGGAAGAGGGAGAGAAAGGCACTGAAGGGGTCCTTGAACAAATTATAGCAGAGAATGTCCCCAAGCTGGGGAAGGAAACAGACATTGAAATCCAAGAGGCACAGAGAACTCCCCTCAGACATAACTTGAATCCATCTTCTACACGACATATCATAGTGAAGCTGAAAAAATATAAGGACAAAGAGAGAATTCTGAAAGCAGCTAGGAATAAAAGGGCCCTAACATACAAAGGGAAACCTATCAGACTGGTTATAGACCTATCTACTGAACTTGACAGGCCTGAAAGGAATGGCAGGAAATCTTCAATGTGATGAACAGAAAAAATAGGCAGCCAAGCATCCTCTATCCAGCAAGCCTATCATTCAGAATAGAAGGAGAGATAAAGGTTCTGTCAAACAAACAAAAATTGAAGGAATTCATCACCACTAAACCAGCCTACAAGAAATCCTCAGGGGGACTCTATGAGGGAAATGTTGCAAGGAACACAAAGTACCAGAGATACCACTACAAGCATGAATCCTACAGAAAACACAATGACTCTGAACCCATATTTTTCAATAATAATACTGAATGTAAATGGACTAAATGCTTCAATCAAAAGACATAGGGTAGCAGAATGGATAAAACAACAACAAAATCCATCTATTTGCTGTCTACAAGAGACTCATTCGAGACCTGAGGACATCTTCAGATTGAAAGTAAGGGGATGGAGAAATATCTATCATGCTGGAGTCAAAAGAAAGCTGGAGTAGCCATACTTATATCAGACAAGCTGGACTTTAAAGTAAAGGCAGTAACAGGGGATGAAGAAGGTCTATTCATATAATAATTACACGGTCTATTCATCAGGAAGAGCTAACAATTATAAATGTCTACACACCGAATTCGGAAGCACCCAAATATGTAAAACAATCACAAACATAAGCAATCTTACTGATAAGAATGTGCTAATTGCAAGAGACTTTAATACTCATCTTACAACAATGGACAGATCAACTAGACAGAAAATCACTAATGAAACAATGGCCCTGAATGACACATTGAACCAGATAGACTTGACAGATATATTTAGAACTCAACATCCTGAAGCTATGGAATTCACTTTCTTTTTGAGTGCACATGGTACATTCTCCAAGATAGACAACATACTGGGTCACAAAGCAGTCCTCAATAAACAGAAAAGAATTGAGATCATACTATGCACACTTTCATATCACAATGCTATGAAACTTGAAATTAATCACAGGAAAAAGTCTGGAAAACCTCCATAAACATGGAGGTTAAAGAACACCCTACTAAAGAACGAATGGCCCAACCAGCCAATTAGAGAATAAATTTAAAAATATATGGAAACAAATGAAAATGAAAATACAACAATCCAAACTCTTTGGGATGCACCAAAACAGTCCTAAGAGTAAATATATTGCAATCCAGGGCTACCTCAAGAAACTAGAAAAAGCCCAAATATAAAAGCTAACAGCACATCTAAAATAACTAGAAGAAGAACAGCAAGACAACCCCAAACCCAGCAGAAGAAGAGAAATAATAAAGGTCAGGGTAGAAATAAACAATATTGAATCCAACAAAACAGTTGAACAGACAGATCAATGAAACCAAGAGATGGTTTTTTGAAAACATAAACACAATCGACAAACCTCTAGCAAGACTTCTCAAAAAGAAAAGAGAGCATCCATATAGACAATATCACGAATGAAAATGGATTTATTACAACCAATCCCTCAGAAATACAAGCAATTATCATGGAATACTATAAAAATTTATATGCCAACAACCTGGACAACCTAGAAGAAATGGACAAATTTCTAAACACCCACACATTTCCAAAATTCAAATGGGAAGAGATAGAAAATCTGAACAGACCCATAACTAGGAAAGAAATTGAATCAGTTATCAAAAATCTCCCAACAAATAAGAGCTCTGGGCCAGATGACTTACCTGGAGAAGTCTACCAGACATTTAAATCAGAATTAGTACCCATTCTTCTCAAGCTATTCCAAAAATAGACCCAGCAACACCTTGATTCCCAAAACTGACAGAGGATCAGCAAAAAAAGAGAACTAGAGGCAAATATCTCTGATGAATATGGATGCAAAAATCCTCAACAAGATACTAGAATTTCTAATTCAATAGCGTATTAAAAGAATTATTCACCATGATCAAGTGGGATTCATCCCTGGGTTACAGGGTTGGTTCAATATTCACAAATCAATCAGTGTGATATATCACATTAAAAAAAAAAATACAATCATATGATCCTGTCAATAGATGCAGAAAATGCATTTGACAAAATATCCTTTCTTAAAAAAACCGTGGAGAAAGTTGGGATAGAAGGAATTTACTTAAATATCATAAAAGCCATTTATGAAAAGCCCACAGCTAATATTATCCTCAATGGGGAAACACTAAGAGCTTTCTTCCTGAGATCAGGAACATGACAGGGATGTCCACTCTCACCACTGTTGTTTAACATAGTGCTGGAAGTCCTAGCATCAGCAATCAGACAACAAAAGGAAATAAAAAAGCATCAGAATTAGCAAAGATGAAGTCATACTTTCACTTTTTTGCTGATGACATGATACTCTAAATGGAAAACCTGACAGATTCCACCAGAAGCCTACTAGAACTGATCCATGAATTCAGCAAAGTTGCAGGATACAAAATCAACGTACAGAAATCGGCTGCATTTTTATGCACCAATAATGAAGCAACAGAAAGAGAAATTAAGAAAATGATCCCATTCACAATTGTACCAAAAAACATAAAATACCTACGAATAAACCAAACCAAAGATGCAAAAGATCTGTGTGATGAAAACTATAGAAAACTTATGAAGGAAATTGAAGAAGACACAAAGAAATGGAAAAACATTCCATGCTCATGGATTGGAAGAATATTGTTAAAATGTCAATATTACCCAGAACAATCTACAAATTCAATGCAATCCCAATCAAAATTGCACCAGCATTCTTCTCCAAGCTAGAACAAACTATCCTAAAATTTGTATGGAACCACAAAAGACCTCTAACAGCCAAAGTAAAATTGAAGAAGATAACCAAAACAGGAGGCATCACAATCCCAGACTTAGCCTCTACTACAAAGCTGTAATCATCAAGGCAGTATGGTATTGGCACAGAAACAGACACATAGACCAATGGAATAGGATAGAGAACCCAGAATTGGACCCACAAATATATGGCCAACTAATCTTTGACAAAGCAGGAAAGAGTATCCAATAGAAAAAAGACAGCCTCTTTAACAGATGGTGCTGCGAGACATGCAGAAGAATAAAAGTAGACCACTTTCTTATACTATACACAAAAATACACTCAAAATGAATGAAGGACCTGAATGTGAGACAGAAAACCATAAAAACCCTAAAGGAGAAAGCAGGAAACAACCTCCTTGACCTCAGCCATAGCAATTTCTTACTTGACACATCTCCAGAGGCAAGGGAATCAAGAGTAAAAATGAATTGGGGCGCCTGGGTGGCTTAGTCGGTTGAGCGTCCGACTTTCGCTTAGGTCATGATCTCGCAGTTCGTGTGTTCGAGCCCCGCATCGGGCTCTGTGCTGACTGCCAGCTCAGAGCCTGGAGCCTGTTTCAGTCTGTGACTCCCTCTCTCTCTGACCCTCCCCTGCTCACGCTGTCTCTCTCTCTCTCTCCTAGAAATAAATAAAAACATTAAAAAAAATAAAAAAAAAAAGAGTAAAAATGAACTATTGGGACCTCATCAAGATAAAAGCTTCTGCATGGCAAAGGAAAAAAAATCAATAAAACTAATAGGCAACCAACGGAATGGGAAAAGATAGTTGCAAATGACATATCAGATAAAGGGCTATTATCCAAAATCCATAAGGAACTCATCAACCTCCACACCCAAAAAACAAATAATCCAGCGAAGAAATGGGCAAAGGACATGAACAGACACTTCTCCAAAGAGGACATCCAGATGGCCAACAGACACATGAAATGATGCTCAACATCACTCATATCAGGAAAATGCAAATCAAAACCATGAGATATCATCTCACACCTGTCAGAATGGCTAACATCAAAAACAATAGAAACGACAAGTGTTGTGGAGGATATGAAAAAAAAAGGAACTCTCTTGCACGGTTGGTGGGAACGCAAACTAGTGTAGCCACTGTGGAAGATAGTATGGAGGTTCCTCAAAAAGTTCAAAACAGAAGTGATCTACGATCCAGTAATTACACTACCAGGTATTTATATAAAGAATACAAAAGCACTATCTAGAAGGACTATATGCACCCCTATGTTTACTGCAGCATTATTTACAAGAACCAAACAATGGAAGCAGCCCAAATGTCCATCAATAGATGAATGAATAAAGATTTATATATGTATAAAGGAATATTATTCAGCCACAAAAAAATAATGAAACCCTGCTATTTGCAACAACATGAATGGATCTAGAGAGTATAACGCTAAGTGAAATAAACCAGTCAGAGAAAGACAAATAGGATATGATTTCACTTATCTGTGGAATTTAAGAAACAAACAAAGGATAAAGGAGACAAACCAAGAAAGAGACTCCTAATATAGAGAACAAACTGATGGTTACCAGAGAGGAGGTTGGTAAGGGGATGGATGAAATAGGTGAAGGGAATTAAGAGTACACTTGTTTTTTTTAACCTTTTTGTCTATTTTTGAGAGAGAGAGAGAAGCAGAGAGAGAGGGAGACAGAGAATCCTAATGTGGGGCTTAAATACATGAACCATGAGATCATGATCTGAGTTGAAATCAAGAGTCTGGACACTTAACTGACTGAGCCACCCAGGAGCCCCAAGTGTATACTTACTTTGATGAGCACTGAATAATATATGGAATTGTTGAACCATTATTGTACACTTGAAACTATTATAACATTATGTGTTAACTATTCTAGAATTAAATTTAAAAAATTAATTAAATTTAAAAAATGAAAATGAGATCTTTAGATCATGTTTTCTAATCTTTTTAAATATACCAGTCTTGATTGAGTGTAAAAAATTTGCAAGGTAGAAATTTTTTTTTAGTTTTATTGAAAGGCAAAACCAACAATGGTTACTATTTTCAACCTAACTGAATAATGTTATAATTTCCAGTATAATAGTTTTGATTATTCAGAAAATAATGATGGAATAAGAGAGAGAAACAAAAAAAAAAGAGAAAATGTGCATATCACAAAGTGATTTGGTAATGATGCTGACTTATATTTGTATGATTCTTTATATGTATATATATATATATATATATAAATTTATTTTATGCTAGATCTTACCCAAAAGGTCGAGAAGCAATGTTTATTTATTTTGAGAGAGAGAGAGAGAGAGAACTAGCTCACATATGGGTGGGGAGGTGGGGGGAGGGAGAGAGAAGAAGAAAGAGAGAATACCAAGCTGGGGCTCCAACTCCCTAACCATGAGATCATGACCTGAACCAAAACCAAGATTCAAATGCTTAACCAAACTGAGCCACCAAGGAACACTGATTCTTTTAGAATTCCAAAGCACTTTTATATATAGTGTCTTTCTGACCTTTACAACAATCCTATCACTAGAGTTTCAGACATGGAATCCAGAAGAAATAACTTGTTTATCCTTGTACTTGAGCAACAAGGAAGAAAACTAGCTGGAAAATCGTATATTTAGTAAAATGTTCATTTAATGACAGCTTTTTGTAGTTGTTGTCATTTTGTTTTATTTATTTATTTATTTTTTTACTTGGGAAAGCATACACTACAAAAGTTAGGTTGGAATAGAACAGGTTGGCTAGGGGACTGGTAACGGAAGACTTCATTTGCTCTAAAAGCAGGAATTGGCATTGGTATATGTTCCAATATTAGCCTCATAAAATTACTGCATGTTTTCCAAATATAAAACTGCTTTCAAATCCCATATTCCCTCAAGCTGTTTATATTATAACTTCATCAAAGTCTCAAAGTCAAGAATCTTATGAGCTGCCTGAACAGTATCTATTTCTTTTCCCTTCTTTCTTTACTTTATTTTGGTTTTTCTTCTCTAAACACTTTGAGGAACTCTGTGACATTTGCCAAAAATGTGGAGAAAATCTTTTTTAATTGATGATGAGTACTGAATACTATTTTCTTTGAATTCTCTGTGCATAGATAAAAGTCTTAATGAGATTGTGGAAACTATCATAATTCTTGGAGAGAGTACATAAGATTAATGTGCCCTTTAGAGAAAAAAACCCAGACACTGAAATTCCAAGTATTGCTACTGCTATTAAGAAATCAGAAAATTCCTCACTTTACAATCAGAAATACTATAGAAAGAGGGAGCAGTCAACACCTGCTTGAGGTTAGAAGGATAAAAATGATGACAGTTCATTGTTGGTGATTTTCTTGTGTATTCATTTTCAAAAACTAGTGGGAAAAAAGAACAGAGAATTGAAGTTGAAAGTTATAAAGACAGAGAAACTGGATAGTGTTGCTAGACAATTTGACAACTTGACACAATTTGTCACTTAAGAAATTCAGCATCCCAGTATTGTATTTTGAGTGAAATCTTTTAAATGAAGTATTAGACACTGCCACTTCTTTCTTAGTAGATTCCAACATTTAGATCCATCTAGCATGAGGTCATATTTCTTTTCTTGTGTATATGAATGCACCAGAGTGTTTCCTCTGAGTCAGGCATTAGAGCAATCTATCCAGTGCGTTTGGTAGAAACTTGCGGTGAGTACACTGTTTAGATGTATTCTGTTCTCCCCCATTAATTATTTAATTAGGGTCTTAAAGTATTTTGCAAATCTATAAACAGGAAATCCTATGTGTAATGCCTTCTTTTCATCTGAGTCTTCTTGTAATATTATACTTCAGAAGTAATTCCTAGTAATCAGATGGCTAAATTAGGACCAGATTCCGGAATTAAAAGAATGAAAAAGATTAATTCAGTAGGCTGAAATAATAAGGAAACGAGGCCAACTAGAGGTTAATTTTCTATCCCATGGACTTTTGTAATTTCTTATCTTCAGGCAACACACAGAGGGAAACATGCATATAAAGGATCCTACTGAAAAAGTAAAAGAAAAATCTTTCTCTTTTATACCGATATAATGTGGAAGACCCATAACATTAACTGCACTAAATTATAAGTAGTGGAATCTTACATTGTTCCAGCATGTCTGGGCATGTTTGGTGATTGGATTTGTTTCAAACCAAGCTCCCAAGGACTCCTGATTATCCAATAGTGGCAGAAGGTGGGTGGGGATTGTCAGTAAAAACCATAGATCTACTTTAAGGTCAAGCCAGGATCTCTACCCCATGCAGATACATAAAAGCTCTTATTAAACCTACAGTTATTAAAGCTACATCTTGTCATGTCTATAGTATCAGTGTATGACCACATATAGTAGTTACTGTATCTTAATAAACCCAACTGAGACCAGGAACAAGCTGAATTTGTAAAATCTACCATCATCTTAACTGTGAAGGTAACCTAGGCTCTTGACAGAGATCTAGGTTCTTGAGAAGGAAAGATGCTCTTCAGATTTTTATAACTGCTTATCCTTAATATTTTAAATTTGCCTCAGTGTTTTACTAAATAATAACCCATTGTCATGAAAAGATTAAATGCCACTAGCACTAGAAGTCTTAAGATACAAGGAATATAGGGGCGCCTGGGTGGCTTAGTCGGATAAGCGTCCGACTTTCACTTGGGTCATGATCTCGCGGTTCGTGGGTTCGAGCCCCGTGTCGGGCTCTGTGCTGACTGCCAGTTCAGAGCCTGGAGCCTGTTTCAGTCTGTGACTCCCTCTCTCTCTGAACCTCCCCTGCTCACGATGTCTCTCTCTCTCTTCTAGAAATAAATAAAAAAATATTAAAAAAAAAAAAAAGATACAAGGAATATAGCTATTCAAACAATGCTCTGGTGAAAGTTTAAATTTCGAACGGTCCTCAATTATCTGCGTCCCTCATCAACATGGTAAATATCGTGTGTGTGTGTGTGTGTGTGTGTGATAGTACACACTATTATAAATGTACTGATAAATAATAGGATAGTATAGTACTATTGTAGCAATGGTGTTAAAATATTATAAGAATTATAAGGATTGCAAGGGAAAGGTTATTTATAGCACTGCTTTAGGTCTGGAACATCTCTGAAATTTGGAGGTTTGGAAGTGTTGAAATTGTTATAAGGTTCAGCTTTATAAATTTGCTATGTTGTTTGCTGTAGACTGAATATTTGTGTTTCCCCAACATTCATATGCTGAAATCCTAATCCCAAAAGTGATGGTAATCTGGTTGAGGCTTTAAAGTGGTGAGGATGAAGTCCTCAAGAATGGCATTAATGCCCTTAGAAGAGAGAACCCAGAGACATACCTTGTCACTTCCACCATGTGAGGGCACAGTGAGAAGATGGCAGTCTATGAAGCAGGAAACAAGTTTTCACTAGACACTGAATCTGACCTTGGCCTTCCCAGTCTCCAGAACTGTGAGAAATAAATTTCTGTTGTTTATATGCCACCCAGCTTGTCATACTCTGTTACAGCAGCCTAAACTAAAACTTGCTGGTATTATTTAACTGAAATCAAGATCTAAAAGGACCATAATGTCCAAGCTAGAGTTTTCATGCTAACATGGTCATTAAAAGAGCAGCAGCAAGGTTCAGTTACATACATAAATGTAGGAGCCAGAATCCAGCGGCCAGAATCCAGTAGGAGTCAGAATCTGACTGCAAGGTGGAGGGACAAGGAATTCTGATAATACTCTGCTTTAAGACAGTGCCACAGTGAGCAAAATTGGTATTAGTTACTTGCAGTCAGAGAGCTTGGTTAACTAGCTAACCAATGAGCATGAGTGAAACCTAAACACTGGACTTGGAGGAAGTAGCATTATAAGCCCTGTAAGATTTCTTACAAAATCAGGGTTTCTTACAAAACTTCGGCTAATAAAAGTGAGTTAGGGTGAATGGTCTTAGATATTTGCTTAGTGTTTTATACCCCTTCTTCAATTTATAAGTAGTTTTTGGTAAATTACAAAAGGAGCACTTTATCATAAAAATCCAAATGTTACAAATATGCTAATGTAGAAAATAAAAATTCCCAACAGTTCCATTCTCCAGGTATTAACCACCTGCTGCTTATCCCCCTCCACACCCCCACCCATTTTTCTGTACATGACAGGGAAGCATCATCACCTAGTAGCTGAAAAGGCAGATTTGGAGGCCAAGCAAGTTGGGTGCAAATTTCAGCTCTGTCACTTACTAGCTGTGTGACTGTGGGGCAAGGATCTCTCACTGCCTTGGAATCCCATCTGTACAAGGGCATAACTAGCTCCCTCACCGAGTTGTTGTGAGGATTAATAATAGCAATAGTAGAATAGTGTGTGGTACATGGCAAGTGTGGTTTTTATTAATGATATGATGATGATGATGATACAGTGACATATAAGTAGATATTTACACATACAAATATAAGGTATTTTATTATCAATTCTTTTGATTGTTTATTTATTGTTTATTGCTTATTTTACTTTTCAGAGAGACAGGGTGCAAGCAGGGGAGGGGAAGAGAGAGAGAGAGACACAGAATCTGAAGAAGGCTCCAGGCTCTGAGCTGTCAGCACAGAGCCCAAGGCAGGGCTTGAACTCATGAGCCGCGAAATCATGACCAGAGCTGAAGTCAAACACTTAACTGACTGAGCCACCCAGACACTCCTCTATTTTCTTGATTTACAGATAATCATTTGATATCATAAACATATATGAACTCTATTGTGTTTTTCCATTGAAGAACAAGGGAAGGGAGTAATATTTTACTGGCCCAGCTTAGGCAAAATACTAGCTGTTGTAAAGAAGAGAGTTCCCTGTTGGACCTCATACCCTCTCCAACTTCATCTCACCAAACCATTAGAGTTTCAAGCTCTTGTTCATTCTTTAATAATATTTACCCTGTTCTTTACTGAAGCTTTCACTTATTTCATTGTAAGTATTCTTGGCAAGAAGTGGAAATCTATTTTGATCTAAATGCTACAAACTTAAACTTAATCAGTAAAACATTAGTTAAGATGAAGGAAAATATAATTTCCCCATCCAATAGTTGGCCTGTTTATTTATTAGGTAATTTGACTACAAAAGTCTTGAAAAGCAACAGATGAACTCAGCTCTTTTTATTCCAAAATGAAACAAGGGGTCAGATATTAGGATCACATTCTCTTATTTATATATATTCAACTTATCCCATTTTTACCCATAATAATAATAATAACAAAATAATAAAAATGGTTTTCCCTTATAGGGAGCTTTCTGTTTTTCTCTTGCTGCTTTTAAAATTCTCCCTTTATCTTTAAACTTTGACATTTTTATTATTATGTGTCATGGTGTGGACTTCTTTGGGTTCATCTTGTTTGGAACTCTCTGTGCTTCCTGGAAACAAGAAAGTTGGTAACAAACTTTCCTTATAGGAAAAACCTATAATGCTACCAGGTGATTTTTCAGCAGAAATTTCACAAGGCAGAAAGGAGTGGCATGAAATATTCAAAGTGCTAACAGGAAACCTACAACCTACTTTACTTGCCAAGGTTCTCATTCAGATTTGAAGGAGAGATAGAGTTCCCCAGACAAACAAAAGATAAAGGAGTTTACCACCACTAAACTAGCCTTCCAAGAAACGTTAAAGGGACTTCTTTAAGTGGAAAAGTAATGGCCATAATTAGACATTAGACAAATATGAATAATAAGATGTAAAATATAACAACATATTCATAAAATATGATGGGGATTTATTTATGTATGTATGTATGTATGTATGTATGTATGTACTTATTTATAAAGTTTATTTATTTTGAAAGAGAGAATGCACAAGCAAGGGAGCAGTTGAGAGAGAGAGAGAGAGAGAGAGAGAGAGAGAGAGAGAGAGAGAGAGAGAGAATCCCAAGCAGGCTCCATGCTGTCAGTACAGAGCCTGATGTGAGCTCAATCCCATGAACTGTGAGATCATGACGTGAGCTGAAACCAAGAGTCAGACACTTAACTGAGTCACCAAGGCACTCCCAAAATAGACTTTAAAAAGAAGACTATAACAAGAGACAAAGAAGGGTATTATATAATAATAAAGGGATCAATCCAACAAGAGGATATAACAATTGTATATATATCTATGTACCCAACACTGGAGCACCTAAATACATAAAGCAAATATTAATGGACATATAGATTGGAATTGATGGTGATACAATAATAGTAGGGGACCTTAACACTCTACTTATATCAGTGGATAGATCATCCAGACAGAAAATCAACAAGGAAACAAATGTCTTTGAATGACACACTGGACCAGATGGATATAACAGACATATAAGGAATATTCCACCCCAAAACAACAAAATGCACATTCTTTTCAAGTGCACATGGATCATTCTCCAGAACAGATCACATATTAGGTCACAAAACAAGTCTCAATAAGTTTAAGTAGACTGAAACATACCAATCTATCTTTTCTGACCACAAAAATATGAAATTAAAAATAAATCACAAGAAAAAAAACTGGAAAAACACAAATATGTGGAAACTAAACAACATGATACTGAACAACCAAAAACAACCAATGGGTTAATGATGCAATCAAAGAAGAAATTAAAAAAAAAAACCATGGAGACAATGAAAACAAAAGTGCAGTGGTCCAAAACCTCCAGGACATAGTGAAAGCAGTTCTAAGAGGGAAGTATATAGAGATACAGGCCTATCTCAGAAATAATAAAAAACACAAATAAATGATCCAATATTATGCCTACAGGAACTAGAAAAAGAGGAAAAGCAAAGCCCAAGGTGAGTAGAAAAAAGGAAATAATAAAGATCAGAGCAGAAATAAATGGTGTAGAGACTAAAGAAGCAGTAGAAAAATTCATTGAACCAAGAGCTGGTTCTTTGAAGACAAACAAAATTGACAAACCTTCAGCCAGACTCATCAAGAGAAAAAGAAAAAGGAATAACTGACATCACAGAAATACAAAGGATTATAAAAGAATACTGTGAAAAAGTATATGCCAAAAAGCTGCATGACCCAAAAGAAAAGTATAAATTTCTAGAAACATATAATCTTCCAAAACATATGAACCAGACAAAAATGGAAAATCTGAATAGATTGATTACAAATAATAAAATTGAGTTGGTAATCAAGAAAATACCAAAAAAAAAAAAAAAAAAGAGAGAACCAAAAAGATTCACATGTGCATTCTACCAGACATTTAAAGAAGAGCCAATACCTATTCTCATCAAACTATTTCAAAAAACAGAAGAGGAAGGGATGTGTCCAAATATATCCTATGCAGCTAGCATTACCTTGAGACCAAAACCAGACAGATATACTACAAAAAACGGAAACTCCAGCCAATATCCCTAATGAACATAAATGCAAAAATCCTCAATAAAATATTAGCAAACTACATACAACAATACATTAAAAAGATGATTCACCATGATCCAATGGAATTTATTCCCAGGATGCAAGGATGGTTCAGTATTCGCAAAGCAATCAACATCATATACCACATCAACAAAATGAAGGATAAAAATCATATGATCATCTCAATAGATGCAGAAAAAGAATTTGACAAGATTCAACATCCATTTATGAGAAAAACCCTCAACAAAATGGGTTTAGAGAGAACATACCTCAAAATAATAAAGGTCATCTATGAAAAACCTATAGCTAACATCATCCTCAATAGTGAAAAATGAAAGCTTTCCCTCTGAAGTCAGGAACAAGACAAAGATGTCCAGTCTGGTCATTTTCATTCAACATAGTACTGGAAGTCCTAGACACAGCAATCAAACAAGCAAAAGAAATAGGCATTCATATTGGTAAAGAAATTAAATTGTCACTATTCACAGATGACATGAGATATACATAAAAAAATCCTAAAGAGTTCACCAAAAACCTACTAGAAGTAATAAATGTATTCAGTAAAGTGAAAGGATACTAAATTAATACTCAGAACTCAGTAGCATTTTTATACACTAGCAATGAAGTCGCAGAAAGAGAAATTAAAAGAAAAAACCAACATTTACAATTGTGCTGAAAATAATAAAGTACCCAGAATGAACTTAATCAAGGAGGTAAAAGACCTGTACTCTGAAAACTACAAAACACTGTTCAGAGAAATTGAAGATTACACAAACAAAAAGATATTCTATGTTCATGGATTGGAAAAATTAATATTGTCAAAATGTTCATATTACACAAAACAATCTACAGATTCAAGGTAATCCTTATGAAATACCAAGAGCATCTTTCACAAAACTAGAGCAAATAATACTAAAATTTGTATGGAACCATAAAAGACTCCAACCATCAAAAGCAATCCTGAGAAAGAAGAACAAAGCAGGAGGTATCACATTCCAAATTTCAAAATGTACTACAAATCTGTGGTATTTAGACAGTATGGTACTGGCGCAAAAACAGATACATAAATTAATGGAACAGAATAAAGACCCCAGAAATAAGCCCACAATTTTATGGCCATTGAATCCATGACAAAAAAGGCAAGAATATATAATGGGGAAAAGACAGACTTTTCAATAAATGGTGCTGGGAAAACTGCATAGAAAAACATAGAAAAGAATGAAGCTGGACTACTGCCTAACATCATACAAAAATAAACTCAAAGTAGATTAAAGATCTAAATGGAAACCTGAAAACATAAACATACTAGAAGAGAACACAGGCAGTAATATCTCAGACATCTGCCAATAGCAACATTTTCCTAGATATGTCTCCTAAGACAAAAGAAACAAAAGCAAAAATAAACTATTAGGGCTACATCAAAATAAAAATTTTTGCACTGTAAAGGAACTCATCAAGAAAACTAAAGACAACTAATTTACTGAATCAAGAAGCTATTTGCAGGGGCACCTGGGTGGCTCAGTTGGTTAAGCGTCTGACTTCAGGTCAGGTTATGATCTCACAGCTTGTGAGCTTGAGTCCCATGTCAGGCTCTGTGCAGACAGCTCAGAGCCTGGAGCCTGCTTCCAATTCTGTCTCTCTCTCTCTGCTCCTCCTCTCCTCATGCTCTATCTCTCAAAAATAAATAAACATTAAAAAAATAAAAAGAGGTTGTTTGCAAATAACCTATGTGATAAAGGGTTAGTATGTAAAATATACAAAGAACTTACACAACTAAACACCAAAGAACCAAATAATCCAATTAAAAAACGGTCAGAATCATGCACAGATATTTCTCCAAAGAAGACATGCAGATGGACAACAGGTACCTGCATAGGTGCTCAACATCTTTGGTTATCAGTGAAATACAAATCAAAGCCACAATGAGATATCACCTCATACCTGTTACACTGGCTGAAATTAAGAAAACAATAAGTGTTAGCAAGGATGTAGAGAAAAAAGAACGCTTGTGCACTACTGGTGGGAATGTAAATTGGCACAACCCCTATGGAAAACAGAATGGAGTTTCCTCAAAAAAATAAAAATAGAAATACCATATGATCCAATAATTCTACTATTGTATATTTACCCAGGGAAAATGAAAACACTAACTTGAAAAGATATGCACCCCCATGCTTATTACAGCAGAATTTACAATAGCCAAAACATGGAAACAACCTAAATGTCCATCAATAAACAAATAGATAAGGAAGATATCACACACACACACACACACACACACACACACACACACACACACACACGAATATTACACAGCCATGAAAAAGGATGAGATTGTGCCGTTTGAGACAACATAGATGGAGCCAGAAGGTATTTTGCTAAGTTAAATAAATCAGACTGAGAAAGATAAATGTCATATTATTTCACTTAACACGCGGAATCCAAAAAAAAAAAAAAGTATAAACAAGCAAAAAGCAAAATCAGAACTGTAAGTACAGAGAATAAACGGATGGTTGCCAGAGGGCAAGTGGGTAGTAGGGGTTGGGCAAAATGGGCCAGTGGAGAGAGAGATACATGTCTCCAGTTATGCGAAGAGTAATTCACAGGAATATAAAGCACAGCATAAGGAATACAATCATTGATACCGTAATAGTGACATCATGGGACAGATGGTGGTGAACTAGCATACTGTACAAACTTGTCAAATCACTAGGTTGTATACCTGAAACTAAGGTAACATTATGTGTCAACTATACTCAAAAATTGAATGAATAAATAATAATAATTATAAAATTGCAAACATATATAGCACTTCCTATGTACAAAGCACTTGTAAGGACTTAATATGTATTAACTCACTTAAAGCTTGACACACAATGGCTATACTATGCATGAGTCTCTGTTCTCTAGCAGAGATGGCTTATAAATCTGCATCAGAGCTCCCTAGTGGCCAACTGAAAAATGGAACAATGATAAGTAACATCATAGTGACTATAAATTAAAAATAAGACAATCTGTCAGCAGTAACCCAGAAAATTTCTTGTTTTTGTGAGCCAGGAGAAAATTCTTTCATGGAGCTTAAAAAAGCTGAAATGTATACAGCACACCAATGTCAACCTTGATTTTAATAGATCCATAAATCAATTTCCTTATAGTTTTCTTTGATGTAGGCAGAGAGCCTAACACCCAAGCATAGTTAAGTAAAAACAGTTTTACAAGAGGCCAACTTGATATGCTATACATGGAGACTCTTCTGTAACCTGGCTTGATCCAAGTATGAAATTTAGATTATTTTGAGAAAAAGATAACCCATTAGGAAATCCTCCACAAATGTGATTCTCCAAACTGAGATTTTATAACTATGAGGCAGCATAATTTGGAATTCAAAAATATACTCTGTTAGGTAACTAACAGGCAGACATCTATGTTATTATTTGAGGTTGCAATCACAAGATTCAACAGGCAATCAGCCCAAGGATTTGTGCCCTATTGAGAAAGTCTGAGAAAGTTAACCCAGATGCATACCTCTTTATGGAGGTAGGAGCAGGGAGTTTCTTGCAGCAGGCCAAGATTCTTTAAATGCTACTGTGGTAATTTGTATTATTGGCTTCAATTCCTCATACCTTATTGTAATTTGGAGTTTGCCCTGTTGCTTAGTAGTTCCTTCTACGAAAGGTCAAGTTGGCCATTCCAGTGTCTTGGGCAGAAGTGACAGTATGCTGGTTCTGAACCTTAAGAGATCCTGAATATTTTTGCTTGTTCTCTTGAACGTATGCCATTACCATGAGATGAACTTACTTGGGATAGTTGCTGCCCCTTTCATCTGGGCCTAGGAATAAACTAGTGTTGAGCAGAGATGTCCTAGCCTATCTGTAGACTTGTAGCATGAGGCAGAGCCAGGAGCTGCAGGCCAGAGGCACATCTTCCCTAGCCACTTCACAGATCTATAGGTGAAATCAAAGCTTTTGTTAAGTGACACCGTGGGTGGTTGTTAACACACCAATAGTCAACTATTGCAACTGTGCTAGGTCAGTTTCCAACGCATGAGTAACTAGAAAATGGGGGTTCTAAATTTTTGACCCCACAGAATACAGCAATGATAGTTTTAGCTTGAAAAGTTTTTAAAGCAAGTTTATTAAGTGCACACTTTGACTATAAAATATATCAAGTATCTAATAGAATGTCTATCTATCATTAAACAATGTAAATTTTTTAAGCCTCAAATAAAATAATAGTAACAAATATATCTTTTTAGAGACAAAAGTAAGCCAGGTATTACACTAGGCACATTACATTAATTATCTAACATCGCTTTCATCAGTTGTACAAGGTAGATGGTAAAAATGCAAACTTCTGTCAGTGAGTGTTGGCCAACCAATCATTACTTAAGAGAGTTAATTCGCAAATTCCCTGTAAGTAACAAAATCTTTGGCTGGTGTTCTCCATTCTATTATTAACTACAGAGGTTTGGAATAACTCTCTGAGGTTTGGAAACCACACTTCGGTCACTTTGCCTACAGAAATAAGACTTAGTACCTCCACTTCCTCTTGCAAATATTTTCTGGGTCTATGACAATTTTCTTAATTTTCTATCCTTGTGATCTGTTAGCATTACCGTGATTTTATTGGTGTGATCAGAATTGAAGATATTTAGTCAACTGTCATTCTTACTTACCTGAATAAAAAGTAAAGTCAGATTCTGTTGGGGCTTCAGTGAACCTATTCACCTGAAGGTACTTACTCAAGTCTCTTTATGTTGTAGATTGAAAAATACAGGCACAGGCCTTTTGCACTTCATCCTATAAAGAGGAGTCTGTTCCCTACCCTTTGAATCTAGTCTGTTATAAAGAACTTATCAAACTCGACACCTAAAAATCAAATAATCCAGTGAAGAAACGAGCAAAAGACATGAACAGACACTTCTCCAAAGAAGACATCCAGATAGCCAACAAACATGTGAAACAATGCTCAACATCACTCATCATCAGGGAAATACAAATCAAAACCACAATGAGATACCACCTCACACCTATCAGAATGGCTAACATTAACAACTCAGGCAACAGCAGATGCTGGTGAGTATGCGGAGAAAGAGGATCTCTTTTGCACTGCTGGTGGGAAAGCAAACTAGTGCAGCCACATTGGAAAATAGCATGGAGATTCCTCAAAAAATAACCTAGACTGTTCTTGTCACTTGCTTTGTCCAAAAGAATATGATAGAAGTGAAGTTATGACTTCCAAGCTTCTATCTTGGTTCTTTGAGAATGCATCGCTGAAACTGACATGTAAGACAGCCAGTTTAGCTCACTGAGGATGAGAGGCCACAGGAGAAGCAAGAGCTGCCAGATATGTGCCTGAGGCCATCTTGAACCTCCAATTATAAGCCCAGGCAAAACCAGTAGCACCCAGCTGACACACAGAATTTGAGAAATAGTAAATGGTTGTTGGTTTAAACCACTAAGTTTTGGTGTGGTTTATTACACAGAAATATACAGCTCAAATTTTTTCCTTTTATTCTTGCCAGCATAGTAGAAAGTACTAGATAATTTAGGAAAAGGTAGTGAACTAAGGAGAACAGACAGTGATTAAGTTCTATGAAGATGGATCATACAGCTTTACTTCACCAACAGGAAAGGGGAAAAATATCACTGAAGATTAGAAAAGATTAGTGACTCCAGGTAAGGGAGGTAACCAGTAAATTGTGGGGGAGCAGCTCTGTCATGGCACCTTGGTGACCTTACACATATCCAAAGAGGCCAGGTTTGGTTGTCAGCTTGCCTTAGGTCTGGCGGATCCTTTGGAATATGAGAACCTGAACGCTTGTGAGGAGGGGTTACCAGGACATTTGTCACTTGCTTTCCTATCTGTCAGGAAGACTGACATGAGGCAGTTTATCATTGCCTCCCAGGTTCCGATGAGGTGTGAGGCTTTCTGCCTCACTCCCCTTTAGACAGAAATGTAGGCTATAAAACCACAGTTGCAATCTAGAATTCTGCGCTTGGCAATAGAGAGTATTTCAACTTGTTTTGTAACCCTCTGGCCCTTTAGTTTCCGTGCCATGCCTTTTGGGCTGTGAAACAAGCACCTTTGGCTACTCTCCTCTAAGTCAGTAATAAACTCTCTAAAGCTAAAAAGGGCTCATTGTCTCTACTGGCCAATTCTGGCAGGCCTTTGCTGTGACCTTGCTTGCTGTCTGCTTGACACAGGTAGATAATGACATTAAAAAAACACAAAAAACAGAAAAACAAACTTGTCATAAAGAATTAAAAACAAACCATAATTTTGTAGTTATAGGAATAAAAATTTGACACATTTTCTATTTCTCACCCTAGTCTCATCTTCAGTAATGAATACACGGATTATCAATGCTTCAATTATTTGTTAGCCATGCTCCTACCCTTTACAAGTTCATCTGTATCACCAATAAGTGCATCTCAGTAAATACAAAACCTATAAATACTTTGAAAAGATAGTCTGGGTTGGCTCAGAAGAAACGGTACAGCAAATATTTAAAACTTTAACTCACATGTCAGTGAACGTATAGAGCATAAATTGTTTGAAGTTATTGAAATATTTAAGACAAAAGTCATGAATTCTCTTTTTTCTTGTCATTGTTAACTGTTCATAAAGAAAAAAAGTCAGAAAAATAAGTCAGTAATCCTGGAAATTTTATTTTATTGTTATGTAAGTAGTTTTCCAAATAAACAAAATTTAGGTGGGATGGATATTTTCTCTACAAAAGAAACGGATTTTCAAAGTACATAAATTTACCTCTGATATTAAAGTTGTTAGGGAAGCACATAGAAATTAGGGAAACTTTTAGTGAAAATCCTTACTACAAAAATACTTACAAAAATCAACGTATTTTCTTCTTTCATTCTCCCCACTACCTGTGAGTGTGAAGAGTCCTTAAATGTGAATGTAAAACATTGGACATCAGAAGGAATAAGAAGAAGAAAAGCAAAGGATTTGGTTTATAAATAGAGTAACAGAGGCTCTGAGTAATCAAAGATGACCTGTGAACACATCCTGTGTTCAAAACCTAAGCAAGGATTCTGCCCACTCAGGTCAGATAGAGAGCTACTTTTGCTTCAAGTAAATAGCAAGCTAAATGAGCCTGTTTTTATTGAGAGGATATTTGAGCATGTGAAATGTAAACAATGAAAGTGGTCTAGCCAAGCTAGTTTCTACCTTGTGCAGACACCATTTATTCTTCCACACGTAAAAATTTTTAACTTTGTGCAGGCCAGTATGGGGATGGGGTGCTCATCCATGAATAAAAATGTAATAATTCAGGGAGCCTGGGTGGCTCAGTCAGTTAAATGTCCAACTTTGGCTTAGGTCATGATCTCACAGTTCATGAATTTAGGTCACGCATCAGGCTGTTAGTGCAGAGCCCACTTCTGATCCTCCGTCTCCTTCTCTCTCTTCCCCCCCCCATCCTGTTCTCTTTCTCTCTCTCTCTCTCTCTCTCTCTCTCTCTCTCTCTCAAAAATAAACATTTTTTAAACGTAACAATTCAACTTACATTCACTGAGTGCCAACCACAAGCCAGGCATTATAATTATCCCATGTGTTGCCTTGGTTGCAGCTTTCCCTACTTTAATCCACTTCTCTTCCTAAAATTATTCCAAGGCTGCCCAGTGCTTCCAGAATGAAACACAAACACCTGAACCCGGGGCAAACAGCTCAGTCTTTGCCAGCCTCTCTGGGACCCTCCCTGCCAGGCTTCCTTCCTATCTTGAATCCCAGCCCCAGACAGACTTGCAGTTTCTGGGAGGTGCCCTGACTTCCACAACTTTGCACAAGCTGTTGCCTCTTTCTAACCCTACCCCTTCTGTCTCCCAAGGAGTAAATGTTCTTTCTTATTTCAGGGCATAATCTGCATATGACTATGCTGGCACTGATTTCACAGTGAACTTGCTCCCTCCCTAATCCTTGTGATTCTAATGCTTAGCCAGGGATAACAGTCAAAAATGATTATTGGATGGATAGTGAACATTAAGAAACATGTGTATGAGTGCAAGCTGAGTGTGATCTCAGTATGAGCCAAGACAGTGGAAATATTTGTTACAGCGAAGATCAGACTAATTCTTCAGAGGAAGAGTATGCTTTTAAAAATGACATGGAGGGGCGCCTGGGTGGCTTAGTCGGTTAAGCGTCCGACTTTTGCTTAGGTCATGATCTTGCGGTTCGTGGGTTCAAGACCCGCGTCAGGCTCTGTACTGACTGCCAGCTCAGAGCCTGGAGCCTGTTTCAGAGTCTGTCACTCTCTCTCTCTCTGACCCTCCCCTGCTCACGCTGTCTCTCTCTCTCTCTCTCTCTAGAAATAAATAAAACATTTAAAAAAAAAAAGAAAAAAAAAGATAAAAATGGCATGGAGCAGGGCACCTGGGTGGCTCAGTCAGTTTAGCATCTGACTTTGGCTCAGTTCATGGTCTTACAGCTTGTGAGTTCAAGCCCTACATCAGGCTCTATGCTGATCCCTCAGAGCCTGGAGCCTGCTTTGGATTCTGTGTCTCCTCCTTTCTCTGCCCCTCCCTGGATTCTGTGTCTCCTCCTTTCTCTGCCCCTCCCTCACTCACACTGTCTCTCCCTCTGTCTCAAAAATAAATAATAAAACATTTAAAATAATTTTTTAATGGCATGGAGGTATAATTTTTCAAAAGCTAATTATACTGATGGCTATGGATGCTAGCTCTCTCATGCATGGTTCACAGGAGTCCAGAGACTAGTTCTTATTTCTAAGTAAGAAAGGCTCTATATCGGACTATAAGACGTAAAAGAAGACTAAAGTAAAGCTTAGTTTTCATGATTCATCTAAAACCTTAGCATCTACTTTTTACCCCTGATACTGGACTTGGAAAAAAAAAATGTTTAACATGGCTTTATTTTTTTTTTATTTTTTTGGCTTTATTATTTTTAAAAAATTTTTATAGTATTTATTTTATTTTTGAGACAGAGAGAGACAGAGCATGAGCAGGAGAGGAGCAGAGAGAGAGGGAGACACAGAATCTGAAACAGGCTCCAGGCTCTGAGCTGCCAGCACAGAACCTGATGCGGGGCTCAAACACATGAACTGTGAGATCATGACCTGAGCTGAAGTCAGATGCTTAACTGACCGAGCCACCCAGGTGCCCCAACATGGCTTTAAAAAATTATACTGGCAGGGCACCTGGGTGGCTCAGTTGGTTAAGCGACTGACTCTTGATTGCTAGTCAGGTCAGGATCTCACAGTTCATAAGATCAACCTCCATGTTGGGCTCTGTGCTGACAGCGTGGAGCTGCTTGGGATTCTCTCTCCCTCTCTCTGCCCATCCCCTGCTCACCCTCTCTCTCTTTCTCTCAAAAAAAAAAAAAAAACCCTTAAAAAATTTTACTGGCAAAAATGGATCTAAAGCTTCTGGGATGATAATGAATGCATGAGACTTTCTTTGGAAGGGCAAAATTTGACTAGTGTTCTAAGAGTCAATAGGAATCTAGGAACAACTTTAAAGGGTCAGTAAGGAGGAAAGGTGAAAGAATCCCAATATTATGGAAATAATATTGGAGTTGGAATCATAAGATCTGAAATAAAGTCTGCTTACTCTTTTCTAATACTGGCATGGGCTAGTCATAACTTCTCTATGGTTGCCTCCACATCTGTAAAGAAGTTAATAAAGCATCTCTGAGACTTCCAGTTAATATGGTAGATTAAACCAACATTGGAGATCTACTCATTCCACAAAGTTTTAAATGTTTTAACATCGGTTTTAACGTGTGTGAAAGGGAGATCTCTAAATAATGAAATAAAGAGGAAATAAGTCAAGATGGGAAGGAAGAGCTAGAGCTAAAAACAGGCACAGAGGCATTAGAACAAGATATATAGCTACAGAGCTGGAGATCATAATCACGGGAAGAAAGTGATTTATATCATCCATATATACGGCCCTATGCATGTAGAGTATTAGAACAGAGGTCTGAGCCCTGCTAGCCTGAGAGATCCCAAAATGGCCTTTCAGCCATCTAATAGGGCTCAGAAAATCCCAACATCTGATCCAAGGATAGGCATGGAAAAAAGTCAGTTGCATATTAAGGATCATTGTTTGGTAGGAGGATTATATATCAATTAAACGCCATTAAATTAAATATATATATTCAAATTTAAGAGTAACCATTTAAAGAACAAAAATAATATGTTAACCTTCTTCTTGTCTAGTAGATCAATAACAACAAAGAAAATGCATGGTGACTTAAATGAAATAAATGCTATGTAAATGCTTATTGTTAGGTACAATTATCAATCCAGGTTCAGGTTTTACCAGTGACCTTTAAGATAAACTAACTGGATGACTGTTCCAAAAGCATTTGGAAAGTTCAGTGCTTAGCTTGTATAACTGGCCCTCATCTAATGATATCCCTTTCTCCCAACAGACTCAAGAACGGCAGCTTCCTGACAAGATGAAGCACCCATATCATTTAAAATTTCTGGACTTGTTTATTTCTCACCATCTGTTTAGTGTTATTGGACTTAAGTTGGGCGAAAAAAAGGATAATGATGGATTGGCTTCCAATTTATTTTGTTCTTTGTTCCATCTCTTCAGGAATTCATTTTGAATCTGCTTTACAATGTAAACATCATGTTAAAAATACAAAGCAAAACTGAATCAAAAGAAAATTTTTCTGTCATTAAATAATATTTGGGGTGACAATACTATTTTAAAAAAGATTTTGGTACTGCTTCTAGAACATAGCATTTTAAAGCCTGACAGGACCATCGAAACTGTCTAGTTCAGTGAGTTTCTGGTGCTGCTCTGAAGAGTCTTAGGCATTTGGGGAACCTTTGAGGCCATAACAGGGAGAAGGGAGGAGCAGGAGAGCCTTCATGTACCCTAGCATAGTTTCTTCAATTTGCTTGGGCTTCAACTGGGCTTCTGTGTGAGATTTCATTTGAAAATACTGCCACAGCAGGGCGCCTGGGTGGCTTAGTCGGTTAAGCGTCCGACTTTCGCTTAGGTCATGGTCTTACGGTTCGTGGGTTCGAGCCCCGCGTCGGGCTCTGTGCTGACTGCCAGCTCGGAGCCTGGAGCCTGTTTCAGTCTGTGACTCCCTCTCACTCTGATCCTCCCCTGCTCACGCTGTCTCTCTCTCTCTCTCCTAGAAATAAATTTAAAAAAAAAAACATAAAAAAAAAAAGAAATTAAGAGAAAAAACAATGCCAAAATGACTTAGCGTGCTTATATGTTAAAAAGGTTGCATAGAAAAAAAAGATGTAAATTAAGTACAATGAAACAATAAAGAATGTGGAAGAAAAATGGCTTTATCAATAATTAACTGTATAGATTTCTCTGGGTCTCAGTTTCTTCATCTGTAGACAAGGAGATTAAAAAAAATCTATAAAATTCTTCCTAGCCACAAAATTTTCTGTGGCTACCACAGGATTTGACCCCAAATTAAGGGAGATTATATTTAAAATACATTTGCTTAGTAGCTAAGAAACAAGATGTGCTCTTCTTTTTGCGATTTAATTTTCCTTAAATGAACACAAATAGCACCATTAATAAAATAATTGACATAAGATTTGTCAACCAATGAGGAAACTATTGATAAAACTAATAACTAGAAAAAAATTACTCATTATTTCTGAACCTGGCTAATATCTTGGGTGTTTATATTATGGTAATGTCCTCAGAAAAATTACAACAATTAGGAACAAAGCAGATTTAAGATATTTGTTTTCTTTGTAAAAAAACAAAACAAAATGTTAGATATAAGAATATCAAAGCATAGTCTACAAGTGGCTAATGGAATAAGAAGGAGTTCTGGGAATTCACGAAAAGATTTCAGAGGGAATAGATGGCATGCAAACCAGAGCTTATGAAATCAGTGGCAAGTCTGAACTGACTCAATTCTAAAGACATAATCCTGGAAGCAAAGGAGTAACTGTTGAACCATATTGCTGTAGCCTACAAGCATTGTTGCAAAAGGAAGTAGGCATTTTTCAGAACCTCATGACGTTATAGTCATTTCTGGAAACCAGAAGTCTTAGAAATATGAGTAGAGCTAAAGAAATCTAAGAGGTAATAAAGTGATGAAACCCTGGAACATACAAAGAAAGAATATGGGAACAACTAAGTTCAGAGAGCCTGGAAAAGCAATACGCAAAAAAAGAAAGGAGTCTAGGACTGTCAGCATATTAATGGCAACTAAGAAAAAAATTACTGGGGATAATATAAAAGAAAAATTCAGTTTGATGACTGGTGAAACAGATTTACAATAAGTTTTGCTGAAACTAAAAAATATACAAATTATCTAATTCTCTTTGGCAAGTATTCTGTTATGGGAATTCAAAGTTCTCTTGGTTTTTCTTTTATTTTGTCTGCTATTTCCCAGAGTAAAAAGTAAATATAAACTAAAGGTAGACTCAAAGAACTAGATCAAGTCTCAAAATATTATCTGATCATTTACTACAAGGTACCATCCCAAAATAGAACTGATTTTACTGCAAGGCTATTTTTCCGAGTTCTAAGGACAGAGATTCTATACCCATCTTTGGAAAACAATTCCAATATCACATGACTGTACTGTCAACATTATCTTCATCTCATCAGATGTGCTTTGGTTATAGATTAAGACAGATTACTTAGGCAATCTTTCTGGTATTCTTAAGTGGAGGAGTCTAAATATCTTTTAATCTTGACAACTCCATTTTCTGGGAGCACAAATCATGAATATACAGCTAAAAATGGTCAAAAAGTGAATTCAGCCCCGTAATCATGATTCAAGTCATGAAATAAGAATCTGGCCAGCACTTCCAGAACTCTCCTTGTTCACCTTACCAGCCGCTCCCCTTCCCACCTCCCCAAAGATAACCACTAACATGATTTCAAACACTTTGGTTTAGATATGTCTGTTTTTGAAATTTGCAAGCATGGTTAAACCGAATGTTCTCTCTTTTTTAGTAGCTTTTTAAATTGAGATATACCTCATACAACATAAAGTTCACCTCTTTAAAGTGTACATTTTACTGTAGTCTCTGTTGTACAACCATTACGATATGGTTTTTGCTATAGTCTCTGTTTTTACTATGGTCTCTGTTGTGCAGTCATTACCACTATCTAATTCCAGAATATCTCTGTCTCCTACTTTACCTCACAAACACCTTGTACCTATTAGCAGTTAGTCCCAATTCGTATGTTCTCTTTTGCTTTTGGCTTCTTTTTCTTAACATTATGCTTGGGAGATTCATGTGCTATGATCAGTAGCGAATATTTTTTTTGTATAGAGCCTAAAGAGTAAAGTACAGGTTTTTCTAATTAATTATGACTCCATGCACAAAACTAAAGCTTTAGACCCTGGTTGCACAGTAGTATCAACCAGGAGAGTTAAGAAACACTGATAAATCAGTGGAATGGTCCCATTCCAGATAAATAAATTATAACCTGGGGTTTGGAAGGGGTAAGCCAGGGCTTTAGTAGTTTTAAAAATTCTTGAGATAATTGTATCGTGTAACCAGAACTAAGAACTACTATAAACAACTAATCAGTAAAAGACTTAGCCTGACCAGAAGAAGGCTCTAAGTAAAACAAAGTCTCTTAGACCCTCAGGCATACTGTATTAGATTTTTGAGACTGTGAGTATCTGCATTTTGACAAGTGACCCATGTGCTTGTTATAAGGCAGTTTCAGAAATACTGTAGGAAACCAATAATTATTTCTGAAACAAAAATAAATGACTTCATCAACAGAGGTTTCTATTGCTTTTAAATAAGAAAACACAAATGGTAGTTTCAAACATTTTTAATACATTAAACTATTGTAATGTATGATTTAATTAGAGTGATGAGAGGAAAAATGTATTACATCTGCCTCATTTCTTTAATTTGATATCAGTCCAAAGTGAAAGCCTATTGGGAAGTAGCCTTTTCCACCTCCTGCTCTGAGGTTAACACAGGAAACAGGTCTACTTTTTTTAGACATCAATCCAGTCTCAATGTTGTCAACAGACTCTGAAATTCGCAATTTGCTTTTCATTCCTAGGAGACAATATACAAAGAATCTTCTTCGCAACACCAGATAAACACATTGGGAAATTTTTAAAATGCAATTGCCAAGAAAAATGGCAAACAAAATGGAAAAGGAAAAAAAAAATTCAGAAAAGGAAGAGACACCCCAGTCTGAAAAAGACTTGATTATATAATGTAGTATAAGAGTAACAACTTTACACATTGATAAGTAAGAACATTTTATTAGACACTAAAAGTTGGCATTGGGCCCTTATAATGTATTTCTATCATCTGGTCCTGCTGGAGATAGTTTACATAAAACCAAGGCAAAAGTAGTGCTTTATTTAGGGCTCTGTACATCCTCAGCCCCTAATAATGTGTCATTCTCATCACTGAAAGATATCTTCCCTTATTGAAGTGTTCTCTTGATATACTGTGTAAGTATGAATATGACATAGTAATTTTTCACCTTACCAATTGGTCACTAACAGTAAGCTAGGTTCTGTTATTTAGTACATTAATTCAATATACTGGATGGTGTTTAGCTGTTTAAACATATTAGCATTTCTAAAATAAATTTTTAATTTTAGGATAGTTTAGATGCACAGAAATACTGTAAAAGTAGCTCAGAGAATATCCTCCACATCTAGTTTCCCTTATTATAACATCTTTTATTAGTATGGTACATTTATTATAGCTAATGAGCCAGTTTTGATACATAATCATTAACTAGAATTCAGAATCCATACTTTGTTCTGATTTCCTTCTCTTTACCAAATGTCCTTTTCATGTCTCAAGATGCCATCCAGGACACCATGTTACCATGTAGTTGTCATATCACCTTACACTCCAGGCTGTGACTCTTCTTCAGATTGTACTTCAGCTAGGTAAGTTTTAGAGTGTCACATACTATTAAGCTTTGAAAGATAGTTTATTCTTAGATTCAATTAATACATTAGAAAAATTTGACCTAAAGCAATCCTAAAAGGAAAAAAGAAATCTTTCAGAGATGGTTCAGACTATTAGAATCGATTCAAATAGACTTGAATGATTGGTCCTAGTGTATATGGAGGTATAGTACAAGATAGACTAATTATGACTAATAGAATTATCATTTCTAAAACTTGGAACTTTACAGATTAATAGGAAATGAAATTGTTTACATTGCTCTGGGTTCCAATCTTTGCTATTGCTTTTACATAGCCATAAAGTTCATTTTATCTTGAGTCCTGTTTTTTAATTTTTCACTCTTAATAAACTTGTTTATGTGTTGAAGTAAAATGTATACTTAACATTTTTAAAAGCAGTATAGGGCACATTCTTTCATATTAAGATGTTCACATTTGTCTAAATACTCCCCATTGTTCGATATCTGGTTTGTTTCCCTTTTTTATACTACTACTATTATCATCTTTGCACAAGAACAATTTAAAGTTGAACCGATTTGCATTTTCTCCGGCAATGTATATAAATGCAAGCTATTCTGCACAATACCAACACTGAGTTCTATCTTTCATATATTCTCAACTCTAACTAGTATGAAATGTTGCTATAAAGTTACTTCTCTATATACTGTATTATTGGAGCAAGGTTATTCATTTTTCCATGTCTTCATGTAAAAACTGTCCCTTCTTTTTCAAATGGGAATTTAAATGTGAACCTTACAGAGAAATTAGATGGAGAAAATTGTATATACTAATATCTTCTTAGGGAGAGCTGTCCTTTTTGGAAAATGGGAGTTTATAGTCAAGGGCAAATATAAGAAGATCTCTTTTTGAGACTAGGGATAATTTTGCTGATTAAAAAAGAAGGGGGACGGGGCGCCTGGGTGGCTTAGTCGGTTAAGCGTCCGACTTTCGCTTAGGTCATGATCTTGTGGTTCGTGGGTTCGAGCCCTGCGTCGGGCTCTGTGCTGACTGCCAGCTCAGAGCCTGGAGCCTGTTTCAGTCTGTGACTCCCTCTCTCTCTGACCCTCCCTGCTCACGCTGTCTCTCTCTCTCTCCTAGAAATAAATAAAACATTAAAAAAAATTAAAAAAAAAAGAAGGGGGATGGTGGGGGTTCCTGGATGGCTCAGTTGGGTAAGTGTTCAACTTGAGCTCAGATCATAATCTAGTGGTTCCTGAGTTCGAGCACCACATCAAGCTCTCTGCTGTCAGCACAGAGCCCCTTTGGATCTTCAGTCTCCCTCTCTCTTTGCCCCTACCCCGCTCTTCCATGCTCTCTCACAAAAATGAACATTAAAAAAAAAAAGGATGGGGGATGAGAGAGGAAAAGCAAGAAAGAAGGGTGTAATGAGAAAATAATGAAAGGTCAGCACTCCACATTTTGATATCTGCCCTCTAACTTACTCAGATCTTAAATATTTTTAAAAACTCATAAGTATGTAGTATGAATAGGTAGATCAGTTGTAAACATTAAGATTGAAAAAGTAAAGGGTGAGAAGAAGAAAGAAAAAAATAGTTTACCAATAAAATACAGAAGGCAGAGAGAGGCAAAAGTGTGTGTGTAGGGTGCACAATAAAATTCTCAGAAGTCTTTTTTATTTTTTAAGTAATATCCACTCCCAATACAGGGCTTGAACCCACAACCCTGAGATTAAGAGTTGCATACTCCACTCACTGAGCCAGTCAGGTGCCCTGCTCAGAGTATTTGTTTGTTTGTTTGTTTGAAGTTTATTTATTTATTTTGAGAGAGAGTGAGAGAGAGAAGCTGAGAGAAAGGGAGAGAGGGAATTCCAAGTGGACTCCGCTCTGACAGCACAGAGCCTGATGCAGGGCTCAAATTCATGAACCGCGAGATCATGAGATCATCACCTGAGCCAAAACCAAGAGTTAGATGCTTTACCAACTGAGCCACCCAGACACCCTAAAAGTGTTTTTGAGATCAGAGCTACTGTGTTTAAGATTTGGGTCAGGTTTAACCTGAGTTTAGGGTACCCTGACTGCTGCTTGGATTTTACATATTCATACTATTAAAATAGTAACCTTTTGGGGCACCTGGGTGGCTCAGTTGGTTAACCATCTGCCCCTCTCCTGATGGCTCTATCTCAAAATACATAAACTTAAAAAAAAAAAAAAAGTAAAATAGTAATACTAGGCTTAAATAGTGTGCCACATTTAGTTCTTCCAGTCATCTCAAAATATTTTTATTTTTGTAGTATGAAAAATATTTTGTGCTTCCTCTCTTTTTTATTTTTATTTTTATTAATTAATTTGTTTGTTTTGAAAGAGAGAGTACAGGGGAAGGACAGAGGGAGAGAGAGAATCTTAAGCATGCTCCACGCTCAGCAAGAGCCTGATGTGGGGTTTGGGCCCACAACTGTGGGATCATGGGCTGAGGTGAAATCAAGACTCAGACACATAACCGACTGAGCCAACCGGCTCCCCCTTCCTCTTTTTTTTAATATCCACTAATTTATCTCCCACTCACGAAAGGGGTACATATGTTATTCTGTTTCCTTTGGGTTTTATATTTTATATTCTGGTTTCTTGCAGCTTTATAACTTATATGCTTGTTTTGAACTCACTGTAATTTATGGATATGGCTGTGATGACAACAATCTAAGTTAATTCTTTTTCATATCAGTGAAAAAAAGTTATTTAACTCTCTCGTATTACTTTTGGTTTATACTAAGTGATTTTAAAGGTTTGAATCCATAATTGGCCAGTGTTTGAAACCCCCATGTTATACACATCATTCACTAAAGCTTTTGTAATCCCCTTTAAGTCTAGCCTAATCATTATAATCTTTTTTAAAAATATTTTTATTTATTTCTAAGAGAGAGAGAGAGAGAGAGAGAGAGAGAGAGAGACAGCGTGAGCAGGGGAGGGTCAGAGAGAGAGGGAGTCACAGACTGAAACAGGCTCCAGGCTCTGAGCTGGCAGTCAGCACAGAGCCCGACGCGGGGCTCGAACCCACGAATCGCGAGACCACGACCTAAGCGAAAGTCGGACGCTTAACTGACTAAGGCACCCAGGCGCCCCGACTAATCATGATAATCTTTTAAGAAGTTTTTCAGAGACTTTTGAAAGAACAAGTTGACATGTTTGCCCCCTTTCAAATGAGTTTCACCATTGCTCATAATCCGTAAGGGATTTATGTTGGTGACAAGGATCATAAAATTTAGAGTTGGAAAGTATAGTAGAGAAGACCTCATTCAACTTTGTGATTTAAAGGTGAGAAAACAGAGGCCAAGAGAACTTCAATTACCTTCCCAAAGTCACAGCTAATTAAAAGCAGAGCTGGAACTCTGACTCATGTCTCTGACCTTCTCAAAACATACAATAATAAAAAAGAAACTGCATTTAACTTTCACTATCCTTTTACTTTAAATCTCCTTACCTTCATATTTATGCTAACCCACACTAAAATAATCTCACCTTCCATTTTGAGGACTTTAAACCAGCAGGTCAAAACCTTAAGAGGATAAGAGTGGAAGTTTGCCCCCTGCAGGTCAAAAGAAGAAATCTTTTAGGTTTTTCCAGGGTAACGCTCTGATGACCCTTACTTACAAAGCAAAAATGTGTTTTAAAACACTTCTTTGGGAGAGTAGCTCTCAAGATGGCATAGGAAAACTTTTATCATGGGGATGCTACTTTCATTCTCATCACTGTTAGTGTGACAAGTTTCTACAGTATTTCTCTTCCAATAGTATATCGTGCTAGGATAGAACACTGAACAGTATGAACCCATAATTAGAAGGCCATGAAAACATTTCTTAGCAACTGAGAACATATGTCTTTTTCCATTGGAATTCCCTAATCACTGCTAAGAAATATCTGAGTGGGCAACAATATCCTATAATGATTTTGGGATAACTGGATAGCCATCTGGAAAAAGTTCTTTTAGAATTTTGTATCTTTTACTAAAATAAGTCCCTAATGAATTAATATTTAAATGTGAAAGATGAACAAAACTGTAAAATTACTAGAAGTCTGTACATGTGATTGTAACATAATCTTGGAGTAGGGAAGAGCTTTGTAAGCTTAACACCAAAGGAAGAAGATCAAAGGAAAATACATTTTACAAACATTAAAAATATTTTTTTAAATGGGGCACCTGGGTGACCCAGTTGGTTGAGCATCCAACTCTTGATTTAGGCTCAGGTCATGATCTCACAGTTTGTGGGAACATGCCCCGGGTCAGACTCAGCACTGACAGTGTGGAGCCTGCTTGGGATTTTTTCTCCCTCTCTCTCTGTCCATTCCCGTGTTCATGCATGCTCGCTCTCAAAAGAAATAAACATTTTAAAAATATATAAAGAAAATCACTGTTCTTACTTAAAGATTATTTAAGAGGAGATTGCATTTTCCAACAAATTAGTCAAACAAAATTTTACTAATAATATACACTGTCAACAATGGCTATGGAAATGACACTTTAATTTGCAGAGCCTTTTGAAAGAACAATTTGGCAAAAATACATGACAAATGCTAAAATGTCCACCTGTGGACTCGATATCTATCTCTAAGAATTGATCCGAAGGATATAATCATGAATAAGAGATAAGATTCAGTACAAATACATTTTTTATAGCCTTACTTATCACAGTACCCAAACTGAATTGAACTGATATGATATGGGTTAAATAAGTTATAGTAGGTTATTGCGCTGGGATAATATGATGCTTCTGCAATTCTTTTACTCAACTCTATTTAATGGTATTGGGGAAAATGCTTAATATATTACTTTACTTGAAGGAAGTAGGTTATATGGCAGTGTGTTTAGTATGAACTCACTTATTGATTAGATAAAACATATATACATCCAATGTATACAGAAGGGGCCTTAGAAAACTGTATACCAAATATTAATAATGGTTACTTTTGTCTGTGGGGTGGGGGAAAGAGATTAAGAGTTTACCCTAAAAATGTTCTTGAAGAATGATGGAAACAATTAAAAGGTGAATGCATTATAAGACAAAAGAGAACAAAACAAAAAAACCCTCCCAGGACGGAAATGTGAATACAGAAGAGAAAAGGAGATCCACAGTTAGAGATAACAAGAATGGGGTCTGGCTACGAGGAGAGAAATACAAGTACTGAGGAAGAACAGAGGTGCCAGAACACTCAGTAAAATTTGTCAAGGACACACTAAGGTGTGAAGTAGGAGCTGGTACCACATGATCTAGGAATCTGGAAGTGAGGCCGCAAAACAGCTCAGGCACATTAGCATGCTTGCTGCTTGCACAACATGGTCTCTGTTATCCCAGGAGTCAATCTAAAACACTTTAAAAATTCTCTAGTTCATTTTAGTTTTTAAAAAATATTCTCTCATTTAAATGAAGATCTAAGCTGTCTAAAAAGCTCCATTTAAACATATTGCTAAAAGGTCACAGATGAAAACTCATTTAAAAATAACGAAGAAACTGGAATTTTTAGAATGGCTCATTAAAAAGTATTTTAATGGGCACCTGGGTGGCTCAGTAGATTAAGAGTCTGACTTTGGCGCAGGTCATGATCTCACGGTCCAGGGGTTCGAGCCCCACGTCGGGTTCTGTGCTGACAGCTCAGAGCCTGGAGCTGCTTCAGATTCTGTGTGTGTGTCTCTCTCTCTGCCACCTCCCCCACTCACGTTATGTCTCTGTCTCTCAAAATTAAATAAAGACATAAAAAATTTTTAAAAAGTATTTCAAAATGTTTGAAGGTATGTCATAATGTTTTACATATAGAAGATAGAGCTAACCAAAATCTATTTGATTTTCACCTATTTTTTAATTATTTGTTAAAAACATGTATTTATTTGGGGCGCCTAGGTGGCTCCATTGGTTAAGCGTCTGATCAGGTCATGATCTCACAGTTCATGGGTTTGAGCCCCCTCACAGGTTCCATGCTGACAGCTAGGAGCCTGAAGCCTGCTTTGGATTCTGTGTCTCCCTCTCTCTGCCCCTCCCCTGCTCATGCTCCGTCTTTCTCTTTCTTTCTCAAAAATAAGCATTAAAAGAGAAAATCCAAAAAACACATTTATTTATTTAGTAATCTCTATATCCAGTGCAGGGCTCAAACTCACAACCATGGACCATGAGCTCAAGAATCCTATGCTCCAATAACTGAGACAGCTAGGCACCTCTGATTCTCACCGTCTCATGAATAATTTGCTCCTAGTTTACTTTCTACTCTATCAAAATAGACTGATATTCTGCCATGTGTAGAATTTGTGTATTTGTGTTTGTCATTTGAATACTCATTAGCTTCTAGGGAATTGATATTCAGACTTTGATCAGATGACCCAAGATATGCATATTTATTTCTCTCTCTATATATGTCCTACAAAACTAGTATATGTAAATTATATAACATTTTTAATTTTTTAAATTTTTTTCAATGTTTTTATTTATTTCTGAGAGAGAGAGAGGGAGACAGTGTGAGCAGGGGAGGGTCACAGAGAGGGAGACACAGAATCTGAAGCAGGCTCCAGTCTCTGAGCTAGCTGTCAGCACAGAGCCCAGCATGGGGCTCAAACCCACAAACCGTGATATCATGACCTGAGCCGAAGTCAGACGCTTAACCGACTGAGCCACCCAGGCGCCCCCATATAACATTTTTTAAAAAGTTAAAATTACAAAAAAAAAAAAAAGGCAGTAGAAATTTTAATATATTCCTCTTGCAGTACATAGTACCTTCCTGTCTGTGAATCTTCCCTTCTTCAGAGACCACTGGCTGTCATTAGGGTATCTCAAGGCATGCTGCCAGACTAACTCTCTAAATAGCTTGTACCTTGGGCAAAACACTTAGCCTCTGTGTCTCAGTTTATTTGTACTATTATTTGTCATTTCTTTTATTATCTTCATTTTAATTTATTTGTAAAATGAAGGTAATAATAGAGTCTGTCTCATAGAAGTACCATGAAGATTAAGTGAGCCATTGCCTATAAATTGCTCCTCATGTGTGGCATGAAGAAGTGGTCTTTAATGGTAGATAAGATCTGTGATCGATACTTTGCGAGGCATGATCCCTCTTTAGATGATGGCTGAATTAAAGTTGATTACTGGTATTTTAGCAATTCAAGTTGTTTCATGTAAAATAATACATGGAAATGTGTTCTTTTTTTATTCATCCTTATCTCTCTGCTCCTTTCCGACATTATCTCCTCAGCCTGGAGCTAAGTGCATGATTTTTCATATTTTTGCAAAGTTGCAAACTGTGCATTTTCCCTGAACATGTGGATTCAATTGCCCCAAGGATGGATAGCAATTACTTTGTATTAAAAATATCATATCTCTATATCATATCTTTTCATAGTCTATTTACATTATAGCAGTAATGATCAATTCTGGCTGCACATTATAATCATATGAGAAGCTTTAAAAATGAGCATACCCAGGACCCAATTCCAGAGCCTCTGATTTACTGCCTGAAGCTTCCCCAAATGATACTACAGTGTAGCCAGGGATTGAAGAACATTGAGCAAGGGAAAAATCACCACTTTATGTCAATGATTCTCCGTCTTAGCTATATACTCCAGTCACCTGGGGGAGCTCTTAACAGTACCAGTGCCCAGCGCCTTAACCTCAGACTAAATAAATAAATATCTATGGATGTGGTCAGGACACTAACAGTCATAAAAGGCCCCCAGTTGATTCTTATTTGAAGCCAAGGCTGAGAACTATTGCTCTATGTAAACAAAATAGTAAGTAAAGTAGGTAGCAATCACAATAAGAACCTGACATCATGATTTGTAACAGATGAGACAGGTATACTTCAAGGAAGGCTGATTGAAGAGTGTTGTGTTCTACAATCATCGTTGGTCACTCCTGAGTCTCCCTAGCTTGGGCTTGGCTCTGCTCCGAGGCCAGCAAACCCATGTGGGAGAGAGAAGTCCAGCTCTCTTAGAAGTGGTCTACCAGGGTCAGTAACTATTTAAAAGGGTAAAGCGCTACACCAAACCTACTATTATTAATTGTTATCATTATTATCTTAACTGGGTTCTTCTCTCCTCCAGCCATCTTGAGAAGTGAAATACATCTTGCCTAGTACTCTTCCCTCCTATTGCTCTTATCTCCAAAGTAGGCACGCTGACCTTTGTGTTCATGGACGTTATATCTAATCATTATGAGGAGGATCAGGGAGGAAGGGGCACAAAGGAGAATCACTAAAATTGTAAAGTCAGGAAAGAAACAAAAATCTCACAAAATTGGTTTATAATAATGTTCCAAATGCTTATTTCCCTAGATATATGCATGCAGCTGAGTTAGGTTATCATAACACATATTTAATTTAAACCTCAAAGTCACCTTAAGAATACATTTTACAGATAAATAGATTTAAGAGAGGTTAAGTGACTTGCCGAAGGTCACATAGGGGGCAAAGTCAGATTAGGAAAAAGAGCTTCTAGTTTTGAGTCTAGTGCTTATTTAACTATACTCCAAGTGCATCCTGGAAGCTGATAGGTACCTCCCCCTTTATCGTTCTTTTATCATGAAAGGGAGAGCCTTTAGCTGGTCCCTGGGGACTGATCTGTTGCTTCCAGAATCTGGAGATGAGGTTAAGTTCTGGTGGGTTAACAAATATCACAAAGTGGGTGATTGTGGTTATTAGATGTCACTATAGGAGAGATGTCTCTCAAATTAGCAAGTTAACATTCAAAAGTTACCACAGGATGCTAACACCAGAAAGCAGGTCAGAAATACAGTTGAGTTGGGGCACCTGGATGGTTCAATTGGTAAAGCATCTGACTTTGGCTTAGGTCATGATCTCACGGCTTGTGGGATCGAGCCCCTGCATCAGGCTCTGTGCTGACAGCTCAGAGCCTGGAGCCTGCTTCAGATTCTGTGTCTCCCTCTCTCTCTGCCCCTCCTCCACTCATGCTCCGTTTCTTTGTCTCAATAATAAATAAAAATGTTAAAAAAAAAAGAATACAATTGAGTAAAAAGAAAGTAGTGTCTAATTCATTAACTTAATTTCTGACTAGAGTATGACAACAGAAGTGAGCAAAAAGCTCATCTTCCTGGTTCATGGTGGGTGTCCAGCATTGTCCCAAAGAGAGGGTGTCTGACTAGCACTGAATCAGAGGGGTCCCATAGCTTCAATTCCAGCCTCAACAAGCAATGTTCCTAGCTTCCCAGAGACTTTCAGACACAGGAGGAAACAATTCTTGGTTCAGTTCATATGAGTATTCTGTTTTTTCTAATAGTCATGTTACAAATATAACTACAAAATCAGCATCTTGGTTTCCACAATTAATTCTCTGTGAATTTGGTTAGCACAAGTTAAGAGTTAATTCCTCTGATGAGGATCTCCTCCTGTTATCCTGACAGGAGTTTGTGCCTGGAAAGCTATGCTCATGGAAACCTTGTCATTTGGTGACTGAAGCATTGCCTCTCTGAGACCCTGGGCTGCTTTCCCTCACTAAATAGAGCCATTTATTGTAGAATAATGGCATGAACTAGCGAGCCAAGGACTGCCCCAAAACTTAAATGTCATTAATGTCTTTGAAAAGTTCCAGAGGGGGGCACCTGGGTGGCTCAGTCGGTTAGGCATCCAACTTTGGCTCAGGTCATGATCTCACAGCTCTTGGGTTCAAGTCCCGCGTCAGGCTCTGTGATGACAGCTAGCTCAGAGCCTGGAGCCTGCTTCAGATTCTGTGGATCGCTCTCTCTCTGACCCTCCCCTGCTCGCATTGTCTCTCTCTGTCTCTCGAAAATAAATAAAAACATTTTAAAAAATTAAAAAGAAAAGAAAAGTTCCAGACGGTGACTCTAATGTTATACTGGTCTGTGCTTTACATAGGAAGGTCATCCTTTGTAAAGTTCGGCCATTTAAGTCAGCATCTTTTAAAAAAATGATACAATACAGATCTCTGTTATAAAAATTTGGAAGGGTTTGTGAGATTCCTCTCCTGGGTTACTCCCTTTACCATGCTTTCTGTGGAGACTATGTGCTCTTGTGTAACATGTAGTTTCACCCAATTCTTTTCTCAATTGGGTCAGCTGTTATTCCACAATCTGTTCCAACATCTTCATTTCTAATGTGTGCTGTTTTTTCAAAAACTCCAATCTAAATTATTTAACTCCTTTTAAAACATTTTCATTTGATTTATAAATAGAGTTTTTCTGGTCAGTTCCCACGGTCTGTTCAAAATTTTTTAATCCATTTAAATCTTTTTTCTCATATTAAGGTCATTTGAGGTTAAATAGCATGTTTTTTCCCCTCATAGATCAAAATTATGTGGACTTTTGTGGATCCCAACATAGGAGGGATTTCCCATGGAGATGGGGATGTACCAAGGTCAATTTCTCAGCTGCATGGCCCGTCGTCTCTCTCCTGTTACAAATAAAGGCCCAAAAATAAACCCTTTTTGTGTAACCTTTCTCTATTTGTCAATGAGAAGTCTAGTTGGAAAGATTTTCTGCCTTTATCTCAGTGTTTCCTAGAAGTCTACAGACCTTCCATAGAGAAAGGTCTTTTCCTCTTAAGTCTGCTTGCCACCCATACAAAATGACATTGCTTTACCATTCGCAGTGTAAGTTTTCCCTCTCCTTTATTCCAAATGTTCTTGTCCTGCTCTATTTTACTTCTTTCCAACATTTTCCCCCCTCAGACCGTGGCTCAGTCCTCTTGGAGAGAAACATGTGCTGGATAGTTCTGATATTTTTCAGAGGTTAGAGTACTACAGCACTAGTCAATTCTCTTGCATCCACACAAACACATAGAAGTGGGGTTGTTTTTTATTTTTGCATTCATCCAGAATGTGATGCCCATTCTCAAATCCCGTTTATCTATATTTCCATTCAGGTAGAGTCCTTTCAACAATTTTAGGGCCTATAGCTCACAATGATCTGACAGTAACACCTTCACACTTGCTGCTTCCTACTTCCTTTCTACTGATACTGCCTCTGTCCAGCATTGAGGTAGGCAGGTACCCCTGCTAATATTCTGATACATGTAGGGATTCCATTGCTAGAATTTCTTGAAGATTATTTTTTGAAGAGATAGTGAACCCTTGTCCAGAAAGAGTTATTTATCTTTGGGAAGACTGGGTATAATGTAATGTAAGATAACTACAAACCTCTTTGTAGTCTATAGTTTTAAAAAAGCAGATTGTTCTCAAAGATGCAACACTTCTTTGGTCTCTTGAGAAATGTCTACTTGCTTATTCATTGGGCTTCTTGGAAAACTCACTTATTTAAATGAATCAAGTTTATGTGAGGGATTGGCCTCAATCTGCAAGGACAGAACAGTACCCTAATTAAAACTTAAAGGAATTCCTTACAAAAACTGGAAACATTGCAGATAAACCACATAACAGTAAAATTTTTTTTTACAATCTGAAAACAAAATGAACCTACAAAATCTACATTAAAATGAGACTTCTAGCTTCAAAGGAAAGTATTTATAACAAGATTTTACTAAATATTTAATGGGTACTAATACATGCAAATACCAACTTTGCAAAAAATCTATTTTATAACGTGAGCTAAGCATCTAAGCATCTGCATTAATATTAGTGGTGCTCATAATCTTCATAATACTTTAACAAAAACTAAGCGTTAATAGTACACAGGAGAGTCAAGTAAAATAATACACTTTATTTTAAACAACAGTTCAACACTTAATCTTGTTATTTTGACTTGGAACAAAGACAGTATATGTAACTAGAATGATGATCTGTGCAAAGTTTTCATGTGACCATACTTAAGCAACCTCTAAACCAAAAATTATATTCTTTTAAGTAGAGGATAACCAAATCATATTTTCTAATATATTTAAATTATCCCTATAAACAAACTAGACATTCTCTTTTCTTGTTTTGTTATTGTTATGTTACAGAAAAAGCTTCCTATCCCACTTAATACTTAGAAATATATTTTGGAGCTAGATAAAATCTTAGTGTAAATTCCTGCTCAACTACCTACTAGCTGTAAGATTTTGGGCAAGTTTCTTAACCTTATTAAGCTCATTTCCTCCTCTATACAATGGAGAAAACAGATGTTTCAAAGATTGAGGTAACATGTGTTATGGGCTGAACTGTGCCCCGCCCCCCCCAATTCATTTGTCCTAGCCCCTAGTACTTCAGAATGTGACTGTATTGGAGGCAGTCCTTTTAAAGAGGTAATTCAGTTAAGATGAGGTTATTAGTGAGGGCCCTCACCCATTACGACTTACAAAAAGAGAAAATTAGGACACAGATACAGAGGAAAGATGTAAAGACACAGGGAGAAGATATCCACCTACAAGTGAGGGAGAGAGGCCTCAGGGGAAACTGACTGCCAATACCTTGATTTAGACTTCTAGCCCTCCGATTTGTGAGAAAATAAATTTCTCTTGTTCAAGCCCCCTAATATGTGCTATTTTGTTATGGCAACCCTAGCAAATTAATACAATATGTAAAGAATTCAAAATAGTGCCTGGAATATGGTAGGTAATTAGTAATTTAATTCTATGTTATTTCCCGAGAGCTCTTCTAATATTCAACTCTACACTTAATTTGGCTCTTATAATGTTTGATTTATGGCTAAGCAGTAAAAGAGCAAGACCTTGAGATGGGCTCTCAGCATCCCTGCAGCTTCTTGCCGAGTTTGAGCTCTCTTGGTTTGGTTTTGTTTGTTGAATTCTTTTTCCAGGCCATTTCTCAGGGATGTGTTTCCAGTGAGTAACCTTCAATGATGATATACCTCACTCCAGACAAAGAACAGGCTTGCTTCTGCTCACTGTAAAAGTTGTGAATTGCCCAAGTTAGGTGTTCCTCTCCTGTAACACAACCCATTGTATATGCAGCAATTCATCATGGGCTTTTATGTCACCCCTGTGGGAGCAGGAAAGATAGAGGAACAACATGAAGCTCTGCTTACTACATAACCATTTGTTTCCAAACCAGGAGTCTCATGTCTTCTGCCAGTATTCCATGGAATTTTAATTGTTAGCTTATAAACAAGGCAAAAATCTAAGACCCTGCCAGTTCTTGACAGTTTTGGCTGAGAGAGCCATGGTTTTCTGGAAAATATGAGGGACCCAATGGGCTGGGTTAGAAGAGAGGTCTTCCTGACATCCAACAGTAAATGTTTTCACCCAAGTAGTTGGAAAGGGGAAGGAGAATATAAGTCCCCACTGTCATACTGTACCCTCACTGTTAAATTATGTTTGGAGGATAAGCAGTGAGAAGTAGGATTAAAACAAACCACCCAAATCATGTATTGGTTGTTGCTGACTTACCTCAGGGTGGGAAGAGAAACGATGTCAATATAACAAGGCAGCATGCCCCATGTCTCTAGCCAAGAAGCAATTTGGCTGTGGCTGCTAAGTCAAGGGGTCCTCAAAGCTGAAACAAATGTTGCTAGCAATGAGGAAATAAAACTTTGAGTACACTAAAATTGTAAGTTTGTTGAGCACAAGTTGGGCAGCTGATCAGAACCAAAATTAAATGCAAAGCATTGCTTACTGGGATGGAGCCATTCTCTATCTCTGCACTTCTTGATAATTCCTTCACCCTCTATCTGACCTCAGCTGCTTTAAGGAAAAAGCCAAGTGTGATGGGGAAACTTGGGGAGAAGAAAGTGGCTCTGCTAGATACAGGTGCCCAAGTCCCCAGTCTAGGAGAAATCGGTATTAGGCATAGGGTGGTCAAAGGTACCAAGGCCTGCAGGACACTGAGGAGGTACGGTGTTATATGGAGGGCAAAAAGAAAGATCCCCAGTTTGGGTGCTCCCCAGATACTGGGAAGTGCACAGGTAAGAAGATGACATCAACACTAAAGACAGGGCCAAGAAAGATAAATACCCTCCTTGGATGAAGGGAGGTAACATAATCTCTTGGCAACTGTTAAAGCCCCGGATGTGCCAGTGTTACACTTCTTGGTCCACGTTCCCATAGAGGGAAAAAGTGACTAAAGTCAACACTAAGATTAGAATAAACTGTTATAAAAATATATAACTGGTATTGAGGGGTTACATGCTTATATGACAAATGGTCATAAAGTGTCAGAGGAGATTTTCCCATTCACGGTATTACTGCATCTGGAGAAATGAGACAAACTTCCTGCCATGTACTACCACACCCTAACCCACCCTAACCCTTTGGCAGGTTGGGATTTAGTGCCAGTGCTTCTATGTTCTGATGTCCCAAAAGTTCACTATATAGATGATGTTCTGGTGGTTAAGCCTGTCTCAATGATCGATGGCTCTGATGGTGACTATTATCTTCCTCTACCAGAAGTGGATGATATACCTGAACTAAATTCAGAACTTTGTTTGCCAAGTAGTTTCTCAACATTATTTAGACAGAGTCATAACACTTAATTCCTCTGAGAGCCAAACAAACAAATGTTGTCCCCTTAATAAGACTCTTATTCAGTATTGGAGGCAGTACATAATGCTACAAATGGCAGCTTCTAGATGTGAAAATGTACAAACACAGGAACCAGCATAACCTTGTTTCAATCTGACAGATCTTATACTTCTCTTAATGTCTGAGTAGCCTTGGATTTTGCCATGTATAGCAATAAGGCTGTAACCACTGAGTGACACTACCTATGTGACTTAATCAAATCACATAATGGTGATTCAAATCAGGTTTCACAACAAATCTTTAAGTACAGTGACCTCGCTCTGTTGGGATGTGCTTGTATATGGGGAAAATGGGCCACAGTAGGTCTCTCCATTAGGGATGGGGGATGTGTTTTGGCCATCTATTGCCTTGTGTAATTTTGTCAGTGACACTGAAGACCAACAACTCAGTCAAAGCTTCCTGGCATGGGTCATAATATATGATACATTGATCTTACAGTACATTCAGGTTAATAAAAAGACCCCTCTCCCTTGGAATTTAAAATTGACTAAATTCAAGACCTTGGGGGGCATCACTGAGGTCAATACTACAGACAAGTTTCATCCTGCTGCTCAGAGTCTGACAGCAATCTTAGTTAACTGATATATAAAACTAAATAGATCTGGTATTGACTAAACAACCAGTCAGATTAATCGTACTAGCCAAAAGAGTGGTATTCATACATGAAAATTCAAGTTTGGCCAAGAGTATGTCAGGTTAAGGGGTGAGTACTGGAAGAGGTTATCCAGTATGGGCTCTGAATGACCCTGCATATTTCTGTGTATGCCATGAATGCAAGGACCTGACCTATCTTTACCCAGTACATGTCTCTGGCATGTATTTACACTGAATAACCTTGAGGCATGAGGTAACAACTCCCCTTGGACCTTTAAAGAACAGGATTGTTTCTGTTTATTATAAAAGCAGAAGTCCCAAACTCGGTATTCCTTTTCTGCAACACAACCCACTGTGTATGCCATCTTCCATCTCTGATACAAACCAACAGGAAGCTCTGGTTACCATTTTTGTTTGTGAATAATAGGAGTGCTTTGTCTCTGTCCCAAGTGTCTCATGTATCCTGTAGCACACCATGAAATAGTAACAGGCTAACCTGTTAGCTTGTAAGTCTAGTGAAATCTCAGACCCTACAGTTATTGACAGACATCAGTAATTTCCTTCTTGGTAATAGCTGGCATCTTAGATACTATGATTTGGCAACTAGGAAATTTATTAGCATGATATATTACAAAAGATTATTTTCCAAAAGACTTAGCCAATAACACTACAAAAATAAAAAGCCTTCTGTTTCCTGTGAATTTATCTGTGTGTGTCCAAGTCCAGTAATAATTTCACTGTCTGTCTGAAGTACTAAAAGCACTAAATCCAAAGCTCGGCGCCATGCCTCAATCTTTGGTGTAACATTGTCATAAACACTTGGAATCTGTTCCAGTTTATTTGAAGTGCCTGAATTAAAAATTCCACTATTTAGTTTACTATATTCATTCAAGATGTAAGATGAAGGAGAGCCAGAGTCTGTAGCATTTTGTAGATGTTGTTGAATGACTGTGCTGGCTCCCAATTCTGATGAGTAACTGGCAGTGTTATACATGAGAGTTGAAAGGTATTTGTGCCATCCATTTGCCAGGCATTTCAGCACAGTTGATCTGTATAGTGTCAGAGATGAGGCCAGCCAAGAAGATGTATTATGAAGCCATCCTGAACAGACGTGGTTTCTTTTACTCAGTGATTGCTCTGCAAGAATTTGAAGATGGCTAAGACACAAAAATTCAACTGCACCACCTCCAAGAAAGACCTTTTGCTCTTTTAGAGCATAATATAGACGATAGGCACAAGTCCAGAACCTATCTTCTTTGGCTTGCATCTGTGCAGGCAGTGGGCTAGTGAGTACTACTGTAACCAAATTAATTCCTTCCGTTTTTATCATGATTGTCATTATGTTGATTCTATCTATGACATCTGAGGGAATACTTCTCCAGAAGTTCACACAGACCCCACTGCCCACACAGTTTTCATTCACTTGTGTAATGTAGGTCACCTGTACTGCTCCCGAAGCTTCTGCAAAAGCCTGCATCACACTGTTGTTCACTGACCCAATTACCAACCGCTTTCTCTGTACGCACTTTTCAATTAAGTATTCAGAAACATTTCCTTGTACCAAGACGAGGTTCACATCGAACTTGATTAATACCTGTAATACATTATTTGTCCACCGTTCTTCTGAGCTGTCTTGTTGAAACTTCACGCTTTCTAACAGTGTATTAATATTTGCAGCCTTATTAAATCCCAGGTGGCGATAATTCTCTGTGAGGTCACCCTCAATGAGAATAATCCGGATAGGCTGATTCTGCAATTCCTTGATTAGAGTAGTATTAGATATTGACACAACAGTGATATATCCTGGGCAGACACATGAAAAAGTTTCAGCTACACCGGGTAAACAGCAAGTGAAGATTCTTGAAATGTCAAACATAAATGGTACCGAACAGTTGCCTTGTTGCATACTTGAATTCTGATACTGCAGTCGAACTGCTTCATCTACTAATTTCATGCTGTTGTGATCTCCGTGACTCAAACCCATCTCCAACTCTACCAAATCATTACATCTGTAAGTACGGGGAGTAGCTGCACCATGTTGTTCTAGAAATCCCTCTGGTTTGTTTATCCACTGATTACTATCTGGCCTATTAAAATGCCTACTGTGGATTAGTATTGACTTTCTATAGTGGTTGTCTGCGAGCAGACTCTTTTTCAGAATTTGAGGATTTTGTAATATGTTTTTATTTGCTTCAACTTCAGCCTGAGGTCTAAAGAGTTTAGGTGATCCAACAGGTATCCCAAAAAGGTTGTAAATGGTCAGTGATGGAGAGGCAACATCTTTAAGATCATGTTCTTTCGGTAAACCAGTATCTGAAGGGATTTGTAGAAAAGGACACAAATTGACACTACATGTTTCAAGTCCAGAAAATGTCTTTGTGTTGTCTACATGGTCAAATACATTGTGGATAGGTACTTGAAGGGAAACTACCTCTTCAATGCAAGAGTTCAAGCCTTCTGACATTACAGACACTATTAATGAAATGGGGACACCCAAATGAAGACATTCTTCAGCGGCACTGCTCCATAAACCAACAAGAAGCAAAAGGGTACTGGTTCCAGTTTTATATGTGCTATTTTGTGTTTGAACTGCTTCATTGAGAAGTTGTCCCACTGCGCTGGTTAAATCCAAACTTTCAAGAAGCCTTACTATTGAACTGATTAACATACTTTCATGACACTCTTCATCAATAATAAATTTAGATGATTTTACTGGGCCTAGGAGGGTTCTTCCTGTTCCTGAGAATGATGAAAGTTGCTGAAGTCCCACGTGCCTTCTTTTATTTATGACCCTGCAAGCCATCACCATGAATCATCATCTGCAAATAAAATAAAAACTTGGAACTTTATTCAGTGTAATTCATGGTTATAATTGCTCATAAAAGAAAAATAAGACATAGTCCCTGCCTTTGAGGAGTTTCTGATATATATAGTTTCCATGAAATATGGTCAGTGCAGTGACATGGTATTCTAATGATATTGAGATAAACGTATGGGCATGTAGGGAAGGAACACTTCATTCAATAGGGGAAATGGATCATGCAGGTAATAATCCTGGTAATGTTTCCAGAAGAAGGCAGTGACTGAAATGAGTTTTGAAGAATAATCTGAAAGAGCAAATTAAAGGAGGTGGTAGTAAATGCACATATATGTGAAAAAACATAGTGTATTTGGGTAATACAAGTAGTTTAGTTTCATGGGAATATAAAGAAAATAGTGGGAAATGGGGGACAAAGTTATAGGAGAGAAAAGGATTGGAACATGAAGGCCATTATGTGACATGCCAAGCCTGACCCTATGATGGGAATCAATCACTGAAGTGTTTTAAGTAAGGAAGATTAAGAAACAGTTTGATGTAGAGTTTGCAAGCCTGTGCTCTCAATCTAGAAGTCTGGGTTTGAACTTGGCTCTAATGCTTACTAGCTATGTGTATGCTTCATCAAATGATTTAACTACTCTACCCTGCTTTCACATCTGAAAAATGAGGACAATAGCACAAGGTACTTCATAAGGTTATCATAAGGAGTAAATGAGTACAGTGCTTAGAACAGTGTCTGGCATATAATCCCTTCTGAATACTACTACTATGACTACCAGTGTTTTGGATATATTACCACTCTGAAAACAGCATAGGGAATGAACTAGATGGGTGCCTGATTGGAGGCAGAGAGGCCAGCTAAGAATCATCCTCAGATAAGGAATGTGGAAGAGGGATGCAGGTGAGAAGATGTACTTGGTTATTGGTTACAATGTAATGGGGGAAAATATTGCTTAAAGAGAAGTTCAAGAGCTATTAGGCTTTTTCCACATAATATTTCAAAATCCACATCTAAGACTAATAAAAAAGAAGAACTTACAAGAAAAAAACTTTATCCCAGTAAAAAAGAATTTTTTAACAAATACCCTTTAATTGAAAAGCTGTCTATAATAAAATGTCTTGTGAAATACAAGCTCTCAGTTAAAGGACTAGAACTGAAATTGTAAATAATATAAATTTCTCTTCTAATTCTAAGACCTTATAATTCTTTGAGTGATATTTTTTATCATGGTCTTTTTTTTTTTTTTTTTAAGTGTTTTATTTATTTCTAGGAGAGAGAGAGAGAGAGACAGCGTGAGCAGGGGAGGGTCAGAGAGAGAGGGAGTCACAGACTCTGAAACAGGCTCCAGGCTCTGAGCTGGCAGTCAACACAGAGCCTGACGCGGGGCTCGAACCCACGAACTGCGAGATCATGACCTAAGTGAAAGTTGGACGCTTAACCGATTAAGCCACCCAGGCGCCCCTATCACAATCTTTTAAATCCAAAATATCTAAAAGCAAACAATTTAGATTTTTGTTCTTCATTTGATAAATTTGTTTTTCTTTTTTTATAGCTTTTTAAAATGATGTATGGTAATTAGGGTGATTTATTTATTTATTTTATTGTTATTATTTTTAACGTTTATTCATTTTTGAAAGACAGAGAGAGAGAGCACGCGCAGGGGTAGGGCAGAAAGAGAGGGAGACACAGAATGCCAAGCAGGCTCCAGGCTCTGAGCTGTCAGCACAGAGCCCAACACAGGGCTTAAACCCACAAATCATGAGATCATGACCTGAGCTTAGGTCAGACACTTAACTGATTGAGCCACCAGGTGTCCTGGCAGTTAGGATGATTTAAGTTTTATTTTTCATGTTTGTTTATTTTTGAGAGAGAGAGAAAGAGAAAGTGCGCAAGCAGGGTAGAGGCAAAGAGAGGCAGACAGAGAATCTGAAGCAGGCTCCAGACTCTGAACTGTCAGCAAGAGCCCTACATGGGCCTGGAACTCAGAAGCCATGCGATTATGACCTGAGCTGAAGTCGGACACTGATCTGACTGGGCCACCCAGGTGCCCCTGATAAATTTGTTTCTATAATACCTAGATTCATCCTTGAAGCTGAGGAACACCACTATCTGAGACACCATAAGATCAGGAGGAAGCCAATATACAACTATTCCTCAAGAGTAGCTTCCTATAAGCTTTCAAAGACTAAGGAGAAAAGTGAGTACAGCCTAGGAAAATGTATAATAAATTGTCTGAAATCAGGTACAAACGCTCTTTTGTGAAAATTTCAATTCTGTAAAATAAAAATAAAACTCTTGATACACTCACACATAACCATAGATAGCATCAAAATACACTCCAGGACTCCAATACTCTAATCCTGAGACCCATTGTATCTTAAAATTATCTGATTTTACCATGTTTTTGCTGTCCTTTACCCCTCGCCCCCATATTATCAATTCTCTACTTACTCAGTTTAAATTCTAAATTCCTATTTGTCAATTAAAATCACTCCCTTGCACATATACCCTCAAAATCCTTATCCCTCTTTAGGTTCATCTTACTCACCTGCAAAGCAACAAATCTTGATGAAATCCAACTCTGTCTACTCCATGCTTACCCTGGTGCAGCTAAAAATAAACAGAAAAACACACACAACCATGCTGGTGTCATTTTAAACCTCAAGTGGCCCTTACTATTGTCTGACAATCTACTTCGCTAATTCACTGATATTTTTTTTTCTTTTTATAAAAGATTATCACTTACTGGGTTTTATTTTTAAAAGTTTTGCCTACCCCTGACTACAAAAGATATTCTTCTATATGTCTTCTAAAAATGGTATTGTTTTAATCTTTTTTTTTTAAATTGAGGGGAACACATAACATAAACCATTTTAAAATGTACAATTCAGTGTCACTTAGTACATTCACAGTGTTGTATAATCACTACCTTTATCTAGATCTAAAACATTTCCATCACCCCAAAAGAAAACCCTGTAGCCATTAAGTATTCTCTCCCTGTTCTCTCCCCTACTCTCTAGCAGCCAATCTGGTTTATGTCTCCACAGATTTACCTATTCTGGTTATTTCATATAAATAGAATCACACAACATTCTTTCACTTAGCATGTTTCTGAGGTTTATCCACACTGTATTATGTATCAGTACTTCATTCCTTTTAGAATATTCCTGAGTAATATTCTATTGTATATATATATCATCTTGTTTGTTTATCTGTTGACAAACATTTTAATTGTTTCTACCTTTTGACTATTGTGAATTTGTGCTACTATCAACATTTGTGTACAAGTGTTTGAATATCAATTATTTGGGGTATATACCTAGGAGTGGTCACATGGTAATTCTGTTTAACTTTCTGAAGAACTGCCAAACTATCTTCTAAAGCAGCTAAACCATTTTACTTTTTTACCAGCAATAAATGAGGGTTTCAGTTTTTCTACATCCTTGTTGTCTTGATTTCCTAGGGCTGCTACACTGAATTACCAAAAACAGGGTGGCTTAAAACAATATATTTTTATTCTCTAATAGTTCTGGAGTCCAGAAGAAATCAAGGTGTCTGCAGGGCCATGATCCTTCTGAAGTCTCCAGAGAAGGCTCTTCCATCTCCGAGATGCCTCCTGGAGGTCTATGGCTTTTAGTCATAAAACTCAAATATCTGCATCTATTTCACACGGCTCTCTTAAAGAGACACAAGTCATTGTATTTAGGGCCAACCCTAATCTACTATAACTTCATCTTAACTAACAATTTCTATAAAGATCCCATTTCCAAATAAAATCACATTCTGAGATTCTGGGTAGACATAAATTTTGGAGGGAATACTATTCAACCCACTATGCTTACCAATACAAATATTCCATTTTTTTGTTTTGTTTTTTAAATAGACATCTTAGTGGATATGAAGTGATGTTTCATTCTGATTTTGACGTGCATTTCTCTAATGACCAATGATGTTGAGCATCTTTTCATTTACTGGTTGGCCATCTGCGTATCTTCATTGGAGAAATATCTATTCCAATCTTTTGCCCATTTTAAACTTGGGTTGTCTTGTTGTTGAACTGTATGAATTCTTTATATATTCTGGAAACTAGAACCTTATCAAAATATAACTTAGAAACATTTTCTCTCTTTCTGTGTTGTATTTTCTACTTTTTTGATAATGTATATTGTTGCATAAAAGTTTTCCATTTTAATGAAGCCTAATTTGCCTATTTTTTCTTTTGTTGCTCATGCTCTTGTGGTGTCATATCTAAGAATCTATGGCCAAATCCAAAATCACATTTATCTGACCCAGTGTATTCTTCAAAGAGTTTTACAGTTTTATGTCTTATATTAAGTTCATTGATACATTTGATTTTTGTATATGGGTGAAATGGGGGTCCAACTTCATTCTTTTGCATTTGGGATGTCAAATTGTCCCATGACCATTTGTTGAAAGACTATTCTTTCCCCATTGAGTGGTTTTGGTATCTTTGTCAAAAATCAATTGACAACAGATTTTGGGGTTTATTTATGGACTCTCAATTATACCTGATTGGTCTATAGGTCCATCCTTAAGCCAGGAACACACTTTTTTGATTGCTGTAGCTTTGTGATAAGTTTTGAAGCAAGGGAGTGTGAAAGTCCAACTTTGTTCTTTTTGTTTTAGCTTTTATATTTGTGTTTATAATTCATTTTAAACTGATTTTTGTAAATGGTGTGAGGCAGGGGTCATTTTGTTCCCTCCTGGATATCCAGTTACTCCAGAATAATTTGTTGAAAAGACAAGCTTAAAAAAGACTGGCTTTTTGCTTGTTTTTCATTTCTAACATGCTTTGAGAGCTTATTAAGTATGAGGTAGTACACATGCATTATGTGAAATAGTTCTCACAACATAATGAAGTACAAAAAGCCTATTAAAATGAAAAAAATAGTTAAGTAATTTACAAGATCTTACAGCTAGTAAGAGGTAAGTTATGAACTAAAACCAAGATTTGTGTAAAGCCAAAGACCCATACTATTAACTATTGTACATTACTGCCTTCTGGCTGCCCCTTGAGCCAACATGATAGCAATCCCACCTCTCTTCTGTAGAATCTTCCATTGTATTTCCCACTTTCAAACCTTCTTGCCTTTTTCTAAGCCTGTTCATGCCCTTAATGTGGGTATGCTCTTTCTTCCCCGAGCATCAGAGTCTTTGTTATGGTTTCCTCTCTATGAACACTTTTTTTGCAATCCATTTTTTTAAATGTTTATTTATTTTTGAGAGTGAAAGAAAAAGTAGGAGCAGGGGAGGGGCAGAGAGAAAGGGGGACAGAAGATCTGAAGCAGGCCCTGCAATGACAGCAGAAAGCACGATATGGGGCTCAAACTCCCAACTCTTGAGATCATGACCTGAGCTAAAGTAGGATGCTTAACCCACTGAGCCACTCCTGTGCCCCCTCTACACTATGTTTAAATCACAAGATATTATTATATGAATGGAAAAGTTACAGAGAATTTAGAGCAAAAGGAAAAAGCCATGGGTTATTTCAAACTTACTCAAACTTTCTTCTTTTAATTGTTTTTTAAGCATTTATTTATTTTTGAGACAGAGACAAGCAGGGAAGGGGCAGAGAGAGAGAGATGGAGACACAGAATCAGAAGCAAGCTCCAGGCTCTGAGCTGTCAGCACAGGGCTTGATGTGGGACTCAAAACTCGTGGACTGTGAGATTATGACCTCGGTCGAAGTCGGACGCTTAAACAGCTGAGCCACCCAGGTGCCCCTAAAACTTACTCAAACTTTCAAAGTCTATATTTAATTTCTGTGAACAAGGTTTTCCCATGGAAGACATGAAATTACTTAAACAAAACTAATATACAGACAAAAAGTTAAATAAAACTGATTAAAAAAAATTCAATTATTTCACTTACATCTAGAATCTAAAACAACAACAACAAAACAAAGCAGAAACTAATCCATAAATACAGAGAACAAACTGGTGGTTGCTGGAGGGAAGGGGTACAGGGAATAGGTAAAGAGGGGTGAAAGGAAGTGGGAAGTACAGGCTTCCAATTATAGAAAGAATAAGTCACAGGGATGAAAGTACAACATAAAGAATATAGTCAATGGTACTGTAAGAGCGTTGTATGGCGACAGATGATAGCTCCATTTGTGATGAGCATAGCATAACATATAGAGTTGTGGAATCACTATGCTATATATCTGAAACTAACGTAACACTGTGTGTCAACTCTATTCAGTAAAATATTAATAAACAAACAAACAAATAAATAAATAAATATTCGAGAGAAATTCTGTTTCAGCATTTGAAGACTCTATTCCAAGTTTAAGCAGCAATTAAAAAAGAAAGTCTTAGCAATCCTAGGTTTAGAAAAGCTTCTAAGTAATTATTTTGGAGAGATTAGTTAATTCACATAAAATACAAACTTATTTTTTATAATAAAAATCCCTTATCTCCTAAAAAGTGGAGTATAAAAAGGACAAACACAGTGAAGTGGATGGTGAAATAGATAATCTCAAAGACAAAAACACCTCTGGTAACTATTCTTGGCATTGAATCAACACACTCTGCTTCTTGTTCTGCAATACATCAGCACCACTGTTTTCCACAAACAGTTGTCTGTTTTATTACTGAGATCCCTAACAACTTTACTTGCCAGCTTAATATTTCTTTAACTTTTTAAAGCCTTAATAGAAGCAGAGTCACACTACTTCACTGGGTTTTGACATGTGAAGCAGCTTTCTTTTCCTTTTATCATGCCTAGTCTTATCCAAGGTATTTGTTTTAGAATACTAAGACATGCAATGCTTTTCAGGAGCTGAATTTTTAAAAATACTATTATTTTCTGACTGGCATGATTAACTTCTTTCATCATCAAAAGTTATAGTTTGCATATCTCGTCTATTCCCAATACAGCAGTCTAATCGTGATTCCATTACTTAAAAACCTTCAACTTTGAACATAAATGTCTTTGCTCCTTTGTCTTACACATGACCCCCTTTAAACAATTAACTCAGATCCTTTCACTCCTCTGCTCAAAATCCTGCAACACTTTCCTATTTCACTAGGAAAGAAAACAAAGGTCTTTAAGCCCTAATAATCTGCACTCCCCCTTCTTACCTCTCTTTGTTTCTTACTACGCTATCTCTATCCCTTGAGCACTGGGCTCTGGCCTCCTTTCTGTTCCTGGAACATACAAGGCATGTTCCTTAACTTAGAGTTTCTGTTCTAGTTGTTCTCACTTTCTGGGATGCTCTTCCCGGAGAAATCTATTGCCTCCCTACCTCGAAGTATTTACTCAACTTCCCCTTTTCAAGGAGGCCTACCCTTGGGCACCCTATTTAACACCACAAACTCCTCTTTTCCCTCTTAAGTGTACAATCCCCTTTAATTGTTTGGATTAACTTTAGCTACTTGGATTCCCTTTAATGCTCTACTTCCTTTTTTTCCATAACACTTATCACCTTATAAAATAGTACACAGTTTAATATCTATTTATTATTTATCAACTATCTCCTTCCATTGGAATGTGATTCCCAAGAGGACAATTTTAGTCACTGAGGTATCCCATATACCAAAAATATTGTCTGACATACTGTAGACACTCAAGAACTATCTGGTGAGCAAATGAAGAAATGGCTTTCACCATATTTGCTATCTTAACTTTTAAGTACAAAATTGACAAGATTAAACAGATGTTGCTGTCAGTATTCCCCCACCACAAATTTAAGTTTCAATCACCTTTAGAGTTGATGTGATTCCTACAGGGCCCTGTCTTAGGTGAGATACTGTAATTCCAAAATGGTACCTCCTTCATATGGTTGTCAGAATTATCTTTGAAAAACACAAACCTAATCAAAGTAGTCCGCTGCTTAAAAACATCTATTTATCTTAGAAAATGAAATCTTTACTCTCAAGCTTGACATAAGTGTCCCATAACTGGACCTCAGTGTAATTTATGACTCATTTTCTACCCTTCTTTATAAATTCTATGATCTTGCCACACTAGAACATATATTTATTTTCATTTTTATATACATGCTATATTCAGATTTGAATATCCTACCCTTAATTCACCTTGGCAAATGCTATGTATCTTTCATGACCTAAGGCGAATGCCACATTTTTGATATAACCTTCCCCAATGCCTGGAAGTAGTGCCTCCTTCCTGTGCTCAAGCACTTTCTACACACATCTATTAAAGCACTTAGCACCGTGAATTTCAAATTCTGTATTTGTGTCTGTGCCTTTCTCCCCCACTAATATTAGGTTCCTTGCCTTTATTTTTCTTTTACTCTACATTCAGTTCCTTTCAAACTCACCCACCCAATAGCTGGCACAGTACATGTGGAAAGTATTAAATAATTATAGGTTTAGTTAAGAGTGCCAATGGATTTAATATTTTCTTAGACTAATTATTATTACTATTATTGTTTTATAATACAATTACATTAGTAATAGCTACTTTTCAAGACTAAGTACTTCCTACCCAAGACCTAGAAATTGTAATCTGAGCCTATAATCTAAAAATCATTTTTACTAGAAGTTAATTTCCCAAATATAAGAACCTAAATCATAAAGTGATATAAAAGTAGGTAAACATATTACATCAGCCTTTTAATTGCCATAAGATCAAACTTTATGTAGGTTAGAATTTGGTTCTATATATTTGGTCACTATTCATTTCTGGGCCTCAGAAATCCTCTTAATGTTAATAGAAAAGATGAAGTGAATGTCCTTGAAACTGATCAAGAGGAACTTTCCCAGTGAGACTAATGGCCTGAAAAATCAATACACAGTTAACCCTTAAACACTGGGAGTTAGGGGCCCCCAACCACTGCACAATTGAAAATCGAAATATAACTCTTGACTCACCTGAAACTTAACTACTAATAGCCTACTGTTGTTTGGAAGCCTTACCAGTAACATAAGCAATCGATTAACACATATTTCATATGTCATGTGTATTATATACTGTATTTTTACAATAATACCTTTTTCTTAAAACGTTTTCAGATCTCTAGGCTACGAGGTTCAACCGGGAGTCTTTTCAAATAGTGGAAAATCTCCAAAAAAAAAATCTATGTATAAGTGGACCCACACGGTTCAAATCCATGTTATTCAAGGTTAGCTGTATTATAATAAGTGAATGAGTATTTTTACTTAGTTCACAAAATATCTTGAGCTTGCCTCTTTTTAATTCCCACTGGAACAACTTTATACAGAAAAAAAAACTTCTAATATTAGAATAACCTTACCTATTTTCCAGAATCCTAGTGAATTGTTTATCTATGATTATAAAGTTTGGGTGTCTGATTGGGATATAATGTGAACCAGACAGGATGATGGTTTTGGAAAACATGCCATACTTCTACTTACTACAGTATGAACAGTGATTTGGGAGACTTCTTCAAGAATGCACTTTACACAGTTTTTTGCCCTACCTTCAAGGAGTAAGTGGGATAAAGGAAAAAAAAATCTAAGCAAAAGTTAACGTTCTTCCTGAATCCACTTACTGCTGGAGAATCCAGTATGATTTCTGGAAAATAAAGTACTTACTCTACAAAAGGTACTGCAGGAGGCATAAAAAGAATCCTGATGTGTAAGCAATTAGGGTTTTAGGTTTTAAGGGGCTATCACCTCTTCACTCCAACCAGGAAGTCAGAGGTCCACCTCATTCTTTCCCACCTTTAAGCTGGTCCCTGACCAGATTCATGATTGGGCAAACCAGCAAGTCAGGCCCTCTGGACAAGAATGTGCCTCCGCAGTTATGGGCTTCTAAATCTCGGCAGTTACTGAGTCTATTGGATTATCAAGCTACCTGTGTCTGACTCATGACTGGATCTATGCTGGAGATGTCTGGAAAGCAGGCCAAATCTCGGGATTCAATCATTGGAATGGCGGAGGGTGCGGGGGTGGGCAGTAGATGTCAGACAGTAATTATGTGTGGGGTCACAGTCCTGCCAGGCGAATGAATACTACAATACAGGTAAAAACCATTTCCTATGTGGTGAGGCTTGGTGCATCACAACACCCATTCCCGCTTCCTTCCAGTCCCCATCCCCACCTCCTTCCAGCCACACCCCTACCGCGCCAGAATCTCTCCGAACCAGAGAGAAATGCTAAAGGCCAATCCCCAAGCACTGTGGGGGTTGAGAAATATCGAGCGGCGTATGGAAAGGTCCTCTCCACTTCTGGCAACCCCAGCCGGATGGTAAATCCAAACTGGACCAATTCACCCGACCCGCCAGGCCCTGGATTCTCGTTCTTAACCCCGGGCACGAAGAGGTCAAAAAAGCAAATAAGGGCTCTCCACGTCTGCACTGAAGACTTAGCAGTCAGTAGAAGCACCTCGTTACTAACCTCGTTCTTTTCTCCATCTTCATGTGAGGCTCCAGTCCCCGGCTTTCCACCGCCAGACGCGGTTCTGGCTGGCCCTTGGACACCAAAGCGCCGGGGAGAAGACGCCCCCTTCTCCGCCCGCATTTTGCGCATGTGCGAAGCGAGGCAGCCGGCCGGCTGGGTGGGGCTGGTCGCTAAGAAACCAGAGGAAAAGTTCTGCTTAAGGGTTGGCTGGGAAAGGCAGAGCGTTACCTTATTGGTAGAGAGTAGAGAGAATGGGTTGGCCTAAAGATCCTTCTTTTCTGACTATTGGGTGGAACTACTGTCAATCAGTAGGCCTCTCTGGGCGGGGCTGCTCGTGAGGCCAGCCGGAGCGGCCTTAGCAACGATTTCTGAACTGTGAAGGCTGCCGTTGGGCTGAGCTGCCGGCGGCTGAGACCAGGAGGTCCAGGCTGAGGGCACCAGTTGGTGACATGGTGAGTGTGAAGCTGTAACCGCTTGCTGGGCCAGGGCTGGTGCTGAAGTTTCTCTCCGGATAAAGAAAAGGAATTGTGTTTGGTATAAGAAATACATTATTCGCCTACCTGATCCTCGAATGTCGTTTAGTAACCCCTCCTCTCGTGATCAAATGGAAGCACATTGCCCAAGGCTCTTAGGGACACAGGAGCGGCTCTCCTGTTTATCCCCGCTAGCCGCTAATACCAGCACTCTGCTATAGGTTCCATGATGAAAATAGAAACCACTAGCCAGAAAGGAATTGAATACAGAGAATAAGAAACTTAAAAGTCTGTTGGTGGGTCAGAGCTCTAGGAAAAGAGGTCCTGACCTCCGAAAAAGTGACTGGCCAGGGTAGCTACGAACTCTGCCCCTGGTGAGAAGGTGAAGGTTGTGAAGGCTGAACTGTGGAGTTAGGGACCACACCAGTGTATTCGCTGTCCAGGGATCAAGAATCTGCCGCTACCACAACGAACCCACGGAAACTAGTGACTAGGTGCACAGGAGCGCGGAGTCCAGTTGCTGTCTCTGCTGCTACGGCTTCCTAACCCAAAGATGGGGAGACAAGATATTGAAATAAGGCTGCGGAACAACAGCAGGCAGATGACCTCCACTTTGCCTGGATACTGATAATTGGCCTAACATTTATTCTTATACAGATCACTGGAGTAGTTTTTCACCTGGAAGATGTAGTTTTTCACTTCGTAGCCTCTGCAATACAGAAAAGTAGGCTAAAAGGTGGGAAAGGATATCACGTTTCAGTTAAGCATATCCCACAAAATAAATCTTATTAAGGCCTAGGTAAAAGGTATGCCTTAAACACGTATTTTTAGATATACCAAGTAAGACCAGCCTATTCGGTCGTAACATCTTATGTTATAGCATGCCTGCCTTTGCCTCTTTCTCTCAAAAGGTACTAGGTTGAAGGAAAAACAAGTGATAAAAAGAACCATCAGGCTTTCCACCAAGACATTAATAACTAGTAGCATAAATGTTAGCAAAGGGAAAAGGTGGAGATTGTTGATGATCATTATGTACTAGGGAATAGGGTTCTTGAACATGCTTATTTAATTTATCATCAATTATTCTGGTTCTGGTAACTTTTCCTGTTATGTAGCTTTTCATGCACATGTGTATTTATTACAGGCATCCACAAGTTCAGACCAATGGAAGAAAAGAGCAGCAAAACTTGAACTGAATGAAACCCAAAAGCAAGAAATTAAAGAGGCCTTTGATTTATTTGATGTTGATGGGTCTGGAACCATAGATGTGAAAGAATTGAAGGTTTTGAAATTACTTCTAATTCTAAAACATTTTAAAAACAAATCTTTCAATCTCTAACAGCAGCCTTCTATAGTTTTTAAATTTCTTTTTATTTTTGAAAGAGAGACAGAGCATGAGTGGGGGAGGGGCAGAGAGAGAGAGAGAGAGACAGAGAGAGACAGAATCTGAAGCAGGCTTCAGGGTCTGAGCTGCCTGCACAGAACCGGATGCGGGGCTCGAACCCACAACCGTGAGATCATGACCTGAGCCAAAGTCAGACACTTAACTGACTGAGCCACCCAGGTGCCCCAACAGTAGCCTTCTAAAAGCTTGGTATAAAGTCTCTTTATTGTGGACACCTACACCATCAGTATATGTACCTGCCCCATAATAACAAAATGATATCTATTCTCATTTTATGAATGAGTACAGCAAAAACTCAAGGTGTAACAGTAGTAACATATCCTGTGGCACAATGGGATTGGAACCTAGGCCTGCTAAACTGACTTGCTAGGTTTATGCCTAGTCCATAGTAAAAAAGAGAAAATCTAGTAATAGGTAATTTAAAAGCTAGGAATGAGATTGTGGCATATTATTATTTATTTGATTTCTATTTCAGATTGCAATGCAAGCCTTAGGATTTGAACCAAAGAAAGAAGAAATTAAAAAAATGATAGCTGAAATCGACAAAGAAGGACTTGGCACCATTAGTTTTGAAGATTTTTTGGCCATAATTACTGTAAAAATGGTATGGTAGTGATTTTGTTTTTCAAAGAAATACAAGCAATAACCTTCTAATTATTATTATTATTATTATTATTATTATTATTATTATTGGCTGGAGCAATCAAAGAATTGGAACTAGGTCTTTAAAAATAGGTGGGATTTAAATAGAGAGGAATAGCAAGATTAAAGACGTTTTCAGGGTAGTAATGAAGACTGTCCAGTGTGGAGAAGGTTATTAGGAAATAATAAGGATAAATGGCTGGATGGAGAAAATGAGGTCAGCATTTTGAAAACTTGAATTCGGCAAACTACTCTTGAGTGCCTATTTTTGCCAGGCACTATTCTAGAGAGCATTGGATGAGACAACCTCCCTGTTAGAGCTTACATTTTTGGTAATTGATATCAATTACTGATAGATGTCCATTATTTTTATCACCCTTGCCTCTTCCACTTGAACAAATTCTGAATTTAAATACCCTGAGAGCAGATGTGAGATTGGAATAATTGTTAAAAGCTAGAACAGTAAGTAAACTCAGCTACCTGGCACATTGCTGCTCTAGACCTCAAACACCCATAAGTCCAATTTGATAAATAAATGAAAGATCTAATGACATTTAGTTGTTTCTGTTTTTAAAGAGTGAAAAAGAAGAAATATTGAAGGCTTTCAAATTATTTGATGATGATGATACTGGAAGCATAACACTAAACAATATCAAGAGAGTTGCTAAGGAACTAGGGGAAAATTTAACAGATGATGAACTTCAGGTAAATTTTACTTATTTTTATAATTTACATTTATAATTTATATACAATTATAATTTGTATATTTTGTATATTATAATTTGTATAATTTGTATATTACAAATTAGATGGACTCAGATACATTCAAAATAAAATTTGTATATATATTTGAGTATTGTATCATTCACTTTTAATGATTTTACATACCATATTTACATTTTGTTTTACAGGAAATGCTTGATGAAGCTGATCGTGATAGGGATGGAGAAATAAATGAGGAAGAATTTTTGAGAATGATGAAAAAGACCACTCTTTATTAATACTTTTAAAAATTCGTTCTAAGTTAATAACTTTGTATTTGTTATACAGTTCCATAATATCTGAATATATTCATTTTCAATTTTTAGTTTATTTGCACAGATTGGTGACTTGATGTGTAATCCATCCAAGAAGTTAGGCTTCTATCAACGTGTTTTTAAACATCTATAGCATCAAGAAAGAAAATATAATGATTTCTGTGAACCGTGAATCCAAAACCAGTATTAATTCCAACTGCTATTTTTGGACTCCCAGTGTCTAGAGACTTAGAATTTTTTCAAGTTTAATGAAACTGAGCCCACATCCAAATGAATTTGGCCAACAAACAATTACTTTCCCTATTATTTTCCTTTTGTGTAACTCTTTAAAAACTGATATTTGCTTTTTAATCAGTTATTCAGATATGTAAAGTATTAAATAAAATTGCCTAGCAAATACTTTATTTGCTAGTTTTCTTCTTATAAAGAAATTCAAAGCACTTATACTACCCAGATTTTCCTGTAAGTTTGACCCTGCAAGTGAGCATTTAATGACTCTGTCTTGGGCCGTGGTAGGGATTTTACATGTTATCTCAGTTAATATGTTACAACTTGGAAGCTGGTGGTATTAGCTCCATTTTACTACATACAAGAAAACTAAAGTTCAGAGAAATTTAAACATTGCTCAATTGCTCATAGATAATAAAACATGGATTGTAAATCTTGTATCCTTATGGTTCATTATGCAGCTTCGCTATGGATAAAAACTCTCAGGATAAGTATATATTTTCTAACTCATTTAATATTTTGCCTCTTGTAATTTAACTTTGTTTCCTATGAAAGAGCCAATCTATTGACAAAGGCAGTCTCAAGATACAGTCTTTTGATTTCCCACTGGGTCACACAAGACTGGGCCTTGGGCCCAGTACACTTCTTTACCAAGAGACAGAGTCTCTATAGCTTGTGCTGGAATTGTCTGAATATCTTTCCACTTCAGACTCAATGTGTGCTTTTTTCTGCTTAAGCATTGTGTGTAATATAGTGCCTGTATATGTAATATGACACCTGGCCAACTCCACTTTGAAAAGAGGATGTACCCTTTGGCAGGGGGTGGGGTCCTTCTGCTGTGCAACAAGATGGGTTGGTATAGGCCAGTTGCCCTATATTGGCTTCTGGGAGGGACCACTTGGCCATGGAAAACTGACATACACTACTGAAACTGATACTGCTTGGTCTTTTCTCTATATGAGTAAAGAATTGTTCCACCAAGTAGCTGACTGCATTCTGTTTTCTTTGGCAACTAAACTGATACCAAGATGCACTGGCAGAAGCTCTCAGATTTCTGTTCCTGATAAAGGCAACAGGTGCCACTTGCTGGACACCAACTCTTCCTAAACTTAAGTAATGGTTTTTGGAGCAAGAAAGGCTTGCAGAAAATATAACTTTAATTGTCCCACTTAGTTCATTCTTAGTTCAACTGAAATGAAGACTCGAGTCTGTCAACACAGGTTTTTTTTTTTAATTGAAGCTGGAATGGCATATATATGCTTATGCGCATTATGTGCATCCTGTGTTCCACAGGATCTTTAATTCATAATTAGCATTTCCTGCTAAAGAAAAATATAACTAATAAACATGCTACATAAGTGAAAATTATGGCCTTCAAGTTGTTAAATGGTTTATATTTTTAAGTGGGTAATACACTTAAAAATTATATACATGAACAAGTTCTAAGAGTTCTAAATAGAAGTCTCCTCATCAATCCCCAGTTCTCACCAAACAGAATGTCCTTTATCACTACTTCTATTCAACATTGTATGGAAGTGCTAGCCAGTACATTAAGGCAAGAAGCAGAAAACAAAGAAACCAGAAAGGAGGAAATAAAATTCTTTCCATTTGCAGATGACATTATATTTATACATACTCAAAAGAATTTAGAGATTGCTGGATGCAAGTTGTTATGCAAATACAAATAGAAACAGAATTAGATTTTTATAAACCAGGTACGAATAATTAGAAAGTGAAATTTAAGAGACGATTAACAGTATTAAAAATATAAAAATCTTATGACTGAATCTAATGAAGACATACAGGTCTTCAACATCAAAACTATGAAAGAGTACTGAGAGAGATTAAAGAAGACAAATAAATGGAAGAATATTATGTTCATGGACTGGAAGACTCAGTATTATACAGATGTCAATTCTCCTTTTATTGATCTGTAGCTATAGTGCAATCAAAATCCTAACCTATGTGAAACTTGACAAGCTAATTCTAAAATTTATGTGGAAATCCAAGGGGCTGATACTCAAAGAACAAGGTGAGAGGCCAGCTTACCTGACTATCAAGATTTATTGTAGAGTCATAGTAGTTAAAGCAGTGTGATGTTGGGGCACCTGGGTGGCTCAGTCAGTTGAACTAACGGCTCTTGGTTTAGGCTCAGGTCATGATTTCACAGTTTGTGAGTTTGAGCCCCACATCAGGTTCTGTGCTGGCAGTGCGAAGCCTGCTTGGGATTCTCCCCGTCCTCTGCTCATGCTGACTCTCTCTCTCTCAAAATAAACTTAAACAAAATAGTGTGGTGGTCACTAGGATAGACTAATTGACAAATGGAATAGAACAGAAAGTCCTGAAACACACTCATATGTATATGCCACTGATTTAAGACACAGGTAACTGCAGTGGGACACCTCCATTATAATAAATTGTTCCTAGTCAACAGGATATCTAAAAAGAATAAAAGAAAACATGATCCCAACCTCATACTATACATAAAAATTAATTCTAAATTATTGTTGATCAAGACATGAAAGGTAAGAATATATCATCATGACCTTGGGGTCAGGTTCCTAATTAGAACACACAAAAACCATTATCTTTAAGGGAAAACATTTGATAAAGTGTACTATATTATAAGTAAGAACTTATCTTCATGAAAGGAGAGAATGAGACATATGCTATTAATTGGAAAAAGATATTTTCAATAAATATGTCTGACTAAATACTTATATGGAGAATATACAACTTGAATATTGTTAAAACTTATACTTGTGCTTTTAAAACTTACTCTTTGACATTCCTCCCAACAACAGGAAGAGTTTGACTTTCCCTCTCTCCGAATGTGAGTTGTACATAGTGACTTGCTTCTGAACCACTAGAATGTAGCGGAAGTGACACTTCATAACTTCTGATGATAAGTTAGGAAAGGTGATATATCCTCTGCCTGGTTCTTTTTTCTGAGCACCCAGCCTTGGAATCCTTCCACTATGCTATGTGAGGCAACCATATGGCATGACTACATGAAGGTATTCTGGGTATAGTCCCATGGAGATTCCAGCCAATGGGAGTGCCGACGGTAGTTGGTAGTAACCAAAGTTAGTAACTCTAGGGATGGTTTCAGTATCCAGCCTTTGAGCCACCATAGCTGATTCTGAGAGACAAGATGACTCCACCAAGCCCTGCCTAAATTATAGATTTATAAGCAAAATAAACCCTATTTTTTTTAATGTTTTATTTATTTCTAGGAGAGAGAGAGAGTGTGTGTGTGAGCAGGAGAGGGTCAGAGAGAGAAGGGTTCACAGACTGAAACAGGCTCCAGGCTCTGAGCTGGCAGTCAGCACAGAGCCCGACGCGGGGCTTGAACCCACGAACCGCGAGATCCTGACCTAAGCGAAAGTCGGACGCCCAACCGACTAAGCCACCCAGGCGCCCCATAATAAACCCTATTATTATTTTAAACCAGTACATTTTAGGGTAGTTTTTGGAGCAACAATAGAATACAGGATTCATCCTAGACTTATTATAGTTTACCTTTAATTAGTACTCTTACAATTTCCCCCAAATAGAGAATTTTACAACAGTAAATTTGTAACTCCATCTATCTCTTTGATCTATTGTGCTATTGTCATATATTTTACTTCTATTTATAATCAAATCCATTTATTATTATTATTTTTTTAAATTATATTTGTCTCATATAAACCAGTCTGTTTCACTTCGATTAATTACATACCCTTTCTGGTTCTCTTCATTCCTTTATGCAAGCCTGTGGGTCCATATAGAATCATTTTCTTTAGCCTGAATAAGTCTTTATGGTGAAGATCTATTGGTAATAAATTCTCTCAGCTTTCGTTCGTCTGAAAAGGCCTTAATTTTTGCCTTCTTTTTTTGAATAATATTTCTATTGTGTATAGAGTCCTAGGTGTGGTAGACTGGTATTTTTTAAAGCTTTAGCATTTTAAAGTCATTCCATTATGTGCTGATATTCTTTTGAAAAGTAAGCTTATAGCTTTATTGTTGCTTCTTTGAAGGTAATGTGTGGGATTTTTTTCCCCTCTGAGTGCTTTTAAGATTTTTCTCTTTGTCTTGGTTATTAGCAGTATAACTGTGATATACTCAGGTGTGGTTTTCCTTATGCTTGTATTCTACATAAGATTCACAGACTGTCTTCCTAGGACTCCAATTAAATACATGCATGTTAGACTTTATCACTATTCTTCATTATCTCTCACTCTTTTCTGAGTTTTCTATCCTTTTTTCTCTCCGTGCCTCAAATTTAAATATGGCTTACTGACTTGTTTTCTGATGAGGTTTTTGGGGGTGATAGTGGGGTTCATGGGGTCCAGAACTACCAACCAAGAAAGAATGCCTGAAGACGTCTTTGGTGCAAAAAGGTGATTTTATTAAAGCACAAGGACGGCACTCGTGAGCAGGAAGAGCTGCCCCAGGACCACGAGGAGAAACTGTTTATACACTCTGGGGTCGGGGGGAGGTTAAGTCCAGTGGAAGTTTCTGGTGAGATTTTCATATGCTGAAGACTCACAGGATACTGGAGGCCTAGTTATTGTCCAGCTAAGGCTGTTCTTCCCTCTAGCAAAGTATTAGCATTAAGACAGTAAGGAGTTCCTGGAAAAACATTTTACTCTACCAGTCTCAAGTACTTGTCAGTGGGTTACAGGATATAAGGAAATTAAGTTCTATCTGCCATTTCCTTCTGCCTTTGTTTCCCACATCACTATGGAGGAGTGATGGAGACATAGGTCCTGCAGGACTATGATCTTCATCAGTTAACTGCCTGTTTTTCCCCTTTCCTTTCTTCGTGGGCATCCAGGAGTGCTTGAGGAATATCACACACATCCCACCTGGGGATGGGAGGGAGGATGGGGGATGTTTGCCCCTGTCTGCTTGTCTAATGCTCCCTCATCATTTTCCAGTTTACCAGAAGTTCTCTAACAGATTCCAGGTCTCTATTAAAATTTTCCATATTCTCCTCAGTTTTATTGAACGCATGAATTACTTTTTTTTTTCCCATAGAAAATCTTTTATTTATTTTTTTTTTACAAATAGTTTATTGTCAAATTAGTTTCCACATAACACCCAGTGCTCATCCCCACAAGTGTCCTCCTCCATGCCCACCCCTCCTCCCCCCCACATCCACCAGTCCTCAGTTTTTGTCAGCATTCAAGAGTCTCTCATGGTTTGCCTCTCCCCCTTTCCCCCACCATTTCCGCCCTTCTTCTCCCCCTTGGTCCTCTGTTAAGCTCCTCCTAATCCTCCTATACGTGCACACATATGATATTTGTCTTTCTCTGCCTGACTTATTTCGCTCAGCATAACACCCTCAAGGTCCATCCATGTTGCTACACATGGCCAGATTTCATTGTTTCTCATTGCCATGTAGTATTCCATGGTATAGATAAACCACATCTTCTTGATCCATTCATCTGTTGATGGACACTTAGGCTCTTTCCATGTTTTAGCTATTGTGGAGAGTGCTGCTATGAACATTGGGGTACATGTGCTCCTATGCATCAGCATTTCTGTATCCCTTGGGTAAATTCCTAGCAGTGCTATTGCTGGGTCATAGGGGAGTTCTAGTTGTTAGTTTCCTGAGGAACCTCCACACTGTTTTCCAGAGGGGCTGTACCAGTTTACATTCCCACCAACAGTGTAGGAGGGTGCCCGTTTCTCCACATCCTCGCCAGCATCTAGAGTTCTCTGATTGGCTCATTTTAGCCACTCTGACTGGCGTGAGGTGGTATCTCAGTGTGGTTTTGATTTGTATTTCCCTGATGAGGAGCGATGCTGAGCATCGTTTCATGTGTCTGTTGGCCATCTGGATGTCCTCTTTGGAGAAGTGTCTGTTCATATCTTCTGCCCATTTCTTCACTGGGCTGTTTGTTTTTCGGGTGTGTAGTTTGGTGAGTTCCTTGTAGATTCTGGATATCAACCCTTTATCTGATATGTCATTTGCAACTATCTTTTCCCATTCCGTTGGTTGCCTATTAATTTGAACCCATGAATTACCTTTAAAATCCCTGTCTGATTACTTTAATATCTTATTTCTAGGTCCAATTTTGTTGTTCTTTTAAATTCTGGCTTTTAGTTATTTGGTTCTTTTTTTTTTTTTGCCAGATATTGTGGATGCAAAATTGGAGAGACTATAAATGCTATAATCTTCTTTCACAGAAGTTTAAGTTTTTTTCCAGCTGGTATATAAAGTATAGGAGGATAATTTTGATTCTTTTGATAAATAGTTTTAGTCATTATTAAGGATTTTCTATTTCATGTTTGCCCTTACTCCCAAATGTATGACTTCTGTGTTGACTGAAAGCCCAGGGTATCTGCAGACATCCCTGTTTCCCTTCATTTTGCCTGGGCTTAAAGTCAAATTTTAATCTACGCAGCATCACACAGCTATTTAATTAAATTTTCACTTAGTTCTTTGTTCTCTCGGATGCTGTTTTCTGTTGGGTTTTTGGGGTCTCGCCCAAGGCATGTGTAACTAAGGAATTAGGAGTGAAGTAGGAGTATTTGGATGGTTTTTCAGTTAACTTTACTTTGAATCCCAGCTCTATAATTTTTCCTCCCAAGTGCTAGATACTTTGTCATCCCCAAATTCCAACCTGTTTCTCCTCAGCTCAGTAGATTCCTGCCTTTCTGCTTGGGGCCTATTTTGTCTATTCATTTTTTTTTTAAGTTTTAATTTAAATTCCAGTTAGTTAGCACACAGTGTAAAATTAGTTTCAGGCATACAATATAGTGATTCAACATTTCCATACAATAGCCGGTGCCCATCACAAGTGCACTCCTTAATCCTCATCCCCCCACTTTCTTCCCCTTCTGGTAACCATCAGTTTGTTATCTACAGTTAAGAGTCTGTTTCTTGGTTAGTCTCTCTCTTTTCCTTTTGCTCCTTTGTTTTGTTTCTTAAATTCCACATATGAGTAAAATCAATTGGTATTTGTCCTTCTCTGACTGACTTATTTCGCTTAGGATAGTATCCTCTAGCTCCATCAATATTGTTGCAAATGGCAAGATTTTATTCTTTGTTAAGGCTGAAAATAGTCCATTGTATACATATGTATACCACATCTTCTTTATTCATTCATACAATGTATACCACATTCATTCTTCATTCATCAGTTGATAGACGTTTGGGCTCTTTCCATAATTTGGCTATTGTTGATAATGCTGATATAAGCATTCCTTTGAATTAGTATTTTTGTATTTAGGTAAAGACCTAGTAGTACAATTGCTGGATCATAGGGTAGTTCTATTATCAATTTTTTGAGGAACTTCATACTGTTTTCCAAAGTGGCTGCACCAGTTTGCATTTCCACAAACAGTATAAGATTGTTCTTTATCTGCATCCTTGCCAACAACAGTTATTCTTGTGTTGTTAATTTTAGCCATCTGATGGATGTGAGATGATATCTAAAGAACTTATAAAACCCAACACTCAAAAAACAGTCCAATTAAAAAACAGGCAGAAGATATGGATAGACATTTTCCAAAGAAGACATACAGATTGGCTAACAGACACACGAAGAGATGCTCAACATCACTCATCATCAGGGATATGTCCCGTTTTTTGAATTGGAAAATGCCCTCAGGGAAAAAGTCATGATGAGTGTGGCACTCCCCTCCAGTGCTTCTCTTCTTTCAAGGATTGTAGCTTTTCCTTTCCAATCTTGTCTGAACTGAACTGGGTACTTACCTGTTCCTTCACACAGTGTTTTCATATACCAGCTTTTATAGTTGTTTTCAGCAGGAAGAAAAGTTTATCATATCCTGAACTAAGAATGCCAATATTATTTTCAGGAAAATAAATCTGACTGATGACCCTGGACTGGCACTGGGAGAGACTGTTGGCTGAGAGGCCAGGCAAGAGGCTACTGCAATTATTTAAACAAGGGATGGTGAGGACATAATAGATAGCTGCGTTTGGTTTAGAAAAAAAAGAGGTGAGATTCAAATCTTTCATTCATCTTATCCTATTTTCATTCACAGAACTCTGATGAAAGAGTAATATTAAGGAACAGTTACTGAATTAGGCACTGTTCTACCACCTTTACATGGCCTTGCTTAAATCCTATGCCTATTGGACACTATTATTATCATTTTGATTTTACAGATGAGAAAACTAAGATACAGAGAGTTTAAGTGACTATGTCAACATCACATGGACATTAAATGGACTTTGAGTCAGGCCTGCTGATTCCGCCACTGTGCTCTCATCAATCCTTGCAACAGGTGTGATCCTTTAAGTGGGGGAGGGAGGGTTGATAGCCAATATTCCAAAGGGAGAAAAGGAGACAAATGGATGCATTAGTTCCTGAGCACTTTTTGTTATTGTTTGGAAAAGTAAGTGAAATTAACTCTTTGGGAAAGTGATAAATCCAGAGAAGTGAAACCAAAGAAAAAGATGAATCTATTTTTCTTTTGTAAATAAAAGAATAGATTTAAATCTTCATGATTTCAATAGTAGAGAGTTGTGAGGTGGCCAAGAGTAGGCAGTCAAGGCAAGTGGATAATTTGGAAGATCAGAGATTGATGATAGTGATGAAAGTTATTGCTTTATGTTTTCTATATGGACATTTCCTCCACAAGTAATTTTCTCTTGTTTTCTTGGTGATGGCTCATTTTAATCAGAAAACTTAAAGTACACATTTAAGTATTTGCTGAATGAGTGAAAAAGAGAAGCACAACTTTAACGTTAAGAGCATTAAGAGTTCACGGTACTTCATACCCAGGGAGTTGGTCACACAAGATGAAGGATAGAGGTCACCCCACTAGAGGGCGTTGAGGTCTTGTCTCAGTGTCGCGAATGAAGGTGTGGTTTGATTTATGCTTGTTTTGATAGTTTGACATAAATTAGAAAAGGATTTAACGAAAGATCGAAATTAGAGATGTAATTTATCTAGCAGTCTAATTTATCTAGTAACCTTGGAAATGCTGCGGATAAGTCACGTATCAAACTGTATATGCATCAACTGCATTTATATCAAACTGTATAAAAATAATGACTTAAACACCTATAACTGTGAGTAGCAATCCCATGCTATCACTTACTAAACACCCTTGACCTGCTGTGCCCTCGGGAGTGTTTAGGGACTGGACATAAGAAGTGTCATGACTCTCATGTTTTTACTACTAATTTAATCAAAGGGCTTCTTGCCAAAGGACTAAAGTTGAAATACCCCTTTCATCATCAACACAGTAGGGGAATATCTTCGAGGCATTTGGCCAGAGGACAAAGGACACACAAACTTTTTGCCAAGCATGCTGAAAAGAGAGAATATTTTAGGAAAACTACTTACAAGATAAGATTTAAAATTAATTTTGAGCAGTCAGATAAGCATATAGAGATAAGGGCTCTGATGATGGAAGCAACAGCCGAGAATACCTTGGGACACACTAGAGAATCAGCAAAACATAGGTAATGGGGAGAAAGCAGCTATCTAATTTGAGCAAGTGTAGAGACCATTTTCTTACCCATGCCTGGCTAAGCATGGTGCATGTGTGTGTGTGTGTGTGTGTGTGTGTGTGTGTACAGCAGCTACTGTGTGTGAATAACATCCCTCTTCCCCAAATGTGTATTTTTGATAAATTTTAGTATGAAATTATGCATAATCATATATCTAGTCATTATTTCTCAAAATAAGTTCAGTCCTCCTTCAAGTCCTTTTTATTTATTTTATATAAAATGTAGAATGAACCCTATCAGTTGTCTAAAATGAGTTGACACTACCTAATTAACAAAGCCAAAATTTCTTGCCCCAACTTGTAAAACATGATAAAGAACATGTGTTAAACAATGCTTATTTTTGTCTGAATATGTCAGGTGTTGGCAGAAAAAACACTTATTCTTAATGTCCTTGTGTGTTTCCTACCCATTGTTTCAACATTATATCATGAAATCCTTCATGTCATTTATTTTTCCAAAACTCAATTACTTAGATTAATTCAGAAACTCAGTATAAATGGCTATTAGTTCTCAGGTTGTAACTCTATGCTGAACAGTATTAAAAAAATCTATCTTACAAAGAATATTTCCTAATTAAAATCGAATCAAAATTAATAATAATCAGTAAAACTACCATTTTTAAAGCTTCTGCCAGTGGCACCTGGATGGTTCAGTTGGCTGAGCATCCGACTCTTGATTTCAGTTTAGGTCATAATCCCAGAGTCATGGACTCAAGCCCCTTGTCAGGTTCTGTACTGAATGTGGAGCCTGCTTGAGGTTTATCTCTCTCTCCCTCTGCCCCTCTCCCCTGCTGATGTGCTTTCTCTCTAAATAAATAAGTAAGAAGACAAACAAAGCTTCTACCAATTTCTCAATTGTTTCAGAAAATTTGCAGATGACTAGTCCTGTTTCCTTAGGTCCTTTTTTTTTTTTCTCAAAAGTGGAAGATCTGAACTCTCCTAAGTAGTGTTGATGCCCAGTAAGTAAGCAAAATATGTAACACATCAACTGTGGAGTATGACTTGGGGGACAGAAAAGGTCCAACGGCTTCAAATGTGCTCTTCCACACCTGGGCATGATTTGGATTATTTCCGGCTTAGAAGATGAAGTTGGAGTCATTGTCTCCATAGCAGAAAATTAACAGACATATGGAGTGTGCTATGGACACACAACGCCTTTCTAGTCCTCAAGTCACCGTTTAACTAGATTGGACAGTTTGTCCATGCCACTTAACTTCTCTGGGCTTCCTGTTGCAGCATACATAAAAGGTGGATAAGAAAACTGTCTAAAAGGTACCACTAAACTACTGAAAACCCAGATGACAAGGGAAAACCCAGATTACATACTTATTAAATATAATACAGAAAATTATACAATAAGCACTACGCATTCACCACCTAGATTTAAAAGATGCAGACAGTTTGCTGAAATTTGCACAAATATCATTTCTTATTAAGAAATAAAACATTACAGATAGAGCAAAAGTCATTCTCTTGCCTTCGCTATCATCTCTCCCTTTCTTCTCAGAAGTAGTTGGTGGGTATCACTTCCAACCATATGTTTATCCTTTTACTATACAAGTATGTATTGCTAAAACTATAAACTATTGTTGCTGGTATTCCAAAGTTTACTTGATAGAAAGCATGTATATATATTCTTTACAGTTTGATTTTTTGTTTGATGTTATATTTTTGAGATCCATTCACATTCGATATATGCTACTATTGTTCATTCATTTCAACTGCTCTGTACAATTCTGTTATGTGAACAGTTTATATATTTTTCTACAACAAGTTAGATTGTTTCCATATTTGTACTATTCAGAATAGCATTATAATTAACATCCTTACATTTTCTGGGATAGCCACTGTCTTAATCAGCTTGGGTTACCATAACAAAATAACATACATCAGGTGGTTTAAACAACCAAAATTTATATTATCACAGTCCCAAAAGCTAGAAGTACAAGATCAGGGTGCCAGTGTGATTGGGTTCTTTTTTTTTTTTTAATGTTTTTTATTTATTTCTAGGAGAGAGGAAGACAGCGTGAAAAGGGGAGGGTCAGAGAGAGAGGGAGTCACAGACTGAAACAGGCTCCAGGCTCTGAGCTGGCAGTCAGCACAGAGCCCGACACGGGGCTCGAACCCACGAACCGTGAGATCATGATCTAAGCGAAAGTCGGACGCTTAACCAACTAAGCCACCCAGGCGCCCCCACTGTGATTGGGTTCTGGTAAGAGCTCTCCCCTGGCCTGTAGACAGTCACCTTCTAACTATGTCATCACATGGCAGAATGAGGGAGAATGAGAGAGAGGAGGAGAGTGAGATCTACCTCTTCCTATGCTATGAGTTTAGGGCCCCACCACCCTGTGACATCATTTAACCTTAATTACCTACTACAGACCCAATCAGCAGATAGAGTCACATTGGGTGTTAGGGCTTCAACTTAGGAATTTTGGGAGGACATAGTGTGGTCCATAGCATCCACCAATAGTAACATTGCTAGCTTGTATGAAATCTGTGAAATCTACATCTTCAACTTCTCTGGGTTTTTCCAAATTGTTCTCCAAAATGGTTGCAATATTTTAAATGCCCATCAGCAAGTCATATAGATGACATATAGATGACAGGGGATGATTCTTCTTCTTCTTCTTTAATGTTTATTTGTTTTTTCTGAGAGAGAGAGAAAGTAGAGGAGGGGCAGAGAGAGGGGCTGAGGATCCAAAGCAGTCTCTATGCTGATAGCAGTGAGCTCTATGTGGGGCTCAAACTCACAAACCGTGAGATCATGACCTGAGCTGAAGTCAGATGCTCAACCAACTGAGCCACCCAGGTGCTCCGAGATAGAAGGTACAATCGTTCCAAGTTGCAACTTTGTTTCCATTATGTGGAAAGTCTTCTTCCAAGTAGCTGTCTAAACAATGGCTTCTGTCAACCAATTCTTTCATTTATGGCCATGGTGCTATGTGGAGTGGTGTGTTCTCTTCTCTAATCCCAATATGAAAAACACTAACATTACTCAATCAATAGAGTTTCGTTAGGGGTCAATGATGTGGAGTAGAACAACTAAGTAGAACTCAGTAGAGTTCTTTCCCAGAGAAGCCAGGTCTCATTTGCTGGGAACAAAAGATAACCAATAAAGTTTCAAGTCCACTACAGTAGAGTGCCTCATGAGACAATCATCTCTGGTTCTAGTTGTGAAAAGCCAGCATACTTTGACATCCACAGTAATTTCTTTCTTTCTTTTTTTCAAATTGGGTATTTATTGTTCCTTAAAATGGCTTAAATGCCATTTGATTTTCTCCTTATTCACTGTGGTCCCCCCATTTTTAGCATTTTGCTTTCTTATTTCTTCTGCATTGAGGAGCCCTGAGTTCCTTTTGTTAATGTATTACCTTTTGTTACTGTGACACCTCCTCATGCAAAGGTAGGGGCATTTTACTTGCCCCCTGAGGTATTCATCCATGAATTGAGAAGAGTCTGATTAGAGAAAGAGATGGTTTCAATCATGAGACAGTCTATGAATCAAAGGGATTTTTCAGAGTGAGTTAAACAATCTATTTTCCTTCCTGTATGTGTCACCATTCTTCTGGAAACTCTTACTTATCAGGTAAAACTGTACTTAGGAAGGTTCTCTGACAGCTTAATCATGGTCTCTGCTGGATCCCACAGCGAAGCCAGAAAGCTGAAAGTGTTTGCAGCTCTCATTTCCGTGGCAACTGTCTGAAGGGCCAAATATAGGAGCATTATTTCTCTGTAGGACCCAGTAGAAGAAGGAACTGAGTGGTGAGGAAAACCCCTTTTAGTCAGAAATTTTTCTTTAGGAGGTCAAGACCTTTGAAAAATTAATGGAAAAGTACCAAGCAATACCTTTACATGTATTTTTAAAATGCTTCATAGGTCTTAGCTAGGGAACTTGACATTTGCATGTCGTAATGAATCCATTTTTCCCTTCACGGTCCCTTCTTCCCTCTTTCCATGCCTGTCAATCTATCCATATCTTGCTCTTATCACTATAACATGATGCCTGTCTAAGCCAGAGGATGTGGAAAATATTTAAAAATTAATACATGTGACCATTTGTGAATAATCCTATACATATATGTGGCTCTCTGAGGGATGAACCAATAAATATCTGTCTAATTTGTGCTATGCAGATTCTCTTCATTATCTGGTCGGGGGGGGGGAGTTCTCTGAGCAGGAGTCAACATGGGGCAGTTGTATAGCTTTACAGTTCCCCTTGCCTTAGATCTTTGTTATTCAATCTAAAGGACTCTAAATTTTTAGAATATTCTTCTTGTATCCAAAAATAAGACCATTTTTGGATAACCTATCAATTATCTTTGGCATGAAATGTCAAGAAATCATCATAATTTTTCCCTGTTTGAAGGGAGGAAGGACTGTGTCTATGCCACACTGTTGAGCAATATACATAATATTCATGAGAAGATTTAGGTTAAGACGGTTACAACCTTCAAAGGAAAAGCTCAACATTTCTCTCTGTCAGGTTGGTGGGCTTTTAATGGCCACACCTTAATTTCAACTCCTTAGGAGTTGTCTATATAAAAGAGATCTTACAATTTTGAATATATACATACACAATAGGGCAAATAATCATATTTTTTTATAGCTGGAAATTGAATTGATCATCATTATGATCATTTTTAGGACACCACTTTTGAAGTTACTAAGTATCCTGTTAAAATTCATGTCATTCATCAACTCCTTTAACAGGATCAAAATGAGACAGAGAATTAAGGCAGTTATCCAACCAGGGTAAAACCTTTTTTATTACCACAACACATCTGTCTCTTCAATCTGTTTTTTGCTTCTATTCATTATATTTACCAACTTTCTTCATTTCATTTCTCACAATTTATAATAGTTTTTTTAAGAAACACTGTCATTATTATTTTAGTAAATTCTGCCGTTATTTGTTATGAAGCAAGTCCTGAAAGGAAAGAACTACATGAATGGACCAAAAGTATCAAACCTATTAATAGGTAAAATTTCTCCCCAAGTTGTCCTCAATCAAGCTATTAACATGAAAAGCCACCTTCTTAAGTCCTTAAACACTAAAAACGAATCATATGTTCATAATTCCTATGTTACACACATTCCTATATGTATACAATTGTTATGTTACAGTTTTGATTAGTGTATATATGTTATTATATGTGTATACATATATGCATATGCACTCATGAAACAAAATTGTTCATATCTACAGTTTCTTGATTTTGTTTTGCTTCCTTGGTCACATACTTTTTGTCCTTGGAACCCCAAGCAACAAAATGTCTTACTTTTGTTTGTTAATATTTTTGATAGTAATAATAATAAGGTCTTAGTTTAATATTGAAATAAAGATTAGTTGATAGTTTCTTTATATTTATGATACTGTATCCCAAATTCTATAATCAGTAAAAGAGATTTTGTAAACTAAAATCTCTTGTAAAAGAAATGTGTAAACTGCTACTAGTAGTAGTTTCTAAAAGAGAGAAACACTCCATGCATCTTAGGAGAAAGTTGTTTGGGTACTAGGACCAGGGTGGCATCCCCACTTCCTGCAAAGCTTGTGAAGAGGGACATTACAGAAAGGTGTGGCTCTTGCCTATGTTCTCTATGGGAAGCTAACCCTGGGACCCCACCTTCCTTCTTTGGCTTTTGACAGCTAGTAGCTCTCTCATTGGGGGGCTCACGGAGTGGACAAAAATAGTGCAAGGCTCTACCCCTATTTCTATATCTGCAATTCAAAGAGAAGAGTATTGATCTATTTTTAAAGAGAATTGAGTCATTCATGAAACTGTGGGAGGCATAGGGATGCATCTGGCCCTTGGGCACAGGAAGCCAAGGTCAAATCCTCCCAGAGCTCTTTCTCCCTTGCTTGCCGCGGCGTCTCACAGAATGTTGGTGCTCTTCCACAGAAGAGCTTCTTCCGCACAGGCGGAGTCGGCTGCCCACCACACCAAAGCCTCCCATCTCTATCTACCACTGTGACGAGCCAGCATCTATGTAACTGACCAGGCTAGGGTTGCAGCTCCCCCTGGTCCAGCTCGGGCGGGCCACTCAACAGGAAGAGTACGGCACTCCAGACAGAGTTTTAAAAATGCTTTTGCTGGGTGCTCAGAAGTAATTCACAAGGTAGCCTTGTTTAGTCTTTAAGCCCCTGGCTTAAGTCACCCGGTATCTAGAAGTGAAGTCTCACAATGGCCTTTATAAGTATTTGAACCATCTACAAGATATGACACATAGATTCAAACTCCTTTTTACATACCAGCTATATTAAATGAAGGCTGGAAAATCTCTAGCCTTTTAACAATGTTATTAAACTTATATAGTTAAAATATATGATTATCAATAATATTTTACTGGGTATAAAATTTATAGGGAAAACAGTTCAGTGTCAATTCCATTATCTTTTTCAGTACATGAGGCTCTTATGAGACATAGATTATGGACAAAAATGACTTTCAGAATGAATTTGGGGAGAAAATTCTGGTTATAAACAGAAAGGTCACATGTCTATACTAAATCATTTGATCTTTTTAAAATATGAGACAAAAATTAACCTTTAATTGAATTAAAAAGTGATGTTAGTTGAAACAGTGATCTCATTGAAGAGTGCCAGAGGTTTTTGAAAAAAATGACATTGAGAGTTTGTATTAGAATAAGTTGGTATCAGTTGAAGCTAAGGTTAGCAAACAGCCAAATCTCTGCATTCTGAAGATAGAAGGATGGGTTAATGCATTTCTGTGCAATTTTTAAAGAAACAGAGCACATATATGCTTTCTACTATCTCTCTTAGTTTCTACTATCTCTCCAAAGTCAACTTTTATGCCCCTCTTCTAACAAACCATGACCAGTACTCCTCCACGACAGAATTGGAGATTCTTCCAAAATATGAGTCCTTGTGAAATGGGATGTTCCCCCCAATAGGACACGAAAGGAAGTTGTATTTGAGATACATCCCAGCTTCCTCAGGTAGAACATGGGAAGAATTTTCCCACAGGAATAAGAAGGGTTGGGTGTTAGGACTTTTAAATGCTGGCTATCCCTGGCCCTTCAGCTTCCTGACTGATGATGCGTTTAGTAAGGACCATTAGCCAAATAAGAGAAATTAAACACTGGTTTATTAATCTGCACAGGCACTTTTTAAACTTCCCAATTAATGAGTTTGGACTACTCTGATGGAAAACCCATCTTTGGCCTAGGACTAAATTGGGAATTCCTGCTGCCTTTGCAAATATGAAACATGTGAACTATAGGCTCAGGTACATCTGGGAAGGGGAGAAAGAAAGGGAGAGAGAGAAGAGAGAGAAAGAGAGAGAATGAGAGAATGAGAGAAGGAGGGAGAGTGAGAGTGAGAGAGAGACAGAGAGAGAGAGAGAGAAAGAGAGAGAGAGAGAGAGACTGTAGAGCAGACTCCAAGTCCATGAAGTCAAACAATTGTGAGAGGATTGCAGAGCTGAGACAGTGAGGGTTCTCATCACCCTTCAATGCAGTGTGATCCTGCCCACTTAGGAAAGGTGGCCCAACAAACCATAGACTTTAACCAGTCAGCTGCTCCTCTTCCTTTGGAAAGAGTAAATAAAGAGAAAGGGGGGCTAAAACAGAGAAGGAAACCTGAAGAAGTGTTCTTCTTCATGTGCCATGGCATTATTGATATCATTTATTTTTATTATGGGGCTAAGTGGCCTTTTGTATGTTTTGCCTGGAGTGTTACAGTATTGTGTTTCAATGGGGGAAATATTGTTTCTATGAATTCTAAATAAGTGACTCATAAATGAAGTTCTGGACTTCAACACATCAAGGAAATTTAGCTGCTTTTCAAATGAACTGTGCATGCCCCCTGTGCTGTGATGGTATATGCAGGAGTATGCCTTGTCAGCAATGACTGGACAATCCTCCCAGACTTCTATGGAATGAGGGCGTAGATACTTTTTCTTCTTAGACTATGCCAGGAAATACATATATTTCAGCAAATAATACAAATAAGAATTAATGTAATCACTTATTAAGCCAGTAAATGCAATCAAAGTGGAAATTATTCTGGAAATAATAGCAAATTTTTCTATTTATATATATTCACCGTACTAGAAAAATAATTGTATCAGTTATCATTTAGCGCATTATAAACCATCCCAAAATGTAGTAGCTAAAACCAAAGCTATATGACTTACATGCCCATAAGAGGCAAGATGCAAGGCCTCTTGAGGCCCAGGCTTATAATGGTACATTGTCATTTCCATTTCATTTTATTGCCCAAGGCAAGTCACATGGCTAAAGCTGAAGTCAAGGGATAGGGAAATATATTCTGCTTCTTTAAACATATTCTGCTTCTTTAGTGGGAAGGATTGCGAGATCGATGGGAAAAGCCGAGGACACTGGAAGGTGCAGAGAATTAGAACTAAGGATGCAATCTATCCCAGTGATCATTGGTCCCATGAGCTTAAGTTAGATACTACTCCTTGAAGATTCAGGTGTCTCTGTGAGTACATAGGAATTAGGGATCAGGGAGAGGAAGGAAGGATAAGGTTTTGAGTGGCATGTTTTGTTAAAGGCACAAAGCTTAAACCTGCCGTTTAAAGACTTAAGACTCCTTGAAACTGAGAATATTTTTTTTTAAATATTTTTACTTATTTCTAGGAGAGAGAGAGAGAGAGAGACAGCGTGAGCAGGGGAGGGTCAGAGAGAGAGGGAGTCACAGACTGAAACAGGCTCCAGGCTCTGAGCTGGCAGTCAGCACAGAGCCCGACGCGGGGCTCGAACCCACGAACAGCGAGATCATGACCTAAGCGAAAGTCGGACGCCCAACCGACTAAGCCACCCAGGCGCCCCGAAACTGAGAATATTTTAAAGTATTACTTTTTAAAAATGTTTTATTTATTTCTGAGAGAGAGAGACAGGGTGAACAGGGGAACGTGAGAGAGAGAGGGGGAGACACAGAATCCGAAACAGGCTCCAGGCTCTGAGCTGTCAGCACAGAGGCCAATGCGGGGCTCAAACCCACAAACCGTGAGATCATGACCTGAGCTGCAGTCGGACACTTGACCGACTGAGCCACCAGGTGCCCTGAATCTGAGAATATTTTAAAGCACTTGATCACTGGTCCTGCAAAGAAAACTGGAGTCATCTTCTTTTATCTTGGAGCTGAGACAAATAGAACCAGCCAAGAACTTTCCGATCAGTTAGGAGTCCCAGTTTTTTTGGAAAGTCTTTTTAATTTTTTTTTGGTTCTATCTATTTATTATGAAAAAGAAAGAAAACACGAGTGGGGGAGAGGCAGAGAGAGGAGAGAATGAAAATCCCAAGCAGGCTTCACACCATCAATTTCGAGGCTGAGTCTGACCCAGGATTTAAACTCAAGAACCCGAGGGATCATGACCTGAACTGAAACTGGATGCTGAACTGACTGAGCCACCCAGGTGTCTCTGGGGAAGTCTTAAAAAGAGCTCTAAGTGCTAGAGATATGCCTCTGGCTCCTTACCCTTATCAGGATTACAAAAAAAAGAATGATAGAATAATTGGTTTGGTGACTATGCGTAACTTTTGAGGGAGGGTGTATAAATAAAAAAGCCCTATATTTTCTATGGCTCTCCTGACAGTTATGCTAAACGACCCTCTCCACCAAACCTTTTCCTCTAGTATATGCTTCCTTAACAACATCTTGGCCTGTCTTTACAAATTTTTAGCCCATTTTGGTAATCTGAACAGTCTAATTCTGGCATTTAAGATTCAGTCCTGTTCTCAAAAGTGATTCAAAGTAATCTTCTCTTTCCTCCAGCTCAGGCAAGATCTGAGTGGAGGGACCATGGCTGCATCTGTGTCCATCTACTTTTCCTTCTTCCAGCTGCATTTCAAGTGGGGGTTGGGGAGGAGGGGCTGAGATGTAGACCTCATCTTGGTTAACCATGACTGCACTTCTGCTCAAGGTCTACACAGGCTGACAATGAGGCTCCAACAACTTTCACAAATAATAGGGGAGGGGGCCCTCTTTGCCATCATCCTGATTACACACACACACACACACACACACACACACACAGCTTACATTGCCCAAAAGTATAGCCTTGGTTCTCATCTTCCAGCAAATTCTGAGGTCAGCAGGACACATGGGATCTATCTTTTAATGGATACCAACAGATCACAGGCAGAATGGTCCTTGGATTTCACCTTGCCCTCTCTCTCCTCAAATTTCTGCCCCTATTCAGATTACATGGGTGCCAAGCAAGATGTCCACTCTTGGACCAAATCTTGTGTGAGGATAAAAATGTTGGCCTCCTCTTCTTGTAGGTACCCCAATCTTTAGAAACAATTCTCTCTCTTTTCCTTTCTCCTTCCCATTAGCTTTCACTCTTAAGTCTTTTCAAGGAGGGAAGCAGAGGTGAGAGGTACATAGAATTAGTTATAGGAATAATTCTGCTAGTTGAAGCTATAAGAGAATATGGCTAGCTCCAGATGCTGGTAGCTCTCTGATTTTAAATGGTGGACATACTCTGATTTTTTGGCTTTAGTTTGGAGCCCTAGCTGCAGTTCAAGGACAACAAGAAAAGTCTTACTAGATGCCCCATTAGTTTTGGAATCAGGCAGAATTTGTTTCAAATCTGGACCCTGCTACTTACTACTGAGTCTCATTTTCTTCATCTGTAAAATGATGTTACTAGAAATGATTTCTCAGGGTTACCGTGAGAATAAAATTAATGAATGAATGTCATTTGGCTCCCTTATAAAATGTGTTAATTACTACTCATTTTTTTTGTCATCCCATCCTCCACATCCACCTCCTGCACCTTACTTGAAACCACTTTTGTGCATGTACATTATCAATGCAGACAGATATAAATGTATATGTGTGTATAGATGATGTAGGCTTTGATATATTTTCCCCTTGAATCCATGTTATGTTATTGGCATAGAAAAACATATTTGGGACATAAATCTTCAACATTCAGTAGCAATAGTCCTATGTTCTTATATGATTCATATAAGTCGTAAGTTACTGAGGGTATCATGTATGGACTTTCTACTTCCTGCAGCATACTGTGTAGGTGTATTATTACCAGAAATCCTCCATAACGCTACCCAGTCATTTTTGGTCTCTGTTTTTACAGAAATGACTAGGATGAAAGAAAAGAAAGACTGAAACAAAGAAATGTGATTGTTTTTATGTTTTACCATCAAGAATATTGTTTTAGTTAAAGTGAGACCATTCAAATGAGAATAAACAAATTTAAATAAAAAAGAAGTTTTGATGATGATTTCTAAACTGAATGGGGTTTTACCTGATAAAATCTACAAAGCAGAATATTTATCCTCAAAAAATATCAGCTGAATATAATCACTAATGCATGTTTTCACACCTTCAACTATATTAGCATTTTTAAAAACTCAATAGATCGAGAGCTTTTTAGGATACCTGAGTTCTCTGTTCCAGGAATACCTGTTTTAGGGTACCTGTTCTCTTTTCTGGAACTACCTTCCAGAAAAGAAAAGTAGTTCAATTATTCTTTCAACAAATATTTGTTAAATCACAAAGCTAAAGAGGCTCTGTTCTTCTCCACTGCTGCGAAGTTTAAAGTTTAAAGCTCCTCTAACAGAGGAGAAGTGAAGTGATCAAACAAACAAAAATACACTTCAGTATCTTCTTATTCTCTACTGCCTAACACTGGCCTCCACCAGCTCCACCAATTTTTGACACCCCTGGCACTACCATGACCACCTCTGCCATCACAAAACAATCTTATAAAAAGCTCTACTGTATTTGCCCTACAGGAAAGTCTACAAAATTAGAGAAATCTTGATTCGTTTCTTCTCAAAGATTCATCATCTGTAAAATTTACACAGTATTGTCCTGACTTGTCACATTTACCAAGTTACTAGTGTCTTCTGTAGGTAACATTTGGTAAAGACTGTGAATATGCCTAGAATATCTGTGCTCAGGTCCTGCTTTCATTTGCACATACACACACACATACAAACACATAACCTAAAAGGAACTGGGAGAAAGGCAGAATTTATGTTTGATTCTTTTCTATTCTATTCTATTTATTGTTGAGAGAGAATCTTAAGCAGGCTCCATGCTGTCAGTGAAGAGCATGATTCAAGGCTCGATCCCATGATCCCGGGGATCATGACCTGAACCAAAATCAGGAGTCCATTACTTAACAGACTGAACCACCCAGGCAGCCCTGATTTTATTTTTAGACAGAGACTACAAAAGGATGCACTCGTAGCTATGGCTGATTTGACTAATAAAAATGACTGTAATAGTTCTTACAAAAATATTTCATGAGTTTTACACATATTCATAGATAATGGCTAAGAAATTAGAGTAACAGGATGCTGGAATTGAAGGGTCTCATAATTCACTCGTTCAAATCTCTCGTTTTACTCATAAGAAAATTTAGGTCTCTGGCTGTGTCAGGAAAAATTTGAAAGACATTTAAATTGGGGGAAAATCACTTGTACACCCTTCCAGGTCAACATGCTCTAAAGGGGACTGAAACCAGTGAGCTATTTTATAACTCTGTAAGGCTTAGAAAACCTACAGCAAAGCCAATTATTTTTGCCTATAGAAATGCAAATGAATATTTTCACATGGATCACAATTGATTATGGCTCTGTGGATACTGAACAGTTTTCCACCTGTTTACAAATTTCTTTCCACAATCTTAATGATATATAAGCTTTTGAGCCAGTTTTTTTTATCTTACTGGTTCCCTCATTAACTAATATATTAAAGAAAATCACAACCACCATCTTACTTCTCCAGTTAGCACATCAAGGAATAGACTTGTCCAAATATACTCTAGAGTTTTTATGGAGGTCCAGATATTAAAAAGTAGGGGGGCAAGCTTGCTTTATTTGTCTCTAGATGGTTGTGAGAAAAGAAAGGAGATAGAGGCAGTGACAGGGAATGGCCAGATGCAGGCCTCAATGTCAGTTACAGAAAAGAAAATAAATAAATATCTGGGTTTTGTTATAAATGTGTTTTCCTGAACTCAGCCCAGACCTACTGAATCAGCCTGTGAATTTGAGCCTCATGCACACTCAGGTTTGAAAATCACTGTTCCAGAGTCACAAAAATACTTTAAGATTATTAAAAAGGGAGGGAAAACATGAATTAAATGAGACAAGAAAAGGAAAGCCTTACAACTCTGCTCTAGTTCAAATTTTAATAGGGAATGGTCTATAGAAAACTATACCCTATATCTTTGGTGCAATGGCTTCACATGCTGGTATAGTTTTGGCAGTATTATCTTGTATTTGATTTAAAGCAACTACCAGAGGGTGTTTTCATATGGTTCTCCAAGCATAGTGAGGTTTTACCTGTGATACTCGTTTGAATGATAGTTGCAGAATCCCTCCCAAGCAGCACCCGCTTCAGAGGGAAGAATTAAAGTCAGAATCATTCTCTAATGGGGATCTGTTCATTTTACAATTAACAAAAAAAAAACCGTGGCATTTTGTTTGTTTGATGTTTCAGAAGTTAAAATACTAGTTCTCATAGAGAAGAGGCCCAAGCTTCACCTATCCTGTAGAAGCCAAACAATTTTTTTCATGACAGAAAATAGCATTATCCTTACAGAAAAATGAAAGGTGTGTGCAGGGCACAGGGCTACTAATGGACTTTTGGGGCCAGATACACTTGAGCTCTGGAGTACGTTTAATGTACCGCTGGTCATAAATGTTATAAAAATATCAGTGTGACCATATTAACTAGGTTTCAGAAGACTTGGACTCCAGCAACATTTAAAACTTTCTTGCCTCTCATGTCTGAGTATGTAAGTCCAGATTAGTTCAAATATTGAGAAACTTAAATAGATTCTATTAAGTTGTTAACAACAACAACAACCACTTAACTGGTTCATGAGAAGGAAAGAAAAAGAGGCATTATTGTTAAAGCAAAGTGTTGAAATATAGCTTCTGCAAAACTGCTTTTGGGCAGTTAAGGATTTCCCCATATCCTTAGCACATAGCAATAACCTCAATTCCTACATGTGCCCTGTGCTTGTCACCAAAGGGGCTGTAAGAAAAATAAGGTTGGCCCTTCAGGAGTCTTCATATTGTTGAATAATAATACTGATCAGTTGTGGAACTATTAAAGACACTCTTCTCAGTAATACCAGATATTAAAATTACACAAATAAAATACATTGTTGGTGAGGCTTAAGCTATGTTTAAAGCTGAACTAAGGTTAAGTCTCAACACTGTAATTTAGGTATCTCTTAGATGACATGTGAAAAGATTGAGTTATAGCTGTAGTTCATGGTAAAGTCTTTCAATGAACCCTCTTGAGTGAACTAAGTCTGACTGAAGAATAGACCCTAGACAGTGAGACTGCTTGTTATAGAAATGAATGAATACTTTCCATTATAAACTCCTGACATGAGTGTTAACAGAATTCAGTAAGTATATGCCATACCCTGAAATGTCTATAGATGACTTAATCACTTAAGCAACAACTTAATTCAGGCTCTGGAAGTATTGCCCACCCACCCACCTTTGCTCATAAAATTCAAGAGGTATCATGTAGATTTGAAAAACCACTCTGAACAAAGCATGGAGTTGAATATTCATCAGAATCTAGCTCAGGGATATGGAGATCCTAGTTCAAATGGGAACAAAACTGGCAAAGTTGTATTGTTACAGAAAATCTACTCTATGCGTAGCAGGGACCTCTATTATGTACTAATAACATGGAAATTAACTCTCCTTGTAGTGTCTTAATAGAAAAAGAAAACACTGGGAATGGAGAATTAAACAAAATTCAAAATATTATTTTGATGCAGGTGTTTTTTTAAAAGACAATATCCCCTAGTAGAGCTGGAGATAAGATATGCACAATTTCCCAGATATATCTGACTATTGTATTAAGATGAATACAGAGTGACAAAAAATAAACATATAAGTGTATTAATGTCTTAAACTAGATAAAAGTTTGTTTCTTTCTTAGGTAAAATTCCAGAGACATATAGTCCAGAGCTACTTTGGGTCTTTAAAGTATCATGGCTCAGTCTCCCATTGTTAAGACCACCTCATGGTCCCATAAGGCTGCTCCAGCTCCAATCAATACATCTGCACTCTATTCTGCATGAAGGAGGACATGAAACGAAGAAAATGTCCTAACCTATCAAGGATGCTTTCCAGGAGTTGATTATATCCTATTGATTGGAACTTAGTTCTATGGCCACAGCTAGATGAAAAACAGCTAAAAGTGCAATCTTTATTCTGTATAGCCACATGCTTGGTTAAAAATTCTGCTTTTTGTGGAAGAGGATGAGAGGACCATGAACAATCTCTGAGACACCATGAAACTATTTCATGGAGCACATCACAAAATAAAGTTGTGAAAGTGATGAGGAAAATTAATAACTCTTGCCACTATTTTCTCAATTGCTAAGAATCAATGTCCAAGGCAATCCATTGGAAGAGTGTGAAAACTAGGACTGGCAAACTGGTTTACTAAACCATTCTTTTACAGATACCAGAAGCACAAAAGGAAGAATTAATGCTATTTCATTTGAATCTAGCCACTGCAATAATTTACTTGCAAGTATAATGTTTCCTAAATACCAAGAAACCATCTCTTTGAGATGTAATTGTCAAAAAAGACAGAAAACTTATTTCCCAGTTTCTGTGGGAAAGTAGGACATTAATTTGAGTGGGCACCTTGCTCCAAATTACAAAATGACCTCCTATCATAAAGATATAACAAGTTTGTTTTCCTTTGGATAAAGCCAATCAGTTAACATAGATGGTCATCCCAATGATCAGATTTAAATTTAGGGTGAGCTGTGTGTGATAAATGGTGCTGTCAAGCCCTCTTATTTGAGGAATAGTTACTGTTTATTTTGACAGCCTGTATGGAGTGCGCTGTATCTGCCTGGCTTTGTAAAAGGGTCAGATTTCTTTCTGCTTTGCAATCTTTTAGTAAATTGCCTGAGATGCACATCACATTCTGGTTTAATGCTTTTTCAATATTGAACTATTTTTTCCCTTTTCCTTTTGTGGAGATTTTTTTCTTGGTTGGTGGGAGATCTTTTAAATTTATAGTTCCCCAACATTGTCCTCAAACTCATTTACATCATATTACTGTAATTTAACATTGAACTGGACCTTAATGAGCCTTTTCTTAGTTGGTGTGGCTAAAGCAAATATTCAATTAAAGAAAAAAGGTTTTCTGCAAGACACGTTAATCGACATTCCATGCTTCCAAATTCTTGGGTGTTGAGTTCTGTGTTCATCACAGACTCAGTGAAATTCTTAGTATATTGTGTCTTTCTTGTGACTACAAAACCAGCTGCATTGCTCTATACAGGTTACAGGCCTGTATTGTATTGAGAAGACCCCAATAGCCTTTAGAGTATTAGTTGCTTAGGGGGCGTAACACAGTAACATGCACTGGGTGGCTTAAAGCAACAAAAGTTGGGGCGCCTGGGTGGCTCAGTCGGTTGAGCGTTCGACTTCAGCTCAGGTCATGATCTCACGATCCTATCCTATTTCCAAATAAGGTCACATTCTGAGGTATTGAGAATAAAGACTTTAGCATACCTTATTTGGGGGGATACAACTCAACCTGTAACACTTTGTAAGAACCACCAAAACTTAAAGTTACACTCGCCAGCCCTGCCAGATGTCTCAATCTCCAGGTGTTAAGGATGCATGTGCTATAGTGCTCTCCAATATTTTTCTCCTAGTTTACTTTTCAAATAATAAAGGGAAAAATTCTCCCTGTTCAAGTTTTGAAGTAATCCAAAAGTGATATAAAGGAGTTGGTTAGCATTTGGAGGTAAAACTTAAAAAATGTTTTAACTGGTAAGGGCTCTGCTAGAGAACATGGCTTAATCTGTTTGTAGATGGGCTTGCTGATCCTGAAGCCCAGGACTCAATGTACCCATCCAGTGCCAGGGCAGCCAGACCACACATATATTACTGATATATAAGGATATACCTAAGTTCAACCTCAGTCCTGGTATTTTGCCATAAGATCCAAATGGCAGATGTCTACTTTCACAGCATTTCTCACATCCTAAACTTCTGGGTGATCAGAGATCATGTGCTATTATAGGTGACCATCACAGCTAATTAGTGTAACGGTGGCCGTAACACAAACAAGAGGTGTCATTTTGATACATAATTAATCTAAATAAATATCTGGATATTCACTTTCAAATTATGGCCAATCACTCAAGATTGAACTTGTGTTACAACTCTTTTTATAAAATTCTGTGTAGATGACAGTGGTGGAAGATGCATAGCTTTTAGATGTTCCCAACTTGCAACATAAAAAAGACAGTGAAATTTAAAAAAACAAGGGATTGCATTTGCAACCAAACTAGGAGACAGGTTACTTCAGGGACCCCAAAAACCCAAACCAGCAAGAGCCACAAGACCAACGCATCATTAGCATCTGTTTCGGAGAAAACATAGAAAAGCTACAGGATGACTTATAACCTAACAATAGGAGACCCTAAAATGGCCACCAGATACTAATGGGGAGGCAGAGTGGTCGGTGAGAGCAACAGCAGAAATGAGAGGGAATCATCCTTTGATTATCAGATGAGGGTAACGTCCTGCAGTAAGTCAGGCTGATGGCTTAGCAAGCACCACCTCCCTGCCTTCCACAGGGGCTCACACTCAGGAAGAATAGGAGGGACTAAATAAAAATCCATCAAGAAGGAACAGCATAAATGAGGGAAAGAAAGGGTCCAGATAAAAGTGGGGCAGACAAATAGAGTAAAAAACTAAAAACAACTTAGAAAAATCACCTTAAAACTTAAAAAAAAATTTTTAACACTGCATAGAAACACAGGAGTTGTTAAAACAAATATCCTTCCGATAATCAGAACTAAATTCACATAAAAATGAATAACAGAAATGTGTCAAGGCCAAAACCCAAAGATATGACGTGTTTTCAATAAAAAGTCCTATTTGAGAATTTTTCACATCCTGTGAGGATGAAGTAAATTATAGTTTTTGTCACCTTAAGTTTCATGAGGAGGAAAATAAAAGTTAAAAATGATAAACTACTTTTAATTTTGATATAACAAAGAATGTAAAGAGAAAGGAAAATGGAATATATTGTTAGAAAAGATATTTAAAACATTTTCATCTCACTAATCATCTTTCAATTTGTGACTACTAAAATTATTATATCAATTTTTGAAATTATTTTCAGATGTATTCTTGATTACTACTTCTTTCTCTTATGTCAGTATTTGCTTTTGGCTTTGATTTCAGTCAAATATTGACTTTAACTCCTGGCTCTTTAGCATCTGGAAAAAATATGTATCAGTGCATCTCGACCCTGTAAGATTTATGGCCTGGATGACAAAAAGAGAAACCCATGGATTCTCAGTGGGTTACTTACTCCCAAAAGAGGAATAAGAGAAAGAGGCTGAGATGTACCCCCTCAACCTCTCTAGACCCATCAATCATATTAAGTCTTTACCAATTATTTACTGCTGTTTAAAAGCCATCTGAAAGCTAAGTGGCTTAAAAGGACAAAAATTTTTATCTGTTCACAATACCATGGGTTGCACCCGCTTCAGCAACGCATGTACTAAAATTGGGACAATAAAGAGAAAACTAGCATGGCCCCTAGGCAAGGATGATGTGCAAATTCATGAAATGTTCCACATTCGTTAAGGGGTTAATTCATCAAGAAGATATAATTGTAACTACAGGCACCCAACATCATAGCACCTAAATATATTAAGCAAATAGTAACAATTCTGTAGGGAGAAGTTGACAACAATACAATAATAGTAGGAGACTTTAATACTTCACTTTCAGCTGTGGGTACTTCAGCCAGAGAGAATATCAACAAGAAAATGTTGAACTTGAACCATACGTTGGACCAAATGGACCTAACAGACATACACAGAATGTTCTGTCCATTAGCAGCAGAATACACATTCTTCTCAAGTGCACACAGAACCTTCTCCAAGATAGATTGGATGATAGGCCACAAAGTAAGTCTTAGCAAATTAAGAAGACTGAAAACATACCAAGTTTTCCAACCATAATTTTTAGTATGAAAAATAAAAATTTATTTTCCAACCATAATTTTTAGTATAACTAGAAATCAACAATGAGAGGAAAGTTGGAAAATTTATAAGCAATTGGAAACTAAACAACATACTCCTGAAAAGTCCATGGGTCAAAGAATAAATAAAAAGTAAATTAAAAAAATGTCAAAACAAATGAAAATAGAAACATATGGGATGCTGCACGAGCAATTCTGAAAGGAAAGTTTATAGTGATAAATGCATACATACATGCTAAGAAAATAGAAAGATCCCAAATAAACCTAACTTTATACCTTCAGGAACTTAGAAGAAGAAGAACAAACTAAGCCCAAGTTGAAGAAGGAAGGTAATTATAAGGAAGATAATAACAAAAATTAGAGTAGAAATAAATAAAATACACACCAGGAAAACACAAGAAATGATCACTGAAACTAAGCTGTTTTTTTTTTAAAGATAAACAAAATTGACAAAGTTTTAGCTACACCAACTAAGAAAAAAAAAAAAAAAGAGAGAGATAAACCCAAATGAATAAAATCAGAAATGCAGAAATGAAAGAGGAGACATTACATCTGGGATTTCAGAAATACATAGTATCATAAGAGACTACTATGAGCAATTATAGACCAAAAAATCAGATAAACCAGAAGAAATGGATAAGTTCTTAGAAACATACAGCTTATCAAGTCTGAATCAGGAATAGAAAATCTTAACAGACTTGGACACCTGGGTGGCTCAGTCAGTTAAGCATCCAACTCTTGGTTTCAGCTCAGGTCATGATCTTATGGTTCATGGAATCAAACCCGTTGTTGGGCTCCCTGATGACAGCGCAGAGAATGCTTGGGATTCTCTCTCTCTCTCTCTCTCTCTCTTTCTCTCTCTCTCTCCCCTTCCCTGCTGGCACACACACATACACTCTCTCTCAAAATAAATAAACAAACTTAAAAAACAAAGAGAAAATCTTAACAGACCAATAATAATAAGATTGAATTAGTAATCAACAACCTCCCAACACTGGAAAGCCCAGGAACAGACACCTTCACTGGTAAATTATATCACATATTTAAAGAATAATTAACAACCCTCTTCAGACTCTTCCAAAAAAATTTAATAGGAGGTAATACTTTCATTTTTTAATATTTTTAAATGTTTTATTTATTTCTAGGAGAGAGAGAGAGTGTGAGCAGGGGAGGGTCAGTGAGAGAGGGAGTGACAGACTCTGAAACAGGCTCCAGGCTCTGAGCTGACAGTCAGCACAGAGCCCTACGCGGGGCTCGAACCCACGAACCACGAGATCATGACCTAAGCGAAAGTCGGACGCTTAACTGACTAAGCCACCCAGGCGCCCCTAGGAGGTAATACTTTCATTGCTCTTCTTTTTATGAGGCCAGCATTACCTTGATACCAAAAACCAGAAAGGTATACTACAAACAACAACAACCACAACAAGAAAATAACAACAACAAAACCCTCTAGAACAATATGCCTGATGAATATAGATACAAAAACACTTAACAAAATATTAGCAAACTAAATTCAACAGCACATTAAATGTTTTATCCCTGGGATGCAAGGATAGTTCAACATACACAAATCAATAAATGTGATAAACTGTATTAATAGGATAAAAGATAAAAGCCATGTGATCATTTCAATAGATGTGGAAAAAGCATTTGACATCATACCACATCTTTCATGATAAAAACCTTCAACAAATCGGGCATAGGAGAAACACAACTTAATATAATAAAAGCCATATATGACAGACCCACAGCTAACATCATACTCAATGGCTGAAGATTGAAAGTTTTTTCTCCAAAATCAGGAACAAGGTCAGGCGCCCACTCTCATTTAATAGTACTGGAAGTCCGCTAAATAAAAGGCATCCAAGTAGAAAAGGAAGAAGTAAAAGTGTCATTATTTGCAGATGATATAATCTGATGTGTAGGAAATCCTAAAAACACAAACAAAAACTGCTAGAACTAATCAATGAAATCAGTAAAGTTTCAGAATATAAAATGAACATACAGAAATCAATTGTGCTTCTACATGCTAATAACAAAATGTCTGCAAGGGAAATAAAGAAAACCATCCCGTTCACAATAGCATCAAAAATAACAAAATACGTCAGAATAAATTTAACCAAGGAAGTGAAAAATCTGTCAATGAAAACTATAAAACTTCGATGAAAGAAATTGAAGAAGACACACCTAGAAAGGTCTTGTGTTTATGGATAAGAAGAATTAATATTGTTAAAATGTCCATACTACCCAAAGCCATCTATAGATTCAATGCAATCCCTATCAAAATTCCAAAGACATTTTTCACAGAAATAGGAAAAACAATCCTAAAATTTGTATGAAACCAGAAAAGACCCCAAATAGCCAAAAGAACAAATCTGGAGTCATTGTACTTTCTGAATTCAAACTATACTACAAAGCTATGATAATTAAAACAGCATGATACAGGCATAAAAACAGACACATAGACCAATGGAACGAAATAGAGTCCAGAAATGAATCCCCACATATACTGTCAACTAATATTTGACATGGAAGCCAGGAGCATCAATAAGGAATGAATAGTCCCCTCACCAAATGGTGTTAAGAAAACTGGATAATAACATGAGGAAAAATGAAACTGGATCTTGATCATCCACCACTCACAATAATTAACTTGAAATGGTTTAAAGACTTAAACATAAGACCTCCTAGAAGAACTCTCTTAGGAGAAAACTTTGGGAAGAAGCTCCTTGACATTGGTCTTGATAATAATTTTTTGGATATGACTTCCAAAGTTCAAGGAACAAAAACAAAATCAAAAGAGGACTACATCAAACTAACAAACAAACAACAAAAGCAAAAATCAACAAGATGAAAAGTCAGCCTTTGGAATAGGAGAAAATATTTGCAAATGACATATAGATGAAGACTTAATATCCAATATATACAAAGAACTCATACAACTTAACAATAAAACCGAACAAATCAATTAAAAATAGACACAGAAATGAAGAGTCATTTTTCCAAAGAAGATATCCAACGACCAATACGTACATGAAAAAATGCTCAACATCACTAGTTATCAGGGAAATGCAAATGCAAACCACAATAAGGTGTCACTTTACATCTGTTAAAGTGGCTATCATTTAGAAGGCAAGAGATAACAAGTGTTACTGAGGATGGAGAAAAGGAAACTTTGTGTATCATTGGTGGGACTATAAGTTGGGATAACCACTATCTAAAACAGCATGGAAGTTCTTAAAAAAATTAAAAATACAACTATCATATGATCCAGCAATATCACCTCTGGATATACAGCCAAGGGAAATGAACACAGGATGTTGAAAAGATATCTGTACTCCCATGTTTATTGCAGTGTTATTCACAATAATCAAAATATGGAAACAATCTAAGTGTCTGTCAATAGATGAATGGATAGGATGGGGAGGTTGTGGAATACATAACAATTGGAATATTATTCAGCCATGGGAAAGAAGGGCATCCTGGAATTTGCAGTCCAACATGGATGGAGTTTGTGCTTAATGAAGTAGACCAGATAGAGAAAGGCAAATATTGTATAATATCACTTATATGTGGAATCAAAAAATCCAAGCTCATAGAAACAGAGTAGAATGGTGGTTAATGGGGGCTGGTGTGTAGGGCAATTGGGGAGATGTCATTAAAAGACACAGAGTTGCACTTAGAAAATGAATACGTTCTGGAAATCTAATGCACAGCATAGTGATTAGTGAACAATATCACCTTATCACAACATTATATGTGATACACAATAATGTATCACAACATTATTACCAACAATATTATACCTTCAAAATTGTTAAGAAATTCTATCTTAAATGTTCTCACCACAAAAAGAAATGACAAATTTTATGACATGTTAGACGTATAAGCTTAAGCTGTGGTGGTAATCATAATGTAATATATAAATGTATCAATTCAACACAGTGTACACCTTAAATTTACGCAATGCTGTATGTAACTGACATCTCAATTTGAAAAATACCATGGGACATCTGTTTGCACTGGACCCAGTGGGACATCTTTCTGCTGGTCCTATCTGGGTCACACATGTAGCTGCAGTCATCTGCAGCTTGACTGGGGTTAGATGGTCTAAAGTGAGCACTGTTACACATTTGGTGGTTGGTTTTGGCTATTGACTGGGCCTTTCTCTCATGTGTTCTCTCTTTGTTAAGAAGTTTACTTAACAAAGACTGGGCTTCATTATTCATTATACAGTGGCAACACACAAGCGGCTAGAGCAGAAGCTGCAAAGCTATTCAAGGCTGAGAGGTTCAGAAGCCGCAAGCCATCACTTGCACTGCACCCTTTCTGCAAAAGCGAATCATAAGGCCAACTAAGATTGAAGAAGTGGAGAAATTAATTGAACCTCTTGGGGGGAGAAGTAGCTAAATCACATTTTACAGGGTCTGGCAAAAGGGAAATTATTGAGACCACATTTTTAAGGTTGAGAGAGAGAGAGAGAGAGAGCAGGGGAGGGGTAGAGAGAGAAGGAGAGACTGAGAATTCCAAGTAGACTGTGCTGTCAGTGCAGAGCTGCATACGGGGCTCAATCTCATAAACCATGAGATCATGACTCGAGCTGAAACCAAGAGTTGGACACGTAATTGACTGAGCCACCCAGGTGCCCAGAGACCACTTTTAAAACAATCTTCCCCAAAGTCTACCTCCTTTCCTGGGACACATGAGGAAAGGGATAGAGAGAGGCCAGCAATGAGATGGGAATTGGTCAAATGCAGGAGTGAGGGAGAAGTGTGTATTCTTCTCACTCATCCTACAAACTGGTGATACGTTAACATACAAGATTCCTACCAACCTAGGAGTAGCAATTTCAGACATTTGCAGAAAGTAACATTTAACTCTAATAAATACATTCTTTGCTCATAACTGAATCTTTTAATCTTTAAAAACATAATCAGTAAATACATTGAATAGTGATTCTCAAGTTTTAGATTATATATATGTACATTTTTTAAGCCTTGGCATTATTTTTATTTATGTATTTATTTTGGCAGAGTGAGAACACACACAAGTAGGGGATATGGGGCAGAGGGAGAGAGAAAGAATCTTAAGCTAGAGTGGAGCCTGATGTGGGGCTTGATCCCATGACCCTGTGATCATAATCTGAGCCAAAATCAAGAGTTGGATGCTCAGTTGACTAAGCCACCCCAGGAACCCCAAAATCTTAGCATTTTTAAAGAAAGTTTAAACAGTTTTCTCTTGATGTCAACAGGAAGTCCATGAATGTACTGGGCTGTGAGCTGAGATTCCCATAATACAAAGTTTATTGTTAAACACTGGCATAATTAAGGAGAGTTTCAAACTCAGCTTTCCTTTTTAGTGCTTTACAAATTGGAGAGATTTTTCCATATTTAGATGGTTTAATTAATAGCATCATATCAAGGGAGGGGAGAGATGGATATTTCTAACCATGATTCATTTTGCTTCTGTGACCACAGGACCTAACAGTTTCTTATTAAGAAAGGCTGCTAACCCTTCACTACCCCATGGATTTGGGTGCTGATGAGTAAAAGGGAAACAACGCCTGCATCATTGGCAGTGGCTACTGATACAGGGGATTCAGGACAAGTGGAGGCAGTGTCAGTGAGGGCAGGCTGTAAGTGTACATTACAGAATCCAGTGCCTCTGTGGTTGCCAGGAAGTTTGCTCAACAACTGCGCTAAACTCTTCCCTTTGGGTAAGTCCAAAATTCATGGGCAAAACTGGACCAGGGTTTGAAACAAGCCTGTCTTGAATGGTCAGACCTTGCTTTCATGGGCTCTTTGATATCAAGGCTTGGTTGTTATGTGGTCTGGTCACAAAGGGAAAGTGGCTGATTCCATCTCTCTCTGTATGTTTTCACCTTCTCATTCTGAATCAGGGCAAACCGTAAGGTGGAAAAACAGAGCCCAAGAGGGGAAATGGAAAAGTTGGCTGCCTTACACCCTTTCTGCCCTCCCTCTGTCGGGACTTTCCTGGAGCTGAGTTCCAGCTCAGCTAGTAGGGAATGATAGAAAAAAAGAGTCATGTCCAAAAGGAGCTGATGGTATTTGGGGAATTGTTCATATGCAGGAATGTCCCAGAAAGATTATCTCCATTTAGAGTTTCTCTTCCTTTTCACTTAGGGCAACAATGGGCTATGAATCTCTTTCTCTTTCCCTTCCCTCCTCCTTTCATCTCTACTTTCCTTTCCTCTCTTTTTTTCTTTCCTTTAAAATTTTTCATTACTATTCATGTGAAACTTGGTGAAAAGGACTATGATTGAATGTGACGGGCATCTATACATCTCAGGGACATAAATAAAAGCTGTTATAACAATGAAAATGGTCAGAAGTGTGACTCAGAATACTTTCTTTAGGAAAAAAATAATATCTTAGGATAAGAGGGATTCTGAATTTCGCATGTCTTTTATTCTGGGTTATATGCATACATAAACATATAACATTTTTAAAAAATTTTCAAAGTCTTAGAGCATCATAGCAAGACTGGATCCTCAGAAAAATTAGTATTTTGATATATTTCATTTTATATCTTTACTAGAGTTATATCTGATATTCAGACTGCCTTGTAGAAATCTTGTAGTTCAGTGGAAAATTTTTACTTCTTATTTATAACATGATCTTCAGCCAATGGGATATTATAGTAACTGCCTTTGACTTAGGAAACATTTTCCTTCTGGGCTGAAGTTGATATAACACATCTGTATCCAAATAGGTCCAGAGAGAAAACTGACACCAGTATGTGAAGCTGAGAGAAGGCTTCATTTATCATACAGGAGACTCTCAGTTGACTAGATCAGCCTTATATATGAACTCAGAATTGCTGATATTTAACCAAGCTGGCATATAATTGAGCAGCAAGATAATAAAATAAGGGTTTTATGGGCTTTGTATTCATGTTGTAGAGTTATTTTATAATGATATTTTAGAAAGATACAGTACACCTCACACCTGTCAGAATGGCTAAAGTTAACAATATAAGAAACAACAGGTGTTGGTGAGGATGCAGAGCAAGGGGAACCCTCTTGCACTGTTGGTGGGAATGCAAACTGATGCAGCCACTCTGGAGAACAGTATGGAGGTTTCTCAAAAAACTAAAAATAGAACTACCCTACTATAATCTATCAATTGCACTATTAGGTATTTACCTAAAGGATAAAAAAAAATACAATTCAAACATGCACCCTGATGTTTACAGCAGCATTACCAACAATAGCCAAACTACAGAGAGAGCCCAAATGTCTATCAACTGATGATTGGAGAAAGAAAATGTGGTATGTATATATATGTATATGTGTGTGTGTGTGTGTGTGTGTGTGTAATGGAATATTACTGAGCTATCAAAAAGAATGAAGTCTTGCCATTTACAATGACATGGATGGAGACAGAATGTGTTATGCTAAACAAAATAAGTCAGTCAGAGAAAGACAAATACCATATGATTTCACTCACATGTGGAATTTAAGAAACAAAACAGATGAACATACAGGAAGGGGTGGGGGAAAGAAGAGAGGGAAACAAACCACAATGGACTCTTTTTAAAACATTTAATTATTTTTGAGAGAGCACAGTGGGGGGCGGGGACAGAGAGAAGAGGACAAATGATCTGAAGTGGGCTTTGTGCTGACAGCAGTGAGCATGATGTAGAGCTCGATCTCAGGAACTGTGAGATCATGACCTGAGCTAAAGTTGGACACTCAACTCAGATGAGACACTCAGATGCACCAATAGACTCTTAATGATAGAGAACTATGGGTTGACAGAGGGAGGTGGGTAGGAGATGGGTTAGATGGATGATAGGTACTAAGGAGGGCACTGGGTGTTGTATGTAAGTGATGAATTACTGAATTCTGCTCCTGAAACCAGTATTGCACTGTATGTTAACTAACTAAAATTTAAATTAAACAAAAGGGAAAGCAAGAAAAAGAACAAAAAAGAAAGGTGCAGTAAAAATTCACAAAAATCCTTATCTTGCTACACCAGATAAAGTCTCCTATACTCTTGAGTCTCTGAAATGATTATTTCTCTAATCTCAGCTCAGATAGGTTCCATTCTTAACCTCCTTTTATGGATGAAGAACCTAAGGTAAGGAGAGGCCAACTACCTTGTCCAAAGTCACGTACTGCTCAGTGGTAAAGCCAGGACTTGAACCCATTAGTCTTCCTTCAGTTCCACGACATCATACATTTGTACCATTTAAGAACATTTTTTAAATGTTTTACTTATTTCTGAGAGAGAGAGAGAGAGAGAGAGAGAGAGGAAGACAGAGAGAGAGAGAGACAGAGAGAGAGAGAGAGAGGCAGCGTGAGCAGGGGAGGGTCAGAGAAAGAGGGAGATACAGAATCTGAAGCAGGTTCCAAGCTCTGAGCTAGCTGTCAGGACACAGTCTGATGTGGGACTCAAACCCATGAACCGTGAGATCATGACCTGAGCCTAAGTTGGACGCTTAACCGACTGAGTCACCCAGATGCCCCGTGCATTTGTACCTTGATATCAAATTCAATTATAGAGGAAATTCTATTTAACCCATACAGCAAGCTGATAAATTTTTAATGCAAGTGTAGTAAAATATTTCATGTTGAGAGGTAAGTGAAAATGTTTATTAAATAGAACAAATCCCACTGTAATTGTGTCAAATATGCTAATTCCTTGTCAAAATCTCTAGTGATTCTTTATTGACCCAGAGCTAAGTGATTAATTGAAGAAGTCAATCAAAATGAGGAATCATAGAAAATTCTGCAAACACACCTTAATAGTTTATACTTGCTGTGAAGCAGAGGAAGCCACATGCAATATAGGGCCAGGGCCTAGTCCTGAGCAGTCCTCTGGTGGAGTTCAGAAGTACCTCCTTACCCATGCCACATGCATCCTGCACCACCTTATGATCTGAAATTTCAGTTCCTTTAAAGTGGAATAAGACCTGGGGCACCTGGGTGGCTCAGTCGGTTGAGCAGCTGACCTCGACTCAGGTCATGATCTCATGGTTTGTGGGTTCAAGCCCCGTGTTGGGCTCTTTTCTGACAGCTCAGAGCCTGCAGCCTGTTTTGGATTCTGTGTCTCCCTCTCTCTCTTCCCTTCCTCTGTTCTCACTCTGTCTCTCTCGCCCTCAAAAATAAATAAACATTAAAAAAATTAAAGTGGAATAAGACCTGAATGATATCTGAAGCAACCTGAGCCCAGAATACTTCTCCATTTCTCTCTTTTTAAAAGTCACTTTTTCATCCATAAATAATTTAATAATTCATTTTATATAATATAATGATACAAATATGTATAATTTATTTATAGATAGAATTCATTTTAGGTACTCACTTTTATGAAGTCTTCTTTTTTAAATGTTTGTTTATTTACTTAGAGAGAGAGAGTGAGAGTGAGCAGGGGAAAGGCAGAGAGAGCGAGAGGGAGAGAGAAAATCCCAAGCAGGCTCCACGCTATCAGTGTAGAGCTAGACTCAGGGCTGAACTCACAATCCATGAGATCATGACCTGAGCTGAAATCAAGAGTCAGACGCCCAACCAACTAAGCCACTCAGGAGCCCCCAACAACTTCTTAATTTAAACATTTTATTTTGTGTTTCTACAACATCCTCAAATTGTACTACTTCTTGTATTCTGAAATGAGCTTTCTTATCTCGGCTGATTTGCCTATGCTATTTTTCATTGGAATGTCCTTTTCACCAACATGTGTTCCTGCTGAAAACCTACCCATCCTTCAGAGAGAAGAACCGCCAACCAACAAAGCAGTATATACAGCATAAATCCACTGACTTTCTCAAAGGATACCCAAACAACTTGAAAAAATTCCAAATAAGTATAAAACAACAACTGAAAGAATAAGGTCACCAGGGAATAGATGTGTTCAAGTAATTGGGTTGATTGCTTATCTCAGCAGAGGTTTTAATTTGGTTCTTGGCTTTTATTAATTTAAAATGCAAAAGAATTATATAATTTTTTAAATCTAAAGTTAGCTTGTTTACCTTCAAAGATTCTTTCCTGATACAAAGTTCAAACCATGTATAACTAATTACATATTATCGTTTTTAGTAAATGAATACAGAAGAGAAGTCTCCAGAGACAGAGCATTTGCTTGCTTTGCTGAGGTAAACTCATGGGTCCTTGTCAGAAATCCCTGGATGATTTTCATATTATACCCATTCTTTTACATCACCCACCAGTCTCTGAGAACTTTCTGATGGATTATATCATGCCAGCACTGTTGGGCACTTTGGAGACTGTAGGGCATCATTGAAAGTGAATTCACATCAAGAGCAATTTGATCCTTTTCTACCACTTAACAGCTGACTGATCTTGTCAAGTTATTTAACCTTTCTGATTTTTCACTTCTTGATTTATAAAATGAGTATAATAACTGAAAAATATAACTGAAAAGCATCTATCACAGTGCTTAACACATTAGGTGACAATAAAAGGTATCATTATTATTATTACTAGTATTCTGAAAAAAATGAAAAACAGCCAAAAAATCCCCCCAAAACCCAAAAACAAAAACCCAAACAGACAAAACAACAACAAAGCCTCTTCCTCCTCTGTGGTGTTCTTTCCTCTGATTTAAAAATGCACAGGTCTGCTCAGTCCTGGGGAAACCTTGGTGCAACTACCATGTGCCTTTAATCTACCATTTTATCTCCTCCCTGCCATTTAACACCATTTCCTTACCATTTGCCATTTCGTTAACACTTCAAAATTTAGCTCTCCTGAAACTTCATCTTCACTCTATTGAAACTTCAAGATCCTCAGTGAGTCAGTGTTACTCTGTGTAGCATTTTAAGATTTCCCCTCCCTTGACACACATTACTTCTTGTCCTTCTACTCTTCTGTTTCTTCTTCCTTCTTCAATTAATTTGACCTACCTCAACTCTGTCCTAACAATGGTAACTGCCCTAGGAGTTGTCCTCAGACCTTTGTTTTACATAATCTCTACTCTCACTGAGAAATCTTATCAACAAATATCTTTATGTAAATGCCTTCTAAATCTTTCTCTCCACAACAGATCATTCTCCCACATTACAGTTGCAAAACTGCTTAACCACTATTTCAACGTCTAATGTCTAATTGGCATCTCAGACTCAATGTACTGAAGTCCATCATCTTCTCCAAATGTAATCTCCCTGTGCAAGTTTTAAACCTTTAAATCATCTTTGGTTCCTCCTTATCTTCTCACATCACAGCAGACACGGAAGCCTGTCAATTCTTCCTTTCTCACGTAACTCAATGTGCCAATTCTTTGTCATCCCTCTGCCACCACCACTACTATCAATTATCACTGTGTTTTTGGATTATAATTTTCTCAACTTCAGTTTTTTTTCAATCTCAATCTATCCTGCATACTGCTATCAAGTTAATATTCTTTTAAAAGCTTGCCCTCATTAAGCATATAGAATAATTTCCCACCTCAAAAACATACATGATTCCCTAAATTTTAAGGAATAGATGACCTATCTTGTATTCCAGGTTGGAATTTCTAAAATTGCATTAAATTTGCCTTTTTAGATTTATGTACAACTAATTCTTTTTTTTTCTTAAATAGTTTATTGTCAATTAGCAATAATCATGCCTCGGATAAACCTCATTGGCTACGATACTGCCACTGCGCAAATCTTGAATAGTTTATTGTCAAGTTGGTTTCCATATAACACCCAGTGCTAATCCCAACAAGTGCCCTCCTCCATGTCCATCTCCCCCCTTCCCCTCTCCCCCACCCCATCAGCCCTCAGTCTGTTCTCAGTATTCAAGAGTCTCTCATGGTTTGCCTCCCTCCCTCTCCCCAACTATTTTCCCCTTCTCCTCCCCCATGGTCCTCCATTAAGTTTCTCCTAATCCACCTATATGTGAAAACATATGGTATCTGTCCTTCTCTGCCTGACTTATTTCACTCAGCATAACACCCTCAAGTTCCATCCATGTTGCTACAAATGGTCAGATTTCATTCTTTCTCATTGCCATGTAATATTCCATTGTATATATAAACCACATCTTCTTGATCCATTCATCAGCTGATGGACACTTAGGCTCTTTCCATGATTTGGCTATTGTTGAGAGCACTGTTGTGAACATTGGGGTACGTGTGCCCCTATGCATCAGCACTCCTGTATCCCTTCTACATCTAATTCTTAACATTAATGTTTATTTAAATAAAAATAGCCTACTTATAATTACTAAAAGCCCATGATGTTTTTGGACTCCAGTATCTATTCCCTGTCTTTCCTTGCCATCCTCACTTTAAAAAAAACAAAAAAAACTAAAAACAAAAGACAAAACTAATTCCATGATTTTTTTCTGGCATATCAACTCTTACCTCTATATCAGTCCATTTGTTTGCCAAGGTTCTATGTCCAACTCGAGGAGTACAGCATGTGACTTAAGCTTGTTCAATGTGCCAAATCTTCCTTTACCATAATAATGGTTTCAGAAATGGTATATGACCTGTGTATATACAATCAGAATTAATCCTAGGACCTGGGAGGGCGTTTCTGAGAAAAGAGTCAGGATAGGATTGACTGGGCTGCAGTAACAAATATAAAATCTCAGAGGTTTATTTCTTACTGATGTCAGTTTGATGTGGGAAGGGAGGCTCCCCTTCAGGGCTCCCATCCAAGTGGTAGCTAAGTGATCTAGCACCTTGTACAGTGCCATTTCAAGCAAATGAAGGTAAATGCAAAAGGGGAGGAGAACATGGTTAGTTGTAGATTTGCATGGCTAGGTTTGCTTTATTTCCAGTGGCTTAACCTCAGTAAAATGGCTTCAACTGAGCTCCAAGATAGGTGGAAAATATTGTCCTTCTATGTGTTAAGGAAGAAGAAAATGAAATAAGATTTGGGAAGCACACAGAACTCTTTCTGCCATGTGAGGAAGGGTACGAGGAAAAGTAAAATTATAGAGTCACTTAAAGATGCATAAAATATCAGGATTAATCTTCTTTCCATAAAAACAGTTAATATAAGATTTTCCAAAGTGTATCATACACCTAGAAATAGTTGCAGACATGCCTGTGCCCACCCAGAAGACCCGGTCCTTCAACTTCCAGGAATGTAAAATGCACTGAGATAGAATTCTGGCCCTATTTCCTTATTTTTTTCTTTCACTCAGCAATATGCCTCACTGTGGATTGCTTGTAGAAGGGAGGTGCCCAAGAGAGAAGTACAGATGAGAAAGGGGAGAATAAAAAAGAACAGGGAGAGAGAAAAGGGGGACACATCTAAGGAGAAAGAAAGGGATAAGAGTAGGGAGAAAAAGAAGACAAGTAGTGGTAAGACCCATGACATTTGTGCTTTGACAAAGTTTTTAGAACATTATCTAAAAACTCAAAGAGGATTTCCTTAATTCTGCATTTCTTGCAAATAGACTGTGGCCTCACACATGGAGAAATGTGACTGGTCCTGCTTATGGTATAAAATAATAGAAAAAATATATATTGGTCTCTGTCCCCAGTTCCTGGCACAGATCTCCTAAATTCCTGGGAATTTCCTGGATGATAGGAAAGTCTAACTTTTAAAAAAAGTTTACTGATTTATTTTGAGAGAAAGATGTATGTTCATGTGGGGAGGACAGAGAGAGAGAGAGAGAGAGAGAGAGAGAGAGAGAGAATATCAGATCCTGAGCACTTTAAAAAGATGGAGAGTAACCTAAAAGGATTGTTGAGTTTATTAGCAGATGTAGCTTTGTGTGTGTGACCAGAAGCACCCTGGTTTGCTTTAGCACTCTACTGTAGCCATCTTGAAGTTCTTAATTTTTTAATAAGGAAGACTACATTTTCACTTTGTGCTGAGCCACGCAAATTACAGAGCTGTTTCTTTTCAATATAATGTATTAAGTTTACTTACAGACTAAACTAATATTTAGGGTTTTCCCCTAAATATCATCTGCATCTAGAGGATGCAGTCATGAAGAAATTGAGATGCCTTATGAAGATATAAAGAAGTATTTTCACAGCCCAGTTTGAGGAGCAATTTCACCTTGTGATAAGCGCACAAAAGTTATTGTCCATTAACAACTCATCCTACTCTTGGATCTCAAGGCTCTGTGTCTACTCTGGTTCTTGACCTCCAGCCCCATTACAGAGCAGCGGCACAACTGCATATTCACTCCCTGGACCTCATCGTGAGATCTCAAAATTTTTACCAAATCTTAAGCTACAACCGTCTTACACATGAGCCTCTCCCAAATCCCTGAATGTATGGAACTTGCTTTTCATCTAGGACCTTTAATCATCTAGCTTCAGTCATCAGCTCATTCTGACATGACCTGTCAACACCAGACTGGCCTCCATGGTAGATGTCCCCACCCCACACTAGACTGCCAAGTCTCAATGCTCACAGTCAAGTAGGAAATCAAGACTGGCTTGTGCTGCAAGCTCATTAAAAAACTTTTTATTTTATTTTATTTTTTTTAATACTGATGCTGAAAGACTGGGAGAATCTAGAGGAGAGAGGACATATTTTATTCATTCTTGCATTTTTTTTCATGTTTGCTTATTTTTGAGGGCAAGAGAGAGACAGCATGGAAGGGGAGGGTCAGAGGGCAAAGGAGACACAGAATCTGAAGCAAGCTCCAGGCTCTGAGGTGTCAGCACAGAGCCCAAGGCAGGGCTCAAACCCACGAACCATGAGATCATGACATGAGCTGAAGTCGGATGCTCAACTGACTGAGCCACCCAGGTGTCCCTCACTAGGTATTTCTAACAACTAGTATTCTGGCCAGTCCAGAGCAGAAGCTCAAAAACAGCTTATGCAACTGAACTGAATAATGTCCTCTCAAGACCTCAAGCCTAACCCCTTGCCTTTACTATCATCGAGTGTCCTCCCTTGAACTCCAAGGAGGGAATCGGTTGTGAGACAAGATACATACATGTCCACTCACCCTCTAGGAGTAGGGCTTCACCAAAGCTCCCTCCTTGGCCCTCTGTTCATTCCTCTTCATCCTGCGCCTCCCCCCATAATGTCTCTTCTCTGTTCATCACAACACAATTGTGACAAGTCGCATCTCAGTAGGATTTCCAAGACCCTCCAAAATGCGGCTTTTACGCTCCTTATTGAACCTCTTTTATTGCTCCTGTCCACTCTGCTCAGGCCACTTTCTCACAAACGCCACCATTTGACATGCTCTTTGGTCTGGGGTGCTTTTCTCCTTTCCTTACTACCTCTTTTACACACCTTTCTACACAGCACCTGCGTGAGGCCAACCTTGATGGAGAAAGATTTACAAGAACCTTTTACAACACAATGAACATCTCTTTTCTAAATTTTGCTACACCTTCTCAGTCCTACTTTTTTAAGCACTTAGGGACAATAAACTGAATACACAAAAATTCTAATTCCCTCTTTATTCTTTGTCCTCTGCATCAATTCAATTCTGATCTCCACCTCTCAAAGATACACACACACACACACACACACACACACAGAGAGAGAGAGAGAGAGAGAGAGAGAGAGAATAACAATTTCCTCAGGTGCAAGCCCTGGGGAGCATAGGATGATTTAAGACTATGGGGAGTCAGGGCCCACACGATCCCCTGCTTTCCCCAGGTCTGACTCAATTGCTATTGGGCTATTCTTACATCTACATGTCAGGGGGAATAGAGTAGGGGATGAGTTAATATTAGAAGCTTAAAGGAATGGAGAACTGGAATTATGACATTCTGGGAAAGTGATTCTAAAAATCTCATAGATTCATACCACTGTTCATAGTAAATAGTAGGGAAGAAATGGTTAAATCTTTGGAGCTGGAGAAAAGAATTTTACCAATTTTGCCAGCTATGAAAATTACTATTGATGTGTCACACCCAAGTTGGAGTTGAGGCAACAATTTCTCTTCTGAATTTTCATAGGGAACCAGGTTTTAGTTTGTAGAAACATAAACATTTCTGCCAAAGCCAGAGAAAGAAGAGGAGTTGTATCTGATGCAGTTTATTGAGAGACCACTCTACCTATCTGATAATGTTGACAGTGGGATGTGGGGCAATGACCTCTCTGCAGGGAGTATCTGGCCATCTGTGGTGGTTAATTTTACGTGTCAACTTGGTTAGGCCATGCTATCCAGAAATTTTGGTCAAACGTTATTCTAGTTATTTCTGTGAAAGTATTTTTTTAGATGACATTAACATTTAAATCAGCAGACTGAGTAAAGCCTATTACCCATACTCCACAACGTAGGTGGATCTCTTCCAAGCAGTTGAAAGCTTTAATGGAAAAAGAATGACCTCTCCTGAATAAGAAGGAATTCTGCCAACATATTGCCTTCAGACTTGAACTGCTGCATCGACTCTTCCCTGTGTCTCTAGCTTGTCGTCCTACCTAGCAGCTTTTGGACTCGCCATCATCCACAATTGTGGGAGCCAATTCCTTAATATAAAATTTTCTCTTTCTATAAATATGAATACATCCTGTTGGCTCTGATTCTCTGGAGAATCATAATATCCTATCCTACAGAACTTCCCTGAAGAGTGAGTTCATAATATCTCAACACTGACTCTTCTCCATTCTACTTTTAGAGACAGACCATTTTAATACCTTTGTAAAAAAAAATAGGCATTATCTACAGACAAGGAGAAACAATAAATGAAGACAAACATAAAATTCACCTTGATAGGTGTCAATTTTGTAGTATACTATGTGATTTCTTTGTATGAACTAATTTTAATACCCCAAAAAATTTAAAAAAAAAAAAGGAGGAGGGAGAAGATAAAAGAAGGAAGAAAGAAGGAGATCAAGAATGAGAAGGAGAAGAAAAAAGAAATGAAATTATTGAAATGAACAATAGGTCTTAAAAAAAATCTAAAACAAAAAACAGCATCCGTCCAGGATGAATCAATATGTTGACCAAGCCCTTTTCTAGTAAAATGATATTTAGTTGTAAGAAAAGTAACCACAAAGGTTTTTTTTCTTTTCTCCCTCTCTCTTAAATTTTTTTTAAATTTGTGATTCGAACATTGTCCTCTTCAAAGTCTCATTTAAACTTTCTATAGTGAATCATCTTCATTGCTTATTTTCTGAGTAATGGCAGTGAATCACTCTTTTAAATGTTTTAAGAACTTAGTGTTCTTTAGCGTTCAACACTTAACATATTTGCTAAATGCTACTTTATATGAATATTGCTAAGTAGCATTATAAGATCATTATTTTTCACAGAATTAGGTATCGAAATGAGATATGAAAGGACACTGTCTTGTTTCTGACACCCCAGAAAATGTATTAATTGTTGACAAGATCAGGAAGCAGAATAGCATAGTATAACAATGCCTGAACTTGAAGTCAAAAGATCTAGATCCTAGTGCGAGTTGTCACTACCACAGCCATCTTAGGCAAAACTATTTGATATCTCTACACTTCAGTCATGGCCATATCTATAATATCTGAATGTTATTATGAGTATTATGAGAGGTTATTTAATATGAGAGTGCTCAGTACAGAGAAGGATTCGTCTATCCTACTGCAGTTTAGGGAGTTGTGGAATCAATAATGTTACATACAGTGAAAATGCACGGTGGAAGGAGGTAAGATAGTCAAGAGGACAGTCAAGGATCTTGCTCTGGAGCTGTGGGCTAAGAACAAGGTGACACAAGGACATAAGGGACCCTCTGTCCTAATAAGATATAAGTCACTATCACTACGGGATGAGGCCATATGGCCTGGGGAACCCTTCTCTCTCTGATGGCAGGTGGCAGAAGCAATCTCTGTAGATGAGAGCAGAACCAGAATGTCCAGAAAGCTTGCTTCTAAGGGAGTCCAAAATATTTCAGGGATGTTGACCTGGAAAGGATTGATATCAGGAAACGCATATGTGTATTATTATGAATTATTGAAAGGGTTATAAACACAAAGGACTTAGCATAGAGCTTGGTAACTAGCAGGCCTTCACAAAATGATAGCTGTCATTGTGTTTACTGTTACCATTATTATCCACACTAAATGGGAATAGGAGATGAGGAAAATTAAAGTCCATGGCAAAGGAGGCCCCTCTGTGGATTATTTATAAATTAACCTAGAAAGGATGAGAAAACATGTGGTTTTCTCTGGATGAGCCGAACTCATCATAAAACTATATATATCATAAAACTGATATAGCTCAGTGGATTCATCTGAATTGTCTGAATTACAATTGGAGGTGGGGCAGGGAAGCCTCTAGATATGAGGCTGTTAGAGCTGGGGTAGGGACTAATGACTCTCCACATCAGTGCATGTTCACCCTGCATGAGAGCCCAAGGGTGGCATGTGTGCATGTGTGAATAGGTAGGTGATGATGTTAGAGCACTTAATCACCATGTACCTATGCACTAATGTAAGTAGGAATACTAGGAAGGGGGCTTGATACAATCCTCTAAAGTGCAGGCACTTTATCTGTTTAACTTACTTAATACTCACTTCAGTCTTCTAAAGCTTGTATCCTTCCTCCCATTTGCTATGTGAGAAGAGAGGAGTGCAGGGAGCTTGAGTGACTTTTCCCAGTGGCTGAAACTGGGATTGAAATCCAGGGCAATCAGTCCTCCAAACCCCTGCATTTGTGTAGTCTTCCTGTGCCATCTTCCCTTGATAGTGTTATTCCCTAAGCCCTCTTCTGTTTAGAAGTGATGTTCATTTTACATGGCACTTTGCAGGAAAACTGCCCTCTTCTGAACACTGACCTGAGCTTTTTGAAGTGGTTTCCTCGTGAGTGTTGTTTACCATCACTGAGCAGCTTGTTGTTTCTGAGTCCTGGTGAGTATGGGTGATGGCACGTAATGTAAGCGGTCTGAACTTTCTTTAGCCACAAACCATTTGTGCCACTAAACAGAAGAGGAAACAAAGGGAAATCAAGCATACAATAATGGTACAAGTGCTAAATGGCAAAGATCATAATTTCTTAGTTCACCCCCTTGCTGGATACTCCCCCAAGACATACGCGTTCCTTTCACTGTTTTCTTTACAAAGAGCATACCTTATACATCTACTAACATTAGGCATATTTCCTCTGCTTTAAGTTGTATATTTATTCTTCATTTAAAATAATGTATCTAAGACTAATGATGTGAAAACCTTTACTCTCCTGCTGATAATCTGTACAACTCTGTGTGCTACAAAAATGCAACTAAGCAGAAAAAAAAATAGATTTTAGTTAAATTGACAAGATTTATATTCTTTTTATAAATGAAGAAAGTTAAATCTGGATCTTCGTATTACTGGTTTTCATTAATTCTTGCTTCAACGTTACAGAATTAGTAGGGAAGGAAGTGTCCTTTCAGCATTCTGTCACTTCACATATATTCATTTTTAATTAGAAATATTTCCGGTTAACTAAAATTAGGTCATACAAAGCCTTCTAAAATATGACATTTAAAGTTTTGGTTGACTTTTGCCATCTTCACAACATGTATATACAAAATGAAGAATAATTCTTATCATAGATTTCAATAGTTTTATTCAGAAAAAAACTCCCACATTTACTGTAGTTCCCAGGGTATCTTCTACACGTTCATAAAACAATTACTCTTTGAGAGAAATGTTCAAGGAATGTATGAGTCGTTTTCCAGGCAATCACCCACTCCATTGTCTGATGGTTAGGATTTAGCATTTCACAAGTAAAAACATCACTTTTTCTTATTGTTAACAAAATCTGGATTTTGAACGTGAAGAAGGCTCAAAGCAGCAGAGTATTGTTGGTAAAAAGAGATGCTAGAAACCATTCTGCCGCCTTTCATTTCAGTGACTTCCCACCACTTCTCTTCGCTGGTGTTGTATATGCTATAGGTGTCCGCCTTCACAACTTTCCACTTGCGTGGAATTCCATCTGTTTAATCAAACCGAAACAAACTGTAGTGTCGAGGTCCTTGTACCTTAAAAGATTTCCTTCCTATTATCTTGTTAACCCATTGCATCATTCAGAAGAATAAATACCCCAGCTCAGCACACAGGAAATGTAACAAAAAAAAAGGAAATAGAGGATATTAAGATATGCACATGTATGTGTCACACACACACACACACGCACATATACAAAAGATATGGTCTATGTAACAGAAAAGTCAATGATTTATTAAACACATATAATGAAGTCTGTCTAGTGGAATTAAAATTATAAACCCTGCTAATTAGAATTTGAATTTTTCTCATTTTTTCAAAGGAAGTAATAGATAATGATATAATGCTGAATTTGTGGTAGAATTGTGTAGCAGGAAAAAGATGTAGTGGGATTCCAGATTCACTCCCAGGACACTTACATGTGCAAAGGAAATGTAGCTTCTTCATTTCTCTATGGCTGATTTCATTCTGCTTATGAGCCTCCATCCTGCTGGATGGAGCAGACACTTAAATGCACCAGCAAATAATTGATGACTTGAACAGTATCCTTTGGTCTAAATTTCAGTCTATTCATATATCATGTGATGCCATCAATCAGAGCTGGTTGTGTTTTCTTTTGGGCAATTCCATCCGTCGGTGAATGCTCAGACTTTCAGAATGCTCCTTTCCTTTTGGTGTAGCAGCTGGGTTCATGAGGGGCTTCACTGTGCTCTCTGTGGCCTGCCTGGCCATTCACTGTCTGGTGTCCTCTGAACTCTAGCTCCCCTGCTTCTGCCCCTGGGCATCTTCCTGGTGGCTACTCCTGATGTCTGAGGCTAGTGTGACTGGTCTATGTTCTCTCAGGTTGGCCCGAGGCTGAGGTTTCTCCCTGGTGACTTGACCCCTGAAGGTTGGATGCAATCTGGCTTCAAGGCTATTTTGCTTTTGCCTGGAGATTTCTGCCAAGTTGGACAGCCAACACCATCTGCTTCCTTTTGCAGGTCTCCTCCTGCCGGCAGAAACTTCAGAACTCACTGCATTGTCTGTGTGACACGGGTAGCTCAAGAGGGCTAGCTCATACTTTGCCTAAAAGTGTAGTAGGCCAGCATGCACTGCAAGCCAGCGCTCTCCCACTGTGACATACAGGAGTAGAGCTGGTCAGCTTACCTAGTAGATCTGACCCTGCTGGGGCTTCAGGCAAGAGGAGGAGGCCAGCACTCGTTCTTTCCTCACCTGCCTCTTTTCCACCTGTACCTGTTCACAGTTTCCTTCCATATTCTTCTTCTAGATTTCTAATCCTCCCTCCCTACCCTAAACCTCAAGATCAAGTCACCAGATCTCCCCATGTTAATAGGACAATAAGGAGTTTAGAAAAAGTGTTTTATTTTTCAATAAAATCAGGAAAAAAAAGTCCTATTTTGGTTTTCAGGGGGCAAATAGTGAATCTTCTTTACACTCCTGCCACAAAAGTTCAAATATACAACCTTCCCTCCATCTCCACCCCCACCCTTGCCTCTGGCCTTTTCTGCAGGTTACAAATAGGAAAGCCCAGTAATACGTTTCCATGTGCAAAAGGAGCTGTAGTTTCCAGGGTCTCTTGGGTTAATAAATCATAAAGGAATCATATTGTGCTCTGAATGTTAGCAAGCCTTAAAAAATCAAGAGATCTTTATTGATGGCTACAGTCATTGTAGCATTTATGTGGCAGCAGAAAGAGAAGGCTTTTGGAAATTTGATCTCTGATGGAATTGTTGTTTTTCATCTTATTTTGTAGAATTATTTCTTCTATCATTTCATATTTGGGCATCCTAAGAATAACTTTATGACCCTTTCTGTATTAATAAAATATGAGTTAGAGTTCATTTAATCAAGAAGACTTCAAAATAATTCAACATTCTATTTGGATGTCTATTCAGATTTCAAAATAATTCGACATATATTTGGGAGATGACCTCAAACCTTATCACTGAAATAAGATTCTGAATTCATTTTATTAAATCCAATATGAGGTTTTAGATAAGTACCTAAGATTCTGTACATAATTTTCTTGTTTAAAAAAACTGTCTAAACAAAACTGCCATTTAATTGTGTATCTTGAACTTAGAAATCTTTAGGAGTTCCATGAATTCCATGAAATTATATGCAATATTTTGTATCTACATTTTTATGGGAGAAAAACCATAGCTTGTATCAAGTCATTAAACCAGGAATTCTGATGCCCAAACAGGTTAAATTTTCTTCAGTGCATTATGCCCAATAATACTGAGTGGGCAATCAATTCTTTGAGAGAAGTAGAATATAAATGACAAATTGCACTTTGCAATGAAATAAGTAGGTTGAAATGTTCTTGTTAAGAATAAAGTATTCCTTTGTTAAAGATAAATAACTATGTAGCTATGTAAGTTTTCCTTCACAAAAGATAAAATCAAATGAACTCAAGCTGACTGGACAGAGCGCAAACTCCTTAGTGCTATGCAAAATGCCATCTACAAGTGGCCCTGCTTAGCCTTCCCAGATTTACCTGTCACTTTGTCCTCACTCTATATTTCAGGCAAGCCCAATTTCTCTTTCCTCTTAATCTCTCATGCATTTAAAAGCCTGTTCAAAATCTGCTTGTCTGGCAAACTTCTTCCTATTCCTCAGTGTCTCTTTCTCCTCCATATGGATAGTCACCATCACAGTGTTCTGAATATCTTGCTGCTGTAACAGCATGCTAGATTGCAACTGTTATTTCTGTATCCTTACCCACTATTAACAATGATTATCTTGGTGGCTGGGACAATATTATATTCATCCCACATTCCTAGGACTGAGCACAGTGCCTGGCATAGAGGAGAACTTAATAAAAGTGGTTGAACTAATAATAAGAGACGAAGATTCAAGAGAGTTAATAAAGGGCTCTGGCAGAGGACAGTGGGAAGAGGCTTAGCCTTTGGACTAAGCAACAGGAATTCACCATATTCTCATGACACTATCAAGAATGGTATGTCATTGTCCTAGTGAAGATATTCATGCGTCAGCTGGGAATAGTGGCAAGTTACAGCTCCTCAGCCCTTCAGCCAGAGTAGAGCACCCTTTGGAAAGGAGACCTGGATTACATCAGGACTCCACAGGCCTTCTGTCCACTTTCTCCTTTCTTTGCCTCTGCTACTGTTCCTTCTCATTTCTTTTCTTCCTGCTCCCCCTTCTTTCCCTGTCATTACAGAATAACCCATCCTTGCATCTCACACACATATATCAGGACCCAGAAGATTTCAGTCAAGATGGGTAGTTCTGGACACTCTTCCGCAAGCCAGTGTTATGGACTTGCCTGTTGAAGTTTACCGTTTGCAAAGCACTGTCACGATGTCACATATATCATCTACTATGATCTTAATTTGGGCCTAGTTATGTCAGTTCAGTACATGTGGAAAAAAACCATAGCAACTTAAGTCATCCAAGGAAAAGTACCTGGATGAGCCCAGCCTGGAATAAGGTCCTTTAACTCTATTTGCACTTTGGAGTTCATGTTGGAAAATAGAGTGAAAATAGAGGACGGTGTCTTTAGTATAACCAAATATTAATAAAATATTTGTTTTTATTTGCTGTTTTTGTTTTTCTAAAACTAATAGAAAAAAATTAAAATACATAAAGGCTATAAAATTAAATACAATGTAGCTTTCCTTACTGCAGCCCAAGATCTTTATCCCTGATCTCCCAAGGTTACCACCATGAAAAATTTCTTGTATATCCTTCCAGAAACATCTTCAGTGTATGTATATGTGTATACAGATACATAATGGTGTTTTATAAAAATATTATATGTATTTATGTGTACAAAGCCAGAAATAATCCATGCTATAAATATACCTCTCTATATAAATATAAGACCATTCAAATATAAAAAATATATAATCATACACATATGGGTATATGTATACATACATATATAAAACGATTCTTATACAGTTCTATCTATCCTATCTATATGTGCTGTTTGTATACATATGTATGTATCTATATACACACATACATATATATCCATCCATATATATACACACATATGTATTCACACATACTTATATACACATTTATATATATATAATATATAATATATATATAATATATATAATATATAATATATATATTATATATATATTATATATTATATATATATAAATGTGTATATAAGTATGTGTGAATACATATGTGTGTATATATATGGATGGATATATATGTATGTGTGTATATAGATACATACATATGTATACAAACAGCACATATATATATATATATACACACATTTATATATATGTATATAATCGACCATGGACCTGAATGTTAAGGGGGATGGCTGGTGGTGGAGGCCGGTGACATTATTATTTCTGACGGTAGGCCTAATTTAATGAAGTAAATCAGGGAGCAGTTTTCTTGTTGTTAGAGAAGATAGTTGTTTATACAGCAGTGCCAGATCTTCTGTTGGGCCCAGGCTAGTTGGGGCAGAGTCCTCTTTCCTAGGAAGCTTGGTCTGTGGGTCCCACTATTTACTGACTATCAGAAGTTGCTCTGCTGTGATAGCAACTGCTGTGACCATTTGGGCTCCAAGAGCGATCTGCTTGTTCCTTTGAAACACACCCATGGGCATGCTCAATGGTAATTGAGCTATTGTCTAGGGTGGTAATTGTTTATTGACTCCACTCAGCCTCCCTGCCAGTGAGTGGAGGGCAGTGTTTCAATCATTTTTGGTGCCCTAGCACAGACCCCACACCTCCTTGAGTGCTTGTTGAAAAGATCTGAGGATGTAACCGCCATTTACAATAGCTCACCAGCAGTCTCCACGGAGCCCCAGGGAGAGGTAGATGTCTTTTTTCACTGAATACTCATCAAGAGCAGCCTCTTTTGTAGACACCATTTGGAAGTAGGTCATTTATCTTTAGTGCTTCTAGCTTCCTCTTCTATCCTCATACTGTTTGAAACTAGCAAATGAAAGCAAGCCATTTGGTGTGATTTCTGTGCTTGCCAGCTGCGGTTATTTTGGGGGGCGGCCATTGTTTTATGTTCTGAAATATTCACACAGAGTTCACATACTCTGTTCTAATAGGGAAGAAATAATCTCGAGTCTCTTAGGAAGCCTGCAGTGAAAAAAGAAAATTAAAAAAAAATGGAACAATGACAACAAAATGGAAAGAAAGATAAAAGACCAAGAACTTCAACTCTATGAACTCATATACATACATTTTTTAATCACATAGTTGCTAGACTTGGAAGTAGGAAGGTTGGACTGGAACAAAACAATTGAATACCTGGATTCATTCCCAGCTTCACCATGAGTTGTGAGGCGGACTGCTCCAAGCTTCACCTGCCTCGCCTGTGGCATGGGCTAACTGGGAAAGAGGAGTCTACAACAGAGGCACTGATGCCCCGATAAAGTGCCAGGTGGAAGAATCATTCACTTATCCTGTGTTTGGAGAAAAAGCAGAAGTTAAAGGGATATGGGTTTTGACCCAGTTTAAGGAAGAACTTTCTAATATAAAGTTTTCAAAAAATGAAGTGGACTGCTTTGTAAGGTGATGAATTCTCTGATGCTGGAGTGATCTGAACCACCCTGGATAGAGGAATGTCTTAGGTGGTTTCCAAGTTCCCTGACATCCCTTAAGAATATGATTCTGTGACCGGTTGAGTTCTAAGGCAGCACTATCCAATTAAAGTTTTTCTGCAGTGATGAAAATGTGATATATCTGTGCTGTCCAAAATAGTAGTCACTAGCCACATGTGCCTGTTGAGCACTTTAAATGGGGCTAGTATGGCAGAGGAAATGAATTTTTAATTTAATTCTAGCTAATTTTAATTTGAAAAGCCACATATGGCTAATGGCTACCATAGAAGTCCGGCTCTGAAATCCTGTATCGTTCTGGCTCTCATCATCATGACTTATATTATCACCTCGTACTCTGTCCTGGACACTGTATATAAAATGGCTTTATTTAGGATATGGTCTTTTTTTAGAGGGTATTACCTCCTGAGAAAGAAGTAGAACCCCAAAACATGGAAATGGAATAAAGAGTAAGAATAGATAGCAAATAACGTATTGCCAAACTGGAAAGTGCAGCCAGAGAATCTATTGTACAGCCACAATAAAAACACTGGTGTTTCTAAGAAGCCTAAAGATGTGAACTCCCCCTTGTCGTGGGGGTGGGAGGGAAGTAGCTCCGAGCTCAGTGCTTCCAGCCAACATGCTGTTGCGCTGAATACAGGATTCTTCCTGCAGCACACGCTCAATGGGCTGTTCGCCTTTTTCCTACATGCTTTCAGAGCGATAGAGATTTAGAACAATGTGATAAAGTAACCTCAGGCTTCATGTTACTTCACCAGAAAGAGGAAGTTGTTTGAATTAGAACTTATCATTTCAGATCAGGAAGAGGCCTCAGAGATTATATAATCTAGTCTTTATATTTTATAGAGAAGAAAACCAAAGCCTGAAGCCCAGAGAAGGCTTGTGACTTGCCACAGTCACGTGATTATTAATAGTAGAATATTTCATTTGTGAAAAAAAGTCGGTGTCTAATGAATAACACATAATTACCCATTAAAAAGGTAACCTTTTTCTTAAAAATAAAAGCAGAGATAGTGCTTCCCAAGAGCTTATTAGAGCTGATGAAGAGTTAAGGATGTCATCAACAGCTTTCCTGAGGGATGTTTCAATCCTCTTATGTTTGCTGAGAGTGTGACAGAGGCCTTTACTGGAAGCCTGCATGGAGGACTGGATCGAACTCCTGTTCCCGCTTACCTTGGCCAAGAACCATGTCTCCTCAGACTTGGTCCACAGTGTGCTCAAGGCTGCTGTAGGGCTGTATTCTTTCCAAACAAGGCTCTCTGGGGGCAGTTCCCAGGAAGAAATTGTTCCCCCTCATAGTTCATTGAACATTCTTGTATATCCCCTAGAAAATGGCAAAATCTAAACAAACAGATTCTATTTTCAATTTGTCTTTCTGAAAACCAAACTTCACCCACATGAAACTAGCCAGCAGGCTTCAAATGCTGAAGGCTTCTAGGTACTTTCTGAGCTTGCTCTGACTCATGTCTTACCTACATTTTTATCCTTGATTTAAACAAAAATAAAACAAAATAAAGCAGAGAAGTGAGGACTCTCTTTCAATGTAAACTATTTGATTTTTCCCACATCCTCATCTTTTCTCTATTACCACGTAAAACTCCTTTTCCTTGAAATGGGTATAGAATTCAGATAACCAACATATTCAGAAGAATATTTATGGAGCATTTAGACTTTAGACATTCTGCAATTCAATAGAAGGTACTGTCATGTCCAATGCTATGATCTAATCACATTTCTTTTCATAATGACTAACAGATTTTCATGATGTCACTTGCCCATATAAAAACCATAACTGGCTTTCCTCTAGGATCTTTTTGTATTAAATATAACCTCTTAACCCTGGCAGCCTATCATTAATGTTTTCTTTCCTTCTATATATAAAACTATTTCTAATTTTTAAAAAATACTTATTTATTTATTTATTCTGAAAGAGAGTGTGAAAAGGAGGGGAGGGTCAGAGAGGATCCCAAGCAGGTTCTGTGCTGTCAGTGCAAAGCAAGGATTGGAGCTCGATCTCATGAACCATAAGATCATGACCTGAGCCAAAACTAAGAGTTAGACGTTTAACTGACTGAGCCACCAAGGTGCCCCTCAAACTACTTCTTAAATTCTCCACCAATCCCACTCTTACTCATTCTTTTTCAGCTTGGCTATTCTCTTTGTCATGCTCCCTCCCTTAAATTCTTGTTTATGATCTTTATGCACTCCTTGCATGGCATTCCATACCTCATTCCCTCTATTCGGGACTATCCCCCCTTCCAAGAATGGTCTTAAAGCTGCTTCTTTTCTAGAAACCTTCCCATCTAAGCCCATCCAAGACTTGTATTCTATCACTTATCTACTCTGTCACTGCATGCTTTGTTTTGTTTTGTTTTCTACTATTTCCATGCAAAAAGCTGTAAACCTTTAGAGTTAAGGATATAGGGGTAGGGACACACTACACAGATACACAGTTGACTCTACCACTGTCAGTCTCCAAATAAAGACTGGAGTTCAGATTGGCTGAGTGACATGTCCAAGATCACACAGATTTAGAAGCCACATCTCCAAGACCACTGCTCATTTCATCACACCACATTGCCTTTTAGTTTCATATCTGTGTCATACTAATAACAGAAAAACATAAATAGTATTATATAATACATAAAGAAAAATTCACAACTGTATTAGAGTCAGGCTTATGTTTGTATTACTTAAAATTATGGCTGGGACAGAGACTTCTGAGCCATGTTTTTCTGTCTTCCCAGCACTGAGATGCAATCATGAGACTGAGTTCTGATGAATGGAAGGGGTGTAGAAGTAATGTATGTAGCTCCAGATCTGGCCCATAAAAACCACCTTAAATTCTTCCATGCCCTCTCCTCTTACTTTAATGGTGGATGTTGGGCTCCAGGATGACCTTGAAGGCCAGAGTTGAAGATGGTGGAGTCATAAGATGAAAGAAACTTGGTACCTGATGATTCAGAGCACCCATTTTGAACTGTGTTATGAGCAAGACACTATGAAGTTAACAAGAGACTGTGTTAAGCCAATGAAATTTTGACTAGCCTCTACCCAAAGTAATATACATTCATTACATAATTCTTACAACATTCATGTAAACTAGATATTATTCCCATCTAACAAATAGAAAACCCAAATGAAAGTGGTCACACTTCTCATATGAGAAACAGCAACGATGTGAACTCAAGTCTATCTGATTCCATATGCTGTTTTTTTTTTTTTCATGAATACAGAGGTTCCTGTGATGACAAGATTCAACTTACAGACTTAGATGAGAACCATTTTATGCACCTATGCTGAAATGTATCAATTCTGCCCACCACCAACAGATGGCAGTAGTGGCTGCCTATAGACTACCACCGAATTTATGAACAAAGGAATTTAGGAATATCATAAAATGAAATATTCAAGAGTCTCTCATGGTTTGCCTCAACTGAGGGCAGATGGGGTGGGGGAAGTGGAAGGGGGGTGATGGGTATGGAGGAGGGCACTTGTGGGGATGAGCATTGGGTGTTATATGGAAACCAATCTGACAATAAACTATTTTTAAAAAATGAAATATAACCTGTATGTGCATGGAGGACTTTGAATGCTCTGCTGCTTTTTCTCCGTGAGGAATAATTTTACCTTTCTTGAGAACTATCATTGCAATTTATTAAGGGCCTTTGATTCTCTGAGAGCTGAGGAAATCAGCCTAAAATCATTTGCAATCAGTACATCCCTTCAGACTCTGACATTCCATTGTGTGCATATAAGGTAGCATGAATTGACCCAATAAAGAAATTCACACTGGGCTGTCCCTCTCTCCCTACAGGAGACAGGCTGGGTAGTAAATTATGTTCTGTTATTACTCTGAGCAATAGGTCAACAGGGCTACAACTAATACCAATTTACATTTTATTCATTCATTCATTCATTCGTTCACTTATTTTTATTTAGCTTCTCTCTATTTCAAAAAAAATTTTAACGTTTACTTAGTTTTGAGAGATAGAGACAGAGCACGAGCAGGGAAGAAGCTGAGAGAGAGGGAGGGAGACACAAAAATTCAAAGCAGTCTCCAGGCTCTGAGCTGTCAGCACAGAGCCCGATGCAGGGCTCGAACCCACAAACCGTGAGATCATGACCTGAGCTGAAATCAGATGCTCAACCGACTGAGCCACCCAGACGCCCCTAGCTTTCCTATATTTTAAAGATTTCCTCCAATAAATACATGCAATTGTACCATTAAAATAAGATTACAGATGGTCACTCAAAACCAAGCAAGCAATGTGAAGATCACATTGTAAAAAGAATGAGGCAGTATGACAGAATGAGTGACAAAATAGGTTTTGGGTCATGGTAATCCTGGGTTCAAAGCCCTGCTCTGCCATTCTCCTACAGTGTGGATAGCAATCCATAAAGAAGAGGAAAAGAAGCTCTGTCTAGTGGGATGACTACCATGGTGCTATAAAACCACAGAACTACAGACTATGGAAATACAGACTATATGGAAATAGGTAGACTATAGACTAGACAACTAGAGAAATAGAGATTATTGAACTGTCCTGAATACTGTGGTTGTTGCTCATCCATATGTGGCTATTTATATTTAAATACAACTAAAAACACATATCCTCACGTTAGCCACATGTCAAGTGCTCTATAGCCACATGTGGCTCCCCACTAAACAGTGCAGATATAGACTAGTTTTGTCACTGCAGAGAGTTCTACTGCATGCTGCTAGTCCAGAACTCCCCAGAACGGTCCTGAAAGTTAGAGAGAGAATTGTCAGAGTCAGAGCCTTCTAGCCAAATACTTCTTTCCCTGTATTAATTTATTAAAAGACAATTAAATGGCAACTATGTGACATATTAATGGCTATAATTTATTAGGTGTTTAGTATGTGCAAGACATAATACTAAACCCTTTGCACACATCATTTATCTAATTGTCATGATCTGAAAGGCAGGTATTATTAACTATTATAATAGTTATTATATTATACTATTAATAATTGATACTAATATAAATTATTGATACTTTTATCAATTATTATAAATATTATTAAATAATAATTATGATTAACTTGCTTTTTAGAAGTAAAACAGAGACTCTGAGAGGTTGAATACCATGCCCGAGATCACACAGCTTGGACACGGCAGAGCTAGGATTTAACTTCAGCATCTAACTCAGCTGTTTCTGTGCTTAACCAGTAGGCTCCACTGCTTTCCCCCTTATCCTAAGTCTCTGAGGCACAGTTTAGGAGCTGTGGAGACATGCAAATGTATGCAACAGTAACCTCCAAAGCCTGTTGGTATATACCTAGTTGAGAAACAAATGGATAAAAATGTATAAAAGTATCTCTAATTACAGAACAAGCTCTGTTAACAAAGAATGATAGATATGGTAAAAAGAAATATGGAGAGGATTGGAGGTAACAAAACCAATTAGGAGGCCATTGCATTAGTCAGGTAGGTAATCAAGATAAGGTGTTAGGAGCTGAATAGTGGAGGTAGTGGGAATGGGAAAAAGCAAGGAGGAAGAACAGTCAATATTCAGGGACTATTGGAATTTAGGGAGAAAGAAAAAAAAGGAGGTCTGGTTGCCAGTCTCCAGCATGAGCCCCCTCCCCAGTGTTCTTGCCTCCTGGTACTCATGCTTTGGTGAATCCCTCTCACATTAGAGCTGAACTGTGTGACCAATAGGACATGGTAGAAGTGATGCACGTGACTTCCAAGCCTACGTCATAAAAGACAGTGCAGCGTCCACCTGTTCTGTTGATTTGCCCTGTCTATGGGAGGTCAGTCACCATGTTGTGAGGTCACTCTAAAGTCCTGCAGGGAGATCCAAATGGGGATGAACCTGCAAGACATAGTAAGTGCTTATTCCTGTTTTTAGTTGCTAAATTTTGGGATGATTTACTGTGTAGCCACAGATACCTAAGAAAGGAGACATCAGAGTATATTATGAGTTCAAACTTGGGTGATAATGGCACTAATTATCCATTTTCCTTCTTTTCAAAACATAATCCATACAAGTAAGCCACTTTGTGATCCAATCCCATGTAGAAAAAAAAAAAAAGCTGTCTGGCAACTGAAAAGTAGACACACTATTTAATTCTTTACAACAGTCTCTCCTGAATGTGTTGGAAGGCGGACTACTTTCAGAATACTTAGCTAAATTTCTTTAAAATTTCAGGTCCCCATCTTATCCTCTATATTGTCTTGATACCAAACTAGCCTCGAAATTTGTCTTCAAGATCTTTTCAACACAGTGTGTCATTAACTAAAGCTGAGTAGGCTTTTGCCACTCTTTTCGTCGATCAGAATTTTATTATGGGGATCTCTATTAACCTCTGTCTTTTCAGCTTTCCTATCCTCTCAGTATTTATATTCCATACAATAAAGGAGAGTGCAGGAGCCATCCCTGAAAGCAAAGAATCTTCTTTAGAGGGAAAGAGTGGAGAAGACAGAGTGAGAGTGTCCATGTTGCAACTGCAAATAAGAAAACAAAAATTCCTGGGGTCCCTGGGTGTTTCAGTTGGTTAAGGGACCAGCTTTGGTTGGTGAGGTCATGATCTCACAGTTCATGAGTTCAAGCCCTCCATCAGGCTCTGCGCTGACATCTCAGAGCCTTGAACTTGCTTCTGATTCCATGTCTCTCTCTCTCTCTGTCCCTCCCTCATGAACAATGTCTGTCTCTCTATCAAAAATAAACATTAAAAAAATTCTAAAAAGAAAACAAAAATTCCTTGCATTTTTTTTTGTTCATATGTATGTTCGCCAAAGAAACCAGTCTCAGAAGGTAGCTTGGTACAGACAAATTCATTTACTATGTGTGTGACACTGAGGATGTTACACAGGATTTCCGTATCTCAATTTCCTCATTTGTAAAATGATAATATCTACTTGCTGGTTTATGAAAGGATAAGAGGAGTTAAAGCACAGAAAGAGCTTTTCACAGTTCCTATCAGGTTGGAAGCATGCAGTAGACATTAAAGTCTAAAATATCTCAGTTATTGGAAATTTTGTGTCCTTAAATGATACACGAGGGGTAAGTGATTTCACATGTAAGCATTTGAGTATCCCTTCTAAAATACGCTTTTCATATTTTTTCATATTTTGAGATAGCTGCTTCTATGACTGTTAGGACAATAGGTGGCTGTGATAGTGGTGTGGACCCAAAAGGTGGAAGCACATTAACTCTGATTTATATCATGTCATATGTGACCAATACCTTCTACAACCAAGTTTTTTCATATTTTTCCAGATATTTGTTTCTTATTCTGAATATATATAATAGTATCTACCTAGTGTGAGCATTCAGTTCAACTCCCAACTGTTTTTTGGGCTCCTACTATGTGCCACAGTTCTTGGTATTTTGTTTGCATCAAGGCACAAAAAGCCAAATACCTGCCCTGATGGAGTTCACATTCTAGTGGGAGAATACAGAAAATAAATATTAAGCATAGAATATTAGTAAATTATATTGGATATTAGAAAGTGATCATTACAACAGAAAAATTAGGAGGGTCATAAGTGAGGTGGCAGGTGGAAGTTTGCTATATAATAAGGCTTATATATAAGTCAGGGTAACTTCATGGAGAAGGTAAGATTTTTACAATATCTTGAAGAAGTGGGGGAATTGGCCAAATGTTCCAAGCAAATAGAACAACTACTGCAAAGGCCCTGGGGAGGGTGTATTCCTGCATGCTGAAGAGACAGCCAGGAGGCCAGAGGCCAGTGTATTTGGAGGAGAGTGAGAGTCAGAGATCTAAGGGGCAGCAGATCATGTTGCGTCTTTTGGGCCATTGCAAAGATTTACTTCTCATCCTGAGGGAAAACCCAATTATTGGGGAATTTGAACATAGGAGGGACATCATCTGACATATTAAAAGAAACCCTTTGGCTGCTGAGTGTTGTGAGGGGTGGGTAGAAGCGGGGAAAGCACACAGGAGGCTCTTATAATGCTCCAGACAGAGATGATGAAGGCTTGAGCAGGATTGTAGTAGTGGGGTGAACTACTATTTCACCTACTTTATAGCTTTCCCCGAGATTTAAACAAACAAACAAAAAAAAAACAATTTTGCTTCTCAGATAACAACCAGCTGATGAAACAACTTTCTGATATCCTAGGAACAAAGTTATACTATGTTGCATATTTAGAAAATGCTCATAAACTATAAAGTCATTTCCATCCAGTCAGAAAAAAAATACCTTTAAACACACACAGTGATTGTGAGTTATGCCTCAAATTCAGTTCTAGATTAGAGATTAGACCAAGTGCAAAGTTGCTCTTCCTTGCACATCTCTCAAACCTCCTTCTCTTTCCCACCATAGAAGACTGTGGTAGACGGTGTAATTAATGAGCAGTAGGAGAAAACTATGGAGACCATCATGATATGCCTTGAAAATGGATCCTGAAAATAAACTGTACATTTCAAACTGGATTATCTATTTCTTCTTCATAATTTTCTCTCCTTTCAGGAAGAGCAATATCAGGATGGTGAGAATTTCCTTCCAATGCAGCCTCTTCTCCCAAAATGCATAATCAAGTTTAGTCTCCTTAAGGTCACAGAGTTATCCTGATATGAAAATCTTCCCAATATATTACAAATGTTAGGGCTGCATATGATTGGTATATAGAAAGAAAAAGAAAAACACCAAACCAATAAAAATGGACTGTAAAGAAGTTATATTGATAGATCTAGGATAAATAATATGGCCATTACGTCTCTAAGGATAGTATCTGATATACCCAAAGACAGATTAATCTCTAGAGTATGCACAGCCAGAGTAGTAAAGTGGATAAATCTGTGACTTAGAGATGGAAGATTTGATGAAAGTGAGTCCCGAATTGGGAATGAGAGCTTCCTTAGATACCTCGGTTCTCTAGATTAATCCAATGCTTCTTCCATTCTTTTGAGAGCCATTAGGGGAGTCTTTTCAAGAGCTTTAGATATATATTAATAGTTAGCTATCTTTTGGACATTCTTCACATACATTCATCCAGTTCATCTTGCAAGCTTGTGACCTGGAAACCTTCCATTATTTTCTTCCCTTATTCCCCATTTTGGTCAAGGTTCCATTGAAGAAACAGAAGCACTGTGGACATCAAGAACTAAGGAATTCATTGTAGGAATTAGATATCATGCAATTATAGGAAATAAAGACAAGAAAGGATCAGAAAAGAATCACTAATGAACTGCTAGAGTGGAACTATAAAGGTTGATGTTGAAGTCCATGGTAGGTTGTTGGCTCTTTGTGACAACTGCTTCTGTGAATCCCAGTGAACCATCTGACGGTGCACCTGGGGGTCACTCTTGGTCAGGAGGGCAGGCTGGCAGTCAGGAAGCAATTCATGGACATATATGGACATACATGGAAAAGAGTAAGGAAAAATTAGAATCCAGTAATAAACTAGAACCCACAAGGAAACATTGGAACTCATGTCTCTCTCACTGCATCTAATCCTGATGACCATCAGGAAAAGCTGCTACCATAAGTCTGACAGCTATTCATGTGCCCAGCCCAGGACTTGGAGAGGTTGTAGGAAGAGATGGGCAACAGCTAGACAAGGTATGGGCCAGGTGCTGCCCAGGTTGAGTCAGCATATCAGTGATAATATAATGTCTGCTGTTTCATTTCTGCCTTCCAAGCCATGGCCAAATACCTTGCATGGCCAACCTTGACCCAGAACCATAGAGAGAAGGAAATTCTGGGAAATGTGACTCCAACTAAGTAAAGTTGACAGAGTACAAAATCAAAGTAACCATTACATATCAATCAATTTTAATTCTTACAGTTTTCTTAAATACATCCCTTTCTTTCCTTTTTCTTCTATCATTGCTCTAGTTCAGATCCCTGGCCTCTCTCTCTTGATCTAGCAGAATAGCAGAGATACAAAACATTTGATAAATTTTAGGGTCCTGCTTATAGGTAACATGGCAAGAGCTTCTCTCCAACTAGTTCTCTGCAACCATCCCAGAAATCTCAGGAATACCCTTGTTTGGCTTCATCATTACTAGCCAATATTGTCGGCATAACCCTTTCTCTCCTGCTGACATGTGCATCAGTGCATTTGTACTCATTAGTGCTCAAGAATGTGTATGGGCAAGAAAGGAGAGGGAAAGTAGATACTAAAAGCAGCTAGCGTTTAATGTGTTAGGTATTTTATCATATACATTATTTCACAGTAATGTTTCAGATAATACCTCCACTTGATAAAAAAGAAAACTTACGTTTGTAGCAGCTAAGTGAATCACCCAAAGTTAATTAGCAAGTAGTTGAGTAAGACTTAGACCTGGGAATGTTTGTTCTCAAAGCACATGCTTTTTTTATTGTATCAAAGAACAAGGGGAAGCTTTTCTTTTAGGGTTTTCACAACCACCAGAGTAGTTTATCTTTTTGGGTTTGGGATCTTGTCTGCCTGGGTTGGATTCCATTTGTGGTATCTGTAGAGAAGATGCCCAGCACAAATGCCTCCACGAGCTGGACACGTACCATAAATGAGTGAAGAGGTAGGAGGTTGGGATGGATGGTGAGTGGTGGGGACTGTGGGAAACTGGAAAACTTAAACCCTGCCTAAGGGGCATAAGAGTGAATCAACTGTAGCCAATGATTGCCTGGCTGGAATGCAAGACTCAGTGTTACATAAAAGTTACGCTATCTCCTAACTTAAAATGTTGACTCAATATTTTTGTTAAAGATAACATGGCCCCAACAGTATTTTTAAGATTGTTTGTAGACTAAAGAGAACACTGAACAGAGTCACCTAAGGGCTGCTAATTTGCAGCCTCCACTCTAGAGATGTTGTGGCGAATTCTCTAGATTTATGTGTGTCATCAATGACTCCTCCAAAAGTTGAGGAGAGTCACAGGTTAACCCGTGGTTGGTTTAGCTGCTTTGGACTTCAAAGACCTGCAGACCTGTAGGCTTCTCCTGCTGAGAATCAGACAAAAGCTAAAAAAACAAGGCATCTGGACAGAAATGGACATGAAAGGAGCACACAGTGAGCAACTGTGTGGGTGACTATGACAGCATGAGTCAGTGGATGACATGTGGGGGTGGGAGTCAGGTATGCATGTGAGGTCAGTATAGAGGACTACAAGCAGAGAGAGAAAAGGCAGAATGGTCGCCAATGGTAGGAAGAAAAGGAGAGAAAGGAGGGAGGAAGGAAAAGCTACTTACACTTTCACCCAGTGCATTCATGGACATGTTCTATCTGCCAATCTTCCCCCCTAATATGTGTGAGGACAAGCAGGTGTTAATGCTCACTAGGCTAGAGATGGGCAACTTCATGGCCAAGGCACATGTATTTAGGAATTTCTTCTGTCCACTGCTTTCACCAGCATCTTTCTTTCTAACCAGTTATGAATTGTTCCCTGTCATCCTTTTGCTAACTGCTTAGAAATGTCATAGCTTGGTTCGGGCATCTCAGAATCCCAACTGAATAGGTAAATGATGGCTAAGAAAAGATTATGGTTATAATTAAAGCACAGGATTCCAAAACATTTGTCTTCCCTGTCAAAGGATTAAGGCCTGTGGTGAAGGAACCAGAACCACCGAGTTAATATTGGCAAGCATATTAATATGTGAATAAATTCACAAAATTGAGTGCACTGATGGCTGGCCCTGCTGCAGCAGTGAAGGGACAAGAAGAGTGTGGACACGGCAAGCGAAGTACATCACAGCCTCAGAGGGCTTCTGCCTCCAGAGCTCCCCAACTTTGTGACCTCATTCTTGGCCCATCTTGTTCCTTTAGGCCAGAAGAAGTTGAATGCATATTCTGAAACTTCTTTTTTCCACTTTGTGAGAAAAAATTATACAATTTGAGGTGATGCTCATATGATGGATGTGCAGTTTTCACATCATAAAACGCAGGTGCTCAGTGAGCTTGGCGTGTGCAACACTCCTACGCAGAAACCATCTGTGAGAGAGCCCCAGCATCAGTTACCTAGGTACATTTCGCATTTTTAGAGGGCAGGAAGGAAGGGCAGAGATGATCTTGGATGTACAGCATAGTGGGCTAGCCTCATGGATTCCACTTCATGGATGTTTCAAATTCCTGCTGATGTTTTGGAAAAGACACCATCATTTTATATAGATTGGTATGGTTATTCCCAGATTTCTCTCTTTTCTCAAGTCTCATCTCCATCTTTAATGAAAAAGATTTTAAAAAATCAATGAAGGTTAAGTTTTTTGGTTTTTTTTTTAATAAAAATAAGGGGCTTAGTGTTAATATTCTTGAGCCAGGAATATTTTCAAGGATATGATGAAAACCATGGACCATTCTCCATAACAATATATATGCCTACAAACACTCAAACCTTTTGACATTTTCCCCTAGGGCAGTGGTTCTCGACTTGCCTGTACACTAGAATCACCTGGAGAACTTTAAAGACTACAGACACGTGGACCTTGCCCCAGAAAAATTAAATCAGTATAGCTCAAAGGGACTGTGTGTGCATAGTGTAATGTTCAAAAATCTCTTCAGGTGATTCTAATGTGCAGTCATGGCTAAGAATTAGATCCTTGGGGCATTAAGTGACCACAATAAGAAAAAAAGTTTATAAGTAAAGTCAAGAACCAATATGCCTCTAAAATACCTAACTGGAAGGATATTTTATAGGAGATGCAAGAGATGAAGGGAAAAGAAGACAAGATGGGCAAATGACTTGCTCCTTATTGCTAATTCCAGATTACTCTTGCTTCCTCCACGCTAAAATCAAAACACCTGCATTGAATTGCATGCCATAAGGCCCATATCACCAGCTAGTTTCCTTGTTTCTGTGTTTACCCACCCCTGCCCTCCTCAATACATACCCCAGGTCCCTTAACCTCATTCCTTGAAATTTTAACTCTTAACTAACTGTCACTTACTTCTTTCAACATTCTTCCTGACAATTCCTGGTGATTTAAATGTTCACATAAATAATCCTTCTGATATTTTGGCCTGTCAGTTCACTGACCTCATGTCTTTCAAAGATCTTGCCTAAGATCATCAAAGATCACTCTTCTGCCACTCACCTTCATGGTCATATCATCCTAGACCTTGTCATTATCAATGACGTTAATTCCTTTATAACTTCAATTCCAAGCATCCCACCCTCTGACCACCACCTCCTATTTCCAGCTTATCCTCTTTAGTGCCCCGACTCCAATGATCATCCATGTCACCACCTGCAACTTATTGACCCTACTAACTTTGGATTGTCCCCTACTCCATCCACATATCATCACTTGCCTCCTATCCATCATCACTATTATCCCCTTTCTCACTCCCATGTCTTCATGTAGCAAAAGTACAACCATGGTTAAATCCACCTCTATACCTATTCTGTGTTCACATGCACACAGCTGAGCTTGGCTAGAGAAAAACATGCATCTATGCCAACTGGTCTCACTAAAAATGTATAACCATCAACCTCAAATGGGCCACAGAGCTGCCCAATAATCTCACAAATTTCCCATTCCTTTGCTCTCTCTCACTCCCATATGATTATTTCACATCTGATCCTTTATTCCATTACCTCCTTCCCTGTCTGCATTCTCAGCTAATGACCTTGGGGCCATTTTTTTTTTTTCTGAGAAAATAGAGGCAATCAGAAGAGAACTTCTTAAGGGTCCTGGGTGGCACAGTTGGCTAAGTGTTCAACTCTTGATCTTGGCTCAGGTCATGATCTTGCAGTTTGTGAGTTTGAGCCCCACATCGGTCTCTGTGCTAATGCTCCAGAGCATGCTTGGGATTCTATTTCTCCTTCTCTCTGATGCTCCCCTGCTTGTGCTCTCCCTCTCTCTCTCAAAATAAATAAGAAAACAAAAATAAAAAAAAAGAAGAGGTCTTCTTCATACTCTCACCACTCTATCTACCTACCTAGCTGTATCTGTGTCCACATACTCAGCTTTCTCTCCTGTTACACTGGAGAAACAGTTTGTGCTCCTAAGGGTAAGCCCTTCACTTGGGCACTAGATCTCACCTTCACTTAATCACTCAAGGGCATCGCCGCAGCAATTCTTCCTCCCACCGCCATTATCATCAATTTTCTCATTTCTACTAGATAATTTCCATTAGCATAAAAACAGACTGCTATTATTCCCATCTTAAAAATAGTTTTGATTGTTGACCCCTTTCTTCCCACAATTTCATTTCCCTGCTTCCCTTTACAGCAAAACTCCTTGAAATAATGATCTCTCCCCACTGACTTTATTTTCTTGCCTCCCATCCCTTTTTTTTTAAAGAAATTTTATTTTTTTAAGTTAATTTTTTTATGTTGACAGAGAGAGTGTGTGTGCACAGAGGAGGGGCAGAGAGAAGGGGAGAGAATCCCAAGAAGGTTCTGTGCTGTTAGCGTGGAGCCCAATGTGGGGCTTGATCTAAAGGCAGTGAGATCATGACCTGAGCCAATATCAAGAGTCAGATGCTTAGCTGACTAAGCCACCTGGGTGCCCCACCTCCCATTCTCTCTTAAACTCAGTTTTTGTCCTTACTAACTCACTGAAATCATCCTTTTTAAATTCACCAATGGCTTCCCCCACTGCTATATCCAGGTCAGTTTGCAGCCTACAGCTTACTTCATCTATTAGCATTTTATTGGGTCGATCACTTCCTCTTTCTTTATTTGGCTTCCACTCTCTGAGTTTTTCTCCTTCATCAGTGGGCATTCCTCCTCAGTTTCCTTTTCTGATTGCTCCCCATCACCCCAAACTTTAAACTTTGAGGCTTAATTCTCATACCTCCTCTTTTCTTCATCTACACTAATTCCTTTGGTGATCTCAACCAGCTCCTCAGCTTACACATGCTAATCACTCCAAATTTATATTTCCAGGCCTGAACTCTCTCTCAAACTCCAAAGTCTGTACATCTAACTGCTTACTTGACACCTCCACTGGCTAGTCCTTCTGCCTGGGATGTTCTTCTGGCAGATAGTCACATGACTTACTTCCTCACTTTTTCATTCCTAAGGCTTTCTTTGTGTGCACTATGAAAAACAGCACTACTACCACCCCCCACATTCCCTATCTTCCTCTACTATTTCTCTCTTAAACAATTATCTGTGTTTGATATACCTTACATTTTGTGCTATTATCTCTGTTCATTATCCAAATATAATCTCCATGAGGACTGGCATTCTTGGTCTATTTGCCTCGTACAAAATATGTATTCAAATATTTGTTGCCTGAATGAAGCCTAAACTCTAGATTTGGAAAATCAGTGGGAGAAAACAGGAAATATCCTTACTTGTGTGCTAAATTACTAACAGAAAACTTTAAGGGTATTTTATATTATCTCCCCATTTTCCTCTGAGTGGTGGCCACTGAAGTTAGCCTGTTGAGACGCAATGAGTAGGTGGAAAACCTGAGTAGGGGAGGCTTGTTCTGTTCAGCTGATTCCCTTGGGGGAGATTCTCAAGGTATGTGCTGGGGATATGCCTTTGCATGGTAGGCCCAGAATGGATCTCGTAGGACTTGTTCTCAGACAATGCTCCATGAGGAAGAGGCAAGTATGTAGAGGTCCTGTAGAAATAACGCTCTTCTTTATGCACTCAGCCAATCCATTTCGGCTACTTTTGTGAGAAAATAGTAAGAGTGCAATACTTAAGAATAAAAAAAGGAAAGAAAATAGGCACAAGTGGAAAAAGACCAGAGAGTTGTAGTAGTTCAAACCAAATAAATATAGTGAGCATTAAAGTACTGATCAGAAAATAAACACTTGTCAGGCTACACAGTTAGAAGAATGACTTATAAAAGCTAGAGTTTGGGGTGGGTTTTTTCACCATTATCAGAGTTATAGATTTTGGTTGCCACCTGGGGTCACTGTTGGTGATAACCAATGGTGGTAGTTACAAACAATGGTTGGTGCAGGAGACAGGTGAGGGTAAATCACATCATTTGGGGCTGGTTTTTAGTTTACATGACCTTTTGTTACAGTAAATATTAAAGATAAATTCAGAAGGAAATAGAGATCTTAATTAGTCACATGCACCCTAAAGAGTCTGTGGTAAAAGAGAAGGACTCTGCTACTATCTGCTGTGGCGAGGAACAATGAGTTTGATGGAGTACACTTATATAAGAAACCTTCAAGTGTTTTTCTACACTTGTGCTGGAAATCTCCTCTTGTTCCTCCACACTCCACCTCCTGAGTCATTTCCTAGCCACTTGTCGTTATAATGTGTATGCAGTGTGGTGGGGGTGGGGTGGGGACACATAAGGTGTAGGGCCTGGGAACTGTCCCAATTTATCATACCCTGGGCAGCCCAGTCACCACATTTAAGAGCAGATGTGGCAAAGAGCTGCAAGGTCTAGAGAAAAATGGGGAACAAAATGATGATACTGCTGGAAACTAGGTCCTATGAGAGAATATTAAACTGGTTTGGCTAATAAGTTAGAGGAGAAAAGACCACATGGTGTCTTTAAACACGTGGAGGTTTATTTAAGGATCTGAGCCATTGTGTTCCTATGACAGAATTTGGAGGTATAAACTAAATTAGGAGGTATATGTGCCAAGTTTGAGAGTATTTTTGCAGATCCTAAAGCAAAGGTCCAAATGAGAATTCTAACAGACAGCTCATACTTTGGAAGTCTGGCAGGTTATAGTAACTAGGATTTTGCAAGCCGGTTGGAACCAGCTCTTTGATGGGTGCCGTCTGCTCTTTCTGAGTGGCTTCTATGCAGCTAAAACAACTAATTATTATGAAAAAGGGAAACTAGATCAGGCTTCCCCATTCCAAAGGCTAGCCAAGCTAGGCTCCCCTTTTCAAGGCTAGCCTAGCCTAAGACAGTCTTCTATACTGTCTTAGGTGGCATACTCTAGCATGTGACTTAATTGCATAATTCAATGCTTCAGTTTTACCTTAGCAGGGATAAATTCACCCTACCTCTTTATTTGCCTAAGAAGGATTTTGCTAACTGATTTCTAAAAGAAGAAATTAGAGAAGTTCATGAAAAGAACTTGATTAAGATTTTGCTCAATCTTTAACACTCAAATGTCTGTTAGCTTTCTTTCTTTGTCTAAACTGCACATGGGGCTCTTGCGGGGGGCTCCATAAAACAACGTTTGGGGTCTTTCTGCTGCTCTGGCTGGTGACAATTACATCTCTGTTATGATCAATGCTCTGAAGATCCTGATTAAGCTATGCAGGGAAGTAGAAAACAAAACAGAATATTTCAGACATGATTTTATCATTTAATTCAGAAGCTTGTAACTTCTGGATTTTGTACTGCTTTTCAAGACATTTCTTGTGAATAAAGCAAGAAAAAATATATGAATGTATATATATGTATATATATATATGTATATAAAATTGAATATTAAAACAAAGCTGACTACTAGATAAATTTATAAGTTAGAAATCTTTAAAACTGTGTAGTAGGTTGTAGTTGTGGCCGCAGTTTTCATGCCCCCCTCTATCTGTATGCTTTGGTGGTACCCTTCCATGCTGACTCTGAGGTTGGCCACGTGACTTGCTTTGGCTAATGAGACAGTAGTAAGCTTGACAGAAGCAGAGACTTTAAAAAAAGACTTGTTATTTCCACTTTCTATTTTGGACCCCTGCCACCACCATCAAAATATGTCTAGGCTGGAGGGATAAGAGAGTCATGTAAGGAGAAGTTAGTGTTCAGGCCAAGCCCAACCTGCTATTGACTGCAGACACTTGAGTGAGCCCAGTCAAGATCAGTTAAGTCTACCCCAGATCAGCAGATCTATTAAGTCATCCCACAAACTCATAAGAAATAGTAAATGGTGGTTGTTTTTAGCCACTATGCTTTGAGGCTGTTGGTCATACAGCAATTGCTAATACACTCCTTCTTTGGTGCTTCAGGAATTCTTCTGCTTGGTGGATTATTCTTAAGAATCTCTAGAGGCTGCTTTTGGGAGCTGAGGTGTCTGTACAAACAACAATTATCAGGAAAAACTGCCTGCTACTTGACTCTCCCCTAGAAAGATAGCAAGTGTCATATAAGGATGTTATGGTAGTATTAGGTGATAGACCAGGTGTAGCCTTGTCAAGGCTTACAAAATTAAAGTCTTTATTTACCATAGATAAGTGACCCAGAAGGTGTTACAATTGGCTGAGTAGAAAATGGGGATAGAAAAATATAAGCAAGATTACTGATGCTAATTCTGTTAGGCAAAAGATGGGATTGGCTGCCCTTAGTTTTCTTGAGATGTGGGATCACACTGTCATCATTGTCGTCACTATCATCATCGTCGTCATCGTCATCGTCGTCATGGCAAATGTTATTAAATACTTACTTCAGATATTGTACCGAGTGCTTCACATGCCATCTCACATTTAATTCTCATAATAACTCTATGAACTAGGTACTAGGCACTATCATCTCCATTTTACAAATAAAGAAACTGAGGGTCATAGAGATTCTCCAAGATCAAATTGCTGTTAAATCAGAGCCAGAATTCAAACTCAAGTAGTCTGATTCTGAAGCCCATGCTCTTGACCTCCTTACTATATAACCGAAATGTATACTTTTTAGTGGAAGAAAAAGGAATCTAGTCATTTGGCAGGTGAATAATTGAGACCAGAGTCTTTGGTATAGAGATTCTTTGTCTAACATAGATGGAAGGAACTCTCCTTGCACTTGGTCCAAATCACCAAAAACTGGACAAAATCCAGTGAGGCTTTACCTAAGACTAGCTTCCACATATAGCTATGACTTTTGTGTACTGCAAAGTGGTGCCCAGCTAGGGGCTAAAATCCAGCATCCACTCCTCTCAACCAGGGCATGTGGCCTCCTCCACTCAGAGAAACAGGGACTTTTGAAAATAATTCTTTTGCACAGAGAGGGAGCTGTTTTTGTTTTTATTTTTTTGTTTTCACAAAAGTACCATATGTACTAGGAAATCCCTGCTAAGACATTTGCAAGTTGTGTGAAATAAAAAGCAGTTAGATCCTATTTTGTCACATAGAGAAAAGAAAGAGGAGAAAGTTGATGTTCAATAAGTACTTGTTGAATGAATGAATTTTTTATGAATGAATTTTGAATGAACAAAGATGCCTTCATTATGCACAGACACACAGAGACCAAGGCACCTGAGACATGCAAATTTGTCACTGGAGACCTAATCCATGGCACCGAATCATTCTTGAGAAATGATTGATACAATCTAATTTTCCAGTCTCAAAAAAAAAAAAAAAATAGTACACATACTGCTTTCCTGAGCCATCACCTTACCCCTATAAAATGAGATGTTCATGAAATTCAAACTCAAAAAAAGTTTAGAACCATATTTATTCCTCATCTGAATTTATTCCCTAGCAACCTTTCTCTTCTAGAACAAAAGAAACCAATTGCCTTTGCAAGCTAAGTGGCTTGCATTACAAATTTTAATGTTTCACCAGAAACTGAGGCAAGCCAATTCCCTCCTCCATTCTCACATCCTCCCCCACCATGGCCCACACCTCTGCTGACTGCAGCGATCTGAACTGAGTACTCTTGAAGGCCACTCTTCTCTCTTTGCCTCTAATAACCCAGTCTAACAATTGTGGTGAGTAATTTCCTTACCACTTCTGTTGTTAACAAATGCTAATAACGCTGCACGATATAGATCGAGCACAGCTACTGAAAAAGAAACTACATAAATTATTTTTAAAAGTAATCATCAAAAGAAATGCTTTTCTGAAGGAAATTTTTTTTAACGGCTCAAAGCATTTGCCTAGCTCTCTGTTCAAGTGACCGCTTCTATGTTAATTAACAAATGCTTCTGTTTCACAAATGGAAACTGTCTTATCTAGGGTACACCTTCATGCTTTTTTGGGTGGCTATCATTGCAGGGAAGTCACCATCTGTTTTCTAGAACCTGAGTTATCTGCTTTTGCGATGCTCAGGTTAAGCACAGATGTTCTCTCTCATTTTGGTGCCTGCTAAATCTCATTCTACTTGTAAGAATCAGGGTTGAACAGATGATTGGTTTCCTACTATATCCAATTACATGTCTTGTACATGCCAATAATTAAGGAATTAATCCTTTCAATCAGCCAATCAATCAATGATTAATGTATACAATTCACTAATATTCATTAAGTGCCTTTCTGTGCCAGACATTGTGTCAGACCCTGGAGAGAAAGCAGGGAACAAGGCAGTAATACAGAGTTTTTACTGTGGCAAGAGGCAGTTATCTGAGATTTTTCTGCCTAAAAAGGGGAAAAAATTAGCAAGGAATTCAACCCAATATTATCAAGATGAATTCTAATGCTAAACCTAATGAAGGAATGTCACTGACCTGTGAAATTGGTAAAATTTTTATTCTATAATAATTCACCCAACTAAATTTATCAGTTTAATTCAGACATAGCTAATATTGTCATGACTTCCATATCCTACCAGTGTCTTACACTAATGTGTATTTTACCAGCCTACCCCCAAATTCACGGAAGTCCAGATTATTTTTACTGAAGCTTCATAGTATGATGCTAAGCACTTGCTCATGGTTTTATATTCTATGAAAATTTCAAAGACAGAAAACATTTTCTGAACACTATACTTCTAACTCTGACTAAATCATCTTAAAATCATGACATGGATCAGCAGCAGTAAATGTGAATAGAAATCATGGGGAAAAAAAACCTCAGTGCGACTGAAAAACAAACCTCGAATGCACATTTGTCTGATCATATTTAGTGTCATTTTCACACATAAAGGCCAGCGTGCTTTCATTTTCTCAAGCACGTGTGTCATTAAGCTTTGCCGTGTGCCTTCATAGAGTAGTGACCTGATAGCATCTAAAGAAAAAGCAAATAAATACAAGCTCAAGAAATGTTTTCTGATGATGTAATGCTTCCTATTTATTGTTTTACGTAGCAACTTATTTTATCTTTCAGATTGGTACATTTTTATGGTAAATGCTGAATAATGAATTCAAGACTCCTCTGCTTAGAGGTTAAAAACAAATTCCTTGAAAGCAGTTTTGTCACTTTGCCTCCTTATTTTCAGAATGCTATTTAATCTGCCAGTGACTAAGCTGTAGGAAAAATCTTGTTCTGTTGATATGTAAAGGAAAATGTGGGTGGAGGGAATAAGTTCTGCTCTGTATCCACCTCACGATTTGGACTGTCAGAGATAGAGGAAAAAGGAAATCTCTGCTCTCCCCAGGTAGGGATATGAGGTTGCTTAGAATTCCACTTTTGGGGAAGTCCACCAACAAGGTGATGTAAATTCTCAAGTAGCAAATTGACTCAGCATGTTCCTAAGCCACAGACCTCTTAGGTGACGTATGCTGACTTCACGTCATTTGCCCATTTGCTCTCACTAGGTGACAGGGAAACCATGTATTTTCCCCACCTCACGCACACACAAAGCGGAAGTATACCGGGCTCCCCTGTGGGTCTTGTTCTTATTCATCATTCTAACAATCAAGACATTCTGCACCTGATCAGAGCTATTCATTTTTAATTCTCTTCACCTTTATTCCATGGTATTCTAGTGAGCTTACAGGAAACAATTATAGATGATCCTCCTTTGCCTGAAGGCCTTTCCTATTTCTTGAGTAGTCAGGAAAATTGTTTTACGTGTGACAAATCTGTTCAGAAATCAACTGAGATTGTCAAAGCTCTAACCACAGTATTCTCCAATGCCTATTTAGTAAAGAAACTTAACATCAGATGTGGCAGCCACCACTATGACATTCTAAAAGTATGATCCATGAGAAACTGGTTTTTTTTGACCCCTGATAAAAGGGAACTAACATTTAATGGGTCTCTGCTATGTGCGAGAATCAGTTTTAATGGACTTAACATATATCCTTTAAAGGCAGAACCTTTCTTGTCACCTTTCTTATTAAAAGACTGATGATTTTTATTGTGAATAAGAAGATTAGTGAGAGAAGGCAGAGTTGATAGAAATATACAGGAATGTGAGTCTTACGCTTCCTTTTCCTACCAGGCTGCATATATGTTCATATTATGCCAGTGATGTATTGTCACTGGTTCCCATATTGAGGTGTCTGTACCCAGTACTAACAGGAATCATCTTAGGCCTCTTTCCATTTTGCCAGTAGCAATCTTGGTGTTTTAGCAATAGACATCACATTAGCACTTACAAGTGTGACCTTGGGCAAGTTTCCTATACTCTTTGTGCCTCCATTTTCTCATCTCTAAAATGAATGATAAAAATAGTTTCCTCATAAAGATGAGGATCAGGTGGCTTACTGTACTTCATTGACTCTAAATTGTCATTGATTGTAAGAGTCAAACTGGTTTGTGATACATTAATATATGAAACATATTGTCCAAGAATACTGAAAGGTGGAATATGTACAAAACTATGAATAATGCCTGGAACAGAGTATGTACATAATAAATGTTAACTGTAATTACCTATTAGCAACCTGTGGGCCACAGTGCAACAGTGGGCTTGTCAAGCCCTCTGTGGGCCATGGCGTGACTTCCTCCTCCAAGGCAGAGCACCTGGACATGGGCAGGTGACTCCACTACCCTGGGCTCTGCAAATAGGGGTTCAATCAGTCACTTTAAAATGTTTTTTTTCCTAGAGAGTAAACCTTTTTTTCTAAACCAAATCTTACACAGGACCCAATGTGTAAAACAGGTAAAAGAGGAGTTTCTCTGATTAAAGTAGGCATGGAGGGGCACGAAATGCTGCCCATCTTCCCTCCCCTTCACCTGCAGTGCAGCCTCTCCCAGGAGCCCTGTCAGGGCAGCAATATTGCTTTGTTAACATAGTAAGATAATAAGTCTCCTAAAACTTCTACAGGTGTTTGTTAGTTAATTACTCCAAACTTCGTCAACTTATTGACAAAGTCAATATTGAACCTTATTGAAAGTCACATTATTTGTGGCACATATTAATGCCTAATATGCTCACTAGATATGTAGACCAAACATACATTCAGTGTACTTTTCTCATCTTTCTCTAGTTTGGTCGCCAAACTCCCTTAATCTGTCATATGTGAGTGAAACTGTGCTTTCATCTCAGCCAAGTCACCTCACAATCCCCACCAGATATAGTTTAATGCTCTCAGAATGCACAACATGAAGGGCATCCAATGTTTATTCCACACATAGCTTTCAGCTATCAAGGACTTTTTATTCTAATGCCTTTTTCTTAAAACCCTGCTTGAGCTCCATCTCAGGAAACCTTCACCCAATAATAAATGTAATTTAATTAACTATTATTGCACATTGGTTATAATATGCAAGTGTTATAGGGGAAACATATAAACAAGCAACTTTGTCTTCCTGAAATATCCACATAAAACTTAGTAGGTGAAAGAAATAAAACAGAAATACTCATGTAAAAATGTTTTCTCCCTGGTGGTGCCTGCTGGATGTGTGTGCGTGTGTGTGTTTCTCAGGTTTGGGGTATATCATGTGTAAAGTAGGAACGAACAGTGTAGAGGTTTTCACAGAGGTCCATGACTATGACAGCTCAGAGAGCTTTAAACACAGGGAAAAATTAACACAGATGAGAGCTCTTTCTAAAATAAAATAGTTCCTTAGAGATTCAGAAAGTAAACAAGGGATATTCCCAAATTATCTTGTCCCCGGATACTAAGCAGATAGTGCCTTTTTACAGCTTTCCCTGACTCATATTTTCATAAATCAGGAAAAGGCAGAGTGTTGTTTTTCTGTAAAAGTGTCACTGACTCATGAGAGAGAGGGGGGAAAAACAACAAAGATCAAATATGAAAGGTCATAAAAGGGAGCTTTCTTTGCTCCTACAAGAGAATATAGCAGTCTAGTCATTTTACTTTAATACTTAGAAACTAGAAATCTTCATTTAATAAAACAATTATAATTAAAATATATTTTGGTTTTATGGTATGAGGACTGAACAAGAAACAAATTGGGATGGACGCAAACCAAGATGGGGAAAGAGAAGAAATAAGAAGAAATCTGGAATGAGTGAGAAGCAGAAGAAAAAGGAAGAATAGAGAGATGCAGAGAGAAAGTGAGTCAGAGTCAAAGGAGAAGGAGCTGGACACTCAGAGCTTTCCTGGGCTCCCAGGATCATTTGGGTTGTGGTCATCTGGGCAGTCATCATTCTCAGTGATTACTATTGACCTTCTTAAAGTGCCTTAGTCCTTATATTTCTAAGGTCTCCGTTCAATAATTTTTATAATGCTTTTATTAATTTTGAGAGAGAGTCAGAGCATGAGTGGGGGAGGGGCAGAGAGAGGGAGACACAGAATCTGAAGCAGGCTCCAGGCTCTGAGCTGTCAGCACAGAGCCCAATGCAGGGCTTGAACCCGGGAACCACAAGATCATGACCTGAGCCAAAGTTGGACACTAAACCAAGTAAGCCACCCGGGTGCCCCTTTTTATGATTTTTTAAAATGCTTTTATTTTATAAGGCCTCCATTCTAAATGTTGATCTGAACACCGACTCCATTAAAAATTATTCTCTAAACACAGCAGCAATGATCAGAGCAGTGGTTCTTAAAGCTGGGTAAAAATCAAGTTGAGCGCCAGAGTCCTACATCCCTGCCATGCCATTTAAGCTTCTGGTTGATGATACACATAGAGATGGCAGAAGTAACAGGACTTTTGCTAAATACGCTGACATGACCTGTGATGACTCAACTGTGGATATCCACAAACACTGAACTATCTATCTTTAGTTAGCTCTCTCTGTAAGCATGTTTCTTTTGTCTTCTGCTATACTGATTTCTCCCTCAGTGTCTATTTTAAAATTCTGGGAGCTAAATGGAGCAGATGAGTGTTCTAATGCTCTCATTACCATGAGAAGGCTTGAATAACATGGAAAATTAAATAGATGTAAATAACTTCACTACATTTTTGGCCATTAAACTGTCAAGATAGCTGATTTTCTGATTGATTTTGTCTATGGTATTCAAGGCCCAAATGATTGTAGGAATTTATTCACTTTTTTTCTTTCTTCTTTTGTGGATATAAAACATTAGAGAATTATTGTCAAGTATTTTATTGGACCAGGTTGTCACTGGTTAAATAAATAAAAGGGAGGCAACTGGATATTCCAACTCAGATTGCAAGTTGACTATTTAGTTAACCCAGACAAGATATACAGTTATACTTTGGATACCACGAGGAATAATTTTGGAAAAGGACTCCTTACCCCACCTTATCCCAAATCCATGTGTCTGAAGCATCATCATTGGGGTCCAATCCTTTCATGGAATATCCTGAGCTGCACAGACTATTATAACCCAATGATATTGGCAATGAAGGCAGTTTCCTGTTATGGCGAGAAATGGTCAGGCTCTATAGGCAGTTCACCCAATTGTTCAATGTTTCACTTAAGTTCTTTGTGGCTTGATTTCCTTACCTGTAAGAAGAGAGAAGCAGAGCACCTACGTCTCACACTGTTGCTTTAAATGAGGTAATGTCTGTAAAGCACTTAGCTATATAAGTGTTTGTTCTAATAATTATTAATATTGCTATTTTTTTATTGGTCCAAGGTCTCTTACTGACAGGAACTACCCCCTCTCCCTTTATTAGCCACAGAAAAGTCTCTCAGGTGTGACTATTTCTCCATTTAAAGCCTGATTCCTTTGAGACTTTGAGCCCTGAGCTTTTGTGAAAGTCTCAGAGTCCGTTTTCCTTCCTCAGTTACTCTTGTTTATTAGAGCTGTACACACTGTACATGGAAAATCAATATTTAAAGAATTTAAAGAAGTACAAAAACTGTCCTAAACATCCAGCACTAAAATGGCACTGAAAATTATTGACATTTGATGGCTCAGATGCCATTTCATGATTCTTCATAACCTTGTCCCCCTAAGTGTGGTTTAAGATTGGATTTAAATGTACAAAATAATGACAGACTATGTCCAATCCTTGTTCTAAAACAGTGGTGTTAGGGGGCCTATGAATCCATCCATACAGGGGACATTGTCTATAGATGGGCTAAATAATCTTCAACCATATGGATATTACTTTTCAAAAAAGTATATAGCTTGTCTAATGATGAATTAAATGCAAATTCATTTAAAAGCACTTCTGAGTTCATAGGGACCCCCTTGGCATTGGAATTACTCAAGCAAGATGAACACTAAAGCAATTACTACCATTACTTACTATTACGGAAAGATATTTTTGATATTAAACAGGAGTTCATGCCATAAAACATGAGATTCTCAGGTGTAATAACATAAAAACTTAAAATTTCTATATGGTAAAAGACACCATAAAGGAAATAATATCAACATGCTTAACATATTTTTAATAGAAAAAGAGCCCTTACAAGCAAGAGATAACCCAATAGATGGCAAAGAATATGAACAATGATGTTCACAAAAAAGAAATAAGCTGATAATAAAGATATGAAAATAAGCCAAACTTAACTTTTGATCAAGGAAAGACAAACCAATAACAAGATACTATGTTTTTGTCCAAACATATTGGCAAATATGAAAATATTTTAATATTTTAAACATAAAGTATTTGAGACTGGAAGAGCTAAGAAAACTGCTGTTGGTGGGAGTGTAAATTTATACAGCATGTTGGAGGGCAATTTGGCAGTTTCTGTCAAATTGTTAAAAGGATATAATCTTTCCAATTGGAAAATGAAATACGGGATATGTATCCTAAAGGGATATAAAGATATATTTCACATATGCTTAAAGACATAGATGTTTGAATTATCAGGGAAATACAAATCAAAACCATGATGAAATACCGCTTTACACCTGTCAGAATGGCTAAAATTAACAACAGATGTTGACGAGGATGCAGAGAAAGGGAAGCCCTTTATGCTGAGGGTGGGAATGCAAATTGGTGCAGCCACTCTGGAAAACCATAAAAGTAGATTTACTCTATGATCCAGCAATTCCACTACTAGGTAAATTTTACCCAAAGGATAAAAACATGCTGATTTGAAAGGGCACGTACACCCTGATGTTTATAGAAGACTTATCAACAATAGCTAAATTACAGAGAGAGCCCAAATGTTCAGCTGATGAATGGATAAAGATGATGTGGGGTGCTAATTATCTATGTATCTATGTATGTATGTATGTATGTATCTATGTATCAATCTATCTACCTATCTACACATACCACACACACGCACACAATTGAATATTAGCCAGCAAAAGAAAGAAATCTTGCCATCTACAATGACATGGATGGAGCTAGAGTGTATTATGCTAAATGAAATAAGTCATCAGAGAAAGACAAATACCATATGATTTCACTCATATGGGGAATTTAAGAAACAATGTAGATGAACATAGGGGAATGGGAGATGAGAGGGAGGCAAACTATAAGAGACTTACCTACAGAGAACAAACTGAGGGTTGCTGGAGGAGAGGAAGAAGGGAGATGGGCTAAAGGGGTGAGGGACATTAAGGAGGACATTTGTTGGGATGAATATTAGGTGTTATATGTAAGTAATGAATCATTAAATTCTACACCTGAAACTAACTATAACTAAAGTAACTATATGTTACTAACTAGCATTCAAATAAAAACATTAAAAACAAACAAAATAAAAAGTAAAATTGCTTCAGTATTGCTTCAAAAAAGAAAGATACAGATGTTTAAGAATGTTCATTGCAGCATTGTTTGTAGGAGATAAAAATTGAAAACAATAAAAAAATCTATCAGTAGGGCCATGAATGAATAAATTATGGCATTCAGCCATACAAAGTAATATTAATCCATCTATTTAAATGAGATAGCCCCATAGATGAATACTGTATGGATTGTTGTCCCTGACATATTGTTAAGTAAAAAGTTATAGAATATGTATAGTATGATTAAATTTTTATTAAAAACACATTTTTCTATGTCTGCATATCTATTTCCATATACTTCTATCTCCATATATAACTCTATTTTATTCAATAATTACATATCTATATTCTTTGATATTCCATGTACATAGAAAATGAGCCTAGAATAATACACAGTAAACTCTCAACAGTGTCCCAGGAATGAAAATTGGGCAAGCAAAGTGAGTAGTTTCATATTTTGCTTTTTATTTCATAAAATTATATGTATTTTGAATTCTTCATTTTATGACACAGATGTATTACTTTTGTAAATAGAAGATGAAAAGTAGTTAATTTTCCAAAAATGATCCTTATTCCCAGAAACAGAAGTAAGTGTCCAAAATGAGGCCTGCCTTCAGTCTGCACACGCCTCTCTACGAGATCCTGCTGTTGCCCTTTTGGGAAAAGAGTTGGGGGAGATTCCTATTCAGGTTATTAATATGGGCTCAGCATACACCCTAAAAAGAGGACACAGTGAAGACCATTTAAAAATGTTTTATAATCATGTGTCAGCGGCTGCAAGGCCAAGAAAGAAGATGTTTATAGCCACCCATCACTAGCGAGTGAGAGAAGAGTGTTTCTTTGATCATAGACATTGGACAGGATGTTACATGAGGCTGGTGGAGTTTATCACATATCCTGATGTGAGTCTGGGGTGGAGCTTGGTTGATGGAATAAAGGACATCTGATCTCTAGCCTCACTGAGGCTATGGGTATCATAGTTATGTAGAGACCAGCCTAGGCACAAGCCATTTATCTAAATACCTTTAGTTTGAAGCAGTGCTACGTATTAGAATACTTTAATATTACTCGAAACAATGGAGGCCTCTCTTCCCAGAGCTTGATGTAGAAAACATCTAATTCTACCCATGAGAGGACGAAGCAAGTGAAAATAGAAAGGGAGTATTTGACACATGATGATCTTAAGGAAAGGCTGCAAGACAGGACACAGGAGCTGGGCCAAATAATATCCAGCACAGCTTTGCCCTTACAAAACCATGAACTAGCAGCATTCATTTCCAGACTTCAACCCCTCCTTCCTTTTATTCTTCTTACCCTCAGCCTATTTTTCCTGGCTGGAAGCCTTCCTTCAGTTCCCAGGCTTGGTTCCTATCCAGAGCAGGGAGTCTCTAAGCAGAGTCCATTAGGCAAAATTTTTAAAATATGTCCATAAATCCCTGTAGTGGATGACTAGAGCTTCATACTTTCATAGTGATGGCCTGGATTATTTTCCTGGAAAGAATGCATGGGGGAGAGCCCACCACCTCATTGCAAGGCACCACGTTAATATAGAAGGTAACTAAAAGCTGTGTGCTTGCTATACAACTATGGCATCCAGCCAGACTGCTGCCCCTCAGCGTTTCCCGTATAGAAAGTCTGGAGCCACCCTACACTCACACAGTGGTGTATGTATGCAGAAGAAGCATGTATCACTCTGTCCTTCACAGAAGTCCCTGGAGCTTGGAAAATAAAAATAGCAGCTGCCTGGTATTTCCTTTGAGAAGTGGATGAAATTTAAGGTTTTCCTCTTCCCACAAACATAGACACCAAATTTTACAAGTAATTTCAGGAGGCTCTTGGTCCTCCCAAATACATTGACAGTGGTCCTTGTGGGGCCAGGGGAGTCCATAGATGCCAAGATAGACTCTCTTGTGCTAATGGGGAAGGATCACGGGAGGAACGGCACCAGGGTTTTTAAATAAACGAGCTCAATTGGGCCAAGTGTAAAAACAAGAAATAGTTGGCTTTTCATTCTCTCTCCTTTCCTCTGTCATCTCCCTTTTTTCTTCCCCCTCAAGAAAAAATCCTATATCCTAGTCTTGCTGCAGGATATAACTAGTTGCTCTTGAGGCTTAAATGTGACCCATTCCAGACAAAATACAGTCAGTTCTGGTATAAGGTGACACATACTTTCCTAAAAATCATTGCACTATACAACATTGCACAATAACAACCACAGAGCTTATGGGGAAAATGAAATTAGGGGCACAATACTCAAAAAAATGTTGTCAGTGACACTTTAAAATGGTGATAGAAAACTAATGAAAAAGAGAGCAGTTTTACACATGTTAAATAGTTAAGAAATATATGAATACTACAATAAGTATGGCACCTTACCTAGAAAAAGACCTGTAGTTTGCCCATGGAGGTGAGTGTTGGAGCTATTGAGAAATGGCAACAGAAGGTTTTCGAGCACAGAAAATTGTAACACCAGATGTGGATGAGTATGGCTTATGATGTATCTGGTCAACTGAGGCAGCTGGGGGATGTGTGCAGCATGTGTGTGCATTTTGTGCATTCCTATACAGTTTAGGTCAGCTGGAGGCAGTTTCCTGCATTCATTTAGTGTTTCTTAAAGATGAAATCACACATAGGCAAACACAAAATTCTTGTTATACTCAAATTGCTCCCTGGTATATTTAACCAGTGAAATAAATTCTCATTTTTGACACAAGTGTTACAGCAGAACTAAATCCAGGTTATAAAAATGATTACAATTTAAAGAATAAAAGGCCATTAAGACCCCAATGGAATGATGCCGTAATTCCATCAGTGAATATGTAACTCAACTAAATCTGAGTCTCCTTACTCCAACCCTAAATTCCATCTCAACATAGTGCTAAGTTCAAGTGAAATGCAACTTGTACTACATAACTTGGCAACGTACTGCCAATCCCAAGCAAATCCTCCTTGGTGCTAGAAAGAACTTGTAACAATACACATCAGACTTCCTGGAAGTCTTCATTATACATTTTTATCCTTATCATCCCATACCATGTGGCCCATGTGGCAGCCAACACTAATCTTCCTTCCCTCTTCTCCAGCATTCTTTGTCCCCTCTATATGCATCCATCAAAAGCCCAGCAGACAAAACTCCAGCCTTTATGGGTTCTCTCATTACCCCTTCCTCTCTTTCCCACCTTCTTCCCAGGAGTAAGAACTCTCTCTATACATAGGTGTAGTACTTTTCTATTGCTGCTGTAACAAATTGCCCCAGAACCAGTGGCTCACAGTTCTAGAGGTCAGAGGTCTAAAACGACCTTTATAGGGCTAAAATCAGGGTGTTGGCAGGCTGCACTCTGGTAGGCTCCAGGGGAGAACTTGTTCCTTGCCTTTCCTGACTTCTAGGGGCTGACTGTATATACTGGCTTCTGGCCCCGTATCACTCTGACCTCTGCTTCTTTTATCACATCTTCCCTGCCTTCCGACATGCTTGCCTTCCTCTTAAAAGTGCCCCTGTGATTATACTGGGCATACCTGGATAGTGTGGGATACTCTCACATCTCAAGACCCTTAATTTAATCACATCTGCAAAGTCCCTTTTGCTGTTTAGGAACATACAAAGGTAGTATATGCACAGGTTTCAGGGATTAGCCTACCACACCAGCGATAATGTTCAAAGTGCTTCACAACTGATATGCCATTTAAAGCAGGCTGTCTGATTCTCAGAAAGGTCTTAGGTCATAATGCTGCCGTAGGACGCTGCAGATCCTGGCATGCTGGTTGATGGATAGTAGAGAGGGCTGGGAGGTCTCAGGGAGGGACTTGGGTTTGTAGGGTGTTGGTGAAGCACTCTGGGGATGTAAGGAATGGTTCTTTCTAAGCAATATGAAAGACTCTCCACTTTGCTACAATCAGCACAGCCACATGAGTGCATTTTGGCTAACCGCTGACCTGCCATCCTCTTCCTTATCCACAATCAGTGCACAAACTTTCTGGGATTTTATCAGGTGCTGTATTCACCCCCTTTACTTGGAATGTCTATTTAAGCCTCACTACAATCCAGCGATTAGCTCTAAGCTTCTTTTCCTTTTGTGATAACATATCTGGGGTCACATGTGCTGTTAATTGCTACGGCCTGAATTTGAACTTTTTACTTTAGAAATTGCCCTCTTAACCACTGTGGTTAGGGTCTACAAGGAGACTCACATCTCTTTAGGCAGATCAGGAAAGCAGGTACAAAGACTGTGCAGGCAAGGAAGAGGTATTAAGCGACAACACGTAGTCCACATGGATTTCATAGGTTTACAAAGAACCATCTCCTACAGAATTTAATAATTATTGGGAGGGCTTCTGTATCATACAGTAAGAATTCTTATCTACTTTGGAAGCACCAAACCTGAATAGCCTTGAATAGATATTCTATAATATCTTATTATAATATATTATATTATAGAATATATTATATTATAGAATATCTATTCTATATATATATATATATAAAGCTATAGTCAAGAGAATCAAGTACAAACTCTAATTTATCTTGGCTACATAACAGTCTAGAAAAAAATATGGTTGCAAGCATGCAATGAAACAGATGAAGAAATAAATGAATAAGTAAAATCTATAGTCAAGACTTTTATTTGTAAGACCTAACTGACTGTGGTACAAAACTACTTCTGGTTAGAATATTATATTTAACTTTCTCAAATGGGTAGAGCAGTAGGGATAGAAGCAGCAGTAGAGAGGAGGATGATAAAACCACTTCTGGGCTTTTATAACCTCTACCTGGTCATAGTTAGAAATGTGTTGCTCATCCCCAGATGAAATAATATCTAATAGAAATAAGTGACACTATCCCTCACAAATAATAATTTATAAGTATATTTTATTTTGCTGTTGAAAAAGTTTTTGGTTTGGACAGGAATGAATATTAGTGCCTTTCATTCATTTAATTGATGCATTATATAGAAGAGATGAACATTAGAGAGGTTTGGTGGTTTTTTTGCTTTTTTAAATGAAGGTAGAGTGAATCCTGATTGGGAGATGGGATGAACTTCTTTAGGGTCTCTTAGAATCATTTATGATATATATATAAAACAGATTATGTAAAATGTTAGAAGCCAAGATTAATGTTATTTAAAGATGCTGTCAGGGAGAACTGTAAGCAAATTGCACTTTAAACCCTTTAACCTCATTAAAAGCCTAAAATATTCTTGCTAGTTTGGAAAATACTCCTGATATTTAAAATTTCCTAAAATGTAGCTCCCCTCCTACCTTTACAATGGAATACTGGATGATTTCAGTCAAAAGGCATACTTATTACTATAAGAAAAAGTCCTGCAAGAAAACACATGTAGCCACTTTACTCATTATTGAAGTGCCCTTATGACTGTTAGAGGGAACAGGTAAGACGCTAGGGAGGCAGAGAAAGAGAGATCAAAGTGTTTTTGTTTACTTCTTTGAAGTTTTGTAGTACCTACTGTTTACCATGCACACTTCTTGATTCATGCTGAAAATTGGAATTCACCCATTTCTCTTTTTCCTGTCTAAGATGCAGATGGGGCACATTTCGTTGACTCCATCAATCCCTGCCCCCCACGCATTAGCACATGCACACGTATACCTAGCCAGTGGAAAAGAAAAAGAGTTACTCACATTCATCCATTTTACAAAGATTTCCAGGCTGCAATGGGAGGGCTCTACCTCTCCCTGAAGGATGAATAAATAGGTAGCTTTACTGACAACCTGTTCACAGTCAAACTGCAGTGAAAACTGAGACCAAGCTCTTGCTTTACTGGCACTTATGAGATCCAGTGCTGGCAACATGGAGAAGATAGTCATCTGCCTGATGGTCATCTTCCTGGGGACAATAGCCCATAAGTCAAGCTTCCAACAGCAGGATCTCCTCTTGATTAGAATGCGTCAACTTATAGATATTGTTGATCAGCTGCAAAATTATGTCAATGATTTGGTAAGGCCATACTTGTCACAATGAAATTTAACTATTATTCTTCAGTTAATATAAAAGGAGCTTTTTGACTTATAAAAATAACCCAGAACTAATTTTCTTTTGCTGTAGGAACCTGAGCCTCTGTCAGCTCCAGAAGACGTAAAGGTAAGACCGGCTGAATTTATTTGTGATAATATTTGTGATACAAGTTTTTAAATCCAATTAAGGAAGCCATTAACATAATTATCTAGGAATATACTTAATCTAAATGAATTTGGGGGTTTAAGAGTTGGTAAAATAGTTATTCCTATTTTGGTCAAATATTCACTGATTTACCAGCAAGCCAATTATAAAAACACTATATACCTTATAAATATATTTTTATCTCCAAATACCTCTAAGAGTCCTTCCAAGTAGCACTGTTGATACAGAATAACAAAACTAGAAAATAAATCTATTTCATGATCAGTTTCTGAATAATGACCAATTAAGTTTGAAGAGCCCTTGTAGAATAAAAGTTCTTGGGCCTTCCTTTGCAAACCTACCTAAGAAATATAGACACACAGCGGAAGAAGCAGAACTCACCTTTTAATAACTAGAAAGAAAGAAAAGAAAGGAAGAGAGAAAGAAGAAAGATCAGATTACAGGAACAGCATGGAAGAATGGTAGTATGGAAATCAAGGCTGTCCTTTAGAATATAATTCCATATACCTTGGCCTCAGTGAGTCTTGTCTTTGGCCTTTGGAGAGGTCTTTCAAAAGGATTTTTTTTCAAAAACTCATCCCATTCTTTTAAGCCACTTAAATCCATTAGGTCCAAGGAAGAAAACCCCTAACACATAGTTCAAGAGTGCTGCGTGCTGATCTTTTCCTTAGTAACTTCTCTCTAGTCTTCACGTCTGGTACCCTGAGGATAGAAATGCAATTGGGGAAATGTTTTCATTGTCTCAGACCTTTAACTGCATAAATTAGAATAACTATAAAAGTGCTACCAGTAATTAGGACACTACAGAGGGAGAGACATATGAAGGTACATTGCAAAGAAAACAATGATCGTAAATGACTATGTGTAAAAGTTTAGAAAGTGAATGAGTCACAACCATTTCTTTTCTCTACAATTCACTCTCCAGCTCTGAACTTAACCACTCTCATTTACTAGGTCCTTTTCTAATAAGCAGCATCTAAAATGAAAGCAGCACATTCAGCTTATTGGAAAGCTTTTTCCAATAAGTGAGAATATTTCTTAATTGATGACCTAATTATCAAAACATACATTTTCAGCATCTCACGAATTTTGTTTAACTGCTGTGGTTAGAGTACTTTTAGACTAACCCTATCTATAACTTGCAAAATAAGAAAGAAGAAAGATTTCCCATTTTCTAACTTGAGTTGATCCATTGGGTACTTCCTTTGTTAAATATCTATGCTTTACTAAAGACAGAGGCTTTTTATCTTACATCATAATGAGAAGATTTCGTCTCAGTGACACTGTTACCTATCTGACAATCTTATCAAACAATGCTATCAATGATACAAGTGAGTAATAGTATAACTAAGATCTTTAAGCTAGGCTGTCAGGCAAACTTAGGAAGGAAGAAAATAATTAAAGGCCACACAAACATTATGTCAAGTTTTTCAGGGCTAGCACCAAAGCAGGGACCATAAGAGATTTTAAAAAAAATTAAAAAGTTTAAGGAAAATAAATTTATTTACATGTTGCATGTAAATGTTCATCCACCATGATTATCTCAGATCCCTAAGTGGCCTTGCCAGGCGTGGTTCTCTTTCTTATAATTGTATAACCAGTGATCCTCAGCTGGTAATGACTTTGCCCCCTAAGAATATCCGACACTGTCTGGGGCAATTTTTGGTTGTCACAATTGTACGTAGGGGAGTGCTTTCTACTTGTCAGAGATGCTACTAAACATTCTAGGATGCACAGGACAGTCGTAACAACAAAGAATGATCTAGCCCAAAACGTTCATTGTATTCTACTGAGAAACCCTGATATAAATCTAGCTGGTGTGTGGGACAAAGGTATCTTGCCCAAGACTTCCTAGTGTGAGTGGCCAGGCCTTTTTGTGAGGAGGAAAACGTGGGTTAAAAAAAAAGCTATAAGGAGGCAAATATTTTCAAATACTCAAGAGCAAAACGACAAAGCCAAACGGTTTCCTTGCAAAAGCAGCACTTGACTGTTCTTTGTTACTCTTGCCTTTGATTTCTGTACTGCTCCCTCTCTCTGGCAATAATGTAGGATGTGCAACCCCTCGTATTATCATGTGTTGAAGGATGAGAGAATCAAAGCCTTGCCCTCATAGTTTGCTGTGACCAAGGCACATAGCAAAAGAAAATGTTATGCTCCCAGATGGTGGTTGTACACAGGAATTTGGGCTTATTCTGTAAAGCCCATGAGTGACAGGTCATCCATCGCTAGGTCCAAAGCTAGGTTAATATCTCCATGCCCTTCCCAGTGCATCTGTATGGCAGTTGCCAGAACAGCTCCTCCACTTCTTTTCCTCTCCCGGGCTGCCTTTGGTGTGTGTCTGAAGCCCAATCCAGCAGTTAGTCGTCCTGGACCACACATGGCCAAGGACAGCTCTGCTGCTTGCAGAAAGCACAGAGCAATATACCACCTTCTATTGTCACATGTAAACAAGGAAGGGCAGGAGAGACAGTGCAGCCTGTCAGTGTCCAGATGCCATTCAGAGGCTTTCAGAAAAGCTTTCTCAGGTATAAAATCTTTCAACACTGATCTTGACCATTCCGGCAATATCAAGGGAGTTCATTTGGTAGGGCCCCTATACTTCTTTGGAACATAACTTTCTTTCAACATACCCATGTAAATGTTAACTCAGCAAAATGGGCTTCTGTGAGAAATGCTGGTTTCTCAGATCATCACGGATGAAGCAGTTAGTGTTTTCAGTTTCAGCTGGAAAATTTACCTCTTTAAATATGAATATTATTTTTTTCCAGTAAGTTAAGCCGGTTGTGGTCAAAAAGAAGAGAAAAGAAAAAACTTCAACAAACATGAGCATGTGGTTTTCAAGGAAAAAAAAGTGCTATAATTAACATTTATAAATAGTTTCTATTAAATAAGCATTTTGGCAAACATATGGAAAGGATATTACCTTGCCCTTATGAGAGAGGCAAACTGCTCTGATATAAGGAAACCAGATAAGCTGGTTCTCAGCTTGTGGCTATGTATGCAAAGCAAACCTGACGGGCCTGTGTCTTAATGATGCATGTTATTAATCAACATTCATATTGGGTAAGAATATGGGTTGGAAAATGCAAAGCAGGCCATATGCTATTTTCAGCTGGTTGTCCATGAGAAGACTCAGGTAATTTTGTTATATATGGGACAGCCCTTGTAGGAACTGAGAGAGTTTGAGGTTTCTGGTTTTATATGGCAGTGTCTTCCATACACGTTAGCGAGATGAGGATACAGCAACTGGGGTGTGTTGGGGTGCAGATAGAATAGCATATACACACATTTCTGAAAGAAGAAAGAAACTTGGATACAAGTTTTTAGAACAGCATTAAAGTGTTTTTAATAAATCTATTTAAATTTTGTTTTCAGTATATTCCATTTTATTTTCAGTTTGATTTCTAAGGTTTTTGACTTACTACTCTCTAGTTATTTGACTAAACCAAGAGACAAGGTTTTGATCCTTGTTCTGTCCACTTCTCTACTCTTTGAGACACTACCCTAAGCTTCTAAGGAATGGTCCTCCCTCCCATTGGTTGGGCAAGTCTCAAATTCTGTTCCTTGACAACTTGGTTCATGCAGAATCCTACCCTAACTGACCTAAGAGTGTGAATAGGATTTTAGAAGAGTCATGTGTAGTCCATCGCAGGTGTACAGAATCTTAGATGTGGAATATGCCATCAGAGGTAGGTAGCCACTTCCTTTACCCAAAGCAGGGGCATTAACTCATTTACTTCATTTGTCAGCTCCACACATATTTATTGAGCATTCACTAGCAACAAGACAGGATGCCAGATGTCGTGCAAGGTAAGATGCTGCTCAAGACATGTCACTGTTAGATGCTTCCATGAACATCTCAGAGAGAAACAAACAAACAAAAAAACAAATAAAAAAAGATCTCTAATTAGACTATAGTATATCTCACCCAAAGCTGCAACCAATCATAGTGTAACTTTTAGAAACTTTGTTCTAAAAGCAAACTAACTCCTTTATAAAACCTAAAGATCATGCACATCACCCAGACCTCAAAATGGTATTAGAAATGGAAAAGTTAGGCTCCCTCCTCTTGCCTGTGAGGTAGGGAAATGTCCTCTCTTCTCTAATACAGGATAAAATTTTACATTGCAGGTGTCTCCTTCTAATCAGCCCAAAGATTAAGTAGGGTGTGAACTCCTTCCTCAAAACCTGCTGATACAAACGTAATCTAATATGCTGTAGTAGAAGTAGAAAAAGAGGACTGGGAAGGTCATTTTTACTTTCTGCATAACTTTTGTTAACATACATATAAATTATTTCTTTTTCAGAAACATTGTGAACGGTCAGCTTTTTCATGTTTTCAGAAGGTCCAACTAAAGGCAGCAAATGCAGGAGGCAATGAACAGATAATCAATGTATTAACTAAACAGCTGAAGAGGAAACTACCTCCCACAAATGCAGGCAGAAGACAGAAACACAGACCAGTAAGATTGTCCTTTGTCATCTCTCTTATTTGTACTAAAATTTGTACTACATCTCCTACATTATAACACACAGACACACAGACACGCACACATTTGTAGCCACAGATTCCAGTGCCTTCCTTCCAGTTATATGTTGTATTTTTTTATGGGGTGTTTTGAGAACTGAAGTCACTTCTTCCAAATCCACAGACTTGAAAGTGCCCAGAAATCCTATAAGAATTTGCTAACAGTCTCTAGTAGCTGGAATAAGTTGAAATAGCCTCCCAAGGTGAGGAAGTCACTCGGCAGAGAATCCAATTATGACTTAGGAGTTAAGTATTTTTCTTTCATCATATGATCACATCTAGAGCCTAGTTTTCCTAGAAGAAAAGAGATAGCCTACAAGAGACTAAGAAAAATCTCAAATTTTGCCTTCTCTTAAAGAATATTATTGTCCTATACAATCACGGAGTCAGTACTATATTTGAATAGATAGACCTCATTATTTGGCAGGAGAATTTTAGTAGTCCCTTGTTTTATTTTTTTTATTTTTATTTTTTTTTTACAAATAGTTTACTGTCAAATTAGTTTCCACATAACACCCAGTGCTCATCCCCACAAGTGCCCTCCTCCATGCCCACCCCTCCTCCCCCCCACATCCACCAGTCCTCAGTTTTTGTCAGCATTCAAGAGTCTCTCATGGTTTGCCTCTCTCCCTTTCCCCCACCATTTCCGCCCTCCTTCTCCCCCTTGGTCCTCTGTTAAGTTCCTCCTAATCCTCCTATACGTGCACACATATGATATTTGTCCTTCTCTGCCTGACTTATTTCGCTCAGCATAACGCCCTCAAGGTCCATCCATGTTGCTACACATGGCCAGATTTCATTGTTTCTCATTGCCATGTAGTATTCCATGGTATAGATAAACCAATAGTACCTAGTTTTAGGAGGCCGCAAGACCATCTTGTATATTTCTTCCTATGCCAACTCATAAGCAATGCTGATACTCTCAAGACTAATTCAAGAATTAATCAAAACCAGTGGAATAAGAGATAAGATAAATTACCCCAAAGTATTTTTTAATCATTTCTCTCTCCTCCAGAGAATTGCACATATGATTCAAATGAAATCTTAATGACACTATCAAAATGACTTTTATTTCCTTTGATTTCTTAGCCAGGTTGCAATGTGAGAAGTATCCCTCTAAAATTTCTTTAGACAGAAAGGAGCAGAGTCTGTCTTTGAAACCCAGTAGCAAAGACTTATGAAATGGCAGTGCTGGCATTGAACGTAAAGCTGTCTAGTTAAGCACCTTTATACGGTAGATGGGAAAATGAGACCTCATTATGTGATTTGTCCAAGCCCTGCCAATACTAAGTTGCAGAATCAGAACTAGAACTTACATCTCCTACCTTTCAGTAAAAGGCTCTCACCACAACATCAAATGGGCATAGAGACATTGAATACCAAGCAATGGCCTCGTGTTTGAGCTCTCAAAAAGAATAAGGATAAAGAAGAAACACCTAGAATTTTTTTTAAAAAAAGAAATAGAAGCTGGCGAGATGCATATGAAAAATTGTTCAATCTCTCTAAAATCAAATAAATGCAAGTTAAGGAAATCCTACTTTCTTCCAGTTAAAAAGTTTAACAACACTCAGCAATAGTAAGAATGCTTTGCATAAATACAGGTGAAACTTTTTTACAATATACAGCAAGATAAAAATTTTTATTCCTTTAATTTAGTAACTGTACTTCTAGAAATTTCAAATAAAGGTATATGTAAAAATTATTCAGAAATGTTCTTGCAGCATTGTATGCAATAGTGAAAAGTCAGAACAATTTATGTGTCCAAAGATAGTAATAGTTTGATGCTACATTGAAATATAGAGCAACAATTACTTAACAGATAGGAAATGCCTATATATGTTGAATATAAATAAAGCAAATTACCAACCAGTGTAAATAACATAAATGCAAAGAAAAAAAAAACATTGCTGGGAGAATATGCATCAAAAGATTGCAGTGGTTATGTCTGAGGATAGGAATTACAAGTGATATTTTCCCATTATTATTTCCTGAACAATTTTATGCACGTCTCAATTTTTTTCAGTGAATATAATTTATATCTCTAATTGAAAAAAATCTATTTTAACTGAACATTTTATTAAATTGGAAAAATGTTGAATTTTTTTGTTGATTTCTAGACATGCCCCTCATGTGATTCTTATGAGAAAACACCACCCAAAGAATTCCTAGAAAGACTGAAGTCACTCATCCAAAAGGTATGCAACTGAAATTGTATTTAATTTTCTACTTCACATTTATCTATCCAGATTTCTTCTTATGTTTATGTTACTCATGGTATACTATTTCCACAGATGATTCATCAGCATCTCTCCTAGAACACATGAGATATGAAGGTTCCTGAGGATCTAACTTGAAGCTGGACACTATATTACATACTCTAACACAGTAGTGAAACTCACTTCTTGGTACTCTAAATGGAGGAGTACAACATATTAGTGATGGGGAATAAGACTCAGATTAGTGTTTCAAGTCAGGATTATTTCCCCCCAGTATGCAATTCTTCAGTTTGATCCACATGCTCTGTGTCTGGTCAACTTGAAAAAGCCATCTACTCCGTTAAGAGTCTGATTTCCTATGTTATGGATTTCTATTATTTCTAAAATTTTTACTTTATATTATTGCCCAAATATGACATTCCTTGATTGGGGGAGAAGCTTACAAGTTTTTAAGCTTAAAATTTTTAACCAAAAACACAGTTTGGGAATTTAGTAGTCTTATATTAACTTTGACCTTGATTACCACAGGAATGAGGACTCTGATGATTACTAATTTAAAAGTTTTTTACCTTCATTCAAGCTGAGAAATATAGAAGCATGGGTCAAGATGAAAAGTTGGTCTTTATTCTTTTAAGGAAATGAAAACTAAGTGTTTAAAGATGTATATCTGAAGAGTTTATTTTGTATCTCAGAATATCTAATGTATAAATATATAGTTTATTTATGTGCCAGGGGATAGCTTTACTAGATGGCTACAAAAAAGATCTCATTTCTTTATTGGGATGTATCAAAAATATTTAAATGCTATAGATATGAATGTATTTATGGAATACACTCTTTTAGTCCTTTTTTCTTTAAATTTTAACATAACTGCCCCAGTTCAAGTCCCCTTATAAGCTAACATTTTAGGCTTATGGAAATGGCAATTAAAATGTATAGAGGGACATATTCAGGTAGTCTTCTGGAACAGAATGCATTTAAAAAAAAAAGTCTTGTAGCTCTCTTCTCAAATTGTTATAAGATTACATGGGAGCGAGACAGTAACTCCAAATGTCTGTCACCTTTCTTCCTTTCTTCCTTTCTTTCCTTTCTTCTCTTGAAAGTGACAGACACTTGGTGCTTGCATGCTTTGCATAAGGCAAATCCAATCGCCTATATTAAATCAAAATCAGGAGACAAATCAAGGGGTCAAGACTTCTGTCCTAATAGAAAACAGACTTTTGCATAAACATCCCAATCTTTCAACCATGGATAGTAAAAGTAAGCAACCTGCTCTAACTGCCATTTCTTATCAACTCCAGCAGAGTTTATTTAAATATGAAATTAAAAACTCTAGAAAAATAAAATTTTTGTTAGAACGTTATAAGCTATTTGAGAATCTCTTATTGTTAAAATGGCTGTGAACGTGCAAGAGGATGTGGGATGGGAAATACTGTATGTTCTGAGAAGAAAAATTATCTACTTGAGAGTATTTTAAAAAACAAGTACAGATAAATTTATAGTCCTAAAAGATATATTAGCCATCAATTATTTCATCAAATCTCAATGAAATGTATCACCAAAAACAAGGTATTCTATCTTAAAATTTTAAAATGTTATCACAAAGGGATCATGTAAACAATACTGATGATAATATGCATGTAGAACCTACCTATGTGTCAAATGGTGCCAGCCACACTGTTTGGATAAAAGTAGAAAGCAGCCACAAAGTTGACTAGGGAAGGGTGAAGTCTGCATTTCTTGTTTCTGGCTTTATAGTTGGTGACTTCTTTAACACTGTGATTTTATATTTAAAATAATATATTTATTTTGGTGTGTTTACTGTTAAAATCTCTGTTCTAATCCTTTGAACAGAGATTCTACCTTAAAAGTAAAAATAATTCAACGGGGTGTTGGTTAAGAGCCTTCACTAAACTGAGTTTAAAGACTCAGGTAAAGATCCTAGCAACACTCCAAGAAAAGCACTGCATTGAAATAAACAAGATGAAGAAGTAAGACGTGAACAGCTCCACCTTCACTGCTCTGTGTTCAAGACTTAAGCAGCCTTCAAAAGAGATAGAAAGCTTACCTATGAACATTACTGTTCACCTACGGATGGTGACACAGGAGGCCTGTGAAATCAGGGTCACTTGCTTAAATTTGGGGGGTTTCTGTTTCCTTATCTGTACAATGAGGATGTTGGACTGAATCTCTAAGGTCTATTCAAACTTTTTAAGAGTTTTATGTGTCTATGAATGTCTACAGTTCTGGATGTTCTGGATACTCTTACAGGAACATCTAACCATACTTCAGAGTAAAACATTGCTAAATCTGATCTTCAGGTGCACAGCCTTATTCAATAGCATTTGTAGCAACACTCACTGTAGGAACAAAGAAAATATTCCCTCCTCCCCGCAAGAAAAGGAAGGAAGAAAGAAAAAACAAGACAAAATAATGCTGCAGTAGGTCAGGAAGTTCAGGGAAAATTAATCATGATTTTTACTATTGTAGCTGAAGGTGTCTTCTTTGGACACTTGTATAAACTTGTAGCATTATTATTCTATATTATTGCTCTGTTGTACTTACACTTGCATCTGAGAATTTAGTTTTAATATGAGCTATGTACTTTATAACTTAATAATTATTTATTATATATTTGGTTTTAAATGTTTATGTTCATGGCTTCTTATTTAAGACTTGATCATATTAAATACTTCCCAGTCAGTACAACTGTTTTTTGTGATTCCCTGGAAACCCTTAATTCAATAGTCTTAGCAGAAAATAAAAGATGATCCTCAGTTTCTGGGAGCATATTGTTTTTATATGTATATTGCTAAGACAGTCTTCTCTCCTTACATACTTTCAATGAAATGGAACCTTCCACTTCCTGTCTCCACCTCAAGGATACCACTTCCTTTTGCTGTTTTCCCAAATGTATGGCAGGTCCTGGAGGAATTGAAGATATCCTTCCCAAAGCCCATTACACGTATACTCTTGTGTAAAACTCTTTCCTGCTTTGACATTGTTTTCTATTTAGCTTTTCTGTCCCCTTACTTGTTATTGATGATTGTCATCTCCTGGTCTCTCCTCCATCTTTATGGAGGAGTTAGGCATGTTCTTTCCCTTGAATCCAACTTCTGCCATCATCTTGGGGGAAGTTCAGTGCCCACAAGGAGGATTCTGCCAATACTGCCACTTCTCAGAACCTTCACTACCTCAGTTTCTAACACCTGCATCTTTTATTCCATCTTCATCCCATTCCCATGGCCAGGTGTCAGACTTTATTGCCTGGAACTATTTTCACTATGAAATCTTTATATATATAAAGCCATCACCTGCTAGTCTCTTAATTCTCAAACTGCCCTACTTCTACTACATCTGTCCCAAGACCCCATCACAATGGCCAGGACTTTGCCTTTCCCCTTTCTCTCAGTTTATTAATTCCCCCTTTGTACCTCACAGAGCTTAGGCCCTTGATCAATCCCTTGAACTTCATAACCAGCAGCACATACAATCTTCTTGAGTAGCTGCCTTCAGATTCTCTACCTGGCTGTTCTAATCTTGGTCCCCTACTGCAGCTTCAGACACAAGATCTGGCCCTTCATCTTTAAAGACACTTTAAAATTTCCCTATCTGGCTTATTGGAGTCACCTTCACACTTCATTCTCAGCTCTGAACACTCAGATGCTTTCAACATCCTCCCCCACCTATTCCAGTCCACAGGTTAGTCCAGGCATAGCCTTGCCTCATGTGGAAGAAAGAGATATAGATATTCACAGTTAAGTTCATTGAAGGAGTAGTCTCTCTGGTGCCTAGCTGGCTCAGTCAATTAAGTATCCAACTCTTGATTTTGGCTTAAGTCATGATCTCACAGTTCGTGATATCAAGCCCCATGTTGGCTCTGTGCTGACAATGCGGAGTTGGCTTGGGATACTTTCTCTCCTCTTTGCCCCTCCTCTGTTCTCTCCTCTCTCTGTCTCTCTCAAAATAGATAAACTAATTTAAAAAAGAAAAGAAAAGAAAGAAGAGTTTCTATATGTGTGTATGCTCCTTCAACTTCTATCCATGCTCAAACCATTATAATCTGATTTCTACCCATCCTACACCCTATCTGTGTATCAAAATTGCCCTTTTATTGGGTCAAAATGACCTTCAAATTGCCCAAATCACAAATATATTTAAATCCTTATCTTACTTGATCTTACCATCGCTTTTGTTACCTTTAACAACTCTCTCTCTCTTTTTTCGTTCTTTGACTTTGGAGGGTCCTCCTTCTCCTGAATTTTGTCTTACCTCTCTTACCACATATTCTCCATCTCAGTTGTTAGTTTGCTTTCCTGTGTCCTCCTTTTAGAAGCTGATATTCCTGCGGATTTTGTCCTGGACACCTTTTCACTTGACACTTCTTCCCTCAACAATCCAATGGATTTTTGGTGTTTTAAGCATGCCCCTGTATGTTGTTGACTCACAAATCTATTTTTTTTTTAAAAAGTCAGACCTTTCTGTAAATTCCCAGACCCCTAAATCCAACTTCCCCCTGAATATTTCCATCTTTATCTCCCATGCCCTTTATCTCAACATGTCAAAACTGATCTTATCACTGTTTCTCACTTCCTTGACCTCCTCTACTTTCCAGTATTCCCTACTCTCAATTAATGGAGCTGTATCTCCAGCTTCCCTGACTCTGCTTTCCCTCTCATTCATTATAACCAAATGGCCATTGAGCCTTCCTATTTGTATCTCTTAAGTACATCCTTTCTTTTCTATTCACCCTATCATCATCTTAATGCAGGCTCTTGACAATGGTTAAAATAATTTTTTATTGGTTTCTGGCCTCTTGCCTTCTCCTCTCTCCAATCTATCTCTACATGTTCACCAGAATTATATCTGAACAAATGTAAACTTGATAATAATTTCCCCTTATTTAAAGGCTTTCACTGTTCTTCTTTGAAATAAAGCTAAGCCTTAAGCTGGACATGTAAGCTCCACTTTATATCTGCTCCACTCAGCTCCCAGCCTCTCTTCACCTTGAACTTCACCTTCCAGCCAGTCCCATCTGCTTCTATTTCCCTGGACACACCATGCTGTTTCATACCTCTGTGTCTTTGTACTTGCAGTGGAATATTTCTCTTCTACCCCTTCCTCAACATCCAGAAAAACCTTCAGGCATCTGTCAATATTCAACTTAGCTATCACTTCCTCCAGAAGGATTTCCATCACCATCTCATTCTATCTCTGTGACAGTATTAATCTCTTCTCACTTTTAGAACTTTCACATAGTTTGGTTATTAGTTTTAATGTGGTATATATATATTTATTGACTGATAGATCTGTTTCCCTTTCCAGAACATAAGCCTCTTTGGTAGAAGAAACTGCACCTTGCCTGCACAGTGCCTTATATATCATAGATAAGATATAGTAGAAAACAGTGTTTAAAAAACTGAATCGAACCAAATACAGAATACATAATTATGCACTGAATGTTTTTTGATATGCATTGAAGTTTTCCTTGAAATCTCTTTCTCTTACCCATTGAATCCAATTATCAGCAAAGCCTGTCAACTCTGTTTTCAAAATATCTCTAGAAGCCAACCACCTGTCACCATCTCCAGCTTCCACTTTGTTTGACTTCACCACCATCTTTCCCTTAGATAATTGTAATATTTTCCTAAATTTGTTTTCCTGATTTTGTTTTTCCTCCTCATCAAAATCTATTTGCAACAAGTAACCTGAACACTTTTTTAAAACACCAGAGCATGTCACTCCTTAGCTTAAAACTCTCCAATGGCTTCCCCCTCATTCAGGGTGAAGCCTGAGTCCTACAACAAGGGCTACATGTTCATTATGTTCCCTCTACTTTCCTAATCTCACTTTCACTTTTCTTACTCAACTCAAGCCACACTGGCACTCTTCCCTGTCTCCAACACTCTAGGAACACTCCCACCCATGGCAGTTGCTCTTTCTCTTTCTTTTGTTTGGAATGTTCTCTTACCAAATGTCCACATGGTCCATTCTTTCTCCTCCTTCATGTCCTTGCTTAACCAGGTCTTCTCTGACTACCAGGTCTTCTCTATCATCTCTTTTAAAAGAAGACTACTGGGGGCACCTGGGTGGCTCAGTCAGTTAAGTGGCCAACTCTGGATTTCAGCCCAGGTCATGAATCTCGAGTTTGAGTTTGAACCCTCCATTGGGCTCTTTGCTCACAGTGCAGAGTCTGCTTCAGCTTCAGATTCTCTGTCTTCCTCTCTCTGCCCCTTCCCCACTCATGCTTGCTCGCCCTCTCTGTCAAAAATAAATAAATGTTAATTTTTTTTAAAAAAAGAGGACTATCACCCTCTTTTAAATTACAACTTCCCTAAACACTGCTGCTTTACTTTTCTCTATTGCACTTACCATCCCCAACATATATATTTTAGTAATTATGTGTTTATTGTCTCTGTCCCCCACCAGAATGTAAGCTCAATGTGGGCAGAGATTTTTGTTAGATTTGTTCACTGCTATATAACTGGCACCCAAAACAATGCCTTGATCATAGAAAGAAGTCACAAAAAAATTGTAGAAAGAATTGATGGATTCTAGGATAGCTGGCATTGGAGTTCTGCCACAGGATTTTCCCCAACACATAGTTTGCCTTTTCTTTACATGCAAGTTTATACCATTGATTTTTTTTCCCTATGACTTCTTCCTGATCTCTGCATATTTTGAATCTTCTGCAAATCTACCCCCATCCCCTTATCAGATGTAGCTATACCTCTTTTATATTTTCCAAGTGACAGATAAATTTATATTTATAAATCCAAGTGATTTCTCCTTTTATAAAAATAGAAAATTCAAATATCCATACAACCACTCGGGAGTCTCCAAAAATGTCTTTTTCTACTTTCATTCATAATAAAATATTATTTTCAAGAAAGCTTTCTTGTATGTTACAGATAATCTTATTTTTCTCATTTTAAAAAAGTTTTCCTTTATTCATTCATTCTGAATAGGATGATAAAGTGCTTTGGAGGAAGACAAACAGAGAAATGGGATAGGTGGGGGGTATGTGTGGGGCAGATAAGGAGAATAGTTTTAACCAGACTGGTTAATAGTTTTAACCAGGGTGAAAACCTATATCCAGTGGAATCTTTGTTACTTCCAGTGAGTTTAAATGAGGAATAATATAAAGGTGGGAAGCAGTCACATGATGATAAAAATTTTGAGAGAGAAATCTTGGAGATACAGTGCTGAAATGGACTTTAGTTCAAATGAATCATCTAACAAGTGTCAACAAGATGACAAGTGGTTTGCAGCACTGGCATGCATATAGTCAGCTGGAGAGCTTATAAGAGATACTACTGGATATTTAATTAAAATAAAATCATAATGCCTGAAAGCCTGGTCATTAATATTTTTAAAACTCTCCAGGTGATTCTAGTGTGTAGTCAGGGCTGAGAACCACTGAATGAATCAAAGCAATGTTGTCACATTATGGTCAGGAGAGAGAGATGATATATACTACAAAATTATGAGTACATTTATGTATTTTTTCTAGATCATTACCTTTTGCAACAATTTAATTCTCTCTGGGGCCCTAACAGCAAAGATAGCACCCAAAAGATATGCTTACTCTTTATAGTAGAAGGATAGGTTTGAAGAGATTAAAAATTTTTTATAATTTTTAATGTTTTTATTTATTTTTGAGAGAGAGAGGGAATAAGGGTGGAGAGAGAGAGAGAGAGAGAAAGAGAATCAGAAACAGGATCCAGGCTCTGAGGAATCAGCACAGAGCCCAAAGCAGGGCTCAGACTCACAAACAGTTGAGATCATGATCTGAGCCAAAGTCAGATGCTTAACCAACTAAGCCACCAGGCACCCCTCAAATTTTTTTAATGTTTACTTATTTTTGAGAGAGAGACAGAGCTTGAATGGGGGAGGGGAGGGAGGGAGAAACAGAATCTGAAGCAGGCTCCAGGTTCTGAGCTGGCAGCACAGAGTCCAGGGTGGGGCTAGAACTGCAAGATTATGACCTGAGAAGTTGAACACTTAACTGACTGAGTTACCCAGGCGCCCCCTGGAGATATTTTAAATAGAATTGATTATTTGCTTAAAAGAGGATTGTAGAAAAATCATATCAAAGGACTCAACACAGTAGTAAGGAAATTATACTAGCTACATGACTGAATCTAGAAACACAATTTTAACAAAGGACACTAGACGAAAAATACAGATCTTGTGATTCCATTTATATAAAGCTCCAAAACAGGCAAAACTAAAAGATAGTATTAGAAAGTATTGGTGGTAATCCTTGGAGAGAAGAATGAAACAGTACCTGAGAGAGAATATAAAGGGGTACTTCTGGGGTATTAGTAATGCTGTATTGTCCCAAGGAGAGGTATTTATTGAGTTGTACACTTATGATTTATACCATTTTATCTATGTATGTTATAATTCAATAAAATTAAAATTCAATTATTGAAAATAATTGATAGAAAAGGTGTCTTAGAAAAATTCTGTCACAGAAGCCATCAAAATCCTCGAGGAGAAAGCAGGCAAGAACCTCTTTGACTTTGGCCGCAGCAACTTCTTACTCAACATGTCTCTAGAGGCAAGAGAAACAGAAGCAAAAATGAACGATTGAGACCTAATCAAAATAAAAACTTCTGCACAGTGAAGGAAACAATCAGCAAAACTAAAAGGCAACCGATGGAATGGGAGAAAATATTTGCAAATGACATATCAGATAAACGGTTGGTAACCAACATCTATGAAGAATTTATCAAACTCAACACCCAAAAAACAAATAATCCAGTGAGGAAACGGGCAGAAGACATGAACAGATACTTCTCCAAAGAAGACATCCAGATGGCCAACAGACATATGAAATGATGCTCAACATCACTCATCATCAGGGAAATACAAATCAAAACCACAATGAGATGTCACCTCACACCTGTCAGAATGGCTAAAATCAACAAGTCAGGCAACAACAGATGCTGGCGAGGATGTGGAGAAAGAGGATCTCTTTTGCACCCCTCGTGGGAATGCAAACTGGTGCAGTCACTCTGAAAAATAGCATGGAGATTCCTCAAAAAATTAAAAATAGAACTACCCTATGACCCAGGAGCTGTACTACTAGGTATTTATCCAAAGGATACAGATGGGGTTACGTGCACCCCAATGTTTATAGCAGCACTATGAACAATAACCAAAGTATGGAAAGAGCCCAAATGTCCATCAATGAATGAACGGATAAAGAAGATGTGGTATATATACATACATACACAATGGAGTGTACTCAGCAATCAAAAGGAATGAAATCTTACCATTTGCAACTATGTGGATGGAACTAGAGGATATCATGCTAAGCAAAATTAGTCAGTCAGAGAAAGACTAATGTCATATGACTTCACTCATATGAGGACTTTAAGATGACATATGAGGACAAAACAGGTGAACATAAGGGAAGGGAAGCAAAAATAATATAAAAACAAGGAAGGGGACAAAAACATAAGAGATTCTTAAATATGGAGAACCAACAGACAGTTACTGGGTTTTGGGAGGGGGGATGGACTAAATGGGTAAGGAGCATTAAGGAATCTACTGTTGAAATCATTGTTGCACTATATGCTAATTAACTCAGATGTAAATTTTTAAAAAAAATTAATAAAAAATTATTAAATAAAACATTTGTTTGACCAAAAAAAAAAAAGTAAAAGAAAAGAAAAATTCTGTCACATGAACAATACATGGCACTTATAGAAATAAAAACCTTGGAGAAGGCTATGCAGAGGGAAACAGTTGGCTAAGTGATAACAGGAGGGAGGAAGGCAGGCAGGGAGGAAGGAGAAACACAGCACTTGCCACAAAAGAAGATTCTAGGTTGTGGGACCTCAGTCAAAAATCACGTTTTAAAGATAATGTTTTTAGAATGTCTCTGATCATGTTACAATCTTCCTGTTAGGCTGAAAGATTTCAATTGGAGAAGAAAAGTTTGTGTTGCTGTGTGTTTTTTCGTCTATAATCTTAATTCAAGCAATATCCCAAATATAACTTACAAAAGAAGAGAGAGAAGAGAAGAGACGAGAAGAGTAAATAGTAAATATCCTTGGTCAGCCGTCAGGTTTTCCCAGAAGTAGAGCCTAAAATTAAGGATTCTGGTACAAGCGACTTACTAAGGAAATGCTCCCAGAGAAACTAGGAAAGGAGTGTGGAAGACAGGATTGGGAAAGGGGAAATCCGGGCCTGGGGGATTAATTCAAGTGAAGTCTCAGATCCTACCTGATCCTGCAAGGTGTCCTGGAGCCTAAATTATACTAGACTTGTTAGTTCTGCCTGGAGACACAGGAAATGGGCTTTTTTTTGCTCCCACAACTACTCGTTTTGTCTGTGGAACTTCAGGACAGAGGTGAGTGCCCAAGGGCCATCCTCTGAGTGTCCCAAGTTTGAGCTACCATCAAAGCACACAGGATGGGTACATAGAGCTGATGGAAAGGATCCAAGGGTATCTGGGCAGGCACCAACTCTGTTTATTACAGTAAGAGTCATTTTTTTTCTTTTAGAAGTTTATTTTCTAAGGTAAGGAAAAAGTTTAGGGCAAGGATTAATTTAATTATTAAAACAGAGGCAGTTTTAAGAAAGGATGTATTTGTTCATATATAATTATATAGAATTATGTTATGTTTACTATGTATATATTTTATATGTTGCTTCCTTTTGGGGGTCACAATTTAATTCTTAAAAGCCCACTTAACCTTATGGAGCTCAGTTTTGGAGACAGATGTATTTGTGGCACAAAGAGTGAGTGCTCTAGGGAAAGAATATGACACCACTGATGTGTACCCCTAGTCCTGAAGAGCAGGAGGAATTGCCGCCCCTCATTCTCACCCCCCACCCGAGGGCGGCCATCACTCCCATGCTCCAAACAGAAGATATTTTCCCTGAGAAAATAATCAGATATTCATATTCTTAGAATACAGGGTAGTTGATGGATTCCAAGCATCTGGTAAGCCTCTATTTATTTATTTATTTATTTATTTACTTATTTATTTATTTAGACTCAGAACCAACCATTTCTTGGAGGGCCTCTTAGGAGAAATGCCATTGTGAATGGAATTAAAAGAGTTATATATGTTGATAGATAAATCAGTCTTATAAAGAGAAAATTGTTTGGAACTGGTCATTCTGACGAGGGTGGAGAAGGGAAGGGTGTAGCCAGAATGGAAACAGAATCATCCACAAAATGGTGGGTGGGAAAGTGTGGTCTGGCAGTTTCTCCAGTATGCTAAATCACTGATGAGGGGAGAACCAAATTGCATTAGAATTCAAAGTAGATGTGTCATGCTTCAATGTGTGTTATAAAGATATTACTGCAAGATCAAAACCTATTGAATGACTTAAGTTGTGACCATAAGCAACATATTCTTGGTAGGTCACAGGGAGAATTTACTTTTTGCCTCTATTATTAGTAGTACCTCTTCCCAACAGAAGCTTTTCGCTGAGGCTGTCCCTTTAAAAAGATACCTTTTAAAGGAGAGGACATGCTGCCACCTACTGAAACAATGCAAATATATACCAGACACCCAAATCCTAAAATGTCAGTCAGGACCTTGTTACCCCACCCTCACCTAGTGAAAAGCAAATGGTATAAATTCTAAAAGATTTTCTCACCCCTTTCAGTTTTTCACTTTACAAAAATTTTCACTACTGAGATCATTTTTTTTAAATGTTTTATTTATTTATGAGAGAGAGACAGACAGACAGCATGAGCAGGGGAGGGTCAGAGAGAGAGGGAGACACAGAATCTGAAACAGGCTCCAGGCTGTGAGCTAGCTGCCAGCACAGAGCCTACGCGGGGCTCGAACCCATGAACCGTGAGATCATGACCTGAGCCGAAGTCGGACGCTTGACTGACTGAGCCACCCAGGCGCCCCTGAGATCATTTTTAAAAGGAGTTTCAGGACCAGGAAAACCATTTCTTTTTGGACCTACAGAACTCAGTGTGAACAAAAATGGGAGTGTTTGAAACCTGCTCTGGGACCATTAGCTAATGTCCTGCTTACACGTGAGCATTCAAGAGAACTTTCAGGATCTTTAAACAGGCAGAATCCATGGCCACTAGATCCTGGTAAAGTAACATTAATCTAGATGGGGTTCTTTTTAGGAATTCTTAACCAGGATATTGTTGACCTTTATCCTTTGCTGAGGATAAAGCCAGAAACACTGCAGATTTCCTCACCTGTGAAATAGTTGTAAAATTCAAGCATCTCTAACATCATAGAGTTCTCACAAAGATAAAAGGAAATGAGGCATGGAAAAGTGTCTTGTAAATTGTTTACACATTTGACAATGTAGGAGCTTGTTTAAGACTTATTTTGGCCCAATTTTAATGGCAATTAGCTTGTGTTGAATTCCCATTTACCTCATCCTGCTTAGGGAATTTCTCTCATGACAAAGAGCTCAGGTGGGGACCTCTTTTCCACAACCTTGGACTCATTGAACTGTATTTTAATAAACAGCTTCCTAATAAATAAATAAAAAATGCTCCTAGTGGTTATGTCACTTTAATTAAACACATCAATTAAATAATCTATTTTTTTTAGCTGCTTCTGATCATGTCGCATTCCTCCAAAAGTTTGCCATCATTTGCTGCATAATGCAACTCTCCTCAATATAGTCTCAGTGTTTTAACCAATTCTGCATTATTTACCTTCTTTCATTTCCCATTTCTGTTCTCCTCATTGGGTCTAGACTAATAATGGCTCAAACATTCTGGCCTCTGTTGCTTCTACTTTTAACGCTGAAACTTCTTTCTCCCTGTTGAAGAGCAACAACCAAACCAATGAAGAATGAAACCCCTTTGTTTTTGTCTGTCTGGCATCTATTTTACCTCCTCTGGTTAGAGACCCTCTTTTACTTCGGGAATCCCTCCTTGACCAACTCTTCGTCCTTGGGATCAGTTGGGGCTGGTCTCACCTTCCCCTAAGCTCTAGGGGTAGGAACACAACATAAGTCAGAGCATGGAAAAGCCTTTCTGTGACTTTTGTTGTAATTAAGAAGAAAGAAATGTTCTCCTCCTACATGTGTTTAAACTGATGGGGTTGAGGCGGGGGCTGCAGTGGTCATCTTTGCTACTCTTTGGGGAGTGCTTTCTGAGCACAGAGAAGCAGAGTGAGAGAGAGAGAGAGAAGTAGATTGCACCTGAAGGTTCATCACTAAACCTAATTATGTGAGCCAGTAAATCTACTTTATATTTAATCTAGTTTCAGCTGTATTTCTGTCACTATGACTGGAACAGCTTTAAATTAACAGACTCCTCAATCCCAGAACTGTACATTACTTTAAAAATAACTTTTATAAAATTTAGTATCCTGCTTTTCACCAAACCCCTATTTAAATGAAATCGAGGGGTCAAACTCCCTGTAGCAGTACTCTCTCTGGCTAATCATCCGTGGAAAACAAGAATGTAGAATCCCCTCCCTCACCTTTGAAAAACATGCCTGGTCAGGTTATGAAGGCTAGCAGTCAGGTTAGAACATTAGCTCTTGACAGCAGGACAGCCACGTGCTGTTTATGGAACCAGATAAGGAGTCCATCTCCATTCTCAAACTCACACATACCTTGTAGTATAGGCTATGTCACCATGGAAATAGCAGAAGGGCCATGACCATGCAGAACAGATACATCAAATCTGTTCTACAGTAAAATATATACATATTTACTTTAGAATTTACAAGGCTCTAAAATCCCACAATTATTTCCACCGTTTATATTTCCTTTGACAGTCAGGAAACACCACTTTGTCAAGTATTGATCAGCACCACATTAGAACAAATAGCATCTGTGATCATACTTCCATTTTTTTTTCCATCTGGAATCCACTGTGGTTCCATAGAGCTAGGAAATCTATTTGGGCTAGACTGAATATTATTTCTCTCTATTCACTTCTGCAAGAGTGAGAAGGGCCATGGCCACTACATCTGCTATTTTATTTACAGGTTTATTCTAATCATTTAAAAAATAAAATAATAAAATAAAATAAGCAATAATGTATCACTATTTCCTATTTACCATGCTAATCCATAATCTGGGACTAATTGCCAAAGGACTAGTTTTTATTATTGATATCACAACAAACAAATGGCAAAAGGCTAGAGAAAAGAGGAGAAGAATTTTCTCCTGTAATCCTCAGAACCTCTTCAAATGACTGCCCTGAGAAAACCAAAGCTCCACATGAAAATGCTACAGATGTAGGCTCTTCCAGCCTCTGGTTATCAAAATTATAGTTTTATAAGGTTTATTTACTCAACTGACATTTAGTGAGCAGAATGTGCCAGACATTGTAATACAGTAAGGACATACCCTAAAGAATTTAAGTCTGGTGGGAGAGACATATAATTAAATTCACATTTTCAGTACAATATAGCACATTCTGTGATAGGTGAATGTTCAAAATACAGTGGGAAAGCTCTGGTTCTGGTAATGGCAGAGTAGTTTTTATTTAGCCTATTCTCCCATGGACAGTAGTGATAAACTCTGCATGAAATATGAAAAACCACTATTTATAGTTTACTGAAAATGAAAACAGGCAAAAATTGGAGAAGTTTGACTCTTGAAAAAAGGAAAGTACTCTAAATTAGAGCTATATTTCTATGGCTTTTATCATGAGAGCTCCTCCAATTCATGAGGGGTGGCACAATCAGAACTCAATCAGAAGGCTTTATTCTATTGATCTGAAGCATCAGATGAGAGTGGAGTAGCTGAAAATTGAGGGAAGGAAGACTGAAAAGGAAGGAGCCACAAGTAAGAAGCCTCTAGATCTGCATATAAACTGCCTGGAATCCTTGGATGTACTCAGAACTGTGCATGCACAGAGAAGGCTTCAAGGAACCCAGTGACAGAAATATGTGGAAGGATGAACAGAGATTTCAGCCTTCAATGGAGATAGAGTTGGTGTATGATTCCCACTAAGTTAGAGAGACTTGGTAAACACTTTGGCCTTTCTATTAAAAGACTATGTCTTGGGGCGCCTGGGTGGCTTAATCGGTTAAGCGTCCGACTTTCGACTTTCGCTTAGGTCATGATCTTGTGGTTCGTGGGTTCAAGCCCTGCGTCGGGCTCTGTGCTGACTGCCAGCTCAGAGCCTGGAGCCTGTTTCAGAGTCTGTCACTCCCTCTCTCTCTGACTCTCCCCTGCTCACGCTGTCTCTCTCTCTCTCTCCTAAAAATAAATAAAACATTAAAAAAAATGTAAAAGATTATGTCTTAGCAGTAAAGGCTATATTAAAAGACTACAGATTCACCCCAGACTAAACTAAAAGACACTCAACAAAATGTAAAAATCAAGCCTCCATAAATGTAGGTGATGAGCCAGTAATTTAAATGTCTGTTATAATAAATATCAACATCCTCTACATAAAGACAGCAGACTACAGAGTCTCTACAATATATCATACATAATATCAACATAAAAATATCAGTACATGTGCAAAATATAGGAAAATGTGACCCACAGTCAAGAGAAAATGTACTGAAGAGAAATAGACCCCAGGATAATCCAAATATTGGCATTAGAAGACAAAAACCTGAAGCAATTATTATAAATGTGTTTAAGGACTAAGAGGAAAAATGGTCATAATGAATGAATAGGTTAGAATTTCAGTAGAAACATAGAAGCTATGCAAGCAATGGAAACTATAAAACCAAAAAGTATAGTATCAGAAGTAAAGAATTCACTGGATGGGCTTAACAGGCTGAAAAGAGCAAAACTTGTAGACAAATATTAGAACTTATTCCCACTTGAAGAACATAAAGAAAGGAAACTGAAGGATGAACAGAACCTTGGGGACATAGGAAACAATATCGATTGGTGTAATATATGAAATTGGGAGTCCCAGAAGGAGAGAAGAGAGATAATTAAGCAAGAGAAGTCTATAGAAATAGTTGCCAAAATTTATCTAAATGGAGTGAAAAACATTAATTTACAAACCTAAGAAGCTTAGAGGACCTCAAGCATATAAACCGTATCTATACACCATAGACAAACTGCTAAAACCAAAGATAAAGTGAAATTTTTAAAAGTATTGGTGGGTGTGGCAGGGGAGTGTGTGGATATTATATACAGGGAATGACAATAAGAATAAAGTCTGATTCTCATTGTAACAATGAAAAAAGACTATGAAGAAAACATTCTTGACATGATTCAAAAAAAGTCAACCCAAAATTCTATATTCAGTAAAAATATCCCTCAAAAATGAAGGCAAAAAAAGAGGCATTTCTAAAAGTCTACAAAAGTCCTACAAGAACTATTAAAAGTTTTTCAAACTCAAGGAAATGACAGCAGATGGTAACTCCAATATAGAGGAAGGAATAAAGACCCTTGAAAATGGCAGACGTGTAGGTAAATACAAAATAGTATTTTTTCCTTCTTGTTATTTCTTTCAAAGACAAATACCTGTTCAATGTCAAAAATTATAACATTTTATTGAAGAAATTATAAAAATTATATGACAACAACAGCATACTAAGATGGTGTGTAGCAAATTTAGTTACGTGGTTTCAGGGCCCTTAAATTGAACACAAAATGGTACAATATTAACTCTATAGACTGTGATAAATTAGGGATGTATGCTGTAATTTTAGTGTCCTCAAAAAAGGATTAAAAAGGAATAGTTAAAAATTAGGGAAATTTTAATGGGATGGTAAAAATATTTAATTAACCTTAAAAAATGTAAGGAGGAAGAACACAAGAAAAATAGATGGTACAAAGAGAAACACACAGGAAAATGATAGACTTAAATACATATATAACTACACTAAATGAAAATGGACAAATTATATAAAAGCAGAGATTGTTAGCTGCATAAGAAAATAAGACACAATGATATGCTTTTTACAAGAGACATATAGTAAATAAAAGCAGATAAGTTCAAAATAAAGGGATGGGAAAAGTTATATGATTAAAAACAATAACAAAACACTGGGCCTATGTTTTTTTTTTTTTGTCTTTGAACATAAATTTTACTGTTATCTCCAGTTCTAATGCTTAATCACCTCTCCCACATCTCTCAGCCTCCAAGATTTGTTATGTTAATTTATTCATCCTTCATACCCAATTTAGGCAAAATTGATAAAAACAAGTATTACTGGTGAAAGATGAACATTTCATAATAAAAAGTTCACTTCATCAAGAAAACATAAAAATTATAAATATGTATGTATCTAAATACAGAGTATCAAAAATAAATGAAGCAAAGACTGACAAAACTAAAGGGACAAATAGACATATCCACAGTTATCATGAAGATTATTAAGACACTTCTTTTAGTAATTGATAGAAGACTGAATATATAGAATATTTGAACAACACTATCAACCAACGTGATCTGATGAAAGCACTGTGGATGATTGTCAAAAGGCTCTTCCTATGGGCCTTGTAGATCCAAGACTTAGATAATAAAGGGTGTTAAGAACAGACAGAGAGTGAGAGAGCTCCGAGATTCTTTCTGATCACCAGGCAGGCATTTCTGTCCTGTCGGTTTTGGTGTCTTTGTTTATAGGTCAAACGATAACATGACATCATAAAAAGGAATTTTTACAATGGATAACTCTTTGTGATGAGATGCTTTAGAAAGTGTACAAAAGCAGGTTTTACAGAAGTATTCTTGTAGAACTACTCCAATCATAGTGAGGTTGAGTAAATCTTACAACTAAGGAAGTAACAGGATGTTTTTAGTGAAAAACAGGATAACATACATATTTGTTCTAAGTTAATAATGCTAAGATTAGGTCATAGGTTAAGTTGTATATAGATACTAGGAGTCATTTTATCTGGCTCACAAGAGGGCGAATGTTTTTGAGCTGGTTAATAAGTTGTTGTGGAAACTTTTTTGACTTGATGCTGAATGTGTAAACACCATGGAGGCCCTAAATGTGGCGGCCTTTGTTTATGGCTTATGTTTTAGCTACTCTTACCTATCGTTATCCCAGCCACCAGTGTGAAGGAGAGTGTTTGTGGAAAGTAGGCCTTAGGGAAAGGACTGCCATACATCACCAGTTGGAAAAGGTGTAAGTATTAACTTAAGTTCTGCCCATATCTCTTCCTTAACTCTAAATTAGGCTCTTTGTCTCGGGGCCAGGCTCAATTATTATTCCAATTGTGTCTCTCTCTCTCTTTGTCCCTCACCTGCTCATACTCTGTCTCTGTCTCTGATAAATAAATAATAAGCACACAAAAAATTTTTATTTATTTATTTATTTTTATTTTTTTATTTAAAAATATTTTTAAAATTTATTTATTTTTGAGAGAAAGAGTGGGGGAGGGTCAGAGAGAAGGGGAGACACAGAATCCGAAGCAGGCTCCAGGCTCTCAGCTGTCAGCACAGAGCCTGACGCGAGGCTTGAACCCAAAAACTGAGATCATGACCTGAGCTGAAGTCAGCTGCTTAGTTGACTGAGCCACCCAGGTACTCCCCCCACCCAAATATTTTTATAAAGAAAATACTAGACTACGAGGGGAGAATTAGAGAACTAAGTGATTCAATGAAATGTAATAATATCTGTATCATAGGAGTTCCAGAGAAAGAAGAAGAGAGAGAAAGGGGAGAAGATTTACTTGAACAAATTATAGCTGAGAACTTCCTTAATATAGGAAAGGAAGCAGACATCCAAATCCAGGAGACATAGAGAATTCTCTTCAGATTTAACAGGAATAGGTCTTCTCCATGGCATATTATAGTGAAGCTGGCAAAATACAAAGGTAAAGAGAGAATTCTGAAAGCAGTTAGGGACAAATGGGCCTTACCCTACAAGGGTAGACACATAAGGTTAGTAGCAAACCTGTCCACTGAAATTTGGCAGGCCAGAAGGGAGTTGCAGGAAATATTCAATGTGCTGAATAGGAAAAATATATAGCCAAGAATCCTTTATCCAGCAAGGTGGTCATTCAGATTGGAAGGAGAGATAAAGGTTTTCCCAGATGAACAAAAACTAAAGGAGTTCATGACCACTAAGCCAGCCCTGCAAAAGATCTTAAGAGTGATCTGTGAGTGGAATGTTGCAAAGACTACAAAAGACCAGAGACATCACCACAAGCATGAAACCAACAGATAACACAATGACACTAAACCCATATCTTTCAATAATCACTCTAAATGTAAATGGACTAAAATGCTCCAGTCAGAAGACATAGGGTATCAGAATGGATTAAAAAAAAAAAAATCTATATGCTGTCTACAAGAGAGCAATTTTAGACCTGAAGACAACTTAGATTGAAAGTGAAGGGATGGAGAATCATCTATCATGCTACTGAAAGTCAAAAGAAAGCTGCAGTAGCCATACTCCTATCAGACAAGGTAAATTTTAAACTAAAGGCTGTAACAAGAGATGAGGAAGGGCATTATATCATAATTACAGGGTCTATCCATCAAGGAGAGCTAACAATTATAAATGCTTGTGCCTACAACTTGGAACTCCCAAATATATGAATCAATTAATCACAAACATAAGCAATCTTATCAATAAAAATATGGTAATTGCAAGAAACTTTAATACTCCACTTACATAAATAGATAATCTAGGCAGAAAAATCAATAAAGAAACAATGGCCTTGAATGATACACTAGGCCAGATGGACTTGACAGATATATTCAGAACTTTTCATCCAAAAGCAGCACAATACACATTCTTCATGAGTGTACATGGAATATTCTCTAAGATAGACCACACTCTGGATAACAAAAGAGCACTTAATAAATATAAAATAATTGAGACCATACCATGTATATTTTGAGATCACAATGCTCTGAAACTTGAAATCAACCACAAGAAAAAAATTGGAAAGGCTCCAAATGCATGGAGGTAAACGAACATCCTACTAAAGAATGAATGGGTTAATCAGGCAATTAAAGAAGAAATAAAAAATATATGGAAGCAAATGTAAATTAAAACACAACAATCCAAACCCTTAAGGATGCAGCAAAGGCTGTCCTAAGAGGAAAATACATTGCAATCCAGGCCTAGCTCAAGAAACAAGAAAAATCCCAATACTAAACCTAACAGCACACCTAAAGGAACTAGAAGTAGAACAGCAAAGAAACCCCAAAGCCAGCAGAAGAGAAATAATAAAGATTAGAGCAGAAATACACAATATAGAATCCAAAAACAAACAAACAGTGTATCAGATCAGTGAATCTAAGAGCTGGTTTTTTGAAGAATAAACAATATTGATAACCCCCTAGCCTGAATTTCTCAAAAAGAAAAGAGACAGAACCTAGAGAGATAAATTCATGAATGAAAGAGGACAATTCACAATCAACACCACAGAAATACAATTATTAGAGAATACCATGAAAAATTATATGCCATCAAACTGGACGACCTAGAAGAAATGGACAAATTCTTAGATACCCACACAACACCAAAACTCAAATAGGAGGAAATAGAAAATTTGAACAGACTGGTAACAGTGAAGAAATTGCATCAGTTATCAAAAATCTCCCAACAAATAAAAGTCCTGGACGAGATGGCTCCCCAGGAGAATTCTACCAGACATTTATTTTTTAATCTAATTTAATTTAATTAATTTAATTTTAGGGGGTTAATCTTCATTTATTTTCTTTTTTTCTTTTTCTTTCTTTTAGAGTTTATTGTCAAGTTGGTTTCCATATTAACACCCAGTGCTCATCCCAACAAGTGACCTCCTCAGTGCCCATCACCCCCTCTTCCCCTCACTCCCATCCCCATCAGCCCTCAGTTTGTTCTGAGTATTCAAGAGTCTCTCATGGGTTGCCTCCCTCTCTCTCCCTAACTATTTTTTCCCCTTCCCCTCCCACGTAGTACTCTGTTAAGTTTCTCCTGTTCCACTTATAAGTGAAAACATATGGTATTTGTCCTTCTCTGCCTGACTTATTTCGCTCAGCATAACACCCTCAAGTTCCATCCACATTGATACAAATGGTTAGATTTCATTCTTTCTCATTGCCATGTAGTATGCCATTGTATATATAAACCACATCTTCTTGATCCATTCATCAGCTGATGGATATTTAGGTTCTTTCCATGATTTGGCTATTGTTGAGAGTGCCGCTTGAACATTAGGGTACATGTGTCCCTATGCATCAGCATTCCTATATCCCTTGGGTAAATTCCTAGCAGTGCTATTGCTGGGTCATAGGGGAGTTCTATTGTTAATTTTTTGAGGAACCTCCACAGTTTTCCAGAGGGGCTGCACCAGTTTACATTCCCACCAACAGTGTAGGAGAGTGCCCATTTCTGCACATCTCCTCCAGCATCTATAATCTCCTCACTTGTTCATTTTAACCACTCTGACCAGCGTGAGGCGGTATCTCAGTGTGGTTTTGATTTGTACTTCTCTGGTGATGAGTGATGCTGAGTATTGTTTCATGTGTCTGTGGGCCATATTCTATCAGACATTTAAACAGAGTTTAATGTGTATCCTTTTCAAGTTATTCCAAGAAATAGAAATGGAAGGAAAACGTTTGGACTCATTTTATGAAGCATTTAATAAATTCTTCTATGCAGAAGAATGAAACCAGACAGAGACCCCATTGAAAAGGAGAATTACAGGACAATATCTTTAATGAACATGGATGTAAAAATTCTCAACAGGATAATAGCAAATAAAATTCAACAGTATATTAAAATAATTATTCACCATGATCAAGTAGGATTCATTCCTGGGCTCTAGGGCTGGTTCAATATTTGCATATCAATCAATGTGATACATCACATTAACAAAAGAAAGGATAAGAACCATATGATCCTGTCAATAGATGCTGATAAGGCATTTGAGAAAATACAGCACCTTTTCTTGATAAAAATTATCATGAAACTCAGGAAAAAAAAATCATAAAAACTATATATGAAGAGCCCACAGCTAATATCATCCTCAACGGGAAAAACAGAGCTTTCCCCCTGATCAGGAACACGATAGGGATGTCCACTCTCACCACTGTTGTTTTAACATAGTATTGGAAGTCCTAGCCTCAGCAAGAAGATAACAAAATGAAATAAAAGACATCCAAATTGGCAATGAAGAAGTCAAACTTTTACTTTTTGCAGATGACATGATACTCTACATGGGAAACCTGAAAGACTCCATCAAAAAGCTGCTAAAATTGATACATGAATTCAGCAGTCACAGGATATAAAATCAATGTAAAGAAATCAGTTGCATTTCTATACATCAGTAATGAAGCAACAGAAAGAGAAGTCAAGGAATTGATCCCATTTATAATTGCACCAAAAATGATAAAATATCTAGGAATAAACCTAACCAAAGATGTAAAAGATCTGTATGCTGAAAACTACAAAAAACTTATGAAAGAAATTGAAGAAGACACAAAGAAATGAAAAAGCATTCCATGCTCATGGATTGGAAGAATACATATTGTTAAAATGTCAATACTACCCAGAGCAATCTACACATTCAATGTAATCACAATCAGAATTGTACTAGCATTCTTCTCAAAGCTAAAACAAACAATCCTAAAATTTGTATGGAACCAGAAAAAAACCCTGATTAGCCAAAGTAATGTTGAAAAAGAAAAACAAAGTGGGAGGCATCACATCCCAGACTTTAGCTTCTGCTACAAAGTTGTAATCATCAAGACCGTATGGCATTGGCACAAAAACAGACACATAGAGCGATGGAATAGAATAGACAGCCCAGAATTGGACCCACAAATGGATGGGCAACTAATCTTTGACAAAGCAGGGAAGTGTATCCACTGGAAAAAAGACAGTCTCTTTAGAAAATGGTGCTGGGAGAACTGGACAGCAACATGCAGAAGAGTGAAACTGGACCACTTTCTTATACCATACACAAAAATAAACTCAAAATGGATGAAAGACCTAAATCTGAGACAGGAAACCATCAAAACCCTAGAGAAGAAAATAGGCAACAACCTCTTTGACTCCAGCCACAGCAATTTCTTGCTCAATATGTCTCCAAAACCAAGAGAAACAAAAACAAAAATAAATTATTGGGACCTCATCAAGATAAAAACTTCTGCACTGTAAAGGAAACAATTACCAAAAGGCAACTGATAGAATGGGAGAAGATATTTGTAAATGACGTATTGGATAAAAGTTTAGTACCCCAAATCTATAAAGAACTTACCAAACTCAACACCCAAAAAACAAATAATCCAGTGAAGAAATGGGCAGAAAACATGAATAGACAGTTTTCCAAAGAAGATATCCATATGGCCAGCAGACACATGAAAAGGTGCTCAACATCACTCATCACCAGGGAAATACAATTCAAAACCACATTGAGTGAGATACTACCTCACACTGATCAGAGTGGCTAAAATTAACAACTCAGGAAACAACAGATGTTGGCAAGGATGTGGAGAAATGGGAACCCTCTTGCACTGTTGGTGGGAATGCAAGCTGGTGCAGCTGCTCTGGAAAACAGTGCAGAGGTTCCTCAAAAAATTAACACTAGAACTCCCCTACGACCCAGCAATAGCACTACTAGGAATTTATCCAAAGGATACAGGAGTGCTGATTCATAGGGGCACATGTACCACAATGTTTATAGCAGCACTTTCAACAATAGCCAAGCTATGGAAAGAGCCCAAATGTCCATCAACTGATGAATGGATCAAGAAGATGTGGTTTATATATACAATGGAATATTACTTGGAAATGAGAAATAATGAAATCCTTCCATTTGCAAAAATGTAGATGGAACTGGAGAGTATTATGCTAAGTGAAATAAGTCAGTCAGAGAAAGACATATATGTTTTCACTCATATGTGGAACTTGAGAAACTTAGCAGAAGACCATGTGGGAAGGGAAAGGGAAATCTAGTTTCAAACAGAGAGGGATGCAAACCATAAGAGACTCTTAAATACAAAGAACAAACTGAGGGTTGATGGGGTGAGGCGGGGGAGAGGGGAAAGTGGGTGATAGGCATTGAGGAGGGCACTTGTTAGGATGAGCACTGGGTGTTATGTAAGTGATCAGTCATGGGAATCTACCCCCAAAACCAAGAGCACACAGTATACACTGTATGTTAGCTAATGTGACAATAAATTATATTTTTTAAAAAATTAAAAAATAAAAGAGAAAAAATCTTCCTTAGTCTGATAAAAGGCAGTTTTTATTTTTAATTAATAAAAATTTTCTTTTTCTGGGATTTTTGTGTCTTTATTTTTTTTTTTTTGCCTTTCTCTCATTTTTTCTCCTATTTTTTTTTCCAAATAGTTTATTATCAAATTGGTTTCCACATAACACCCAGTGCTCATCCCCACAAGTGTCCTCCTCCATGCCCATTCCCCTTCCCCCCACATCCATCAGTCCTCAGTTTTTGTCAGCATTCAAGAGTCTCTCATGGCTTGCCTCTCTCCCTTTCCCCCACCATTTCCGCCCTTCTTCTCCCCCTTGGTCCTCTGTTAAGTTCCTCCTAATCCTCCTATACGTGCACACATATGATATTTGTCCTTCTCTGCCTGACTTATTTCGCTCAGCATAACACCCTCAAGGTCCATCCATGTTGCTACACATGGCCAGATTTCATTGTTTCTCATTGCCATGTAGTATTCCATGGTATAGATAAACCACATCTTCTTGATCCATTCATCTGTTGATGGACACTTAGGCTCTTTCCATGTTTTAGCTATTGTGGAGAGTGCTGCTATGAACATTGGGGTACATGTGCTCCTATGCATCAACATTTCTGTATCCCTTGGGTAAATTCCTAGCAGTGCTATTGCTGGGTCATAGGGGAGTTCAATTGTTAGTTTCCTTAGGAACCTCCACACTGTTTTCCAGAGGGGCTGTACCCGTTTACATTCCCACCAACAGTGTAGGAGGGTGCCCGTTTCTCCACCTCCTTGCCAGCATAATAAAATTTTTTTTACGTTTATTTTATTTTTGGGAGACAGAGTGAGACAGAGTGTGAGGGGAGGAGAGGAGACACAGAATCAGAAGCAGGCTCCAGGCGCTGAGCAAATGTTCAGCACAGAGCCTGTTTTGGGGCTCGAACCCATGAACCATGAGATCATGACCAGAGCCAAAGTTGGACACTTAACTGACTGGGTCACCCAGGAACCCTTAAAAAGGCAGTTTTAAAAACCTACTGCTAACATCAAACTTAACGGTGAATGATTAAACTCTAAATGAAAGGATTTAAGATCAGGAGCAAGAAAAGGATGTCTACTCTCACTTTTATTCAAAACCATTTTAGAATTCCAAAAAAGTGTAATAAGGTGACAAAAGACACAGGAAGTATAAATATTAAAAAGAAAAAGCAAAACAATTTCCCTCTACAGATGACATGATTATATAGAAAGCCTCATGGAGGGGCGCCTAGGTGGCTTAGTCGGTTAAGCGGCCGACTTTCGCTTAGGTCATGATCTCGCGGTTCGTGGGTTCGAGCCCCGCGTCGGGCTCTGTGCTGACTGCCAGCTCAGAGCCTGGAGCCTATTTCAGAGTCTGTGTCTCCCTCTCTCTAACCCTCCCCTGTTCACGTTCTCTCTCTCTCTCCTAGAAATAAATTTGAAAAAAAAAAAAAAAAAGAAAGCCTCATGGAATCTAAAATTTCCTAGAGCGAAGGGGGCAAGATGGCGGAGAAGTAAGGAGCTCCGTACTTGCACTCGCGCCCATACATCACACAGAAAAGATCTGAAGCCATTGGAAAACTTACAAAACCTGAGAGATTGGAAGACAAAGGACGCAGAATCCACTGAGAGAGCCTTCTAACGTGAGTGCGAACCGGGGAAGATAAAATCGGGCCTGATCGGAGACTCCAGGGTGGGAGACGATCCCTCTCTACCCTCTACGGGGAGAGGGGAAAAGGAGAGAGTCTGAAATAGAAAAACCTCCACTCGGAGGGGGGAAAACCTCCGCTCGGTCCATAGAAAGACCGTACTTGCCAAATACCTGCACACCAGGTCCCCTCGTGCCAAATGGTGCTGGTGGGGAGCTGAGCACACAAACTCCTTCTTTGTGCTGGTTCCCGGAGGCAGGACTTCAGTGTGGTGGCGCGCCTGCCGCCATTGTAGCTCCCGGGCGGCTGGGGACCCTAAAAGAGCCACGCGGACACAGGGCGTCCGCGCTCCTGGCTGGCTGGAACTCCAGAAGGAAGGCAGAGAACTAAAAACTGGGATATTAGCCTGTGAGTTCGTGTTTCGGGTGACGAGCCATAGAGGGACCCAGTTTTCCTCACTCCAGCGGACTCGGGCTCAGAGCACCCGGCAGGCAAGCCCCCACGCATGCGCACCAGCCTGACCCAGAGAAGGAAGCAGCGATTCTGACTCCGCCCCCAGAGCTCGGCAGGGAGCCTGGAATAGGCCGAGGGGGATGCCTGGGAAGCTGTGTCTAAGGCAACTTCAGCGGGGCACAGGGACTGGGATTTGGAGATTGGAACTGCCCTGGGTTGAAGAGTGGAACCAACTTTGGCTGCGCCTCCGGTACGGGGAGTTTACACGCCCAAAAAAGCGAGTTGCAGCGCGGGGTTCAAGAAGGGACTGGAGCACCCTCACTCTCCTCCCCACAACCGCCAAGGCAGAACCCCCGCCTGAGGCATTGGATCATGCCACGCCCATCCCTGCCTGAGAGGTGTCCTCCTCCCTTTTCTTTTTTCTTTTTCTTTTTCCTTTTTTTCTCCTTTTTTTTCTTTTTCTTTCTTTTTTTTCCTTTTTTCTCTCTTTCTCTTTGTTTTCTTCTTTCTCTTTTCTCTCTTTTTTCCCCAGAATACTGACCTGACTAACTCTGGTCGCCAGCTTGCTTAAACAATCACAACAAGTCCATTCTGTAAATGTAAATTCTACACCTACCTACATTTTCAGCTATTTCTCTCAGGAGTAATTAGACTACATAGTTTCTCTGGATAATTCCAGCATCCTTCTCTCACCTATCCAACCATATTCTACCCTTTACCTCTTTGAAAAAAGCTTCTTATCCCTTCTGCCTGTTAATTCTATTTCCAATTCTGCCTCGTCTTGCCCTGCCTTCTCTCTCTTTCTCTATGCTCTTCAACCAGCACTGCATATACACGGCTATTAAACTGTAGCTGGGAAATCCAGGTATATGCTTTAAACCGTTCTTTGTCCATCAGTTATCTTTTTTTTTTCCTTTTCTTTTCCCCTTTTTTGACCCATTTATGTACTTTATACTCCATATTATTCGCCCTCCCTGTTCCATCTTTTCTCTTAACTTTTTCGTATTCCCTCTCACTTTGCATGTTAGTTGAATCAGCCTGTGCGTTTGTGTGCTCCTGCTCCCTGTGTGTCTGTCTGTCTGTTTTCTTTTCCAGGGCTACCTCAAGAAACAAGCTAGAGTACACAAGGTGGAGAGTCCCAAATATCACTACGAATAGGAAAATAAAAATCAAGGTCCCAACAAGAGACACCAAGGGATACCATTCAAAAAACACTCTCCGAAAGGATAGGCCCTGAAAAGTCAAAGAGTCTTCTTGGATATAGCAGCGCTCATAGAAACAGAGAGCATAACAGGTCTTTAAAACCAACAAGAGCGGGAAAGCTAACTAAAATGATGAAACGAAAGAGCTCTCCTCCAAAGAAACTCCAAGAAGAAATGACAGCGAATGAACGGCTCAAAACAGATATCAGCAGCATAACTGAACACGATTTTGGAATAATAATGGTAAAATTAATAGCTGGGCTTGAAAAAAACATAGGGGTTATCAAAGAAACTATGGCTACAGACAGAATGGAAAATAAAAAAAGGCATGAAGAATTAAAACATGCGATAAATGAGATACATAATAAATTAGAGGCCTCCAATGCACGGATTGAAGAGGCAGAAAGGAGAATAAGTGATTTAGAAGACACCATTATAGAAAAACAAGAAGCTGACAAAAAAAGAGACAAACTGTTCCAGGAACAGGAAAGAAAAATTCGAGAGCTCAGCAATACGGTCAAATGAAACAATATCCTTATCATAGGAATCCCTGAAGACGGAGAGAGAGGGAAAGGTGCTGAAGGAGCCCTGGAACAAATTATAGCAGAGAACTTCCCCGACCTGGGGAAGGAAATAAATGTGGAAATACAAGAGGATCAGAGGACTCCCCTCAGAGGTAACTTGAATCGATCTTCTGTATGACATATCATAGTCAAAATGGCAAAATATAAGGACAAAGAGAGAATTTTGAAAGCAGCTAGGGAGAAAAGGGCCCTAACATACAAAAGGAAATCTATCAGAGTGGTGACAGACCTATCTACTGAAACTTGGCAGGCCAGAAAGGAATGGCAGGATCTTCAATGTGATGAACAGTAAAAATATGCAGCCAAAAATCCTCTATCCAGCAAGCCTGTCATTCAAAATAGAAGGAGAGATAAAAACCTTTCCAAAGAAACAGAAATTGAAAGAATTTGTCACCACGAAGCCAGCCCTACAAGAAATCCTGAGGGGGATGCTCTGAAGGAAAGGTTGCAAGGAACAAAGATACCAGAGACACCACCACAAACATGAACCCTAGAAAAGATACAAAGACTCTAAACCCACATATTTCAATAATAACACTGAATGTAAATGGGCTGAATGCACCAATCAAAAGACATAGGGTAGCAGAATGGATTAAAAAACAAAATCCATCTATATGCTGTCTACAAGAAACTCATTTTAGACTGGAAGATACCTTCAGATTAAAAGTAAGGGGATGGAGAAATATATATCATGCTACAGGAAATCAAAAGAAAGCCGGAGTAGCGATACTTATATCAGACAAACTGGACTTTAAATTAAAGACAATCACAAGAGATGAAGAAGGGTACTACATAATAATTACAAGGTCCAACCATCAGGAAGAACTAACAATCATAAATGTCTATGCACCGAATATGGGAGCACCTAATATCTAAAACAATTAATCACAAACAGAAACAAGCTTATAGATAAGAATGTGTTAATAGCAGGGGACTTTAAGACTCCGCTTACAGCAATGGATAGGTCAACCAGACAGAAAATCACTAAAGAAATAACGGACTTGAAACACACATTTGACCAGATGGATCTGACGGATATATTTAGAACTTTACATCCTGAGGCCAGGGAATTTACTTTCTTCTCAAGTGCACATGGCACATTCTCCAAGATAGGTCACATACTGGGACATAAAGCAGCCCTCAATAAATTCAAAAGAATACAGATCATACCATGCACACTGTCAGATCACAATGCTTTGAAACTTGAAATCAATTACAGGAAGAAGTCTGGAAAACCTCCAAAAACATGGAGGTTAAAGAACACCCTTCTAAAGAATGAATGGGCCAATCAGGCAATTAGAGATGAAATTAAAAAATATATGGAAACAAATGAAATTGAAAACACAACAATTCAAAATCTATGGGATGCGGCAAAGGCAGTGCTAAGAGGAAAGTACATTGCTCTTCAGGCCTATTTCAAGAGATTAGAAAAAGCGCATGTGCAAAATCTAACAGCTCACCTAAAGGAACTAGAGGCAGAGCAACAAGAACGCCCTAAACCAAGTAGAAGAAGGGAAATAGTAAAAATTAGAGCAGAAATAAACATAGAGACCAAAGAAACAATTGAACAGATCAATGAAACCAAGTGTTGGTTTTTTGAAAAAGTAAACAAAATTGACAAACCTCTAGCCAGACTTATCAAAAAGAAAAGAGAGAGCACCCAAATAGACAAATTATGAATGAAAAAGGACTTATTACAACCAACCCCTCAGAAATACAAGCAGTTATCCGGGAATACTATGAAAAATTATATGCCAACAAATTGGACAACTTAGAAGAAATGGACAAATTCCTAAACACACACTGACTACCAAAATTCACATGGGAAGAAATAGAAAACCTGAACAGACCCATAACGAGGGAAGAAATCAAATCAGTAATCAAAAATCTCCCAACAAATAAGAGCCCTGGACCTGATGGCTTCCCTGGGGAATTCTACCAGACATTTAAAACAGAATTAATCCCAATTCTTCTCAAGCTATTCCAAAAAATAGAAATCGAAGGAAAACTCCTGGACTCATTTTATGAAGCCAGCATCACTCTGATTTCCAAGCCAGACAGAGATCCAGCATAAAAAGGGAACTACAGGCCAATATCCTTGATGAATACGGATGCAAAAATGCTCAACAAGATCCTTGCAAATCGAATCCAGCAGCATATAAAAAGAATCATCCACCAAGATCAAGTGGGATTCATTCCTGGGTTACAGGGCTGTTTCAACATTCACAAAACAATCAATGTGATACATCATATCAATAAAAGAAAAGATAAAAACCATATGATCCTGTCAATAGATGAATAAAAAGCATTTGACAAAATACAGCATCCCTTCTTAATAAAGACTCTAGAGAAAGTTGGGATAGAAGGAACCTACTTAAACATCATCAAAGCCATCTATGAGAAGCCTTCAGCTAACATCATCCTCAACGGGGAAAAACTGAGAGCTTTCCCCCTGAGATCTGGAACACGAAAGGGATGTCCACTCTCACCACTGTTGTTTAACATAGTGCTGGAAGTCCTAGCATCAGTCATCAGACAACAAAAGGAAATCAAAGGCATCAGAATTGGCAAAGAGGAAGTCAAACTTTCACTCTTCGCAGATGACATGATACTCTACATAGAAAACCCGACAGACTCCACCAGAAGCCTACTAGAACTGATTCAAGAATTCAGCCAAGTTGCAGGGTACAAAATCAACGTACAGATATCGGTTGCATTTTTATACACCAACAATGAAGCAACAGAAAGAGAAATCAAGAAACTGTTCCCATTCACAATTGCACAAGAAACCATAAAATACCTCGGAATAAACCTAACCAAGGATACAAGAGATCTGTATGATGAAAACTATAGAAAACTTATGAAGGAAATTGAAGAAGACACAAAGAAATGGAAAAACATTCCATGCTCATGGATAGGAAGAATAAATATACTTAAGATGTCATTACTACCTAAAGCACTCTACACATTCAATGCAATTCCAATCAAAATTGCACCAGCATTTTTCTCAAAACTAGAACAAACTATCCAAAAATTTGTATGAAACCATAAAAGACCCCGAATAGCCAAAGTAATACTGAAAAATAAAACCAAAACGGGAGGGATCACCATCCCAGACTTTAGCCTCTACTACAAAGCTGTCATCATCAAGACAGTATGGTATTGGCACAAAAACAGACACATAGACCAATGGAACAGAATTGAGAACTCAGAAGTGGACCCAAAAGTATACAGCAACTAATCTTTGACAAAGCAGGAAAGAATATCCAATGGAAAAAAGACAGCCTTTTTAACAGATGGTGTTGGGAGAACTGGACAGCAACATGCAGAAGAATGAAACTAGATCATTTTCTCACACCATGCACAAAAATAAACTCAAAATGGATAAAGGACCTGAACGTGAGACAGGAAACTATCAAAACCCTAGAGGAGAAAGCAGGAAACAGCCTCCTTGACCTCCACCGCAGCAACTTCTTACTTGACACATCCCCAAAAGCAAGGGAATCAAGAGCAAAAATAAATGATTGGGACCTCATCAAGATTAAAAGCTTCTGCACAGCCAAGGAAACAACCCAGAAAATTAATAGGCAACCAACGGAATGGGAAAAGATAGTTGCAAATGACATATCAGATAAAGGGTTAATATCCAGAATATATAAGGAACTCACCAAACTACACGCCCGAAACACAAACAACCCAGTGAAGAAATGGGCAGAAGATATGAACAGACACTTCTCCAAAGAGGACATCCAGATGGCCAACAGACACATGAAACGATGCTCAGCATCGCTCCTCATCAGGGAAATACAAATCAAAACCACACTGAGATACCACCTCACGCCAGTCAGAGTGGCTAAAATGAGCCAATCAGAGAACTCTAGATGCTGGCGAGGATGTGGAGAAACGGGCACCCTCCTACAATGTTATTGGGAATGTAAACGGATACAGCCCCTCTGGAAAACAGTGTGGAGGTTCCTCAGGAAACTAACAATAGATCTCCCCTATGACCCAGCAATAGCACTGCTAGGAATTTACCCAAGGGATACAGAAATGCTGAGGCATAGGAGCACATGTACCCCAATGTTCACAGCAGCCCTCTCCACAATAGCTAAAACATGGAAAGAGCCTAAGTGTCCATCAACGGACAAATGGATCAAGAAGATGTGGTTTATGTATACCATGGAATACTACATGGCAATGAGAAACAATGAAATCTGGCCATGTGTAGCAACATGGATGGACCTTGAGGGTGTTATGCTGAGCGAAATAAGTCAGGCAGAGAAGGACAAATATATGTTTGCACGTATTGGATGATTAGGAGGAACTTCACGGAGGAACAAGGGGGAGAAGAAGGGCGGAAATGGTGGGGGAAAGGGAGAGAGGCAAACCATGAGAGACTCTTGAATGCTGACAAAAACTGAGGACTGATGGATGTGGGGGGAGGGGGGATGGGCATGGAGGAGGACACTTGTGGGGATGAGCACTGAGTGTTATGTGGAAACTAATTTGACAATAAACTATTTGTAAAAAAATAAATAAATAAATAAATAAAATAAAATTTCCTAGAGCTCATAAAGTAAATTTATCAAGGTCTCAATATAGAAAGTCAATATGCAAAATCAATTCTATACATATCAACAGCAAAAACTGACAAATGAAAAAAATTCATAATAGTATCAAAATTACTAAATCCTTAGCACCATATATTATAAAAGGCAAAACTTCTAAAAGCTATAAAACATTGCTGAGAGAAATTTAAAATATATCAACAAAAGGAGAAGTATATTATGTTCAGGGATTGGAGGACTGAATAATGCTGAGTCAGTTTTCCCTGAAATTCAATTCAAAATTCTATAAATTCAGTGCAATTACAGTCACATTCACAATCCCAACAGACTTTTTTTGGTAGAAAATGGCAAGTTGATTCTAATATTTATATAGAGATACAAAATACCTTGATTAGCCAAAGTTTTCTTGAGGAACAAAGTTGAAGATCTGAATAATCTGAATTCAAGACTTGCATAGTTATAACAAGACAGTATGGTATTGGTGTAAAGATAGACAAATCAATGAAAGGAATAGACTAGACAATCCAAAAGAGACTCACACACATATCGACAAAAGAGTATATGCCATATGATTCTGTTCATATAAATTTTAAGAACAGGTAAAAGTTAATATGTGGTGATAGAAATTAGAATGGGTGCCTACGCAGGGGTGGGAGTGGGTTGCAGATAGATTGGGAGGGAGCACAAGAGAATTTTCTATATCTCAACTACGGTAGAGATTACATGAATGTGTATAAATTTATTAAAACTCCTTCGATAAGACATTTAAGATCTCTGCATTTCACTGTATTCACATTTTCCTGAATAAATAAAAGCTATAACTGGAACTTAGAGAGTAAAAAGCCTTCCTGGAAGAGGTAAATGTTTGAAGAACAAGTAAGAGTTGGCTAGGTGGGATGGAAGAAGATTGGAAGTAGACCATGTGACATGTGGAAAGGCACAGAAATGGGACACAGCACAATGCTTTTAAGAGGCTGGGAGAGAGAGAAGTCTGGAGAAGGAATTAGGGGCCAAATAAGAAAGGGCTTTGGGATTAAGAAGTTTTAAATTTAATCTCAAAGCTAAGGGGCTTTTAATTGAGGCATTTTATGTTGTCAAGATCAAACTAAGAGGAGAGTAGGGGGTGGGTGTGAAAGGACTCAGGGAAGGCAATCTCTAAAGTGGCACCAAACAAGAAAGTGTGAGGGTCCCAGCCAAGGTGGAAAGAGAGGCATGTAGGAAAAGAGAAATCTTTAAGAGGTAGTAAAGGAGTCCACAAGTTTAATGCAGGAGAAGATGCCAAGATAGGTTGAGGGAGATGACAAGGTTGATAGAAAGAAATCTGAGTCCAAAAGACTCCATTTCTCCTATTTTCCCATTAGCCTGTCATTAGATTTGGAGATTTGGTGGCATGCAGGTACCAGAATAGGAGTTGTGAGTAAAAACTAGATGATATTTGGGTTTCTCAAATTATCTATAATGTCAAGTAAAAGAAAAGACAGAAAGCAAAATGTTTTGCCTTGCAAAGATCAAAGTTCTCTAAGGTGAAAAAAAAAAACCTTTACTGTGATATAAAAAATGTCTAATTTACCGCCCTTCCTAAAAGCCATGGTCAAATAAAGCTAACATTTATTGAATATTTACTATTTGCCAAGCAGCGTGTTAGGCACAGTTTATGCATTATCTTGATGAATCCTGGCACCAACCCCAAGAGGTTGATATAACATTGTCCTACTTTTCAGAGTGGAAACTGAGATTGTCCAAGACTGTTCAGCTTGTTCATGGTATAGGCAGGATCTAACCATGCACTAGTATCTGACTTTGGTCACCTGTGTAATGGTGTGAGCTCCAAGATTACACCAGGTGATTTTCATTTTCTGTTCTCACAACTCTCAGTGATTTGGAGGCAGAAGGTGGGAAGATTGTTGAAGAGAAGCCAGAATTGGGAAGTGATCATGAAAATTGTTTTTCCTCAATTGAAACCTTATTATGAATTTGAATCTCAGAATGTAAGAGATAATACAAATCTGTTATGGTCTGAATTATGTCTATCCCAAAATTCATATGTTGAAGTCTTAACTACCTCAGTCCTCAGAATGTGATTGTATTTGGAAACAGGGCCTTAAAAGAGGTGATTACATTAAAAAGAGGTGATAAATTAAAAATTAGGGGTGCTCTAATCCAATCGATTGGTGTCCTTAAAAGAGGAGATTTTGATGTGTGTACACAGAGAAAAGGCCACGTGAGAACACAAGAAGACAGCCATCTGTAAGCTAAAGAGAGAGATCTCAGAGGAAATCAAAACTGCTGACACTTTGATGTACCTCCAGCCTCCAGAACTGTGAAAAAATAAACTTCTGTTGTTTAAGCCACCCAGTCTGTGGGACTTTGTTATGCCAGCCCTAGCTAACTAATCAACCATTCATCCATCCATCCATCCTTTGTTCCTTTGTTTAGCACATTACCTATTACACTCAAGAGAAACATAAAACACTAAGCAATATTATTACCTTATATCCTAAAAAGAACAATGATAGCATATGGGGATAAGTGTTCTGACAGCTTTATGTTCAATTTAGGACATTAGATAAGGTATCCTGCGGGAAGTGACATTTAACTTGCAGGTTAAAGGATGTGCAGAAATTACCAGGTCTAGAAGAGGGTTTCTGAACCTGGCACTATGGGCATTTGGGGCCAGATAATCATTCATTTGTTGTGAGGGCTTGTTTTGTACATTATGGGACATTTAGTAGTATTCCTGGCCTCTGTCCTTTAGATGGCATTCACACCTCTACCCCAAGTTGTGACAACCCAAAATGTCTGCATATTGCCAAATGTCTCTTGAGAGGTAAAATTAGTCTAGAGGGTGGGTATAAACTTTTAAGTGGAGGACACAGCATGGAATCGGGCCAAAAATAGCATGGCCATTCAGAAGCCTGCAATCCTCTCCTTTTATAAATGAGAAACTAAGCTTCTGAAAGGCTCAGTTTTTATGCAAGACTGTGAACTGGTCAGAGTAACCAGAAGCAGCAGTAGATACAGTAGGAATAAGTGCAAATCCAGGAGATAGCTTCAATTTGAGGCTTATCTCTTCATGTGTACATATGCATATTTTAAAGAAAATAATATCAGGGGCGCCTGGGTGGCTTAGTCGCTTAAGCGTCCGACTTTCCGACTTTCGCTTAGGTCATGATCTCGCGGTTTGTGGGTTCGAGCCCCGTGTTGGGCTCTGTGCTGACTGCCAGCTCAGAGCCTGGAGCCTGTTTCAGTCTGTGACTCCCTCTCTCTCTGACCCTCCCCTGCTCACGCTGTCTCTCTCTCCTAGAAATAAATAAAAAACAAACAAAAAAAGAAAATAATATCAAACTCTTACCTATTGCAACATGTGAGACTTCGGGGCTTCAACATATTAAAGGCTTATTTTTTAGTGCCTGGAATAATGACTGGATGAGTAACTAGTAAACTAGGACTAATTACTGGACTAAAGCTGAAACAAAGAGCAAATACAATGCTATTCACATGTTTCAAAGAAACATCTAAAATTTATGTCCTGGTGACTAATACGTAGCCAGTAACTGTGGGTGTCTGTTTTCGGCAAGGGCAGATGATAAACACAAGGAATGTTAGCTAGCATCACAATTTCTTACCGTAACAGGAAGCATTCTACAGAGCTGGGCCTGGCTAGTGGTACAGTCCACTATGGCAAGAGATGCTGTTAAGAAAGCATCTGAACATGTGGGAACTGAATAAGGTCAGTGCAAAACTACATTTCACTGGCAAAATTGTTTGCTTAGAGTTATAGCTAAACATAAGCAACAGGAAGTGATCTGACAAAGGTGACCTGTTCTTTTAGGTTCACAATTTACGACAAATTTGTGCTACCTACCTGTCCTACCTGGTGCTAGGGATTACTTGGCATTTCTTACAGAAGCGCAGAACTTCACAGGACGTTTACAAGGGCAACAGGAAAAGAGTCCTCTCTCATTGGTATGCTGGATAAAGGCAGGACATACACCAGTCTCAGAATCAGTTACTTTTTGGGACCTAACTGAAAATTATTTTCTCTAAGAAACCTTGTGTGGTCATGTTGGACCTTGTACTTCCTTCACCTCCTTCTCAGTCCTTATGTAGACCGTCTGGCCTAACTCAGGAGGAACTCAACACATGTTGACAAGAATGAGGCTTTCTCGTGTGTTTCTCCGTCCCATAAGAGGACTCTGCTTTCCTTTGTATTCTATCCTCACCCTGACACCCCAATTCTCCTGTCAGAGTCCCATCCACCATCAGAGATCCTATAATGCCCATTAGGACTTTGCCATTTGCTGTGCAGGGGTATACAGTTCACAGATGTGGTCAGAGCAGGGAGAGACTGTCTCCCAGCCCTGAAGGGTGTTCCTCACTCCTTCCAGCAGCCCCTGGGTTCTCTTCAGAGAATCTCTGAAGGTCCCACAAAGACAGTGAAAATTCCTGCTCCGGTCCACTGGCCAGGCTACAGACAAGAAAACAGAATCCCAAAGGGCCTAAGAGGTCTTCCCAGGCCACGGATCTCCAGTTTGGCATTACCTGAAGCAGAATCTGCATTCCTTCCTCACTTTAACCAGGGTGCTTTGAACCACCTCTCCCAGAGATTGAAGTGTTTCCTGCTGTAGGCCCTGGGATGGTTGCTGACTGCACACAGAGGGCAAAGGTCAAATATTCTCAACATCCCATGGGAATAGTAAAAGATGTGAGTGACTAGAGATGTAAACAGTATTAATGAAAAAAATCAGTTCAATGTGATCATGACTACTTTTGGCCCTTATGGCACAAAACACTATGAGAGCAGCTCTCATTCAGCTTTTCAGGTTAAAATCCTAAGGGCCAGTTACTGTGCATGTGCTATACTTCCTCATCAGGTGGCCTTAGTGGTGCAGATCAAACCTGCCCAAAGACTGCTTTTTCCACACTCCACACTGATGTACTGTTAACAGGGACAGTAAGAGCTACCACCTCTATGTAAATACTTTTTTGTTTGCTTTGAAGGAGATCAGACTATGCCGTTCCAAAATGCTGGGAGCCACACCAGCCTCGCTGGATGACAGTCACAGCGAGGAAATGGCAGTATTTGCACAGCTCCTGCCATGAGAAACAAAAAACTGGCATCTCCTTCTACTACTACTGGCTCAAGCTGGAAATGAGCCTCCTGGTATGGACCAGGCCTCACAATATTCCAAATCAGACCGATATTCCCCACACAGATTCCTCATAAGGAAAAGCATATTCCTGCCTCTTCAAATGAGATTTTAGATGAAAGCACTGTGGATGATTGTCAAAAGGCTCTTCCTATGGGCCTTGCAGATCCAAGACTTACATAATAAAGGGGGTTAAGAACACAAGAGTTACAACTGAGCCTGGCCCCGAGACAAAGAGCCTAATTTAGAGTTAAGGAAGAGATAAGGGCAGAACTTAAGTTAATACTTATACCTTTTCCAACTGGTGATGTATGGCAGTCCCTTCCCCAAGGCCTACTTTCCACAAAAACTCTCCCTTACACTGGCGGCTGGGATGAGATTAGGTAAGAGTAGCTAAAACATAAGCCAAAAAATAAAGGCTGACACATTTAGGGCCTCCATGGTGTTTACACATTCAGCATCAAGTCAAAAAAGTTTTCACAGGGCAGCAGCAGAGGCGGTGGGGGTTTGAAGCTGCTACATTCCCTGCATGTACGCAGGGCGCGTTGGCCTCCGATGCCAGGTTGTATTGCTGCTTGACCCTGATAGATCTGAGGCTGTGACACTTCCCAAACCCCCCACTCAACCCCCGGCAGCAGAGAAGCAGAGACCTGCAGAACTGTTTCCGGCGGTATAAACAAAGCCTGCGGACTGGGACCTGGAAGCGAGGCGGGGCATGGGGCATAGAATTCAGCCCACCTTGGCTACGTCCTCAGCACAGGGAGATCGGACCCAAAGGAGTGATTTGCAATGCTTGGTTGAGAAGGGACTGGGGCTACGCCATTTTTCTCCCCACAACCACCATGGCAGGGCCTCAGGGAGCGGCCAGCAGGACACAATGGAGTTGAGACCTGCCTACTCCAAACCATACCCATCCCTGCCAGAGAGCTGTTTTTTGTTGTTGTTGTTGTTGCTGTTGTTGTTGTTTTTACCTGAGCCTGAATTTTGCATGTTTATTGGGTTTCTCTGTGCGTTTCTGTACCTTTGCTCCCAGTGTGGTTGTCTGTTTTATTTTTTCAGGGATACCTCAAGAAACAAGTTAAAGTACACATGGTGGAGGGTCCCAAATACCACTACCAGTAGGGAAACAAAATAACCAAACGCTCAAAAACAGAAACCAAGAGACGCCATTCAAAGAACACTTCCTGAACAGTGAGGCCCTGAACAGTCAAAGAGCCCTCCTTAATACAGCAGAACTCGCAGGGGCAGAGTGTACGATAAGCTTTTAAAATTAACAAGAGATAGAAAACTAACCAAAATGATGAAACAGAAGAATTCTCCTCCAAAGAAATTCCAGGGAGAACTGACAGCTGAAGAACTGACAGCTATAGAACTGCTTAAAACAGATATAAACAACATAACTGAACAAGAATTTAGAACAACAGTCATAAAATTAATGGCTGGGCTTGAAAAAAGCATGGAAGACATCAGAGAAACTATTGCTACAAACACTAAGGAGCTCAAAAATAGTTATGATTAGTTAAAAACGCTGTAAATGAGATACGTAATAAAATGGAGGTGTCCAATGCACGAATTGAAGAGTCAGAAAGGAGAATAAGTGATTTAGAAGACACAATTATAGAAAAAGAGGAAGCTGAGAAAGAGAAATAAACTGATCCAAGAACATGAAAGAAGAGTTCGAAAGCTCAGTGGTACAATCAAATGGAACAATATCCGTATCATAGGAATCCCAGAAGAGGAAGAGAGAGGGAAGGGTGCTGAAGGAGTCCTTGAACAAATTACAGCAGAGAACTTCCCCAACCTGGGGGGGAAGTAGATGTTGAAATTCAAGAGGCACAGAGAACTCCCCTCAGACATAACTTGAATCAGTCTTCTGCACGACATAGCATAGTGAATCTGGCAACATATAAGGACAAAGAGAATTTTGAAACCAGCTAGGGATAAAAAGGGCTCTAACATACAAAGGGAAACCTATCAGAGTGGTGACAGACCTATCTACTGAAACTTGGCAGGACAGAAATGAATGACAGGAAATCTTCAATGTGATGAACAGAAAAAAATATGCAGATGCAGCCAAGAATCCTCTATCGACCAAGCCTATCATTCAGAATAGAAGGAGAGATAAAAGTCTTTCCAAATAAACAAAAATTGAAAGAATTTGTCACCACTAAACCAGCCCTACAAGAAATCCTGAGGGGGACTCTCTGAGGGAAATGTTGCAAGGAACACAAGATACTAGAGACACTACCACAAGCATGAATCCCACAAAGGATACGATGACTCTAAACCCATATACTTCAATAATAACACTGAATGTAAATGAGCTGAATGCTCCAATCAAAAGACAGGGTAGCAGAATGGATAAAAAAAACTAACTCCATCTATTTGCTCTCTACGAGAAACACATTTTAGACTGGAGTACACCTTCAGATTCAAAGTAAGGAGATGGAGAAATATCTATCATGCTACTGGAAGTCAAAATAAAGCTGGAGTAGCTATACTTGTATCACACATACTGGACTTTAAATAAGACAGTAACAAGGGATGAAGAAGGGCACTATATAATAATTAGAGTGTCTATCCATCAGGAAGAACTAACAGTTATAAATGTCTATGCACCGAACATGGGAGCACCTAAATATAAAAAACAATTAATTACAAACAGAAACAATCTTATAGATAAGAATGTGCTAATAGCAGGGGACTTTAATACTCCACTTACAGCAATGGATAGGTCAACTAAACAGAAAATTACTAAAGAAACAATGGACTTGAATGACACATTGGACCAGATGGATCTAGCAGATACATATAGAACTTTACATCCTGAGGCCATGGAACTGACTTTCTTCTCAAATGTGCATGGCATTCTCCAAGATAGATCACATACTGGGACATAAAGCAGCTCTCAATAAATATAAAAGAACTGAGATCATACCATGCACACTTTCAGATCATAATGCTATGAAACTTGAAATCAATCTCAGGAAGAAGTCTGGAAAACCTCCAAAAACATGGAGGTTAAAGAACACCCTACTAAAGAACGAATGGGCCAATCAGGCAATTAGAGAAGAAATTAAAAAATATATGGAAACACATGAAAACAAAAACACAACAATTCAAACTCTATGGGATGTGGTGAAGGCAGTCCTAATGCACTCCAGGCCTATTTCAAGAGATTAGAAAAAGCGCAAGTGCAAAATCTAACAGCACACCTAAAGGAACTAGAGGGAGAGCAACAAGAGTACCCTAAACCCAGTAGGAGAAAGAAATAATAAAAATCAGAGCAGAAACAAACAATATAGGAACCAAAGAAACAGTTGAATAGATCAATGAAACTAAGAGTTGGTGGTTTGAAAAAAATTAACAAAATTGACAAACCTCTAGCCAGGCTTCCCAAAAAGAAAAGAGAGAGCACTCACATACACAAAATCATGAATGAAAATTGAGTGATTACAACCAACCCCTCAGAAATACAAGCAGTTATCCGGGAATACTATGAAAAATTATATGCCAACAAATTGGACAACTAAGAAGAAATGGACAAACTCCTAAACACACACTCACTAACAAAACTCACACATGAAGAGATAGAAAATCTGATGAGCCCCATAACTAGTGAAGAAATCGAATCAGTTATCAAAAATCTCCCAACAAGTAAGAGCTCTGGGCCAGATGGCTTCCCTGAGGAATTCTACCAGACATTTAAAACAAAATTAATACCAACTCTTCTCAAGTTATTCCAAAAAATAGAAATCGAAGGAAAACTTCCAGACTCATTTTATGAAGCCAGCATCACTCTGATTCCGAAGCCAGACAGAGATCCAGCAAAAAAAGAGAATTATCCTTGATGAATACGCATGCAAAAATCCTCAACAAGGTACTTGCAAATCGAATTCAACAGCACATAAAAAGAATTATCCACCAAGATCAAGTGGGATGCATTCCTGGGTTACAGGGCTGGCTCAATATTCACAAATCAATCAATGTGATACATCACATCAACAAAAGAAAAAATAAAAACCATATGATCCTGTCGATAGATGCAGAAAAAGCATTTGACAAAATACAGCATCCCTTCTTAATAAAGACCCTAGAGAAAGTCAGGATAGAAAGAACTTACTTAACCATCATAAAAGCCATCTATGAGAAGACCTCAGCTAACATCATCCTCAAAGGGGAAAAACTGAGAGCTTTCCCCCTGAGATCAGGAACATGACAGGGATGTCCACTCCCACCACTGTTGTTTAACATAGTGCTGGAAGTCCGAGCATCAGCCATCAGACAACAAAAGGAAATTAAAGGCATCAGAATTGGCAAAAAAGAAGTCAAGCTCTTACTTTTCGCAGATGACATGATACTCTACATAGAAAACCCTACAGACTCCACCAGAAACCTACTAGAACTGATCCAAGAATTCACCAAAGTTGCAGGATACAAAATCAACGTACAGAAATCGGTTGCATTTTTATACACTAATAAAGAAGCAACAGAAAGAGAAATCAAGAAACCGGCCCCATTCACAATTGCACAAAAACCATAAAGTACCTAGGAATAAACCTCACCAAGGATATAAAAGAACTGTATGATGAAAACTATAGAAAACCTATGAAGGAAATTGAAGAAGATACAAAGAAATGGAAAAACATGCCATGCTCATGGATAGGAAGAATAAATATAGTTAAAATGTCATTACTACCCAAAGCAATCTACACGTTCAAAGCAATCCCAATCAAAATTGCACCAGCATTTTTCTCAAAACTAGAACAAACTATTCTAAAATTTGTATGGAACCACAAAAGACCCTGAATAGCCAAAGTAATATTGAAGAAGAAAACCAAAACAGGAGGCATCACCATCCCAGACTTTAGCCTCTACTACAAAGTTGTCATCATCAAGACAGTATGGTATTGGCACAAAAACAGACACATAGACTAATGGAATAGAACAGAGAACTCAGGTTTGGACCCAAAAATGTACAGCCAACTAATCTTTGACAAAGCAGGAAAGAGGATCCAATGGAAAAAAGAGAGCCTCTTTAACAGATGGTGCTGGGAGAACTGGACAGCAACATGCAGAAGAATGAAACTAGATCATTTTCTCACACCATACACAAAAATAAACTCAAAACGGATACAGGACCTGAATGTGAGACAGGAAACCATCAAAATCCTAGAGGATAAAGCTAGAAACAACTACCTTGACCTCAACCGCAGCAATTTCTTACTTGACACATCCCTAAAGGCAAGGGAATCAAGAGGAAAAATGAACTATTGGGACCTCATCAAGATTAAAAGCTTCTGCACAGCAGAGGAAACAATCCATAAAACTAATAGGCAACTGATGGAATGGGAAAAGATAGTTGCTAATGACATATCAGATAAAGGGCTAGTATCCAAAATTTGTAAGGAACACACCAAACTCCACACCCAAAAAACAAACAACCCAGTGAAGAAATGGGTAGAAGATATGAACAGACACTTCTCCAAAGAGGACATCCAGATGGCCAACAGACACATAAAACGATGCTCAGCACCCCTCCTCATCAGGGAAATACAAATCAAAACCACACTGAGATACCACCTCACGCCAGTCAGAGTGGCTAAAACGAGCAAATCAGAGGACTCTAGATGCTGGCAAGAATGTGGAATTGGGCACCCTCCTACACTGTTGGTGGGAATGTAAACTGGTGCAGCCCCTCTGGAAAACAGTGTGGAGATTCCCCCAAAAATTAAGAATAGAACTCCTCTATGACCCAGCAATAGCACTGTTAGGAATTTACTCAAGGGATATAGGAGTGCTGATGGATAGGAGCACATGTACCACAATGTTCATAGTAGCACTCTCAACAATAGCCAAATAATGGAAAGAGCCTAAGTGTCCATCAACTGATGAATGGATCAAGAAGATGTGGTTTATCTATACCATGGAATACTACATGGTAATGAGAAAGAATGAAATCTGGCCATGTGTAGCAACATGGATGGAACTTGAGAGTGTTATGCTGAGCGAAATAAGTCAGGCAGAGAAGGACAGATACCATGTGTTTGCCCATATAAGAGGATTAGGAGGAACTTAACGGAGGACCATGGGGGAGAAGAAGGGGGAAAATGCTGGGGTAGAGGGAGAGAGGCAAACCATGAGACACTCTTGAATGCCGAGAACAAACTGAGGGCAGATGGGGGTGGGGTGAAGGGGAAGGGGAGTGATGGGCGTGGAGGAGGGCACTTGTGGGGATGAGCACTGGGTATTATATGGAAATAAACTTGACAAAAAACTATTTTTTATTTTTTTAAATTAAAAAATTTTTTTTTAAATATTTTATTTATTTCTTAGAGAGAGAGACAGCGTGAGCAGGGGAGGGTCAGAGAGAGAGGGAGATACAGAATCTGAAAGAGTCTCCAGGCTCTATGCTGGCAGTCAGCACAGAGCCCGATGCGGGGCTCGAACCCACGAACTGTGAGATCATGACCTGAGCCGAAGTCAGACGCCCAACCGACTGAGCCACCCAGTCGCCCCTAAACTATTTTTTTTTAAAAGTTTCCACAAAAAACTTATTTACCATCTCAAAAACATTCGTCCTCTTGTGAGCTAGACAGAATGACTCCAAGCCTATCTATATACAACTTAACCTATGTCCTAATCTTAGCATTATTAACTTAGAAGAAATATGTATATTATCCTGTTTTTCACTAAAAATATCCTGTTGTTTCCTTAGTTGTAAGATTTACTCAACCTCACTATGATTGGGGTTATTCTGCAAGAATACTTCCATAAAATCTGTTTTTGTACACTTTCCAAAGCATCTTATGACAAAGAGTTTTCCATTGTAAAAATTCCTTTTTCTGATGTCATGACCTATAAATTTAGAACCAAAACTGACAGGAAAGAGATGCCTGCCTGGTGATCAGAAAGAATCTCAGGTCTCTCTCTTTATCTCTCACTGACACCGTCCATCCTTCAGGGACCTCTGGACCGGCTGGAGTGGGTCTCCAGCACCTCTTGTCATAGGACAAGAAAAAAATATGCTTTCCTTAGGTTCACTGGCTGGGATCCTGTAAATTAGACTGACACCAGACCCATCAATAGAAAAAGCACAAAAATTATGTAAAATAAGTTTCTTTTTATCTACAAGTTCAAAAGAAGTAGTTAAGTCTGAGCATTTTTGTACGAGGTTTGATGTAGAGAATCATGGGAAAATGTGATAGGACAAAATGGTTTGAACTAAGGTAGTATACTGGAGGAAATGTAGCAAAGCCTGTGGGTTCAGATTTCTCTCAGTGTCCCTGTATCTTTGGAGATAAGGACACTCCTTTCTTTCATTTATAAGGAGAACACCTCTCACATGAGGGTCTTAAGACCTAATTCAGGAGATGGAAGAACTCAGACAGTCCTTCTTGCACCTGTCATTTCTCAAACTCCTCCAGCTTAAAATGTTCGATATTCTAAAGTATTATATTTTGGGTTAGTATGTTCTGAACCCTGCTACCACTTAGGCATAAAAATTATTTTGAGTTGAAGATACTTGAGAATCAACAGATACATAAAGTAGTCTTCCTAGAGATTTCCTTATCTGACTAAAGGGAGAAAGTCCTGAGAAATAAGGGCTACCACAGATCCTCCATCCCCAAGATGGATTTGTACAAACAAACCTGACTGAGATAGTGTTATGACTCATTAGTTTCTTCTGTATATTTATCTTTGCAGTTTGCCACCCTTGAAAGCCCAAAACCTTTTCCTTTCTCTTGTCATATCTCCACAATTTCTCATTATTTGTTAAAAATGGGTGGTTCAGTTGGTTAAATGCCCAACTTAAGCTCAGATCACAATCTCATGGTTAATGAGTTCAAGCCCTGAATTGGGTTCCATATTAACAGTGCTGGGCCTGCTTGGGATTCTCTCTCCCCCTCTTCCTCAACCCCTTCCCCACTTACACATTTTCTCTCTCTCAAAGTCAATAAATAGACTTTTAAAAAATGGTATATAAGCTCTCAGCCCTATCCACTTCTTTGAGTCTTCATTTTTTTCTAGAAAAACCTGTGTCTGATAAAAATTAACAACAAATAAAATTTGTATGCCTTTATTTCTGTTAATCTGTCTTTTGTCAATATAAGATGTCAGTCCCCAGTCAGTGAACCTAACAGGGCAGAGGAAATTGTCCTCCCCCACAATTTATGGGTTACCTCACTATTTCTTTTGTTCACTATGTTCACTATTCTTCCATGTTCACTGATTACTAACATTTTGCTATGTTTTCTCTATTAACCTATCCATCTACTTATCCATCCATCCATTCATTTACACATTCATGTCCATCCATCTAGCTAGCTATTTATTTATTTTATTAAATCTTTTGAGAGTTACTTATAGATATCATGATACTACATCTCTAAATACTTCAGCAAGAATCTCCAAAAACAAAGATTTTTGCCTTTACCCAAACATAATTATCACACTTAGAAATTTAACATTGAGCTAATGCTATTATTTAATTCTTTGCTACTGACAGTATGGTCCCAGGGCCAATAGCATCTGATCTCACTTCCAGGAACTCTCGGATGGTGTATGTGGGAATGGGGTTGGGGGGAATCTGGTTTTTTTCCCTAAATTTTTAAAATTTTTATTGTTAATATAATCAAAGAATTTTGTAAATATGCTTTGTTTTGATATACTATTTTCTTTAAACCAGACATACAGAGCTATGATGTAGGCCAGTTATTACCAACATCTTCCCACCCCATACCCTATGCATTGGAAGGCAGAAATCTCGTCTTTATTTTCTGTCTTGGAATCCAGTGCCTATTGCAGGTGCTCAATAAATAGTCTCTGAAATGTACTTGGGAAGAGGCCTATTTTTTTCTATAGCATGAAATGATAAGACAAAGGCACCACAAAAACACTAAATTTTATAGAATTTGTTTTGATCTACCTGGAATCCTGTAAAGATGTCTGTTTGTTTTCTACATTTTTAAAATTTTTTATTTGAGTATAGTTGAAACATAATGTTACATTAGTTTCAGGCATACATAGCTATTTGACAATGACAAGTATATATATTATGCTATGTTTACCTGAAGTGTAGCTATAATCTGTCACCATATAATGTTTTTACAAGATCATTGACTGATTATATTCCTTATATTGTGCCTTTTATTTCCAACTTATTCATTCCATAACTGGAAGACTGTATCTCTCACTCCCCATCACCCATTTTGCCCAAACTCCCATTCTCTCCCCTCTGGCAACCATCAGTTTGTTCTCTGTATTTATGGATCTGATTCTGCTTTTTGTGTATTCATTTGTTTTTGCTTTTTTAGTTTCTAAATATGAGTGAAACCATACAGTATTTGTCCTTCTTGGTCTGAATTATTTCACTTAGCATAATATCCTCTAGGTCTTTCCATGTCTCAACTGGCGTGATCTCATATTTTTATGGTTGTATAATATTATATTGCATATATATACCACATCTTCTTTATCCATTCATCTATCAATGGATATTTAGTTTGCTTTCATATGTTGGCGATTGTAAATAATGCTGCAATAAATGTAGGGCTGTACATATTTTTTCAAATTAGTGTTTTTGTGTTCTTTGGGTAAATACCCAACAGTGGAATTATTGGATCACATGGTACTTCTATTTTTTTAAGTTTATTTATTTTGAGAGACAGAGAGAAAGAAAGTGGGTGCGCGAGAGAGAAAGAGTGGGGGAGGGGCAGAGAGAGAGAAAGACAGTGAGAGACAGAGAGAATCCCAAGCAGGCTATGTGTTATTGGCACAGAGCCCAATGTGGGACTTGATCCCATGAACCATGAGATCATGACCTGTCCCTAAATCAAGAGTCAGACACTTAACCAACTGAGCCACCGAGATGCCCTAGTATTTCTATTTTTAAGCTTTTGAAAAACCTCCATACTATTTTCCACAGTGACTATACCAATTTACATTCTTGCCAATAGTGTGTGGGTGTTCCTTTTCTTCCACATTCTTATCAACAAGTGTTATTTCTTGTCTTTTTGATTTTAGTCATTCTAACAGATATAAGGTGACATCTCCTTGTAGTTTTGATTCACATTTCCCTGATGATTAGTGATTTTAAGCATCTTTTCACATGCATGTTGGCCATCTGTATATCTTCTTTGGAAAAATATCTACTCAGGTCCTCTGCCCATCTTTTAATCAGATTTTTTTGGCTGTTGAGTTGTATGTATAAGTTCTTTATGTATTTTGGATATTAACCTGTTACCATTTGCAAATATCTTCTCCCATTGAGTAGACTGCCTTTTTGTTTTGTTAATTGTTTCCTTTGCTGTGCAAAAGCTTTTTATTTTGGAGTAGGCCCAACAGTTTATTTTTGCTTTTGTTTGCCTCCCGTTAGGAGATGGCAGACTGTTATTAAAAAACCCTCCAAGTGATTCTGATGCATACTAAAGTTTGAGAGCTACAGTTCTAGATTAAAAGATAAAGAGATCTAAGAAGTAAATGCACTGTGTGATACTTGATTAGATTAAATATGGAGTTGGGTGGGTTGGGAAAGAGCCAAAAGGGATATTATGGGGTCCAATTGGGGAAATTTGAATATGAATTGTACAGTAGGTTAGAGCTTTTGAGAATTTAATGTGCACACAAATCACCTGGGGGTCTTGTTAAAATCCAAATTCTGATTCTGAATATGGTGGGGGTGGTGGTGGTGCTGAGATTCAGTATTACCAATAAACTCAGGTGATGCTGATGCTGCTGGCACATTTTGAGAACTACTCTAGGATAATTCCTCAATCATTTGTTTTTCAGTACAGTGACAGATTTTGAAAATCCTAAGCTATATGTTTTGCAAAATATCTCACATTTGGATGTGCCCGATTATTTCATCATCATTAGACTACATCATTTTGGCAGGAATACAATATAGGGGATTGATCCTATGCTCTTCTCAGTATAGTACATCAGGACACACATGATTTTATTACTCCTTAATGCACTTGCAATTTCAACTTTCTTCCTCCACACATCCTGTGGCCTCTGGAGCGGGGGTGGTGTCAAAATCAGGCTCAGGAGACTTTCACCTGCACTCACATTCTTCCTGGTACTGTTGACAGGAACAACAGTGAAGACATAACTGGAAAGTTGAATGTCCCTGGGACAATTCTCCTTGATCTATCTGTTTCCCTAAGTCAAACCTTAATGATACAAAACTGTATAGCTGTATTTGTGAAAGTCCTGTACCAAAGATGAGTCACTGGTTTGCCTCAGAAATGAAAGGGAGACTGAATCAGACAAGCCCTGTTGCCAAAAATACCCTATGGAGGATGTTGTACCAAAAAACAGAAAGCAAGCAGAAGCCAACAGAGAAACACTGAAGGTGTTAGGACAGACCTACAGATATAGGTAACAAGGTTTGAACCTTTTCTGGAAACTGGTAACCAGTCCAGAGAGCATTTTTTCTTTTGAAAGAGAGGGGGAGGGGCAAAGGGACAGGGAGAGAGAGAATCTTAACCAGGTGCTGGGCTCTACGCTCAGCACAGAGCCCAACATCGGCGTGACCTCACAACCATAAAATCATGACTTGAGCTGAAATCAAGGGTTGGACATTTAACCAAATGAACCACTCAGGTGCCCCACAAGCATTTTTACATTACTTTTTTTTTTTTTTAATTTTTAAAGGTTTATTTTTGAGAGACAGAGAGACAGAGCATGAGCAGGGGAGGGGCACAGAGAGAGAGGAAAACACAGAATCTGAAGCAGGCTCCAGGCTCCGAGCTGTCAACATAGAGCCTGAAGTGGGGCTTGAACTCCTGTACAGGGAAATCATGACCTGAGCTGAAGTTGGTTGCTTAACCAACTGAGCCACCCATGCATCCCTTTACATTACTTTCAAAGAGAACCTAAAAATAGAATAAGAGACACATATTTCACTGAGAAAATGCACTGATTAAAGACAAAAATTAAGAATACATAATTTTTGTGCTGAATAGGCATTAGTTAAAAAAGATTAATAACGGAGTGCCTGGATGGCTCAGTTGATTAAGTGTCCAGCTTCATCTCATGTCATGATCTCCTGATTTGCGAGTACAAGCTCTGAGACAGGCTCTGTGCTGATAGCATGGAGCCTGGAGCCTGCCTCAGATTCTGTGTCTCCTTCCCTCTGCTTGTCCCCTGCTCATACTCTGTCTCTCAAGTAAAAATAAACATTAAAAAAATTATTTTGTTAATTAAAAAAATTTGTAATGTTTTATTTATTTTGAGAGAGAGAGAGAGACAGAACATGCCAATGGCGGAAGGGCAGAGAGAGAGGAAGACACAGAATCTGAAGCAGGCTCCAGGCTCTGAGCAGTCAATGTAGAGCCAAACATGGGGCTTCAACTCAGGAACCATGAGATTATGACCTTAGCTGAAGTCAGATACTTAACCGACCGAGCCACCCAGGCCCCCAATATTAAAAAAGTTTAGAGAAACAGATTAATAAAAACCACTTTAATACTTGATACTTTAAAGGCAAACAAAGAATTAGAGGAAGAATAGTACGTGAAAATAGTCAAGATAGTTATAAAATTCCTACTTAGGGGGAATTTCAGCACTCAAGTTCTTTCTTTGGGAGATAATTAGTGTTGACAAAGGCAATATAAGAACAGTAAAATAAATCTGCCTGCTTAAGCTGGCCAGTCTGCCAGATAAGCTGTGATTTCCACCAAAAATAGGGATGTGGGCCCAGTGTATGTCCTTGTTCTCTGTACCGGGAGGCAGCTGGTCTCAAAATGTCTGTCAAATCCTGATGGATGGGCGAGTCACTTTTCCTCAAAGCTGTGAATTCCACTTCCACAGTCTGAGCCTCTAAATATGGTGAAGTTTCCAGACACAGGCATAGCTGAAACACGTATTCATTTCACCCCAGAAACTGAAAGCATGATGAAAGGAGAGTTTTTACCCATGACCTCCAACCTTATCTTTCAGGTCTGATGTGTTGTTATTAATTAAGGGCAATAACAGGCAAAAAGGTTTAAGTCAAGGGGAAGGGCTGTAGTGACCTCCACTAAATTTAAGGAACTTCTATAAAAGTTGCCAGAGAACAAGAAGCAGCTGACCTCTCTCCCCTCTCCTGCTCCATCTCTCCCCCAACCCTCTGGCACTCTGTACCTTGGTTGCTCTGAACCACTTGGGTCCCTCAAGCTTGCCAAACACTCTTGCCTCGAGGCCTTCTTCACTGCCTTTCCCACTTTTAATTAGTTGACTTCAGATTCACAATCTCTTCTCTGGAAAGTCTCCTTGATGCTAGCCCTCTCCAGTGCTGCCCCCAAAGAACTCTGTGCTTATGGCCATAGATGTACTTGTCTCTGCCACTAGACTATAAGCTAGTCTTCAAGGAAGAAACCCTATTTTGTTCCATTTCTTTAAAAAAAATTTTTAAATATTTTTATTTATTTCTGAGAGAGAGAAACAGCGTGAGCAGGGGAGGGTCAGAGAGAGAGGGAGACACAGAATCTGAAACAGGCTCCAGGCTCTGAAGTGGCTGTCAGCACAGAGCCTGACGTGGGGCTCGAATCCATGAACCATGAGATCATGACCTGAGCTGAAGTCGGATGCTCAACCGACTGAGTCACCCAGGTACCCCTATTTTGTTCCATTTTGAAATTTAGTATCGAGTCCAGTGCCTGGAACATATTAGTCATGATGGAAATGCATTTCTTATATGCCAGGAATTACACTAAGTACTTTAGACTGATTAATTAATTTAATGTGCACAATATTATGAGGTAAGTACTGTTATTATATTTAGTTTACAGAAAAAGGAGGCACAAATATTTAAGTGATTTGTCCATAGTCTCATAGTTGGTAAACAGTAGAGCTATGATTTGAACCCAGCCAATTTGATTCTATGGAACATGCTTTTAAACTCTATATTGCTCTTTAACAAATACTAGATGGAAGGATGGTTAAATAGAGAAAATGGATTGATGGATGGATAGGTAGGTGGGTGGAGTGTGCAGGTCTCTAATGAGTTAAGAAGGCTAGGGCCTGAGAGATATGTTCCTACTATAGGCCTCTTCTAAGGAATAGTCAATTAAGTAAAAGTATTTAGGCATAAACTTTCACACTAAAGCAAAAATCTGTATGTTGGTGAACACACAAACACACAAGAGTAGACACTGAGGAACCCATGGAATAGCATGGCTTTTTAAATCAGAGGACTAGATTTGAATCATGGCCTTATCAATTTCGGGCCAGTTACTTTATTAACACCTCACCAGTGGAGGATATATAAATATCCAACAGAGTGCTTGGAACTTAAGAACCTTCTGATTAATTTTAGTTCTGCTCTTGTTCAAGGAAATGACATCACCTGGATTTACCATAAGCGAGAAAATGCTAAGAAAGGGACTGGAGTGGCTGGCTCACTGAAAGACAGGAAGGCAAGACTTGTCTGGATACCCTTCCTGGAACTGGGCTTTGGGCTTTGAAAAGAGAGGTGAACTCACAACTTAGCTCTGCAAATTCTGCCAATTCTAGAATTATTAAACTACTTTTACTGCAGCTTAAAAAATTTTGCCTGTGTATACAAATGTGATATCCTTGAGGAAAGAATGTTTGATATATATTTTTAATACTTTTTTGCATATAATAAAATTAAAGCTCATTACAAAAAAATTAAAGAACTACAGAGAAGCATAAAAAAGAAATAAAAATCAGTCCATGCTAATCATCTTGGAGGATCTTTCTTAATTTCTTAGTATGTATATAAGTATGTATACTTTTTTAAAAACAGAAATAGGATAAGCTTGTTTATAGTATCTGTTATTTTCACTTGCTGATATATTGTGGATACATTTCCTACCATAGGAATACATAATCAACAGCACAGCAACTCACTGAAAGGATATACCATAAATTATTTAATAATACGTAAATGAGACTTATATGAAACCACTATTATAAAAAATACTCCAATGAAATTCTGTATACACACCTTTGAGCTCCTTTTGTATTACTTCCTTTGTTTACATTTCCAAAATGGTAATTACCAGGTTAAAGATAAACATTTTAATTTTGATACATATTGACAAACTTCTCTAGAAAGGTGGTATTTCAAATTAAAGACAATAACAAGGGATGAAGAAGGGCATTATATAATAATTACAGGGTCTATCTATCAGGAAGAACTAACAATTATAAATATCTAAGAACCAAATACGGGAGCACCTAAATACGTAAAACAATCACAAACAGAAACAATCTTATAGATAAGAATGTATTAATAGCAGGGGACTTTAATACTCTGCTTAAGCAACGGATAGATCAACCAGACAAAAAATCACTAAAGAAACAATGTACTTGAATGACACATTGGACCAGATGGATCTGACAGATATATTTAGAACTCTACATCCTGAGGCCAGGGAATTCCCTTTCTTCTCAAGTGCACATGGCACATTCTCCAAGATAGATCACATACTGGGACATAAAGCAGCTCTCAATAAATATAAAAGAATTGAGATCATACATTGCACACTGTCAGATCATAATGCTTTGAAACTTGAAATCAATCACAGGAAGAAGTCTGGAAAACCTCCAAAAACATGGAGGTTAAAGAACATCCTACTAAAGAATGAATGGGCCAATCAGGCAATTAGAGAAGAAATTTAAAACTATATGGAAATAAATGAAAATGAAAATACAATAATCCAAAGTCTATGGGATGCGGCAAAGGCAATTCTAACAGGAAAGTACATTGCACTCCAGGACTATTTCAAGAAATTAGAAAAAGCACAAGTGCAAAATCTAACAGCTCACCTAAAGGAACTAGAGGGAGAGCAACAAGAGCACCCCAAACCCAGTAGAAGAAGAGAAACAGTAAAAATCAGAGGAGAAATAAACAACATAGAGACTAAAGAAACAATTGAACAGATCGATGAAACTAAGAGTTGGTTTTTTAAATAATAAACAAAATTGACAAACCTCTAGCCAGGCTTCCCAAAAAGAAAAGAGAGAGCACCCAATAGACAAAATCATGAATGAAAATTGACTGATTACAACCAACCCCTCAGAAATACGAGCAATTATCCGGGAATACTATAAAAAAATATATGCCAACAAATTGGACAACTTAGCAGAAATGGACAAATTCCAACACACACTCACAGTGACCAAATTCACATGGGAAGAGATAGAAAATCTGAACAGATCCATAACTAGCAAAGAAATTGAATCAGTTATCAAAAATCTCCCAACAAATAAGAGCTGTGGGCCAGATGGCTTCCCTGGGGAATTCTACCAGACATATAAAACAGAATTAATACCAATTCTTCTCAAGCTATTCCAAAAAATAGAAATTGAAGGAAAACTTCCAGACTCATTTTATGAAGCCAGCATCACTCTGATTCCCAAGCCAGACAGAGATCCAGCAAAAAAAGAGAACTACAGGCCAATATCCTTGATGAATACGCATGCAAAAATCCTCAACAAGGTACTTGCAAATCAAATTCAACAGCACATAAAAAGAATTATCCACTAAGATCAAGTGGGATGCATTCCTGGGTTACAGGGCTGGCTCAATATTCACAAATCAATCAATGTGATACATCACATCAACAAAAGAAAAAATAAAAACCATATGATCCTGTCGATAGATGCAGAAAAAGCATTTGACAAAATACAGCAACCTTCTTAATAAAGACTCTAGAGAAAGTCAGGATAGAAGGAACTTACTTAAACATCATAAAAGCCATCTATGAGAAGACCTCAGCTAACATCATCCTCAAAGGGGAAAAACTGAGAGCTTTCCCCCTGAGATCAGGAACATGACAGGGATGTCCACTCCCACCACTGTGGTTTAACAGTGCTGGAAGTCCTACCATTAGCCATCAGACAACAAAAGGAAATCAAAGGCATCAGAATTGGCAAAGAAGAAGTCAAACTTTTACTCTTCGCAGAAGACATGATTCTCTACATAGAAAACCCTACAGACTCCACCAGAAGACTACTAGAACTGATCCAAGAATACAGCCAAGTTGCAGGGTACAAAATCAACGTACAGAAATTGGTTGCATTTTTATATACCAACAATGAAGCAACAGAAAGAGAAATCAAGAAACAGGTCTCATTCACAATTGCACAAAAAACCATAAAGTACCTAGGAATAAACCTCACCAAGGATATAAAAGAACTATATGATGAAAACTATAGAAAACTTATGAAGGAAATTGAAGAAGATACAAAGAAATGGAAAAACATTCCATGCTCATGATTAGGAAGAATATAGTTAAAAATGTCATTACTACCCAAAGTAATCTACACATTCAATGCAATCCTAATCAAAATTGCACCAGCATACTTCTCGAAACTGGAACAAACTATCCTAAAATTTGTATGGAACTATAAAAGACCAAAGAAATACTGAAGAAGAAAACCAAAATGGGAGGTATCACCATTTCAGACTTTAGCCTCTACTACAAAGCTGTCATCATCAAGACAGTATGGTATTGGCACAAAAACAGATGCATAGACCAATGGAATAGAGTTGAGAACTCAGAATTGGACTCAAAAGTATACAGCCAACTAACCTTTGACAAAGCAGGAAAGAGTATCCAATGGAAAAAAAGAGAGCCACTTTAACAGATGGTGCTGGGAGAAGTGGACAGCAACATGCAGAAGAATGAAACTAGATCATTTTCTCACACCATACACAAAAATAAACTCAAAATGGATAAAGGATCTTAATGTGAGACAGGAAATCATCAAAACCCTAAAGGAGAGAGCAGGAAACAACCTCCTTGATCTCCACCATGGCAATTTCTTACTTGACACATCCCCAAGGCAAGGGAATCAAGAGCAAAAATGAACTATTGGGACCTCATCAAGATTAAAAGCTTCTGCACAGCAAAGGAAACAATCCGTAAAACTAATAGGCAACCATGGGAAAAGATAGTTGCTAATGACATATCAGATAAAGCGTAAATATCGGAAATCTATAAGGAACTCACCAAACTCCACACTCGAAAAACAAACAATCCAGTGAAGAAATGGGCAGAAGATATGAACAGACACTTCTCCAAAGAGGACATCCAGATGGCCAACAGACACATGAAACAATGCTCAGCACTCCTCCTCATCAGGGAAATACAAATCAAAACCACACTGAGATACCACCTCACGCCAGTCAGAGTGGCTAAAACGAGCAAATCAGAGAACTCTAGAGGCTGGTGAGGATGTGGAGAAATGGGCACCCTCCTACACTGTTGGTGGGAATGTAAACGGATACAGCCCCTCTGGAAAACAGTGCGGAGGTTCCTCAGGAAGATAACAATAGAATTCCCCTATGACCCAGCAACAGCACTGCTAGGAATTTACGCAAGGGAAACAGGAGTTCTGATGCATAGGAGCACATGTACGCCAATGTTCATAGCAGCACTCTCAACAATAACCAAAACAGGAAAGAGCCTAATGTCCATCAACGGATGAATGGATCAAGAAGATGTGGTTTATCTATATGATGGAATACTACATGGTAATGAGAAAGAATGAAATCTGGCTATATGTAGCAACATGGATGGAACTTGAGGGTGTTATGCTGAGAGAAATAAGTCAGGCAGAGAGGGACAGATACCATATGTTTGCATGTATAGGAGGATTGGGAGGAACTTAACGGAGGACCGTGAGGGAGAAGAAGGGGGGAAATAGTGGGTAGAGGGAGAGAGGCAAACCATGAGAGACTCTTGAATGCTGAGAACAAACTGAGGACTGATGGGTGTGGGGGGCAGAGGGGGAGATGGGCATGGAGGAGGGCACTTGTGAGGATGAGCACTGGGTGTTATATGGAAACCAATTTGACAGTAAACTATTTGTAAAAAAAAAAAAAAGAAAGAAAAGAAAGAAAAGTGGTATTTCATCAACAATATAGGAAATATACCCACACTTTCTCTAACACTGGATATAACCATTGTTTTTAGGCTTTGTCAAACAGATCAAAAAAATTTAAAAAATGACTTCTCATTTTAACTTATTTTTTCTGAGGTAATTTTCAAATTTTATTTAATGTTAATATAATGCACCTAAAAATCAACAGATAAAAATTGTTATATATTTGATGTCTTACAATTTGGGGACATAAATATTTACAATTGTTATGTCTCCTTGGATAGTCCCCTTTATTATGATACAATGTCATTTTTCATCACTTGTTACAGTCTTGGTCTGATATTGCTACTTTGGCTTCCTCTTGACATTCATTTGCATGATATGTGCTTCTCCATCCCCTTATTTTCAATCTGCAGGTGTCTTTAGGTCTAAAATGAGTCTCTTGTAGGTAGCCTATAGATGGGTCTTTTTTTTTTTTTTTTTTTTTAATCCATCTGATACTCTATGCCTTTTGACTGGAGCATTTAGTCCATTTACATTCAAAGTAATTATTGATAGATACATATTTAGTGACATCTTATTACTAGTTTTGTCATTGTTTCTGGAGATTTTTTTCTGTTTCTTTTAAGTCTTTGTCACTTTTGGCCTTTCCTTTCCACTCAAAGAGTCACTTTTAATATATATTGCAGGGCTGGCTAAGTGGTCACAAATTCCTTTAGTTCTTATTTGGGAAATTATTTACCTCGCCTTCTATTCTCAATGAGAGCCTTGCTGGATAGAGTATTCTTGGCTGCAGATATTTTCCATTTAGCACATTGAATTCAAGCCCTTCTTGGCTTGCCATGTTTCTCTGGAGAGATCTGCTGCTAGCGCTATTGGTCTGCCCTTGTAAGTTAGGGACATTTTTTGTCTAGCTGCTTTTACGATTTTTTTTTCTTTATCACTATATTTTGTAAATTTAACTACAACATGTCTTGGTGTTGATCTGCTTTTGTTGATTTTGATGAGAGTTCTCTACGCCTCCTGGATTTGGATGTCTGTTTCCTTCTCCAGATTAGGGGAATTTTCAGCTATAATTTCCTCAAATAAATCTTCCACCCCCCTTTTCTCTCTCTTCTTCTGGGACATGAAAAGATGCTCAACATCACTCATCATGAAGGAAATACAAATAAAAACTACAATGAGATATTACCTTAAACCTGTAAGAATGGTTAAAAATAATAACACTAAAAGAGGTGTTGGCGAGGATGTGGAGAAAGGGGAACCCTCTTATACTGTTGGTGGGAATGCAAACTGGTGCAGACTCTCTGGAAAACAGTATGGAGTTTCCTCCAAAAGTTAAAAATAGAACTATCCTATGATTTGGCAATTGCACTAGTAAGTGTTTACCCAAAGGATACAAAAATACTGATTCAAAGGGATATGTGCACCCCAGTATTTATAGCAGCATTATCAACAAAGCTAGATTATGCAAAAAGCCCAAATGTCCATTGACTGATGAGTGGATAAAGAAGATGTGACACACACACACACACACACACACACACAGACACACACACTGGAATATTACTCAGTCATTAAAAAGAATGAAATCTTGCCATTTTCAATGATGTGGATGGAGCTAGCAAGTATTATGCTAAGTGAAATAAGTCAGTCCGGGAAAGATAAATACCATATGACTTCACTCATATAGATTTGAGAAACAAATAAGAAACAAAGCAGATGAACAAAGGGGGGAAAGAGGTAAACCAGAAAACAGACTCTTAACTATAAAGAACAAACTGAGGGTTACTGGAGGGGAGGCAGCAGGGGAGATGGGTTAAATAGATGATGGGGATTAAGGAGTGCACTTTTTGTGAAGAGCACTGTGTGTTGTATGAAAGTGGTGAATCACTAAATTCTATACCTGAAACTAATATGTATACTAATGAACCAGAATTTAAATAAAATATTGAAAAAGAGCTAAAAAGTCAACATATATTGTACAACTTTTTAGATATCATTTACTTATATATTGCACCTTGGTTAGACATCAGAGCCACCCGACGACACTAAGGGTAGGCTGAGGGGATTAAAAATGTAGACTCATTCTCTCTAAGTAGTCTTTGTCCATTTATTTCTCACATTCTCACTACACACATTCAGGCATATAGAACTTGTCCCAAGACCCTTTCTGGGTCAAGTCACAGGGGCTCAGGACTTTTCATATCCCCAGCACGTTGGCAGTTGGTATATGCTCAAAGGCCCAGGGGTTTTAGTTGTTCTGTTTTTATTCCTCTTGATTTTTCCACATCTTCCCTAGAGTTGAACACTTAATGGCCTTTGGTGAGAAGGGCAACTTATGGGCAACCTGGTCAAGTAAACCTTGTACCTCTTTGAATTTACAATGCCCACCCATCTCTATTATGAAATGGCCAGCCTCAGGGGAGTCACATAATCATCAATGGCACCTTTGGGCCATACCCCATGTGTCTCATACCCTTATAGGTGATGGGCTCGAAAGAGGCTAGTACTCTCCATAAGGCAAATATGTTTTTGGGGTCCATGGAGCGGTACATTGTCAAGTGCATTATTTCTTCTTCTTTTTTTTTTTTTTTAAATATTTTTATTTCTTTCTGGGAGAGAGAGAGAGAGACAGCGTGAGCAGGGGAGGGTCAGAGAGAGAGGGAGACACAGACTCTGAAATAGGCTCCAGGCTCTGAGCTGGCAGTCAGCACAGAGCCCGACGCGGGGCTCGAACCCACGAACCGCGAGATCATGACCTAAGCAAAAGTCAGACACTTAACTGACTAAGCCACCCAGGCACCCCATCAAGTGCATTATTTCATAATGGCCCCAATGGAGTGACCACCACCCAGTGCCAAGATTGCAAAACTGCTTTCTGTGAGCTCAGTAGGTTCAGTAGAAGGACCTCATATGTCACTTTTAAGTTCTCCTCTCAGTTTTGGCACACACAGATGGTGCCCTTTCAACAAATTTAAGCTTGGGCTTTTCAAGAATGGAAACATCCTCAAGAGTTGGCACCAGAAGCAGTATCTGTAGTCCAGCACTGGCAAGTGGGGCTACCCAAGAATGTGACAGCGGCACTCACAGGAGTGGCCTCCTCGCTCAAGCCAGCAGCTGTTATATGGCCACCTGCATCAAGCAGCACCAGGCTACCCATAGTGACTCTTAACTTACGTATTTTTGTTAGTGAATCACACACATTTAAGGTGTTTATTGACCATTTGGAATTCTCTTCTCTGAATTTCTAGTTCATGTCCTTATCATATTTTCCTATCAGTTTGTAAAAACATGTATTCATCTTTGCATATCTCATGCCTAGTATAGAAACTGGCACACAGTAGTTATTCAACAAATATATATTGAATATCTAATTCAATATCTAATATTTAATATTCCCATTTGGCTGCAAAAATACATTTATCCACAGAGGACACAGGCCAGTGATTTTTTTTTTTTTACAAATAGTTTATTGTCAAATTGGTTTCCACATAACACCCAGTGCTCATCCCCACAAGTACCCTCCTCCATGCCCATCTCCCCCCTCCCCCCCACATCCATTAGTCCTCAGTTTGTTCTCAGCATTCAAGAGTCTCTCATGGTTTGCCTCTCTCCCTCTCCCCCACCATTTCCTCCCTTCTTCTCCCCCATGGTCCTCAGTTAAGTTCCTCCTAATCCTCCTATACGTGCAAACATATGATATTTGTCCTTCTCTGCCTGACTTATTTCGCTCAGCATAACACCCTCAAGGTCCATCCATGTTGCTACACATGGCCAGATTTCATTGTTTCTCATTGCCATGCAGTATTCCATGGTACAGATAAACCACATCTTCTTGATCCATTCATCTGTTGATGGACACTTAGGCTCTTTCCAGGTTTTAGCTATTGTGGAGAGTGCTGCTATGAATATTGGGGTACATGTGTTCCTATGCATCAGCATTTCTGTATCCCTTGGGTAAATTCTTAGCAGTGCTATTGCTAGGTCATAGGGGAGTTCTATTGTTAGTTTCCTTAGGAACCTCCACACTGTTTTCCAGAGGGGCTGCACCAGTTTGCATTCCCACCAACAGTGTAGGAGGGTGGACAGGCCAGTGATTCTAAGTTTGAATCCTGATTGCCAAGATTTTACATCTAACTTTGAGAAAATAAAATTCTTGGAATCTGAAAATGCAGACCATAGTCAGACCCCCAGGGGCCCTGATACCATGTATCCTGAAGTCTAATACTTGAGACTGAATACCTCCTACATAAACAAATTTCTAAAGAATAGACCAAGGCGGCATCTGGGTGGCTCAGTCAGTTGAGCATCTGACTTGGGCTCAGGTCATGATCTCATGGTTCGTGGGTTCGAGCCTTGCGTTGGGCTCTGCGCTGACGGCTAGCTCAGAGCCTGGAGCCTGCTTCGGATTTGGAGTCTCCCTCTCTCTCTCTGACCCTCCCCTGTTCACGCTCTCTCTCTCTCTCTCTCAGAAATTTAAAAAAAAAAAAAAGAATAGACCAGGAAGAAGAGCTGGAGCCATTCACCTGGTATCACGCAGAGGTACCAGATGGTTGGTCTGTAGCCAAACCTTCCTCTTTCTTTCTCTGCCATAAGCCCACAAGCCATCATTCCTAAAGCAGTCATCATACCTTAACAAGTCTTGGAGTAACCAAGAATTCCTTGGGTGCCTGGGTGGCTCAGTTGGTTAAGTATCCAACTCTTCGTTTTGACCTAGGTTATGATCAGGTGGTTTGTGCGATTGAGTCCCATGTCAAGTTCTAAGACGACAGGGCAGAGCCTGCTTGGGATTTTCTCTCTCCTTTTCTCTCTGCCCCTCCCCTGCTCATGCTGTCTCTGACCTGAGCCAAAATCAAGTCAGACACTTAACCAACTGAGCCACACAGGCGTTTTTGAATAATAGAACCCAATCTTATAACATTGTACCTTTAGGAAAGAGAGTGCCATGTGTCTGTTGCACAGGATATCATTGGGAATCATTTGAACCATCATTCAAGAGATAGCAGGCCCTCTAAGAAAAAATCCTGTGGCATTTTTTGCTCTGCTTTGATATACTGTTAAGTTTTCACAAGAATTATCACATTCATTTTCTCAAATTAACTTGTAAGAAAGAGAAAAGAAAAAAAAAACCCTATATATAGTTTTTTAGCTCTATGGGGCCATTACTCAGAAGACACACCAAGTACTTAATAACAGCTTTTTGGGACACACACACACACACACACACACACACTACCATGTTAAATGTACACATTTAAAAACGTTTCCAGATTTCAGAAACTCAAATAAATACATTTTTTGTTTGTTTGCTTGTTCTTTTAGCATCAAGGAATCATGATGACACTAGCCCCCTTTTACATAGGAAGAATAGAAGTGGAGTTCCTTACTTGAAGAGTCAAAAGATTGTGAGTGAACATTTCCTTGGTTCAGTGCTTATTATACGACAGGTTTGCTGGAGCAAAGGGAGTAAGAAAAGAGTCTTAAGTTTGAGGTTAAGTCAGCCAGAGGGGAGAAGGGCCTGGCAGGAAAGGAAGGGAAGCTGAGAATTTAATTTGGGCCTCAAGCTAGCCAGGATCTTCCCAGGCTATGATTTTGCTTTTAGCCACCTGGTTTCTGACCATGGATTATGGATTCTATTCCAAACAGTCCAAGCTGTAAGCACAATCTGTCTTGGCTCTTCATTCTCTTTTATCATGCTGCTCCCCTTCCCATCACTCTGCCCCACCTTCAGATACCAGTCATTTCCTCTATTCCTACCAGATATACCCACCAGAATGTTTGTATTCTAAGAGACTGAAAACACTCTTGGTTCAAAGAAATTAACTGTTCAGTAGTACAACTGAGAGGCTAAGATAAATGGTGGGAAAGATATTTTTGGATAGGTGCTCAAACTTATATGTCTATATGTGCTCTTAGAGCTGTAACTAGACATGGACAATTTGTGACCTTGGTGCTTTCCTTAACAAGTGTGGCAGTTTGTCCTTGGGTAGTGATTGGATGGCTTGTTTAATGGCACTGTGGCAGGAGGCAAGGCTGAAATGCTGTGTTAACTTTGCTTCTCTCACAAGGTTTGTAATGCTCATTTTAGCTTTGAAATCTTGCAGCCATTAGCCTCTCTCCTTAAATAGCCAAGCCAAGCCAGGTGATCCAGAACACAGTGGCTTAAGACATCAGGCTGGCTTCAGAGAGCTCTGCCTTTTCCTCTTGGGTGGGGGAGGGGGTGAGGCTCATGTTGCAGTCTGAGCATCAGCCAGCACACAAGCATGTGTGACATATCCAGGGATATGCCCCTGCGATAAGGAAGAACTCAAAAGAAACGTGATTTTCTCTGTTGTAAATTCTGCCCTGATATATGGCCAAACTTCCTCTCCTCTCACCCCAGTGTTTCAAGAGAATAGAGACTCTGTCTGATAAAGTTCTTTCTTTGCCCACATGAAAGGGCTATGGAGCAATTGCAAGCTTGCTAAAGAGCTGTTGTCTATGGAGACAACCACAGCTTCGGTTTTTGGGCCACCAGCCCCTATGGCTGTCTTTCTTCCTACCATCTGTTTGAGCAGGAGTAGTCGTTTGTGCCAACTCCAGAACTTGAAGCATGTCATTTCTGAAACCACAACAAGTCTCTTAAGCTTCCTGAACAAAGTACTCAGAGTGGAAAGCCCTGAAGTTCTTTTGGGCCTCCTAAAACCACAAAGCTGATTACTGAACAAAGCCCAGAGCATCTGAGCACATGGGTGCCTTTCTTGGAGCTCATCTCAGAACATGAAAAACAGTTATTGGGTAGCGACTAGGGAAAGGGTTGGGGGTGGGGGTGGGGGAGTCTGCCCTCTCTGCTCAGAGCAGTAACACCATCTCGACAGTCTGTATCAGTGATTGTTCACAACTTTGTCAAGCGTAAGGACCTGTTTGTAATAACAAATTTTAGCAATTTTACTGTTAGTAGAATCTGATTAAGAAAATATATAACCAAAAGCTAGTGTGAATTCAGTAGTTAGTTTGCAGAAATTTGTATTTCATCAAGGTATAGACATCATATTGTTTTGAAAAATATTGGTATACTTGCACAAAACATTATTTTTTCACTCCTGAAATTATGCATCTAGAATCTAGATTCATGGACACTCTGCAATAACTCAATGGTCCACTAGGGGTCCCACCCGAGATTAGGAGCCACTGACAAATGAGAACTATTCATCACCTCTGGCAGTAAACAAGATACAGTGACAGGTCCATAAACTCCCATGGATGAGAATCAACTATGCATTTGGATCATTCAATTTGGTGTTTATTTATGAGTGTAGAATTTCTAGGAAAAACTCCTTTTGCAATGTAATGCCAGGAACTATGTATGTGAAGACATTTAAAATTTTGCCTCAGCTTTACTAAGATATAATTGACATATAACATTGTGTGAGTTCACGGTACACAGCAGGTCGATTTGATACATATATATTGCAAAATGATTACCACGACAGCATTAGCCAATACCTCTCTCCAGTTACAGAATTTATGTATTTTTCTGAAAGACAGGTGTATTGTCTCCTTTCATGCAATACAAACTATATTATTCCCTGTATTTCTACTTTTTCCTTAGCTAGGAGGAACATCAGAACTGAATGGAATGTTCAGTTGTGACAATCACCTTGTGCCACAGTCCCTGCACTTTCTGTATTCTTCAGCATTGTTTCTAGTTTTCCTTCTTTCATTTTTCAAACATCTTCTAAATGTGATATTCATTATAGGCCTCCTCACCTCACTGAAATTAGGTAGACATAAATTATAAACAAGCACCAAGGCCCTTCTTTGACTATCAGCCTCCAAAGTAGTAAAAAGAGTAAAATGCTCTGCATAGGGGCTTCTTCTGGGCTACTGAGCTATTCTGCCATCAAGTGTACGTTTGAGGAATAGCGTAATCCAGTTTGCTAGGCCACATTTCTCCAAGATGATAGGGAGCACTGGGTAATGGTGGCTGAGAAGTGTGACTCAGTACTGTAACATCTACCTTGCACAGGGCTTCAAGGCAAAGCAAAGCAAAGCAAAACAAAACAAAACAAGTAAAATCTTGTTTATCTTAAGGAATTCAAGAGAGTTGACCAACACAGATGGTCAAAGCAGCTCCTACAAGGGGCAAGGGGCTCTCTCCCCAACATCCCCACTGGCAGGATATACTGACCATTCTTCCAGGAAACTTCTTTTCTATTTTATTTCTTAACTGATCTGTTTCCCCTGCCTGTTCCAGCCTCTCACCTGTTTCCTTTATTCCCAACCTGCCTCTTTATTTTTAATTTTTATTTGTTTTTAATGTTTATTTATTTTGAGAAAGAGCTAGTAGGAGAGAGGGACAGAGAGAGAGAGAGAGAGGAGAGAGAATACCAGGCAGGCTCCATGTTCAGCCTGCAGCCCAACACAGTATCATGACCGTGGAATCATGACTTCAGCTGAAATCAAGAGCTGAAATCAAGACTTTAGGCTTAACCAGCTGAGCCATTCAGGCACCCTGACCTGCCTCTTTCTGCCAATGACTAAGCCATCTCATCACCAGGGGGCAGTGCAGTTAAAGAAACTCGCTCAATGGGTTTGCTGCTCCTGACCAGAAAGTATTAGTGGTAAAATCATTCCATAAATTATGCTTCAGAAATTTGTCTTTCCCCAGGGCTTTCCCCCCTTTACACTTTTAAACTTAACTTCTGGTGATATGCACACTTGTAAATCTATATTCATATCAATGCTTTTATAAATAGGACTGTGTTAGATTCTGTCAAAGCCCTCTTTACTGTAAGATGCCATGCCACTTAACACATGGTGCTGTGATGTGTATATCAAAATAGAGACCCAGAGGTCGTATATTCCACTTCAGCCTCCTTTGGGTATGAAGCACAAAGTTGTAAAGATGAGGTGTTTCTTAGAACTAAACCACTTCAGATAGTGTCGTCAATACTACAAGGCAAGGGGGGCTCTGAACTTGAAAGGAAGCTACTGCCCTGTGGGTAAGAAGTACTTCCACTCTGCTTAGTAATTCCCCTCTTTATTATAAATAAAGGTCCTTGGGATTTTGGTCTGTGTGTTGTGAGTCTGTTTAGTGTGAGTCAGACCCCTTAAGCTGGCTCTCACAGGCTCCAGCCCTGCTCTCAGGGGCAGTGGCCTCATTCCATTATCCCTAAACAGCTGCTATTATAGTGCGGATATAAAGTTTGCTTTGCTTTCGCTTTAAGAGTCTGTCACTATACTCCCTCTCTCTCTGACCCTCCCCTGCTCACGCTGTCTCTCTTTCTCTCTCTCCTATAAATAAATAAAACATTAAAAAAAAGTTTGTCACTATAAATACAGGTACTTTCAAAGGAGGGTAAGTATTATACAAGCGGCCACAGCTCAGTTATTAATTCAAACTGTGACTACTATTTCGTCCTTAATGAGCACCAGAGAATTACTAGGCATTTTCCAGAAGAGAGAGATAAAAAATAGGTCTGTAATTTCTTCTTTACATCAGAAGAAAGCACCAGTCACCAATAAATTTGGCCTTTCTTCCTTAGAAAGAAACCTGAACTGACCAAGACACTTAGGATTTCACTAAGATAAATGGTTCCAGAAAAGTGTTGAGAAATATTTGAAAAAGGAAAAAAGAATGATTTGATAATTCCGGTATGGTGAGATTTTCCAGATATCTTGCATTGGTATATAAAGATTTGTTAAGATTGAAAGAACTAGACCTGTAATTATTTCACAATGTATACAAATATCCAATCATTATGCTGTACACCTGAATCTAATATAATGGTATTTGTCAATTATACCTCAGTTTTCATTTTATTTTTTAAATGTGTATTTATTTATTTTGAGAAAGACAGAGAGAGAGAGCACACATGCTGTCAGCACAGAGCCTGATGTGATGAGGGGCTTGAACTCACAAACTGTGAGATCATGACCTGAGCCAAAATCAAACATCAGATACTCAACTGACTGACCCACCCAGGCACCCCTATATATCATTTTTTAAGTTGAAATTCCTTTAAAAATACTGAAAAGAAAAAATAAAATTGCTGGTAATTTAGAGCAGATTGGAGGAAAGAAGCATCTGTTTTTCCCAGTTTCTGGAGGAGGAGAGGCACCTAGCTTAGATGGGTGCCTTATTGCAAGATACAGCACTACCTGCTGTCATAAAGATGAGAAGTTTTTTTTCTTCAGAGAAAGTCAATTAAGTAACACATGTGGTCACTCTAATTACCAGGTAAAGTTAGGATAAACTATGTGTGACAAATGGTACTATTATACTGTCTTACTTGAGGACTAGTTATTGTTTGTTTTGAAGACATGTATGTAACTGGGGGTGAGGTTTCTTTCTGTCTATGCAATCTTTCAGCAGACTGCCTGTGATATGCATTTAGGTTTAATGCTTATTCAATAATAAAATGGTTTTCCTTCCCTAAAAGAAAAGGAAAAATACAAAATGAAGGGAAATTTATAAAGGGAGTGTACTCAATATGGGCACTTCATTTATATAGCCACTCTGAGGTGGGTATCATCATCATCATCATCATCATCATCACTCTTGCATAAAAGAGAAAAATGAGTGAGGGAAGGTAAATAATTTTTTCTGAGTTTCCTTGTGAAAGACACTGAATTCTAATTCTAACAATAACTTCAACATGAACTAGTTATGATTCTAATCCAGCTCATGTTCTGAATTGCTACCATGCTTTGTGACTTGAGTTTGCATTCATAACCATCATACTGTCTTCTCTCCAGAAGAGTATGTAAATCTAGAACAAATTAAGTAAAGACAGGACAGAGGCTCAAGGGAGGTGGTCCTGGATCAGCTTCTCAGCATTCCTGACACACTGATAGATGAGTGTAATTTATTTTAGTTTCTCTGGTAATAAATCTCTGTTTATTCTAGTGCTATGTACTTGAGGGTCTTTTAGCACAGACACACCATTACTTCTCAAGTGAATCAGACTTCAGCATTGAGAAAACAATCCATTTTATGAACAAAACTTGGGAATAATGATATCTATAAATTGTTTGATAGCAAGTTCTCCTCTGGGAACTATGATACATAACACACACCTAAATCACTTCGGTCAAAATTATGTAAATAAAACTGCATACCTTATGGAAGAAGGCAAGCATACTATTTAGTGAGAGGGAAATCATCATCAAGCATCCCTATTTAGTGAAGGGGAAATATTTATTAAAGGAACTGATGTCAGAAACGGCTGTAGTGGTTCAGAATTGGTATCACAAATAACTGTAGGGGTGCCTGGGTGGCTTAGGTCGGTTTTGCCTCCAACTTTGGCTCAGGTCATGATCTTGTAGTTTGTGAGTTTGAGCCCTGTGTTGGGCTCTGTGCTGACAGTTCAGAGCCTGGAGTCTGCTTCGGATTCTGTGTCTCCCTCTCTCGCTGCCTCTCCCCTGCTAACATTCTGTCTGTCTCTCTCAAAAAATAAATTATTAAAAAAATTATAAAAAAGAAGAAATAACTGTAGATACAAACAATGAAGGGAATCTTAACAATTAATCTTGATAATGTATACAGGTTAAGGAAACCACAAAGGACAGGATAGGGCAGCTGTAGGTTATATTAATTAGATGATAATGGCCACACATTATTTCACAAGGATAAAATTTCAATTTAACTAGAATAGCATGAACCTAATGTCACATTAAGTGACTCAGAATTATCAACATGAATATGGACTACTAGGTCATGTGGAACTGTCCTGATGCATTTTGATACTCTTAAATTTTTGTGTCTGATTCGTAAACTCTTTTACTTTCTCTTATTGCTGACAGGTTGTAGTGATGTGCCCATCTTGAGTAGTTACCATCTGTGGTAGACGCATCTTGTGAAGGCTGCCTAGTTGCCTGTGGTCACCTTAACTCCTCCTTGATATACAGGAGCAGGTTCCTATAAGCAAAGTTTGCTCATAATACCTGGTGCCTGTTAAGAGGTGACTACATGAAGGGCAGCCTGCTGACTAGGCTAATCAGTGTTCTCTCCCAGGTAATGTGGAGTCTGGAACTAGAGTGGTGTTAAATTCTCTGTGAATTTGTAATTGTAGTATGTAAACTTGGGAGCTATGAGAAGCTGTTATCTAACCCATTATATGAGCTGTCCTCTAAGCCCTATGGTAAATAGATGCATAATCAGAAGGAGAAACAAGAGGCAATGAAAAAGTATGCAAGGACTCACAATGAACTTCTCATTACCAATTCCATTCCTTCTTGAGGTCCAGAACATTTCTGTCCTTAGGTTTTATAAGATACTACCATATTTTGAGAATAGTTGATGCTTCTCATCACCCATTCTTTATTTCCTCCTTCCTAACAAATTCCCAAATTTCCAGTCATATGTTTTGGATAGAACCAATCCTAACTAAACCTTGGTTTCAGAGTAAACGCAGACCTAAGTTGATTAGAGCACTCCATTTTCCTGTATAGAGTTATTGATGCAGAAGTGAGCACATGACCTTGTCAGTTCTGATTGAGCTATGAAGAGAATTTTCTGGGAGCTTCTGAGAAAAAGTTTCCTTTTTCATTCTTAGGAGTTAGCCAAGAAGATGCCAGTGAACATAAATGAGGGGATATTTAAGTGTCAGGTGCTTCTGATAAGACTCCTGACAACTGTAAGGGAAGTCATATTTAAGATGAAGTCAAAACCATGCAGGGAAAAAGAAAAGAAACTAGGTCCTTTAAAGTCTACTCGAGTTAGATTTTTGGTTGCTTGTAACTAATACATCCTAACTGATAAGCACTTAAAGTCACTTGTGACAAAAGAACAGTAACTTAATAGTATTTGACGAGTTAGAGAGAGCAACATATATCTATAGATATCCGCGAACAGCTATGATAATGCAGGACTTAATGTGAGTAGTGTATGATGGTCAGACTAATCAGGCACTGAGGAGAGACCCAAGGGACTCTCTTACTAAATCAAGTACTCACACTGTATGAATGTTTTAAAATATAATTTTTACTTGTTCTGAGGCCTTTTGAGGGTTATTTCTTGATTTTTCAATTTTCTCAAGAAGTTAGACCCCCAAATAAAGGAATTCAGGTAAGTCCCAGCATATTTTACTGACAGAGGAGACTAGAATGATGAGCTAATTCAACCTCTTTTCTTTTTATATGTAACTCATAAAAATTACTGCACACCTTCAAACGCAAGTGTAGTAGGCTATGGAATAGAATATTTTCTATTGCCTTGAAATTTCAGCTAAAATTCAAAGCTGAAGATAATGGGTAATTCTTCTACATTCTATAGTCACTGGATACACCCCAGCATGACTTGCTGAGAACTATCTGACCTAGTCCTGTGACCTTCACCCCCAACATGCTGTATAAAAACAAACTAACAATTCCTGGGAAGAGAAATATTCACATAAAGTTCATAGTAGAGAAGGCATTTTCCGTACCCTCCATGTGAGGAAAGATACATGTCCCCTAAGTTCATTTGGGAGCCCTCATGAGAAGGACTCCTGGAGACTGGGGTTATCTGCCAGAACAGGGGCTGACCTCGCATCTCTTGGTTCGTCACTTGCCGCATGCTTCCACCACCAGAGTATGCACAGATAAACTTTGGGGTCAAATTTATGTGTGCTGCCAGGGGCTTTGGGAATCATGTGAATAAGTAACCAGAGTAGCCCAAGAAGGCAGAGTAAGGGGAGAAGAAAGCAGTAGGACTGGGCAGAACAAAGACACCAAATGTTCCTCAGGCCAGTTCTGGGAGAACAGGTGGTAGAGTGGCCACATGAGAGCCATTCCTAAAGAGCTCCAACCCAAAGGCTATCCACTGGGGTGAGGGAATCCTGGCAGAGCAAGGCCATGTGGGGTTACCACTAGGGATAAAAGCTGATGGGATATCACAAGAGATCATCTGGAGAAGAAATCGCCTAGGTCAAGAACCAGGGCAAGTGGAGATCTCTTGGGAATTTACCAATGTGTGCCAAGAAAGTCAGCATTTGAATCCCCAGTGTGAGAGACTATAGTCAACAGCACCAACCATTTAAAGCATCACACTTGGCTTCTTGTCTCTATTTTGCCCCTCATTCTAAAGGAGCCAAGGGTAGCAAAATTGTGTGCTTGCACGTGGGAAGAAAGGATAGTAAAAGAGCAGAGTATCCCACTCCCTCTTTTCCAATGCTGGAGGGTGGCAGAAGTTTAATTGGATGAAAGATTAAAATTTTGATGTTAGATTAAGCTGTCCTTATTAGCTGAAAGTAGGAACTGATCTAATATCCCAGAATGACTAGAAAAGATTAGAATCTGTCTTACATATTATCCAGATTTTGGAGATACAGATCTGACACAGTATTTGGGAGGAGTGATGGGAGAAAAATAATGCTGTTTTGCCTGCTAAATAAATCTGTAACGGTAGTATTATAAATACAAACCAATATACAGCAACATTATATATTTTGAGACCAAAGAGAGTAGATCAACAATGATGAACATTGTTATTAAGATGGATATAAATCTCCTGTCTCAGAATAAAGACACTGAAAATTTAATTTAAAAAATCCACTACTATTGTATAATTAAGAATCCATTAGAAATCATTACCATTAGGGGCACCAGGGTGGCTCAGTCGGTTAAGCGTCCAACTTCGGCTCAGGTCATCATCTCTCAGTTCATGGATTCGAGCCCCACGTTGGGTTCTGTGCTGACAGCTAGCTCAGAGCCTGGAGCCTGCTTCAGATTCTGTGTTTCCCTCTCTCTCTGACCCTCCCCTGCTCACACTGTTTCTCTCTCTCTCGGAAATAAATAAAAACATTAAAAAAATAAATCACTACCATTAACTTCTTTAGAGAATTTTATTTTTTATTAAAAATTTTCATAAGTTTCTTTTTTATTTTAGAGACACAGAGAGTGCAAGTAGGGGAGAGAGGAAGAGGGAGAGAGAGAGAGAGAGAGACAGAGACAGAGAGAGACAGAGAGAGAGAGAGAGAGAGAGAGAGAATCCCAAGCAGGCTCTATGTTCAGTGAGGAGCTTGGTGTGGAGCTTGATCCCATGACCCAGGATCACGACCTGAGCCAAAATCAAGTTGGACAACCAACTAAGTCACCCAGGCACCCTAACTTCTTCAAAGATGTTTAAATTTCATTTTGCACACAGAGGTTTTTTTGCTGTCTCTTTGTTACTATCCATTTTATAATATTATTGTCAAAATTAAACATAAAATACAATTTATGAAGTTTTGTGGCTCAGATTAGCCTCACTCAAAAGGGAATTCAGAGATGTATCATTAAGTCTTTTAAAACAGAAAATTATAAGGCCTCAGAAAATTATAAGCTTTAGGTTTTTGCAACCCTAAATGATGCATACTCCATTATCATTAATAAATAGATTTGCTTTCCTCAAGTTTAAGGTACTTACAAAGAAATATAATCATTTATTCTTCAGTATTTAATACTGTTGATCCTCTTCCATCTTTCTTCTTCCCTGGTTTCATGATACACCTAGTCCTAATATTCCTCTTACTTTTCTGATTTTGTCTTTTTCTTTAGCACTTCTTTTCTTTTTTACATTAGTTAGATTTTGTTCTGTGTTTGCATTAGTCAGTTAGATTAGTTACATTTACATTAGTTAGATTATGTTTGCATTAGTTAGATTATGTTGGGTTGAAAGTAACAAAAACCCAGCTATAGTTGTTTGCACATACAAGAATTTATTTTCTCCAATAAGAGAACACCTAGTTACAGAACATCCAGACCTGGTATGTAACAGCCTTAGGAAGTTAATAGGAATTCAGATGTTTCTACATGGACTTTTCCAAGGCCATCGCATGACCAACATGATTGCTAGTGTTAGCCATGACCTTTGCATTCTGAGCAACAGGAAGGAGAAATGGGGAAAGAGGACTTTCTCTGTCCTTAAAGTCCCATACAACACTTATGACAACAAATAATTGGCTGGAACTTAGTCATGTGACCAACAGCTCTATGGTAAGCTGAGAAATGTGGGCTTTTATTTCAGGAGAGGACGTGCTCAGCTAAAAGTTTGCCTTCTGTTACCAAGAAGATAGAGGAGTGGATGTTAGGTACATAGCTAGCAGTCTCATCAAACCTTCTTTTATCTCACTGTATGTTCAACACTGGTAATTTTACCCGGTCTCATCATTGCATGGATGGCCTCTCAAATCTCCTCCAGTCTCAATATCTTTTCAGCTTTCCATTTCCCACTTACACATTCCTGGTTGATTTTTCCACTCAGAACTTTCTCTAGATTCTATTCAGACTTCTCTCAAATTCAGTATGAATAGACCAATATGAATATAATCATCTTATCAAATCCCCAAATCAGCCTCCACATAGTGTTCTACTCTCACACAGCCAGTTCATAGCACATAAGGCAGTTTCCCTAGCCCTCTCAGCATTTAATGCCTTATGGCTAAACAGTTTGCTGCAACTGGTATCATGGTATACATCACAACTTACTTGTGATCTTAAGTGATTCCCATAATCATTTTGTTAAAAACATTTCAGGGATATTTTTTTTCTTTTTCTTTTTTGGTAATTTTTCTGCATTTAGCAAAGTCACCCTAGGATGCAGGACTAGTCTCTTTACATGATTCAATATTATAAAGTAAAATAAGCATTAATTCCAGAAAAGACGCAAAGTGAGAGACTGGAAATATGGCTTTGGAGCCAGTTTTGGTTTCTACCAGTTTATCTTTTCAGCCAAATTGTTTTTTTTTTTTTTTTTTACAAATAGTTTATTGTCAAATTAGTTTCCACATAACACCCAGTGCTCATCCCCCAAGTGCCCTCCTCCATGCCCACCCCTCCTCCCCCCCACATCCACCAGTCCTCAGTTTTTGTCAGCATTCAAGAGTCTCTCATGGTTTGCCTCTCCCCCTTTCCCCCACCATTTCTGCCCTTCTTCTCCACCTTGGTCCTCTGTTAAGCTCCTCCTAATCCTCCTATACGTGCACACATATGATATTTGTCCTTCTCTGCCTGACTTATTTCGCTCAGCATAACACCCTCAAGGTCCATCCATGTTGCTACACATGGCCAGATTTCATTGTTTCTCATTGCCATGTAGTATTCCATGGTATAGATAAACCACATCTTCTTGATCCATTCATCTGTTGATGGACACTTAGGCTCTTTCAGGGAAATACAAATCAAAACCACACTGAGATACCACCTCACGCCAGTCAGAGTGGCTAAAATGAGCCAATCAGAGAACTCTAGATGCTGGCGAGGATGTGGAGAAACGGCCACCCTCCTACACTGTTGGTGGGAATGTAAACTGGTACAGCCCCTCTGGAAAACAGTGTGGAGGTTCCTAAGGAAACTAACAATAGAACTCCCCTATGACCCAGCAATAGCACTGCTAGGAATTTACCCAAGGGATACAGAAATGTTGATGCATAGGAGCACATGTACCCCAATGTTCATAGCAGCACTCTCCACAACAGCCAAATTGTTTTTAACCCAATCATCTGGAAGGTGCCACATGGCCTTGTTGGTGGAGTGATAGTCCAGTGGGGCTGTTTTGTTTTGTTTTGTTTTTGACAAGTTAAGACAAGTTAGAAGCTGTCTACCAGCTCAGAGTTTCTGTCCATATCAGAGTTCTCTTTACCAGAACTTGGTGTGCAAATAAGCCAAGAAACGGCAGCATCTTCTATATGGCAGACAGAAATATGGGGGAGGAAAGAATGATACTTCACGTAGGAGGAAGATAAATCTCAGTAGATTTGGGGAAGAGAAGGGAGGAAAAAAAAAGGAAAGTGAAGGAAATCTGCTTCTGGTGTCAGAAGAAGCTGGAATTAGAGGTACAGGCTCCAGAAGGCAACGTTAATGCCCTATTTTTATGGCTACTAAGGAGACACAGGCTGTGTGAGTAATGTAGCAGATGTCCTTTGTCCACCCTTCTACTGAAATTGATATTTGAGGTCACTGGTGTTAAAGGCCCTTGTCTTTATCCATCCTTATGTAAGCTCTCCACAGCACAGCATTAAGGACTATAAATTACACCTCTCTTCCCTTGGTTTCAAGAATTGAGAAATACTTCCATCTGATTCTTCTACCTCTGTAGCCAATCCTTCTCAATCTCATCGCTGGTTCCTGTTTCTTAATCCTTTTATTAGTCCTGCTGTTTCCTGGGATTAATCTTCCACTGTCTTTTCTTCCCTTTTCTTTTCCTGTTGATCTAATTTATTTCCATACCATTAACTTTTTTTTTTTTTTTTACAAATAGTTTATTGTCAAATTAGTTTCCACATAACACTCAGTGCTCATCCCCACAAGTGTCCTCCTCCATGCCCATCCCCCCTCCCCCCCACATCTATCAGTCCTCAGTTTTTGTCAGCATTCAAGAGTCTCTCATGGTTTGCCTCTCTCCCTTTCCCCCACCATTTCCGCCCTTCTTCTCTGCCTTGTTCCTCCGTCAAGTTCTTCCTAAAATAAGTCAGGCAGAGAAGGACAAATATCATGTTTCCATACCATTAACTTTATACATCAATGATTTCCAGATCTGCAGTCCAATTCAGATTTCTTTCCTTATCTCTAGACCTATATTTCTATCTACTAGCTATCTCCACCTGAATAATTTACAGATATTTAAAATTCAACATGTCATCTTTCTTTTTAAATCTGTTACTGCCCTTGAATTTTCTGTCTTGGCTAGTTATGTTCCATCCAACCAGTCATCCAGGCTAGAATGCTTGGAATCATCCAAGATTCCTATGCCTTTTTTGTTCCCATTCCCCCATTATATCAGTCACCAAGATCTGTGGATTCTTATAAAGCACATACCACAAGTATTGTTGACCTTTCCCACACCCCACCTCCACTTAATCAGTGATTTGAGAGCAGAAATGACGTCTGCTTGATTGTGGATCCTTGGCTCATACCACTGGACCTGATACTTGGCACAATGACTACTTTGTAAATGCTTCTGTATTATTGCTGATCCTCCTAGACACATATACCATTTACCATAATCAGTTAGTACCTTGGTCCAATAAGGAATTCTGAGAGAATACTCTGATACATTTGTTTCTCCTAACAGAAAAACATATGACATGTTTACATTGTATAATGAATAATTGTTCACATACCTAGATTTTTAGTTTCTGTAGAGAAATTCAGCCTAGCTTCTCCTCAAAAGGGAGGATGCAAAAAGAAGGATACTGTGGAAGTGAGAAGAAAAAATTATCAAGGAATTCCAATGAGGAGATTTAGTTTGGGTTCCCCCCAAAGCAGGGCCTAAAACAAGGATGTGGGTGCAGGCCTCATCACATATCCATGTGCTGATCCCAAGAAGCTGGAGTGATGGAAAAGGGAGAGTTAGGCAGAGGAAGAAAACAAACAGGTAAGAGGGCTTTGATGGGCTAGTTTCCATTGTGTTCAACTAGCTGGGACCCTCAAAGAAACATGGAGAATGGCTCTCAAGATTGTTCAAGTGGAGAAGATTGCAATATTTGCCTACTGATTCTTGTCTTCCCCTAGAGGAGGGTTATCCCCAGGAAAATAAGCCCTTCTTCACTTCTGGGGTGCTCACCTATATGGGCCAATGAATTCTTTAGGGTTTGCTGAGACCCCTGGAGCAGGAAAATGGAGAGGTTATACTGTGTGTCTCAGGTGGAAGGTTTTCAGTCACATGCATAGAAATGTTCACCATGACTGCAGCTGAAATCAGAGGTGGGCTGAGAAGAAACATTTGTGACAAAAATGGAAAGGTGATCAAACACGAGAAACAGGTTTCCTGGGTATCTGAGCTGATGGGTGAATCACAGGTGAGGACTTAAATGAGTTTTATGTCTATTTCCACTAGAAACATCCTTGAGAATTCTCTACTTTTTAAAAAACATTGCCATAAGGGACAGAATAGGAAGGAACCAAGTGGTATGGAGTGTTTCAGAACCAGTGAAAGATACTGTATGTTGGTTTTCCTACACCCGAATCCAGCTCTCTACTGATATCTGAGAGAATGCAGAAGCTAAATAGTTTATTTCCTGTCTTCCTTACTAAAATCCCCAGGCACTACCAAGTGATACCACTCTGGCAATAAGAAAATCTGTTGACACTAATCCCTTTCTCCTTGCCCCTCCTCTACCATCTTGAGTGAACTGTGATGTGATATCCTGAATTTCAGTGTCCATCTTATAACCATGAAGTGACACATGAGGAAGAAAGCAGTCCTAATTGATATAGAGGCAATACAAATCCCAGTAGGGCTGGCTCCCTTTAAGGCTTGGCCAGGCCAACCCAGGCCATGAATGAGGACCCCAGCCACTGCTTCACCTAAACATTTCCTTTATGAAAAAGGAAAATACTTAAGCTCAGTTCCATTCCAGTTGCCATCGGATATTTTACTGGCAACACTTTGTTTTTAACCTAGCTTTAATTTTGAATCACTCATTGCTCTATCTCTACCTATCCATGGTGTCATCATCACTGTCTCACTGTTTCCAGAATCTACCATGTTTTGGGCTTTTAACCTTTCAGTGGCATTCCCACTCTGTAGCTGCCAGTAGTCTCCCTTACCTTGCCAACCTGTTTTAGCCTGGCCATACTGCCATCTCTTGCTTCCCACCTACCTTAGAGGGCAGACAAGGCAGAGATAACATTATGGGGGAAAGAAAGGACTGCAGAGCATGAGAGCACCCACTTCCCTTTTCCTCAACCTCAAGTTCTGCCAGGATGAAGTCTTTCATTGGCCTCCTGAAGCCAGCACTTATGTTTATGAACTGCTACATCCAAAGAAGATCAGGAAGGACCCTGGGCCAAAGTTTCTTTGCAGCTACAGTACTATGCAGAAGAAATAAAAATCTGTACAGAGTGAAGTATAAACATTTACTAGGCTCTTTCTTCTGAAACCACCCCAGCCTTTTTATGTTCCATTCACACAAATCAAATTAAGACTTAAATAATTCTTACTTCTAAGATTCAGCCTTACCAAAGAAAAATCAACACAGTTATTATTTTTCTTCCAGGAGAATCCGCCCCCAACCCAAATAAGCCAAGAGTCAATAATATGTATGTCCATTGTCCCCTGAGATATACTTGAATCAATCCTTCCTTCTCTACTGTGGACTTATCTCCTTAACAGGGTAGCAAGCTCTTTGAGGGCAGAGGTTGGAGGATTCCATTTCTCTTGCATCCTACAAGGAACCTAGCACATTGTAGTTCATGTTGCAGGCCCAAAAAGGGTTTAATGAGTATTTGATAGATCGCTTTATTACAATCAGAACACTTTCTAAAATGATTTAGGCCATTTGTTAAATTGCATTCTTCTTAGGTGGGAATGGAAAATTCCTGCTCTTTGGTGGTTCACCGGCCAACATAAAATTTGATGGTAGGTGGTTTCTGTTTAGTTACTGTAGGTAGACAACTTTTCTTTCTGAAGACATTGCCTTTTACAGTAATTAGTACTCCTGGTGTTTTTAGTTGGGAGGCCAAATGAGTCATGGAGGCCTCAGGTCATAATTGAAGCAGGTTTTAAAACCACATGGGAAAAACATTCTACCTAAGGAAATCAAAGTATATAATTCTCTATCATGATATCATTGCCATTTATTCTTATATTCATTCAACACATAATTGAGCACATACTAGGTGCTAAGTCACATTGCATTGGGGTAGAAAGACAAATGAATGAGATAGTCACCTGCCTTTCTAGCTTATAGTATAATAGTGGATACAGACAAGCAAACAGGAAATGACAACAGAGTATGATCACCATACAATCAATAGATAATTATATATAGTATAGTCAAATTAAGTCCTGAGAATCCCCATATTTAAAAAAATGTGGATGACAACATACAAGTAGAGCACCCACCACACAGTAATCAGGAGAGCTAGGGCAAGAGGTTCTATATTTTCCCTGATACTCCAGCTAAAAACAACAATAATGGCAATGATTCTTCATACTTGCAAAGTAAAGGGGGAGTCCTAATGACTTGTAATATGTTATCTCACTTATCCATATAAGAAACTTTTTGAGAAATATTTTATAACACTTCACAGAAAAGACTATTGTGGCTTAGGAAAGTTAAAGTTACTCTGAGGGACTCCTTTCACATTTCAGTGACAACAGCACATGACACTGTTTATTATGGGTATAGTCTATATTAAACGTTATTTGATAATTATCAGTTCTTCAGATTAAGCCCTTGTATTCCTAAATACTTAAATAATATTTTTTTCATATATAAGCAGGGGCATATTTACCAAAGATAAAAGCACTTTATGAGAAATGACTTGGGGACTGTGACTAAAAGACCCAGAGCTACTTAGAAATTTCAAGTCTCACTTTCTTTTATCTTGGAATTCTTTTTAAGTTTCTCAATTTTAAAATGTTCCACTCTCTCCTACATGGGAAAAAAGTAAAACCTGTCTTTCTATTTTAAGATAGTAAAAACATGTTGAATGATCCTTTATAACACAGTCAATATTCTCAGGACCCACAGTTAGTAAACAGCCACATCAAGCGGCATTTCACAACTCAGTGGAGATTAAATAAGTAACTATATGAGATCCTATTGATCCCCTAAACATTCTATAATCATGGTAATATCAATATGTACATCCTTCAATTCACTTTTTCTTCAAAGCGTGAAGAAATGCCAAAATCTGTAAATTCTATTTGTGTACCACAGTACCAAATGCTCAATATTTACATATACTGTTAATAGTTTGAATACTTAATTACTTTTCAAAACTCAAACATTTTAAAAACAAATTTAAGTTTGTTTTTTAAAACCAAAAGTAATATATTGATAACTATATAAATATTTCAATTCTTTTAAATGTTTTCAGTTATCACTATAAATTTAGTGAACACTTTACAAGAAAATCTTATCTAAAAAATATACATAGGCATATTATGAAATCAATTGTTACTATGCCTGAGAAGTTATTTGATTTTGAAATAATAGGAGGGATTGGTTTATCTGTAGATTTCTCACAATCATTTCTGGGGTTTTATTAGTCTGTTTCTTTGCCTTTTTAGACCTGGAATGAGTGTATTACCTTGTTTCTAAGGGATAAGAATGACATTAGGACGTTTCCCTAGTTTGCTGAAGGGAGAGTATGTTCTCATTTTCCCCCGTGACTTTCTTTTATTAGTCATACCACAGAAGTCACACCATGTTGGCAGAGGTGTATTTAATGTGAAGTAAGCAGGTTAAACCTTCACTCCTCATTTAAATTGGTCCTTTTCACAGCACTAGGAGTGTTCCTATCAATGTGTTTATATGGTCCTATATTTCTCTCCTTTACAGTTTACCCTTTTTCACATTTCTCCTTGGGCTGAGTGGCATTAGAATGGCACAGGAATTTGGGGGAGGGGTTGGCTAAGGCATGGTTTCTCAATGGGGGTGATATTGCTCCAAACAGAGGCAAAACATCTTACTTTTTATGTATATAGTGTATCTATATACATTAATAGACCTATGTAGACTTTATCTTTGGTATTAAAATAGGAAAAAAATGTTTATGACTATTCCATGGGAAAAGACAATAAAAATGAAAAAAAGGTTGAGAAGCACTGGGCTAAAGGGAATTACACTGGGAATACTTTTAGTTTAGGTTCAGTGGCATACACTTTTTCTACAAAATTGAAATCATATTGGATGTGTTTGGATTTAGTTTAGAAAAATGGATATATTTAAGGTATACTGTTTGCTGTGCATAACTGAGAGGGAAAAAAAGTGCTACTCAGCAGATGTAAGCCATAAAGATGTTTTAGTTGTACTGCTTCCCTGAGTAAGACAAGTAGTTATTAAATGTGGGCTCCTGTTTCTAATGAATGAAACTTGGTAGTAAAATGATTAAAAGGAAAAAAAACCCACCCTTCATTTACTGAGTAATTACTATATCAGATACTATTCTAAGCACTTTAGGTACAGTAACTCATTAAACACACACACACACACACACATACACACACACACACACACACACACACACACACACACACAAACTGAAGGAAGATACTATTATTTCTCAATCTTATGGTTACTGAAGCACTGAGAGTTAACTAAGTTACCCAGGATCACAAAGCTAGTAAGAGATGGAAATTGAAATTGGCTGGCTGATTTCAGAGCCTGTGCCTTTATCCATGACATTTCCCGCCTCCAAATAAACAAAACAGGAATTTGTGATTGGGTGATTAATCAATGACCCTTTACTCACTGACAGACTAAGGCTCACATGAAACAAAGGGAAATAGTATCAAGAGCATTTTAGTGGCTACATCTCAAATAAAGATTAACCTCTGCTTCTTCTTAGACATCTTGGGGGAGATGGGTCAGCAGGTTTCAGGCCTATAAATAAGAGCCAGACCTTGGAAAAGACTAAGTTCTAGGCCAGTGGCTTTCAATCATGCCTGGGCATTAGAATCATGCCTGGGCATTAGGGAGCTGTTCAAAAAATACTGGTGCCCAGACCCCATTCCCAGGATATTAACTGAATTAGTGTAGGACAGGCCCAGCCATTGGCATTTTCTCAAGTTGATTCTGAGATCCTGAGTTGATTCTAAAGTGCAGTTTTGACACACTGCTCTAGGCACACCACAGACTGCTGCCATTGCTAATTTATACTTTTCTGTCCTGAAGCTGACATGAAACCCAAATCTAAACCCTTGGTGGCCACCCAGGCTCAACTTCAGCACATCCAAGGTCAGAGCCCAGGAAAAGCCCAGACACTTTGTGGAGGAGCCTTCACGACAATACCAATTCTGTCCCCCTGGGAAGAAACCTCACATTGAGGTGACTCCTGCTCTATGACCAGAAGAGGAAAGCAAGGTGGAGGGCACAACGTCCTTCTTTGCTTCTCTCTCCTTGGAGTGATTTTACTCTACAAAGCTGGCACAATCAGTGCCTCCCTTGTTTTCCTTCCAAAGGTGACACTGGAAAGAAAAAGGAATGAACTACTGATAGGATTAGGACCTCCCATGAGCCTGGCTCCTAGCCTAGATTCACAGAGAAAGTGAGGAAACCAGGATCCAAGATTGTGGCTGTCTGCTACTTCCGAGGGAAGAGGGAAAAGCCACGGTTTCAGTTGTAACCCTTACCTTTCTATTGACTGTTTTAAGTGAATTTGTTTTAAAGCCTCTTTCCTTTAAATGTTGCCTACATAATCAGTCAATCTGAGTACTGGCATGGCAGAGCAGTTAAAGCAGGAGATGGGAATGGGTGCATACTACTGTTAAATCAGCTAGAAGGAGCTAGGGCCAAGGGCCACACTCCAGAAGTTATGTCCTTGGGGGCCCCAGAAACTCTGATTCCTGAATGACCTATGGCCGTGGAAGTGATTCATCCACTACAAGTCTACCTGGAACTTAAGCTATTAAAGCTTGGTGGATTCTCCTGTTAAAAGGCATGTTCTGGTAAGTCTAACTTTACACCAAAATTCTATGTTAGAATTCATCCATTGGTGTGGAGCTGCAAGTGTCCCAAACAGGATGTTGACTGGGAGGTGAGAACAGAAGAATATGTCCTCTCCAAGAAGAAAAGAGTGGCTAGAAAATCTTAACTGGAAAGAAAGCCAGAGTTTTACTTAGTGACTTCACTGTTCTCTTTCAGAAGTGGCAATAGAGAAAAACAGTTACTTCCTTATTTTAGAACACACATGAAAAAAAAAAAAATCAAGAGTTTAAAAAATCCCCATTTCAGGGAAAAGCCTACAGCAGAATAAAAGCCAAAGATATACTGACTCCTGGCATATGCTTTTCAATTCTGGAATGGTTTTCAATTCTAAGTATAAAGAATCAAGGTGAAGAGAAATCTATACAAGTGCAGAAAAACAGGGTAAGATTAAATAATAATTGATGACAACTAAGGATTTGTAAAGTGCCTAACTGTTCTTAAGTGTTTCTATTGATTTAATAGTCTTTTCTGTATTTTTTTAGTAATATGACTTACATAGATGTATCTTTTTGTTTTACCTGTTTGTTCACATTTTTAAGAATTTAAGTGGGAAAGAAAAAAATATATATATATTTCTATGAGTTGTAAGAAGCCTAGCTCCATTCAAAGTCAGCCACTGCATTATTAACCTTCTGCCCTTTGGAGCCTTATCACCACACTCACCCACATACTCTCCTCCCAGGCCAGAGGAGGTCAGGAGGAGATCGCTAGGTAGGGATTAGGTGTGTCAGGGAGAGGTACCTGTACTGGGCCCTTTCAGATCCTCCAGTCCCTCTAGCTCCACACTGCCTTCCCCTCCTCCAACCAAACCTGTGGTCCATCCTTTTAGTGATGTTCCTATTGACATTCTTGATTCTTTCCTCTCCTCCACCTGTGCCTTCTTTGCCAAACCTTATTAGGTTAAAGTACTCATCCATTCTTTCTGTGCTTGCTTTTAACCTTAGAATAAAGTCACAAACCTGAGCTCAATGGATCCACAATGAAACCACACAGTGAGATCCTACTTGGGCCCTCACTGCTAATTGACAAGCCTCTCTCTTTTATGGATGCATTGATACAGGTCTCTAGACATTTACTCTAAACATTTCTATCAAGTCCAATTGCCATATTCACTCTCAAGAAACAGCTTTCCATCCTACTTAATGTAGACCAAGTCTGCTTAATATAAATCTCTTATATACTCTTCTTTTTCAAATTATATTTTTTCTTTCTCTCTCTCTGCCCCACCCCCTACCACTCTTCCCTACTTGCATGCTCTCTCGCTCTAAAACAAAATGAAAAAGATTTTAATCTTATTTAAAATATCTCTTTCTCTTGACTCTTTATTCATCCCTTTCTACTGACATTTTTTCTTCTAAATAATGTTCTCCAGCACCTTCAAGTTTTTTTTAAAAAAGAATCTCTCTCACAACACCATGTTTTTACCTTTTGTTAAAATTATTTCTGTTTATGTCTTATGGCCTTTACTGGTATGAAGATTCCTTAAGACCAGGAAATAAAATTTAAGCATCTTTTATTTCCTCCAAAGTCTAAGATTGAATCTTATACACAGTGTGGGCCTAATGAATGTGTACTGATTGAATGAATGAATGAATGAATGAATGAATGAATGAATGAATATCTCAGTATAGTTAAGTCATTCTTGGGCTTATTCTTGGTGTCTGAAAGAAAATACATGGGACTGCTATGAACTTGCTTCAGTAAGCTCATTTAGGGTTTGAAATACCTAAGACTGCCCTGGACTTCTCAGATAGTTACCTTCTCAGTGCACTGTAATGCCATAGTCCCTTAGTCAGTGTTTCTCCACCTTATTAATGATACTGGAAGCTACACAATTAGGTATTAATTCCCTTGACTTAAATCTTCAGTCCCTCTCTAAAGTTGCAACTGTTAAAAAATAAATAATAAGTAAATAACAGTTGTAATGGTTTCTGGGAAAAGTATTGCATTTAGATTGCAGTAAAATAATTTTTATGATATTTCCCTTTCACTGAATGTGATAGGGAGAATAGAAATATCATTTTTTTTTTTTTGTTCATGGGAAATAGAAGCAGAAATAGGTGCTTCGGGGTTCCTTAACAGGTCTCTTTGATTCTTTCCTTCCTCTCCTCCACCTGTGCTTTCTTTGCCAAACCCCATTAAGTTAAAGTCCCCAGGGGCGCCTGGGTGGCTTAGTCAGTTAAGCGTCCGACTTTCGCTTGGGTCATGATCTCACGGTTCGTGGGTTCAAGCCCCGCGTCGGGCTCTGTGCTGACTGCCAGCTCAGAGCCTGGAGCCTGTTTCAGTCTGTGACTCCCTCTCTCTCTGACCCTCCCCGGCTCATGCTGTCTCTCTCTCTCTCTAGAAATTTAAAAAAAAAAAAAAAACTAAAAAAAAAAGTTAAAGTCCCCATCCAGGCCCAAATCACAGCAGGGACCCTGTGAACCTATAATCACTCTCCAATAGCCTCCTGTGTTATTCTCTCTCTTATGTGGTATGAAATCCCTAAAGGTATGTGCTCTCAATTAAAATGTAGATAAAAGCAGACTGGAATCCTGCTTCAATTTTTTTTCTGCTATAAATAAACTGAAGGGCAACTCTGATCCTCATCTATGAATGGATTGGAATCCATTTTTCTGATCCAGCAAGTACAGGTTGTGATTTTCAGAACAGGTCTAGGGCAGTATATGCTTTGTGATATTTTTCCTTCTAAATTTCCATAATTGCAAACGTCCATATACTTTCAGTTTACCAGAAAAAAAGGTAAACTAAAGCAAAATGAGAGTACATTAACTATAAGGTTTAGGGGAAAAACATGGAAATATCTCTGGGTCTAGAATGTTTTTCCTTAGATTAATGTTGGCGAGAAAATGTCCTTTATAGTAAACAATGTCATAGTTAGTTCTAGTCTCCACCAGTTCTTTTTTTTTTAACTTATTTTTTAAATTCACATTAGTTAACATTCAGTGTAGTAGTGGTGTCAGGAGTAGAACCCAGTGATTTATCACTTAACATAGAACATTCAGTGCTCATCCCAGCAAGTGTCCTTAATGCCCTTCCCCCATTTAGCCCATTCCTCACCCACTTCTCCTCTAGCAACTCTCAGTTTGTTCTCTGTATTTATGAGTCTCTTATGGTTTGCTTCCATCTCTGTTTTTATCTTATTTTTCCTTCTCTTCCTCTATGGTCATCTGCTTTGATTCTTAAGTTCCATATATGAGTGAAATCATATATGAGTCTCTACCAGTTTTTAATCATCAGATTAAGAAGAATATTTTAAGAATGATTATAGAATAATTATAGGAAAGAAAAGGCCAGGAAAAAGATCTACTGATATAAAATAAAGATGCCCCTCACTGTATATAATTGTACTAGATATTAAATCTTGACTACCTTCAACATTCACAGACACACACACACGCATACACACACATGCCCCCCTCCCCTGAGTCATGTAGAAAGAATTTTTAATTTTCCTAATAGGCATATATCTGGCTTCATCAGAAATTTCTAAATTACTATGTCCCTATGCTTGCTTGCAGGATTTCAATTTCCCCTCAACATCTCCCACAATTAATTGAGAGCACCAGTGCAAAGGGTAGACTTCATATGTGTTTGTCTTAGATCTCTCACACGTTCCCACAGTGTCCACAGTTCAGAGGGCCATCGGAAGGAGCATCACTGTAGCTCCTCATGAGAGAAACATCAAGGCCCATGCCAAGGGTGCTTCTCTAGTGCTCCTAAAGCTTACAGTTCTGAAAGCAACATAGCTATGGCAGCTCCACAAAGGAAGCAGCCTCTCTATAACTTGGTGTTCTTTGTCACTCAGTCTATCCATAATACACCTCCTTTGCCCATTGGCTTTCAATTCCTTAGTCCAAAGGTGGCAGAGGATAAGCACCACAACCATTCTATTACATATGCTCAAGTCCAGTTCTAGAAGCTAGACAGAGAACAGAAGCTATACTACCATTCCATTACCCTCAATTTCTTTTTTCAGCTGTGGCTCAAATCCCAGAAAACTTCTCCTGCCTTCCCCTCCGTGTTCCAAATTCTCCTGCTTTTCTGTGGATGCAAAAACTACTGCTGGGGGTGGAGGCAGGTAGGTTAAAAGGGGAGGATGTTCTTTGTTAGCAGTGTACCAGTCCTGGGTCAATCAGTCAAATGTCCTAAGATACCCGAAGACACCAACTTGTCTTTCAGTCAGTAAAATCATGTCACAGGCCATCTTAGGGTACAGGTTTTGAAATTAAGAATTGTGTACCACTTGCTAAAGCAACCCCCACTGAAATCCTCATGCATGCTAGGAAAATCTAACAGATTGTTGCCAACTGATGCATCTTTCATTTGTACAAATAAGATTGGGTTTTCACAAGTTCATGCAACATCACTTTGGGGACTGCTGCCTACCCAGCTCTTTACTACTCAGCCTGCCAGGCCTCCAATTAATGGCACCTCAAGTTAATGCCAGGTGACCTTCAAGTGCTACCCCAAACCGACCTCAAACTAAAGACAGACTTTGGAAGACAGCATCAACAAACTTGGAACAACTTCTGAGTAGCACAGCTGATCTGACTACGTTTCCGTAGCCACAATCCCCTAAAATTAGAGATTTTGAACTTAGAAAACAAACAAACAAACAGAAATCCCTGACTCTTTTCCCATCTGGCTTTTAAGTCAGATTAGCATGTTTTTTTCTACCGTCCCCATTGACACACCAAGAAGTCCTTAAAGATGAGAGAGAAGAGAAAAATGAAGGGGATAAGAAGCAGATAAGGGGAACGCAGTGAAACAAAGGAATGCAGTGAAGTGTGAAAAAGAAAGAGAAAGTGAGGAAAGCCTATAAGACAAACTATCTTAATTTCATCATAGACAGGAAACACTGCTAGAATTGCTGATTAAAGTACTTTGGGACTATTTTAAAAACCAGTGCTTTGTTCCGAAGACAGAACTCCAAGGAAGAACCTCCCCCCCCACTTCTGCTTGTTGCCATAGCTACGACACTCAGGGAAAGCACACAGCTTTGTTGTCTTCCCCCAAATCTCTCTACGACTAGTCTTAAATTCTTCCATTAAGTGGGCCTTTTAAAATACAGCCTTGAATCTAGGAGTTAAGTGGAAAATGTTCATTAGCAATCAAGAATCCTTTCCAGTTAGTGGTTAGCTCCTGGGGAGGATTTTCTCTTTGCATGGTCCTTAATCAAATGCACTGATGCAAAACAGGGTTATGAGACCATTTTGCCTGGCTATGATCCAAGAAGAGGTTTACTGGGCATTACTTTATGAAAGAAAGTTGCTAAACTATAGTAAACACCCACAGATCTCTGAGACCAGGAATGAATCAGAAAGGTAAAAATAGTCCTAAAACCTGATCATTTCCTTTTCTGTGTCATCTCTACAGGGGTGAATAGGTTAATATATTTCAGACAGTTAAAAACAGGACAGGATATGGAGTCCTTGAGAACTCCTTCCTACAGAGAAGCCAACATTAGCCTCCAAACCTCAACTGTTTCAACCCTGAAACAAGTAATCATGATGTGGATTAGCAAGTGACAGGATAGAGTTATCTAGCTATGAGATGGTACACTGTCGTAAAGCCAGGAAACACTTGAGAGTTATAATAAGAATTAGACAATTAAGAATCAGATTCCTTTCCACCTTGTGACTGATTGGCTTTTCTGATAAGGGTTCTAGAGATAGTCACGCATGGATACTTTCCCTTTCCAAAGTATGTTGCCACCCCAGTAGCTAGAATCCTAGAATCATGTAAATTAATGAGAATTTTAAAAAAGTTAAACACCTGGTTGAAAGCATGGTCTGCTTCTACTGTTTTGTTAATAAGACTTGAAGTCTTTTGGAAATCTGCTTACTCTCAGGTTACAGCATGGTGTGACCAGCACTACCCAAGTTCAAAGAAATTGACTCCATTTTGTCAATGCTATAAGTAAGTATTTCTGAAGGATGGAATCAGCAAATACTTATATCTTAGTTTTGTCTTTATCAACTCAGGAGTAAAAGGCAACCCTCTTATTTCCTTCCCGGAGTGAGAAGACCACTGACAATGTTACCTGCTTTCTGGAACCTGACATACATGATAAAGTACAAGTATTTTGCCTGAAAGCCAGATATACACAGTGCTAGAAATATAAAAGTTTGTTCTTAGTCCATAGAAGAATGATTTATCCTAGGGGTCATGATCTGCTGCATTTGTCTGTGACACAGTGCAAAATTTATATGAGATTTCTTCCTTTGACTGGATCAAACACATTTGTGAACTCTAATTTGGCAACATTTCCCTTGACCATATGGGCCTCAGACAGCAATCATGCTCCACAATTCTATGAAAAATATCACTCTGGTATTCCTACAAAGGCTTATTCTTTTTCTTGATTGAGTCAGCCTCAAGACTGCAGTTGTTCAGTTATGAAGCAAAACAAGGTATCTCTATATCTGTTAATAGCTTCAGCTTAATTCTTAATTGCTCCCTTGACTGTGACTTACTTGAGTATTACCTGGGTATTTTTCCTTTTTTAGTCAGGGATTTTTATGGCACCGATAATATATCCATGATGTTAAAATCCAGTCTGCTTTGTTCACTTTATTTGTCAGACTATTAGTTAGGGCTGGAAAGCTTAAGGGCTTAATCAGGCAATTTTTCAGTTTTCTATGTTGTAACAAATCTCCTTTAATTTATCAGACAATACTCATTATGTGATACATCCCTCTACCATAATTTTAAGACAGGAAGCCACAAATTACCTCATTTTACATAACTCTGAGCTCTGAGTCACTTAGAAGGGCTGATTAGAATCACAGAATCTAAATCTTGAAGGGAATAGAGAGTTCATTTCACTGACTTATCATGGGAATCACCTAGGTTGCTCTTTGTTTTTTTGTTTGTTTTTTTCTAAAATACAAGATTTCTTCTCTCTTCTCCCCACCCCCAGAAATGCTGATTTTCTAAGTCTGACTTGGAATTCAAGAATGTATTTTTTAGAAGTTTCTCTAGGTGATTCAGAAAATTAGGTGTCAGCAATCCACTAATGCAGTTCCCTCTTCCTTCAAATGGAGAAATATCTACTTTAACAGTCTTTATTTATGAACATTCAGCTTTTGCAGGATTGGTGTAAGAAAAGAGACGTAGAGCTGTACTTTATCACTTCACAGACCATATAGTGCATTCATCAATGTCAATGTCTTTCTGCAAACATGTGTTAATGCTTACGCTGAGTCTAGTACTGTTAATAGGAACTATTTAGGAAGGGCCCTTAATAGGCACAAAACATTTACAAATAATATAATTAATCTCTAAAATAGTCCTGCAAGATGGATTTGTATGATTGTCCCTATTTTAAGAAGTAGTTTAGAAGAACTGGAATTTAAGCCCATACCTACTAATGGTTCTGTAGCTTATACGTTTTCAAGTGTTTCATGTGTACCATCCAGTTCCAAAATAATTACACAGATAAGTATATACTTTGCCCTTTTTAATTAACAGAAGTTTTTTTTGTTTTTTTTTTTTTAATCTCAGCCTCAGTAATATGCTTAATATTTTCTGGCCATCTTTTTTTTAATAAAATTTTTTTAATGTTTATTTTTGAGACAGAGAGAGACAGAGCATGAGCAGGAGACGAGCAGAGAGAGGGAGACATAGAATCTGAAGCAGGCTCCAGGCTCTGAGCTGTCAGCACAGAGCCTGATGTGGGGCTCGAACCCATAAACCATGAGATCATGACATGAGCCAAAGTCGGAAGCTTAACCGACTGAGCAACCCAGGTGCCACTCTGGCCATCTTAATTTTGCAAAATTAGTTACAACTGATAATTATTGACCACTTATGTCCCAGGTACTTCATGGTTAGACTAATTATAATACTGGCAGTCCCTCTGGGGATATACTAGTTATGTCTATAAGAGACTTTATGATTTTAAATTTCCATTTCTTTACAGACCTTTTAAAAATAGGATACTTACCTATTGGGGAAGGTATAAATATTGTACTACTAGAGAACAGATAGATTTCTCAAAGTTCATACTAGCCCTCCAATTCTGTATGTAGGTTATATTTAGCTTTCTATTTCCTGTCAAATTATAAGCTGTTTCCAGTGTATTCATAGATTGAACAGGATCTACAAGATCACAATGGTTCACTTTCCCCATGAGTTCAGTAAGTTATATTTTTAAACTTTTTCTAAAGCCAGAAAAAAGTCACCCAAAAATCCAAACAAACCCCAAGGTGCTGTTTTCAAAAGGGAGGTTTTTTTTTTTTTGGCCACAAGCAGTAAGCTACCTTTTAAGTGATTGTAGTAAAACTTAGCTCAAGTTGTATTTAAGATAGTCTCTTTTTTTCTTCCATTCAGTCTATGAACAATGTCTAGATAAACTAGAAATAATTCTTAATGTTTTAAACTTGAATCTTTGAATGTAATTCTAATTTTTTAATAAAGGTAAAGTCATGTGTATAAAGTCTGAGTAAAATCTAAGATAATGAAAATTCACTATATACTCTAAACTTTTCACTTCTTAGGTGTTATTTAATATAAACATGATTAATTCAGTAAACATTTCCTTATGGCCTGTGAGGTGCCGAAAATCATGCCAGCCACTAGATAAATGGAGAAGAATGAAACAAGGGCTCCACGTCTTCTTTTACATTACTAAATTAAACCGCATCACAGAGGCGCTTGGGTGGCTCAGTCGGTTAAGCGTCTGACTCGGCTCAGGTCATGATATCACGGTTCATGGGTTCGTGGGCCGGTCGGGCTCTGCGCTGATAGCTAGCTCAGAGCCTGGAGCCTGTTTCAGATTCTTTATCTCTCTCTCTCTGACCCTTGCCTTCTCATGCTGTCTCTCTCTCCCTCTCTCTCTCTCAGAAATAAAAATAAAACATTAAAAAAAATTTTACCTGCATCACAGTCTGCTAAATTATCATCTTTTACCTACAAAAATGGCAATTTCATATGGTTCAATCTAATAGTTACTATATTGTATTGCACTGATTTATCTTCCAACGGATAAGCAGACATTCCCGCGAGGAGAACAGAGTGGAAGATGATAGGAAAACTTCCTCATGCCCATTCTACGGAGATCATATTGAACTCTGTAGCCCAGGAGAACCACTGAAGGTTGCTACAGTGTTCTGGCAAAAGGACAAGGCTGGAAAACAGTATCCATCTGTGTTGCTAAAAAAGTAATATAACGTTGGTAGTAGTTTAAGGGATGAATGCAAGAAAGAGAATATGGATATCATGAGATTAGTCATAAGTTTGTTCCATTAGATCAAGTGAGAAATGTTGAGGACTTGACTTAAATCTATTCTACAAAAATTATAGACAATATTTATGAAAATAACAAGATGACTATGATGGTTAATTTTATGTGTCAACTTTACTGGGTCACAAGGTGCCCAGATACATGGCCAAACATTATTCTCGGTGTGTCCAGCAGGGTGTTTCTGTATAACATTTCAGTCAGTAGACTGAGAGAAGCAGATTGCCCTCCCTAGCCTGGGTGGAGAAAACATTCAAAACTTAAATAAAACAAAAAGGGAAACTAAGTAAGAGGGAACTCTTGACTGACTGACTGAGCTGGGACATTGGTCTTTTCTGGCCTTTAGAGTGGAACTTACACATTGGCTCTCCTGGGGCTCCAGCTTGCCAAATGTAGACATTGGTACTTCTCAGCTTCCATAATTATGTGAGCCAATTCCTTATGATCAAAAATCTATCTATCTATCTATCTATCTATCTATCTATCTATCTATCTATCATCTATCTCCTATTGGTTATGTTTCTCTGGAGAACCCCTAATAGTTTTTGGTACTGGGAGTGGTTCTAGAAACATAGAATGTTAAAGATGTGTTTTCTGAATTGTTTCTGGGGTTTCTGGAATGGTTCTCTATTCTGATTCGATTTAAAGATGCTACTGGCTCTATTTCCAGTAATAAAGAAAGCACTGATATTACATGATGTGGTCTGGAATAGAGATTTATGAGAAGACTCTGATGAAGCTGGGGACATTAAGTATCTAAATTTTGATGGGTTTTCTTTGTCAGTGAAAGAGGCCTCCCCATTCCCAGTGGAAGTAGTTTCTACTCCTGTCTGAGACAGTAGATTTGAGTGCAGGGGAGGCTGGGTCCCCTAAGGAAGGACCCTGGCACACTACCAATAGTTTATACTGCATTGCCTGAGGAAACTCAAATGGTCTTTCTTGAGGCAGCTGCTGTAAAGATAATGCTGATCCTCCCTAGGACTACCCTACCACCCATCCTAGATTCCAGACCTATACCAGCAAATCCCTAAAGGTAAGGTACAAATTGTGATCCATGAGGAAATATGATACACTTTAAAAGAACTATTTGAGTTTTCTAATTTATACAGACAGATATCCAAAAAACATGTATAGGAATGAATATTAAGATTGTGGGATAATGGTGGAAGGAACATAAAGTTTAATCAGGCCAAATTTATTAATATCAGCTCACTAAACAGAGATTCTGCATTTAACACTGCAATTTAGGGAGTTAGAAAGGGTTCTAACATTTTGGTTGGTTGGCTAAAACATGGATCAAAAAGTGGCCCACAGCAAGCAAGCTGGAAATATCAGAATTGCCTTCGTTTAATGTAGAGGAAAGCATTCAAAGGCTTAGAGAGAGTGAAATGTTAGCATGGATTTGTCATTTAGATGACACACTGGGAAGGTACAGAAGACATACTTTTCATGATGACTGTGGGAAATAAATGACTAACTATGAGGGAACTCCAGCATCCTTAAGAGCTGGGTGATTAGTCTTCTCTCTAGGCCAGGCCTTACAGTGAGACTACAGTTACTGAATCAAGAAATCTAAATGCAATGAGACTAACTAGATCCTGAGGTGTCAGGAACTAAGTAGCAGCACTCAATCACCAAAGGCAAGGTGGGTGTGGTTGCCATGACAGACAGCAGAGCCAGAGAAGCAGTCAGTCTCACTAGGACAGACCTATGAAGGTGGCTAGTTAGTGGATCTTGATGTTCCAGAAGTAAAATCCACAGAAATCCTATTCAATTCTGCCTTGATCGGTATAAGCAGAAAAGTTCTAGGTCAAGTGAACAAGTCTAGCCTGAATTATAAAAACAGAGTCATAGCCCCTCAATTAATTTCTAGACTTGAGCCAGTTTACTTACCAAAATTCCTTGAATGAAGGGGAGGCTGGGTCCCCTGAGGAAACACCCCGGTACACTACCAAAAATTTATACTGCCAGTCTTCCTCCCCACTTTCCCCAAAGGGATTTATGGCCTTTTACTGGAATAATTGTGCACATGGAAACAGAAAATAATCAGGCCTTTCAGGGATTACACCTATTGGCTCTGAACTGATACTAATTGTAAATAAGACCCAAAACATCATTTTTGTGTAGTCTGAGTAGAGCTTATAGAGGTCTAGTGATTGATCAAGTTTTAGCTCAGGTATGTCTCATAGTGGGCCCACTGGGTCCCCAAATGCATCTTGTGGTTATTTCTCCAGTTCCAGAATTTACAACTGGAATTGATATTCTCAGCAGTTGCCAGAATCCGTACATGATTTTTTGACTTATAGAGTGAGGGCTAGTATTGTGGGAAAGGACCAGTGGAAGCCATGAGAACTGTCTTTACCTAGGAAAATATAAACCTAAAGCAATACTGCATTGAGTACTAACTTGCAAAGACTAGTGCCATGAAGGACTTGAGAGATGGTGGTGATTCCTACCATATCACATTCAGCTAGCCTGTCTAGCTCTTTAGAAGCAGATGGATCTTGGAAAATGACATGGGATTATCCTAAATTGAACCAGGTGGTGACTCCAGCTGAAGGTTCTGTACCAGATTTGATTTCATTGCTTGAGAAAATTAACACATCCTCTGGTACCCAGTATGTAGCTATTGATCTAGCAAATGCCTTTTTTTCCAGCCCTGTCAATAAGACCCACCTTAGGTTTCATCTAGTAAGGCCAGTAATATATCTTCTCTGTCTTACCTCATGGGTATATTAACTCTCCAACCCTATGTCAGAATTCAGTTTGCAGGGATCTCTATCACCTTTCATTTACACAAGATCCCACACAAGTCCAATACATTGATGGCATTATGTTGATTGGACCTAGTGAGTAAGAAGTAGCAATTACTCTAAATTTATTGGTAACATATTTGCAGGCCAGAGTGTGAGAAATAAATATGACAAAGGTTTAGGGGCCTCAGTCAAATTTCTAGGGGTCCAGTGGTATGGGGCACTTTGAGATATCACTTCTAAGGTGAAGGATGGATCTAGCTCCTCCTACAACCAACAAAGAGGCACAATGCCTAATGGACCTCTTTGGACTTTAGGGGTAACATATCACTTATTTGGTTTGTTCCTCTGGCCCATTTATCAGGTTACCCCAAAAGCTATTAGTTTTGTGTGGGGCTCAAAACAGGAGAAGGCTATGCAATAGGTCCAGACTGCTATACAAGCCTGCTCTGTCACTTGGATCACAAGGTTCAGTAGATACAATGGTGCTTGAAGTGTCAGTGGTAGACAGGGATGCTGCTTGGAGCCTTTGGAAGATCTCTATCAGTGAGCTACAGTGATTTTGGAGCAGAATCCTGCAATCCTCTGCAGATAACTACTTCCCTTCTGAGAAATAGCTCTTGGCCTGCTACTGAGCCTTCATAGAAACTGAATGCTTGCCCATGGACCACTGACCCATGTAACACGAGCTGCCTCTCATGAACTGGTTTTATCTGATCCACCAAACCAGAGAGTTGGACATGCACAGCAGCATTTCTTCATCAGATGGAAGTGGTATATATGTGATCAAATCTGATCTGGCCTCAAAGGCACAAGTAAGTTATACGAAGTGCCCAAATACTCAGTTTCCACTCCTGCTACACTGTTGTCCCTCTCCCAGCTTGTACTTATGGCCTCATGAGGAATTTCCTATGATCACTTTATTAAGCACTTTATTATCATGAACTCACAATGACCTTGAGGTAGGTATTATTATTTCATTTCATTTCCATTTTGAGGAAGCTGAAGCACAGAATGGGCGATACATTACCTGGGATCACTGGGCTGGAGTTAGGCTATGATGCCAAACAGTTTGATACCAAGATCTCCCTTTGACAAATATGCCATGCAATATTTTCCAAAATCCCACAGGGCAAATGTTGGAGGTGTCTTTTAGCCCTGCTGTTATTTTTAGCAAATTTCTATTTCTCCTTACTGGAAAGGGATGATTGTATGAGAAAGAGTGAGGAGCGGAAGCAAGCTATGTATCCAAAAGATACTTCAGTTAAATGGTATTTAGTCAAGTTAAATTATTCTAAACATTAGCAATAACAGAGATAGTGACTTAGGTCTTTTCTTGTTGTAGACACAGGATTTTTAGGAGGAGTACTATTTATTTTTCACCCCAAAACCTAAAGGACTTAAACAAAAGTATTGAAAGTATCCTATTGCTTAAGTCTCCTTCCTTCCCACACTAATTTTTCTCATTTACTCTAATTCTGACCTTATGGAGTCTAATGCACAACATAGTCACTATAGTGAACACTGTATTGTATACTTGAAAGTTGCTAAGAGAGTAGACCTTCAGTGTTCTCTGTACAATCACACACACACACGCGCGCACACACACACACACACACAGTAAATATGTGAGGTGATGGATGTGTTAACTAACCTTACTGTGGTAATAATTTCACTATATATATATATATATACATGTACATATATGTCAAAAATCATGTTGTTCACTTTATATTTACACAATGTTATATCAATTATATTCCAAGGAAGCTGGAAAAAAATTAAAACTGACATAAGAAAACAGCATTTAGACTGTCCTTAAAGTGGTCAGAACAATAGTTCCTCAAATAATTAGACAGCAGTTTCTCAGTTTATTTTCAAAAGATGCTACCATCTGTTATCATAAAAGCCCAAGTAATATTAGAGATGGTTTGGTGGACTTTCCTCAGAGAGACAAACAGTATCTAGTTTCTCTTTTGAAAACTCTTTCTTTACTGGCTACTAAGTGCAAGAAAAGAAGCAATAAATATAAGAGCAGAAATTAGTCAAATATAAAATAGACAAACTATATATGTCTATATGTTTCATATATGTCTATATATGTATATATGTTTCAGGTATGAAAAAGGAGATACTAATATAGATCCTACAAATATTAAAAGGATAATTAGGAAATGTTACAAATAACTTTATGACAAAAAAATGTGACAACCAGATGAAATGGATAGATTATTTTAAAGATAGATATTACTAAACCCTTGTAAGAATAGGAAACTTAATAGTCTTATATCTAAAGAGATTGAGTTTTTAATTATAAACTTGCCAATAAAAATATTTAGGTCCAATTTTTCCTTTTTTTAAAGAATTTTTTAAATGTTTACCTATTTTTGACAGAGAGACAGAGTATGAGTAAGGAAGAGACAGAGAGAGAGGGAGACACAGAATCTGAAGCAGACTCCAGGCTCTGAGCTGTAAGCACAGAGCCTGATGTGAGGCTTGAACCCATGAACCATAGGATCATGACTTGAGCCTAAGTCAAACATTTAATGGACAGAGCCACCCATGTGCTCCAGGTCCAATTTTTTCAATGGAGATTTCTATTAAACATTTAATATAATCTCTTTCAGAAAATTAAGGAGAAGGGAACACTTCCAAACTCATTTTACAAGGCCAGTATTACTCTGATACCAAAATCGGTCAGATATCACAAGAAAAGAAAAATTATAGATCAATATCCCTCATGAACATAAATGTAAAAACCCTGAACAAAACATTAGAAAATCAAATCCAGTAATAATAGAAAAACAAAATTACACCATGAATAAGTTAGGTTTATCCTATGAATGCAAGGTTGGGGTTGGTTTAACACTCAAAAATTAAGTTAATAAATGACTAAAGTAATAAATCATATAATCATTCCAATAGATAAAGGAAAAGAATGACAAAATCCAATACCTACTCATGAAAAAAACTCTCAGATAACTCAGGAATAGATGACAACATCATCATGTTGATAAAAGGCATGCATGAAAAACCTACATCTAATATCATACTTGATGATAAAAGACTGACAACCTTCTCCCTAAGATCTGAAACAAGGCAAGTTTTTTACCTTTACCACTTCTATTTTATATTTTAACAGGCTCCTAAAGACCTAAGTGTTTCCCAAACTTCATTCATTTCCCAGCTATCTTAAAAGTTTGTGTCACTGTTTCATAACTCCTGTACAACCACTATAAAACAAAATTTCAGAAGCAGGAAGTTTCTTGAGGAAAGGAATTATCTACACACACATGTGTGCATAAGATCAATAGCCATTTGTATAGTGGATAATTAGTTTGATCTAGCCTACATTTCCTAGAAAATGGAGTGTGTGGAAAAGTTTATATGTATATGTAAAGACTTATTTTGGAGGTACAGTATTAGGGCAGGACGAGTTAGGGGAAAAGAAATATGAGGCATGGAAAGAGAGAAAGCAAATACAAGCTATTGTATTAACAAGCTGACCAGTTTCACATGAAAACACAGACGACTGCTCAATCACATAGGACATATTTCAAACAGGCTCTTTGGAATCACAGTGCTTTCAAACACCCATCAAGGAGAGGAATTATCAGCCAACCACTTTCCATATTCTATGCCTCAACAGTCACAGTTTGGCACATAGTACATTAACGCCTCTGATATTTGTTGTCCTGCCCTGTTTGTCCAGGCAGCTGCTGCTGGAAAAGTCAGATACCATGCCTTATATTAAGATGCTTCATTTGAGACCAGAGTAATGAGAGGAGCCAGATTTTCTGTAGGTTTGGTCAGTCCACATCTGTTTTCTCAACAGGCACAACAGAGACCATACTGGAGCCAGCAGTTGCTCTGAGGAGGCGGTAACAGCAGGTGGTGTTAGGCGATGACCTCCCAAGTGACTGTAATGGTGGCTAGTGACCACTGCTCCAGTGACCAAGAAGCAAAAACCCTGAGGGCAAGTGGACTTTAGTAAATCTGGAGAGGTACATAAATCAGGTCTGATGCAGTTTCCAAAAAACTAATTGCTGTGGGTAATTGGCTGAGTTTGATATACCCATCTAACATTTGGACCATGTTTTAAAAAATCCTTTGGGATAATTTTCTCAAAAGTGTTTCATATGCTGCTGTTTATAGACAATACACAAAAAGCCGCTGAGTTTTTTCAAATGTTGCATGGAGTAGACTTTAACTGAATATCAATTCATTATCTATGGCAGAAGTCAGAAATGTTTTTTTCTACAAAGATGCATACCCAGATGATATACCAGGGCTTCATATACTTCATGGGCTTTCCTGAAAGGATGGGGTGCAACCTCTGATGTACTCGACATAACCTGCTTCTTCTCTCCCTTTCCCTCTTTCTCTTACTCAAGGAAATGTCTACTAGAGAGTCACATAGGGATAACTGTGCATATATATATATATGCACACACACATACACATATATATGAAATGAGTTCTATTATTGTTAAGAGAGTGAAGTACAGTGGTTAAGCATTTGAGCTCTGGAGCTCTTAAACAATCCAACTTTTGCCCACTTTCTAATGATTTTACCTTGGACAAATATCTTCACCCCTTCTGCTTCATTTTACCTTATCCATAAAAGACAGATAATGATATGCACCAAATTTGGTTGTGTGAGAAATAAATAAACTCATCTCTTCCACTAAGAATGAGAATTGCTGAACTAGCCCAGTGCCTAGCTTATACTAAACATTCAGTAATTGTTAGTTCCTAGCAGTAGCTAATTACTTGTGATTATTATTTGAAAACTATTATTTGTAACAAATGACTTCATTTACCTGTGTGCCACTGGTATCCAATTCAATTCAATGAATATAAACCACGTTCTATAAGAAAGGTAGAAACTGTGTGTTTTGAATTTGCTGCAATTTTTTTCTTCAATAAAACTAAAAATCTAAGTCATGTGTACACTTGAAGTACCAACCTCAATAAAGTATATTCTATTTCTGTAAGTTAGATCTATATAGTAACTGTTACCAAGACCTGCAAGATTCTAGATTCTTTACTGAAAAGTTTATTCTGGAGTTTTCAACTGGTTTTATTCTCAGTAGGTAGGGTAGGTTAAAAATTGGAAAATATCAGAACTTGTGTCTGAGAATCAATGATGGAAATGAGCTCATGTACACAGGTAGGTGGGAGAGCTGTAGAGTGAGGTAGTTGAGTGTAGGCTCAAACAACAAGTTCTCTAAGTGGGTGTTTGTCTTTTTCATGTGCTGTTTTCTTCCCAGGCATGAGTTCTCTGTTGTACTTAGACATTGGTTAGTAACAGTTACCACTTTGGGCACCTAATCACATATCTACCTCATCTGTTAGAAACAGCTTTGTCCTTTGAGCATCTCAGGACAGAAATCTTGGTCTGGTCTTTGTTTCATCTGCCTTTAGCTTCTGCATTTGATTTGCCATTATATTCTCTAGCTGTTTCCTCTAATTGACCCAGGGCCTCATTCTGCGCACAACTGGTTTTTATTTGTTTCCAAAATATATTTATCTTCTTATATATCTATCTCCTCCAGGAGATGGACACCTACTCCAGGGGCAGCACTGTGTTTACCTTCCTTCTCCCAGAACTTAGCACCTAAGTGTCTGGAACGACATGATCTCAGTGTTTATTAACTGGGCATTGTCTTCTATTCCTTTTTGCCTTCTCTCACAAGCTGCTAAGACTTCCCTGTCTAAGGTCCACCTGCCACAGAGAGCCCAAGAGAGTAGCAGGACCCTTGAGCAGAACACATGGCTATTCTATAACAAGAATGTCATTTCTTTGAAGTCAGGTTTTACTTATATATCTTATCTTATATATCTTATATATCTACTTTGCATCTGTTTGATATAAAATGTTTTCAGTTACTTACAGGTTAAATGATCTTTCCCATGAACTCTTCAAGTAAAATTAACGCTCATGAACATTTTGGTGAGTGAATGTGATGGGGTGGTATATGCCCCAGTTTGAAAAGCACACTTTTATTTTGTCCAGCATGCATCTACCAATTAGGTGAATGCTTCTCATACACATTCTAATCATGTCTCATATCTACTTAGTAATTTATAAAATTCCATATGTTCCCTGAATCAAGCCCAAACTCCCCAGTCTGGCTTCTATGTGCCCAGTCTCACTCCTCCTCCCCAGGGGAACACATTCCTCTAACCAGCTTATCTGCTTACTGTCTGTTCCATACATCATTCTCAATTTTATCTCTAGATCTTGGCACTAATTCTCTAAAATGCTACATCTTTATTATTCTGTTTTTCTTAACCCTTCAAGAACCAACTCATACACCTCCTATAAAAACTTCCGCAGCTCAAGGGGTTTTTACCTTCTCTAACATCCTCTGTTAAAAAACTTAAAGACAATTAATCATTGCTTCAAGCATTTCCTTTATCTTTTCAGCAACTTTTAAGGGAAGGAACCAGGACTGATTTGTCTTTGTATCTCCCACATGGTGCAGAGTGGATACTAGGAGAATCAAGGAATCTCAGCATTGTTCTAGACTTCTGTGGCCATTGAGTCTAATCTTGTATAGTAGTAATATACTTATTTATTTACCAAACGTAAGTTTTTCTCAGCTATATTGGAGATATAATTGACAAATAAATACTGTGTATATTCAAGGTGCATAATGTTATATTATGACATATGCATAAATTGTGAAATGATTACCACAATCAAGCTAATTAACATATCTATCACTTCACATAGTTGCAGTCATTTACCAGTCATTTCACATAGTTGAATTGAGGCTTTACTTTGTATAAGGCAATAGGTGTAAAATTTTACACCTTAATATATTTAAAGAAGTTGAAGAGGTTCTTGGTCTTGCCTGATATTTGTCATGACAAAAAGTTTAGTTCATTGACAAGAAGGTTTATTTTAATTTTGGACAGCTGTGCAAGGTCTTATTTATGATGATCTAAAATATTTTTTTTCTGATTTTAATTCTGTTTCTGGAGCAATTTAGAATAAATCTAATATTTCTTCCATATAACAGTCCTTTGATATTCATCTCATTTAGTTTTTTTTACAATTCTATCCCCAGCTGATATTAAAAGCCTCATCTTCTGTTCCTCCTTCACTGTTCATCTTCTAATACACTGACAAGGTTTCTAGACCCTTCCTCCTCTTCTTCTGAAGACACTTGAGTTTGCCACAGTCCTTTTATAACTAGATACGGAAGCATCACTGGAATATTATCACTACAAGTATCTGTTGATTAATCAGGTACTTTAACATTTTAGCCTAGAAATCAGTGTCTCAAATGACACACAGACATGTATTTTTTTATCATCAGTCCAGTCTTAGCTGTCTTCTCAAAGTCAAGCATGTTGACAACAATCAAATGTCAAACTTTTCTTTTATTAAAAAAAAAAAGACTGGCAAAAATGCATTGCAGTTCCTCTTTGGAACCCAAGGAAGTCAAAATGTAGTAAAACCCACTGTATTCTTCACACAGTACCAAGTACTAGGTGTATGGTAGTGAACAGAGATGGCTCCTGCTATCAAAGCTTTTAAATTAATAAAATTGTTATAAAACAAATAAGATAAGGAAATGGAGTAAAAATGGTGGGTCTTTCTTAGATAAGGTAGTAAGGAAAGGTTTTTCCCTGGCACTGACATCAAGCTGAGATCTAAAGGAAAAAAAGAGTCTGCCGTACCAAACAAGGAAGACAGTTTTCCAGGAAGAGGAAACCAATTCTGCAACAACATAGGAGAACAACCTGGGGTAAGTTTTAAAATCAGAGGCCAGAGGGCCAGGGCAAGAGTAGAACAAGACAAGACTGAAAAGGTAGGCAAAGGCTAGGTTAATCAGGGTCTTTCTTACAGGTCATGGGAGATTTTGAACAGGATAGAACTCAGAATTGGCTTTTGACTTAAAAAATATTCTGGCTGCTAGAAACCAAGCCAGGAGGTGATTGTAGTGGTCCAGGAAAAAGATGATAATGAGTAACTTTGACTGGGGTGACTATAGTAGAGCTGAAGATAAGTTGATGAATTTGAGATATATTATGGAGATGCTAACAAAAGTTTGCTGCTATATCATCTATCAAAAAATATGCATCTATTCATGAATACCAAAGAGAGGTATTTTCATGCAAACCATGGGCACATCAAATAAGTAGATTTTTTGTTGCCTTTTAAAATCCAAAAGTAACCCAACATGTAGCAAAGTTTCTGTTCTCATTGATAGAAGGTGGCTGTTCATATTTCAGACTTGATACATCTGGCACTATGTATTCTGAAAACGTGAATGAAAAAGAAGGGTAATCTAAAATAATCACTGAGCCTATGCTCTCTGCTCCCTGGAATAGAACAGTGTATCCCAGGCTCATTCTGGGTTCACATTATAAAACATTAATTTGATTCAGCCTTAGATTTGTGAATTGATATTCCAGGAAAACAGATTTCTGCTCATTATATGAAAGAATATGAAGGAATTTTCCCATAATTGCCCTTTGAATATATTAGCTTCAGAACTAATTATCTGTCAGACTTCCTGTCTTCTCTACTTTTTACTGAGTGGTCATTTAACTCACCTAGGGATATCAAGAGAATGATTTGCTTTGCTTTTAGGCGCTTTAAAATAAAAGCTGAACTATTTGGTGTCAGGAAGGAAATTAGCACAATATCCTAGAAGCTGATAACTTAAAAAATGCTTGGATAATAAAGATCCTAAGAGGAATGTTAAGACATTTGAATTCTATTGCTAACAGAGATTAACTTTGTTTTTTGGACAAGATTCTTGATTATTCTGAGACTTGGTTTACCTAAATGTTAAACAGTTATAAGTCAATGGTTTTCTCCCTCCCCCTTCTTAGTAGCAAATTAAAATCTGAAAAAAATCCCCAAAACTGAAAAGGAAAAGTGAGAGAAATTACTAACAGTCAAAAGAGGAAAGAGGGAATTATTGAAGCAACTGGCAACATTAAGCAATCATGACTCAATGAGTAGAGAAAATCAATGAGTCAAAAATGAACACTTTTTTTTTTTTTAAACCTGAAAAGGCCTTCTCCGGTCTGGGAGCCTTACTTTTTCACTAATTTCTAATCTGAAAGGCTGTTGGATACATCACACTCCAAGAGTGCAGATGTTACCAGGACACTGTGACTCCATCTTCATCTTGCCTATTGACCTATGTCCTAAGGTGCATTCAAAAGAGGGTGAGAGCTTGGTATTTATCCTTGAAAGGTGGCCTTTGGATTGATTTCATGAGTAGCTTTTCTAAGGATCCCAAAGTGGCAGACCTGTTTGTGTTATTGAAGATATCTCTCTCTTCCTGAGTAATTTTCTTAACCTCTCTATACCTCTATGTTTTCATCTGTAAAATAAGAAGGATGGCACCTACCTTATTACAGTTGTTGTAATGTTAAGTGACAAGGAAACTTAAATGAGAAGATTTAAAAAAACTCTTGAAAATCTTTTATATTAGTGACATATTATTGATAATGTCAGTGGCAATAACTGTTGGCCATTAATAATTTTACATTCTCATCCATAGTCATGTCAACTTCTATGTGAATGTTCCGAGCTCCCAGTTACTAGTCAGCCGTTGTTACCAAACTTCATACTGTCATAGACTTCTGTGGTCTGCCTCCAAAATACTCAGCCCACAGCTGTAACCTTTGTTGACTGATTTCAACCAGTCTACTCCAGCATATTCCCAACAATTCTGCCCAAGCCATGTCCCTTCTTCTCTGTCCTCATTCACACCCCCTCCTCCCACGATCTGCAGAGATGTACAATGACATGCAGAATCCTGTATCTATGGCTTTGTTCATGCTGTTTCCCAAACCTGGAATGCCCTTTCTTGGCACAAACAAATCCTATGTACTTTTTAAGGCCTTTGATTCCATCCCTCTTACAACTTTATCTTCATGACCTGAAACATACCTCTATATCAATTTAGTACTTAATTATAGCATCCTTATTTGTGTTTTCATAATGAAAATCTAATTTTTTTCAACCAAACTGGAGACTTACTGAAAGTAAAGAGTATGTCTAATGCTTCTTCCATATCTCCTACAGAGTCTGTCACTAAATCACAAAGAAACTGGGAACCCATAAGCACCACTTGACTTTAATAGACTCTCCACTAAAACTAGCTTGGAACCTGCCATGAAGACGGCAACAAGAGTGGTAAACTCCGTATTTGTAATTCCCTAAAACCTCTCATAATAACTACCACTTAATGCCTTATCCCTGTGTGCCAGACTCCATACAAGGCCAAAGTACAATTAATGCTCTCTGAAACCTATTATCTCCATTGTGGAGATGAGGATACTAAGAGGGAGGTTAAGTAATTTTCCTCAGGAGATGGAGCTTGAAGGTCCATCAAACATACCTTCAAACATAGTTACACAGTCTTTCCTGCATTTAATTACAGACTGTATGTACTCCTTTAATCTATCAGCAATGTAACAAAAACAGTCTGGTCTTGTTTAATGTCTTATGTGGAATTTTAATACTGAAAAGTTACAAACTGTCATTCTATGGCCAAATCTGGCCACCAAGTTTGTTTTATATGACTCATACATTAACATATTTATTTTAAAAGCAGACATTTTAAAGCAGATGATTTTATATAAAAATGCAGATTCCTAGCTAAATTTGAATGAATTCAACTTAGATCAAATATTTGATTATGAAAAATATTGAAGTACTAGAAAACATGAATTGGTATTTGTATACTCTTAAGACAGAAATAGGAATTCACAGGAAAAAAAATACTAGTTGCCAAATAAACAAAAGATGCTTAGTAACTTAACAGTAAGTTATGCCTTATAAAAGGCATTTCTAATATATACATGAAGTCCAAAGGTCATAAACTTTTGACACAAGAATTATAAACATCTATATAGTAGAGAGAGAGAGAAAGAGAGAAGAGGAGGAGAAGAAGGAGAAAGAAAAGGGGTAAGAAAGAGCAGAAGGAGGAGAAGAAAAATTGGTCAATAGACAAATTAGGAAATATATATATAGCAATATATATATATAGCAAATATATATATATTTTATATATAATATATATAGCAAAAAAATATATATAGCAAAGACTAAAATATTCCTAATATCTAAGAACTTCATCAAAAATAATAAGAAAATTATTAAATTCCCAATAGAAAAATAAGACAGAATTAGGAATTCACAGGAAAAAAAATACTAGTTGCCAAATAAACAAAAGATGCTTAGTAACTTAACAGTTAAATAAAAAATAATACGATACGATTCACTCATCACACTGGCAAATGTTAAAAAAAATTAATAATATCCAGTATTGGCAAAAATATGAGGGGAATAGGCACTTTTGTACACTGATGGGTTAGAAATAGGAAACGTAGGGTATTTTACAGCACCCCTTCTTAATAAAGACCCAAGAGAAAGTTGGGATAGAAGGAACCTACTTAAACATCATCAAAGCCATTTATGACAAGCCTTCAGCTAACATCATCCTCAATGGGGAAAAACTGAGAGCTTTCCCCCTGAGATCAGGAACACGTCAGGGATGTCCACTCTCACCACTGTTGTTTAACATAGTGCTGGAAATCCTAGCATCAGCCATCAGACAACAAAAGGAAATAAAGGGCATCAGAATTGGCAAAGTGGAAGTCAAACTTTCACTTTTCGCAGGCGACATGATACTCTACATCGAAAACCCGACAGACTCCAACAGAAGCCTCCTAGAAATGATCCAAGAATTCAGCAAAGTTGCAGGGTACAAAATCAACGTACAGAAATCGGTTGCATTTTTATACACCAACAATGAAGCAACAGAAAGAGAAATCAAGAAACTGGTCCCATTCACAATTGCACAAAAACCCATAAAGTACCTAGGAATAAACCTAACCAAGAATACAAGAGATCTGTATGATGAAAACTATAGAAAACTTATGAAGGAATTTGAAGAAGACACAAAGAAATGGAAAAACATTCCATGCTCATGAATAGGAAGAATAAATACAGTTAAAACGTCATTACTACCCAAAGCAATCTACACATTCAATGCAATTCCAATCAAAATTGCACCAGCATACTTCTCAAAGCTAGAGCAAACTATCCTAAAATTTGTATGGAACCACAAAAGACCCCGAATAGCCACAGTAATACTGAAAAATAAAACCAAAATGGGAGGTATCACCATCCCAGACTTTAGCCTCTACTACAAAGCTGTCATCATCAAGACAATATGGTATTGGCACAAAAACAGACACATAGACCAATGGAATAGAATTGAGAACTCAGAGCTGGACCCAAAGGTATACAGCCAACTAATCTTTGACAAAGCAGGGAAGAATATCCAATGGAAAAAAGACAGCCTCTTTAACAGATGGCATTGGGAGAACTGGACAGCAACATGCAGAAGAATGAAACTGGATCAATTTCTCACACCATACACAAAAATAAACTCAAAGTGGATAAAGACCTGAATGTGATACAGGAAACCATCAAAACCCTAGAGGAGAAAGCAGGAAACAACCTCCTTGACCTCCACCGCAGCAACTTCTTACTTGACACATCCCCCAAAGCAAGGCAATCGAGAGTAAAAATAAATGATTGGGACCTCATCAAGATTAAAAGCTTCTGCACAGCAAAGGAAACAACCCACAAAACTAATAGGCAACTAACGGAATGGGAAAAGATAGTTGCAAATGACATATCAGATAAAGGTTTAATATCCAAAATCTATAAGGAACTCACCAAGCTACACACCCGAAAAACAAACAACCCAGTGAAGAAATGGGCAGAAGATATGAACAGACACTTCTCCAAAGAGGACATCCAGATGGCCAACAGACACATGAAACGATGCTCAGCATCGCTCCTCATCAGGGAAATACAAATCAAAACCACACTGAGATACCACCTCACACCAGTCAGAGTGGCTAAAATGAGCAAATCAGAGAATGCAAGATGCTGGCAAGGATGTGGAGAAACGGGCACCCTCCTACACTATTGGTGGGAATGTAAACGGGTACAGCCCCTCTGGAAACAGTGTGGAGGTTCCTCAAAAAATTAACAATAGAACTCCCCTATGACCCAGCAATAGCACTGCTAGGAATTTACCCAAGGGATACAGAAATGTTGATGCATAGGAGCACATGTACCCCAATGTTCACAGCAGCACTCTTAACAATAGCCAAAACATGGAAAGAGCCTAAGTGTCCATCAATGGACGAATGGATCAAGAAGATGTGGTTTATCTATACAATGGAATACTACATGGCAATGAGTAACAATGAAATCTGGTCTTGTGTAGCAACATGGATGGACCTTGAGGGTGTTATGCTGAGCGAAATAAGTCAGGCAGAGAAGGACAAATATCATATGTTTGCACACATAGGAGGATTAGGAGGAACTTAACTGAGGATGATGGGGGGAAGAAAAATGGTGGGGGAAAGGGGAGAGGCAAACCATGAGAGACTCTTGAATGCTGACAAAAACTGAGGACTGATGGATGTGGGGGAGGAGGATGGGCATGGAGGGGCATTTATGGGGATGAGCACTGTTATATGGAAACCAACTTGACAATAAACTATTTGTAAAAAAAAAATTTAAAAAGTAAAAAAAAAAAAAGAAAACATAGGGTATTTGACAATAGCCCTTAAAAATTTAAATAAGCCTTTCCTTTGACTTGCACAGTTGCACTTCTAGAGATTTTATACACATTGAAAAATGTTTACATAAAAATATTTATTGTAAAGTATTTGTTATAATGAAAAATTTTAAACAAATTTAAACGTCCAAATCAATAGAAATATTAGATAAATAAATTATGGTAGACCCATACAATGTAAAACCACGAACTCCCAGGAAAAAATAAAGACGTTTTAAAAATTATGTAACATATTATTAAATGAAAAGTATGTGTGTACATAACTGTCTTATTAAAATTTTTTTTAATGTTTGTTTATTTTTTAGAGACAGAGTGTGAGTGGGGGAGGGGCAGAGAGAGAGGAAAACTGAATCTAAAGCAAGCTCTAGACTGTCATCACAGAGCCCGACGTGGGGCTCGAACTCAAGAACTGTAAGATCATCACCTGAGCCGAAGTTGATAACCGAATGAGCCACCCAGGCACCCCTATAATGATCTTAGTTTAAAAGAATTATATATTTATATGTAGGAGAAATCCAGGAAAGTATACACAAATCATTAACAGCAGTCTTCTCTGGTAGGATTTTCTAACATTTGTGTTCAATTTTTAACTAGAATGTATTTCTTCTGTAAACTTTGTTCACTTAGTGGGGAGAAAAGCTATAAAGATATTTTATGGTTCCTTTGGTATCTGCTTTCTCCTTATTTCTCTCTAGGGAAACATTCTAAGAAGGTAGTATCTTGGGCTATCTGAAGAAGAGATTTTTTAATTTTCTCTAAGTCCCTCTCCACCCAAGGATCCCGTGCACTTTAACACATTTGCAATCAAGCAAGCAAGTGGGAAGAGGCCTTCTCCAGTCCTATATGCTCAATCTTTACTTAGGTGTAAAGGTCTTTACTTAGTAGCGTGTTCTTCAGAGACAAGGACAGTGTATGTGTGCAGCCTCGGGCAAACTGCTTAATGGTTCTTAACTTCAGTTTCCTTCTCCACAAACCAGTCACAATAACATCCAATTATTAGCATGGCTGTAGGGACTGAATGAAAGTATAAATGCCTGGCATATGGTAATTACTTGCTAAGTAGTTATCATCACTATTGTTATCAACTGTGCCTGGTAGGTTAGGACTGTACGTTTTACTTAGTTTAGTTTTAGATATAAATGGGTCCCTAATAAATATTTCTTGATAGTAATGGCCCCATGGTTCCAAATGATTTCTGTTCATGTCAGTTTGAATAAATAGTGAGTCTTGTTATATCTGTCAATTTGGACTCTGCTTTTATAAGCTGGCCCTAAGAAATGTTGACCTTGTTCATTCAATCTAAGATTTACATAAAATTCTAGAATTGTCCAGGACTAACTAGTAGTGCCCTGGGAATGAAGGGATAAAATACAGAAATGCAGAGGTGAATTTCTCTTCAGGCAGGGCAGGGAAGGGGCTAGAGAGGAAGAGACTGTTTGCATAAACCCCAACCCAATCTTCCTTTCAGTTTGCTCATCTTGATTTCGCTAAAGATAAAAACTAGACCTGTCTTTACTTACTACCCCTCCCTCCTCAAATTAAAACACAATCTTTTCAGGTTTGAAATCTTAGAAAGTTTTTGTAATTTGATCACTCTTGTCAACGAACCTCAAAGAAAGATACAAGCAGTCCTAACAAGCCTCTAAGAATTTGATTTTAAAAATCTGTTCATGATTGTGTACATGAGACATACCATCATGCATGACTAAAAAGATACGTTACAGCGAAAAAAGATTGTTTTTGAGTATGGTCAGGGGATTCCTGATACGATCAAACCTTGGGTTTGTGATTTAAGAAGGAATTTCATTTCCTCCACGGTGAATTTTCTTACCTTTGTTGATTGCTTTTAATCTTAATGCCATTGAAAATTGTGCTTTTTAAAAAAAATAAAATTCTGAATGTGGAAAAACAAATTGCTTGCTCATTCTCATCTTCAGTGATGGAAGGTATGACTGCAGTCGTGGTGCACACACCTCCCTTACTTTCAGTTTTTCCCTTGTTAAGATATGGAAAGTAAGAAAGATGGTAATTTGAATAAAGGTGGGAAGACCAAGACTTGGGCAAATTTCTCCATTGCTTTGCTTATATTACTGAGTTGATGTGAATAAAAACTCCAGATTTTTAAGGTAAAATTAATGCCAGGATTTCAGCATTTCTTTCCATTATATCAACTCTAATCAACCTCCATCTTTCCCTCTTCAGAAGGGGAAATACATACCAATGTTTGATACAATGCTTTGTTACTTGTTAAAAATTTCCATTTTTTTCAAGGGTTTAACTTTTATAAAACTCCTCATCATCATGACCCTGTCAAAAACTGAGAGCTATGAATGCACTATGAGTAAATACTGGAAGGCTAAAATCCACCTTTGATTTGAAGGAAATGTTCTTTATATGCATCTCAAAATTATTACACAAAAAATAATGTTTGTTCCTTAATTCATAATGCACAGTGGGACCCTGTAGCTTAATCCTGCCATTCATAGGTGAAGCATCAGAGTGTTGAAAAGGCTGAAAAAGACTAGGCTTCAGCAGAGACACACACAGTGTGGGCCACTGGCCTTTTCCCAGGGCACCTACTTCTCCTTCTCCACTAACAAGGAGGCAGCTTGGGAGCAGAAGCTGAGGACAGGAGAAAGATAGGTATTTGCTAAAGGCCTGGCTGGAAAGAGAGTATATCTCTGTCAGCCTAAAAACCTGGCCCAGAACAGGGAATCAGTCTGGGAGGGCTGGGCACACAGGGAGGGCTGAGGTCTGGAGATGGATTCAAATCACAGAGCCAGGAATCACAGGGCAAGAACTGGCAAGTAGAACCAGCCAAACAGGAGACAATCTGGATTATTTCCAAGGACCTGTGTGGATGGCTCCAGCTTATTAAAGAGACCAGGGTAGGTCAAACAACCATATTAACTTATAATTTTAAAACCCTGAATTATTTAATATTTTAGAAATTAAAGTTAAAAGTATACACCTGCAATCTCACTTGAGCCCTGACTTACAGTGGACAATAATTTTAAATCTAACCAAAAAATTTAAAAAAAAATCTTTTTAAAAAATGTTTATTTACATTTTGAGAGAAGAGACAGAGAAGAGAGTGAGACACAGAAACCAAAACAGGCTCCAGGCTCTAAGCTGTCAGCGTAGAGCCCAATGCTGGGTTTGAACTCACGAACTGTGAGATCACGACCTGAGCTGAAGTCAGATGCTTAACCAACTGAGCCACCAAGGCACCCCAAAACCAAAAAAAGAAAAAAATTAAAATGAGTGAGTTAGTAAAACTAACAAAAAGTAGGTAAGCCTTTTCTGTTTGTATACCCCATTTGGCTTTATCAGTTTAGAGGCACAACAGCAATCATAATGCTCTAATTTTAGCCACTAATTATTTTAGCCTCACCTGCAAGTTACCAACAAGTCTAATATCTGAGTCTTGGGTCCTTCCCACTTCCTCAACCTCCAACCCACGTGAATTACCATGAGAGCTAGGTGCCTACTCAGTTCAGAAAGGTCCGTCTTGACTTTTAAGCACCAGGTAGAAAAAACTCCTGCTTTAGTTGCTGCTGTGGGTCCCACATAGGCCAATGGACACTTCCTCCTGGTGAATTGATGTTCTTGCTGTCCTAGAGCATGCCCAGGCTAAAGTGCTGCCACACTGAGCTCTAACAAGAGAGCCAGGCAGTCCACATGGCCACAGTCTTTGTTCTCAAGGCTGAGTTCTAGGCCAGAGGGTTCCCTGGGGAGGCCTTCCAGACTCAGCTATGGGGTATAGATCTCCCTGCCCCAAGAACTCTTCAGACCAGGTTCTGCATCTCATATGGTATGCTTTCCTTTCGAAGCTGTTCTCCTTTCAAACTGCAGGAATTCTCAAGTAGAACGATTCCAATTCATCAGAAAGGTTATAATTAACTGAGCTGAAAACATTTTTTTAATGTTTCTTTATTTTTGAGAGAGAGAGAGAGACAGAGCATGAGCAGGGGAGGAACAGAGAGAGAGAGAGAGAGGCAGACAGACTCCAAAACAGGCTCCAGGCTCTGAGCTATCAGCACAGAGCCCAACGAGGGGCTAGAACTCATGAGCCATGAGATTATAACCTGAGCTGAAGATCATGACCAGATGCTTGACTGAGCCACACAACCACCCCTAATTAACTGAGCTTTAAAATGGGTTCCACCCCTTTTTTCTCCTAGAAGGTTGCTTGGCATCTATGCAAATCTGTCTGCCTCTTTTCCAGCAACCAGTCACGTACATCAAGGGGTTTTGAGAGAGGTCTTATGATCAGGCCATACTGAGATTCTGTTCCACCCTTCTCCTGGGGCAATGGCAATGGGTATCTGTGTGCTTTTTGTCTACATAACTATGTGGTATCACTCAACTCAAATGAAAAAGATCTGGAGTGCTTGCTTATAAGTCTTGGCAACTTCAAGTACTGGCTGAAGTTCTTACATTTCTGTCTCACAGCACTTTGTTATATTTGGAACCCCAAATCTAAATTCATGGAAAATACAGTGGGTTGGAAAGCTTACGCCACATTCATCATAGAATACAGGGATTTCTGGGCATAACTAGAAGGCCAGCAGGGTGGCCCACAATGGGTTTATTTGCTCAAAGGACTGAAGAACCTTTCGGGAAAGAAAAAAAAAATCATTCAAACACCAGTATCCACTTCTCAAGTTTGGTTCAAGAACAAGGATCAAGGTGGGCAGTGGGGAAGGAAAAAAGTCAAGGGATGGAGTAGACCTGGTCACTAGTGATTGTCACTCAGACTGTCTTTCAGTTCAACTCCCATGGGCTTTAATTCAGGTATCCTGAGGTTACAGCAGGGGCTACAATAAAGAATGAAAAACTAAGAATTGTTTCACTAGCCTTTACAGACCTTAAAGAAACTCAAGTCCGTGCTTTTCAGAGGTAAATCAGGAGAAGAGAGTTTTGTCAAAAGTAATACAATATTGGCAGCTTCAGGATATCACCGTGGTGATATAAAGAAGAGAGCAGGTATGGTAAGTGCTAGGGGGGAGCAGAGTGAGTTAGCAATCACTAGTGACCTTCCACTAGCTTTTTCATTATCAGCTGGGAGGACGGTTCAGGTTCGTGCTGAAGGCCTGTTTCCTAGGCTACAGATGGGGGACTTGTTCCTTATTTGTGCCTAGGGGAAAGTCCCCGGACCCCTGGCAGAGACTGCCACGTGCGCGCGCACGTCGACCTTCCCTGCTCTTCACTGTGAAGTCCGCCAGAATCAGCTGGGAGGGATATTATCTACAGAGGAGGTAGAGCAAAGCAAGAAAAATATGGTTTTGTGACTGTTACTATGCCTCTGCCTGTACCCCAGAGCTGGGGCTGGTGACACAAAGCCTTAAATATAATTGAAGCTTCAATGTTTGTTGCATGGAACCCCACCAGGTTTTCTGCATTCCACTGGTTTTCTATAGACAAAAATGTTCCAAAAACTACCTGACAGGAACCTTTATTAATGGTAGCAGCTGCCTGGGGGCTGCAGAGAGAAGAAATAAATTTGAAAAATGGGTCTATATTGCTGGGGAATCAACAATGATGAATGATGAAGATTGCTTTGCCTTGTCAGCCATAATACTATTCATGCCTGATGCTCAAAGTTCTAACAGGTGTTCTCTGCCCTGAAATGTTTTACTATTAGAAATATCAAACTTTAGGAATATTTGCTTGCAAATTTCTTTTGAGAAGAACTTGTACATCAAATTCTGACATTACACGATTTCACTGCCTATAACTTAAACCAAAGGTAATTGTCTCTCTGTGTTAAGACCAATATTTTATTTTCCTTTTTCATGAGGTGTTTTGACTTTTTTTGCCTTTTTTTTTTCTTTCTTTTTTTTTAATATTTTATTTATTTCTAGGAGACAGAGAGAGAGAGACAGCGTGAGCAAGGGAGGGTCAGAGAGAGAGGGAGTCACAGACTGAAACAGGCTCCAGGCTCTGAGCTGGCTGTCAGCACAGAGCCCGACGCGGGGGCTCGAACCCACGAACCGCGAGATCATGACCTAAGCGAAAGTCGGACGCTTAACCGACTAAGCCACCCAGGTGCCCCATTTTGCCTTTTAATTGAATTAACTTTCAGAAGATTCTTTGGTTTCTCTTTATCTTGTTTCTCTTTTATCTTTCTTTCATAAGAGGCGAAGAGAAACAAACAGGAGAATATCAGATATGAGGATAATCCATGCTTAGTGAAGGGAAAGCTGAGACTGTTTTTCTCCCACCGAGAGAACAGTGTTTATTGTTATTATAAAAGTAATACCGCTTCTGTCAAAACTTCAAAAAATTTGGAAAGACATAAAGGAAAAGTTATTTTGAAACTACACTATTCAGAAGATAATCAGTATTAATGTTCTAGTACAGAATTTACATGTTGTCTCTCCATGTACATACATACAGACAGAAAAATAGGAAAGGGAGAGACAGAGCATGTGTGCAAGAGCCTTTCTAGATCCTTCGAGAAAAGCCTAGTACTACCCTTTGAAACAGTGCCTTAATGTTGTCACCTAGGGAAGACAGATAAGCAAACCTATGTTTCAAAATTACCCATAACATAGCAGCTCCACAGATCAAATTAACCACACAGGACAGCCCTAAAGATCACTCAGGAAAATTGCTAGAACCAGACTGTTATCTTGTTTCCAGAGCGATTCAGACCATCTATGAGGAAACTCATAAACTATAAAGCATTGTCTTTGACGTACATAATCATCTGATAGAGGCCACAACTCTTGAGTGGCTCAAAATACCACAAAAGTGGGTGGGGAGTGCTTCCACTCAGGGAGAGTCCTTTAACCTCATTTCCTTGTATCTGATACTGCAGAAAGTCCGAGTAGTTTTAGTTTACCTTTATAATTGGAGAAGACGTTTCAGAAAGACTCTGGTCCACACCCAGGATAAACTAAGTTACTTTCTTTCCTTTTTCTCTTTCTCTTTCTCTCTCTTTCTTTCTTTTCTTTCTTTCTTTCCTCTTTCCTTCCTTCCTTCCTTTCCTTTTCTTTCTTTCTCTCTCTTTCCTCTTTCTCTCTTTCCTCTTTCCTTCCTTTTCTCTTTCTTTCTTTCTTTCTTTCTTTCTTTCTTTCTTTCTTTCTTTCTTTCTTTCTTTCTTTCTTTCTTTCTTTCTTTCTTTCTTCTTTCTTCTTCTCTTCTTCCTTCCTTCTTCCTTCCTTCCTTTCCTTCCTTCCTTTCTTCCTTCTTTCTTCCCTTTCCTTCCTTCTTTCCTTCCTTCCTTCCTTCCTTCCTTCCTTCCTTCCTTCCTTCCTTCCTTCCTTCCTTCCTTCCTTCTTCCCTCTCTCTCTCTTTCTCTCTTTCTTCTTTTCTTCTTTCCCAAGTTTTTATTTAAATTCTATTTAGTTAACACACATGGTAAAATTGGTTTCTGGTTTAGAATTTAGTGATTCATCACATATAAAAAACCCAGTGTTCATCACAAGTGCCTTCCTTAATACCCATCACATTTAGCCCATCCTCCACACACCTTCCCTCTGTCAACCCTGTTTGTTCTCTATAGTCCCTTATGGTTTGCTTCCCTCTCTGCCTTTTTTTTCCCTTCACCTATGTTCACCTCTTTTGTTTCCAAATTCCATATATGAGTGAAATCATATAGTATTTGTCTTTCTCTGACTGATTTATTTCACTTAGCCTAATATACTCTAGCTCCATCCACATAGTTGCAAATGGCAAGATTTCATTATTTCTGATAGTTTAGCATCACTATTGATACAACATTCCATTGTATATATATGTCACATCTTCTTTATCCATTCATCAGTCGTTGGACATTTGGGCTCTTTCCATAGTTTGGCTATTGTTGATAATGCTGCTATAAACATTGGGTGCATGTGCCCCTTAGAATCTATATTTTTGTATCCTTGGGGTAAATGCCTAGCAATGTAATTGCTGGATCCTAGGGTAGTTCTATTTTTAATTTTTGAGGGGACCTCAATAATGTTCTCTAGAGTGACTGCACCCAGTTTGCATTCCCACCAACAGTGTAAAAGTATTCCCCTTAACCTGCATCCTCACCAGTCTTTTGTTTCCTGGGTTGTTAATTTTTGCTATTCTGATAAGTGTAAATTGAGTTACTTTCCATCAAAGCAAGAATTTTAAAACCACATAAACTGATATAAAACAAAAATTTTTATTAACAGGGGAAGAGGACTGATGTTGGTATAATCCCTCAGAAGGTTTTCAGTATAAGGAGTGGTGTTCCCTCTCAGTGGGAGACTGGAAAAAGTTGGACTTTGAAGTCACATAGTTCTGAGTCAAATGCCACTCACTTAGGGCTGTATTTCACATGCAATATTTAGGACATATTTACACTAAAGAATAATTTATTGTTTATCTGAAATGCAATTGTTAATGTGCATCATGTATTTTTATTTGCTATATCTGGCAACCCTATACTCACTCCATGTATGACCACATACAAGGTACTTTATTTGTCATAATCTCCAGCTCTTTCTATATAAGGTGTGAGATAACAATAACTAATTCTTAGGTGACTGAGGTGCACCTAGAATTCATTCATTAGATATTTACTGAGTGTCTACTATGACGAGGGTTCTGGCCTAGGCCAGGAAAATAGAGCCTGTCCTCCTAAAGATTACACTAAACAGTTAACTGCACAATTGCTGACTTACCTTAAACTGTGACTAGCACAACAGAAAAGTATCAGATGTTATGAAATGGAGACCTATCCCTATAACTGGTCACAGCAGCTTTCTTGAAGAAATGACACTTGAACTTGGATGGAACCTATTCATAGGTGTGTACTTGGAGTACTTGAAATTCAAAATGTCTTTTTCTCTCAAACCTGTGTTTTGTCCTAAGTTCCTAAACTTCAGTTAAAGGGACAGCATTCATAGGTTGCCCATTACATAAAACTGAGAGTCATTCTTAACTCATTCCTAACACTCACTTTCTATATCAATTCAATTATCAGTTTTTCTTCCAAACATTCCTCAAATCTGTACCCTATTCTCCATCTGTACTACCACTTCCCTTACTGTCTTCTTGCATGGCTATTTTGATAGCTTCCTAACCAGTTAATGTACTGCTAGTTCTGCTACCTTAAAAGTTTTATTTTACACTTGAACTAGAAAATTCTATTATATTTTTGTACCTAAAACATTTTAGTGACATCCTTTTATAAAAAGTCCAAAATTTCCTCTGCTTTCCCCTTTATAGCATCTTTAAGAGTCATTTTTGAGCCCTCAATAACCTATTCAGGGAACCAGGGATGTGTTTTAAAGCCAAAGAAACTACATACCTTCCCAAAAATTGACGGCACTGAGAGACTATTAGGACATCAACAGCTACTGAAGGATCTAAAAAAGCACAGGGCTGCTTCTGAGTATAGCTAATAATAATATGCCCAGCAAAAAAACCAAAAACAAACAAAAAACCTCAAACAAATGAAACACAAACAAAAAGCCCTTATAGAAATTCTTTCCTTCCAAACAATCAGTGCCTATTTTATTGTAAGCCTTTTTGCCAAAACCTGAAGTGTTTGGAAAAGAGGAGGGCAGGGAGTCCTGGATACATACAAAATGCTGTCACCACTTATCTTCTTTGGATCTGAACACTTCCTACTACCTAATCTTCATTGCCTTGGAAGCCACATCTGTTCATGAGTTGTGTTTCGGTTTCTGGTGTTGACTTTCTACATGTATACCATTTATATATACATGAATGCCCAGTTTCCATCAAAAAATGAAAATATGTATCATATTCCTTTAAGCAGCAATTGTGAAAAACCATTAGCCAGTTCTCTAGACTCAGAAATCTAGAATAATTTTTTTTTATTTCTCTTTGCCTTAGAACAGAACCACTAGTGTGGGAGGGGAGAGTTCCTTGACAGGATTTAAGAAGCAGGCTCAGAAGGGAAGTTCATATGGAGGAGAGTGATGCTCTGTTCTAACAGAGAAGAGAGTAGGAACTGGAGGCAACAGAAGACAATTACCTCCTACTTGCTGCCTTGGTTCCAAGTAGGTCTGGGATTCCAAGGCGTCATCAGGAGGGCTTCAATCTTTTCTTTGTTCAGAGTAGGACGAGTCTGAGAATGGTGGAGGTGGGGGAAGTAGATCCTCTAGTCTTGCCCTATTCTGCATCCAGCTCCTAGATGCTGTGGGAACAAAGCAGGACTTAATGAAGGCCAAAATGAAGTCCCTTTTACTATAATCCTTTCTCTCTCTACTGTAGCCTCTTTACACCCTTTGTCTAGTGAGTTATAAGAGATGAAGAGGGAAGATAAGAGAGAACAAGCAAAGAACAAGACAAGTCTTGAGGCTTAGGCAAGGAGGAAAAGTCATCTCCATAGTCTGTCAGAGCTTGCCAATCCAAAATAGCAAAGGCCACTTTGGGAGACAGAAGATGATAGATAGATTCAAGGAATCCCTTATTTCTCACATGGACACTGTGAAGGAGTTATGAGAATAGATTGGAGGCTATTTGTGGGGCAAACAAAACAAAACAAAACAAAACAGGTAAATCACAACTTCCTGCAGCCTCAATTGTGATTCAATTCACGAAACCAACTTGGGTATTTTGGACAGAAATCCAGGAAGTGGGGCTGAAAACAAAAAGGTAATAGGGGGCCATGGAAAGAATCAAATATCCCATTTCTAGGAGAGCTGCTACAAGTAGTCAGCCTGAAGCATTCCTACAGAACAGGGTAGCTGATTGGACATATTTAGATCCTTATGCCTATTCATTACCTATTATCTCATTTCCATATGCTGGAAGAAAGTAAATTATTCTGCACTGAACTCTAAATGCTTACACACGTTATCCAGTTTGCAGTGTGCAGAAGATATTATGTTTGTTCCATGCAGACCCATTCTCCTTAGACACCTACTAGCCAGGGGTTGCCATGAGTCATTAATTCTGGCTAATTATATGTAAGTAGGCTCACCCTCCCCCTTCTTCCAGATTAAAATATAAACTTCATAACTGAAATTGCAACAGCTATTTTGTCATGCTGAGGCGAGAGACATATATAAAAAGAGAGAAAATCATATATGATATCTTTGATATTGTCATGCCAATATAAGCAAATACCTATGTCAAGATTACTTATGTGACAAAAATAAAAATCTATTTGCCTAAGCCACTATTTTGGGGTTATGTTACTTTCAACCTTAAAGATTTCCTAAATGATATAGGGAGTCCAGAATTATTAAAGTGTTGGTTGCTGACAAGAGAAAGTATAAAAACCATATGATCATTTCCATAGATGCAGAAAAAGCATCTGACAAAGGACAACATCTATTCTTAATAAAAAAAAAGTCTCAAGATAAAAAAAAATTTAAAAATCTCAAGATAAAAAAATCTCAAGTAGGTTTGGAGGGAGAACACCTCAACATAATAAAGGCCACATATGAAAACCCCCCAGCTAATATCATCCTAAATGGGGAATAACTGAGAGCTTTTCCTCTACTGTCAGGAACAAGAGAGGGATATCCACCTTCACCAGTTATTTAGCTTACTACTGAAGTCCTAGCCATAGCAATCAGATAACAAATAGAAATAAAAGTCATCCAAATCAGCAAGGAAAAAGTAAAGCTTTCACTATTTGCAAATGGCATGATACTATATATAGAAAATGGTAAAGACTCCACTAGAAAACACTAGAATTGGTAAATGAATTCAGTAAGGTCACAGGACACAAAATCAATATACAGAAATCCTTTGCATTTCCATACACCAGGTAGCAGAAAGAGAAATTAAGAAAACAGTACCATGTACAAATGGGTCAAAAACAAACAAATACCTCAGAATAAATTTAACCAAGGAGGCGAAACACCTCTATACTCTGAAAACTGTAAAACACTAATGAAAGAAATTGAAGACCATACAAGCAAATGGAAAGATGTTTCATGTTCATGAATTAGAAGAATAAATATTGTTAAAATGTCCATACTACCCAAAGCAATCTATGGATTCAATGCAATTCCTATAAAAATACCAACATTATTTTTCACAGAACTGGAAACTGGAGAGCTACATGCAGAAGAATAAAACTGAACCACTTTTTTATACAATACACAAAACCAAACTCATGTGAGACCTGAAACCATAAAAATCCTAGAAAAGAGCACAGGCAGTTTTTCACACATGGCCTTTATCTTCTCTGATATCGGCTCTAACAATATCTTTCTAGATATATCTCCTGAGGCAAGAGAAACAAAAGCAAAAATAAACTATTGGTACTACATTAAAAGGAAAGTGTTCTACATGGCAAAAGAAACAACTAACAAAACTAAAACATAACCTACTGAATAGAAGATATTTGAAAATGATGACATTAGTATCCAAAGTATATAAGGAACTTATTTAACTAAACAGCAAAAAAATCCAAGTAATACAAATAAAAATGGGCAGAAGACATGAATAGACATTCCCCCCAAAGACATACAGATGGCCAAAACATATAAAAAGATGCTCAACATCATTCATCATCAAGAAAATGCAAATCAAAACTACAATGAGAAATCACCTCATACTTGTTAGAATGGCTGAAGTCAAAAGCACAAGAAACGACAAGTTGGTGAAGATATGGAAAAAAAAAAGGAACCCTCCTGCAGTGTTGGTGGGAATGCAAACTGCAGCCACTGTGGAAAAATATTCCTCCAAATATTAAAAATAGAATTACCATATGATCCAGTAATTCCACTACCAAATATTTTCCAAAAAATATGAAAACACTAATTTGAAAATATATAAGCACCTTTATTTTTATTGTAGCATATTTACATAGCCAAATCAGAAGTATCCCGTGTCCATAGATAAATGAATGGATAAAGAAGATGTGGTACATAACACACAATGAAAAAGAATGAACTCTTGCTAGGTGCAACAATAGGGACAGATCTCAAGAGAATAATGCTAAGTGAAATGTTAGTTAGAGAAAGACAAATACCATATGATTTTACTTGTATGTGGAATTTAAGAAACAAACAAAACAAATGAACAAAGGAGTAAAGAGACAAAAAAAAAAAAAGAGTACAGAGAACGAATTGATGGTTATCAGGGTGGATGAGTGAAACAGAGAAGGGGTTTAAGAGTACACTTATCATGATGAGCATTGAGTAAGGTATAGAACTATATATTAACTATACTGGAATTAAAATAAATATTAAAAATAAAGTGTTGGTTGCTGACAATGACTTAAGCCAAAAGCAAAATGACAAATGCAAGCTTTGTCAAATAATTTCTCTTCCAGCCTCTATTCAGACTTTCGGTGTAGCAGAGCATAGGGAGAAAGTTGGCTAGAACTCATAAATGGAATTTAAAAAAAGAATTAAAAAAAAGCAGAATCAGAACTATAAATACAGAGACAAATTGATGGTTATCAGATTGGAGAAGGGTGGGCGGGGGCAGGGGGGAGAGGGGTAGGGCAAAATAGGTCAAGAGAAAAAAGAGATATAGGCCTTCCAATATGGAGGGATAAAGTCATAGCAATAAAAGCAGAACAAAAGGAATGGTCAATGATATTGTCATAGCTGTGTAATGGGACAGATAGTAGCTATACCTGTGGTGAACACAGTATGATGCATAAACTTGTCAAACCACTCAGTTTTGCACCTGAAACTAATGTAACATTTTGTGTCAACTACACTCAAAAAAAAAAAAAAAAGAGAAAGAGAGAAAAGAAAAATGAAAGTTGGCTAGAGAAAAGATATTAGGAAGTTAGGACTTTCATTTGCATATCAATGTACCCTGGCAAAGGCTTGTCTATAGAGGATATTGGAATTAATGTTCCAACATTCATTTTAGTTCAGTAGATGAGTGTAAGCCAATCATGATAAGAATATGCTCCCCTTTGAAATGGCTAATTGGGGGATGAGTAGACCCAAGACAATATGGATCAAGGAACTATTGGAGTTCCTAGGGAAAAGGGTTAGTTTCAGTCTCCTGCTAGAAATAATCAAAGAAGTATATCATTCTAGTATATTATGTTAGCAACCACATTGTGATCATGAGAGTAAACAGTTTTAGCAGGAAGCCAACTCTATGGCAGCAGGGTTTGGGGTCTCTAATGACATCTCTAAGCTGCTAAATCAATTGGCTCTGGAGTCTACCTGACTTTTAGAATTCCTACTATATAAAAAAATGTCTTTGATGTTCAGACCAATCTGAAGCAGGGCTTCTGTTACTTATGGCTGGGGGTATTCTATCTGACATGGAATCTGGTAACTGAAATTGATGTGCCACAAATCTCAGACCCTAAAATGTGATGTGGAATTTGCTGAGTGTAGAAAAGTGGGACCAATAACAATGGGCACTCCAATACCAATGGGCACTCGGCTATTATTCTTAGTTGAAAGGTTCTAGAAACTTGCTTGAGAAGCAGTTAGTAAAACTATTTCATCTTGGGGGACAGATATGCCTACTAAAGCTGTTGTATTTGAGGAAATGATAGGAGAAATTAAGAAGATAAGCTGCTTCTTGCTGCCTTAGCAAAACCCTACAAGAAAGAGAGAAGATGGAACTAATGGTGGCTCATATGATACAATGGAAGAAGAAAATATACATCTTTTCCAAAAGAGACCTTTTATGTCTATAACCCATATTCTAAGTTTTTTGAGAGTCCAGTAATTTTGACTCTTGCATGCTGAAAATAGACAAACAACACAACAACAAAATACCCAAGTCTTTTCTCCCAAGAAGGATGGAGAGGAGTGGTGTCTCAATATCCATAGAGAGGGTTTGAGAGGCTCTCAGAAACTGGAGCCGGGATAACTGGCAAAGATCTTTCCTTGCTGAAGCCAATCCATAAAGACTGGGAGAGGTGGCTGTTTCTTCCTATGTGCAGACACCAATGCAAAGCTACAAGGAACATAAAGATTCAGGGAAATATGACACAATCAAAATAACAACATAAACCAACCCTAAAGAAATGGATATCTATGTATTTCCTGACAAAGAATTCAAAATAATCATCTTAAATAAGTTCAGTAAGTCACAAAAGAATACAGATAACTAAATGAAAATAGGAAAACAATATATGAAAAAAATATTAACAAAGACATAGAAATCATAAAAAAGAACCAAACAAATTTTGGAGCTCAAGAATTTAATAACTGAACTGAAACTAAAAAATTAAATAGAGAGCTTCAAAATTCAGCTTGACAAAGCAAAAGAAAGAACCAGTGAACTCAAAAACAAGTCACTTGAGATTGTTTAGTAAAGGCACAAAAAATAAAAAATAATGAGAAAGAGTAAAGAAAAGCCTCAGGGAATTATGGGACATCATCAAATGTACCAATATGCACATTAAAGAAGGAGAAAGACAAAGGGACAGAAAGATTATTTAAAGAAATAATAAAGTAATTTATTTCAACATAGTAAAAATCATCTTTATGACAAGCCATGGCTAACATCACACTAAATAGTGAACAATTGAAAGCTTTTCCTCGAAGATCACTAATAAGACAAGGATACCCATCATTGCCATATCTATTCAGTATAGTACTAAAAGTCCTAGCCAGAGAAATTAGGCAAAAAAAGAAGAAAAAGGTATCTGAATAAGAAAAAAGATTTAAAATGGTCTCCCTTTGCAGATGACATGATCTTATATGTAGAAAACCCTAAAGACTACACACACACACACACACACACACACACACACACTCACACACACACACAAGCACACACGCGCACACCTGTTTAAACTAATAAGCAAAATCAGTAAAGTTTCAGGCTATAAAATTAACATACAAAAATCAGATGTGTTTCTGTAACTATCAATGAGCTACTTGAAAAAGAAATTACAAAAACAATTCTATTTAAAATCATATCAAAAAGAATTACTTAGGAATAAACTTAACCAAAGAGGTGAACGACTTATACACTGAAAACTACAAAACACTGGTAAAAGAAATTAAAGAAGACACAAATAAATGGAAACATATGCCAATCACAGATTGGAAAATAGTATTATTTAATATCCATACTCTATAGATTCCATGTTATCTTCATCAAAATTCCAATGACATTTTTCACATTAAAAAATTTTAAATGTTTTATTATTTTTTTTTGAGAGAGAGTATGATCAGGGGAAGGGCAGAGAGAGAGGGAGATACAGAGTTTCAAGTAGGCTCCAGGCTCTGAGCAGTCACCATAGAGCCCAATGGGGAGCTTGAACCCACAAACCGTGAGATCATGACCTGAGCCAAAGTCAGAAGCTTAACAGATTGAGCCACCCAGGTGCCTCAATAGTTTTTACATTTTTACAGAAAGAGAAAAAATATCCTAAAACTCATTTGGAACCACTGAGGTTCCCAAACAACCAAGACAATCTTGAGAAAGAAAAACAAAGCTAAAGTCATTATATTTCCTGATTTCAAAATATATTACAAATCTACAGCAATTAAAACAGTATGATATTGACATAAAGACAGACATATAGACCAATGAACAGAATAGATAGCCTAGAAATAAACACATGCATATAAAGTTAATTGTTTTCAGAAAAAATGCCAATAATATACAGTGGGAAAAGGATAATCTTTTAAACAAACTGTGTAGGGAAAACTGGATATCCACATGGAAAAGAATGAAACTAGACCCTTATCTTATGCCATACACAAAAACTGATTCTAAATGGCTTAAAGAATTAAATGTAAGACATGAAACTGTAAGAGCACCTGGGTGGCTGAGTCAGTTAAGCTCCTAACTCTTGATGTTGGCTCAGGTCATAACCTCACAGTTGGTGAGTTCAAGCCCTGAGTCAGGCTCCACACTGACAGCTCAGAGCCTACTTAGGATTCTCTTTCCCTCTCTCTCTGACCCTCCCTCACTTGTGCACATGCATGCACTCTCTCTCAAAATAAATAAATAAACTTTAAGAAAAAAACATGAAACTGTAAAGCTCCTAGGAGAAAATATAAGGAAAAATCTTCTTGATACTGGTCTTAGCAATGATTTCTTAGATATGATACCAACAGCACAGTCAACAAAACCAAAAATCCACAAATGGGACTACATCAAAATTAAACAACATTTGCACAAAAAGAATGATAAACAGAATAAATGGCAATCTACAGAATGGTAAAAAATATTTGCAAACTATATATATGATAAGCAATTAATATCTGAAATACATTAAAGAACTCCTATAATTCAATAGCCAAAATCAGCATTAAATAACCTAATTAAGAAATGAGCATAGGGCTTGAATAGACATTTTTCCAGAGAAGACATACAAATGACCAACATATATGTGAAAAGAAGCTCAACATAACTAATTATTAGGGAAATGCAAATCAAAAGTACAATGATATATTACCTCACACTTGCTAGAATGGCTTATTATTTTTTAAAAAAAATCCAAAAGATAAAAACTATTGGTAAGAATGTGGAGATGGTAAGAATGTGGAAATGTAAAATGGTGCAGCAGCTGGTTTTCAAAAAATTAAAAATGGAACTGTCATATGATATAGCAATTCCACTTCTGAGTATACTCAAAAGAACTGAAATCAGGATCTCATAGAGATATATGTATTCCTATTTCATTGCAGCATTGTTCACCATAGCCAAGACATGGAAACAACCTAAATACCCATCACTGAATAAATGGATAAAGGAGTATTATTCAATAGCCTTAAAAAAGGATATCTGCCATATGCAATAACATTGAAAAACTTGGAGGATATTTTGCTAATTGAAATAAGCCAGTGATAGAGAGGAGATAAATACCGCATTATTCCATTTATGTGAGGTATCTAAAATAGTTCAACTTATAGAAACAGAGAGTAGAATGGTGGTTGCCTGGGTCTGGGAGACAGGGGAAATGGGAGGCTGTTGAATTAGTATCGCATTTCATATGTGCAAGATAAATAAGCTCTAGGGATCTGCTGTAAGATACAGTGCCCAAAATTGTTAACAGGGCATATCTCATATTAAGTGTTATTACTACAAAAAGCAGAAAGAGTACAAGATAGATACGTTTATTGCCTTAATTGTGGTGATCATTTCATGAGTATGTCTATGTCCAAACTCATCAAATTATATACATTAAATATGTGCATTTTCTGTGTATCAATTATACCTCAGTAAAGTTGTAGGAGAAAAGTTAATAAGAATCTAAAAGCATTTGTATTCTTAGAAATTAGGTTTAGATATGGTTGAGCCATCTCTTTAATGTGGTTAATCATAAAAACTGAAAAAAAAATTCCAACTTAATGAAGTGTTTGTCCACGAAATAATATCTCTCATTATGAAAGATTTTGAGGTACACACATATTGCTGAAAGAATTAAAACATAATGGTTGTTTCTATTACTGCTCAATCATAGAATATCTAAATCTCTCTTATATACCATGGGTTTGTGGTTTTATCTTTGTTTTTCCACCATAGATTTTATACTGACATAAAACTGGAGAGAGCTGCTTTTTCTCAGAAAGTGATTCTCTCAGAAGATGAACATTTGAATAGAAGCAATTGGGAACAATTGAGTAGGGGGGATCCAAGCTCACTGATGCCAATTTTCCCTCTAAGCTTTCTTATTGTCTATCTGGAGACGTAGAAAAAATATCTTATTGGATAATTTGGATTAATAGTAAATTTGGAGACAGTGGGAGGTCAATAATTTTGCACTAACTTTAATAAATTTCATGTAAAACCTACTCTGTTTCTACTTATTGATTTATTTATGGCTTGGATAGAAATTTTAAGCCCAATATATATTGCCAAGCAAACACTGAAAGCCAGTGGAATGGTTATGGGGTGGCTATTTGAAAGAATATTAAAGATTTTAGTATGGCTATTTTCTTGCTAAAATTCTGCAAAAAAATGCAGACACTCAGATGGAAAAGTAAATGACAAAAAGATTGGTTTGCCCCTATTTGATGAAATGGAGAGAACACTTCAACTACTCCACAGAAATGGGAACATAGAAAATGATATTTTTCTCTGCAATTTTCATTCTTTTGTGTAACTGAAAGCACAAATTTCAGTGCACATAACAGACAATATGAAAATATTAATACAACATTCAACTAATAAACATTAGTTTCTTTCATCCATATATCCACTCTTACCATCTTGGCATTCATGTTTTACAAAATTAAAGGTATCTGTAATATTACTTAAATGGTAAAGTACATAAATCCAAGAAGAAACAGGTATGAAAAAACAAACCCAAGAAGAAATATCACAAATGGGGTGACTAAGTTTTCCTTTGATTGTTATCTTCTCAGTGGGGAAAAAGAAATAGTCTTTCACTCAGCTATCTGATTTAAGATAACTCTTCAGTTCTTTTTGGCCAGAAAATTAGCAATACGTAGATTAATAGTGCAATGTTTCAGAATACACTATATATCATACTAAATAATTACAGCAATTGGGAAATACAAACTTATTTATACCAGTAAAAATACACATCATATTTTTTCTCAAAATATATAGCATAATCTCAAAGAGAACATCATAAAAGCATGTCATTTTACTAAGAATAGTAGTATTAAGATGGAAATTTTCTATGGAAAGGTCAACTTTTCATTTCAGATTATATATAAATATTAAAAAAACAGGGAAAGAAGTTAATATGGCAGAGCAACATGGAGACCCTGAGCTTGTCTCATCCCTGAAAGACAGCTAGATCAGCACCAAACCATTTTAAACACCTAAGAAATTGATGTGAGAATTAACACAACAATCTGAATATCTTGAGCCACAGAACTCACCAGGTACGCAGTGTGGAGAGGTGAACTGAGGGAGAAAAAAGCCACAGAGGGTAGGGAGCTGTTTTTTGGGGAGAGGGCCAAGAGAGAAAGGGCGAAAGTGCAACACATTGGGATTGTGCAAGAAAAGCACTCCCCTAAAAGTAGCTGGAGAGAAAGAGTGAAAACACTCGCAGGGGACTGAACAAGAAATTTGTTCCCCAAAACGATTGACAGGCAGAGAGAAGAGGGTTTCAATAGCATCAGGATTCTATAAACGGTGGAGCACAGAGTCTAAAGTTTCAGAGCTCAGTGTCTGGCGGTGCTCTGGTGAGGAAGCAGGGGGAGTTCCCAGGAGTTGACAGCAAGGTCTGAGGATTCCGTGTGCCACACAGAGAAAAGTAGTTCCCCTGCTTGGAGTGCATTTGGTAGGGACCATGGACCTCCCCAGGCGGACCTCAGAGAGCAGCGACATTTGCTGGTATTGGGACAAAGATGCCAGAGGTTGGTGAAACCTGGTGCTGGCTGTATGTTGTAATTTGCCATAATTTCTGAACATCTGCTGCTGTGTTATCACACAAACATTTTCTAGGGCAAACCAGCACCTGGCTATTGCTCAGCAAGACCCACCCCCAGAAAGTTGGTGCAGGTCCAAGCCTCAGGGGTCTCCGAAGCAGGGGGTTTTGAACACAACCCTATCTGAGATAAAACTCTGCAGAGAGGTGCTGTCTAATAGGTGGACAGCTTGGGCATGGACAGGGTAGAGGCGAGGAGTGGAAGGATGCCTGAGACAAAGGAATGGGGCTAGATCACAGGTTGGTGAGAGCGCCAAGTTCCTGTACCAGAGACTAGGGACCTGGGTGAAGCCATTTTCACCTCTCCCGCATACAAGCATGCTCGTGCACATGAACGCACAACACAATGATCCACCCCAGTAAGCTAAGCAGCACCACCTACTGGAGAACAGAGCCATTACACTAAACCCCACCCAACTATACCCTACAAACACATCCCCTAGAAGACCAGCACAAGTCACTCTACCTGCTTAGTGTAAGGCTTAATTATTTCAGTTCTAGGTATATAACTATTATATATATCCGAATGGGATATAACTTCATTTGGGTTGCATTCTGTTTGCAAGGTCATTTATTTGTTTTCTTTGCTTGTTTTTAAATTATTTTCTTTTTCTTTCTTTTCTTTCTCTTTGTCAGTTACAAAAAGAAAAATTACTTTTACTTTATTTTTTATATTTTTTATTCTATTTCATTTATTTTATTTTATCCTATTTTATTATATAATATTTTTCATTTTTAAAACTCTTTTTTTACCTTTTTCCCCCATTTGCTCTATTCTATCAAGCTTCTTTCAACAACTGACCAAAACACATCTAAGATCTAGCATCCCTTATTTTATTTTTTTATTTGTTTTTAATTCTTTATTTTATATTTCACTAGTTTTTTCTTCTCCCAAATGATAAAACAAAGAACTCACCCCAAAAGAAAGAATAGGAAGAAATGACAGCCAGGGGCTTAATCAACACAGATATAAGCAAGATGTCTGAGCTAGAATTAAGAACCACAGTAATAGGAATACTAGCCAGGGTTGAAAAATGCATAGAATCCCTTTCTGCGTAGATAAAAGAAATAAAATCTAGTCAGGATGAAATTTAAAATGCTATAACTACATGCAATCTCGAATAGATGCCACGATGGCAAGGATGGATGAAGCAGAGCAGTGGATTCAGCAATATAGAAGATAAAAGAATAAAAAGAAACAAATGCAAAAGATCATGATATAAGACTTAAGAGAATCATAGAGGAGTTCCATAAGATGGAGAGAAAGAAAAAGGGGTAGAGGGTTGATGTAAGCAAATTGTGGTGGAAAACTTTCCTAATCTGGGGAAGGACACAGACATCAAAATCCAAGAAGTACAGAGAATTCCCATTAGATTCAACAAACCTATTAACCATATACCAATGATGACGAGATATTGTCCGAGAAAGCACATTCCAAGGACACCACACACTGACCATCACCAAGTCATATCATAGTCAAATTCATAAAATACACAGACGAGGAAAGAATTTTGAAAACAGCAAGGGAAAAAAAGTCCTTAACCCATAAGGGAAGACAGATCAGGTTCTCAGCAGACCTATCCACAGAAACATGGCAGGCCAGAAAGGAGTGGCAGGATATATCCAATATGCTGAACTGGAAAAATATGCAGCTGAGGATTCTTTATCCAGCAAGGTTGTCATTCAAAACAGGAGGAGAAATAAAGAGTTTCCCAGATAAACAAAAACTAAAGGAGTCCTGCAAGAATTTTAAGGGAGACTCCCTGAGTGGAGAAAAGACTCAACAAAACAAAACAATAAAAGACCAAAAGCAACAAAGACTAGAAAGAACCAGAGAACATCACCAGAAACACAAACTATAGGCAACACGATAGCACTAAATTAATATCTTTCAGTACTCACTCTAAATGTCAATGGATTAGGAATGTGTGAATGACTTAGTGAGTTAAGCGTCCGACTCTTGATCTCGGCTCAGGTCATGATCTCATAGTTTTTTGAGTTGGAGCCCCACATTGGGCTCTGTGATGACAGTGTGAAGCCTGATTGGGATTCTCTCTCTCCTTTCTCTCTGCCCCTCCCCCACTCGTGCTTGCTCTCTCTCTCTCTCAAAATAAACAAACATTAAAAAAAAAACCCAAAAAGTCAACAGACTAAACACTTCAATAAAAGACACAGAGTATCCCAATGGATAAGAAAATGAGACACATCTATATGCTGCTTACAAGGGACTCATTTTAGACCTAAAGACACCTTCAGATTGAAAGTAAGGGGATGGAGAACCAACCAATATGCTAATGATCATCAAAAGAAAGCTGGAGTAGCTATATAGATATTAAACTATATTTTAAAATAAAGACTGTAACAAGAAATGAAGAAGGGCATTATATCATAATTAAGGTATCTATTCATCAAGATCTAACAATTGTAAATATTTATACCCCCAATGTAAAACACCCAAATATCTATATCAATTAATCACAAACATAAAGAAATTCATTGATAATAATACCATAACAGTAGGGGGCTTCAACACCCCACTTAAAGTAATGGACAGATCATCTAAGCAGAAAATCAACAAGGAAACAAGGGCTTTGAAGAACACTCTGGACCGAATGGACTTAACCGATATATTCAGATATTTCATCCTAAAGCAGCAGAACACATATTCTTCTCAAGTGAACATGGAACATTCTCCAGAATAGAACACATACTGGATCACAAATCAGCCCTTCACAAGTACAAAAAGATCAAGATCATACCTAACACAATACTATGAAATTTGAAACCAACTACAAGAAAAAATTAGGAAAGACCATGAATACCTGGAGATAAAATAACATCCTACTAAAAAAATAATGGGTTAATCAATAAATTAAAGAGGAAATTAAAAAGTACATAGAAACCAATGGAAATGAAAACACAACAGTAAAAAACCTCTGGGATGCAGCAAAGGCGGTCATAAGAAGAAAATACATAGCAATCCAGGCCTTCCTAAAGAAGGAAGAAAGGTCTCAGATACACAATCCAAACTTATACCTTAAAAAGCTGGAAAAAGAACAGCAAATAAAACCCAAGAGCAGCAGAAGAAGGGAAATAATAAAGATTAGACCAGAAATCAATGATATCGAAATAAAACAGTAGAATAGATCAGTGAAACCAGGAGCTGATTCTTTGCGAGAATTAACAAAATTGATAAAACTCTAGCCAGTTTGGTCAAAAAGAAAAATGAAAAGACCCAATAAATAAAATCACAAACGAAAGAGATCAGAATCAATACCACAGAAATACCAACAACAATGAGACAATATTATGAGAAATTATATGCCAACAAATAGGGCAATCTGGAAGAATTAGACAAATTCCTGGAAACATATAAACTACCAAAACTGAAACAGGAAGAAATAGAAAATTTTAACAGACCCATAACGAGTATAGAAATTGAATCAGTAATCAAAAATCTCCCAAGAAACGAGAGTTCAGGACCAGATGGCTTTCCAGGGGAATTCTACCAAACATGTAAGGAAGAGTTAACACCTATTCTTTTGAAGCTATTCCAAAAAATAGAAATGGAAGAAAAACTCATTTTATGAGGTCAGCATTACCTTGATTGCAAAACCAGACAAGGACTCCACTAAAAAGGAGAACTAGAGACCAATTTTCCTGATGAACATGGATGCAAAAATTCTCAACAAGATTCTAGCGAACTGGATACAACAATACATTAAAAGGACTGTTCACCACAGTCAAGTGGGATTTATTCCTGGGATGCAGGGCTGGCTCAATATTCACAAATCAATCAATGTGATACATCACATAAATGAAAGAAAGGATAAGAACCACATAGTCCTCCTCTCAATAGATGCAGAAGAAGCGTTTGACATAATACAGCATCCTTTCTTGATAAAAACCCTCAAAGAAAGTGGGGATAGAAGGATCATACCTCAAGATCATAAAGGTCATATACTAAAGACTGACAGCTAATATCACCTTTAATGGAGAAAAACTGAAAGCTTTCTCCCTAAGGTCAAAAATGCAACAGAGATGTTCATTCTCACCACTGTTATCTAATAGAGTGTTGGAAGTACTAGCCTCAGCAATCAGACAACACAAAGAAATGAAAGTCATCCAAATCAGCAAGGAGAAGGTCAAATTTCATCTTCACAGATTACATGATACTTTATGTGGAAAACCCAAAAGATTCCACCAAAAAACTGCTAGAACTGATACACGAATTCAACAGTCACAGGATACAAAATCAATGTACAGAAATTGGTTGCATTCCAATATACCAGTAATGAAGCAGCAGAAAGAGAAATCAAGGAATCAATACCATTTACAATTACATTGAAACCATAAAATACCTAGGCATAAACCTAACCAAAGAGGTGAAAAAATCTATAAGCTGAAAACTATACAAAACCTATGAAAGAAACTGAAGACACACCAAAAAGTAAAAACATTCCATGCTCATGAGTTGGAAGAGCAAGTATTGTTAAAATGTCAGTACTGCCCAAAGCAATCTACATATTCAATGCAATCCCTATCAAAATAACACCAGCATTCTATGCAGAGCTAGAACAAACAATCCTGAAATTTGTATGGAACCAGAAAAGACCCCAAAGAGCCAAAGTAATCCTGAAAAAGAAAACCAAAGCTTGAGCCATCATAATTCTGGACTTCAAGCTGTATTACAAAGCTGTGATATTCAAAACAGTATAGTACTGGCACAAAACAGACACATAGATCAGAACAGAGAACCCAGAAGTGGACATACAAACATACAGCCAACTAATCTTTGATAAAGCAGGAAAGGGTATCCAGTGGAAAAAAGACAGTCTCTTCAGCAAATGGTGTTGGGAAAACTGGACAGCAATATGCAGAAAAATGAACCTGGACCACTTTATTACACTAGACTCACGAAAAAACCTCAAAAGGGATGAAAGACCTAAATGTAAGGCAGGAAGCCATCAAAATCCTAGAGAAGAAAACAGGTAACAACCTCTCTGACCTCAACTGCAGCAACTTCTTATTTGACATGTCTCCAGTGGCAAAGGAAACAAAAGCAAAAATGAACTACTGGGACTTTATCAAGATAAAAGTTTCTGCAGAGCAGAGGAAACAATCAGCAAAACTAAAAGGCAACTGACAGAATGGGAGAAGATATTTGCAAACGACATATCAGATAAAGGGTTAGTATCCAAAACCTATAAAGAATTTATCAAACTCAACATCCCCTCACCCCAAATAATCCAGTGAAGAAATAAGCAAAATACATGACTAGACACTTTTCCAAATAAGATATCCAGAGGCTAACAAATGAAAAAATCCTCAACATCGCTCATCATCAGGGAAATACGAATCAAAATCACAATATGGTATCAACTCACACCAGTCAGAATAGCTAAAATTAACAACTCAGGCAACAACAGATGTTAGTGAGGATGTGGAAAAAGAGGAACCCTTTTGCACTGCTGGTGGGAAAGCAATAGGCAAAACAAATAAAATCCCTGCCTTCATAGAGTATATATTAATGTGGGAGGACTCAGACAATTAAAGAATAAATAATATTATGCAGTGTAATTAGAAGGTGACAATAAGCTATGGGGAGCGGGGAAGCAGGGAAGGGAGGTAGCTAGTTCTTGAGAGGTCGATACTAATAAGGTGATCAGAAAAAGTCTCTCAAGGAAAAACATTTGAGCAAAGAATTGAAGAAGGTGAAGAGTAAGTCAAGTGCATAATGGAGTAGACAGTATTTGAGGCAGAACAGCAAATGCAATAGCCTTGAGGCTGTCATGTGCTGTTTGATTCAAGGAGCAGTAAGGAAGCCAGTGTGAACTGGAGGTAAAAGAGTAATGAGAGATCACATTATTGAGGTCAGATGAGAGGGGCCTTGTAAGCCAATTAATGACTTTGGCTTTTACTTTTGGGGATATGGGAAGCCACTTGAAGATCCTGTTAAGCATGACATAAATTGATTTATATTTTAAAATGATCATTCTATCTCCTGTGTGAAAAGAAGCTTTTAGTGGAACAAGAACTGGAAGGAACACAATTTAGGGAAATGATTGAAATATTAAAACAAATGTTGAAAATGCCTTAGACTAGAATGATAGAGATAGCTATGGTTAGAAGTGCTTAATTAAAGATAAATTCTGTTCTTGTGACATTAAATATTTTAAATAAAGAAAATTTCATATGCAAAAAAAAAAGATAAATTCTGTAGAACCAGTAAGATTTTTTGACAGATTGAATATGGTGTAAAAAGGAAAGAAAGAAAACAAAGATGATTACATAGATTTTTGTTTTGAGCAGTTAGTAGACTATGGAATTCCTAATAATGAGTGACAGGGAAGGCCTGTGGAACCATCTTTTCTGGAACCATTGCCATCTTTTTACAGTATTTGTTGGTACAGTTATTTATGTTAAATGTATTTTTTAAACATTCAAAGACACTGAAGTGTTGAAGCATACTACTTTACTTTGCTAGTCAAAGAAAAATCATTAGACTCTTCAGTGTTTGGGACTTAATTTGGTGATGATAATTGGCAGCAAGAGTAGTGATTGAATGCCATGTGGTATCTTTTACTATTTAAATGACAATTTAAAATTTTAATCTATTGATTTATTCTTAATTGTAACAATACAGTTGTTTTATAAATAGTGGTTATTTATTCAATTCTTGGAGATAAATATAGTTTCATATGGGGACATTATTTCAGTACAGCCACAAACCAAAAGCATACTGCATACGTTTCAACCACAATTATGAAACTAGTGAAACAAAGTAACAACTTTGAGATATAATCTACATACTAAGTGTACAATTCAGTGGTTTTTAGTATATTCATGAAGGCAACTATCACTACTATCTAATTTTAGAACATATTCATTACCCCAAAAAGAAATCCATACCCTCCAATAGAAAGCACTCACTTTCTATTCTCCCTTATCTCACCTATGGAAACCAAGAAATTACTTTCTGCCATGATGGGTCTGCTTTTTCTGGACATTTTATATAAGTGGGATCATACAAGCAACTTCTTGAAATTTGCATTATGTTTTCAAGGTTCACCTATATTGTAGAATGGATCAGTACTTCAGTATTTTTACTGCCAAATAATATTCCATTGTCTGGATATGCCACACTTTGTTAATCCACTTTTTGGCTGTTTTAATGAATGTTGGTGCTAACATTTGTTTACAAGCTTTTGGATAGTTTTTCATTTCTCTTGGGCATATATCTAAGAGTGGAATTGCTGGGTCATATGGTACTCCAAGTTTAATATTTAAAAAAACCTACCAAATTGCTTTCCAAAGAAGCTGCACCATTATTTTACATTGTCACTACCAATACATTATTGTTATATTTCTTCACATCCTTGTCAATATTTGCTATTGTCTTTATTATTTTAGTTATCTTAACGGGCATGAAGTGGAACCTCATAATGATCTTGGGTTTTTTTTTTCCGTATTAATGATATTGGACTCCTTTTCATGTGCTTTTAGGTCATGTGTACATATTTTTTGGAGAAATGTCTATTCAAATCATTTGTCCATTTTTAAATGAGTTATTTGCCTTTTTATTTTTGAGTTGCAAGAATTCTGTATAGATTCTGGATACAAATCACTTATAAGATCCATGATTTGCAAATATTTTCTTCCATTCTGTGGATTATCTTTTCACTTTCTTTATGGTGTCCTTTGAAGGACAAAAGTTTTAAATTTTATTATTATTTTTAATATATATATATTTTTTATTTCTAGGAGAGAGAAAGAGAGAGACAGCGTGAGCAGGGGAGGGTCAGAGAGAGAGGGAGACACAGACTCTGAAACAGGCTCCAGGCTCTGAGCTGGCAGTCAGCACAGAGCCCGATGCGGGGCTCGAACCCACGAACCTCGAGATCATGACCTAAGCGAAAGTCGGACGCTTAACCAACTAAGCCACCCAGGTGCCCCAAAAGTTTTAAATTTTAATGAAGTCTAATTTATTTACTTTTTTTTTGTTGATTTTACTTTTAGTGGCATATTTAAGAAAACTTGACTAATTCAAAGTCAAGAATATTTACTTCTATGCTTCATTCTGTAAGTTTTGTTATTTTAGGTCTAAAATTCGGGTCTATGATTAATTTTTGGTTAATGTTTGTATATCATATGAAGTAGGGGTCCAGCTTCATTCTTTTGAAAATAGATATGCAGTTGTTCCAGCACCAGCTATTGAAAAGATTATTCTTTGTTTATTGAACTATCTTGGCACCCTTGCCAAAAACCAACTGACCATAAACTAAAGGGTTTATTTCTAGACTCTAAATTCTATTCCATTAATCTATATGTCTATTCTTATGCCAGTAGAAGCTGGCCAATTGTACACTTACCAATGAACTACCCAAACATCCTTTGCATTCACATTATATTCTCATTCCTACTAAGATGTAAAATTTTGTTGTCTAGGGATAGCTATTTATTTTTGTACTCCCATAGCACATGATGTTGTTCAACAATGTACCTTAAATTTGTAGTCAAAAACCCCAAATACCAAATAGGATTGTCTAAAAAAGAACACAGCCTAATGTACTCAGACAGTGTAGTTAAATGTATATACAGTTGACCCTTAAGCAACACTATTTTGAACTGCACAGGTCCACTTATATAAAGACTTTTAAAATAAACACAGTTTAGTACTGTAAAGGTATTTTATCTTCCTTATGATTTTCTTAACAACACTGTCTTTTCTCTAGCTTATTTTATTGTAAGAATATGGTATGTAACACATATAGAGAATATATACTAATGGACTATTTAGGTTATCATTAAGGTTTCCAGTCAACGGCAGGCTATTAGTTAAATTTGGGAGAAATAAAAAAATTATACATGGGTTTTCAACTGTGCAGAGGTCAGTGCCTCTAACCCCCACATTGTTCAAAGGTCAACTGTAATGAGAAACCCAAAATAACAGTGGCTTAAACAAGATATACTTGTTTCTCTTCTACATAAGTCAGGAACTAGGAAATCAAAGTTGATTTGGCAGCTACATGAAATATTCAGTATCACAGCTCTCAGCTTTAACATCCCTAGAGTACAGTCCCCTGTCCTTTTTTTTTTTTTTAATATTTTTTATTTATTTCTAGGAGAGAGAGAGAGAGCAGCGTGAGCAGGGGAGGGTCAGAGAGAGAGGGAGTCACAGACTGAAACAGGCTCCAGGCTCTGAGCTGGCAGTAAGCACAGAGCCCGACGCGGGACTCGAACCCATGAACCGCGAGATCATGACCTAAGCGAAAGTTGGACGCTCAACCGACTAAGCCACCCAGGCGTCCCACGGTCCCCTGTCCTTAAGGATGGAAGAGTTACTAGAGCTCTAGCCACTATAGCTACATGGCCACACTTCATTTCAAAGGGAAAGTAGGAAATATGGTCTTGATGAGGAATAGCCATATATCTAGCTAAAATTCAGGATTCTTCTTCTAAGCAGGAAGGAAGAATGTATATTAGGATGAAATTAGCATTTTCTACAACATAAATAATAGAATAGCTTTTCAAAACCCCTTTGAGTCTGAAAAAAGTGAGGGATTTAGGAAACTCCAAAGTGACTCAGTGTCTTGTAGCTGCCCCTATAGGACTGGACTGAGATGAGTCAGAAATGGATGTGGCACTGTTCTTCCTTTAGTTAGGCTCTGGAGCCCTAGCCAATGGAGACCCTTATGTGGTTCTATTCTTACCAGTGGGGTGTGGCACTTGAATTCCTTAGGAAACAGTTCCACACAATCTAAATCTAAATTAGGCTATATTCTTTTTTTAAAAAAAATTATCATTTAGTGTTAAAAACAAGACAACAGGCCCAAAATAAAGTCACTTATGCTAAGCCCCACCTCACTAAACCAAGAGTTAATTATAGCTTCATTTCTCCCAGGAATAGAATCTTAAAACAGTAATCTGGAATTGTCTGATCCACACCAGATAATCTACCTGATGGACCAGTGCCATCCCTAAAAAAAAGCAGCCTTGTAATAAGCAACCCCTTTTATTTTGTGTAGTGTAACTTTCTTGTTCTTGCTCCCTCTAGATATCAAAGCCTTTCATTTTTGTGCAACTTCTCTGAGCTCCCTTCTATCTGCCAGATGAGATGCTGTCCAATTCAAGTAGATTTTTGCTCAAATATACTCTCATATTTTAAAATACGCCTCAGTTTGTCTTTTAACATTATGAATAATGGATTGTCAATGAACGATACACCCAAAGCTACTGTAGAAGAGGAAAGAACAAATGATTAACAGAGAGCTTAGAAACAAAGTTAGGCAGGAAAAGCCATTAGATGAAGATAAATATAAATAATTTATTTTTACAAGATTTTAATGAAAGCACTTATCTTGGAAGAGGATAAAGTCAATATTTATGTGTAAGTTGCAAGGCTTAATTTTTAATGTACAAAGAAAATAAAATCCTTAGTGAAATATATACAACCAGAAAGTTTTCTTTACCTGTTTTGCCATAAGAGGAGATAAATGGGTATGAAAGTGCTTTATAAATTTGAAATGCCTTGCAAATCTATTGCTATTACTGTCAGATTATCCTGTTCTACTTCAGGTAACTGCTGTGTGACTTAACATTTACACAAAAAGTAAAGTTCCAAAAGTTTTGAAGATAATCCCATTCTCATTACATTTAGACAATGAGGTGCCTCTTGGTTGCCAAATGCAGACAAACGCCTAGTGTGATACTCTCATGTTAGCCTTCAAACACTGTACTCTGAAAAGTCCAGTTCAACTTAAATTCGCAGTGGATGCAATCACTTTCTTTCTTCAGATGTGGGAGGATTTTTAGGAAACATTAAGTGCTCTGGCGCTTTTAAAAGATCCCAGAGAGAAATGAAAAACATGGGTAAAACCTAGCTTCTGTAGCTGTGTGAATTCAGCTGTTCTAACTTCTTAGAAATCCTAAAACTTCTCAGACAAGGTGTTGGGTAGGTGAAGGTGGATGATACCTTGCCTGACTCATCAGCTATCATTGATATAGTGAAATGAGATGGAACAGTAATTCAGCTTTCTCTGTGTAGCCTAATGTACCTAGAATTTGGCATCTCACTATTTTACACCGGAAATATGTTAAATCATTAAGGGCCAGGAAGTCTCGGGGTTTTGCTCTGACTTCACCACTAACTTAAGAAAGTGATCTTGGGCAAGTCACCTAACTTGTACAAACATCAAATTTCTTATCAGTAAAGTGTGACTCAATGGGATAATGAATTTGAAAATCCTCTGCAAAATTAAAAGTACCATGGAAATAATTCTTCCATCCCAAAAGGATGGAACATCCCTTTATGAACATCACTGAAATTTACCACATGGAAGAGCACACGACTTGTAATTCACAGAGAGATTTACAGAGGTAGTATCACGTCGTGGAGGACTATAGGTCTGATAAGGAAAAGACTAAGCACCAACCTATGCCTAGCGAAATTCAGGTTCTCATGGGAAACACAGAGCTCATAGCTAAATATTCTCTGGGTGGTATGGAGAGTATTCAATAATATGTCCTAATTTGAAAGGGAGATAACTGGATCTTGAAAAGCCGAGAGGCTTGTACAGAAACTAACAAGAGATGGTTAATACGGGCATCAAGCTCCCGTCCAAATTAAAGTTTCACAAAGTGACAGGAAAGGGTGAGAAAGAAAAAATTCTTGCAGGAAGTGGAGTCCTTGAAAGTCAGCTTTGCTGGATGGACAGTGTCTTTAACTGACTGCCCAATCTCTTTGGTAGGCAGCTTCAGGGATTGGGGCTTCCCCTCCCTTTTTTTTTTTTTTTAAGTTTATTCATTTACTGAGAGAGGAGGAGAGAGCGAGCAGAGGAGGGGCAGAGAGAGAGGACAGAAAAAGAATCCCAAGCAGGTTCTGGGTTGTCAGCAGAGAGCCCAATGTGGGGCTTGAACTCACCAAGTGTGAGATCATGACCTGAGCCAAAATCAAGATAGTTGCAAATGACATATCAGATAAAGGGTTAATATCAAGAATCTATAAGGAACTCACCAAACTACACGCCCGAAACACAAACAACCCAGTGAAGAAATGGGCAGAAGATATGGACACTTCTCCAAAGAGGACATCCAGATGGCCAACAGACACATGAAACGATGCTCAGCATCCCTCCTCATCAGGGAAATACAAATCAAAACCACACTGAGATACCACCTCACGCCAGTCAGAGTGGCTAAAATGAGCCAATCAGAGAACTCTAGATGCTGGCGAGGATGTGGAGAAACGGGCACCCTCCTACACTGTTGGTGGGAATGTAAACTGGTACAGCCCCTCTGGAAAACAGTGTGGAGGTTCCTAAGGAAACTAACAATAGAACTCCCCTATGACCCAGCAATAGCACTGCTAGGAATTTACCCAAGGGATACAGAAAGTGTTGATGCATAGGAGCACATGTACCCCAATGTTCATAGCAGCACTCTCCACAATAGCTAAAACCATGGAAAGAGCCTAAGTGTCCATCAACAGATGAATGGATCAAGAAGATGTGGTTTATCTATACCATGGAATACTACATGGCAATGAGAAACAATGAAATCTGGCCATGGGTAGCAACGTGGATGGACCTTGAGGGTGTTATGCTGAGCGAAATAAGTCAGGCAGAGAAGGACAAATATCATATGTGTGCACGTATAGGAGGATTAGGAGGAACTTAACAGAGGACCAAGGGGGAGAAGAAGGGCGGAAATGGTGGGGGAAAGGGAGAGAGGCAAACCATGAGAGACTCTTGAATGCTGACAAAAACTGAGGACTGATGGATGTGGGGGGGAGGAGGGGTGGGCATGGAGGAGGACACTTGTGGGGATGAGCACTGGGTGTTATGTGGAAACTAATTTGACAATAAACTATTTGTAAAAAAAAAAAAAAAGAGTCAGATGCTTAACCAATTTAAGCACCCTTGAGGCTTCCCTTTTTAAAGAACTTGGGCTACTCTGGAGTCTAAGAGGCTGAGTCACAAACAATGCTAAGCAATGAAAATATCTTATTGAATAGTAGAATTTTATTTTCAAAGGGGAAGTAGGGGGTGTGACGCATGCAGCAACTAGCAGTCTACTACTGACTTTACCACCACTGTAGCCAGAAAAGCCAGCTGATGTGTCAGACATGTTAAAAAGTGAAAGTATGTCACAGTGTATGGTAGCTTTATCCCCAGGCATTTCAAGAAAGAAATTATAAGACCAACTTCTATAATGGTGTCTGTTATGTGTTAATAGGGATAAGCTGGGGGCTTAAGAAGCAGTTTTCTACAGGGTCCCATAAATGTAGCATATATTGACCCATTCTCTAATGGAAATAGCTGGAGAAATAGAAATATCAAAACTATGAGAACATCAAAAGCCTCATTGGAAAAGCCCCCACACAGAAAAATGTGTGGGCCTGAATTCTTCCATTCTGGAAGGGTAAAGGCCTGAGCTGATGATGCTGGGATGAAACACCCAAGTCTTTAGAGAAGCAAAACAAGTATAATAAAGTTGACACACAGACCATTAAATAGCCTTTCCCTTAGAACTAATGTTCACTTTGTGGTTTTGATTTGAGAGGTACAGAGAGACACTCTGCATTTTTTAGTAATAAAAAGATAAGATCATGATCATTTGTCTCTAACTTGTCTCTAATGTTTTCTAAAAGATCACTGATCACTAATCTGGCTTTTCCTTCATTTTTTTCCACCTGAGTAACTATAATGCTTATTTTTAAATGTTATTAAGATGTTTTATATTTTTCAGAATGCTTCCTACTGTGTAAATAGTCCTAAACCATTTTTCTCTGTTTTGTAGGTACAAATGCTCCTAGGAATAGTTAACCTTTCTTGCCCACCACCTTCTTCCTAATCCTAAATTTACATATCTATAAACATGTTGTCAAAATCCAGTTTCAAATCATGTTCCTTCTTCAAAATTCTTTATATCCACCTCTTTTGAAGCAGCAATTTTTACCTTTTACCTAGGATTACACTGGCCTGTGTACATGTCTTCCCTATGGCACATCAGATTCCTTAAGAAAGAAAACAAGTGTGAAGAGTGGGTTACAGAGTCAGAATATTCCGGTTTAAAATCCTTGCTCTGCCCGTGACTGGCAGTCAGTGCTTCATGACCTATAATAAATTAGTTAACATATCTGAGATTCAGTTTTCTTATTTGCAAAACAGGAATTATTCCTTCACAGGTTTGTTGTTAGGCTTAAACTAGGCTATGTGTATTTACATTTTTCTTTCTTTATACCTGAGGTGCTAGATAAATGTCTTTTTAAAGACTAGACACATAACGAATTAGTAAAACTGGAGGAGTCACAAGCAACTCTTTGAGGAAGGATTTTCTCAGTTATCTCCAATTTACATCAGAACTTTATGCCTCTACCATGCCTCTACTGAGGCAGTTAGTACATTACAATGAAGACACATTAACACATATCCTAAGTATCCTACCCATTCTACCGACTTTAAAACATTGATCTGATCTTTTTTCAAAACTATCATTGTTACACTCATAGTGCCCTAGCTGCTGTAGTGGGGAAATCTATTAGAGAGGTGCAAACATAACAAGTAGAAACTTAAGGATTGGTTTACATACAGCACATATAAAGTCTATTATAAAACTAGCATCAATGCCCTTGGATGCAAACCCTTGTCTGAATATTTGTTTGTCATGAGTTATTTGTAGTACTTTATTCATTTTTTCATAAAAGGTGCTCCAAAGTTGTAATGGATACCCCTTCTTAGTAACTTCTGTTGATTCAATTCTGGCCTCTGTATAGTAAGAATCATCTTGGAATAAATGAGCCTTGATATCCCTGCTCTGCGGACAGCTCTGATCCCACAAGGTACATGCACACACAAACACCTCTACCCCATGACCCACCACAGCCTCCTGGGCTATTTTACCACCATGCCTTTCTTAGCCCCAGCCACACTACTGAGACCAGGATAGGTACATCTCATGCTTGCCAGATCATATTATCTTTCTCCTAAAGAATGTACAAATAATGTCCAGAAATTTCAGTTAGTGGCTTTCTAGATACAAAATAAGCTTGGGGATCCCTATTATTCTCATTTTCTGCTTTATAAAGAAATGTAAGCAATCAGTTCAATAAAAAGAGAGAGACATGAAATGGACATAAAGTGAAGGAAAAGATCTAATAGCTCAGGTGGCCCCTGAGACCAAGAGGAAGAAAAAGCATCCTCGATTCTGGTGACATTTCAACTCACTTTACATCTGCTTGATGTCCAGAAAAAAACATAAAGCAGCCAGCAAAAATATATTTGTCCCACCCCTCCTCCCCAAAACTAGCATTAGTACTCTTGCATGCAGACCCTTTCCTGAGTATTTATTGGTTGAACATTATACCTATTAAAAAATGTGCAACAGATATTAGGAGATTAAAACAGATATAAGAAACATTAAAACTAAGACAGCACCTCAAGCTCAATGAGCTGTTTATGTATTGTAGTCTTAATATTTCCCTAGCTGATTGTTTAAGAAGTAATCTATCACATATGCATTAGCACAGTCATTGTGTAGATCAAAAGGTAAAACCATCCTGAACAGGAAACCAATATTCTTCCTGTTTAATCAACAAATCTAAAATTTATTCTTTACAACTATTTACTCTTGTCCACCACACCACGGTGCTTCACATGTTCAACACAGTTTTATGACGAAGAGAAAATTTTCATGAGCCACTTTAGTATCCCCACCCCCTTAAAGAAAGAGGGAGGAAAAATTGTTTCACACAGAAGGCGTTAGTTGTATGAATTACAACTACCACCTAAGTGTGGGCTAAGGTAACCAAGAGGGATTTTACCTACATCCATTCAGTCAGTTTATGGGGGTTTAAAGAAATTCCAAAGAGTCATCAGAAGAGGAAAAATAAAGGTAATGCTTTTTTGCCACACAGGTAGAATCTTTGAAAATATGTGTAATATGTAAAACATTTTGACACCCCCATAATATTTTTCCAGAATTAACAGTATAAATTGCTTCTCTTGTTCAAGAGCTTCCTATCAGCCTCTCTAACCACTACTCACAGTAACCTCAACTCCTGCCACAAAATGTACAAAATTCAACTCCTGTCTTGCATCGCACTGACTCTTGTACTCGTTGCAAACAGTGCACCTGCTTCAAGCTCTACAAAGGAAACACAGCAACAGCTGGAGCAATTACTGCTGGATTTACGGTTGCTTTTGAATGGAGTTAATGTAAGTATATTTCCTTTCTTACCAAAATTATTACATATGTTTCTGAACTGGAGATCATTTTTTAATGAAACTATATTATGCTTTCTCAGAATCATGAGAACCCCAAACTCTCCAGGATGCTCACATTTAAATTTTACATGCCCAAGAAGGTAAGTACAACTTTCTATGTTCAATTTATGTCTTAATAAAATTGAAAACAATATGAAAATCTGCATGCTGATTAGTTTAGTAGCATCTCATCTAAGGAAAAGAAATTAACTTCAATATTTTTTAAACCAGTTTGGTAACGAAGCTTCTGTAAAACAGCTTTGCCTATATATTTTTTTATGTGTATTTGTGTTTTGGGAGAGAGGTGGTGGGAAGAGGATAAGAATATTATTCCCAGTTTATTGCTCAGACAGTTTAAAAAGATTATGTTGACTTTTATTGAAAAATGTAAAACTTGAATTATCAAAATTCATTTCAGAGAAGTCTATTTTAAAAAATCCTTTATTGTTTTAGGAAAGATTGCTAAGGGTCTACCTTTGAGCAGCAGCAGAGCAGTGACCAATAGCATAGTCTCTAGAGCCAGATTATCTGAACTGAAATCCCAGCTCTGCCATGTCTTAGCTTTTGTGACCTTGGGCAAGTTATCTACTCTGTGACTCAGTTTATCTACTTATGTGAATGATAATTGTATGTACTTCATATAGTTTTGTGGAGGTTAGTGAATAGGTGTAAAGTATTCAGAACAGTGAAATAGAGTAAATAACATATAAGCATTAGCTATAGGTAATAGTAAAAACAAAATTCTCCTTGGGGAGTTATAAAGTGAAAATCTGGACTTATACATCTTTTATGCCAATAGACCTAGAGACTTAGGATACTATATAATTTGGTTTCCAAGATTCAAAACTTTTTAAAGGTCATAGTATGCTTCAAAATTCAATTCTTCTGAAAGATGAAAATAACTTAGATATGCTTCTCCAAATTAATCAGAGCCACATAACTAGAGCAACATAAAGACACTAGACTGGTTTTTTGAGTGAAATAGCTCCAAGTTGCTCATGCCAAAAACTTTAAGCCCTGAATTTGTAGTAGTAAGTTGAAAGGGCAGTGGATGGAAATGTCATAAAATGTGTGTGATGTAGTCCTCTCTCTCTTTAAAGATTGTTAGAAAGATAAAATGAAATTATGTGCATAATTTAGAAGGTGGTGAAATTCTTTGAAATCTAACAGTTTCTAAATGACAGCTCAGAATCTATTTGAAACCCAAAGTAATGTGATAAGTTCATTTGTCCATTTTACTACCATTCTGTTTGCAAAAAAATTTTTTAAGAAGGTATAAAAACATTTAATTCAAAAGATGCTGTGTTAATGCTATAAACAAACAAAAAAAAAGAAATAAAATTTAATCTTGGTTTCACCTAGTCACGTTACCTTGGGAAAACACTTAAATTCTGAGATTTAGTTTCTGTATTTGTAAAATGGAAATAACAAAGCTGCATTGCTATCTCAAAAAGTGATTGTGAGACTTAAATGAGTTTGGGAGAAGGCACTTTAAAATTATAATGTACCACAAAAATGTGAAATACTTTCATTACAATAGACTACGTGAGTGGATGGGTGGGTGTATATGTGTAAGTTAGGAGCGCCACCCAAAAGTCCTTCAAATATTCTAACATTTTATTTGGTTGGGACATATTTTTTTTAAAATGCATCTTAATTTCATGTATTTATTATAGAGAAATTAAAAGTTAACGCAGTTATATGACTTGCTGTATTGAGAATCTTTACTATATAGTTACAACTGCCTAATCTATAAAATGCTGGGACTAGGACAGCATATCCAAGAGCTCCTCTGTCCTTTAACATTCTAAGATTCTCAACTCTTAGATTATTAAACATTAGGATCAAATAATGTGATCTCATACTTCTGTGTTGTGACTACTCTGGTTCTAATAATTTCTACACAGACTGGCAAAGAATTCTGCCTATGTCTGTGATTTGCATTTGGGTGCAGAAACACTGACTTATGGCAAGGCCAAATTAAACTGAAGTTAATGACTCATTATTTACTAAAAGTTAAGGCTAAACATGGGTAGTTGAACTAAAGGTTTTCAAGTCTTATAATGTAAGCTTTATTAGTACATCCTGACAGATGCTGAGAGCAGGGATAATAGTAAGAACTATACTGCCAGTCTTAATAAAATAAATTTGAGATTAATTTCTGATTCTGACCTTTAGGAAAAACTTATCCAATAATTACTTTTATTATTATTCAAGGCCACAGAATTGACACACCTTCAGTGTCTAGTAGAAGAACTCAAACCTCTGGAGGAAGTGCTATATTTAGCTCAAAGCAAAAACTTTCACTTGAGACACATCAAGGAATTAATGAGCAATATCAATGTAACAGTTCTGAAACTAAAGGTAAGGCATTACTGTATTTGCTCTCCTGAAAATAAAATAAATGGAAGGACATTTTAAAGTGATATAATAGTTTTGTTATTTGTGAAGTAGTCATGCATTTTAAGACCACCATGAACATGAAGCTAGGAAGTGGAGCTAGGAAGTAAAAGCTAGAGGGTTTCTGCCTATCATCCACTCAGCAACAAGTCCCTACCCTGGCACTCTTTCACCTCTCTCACATTTTTTTAACTTCTCTCTCACATTAACATAAAACTGTGAGTGGGAGAAGACAATTGAATTTCACAAAACCAAGATGGGTTTTGTTACGTATTTTTAAATTCTTTTAGATTATTTTTTCAGAAGAGCCAACACTGATTACCTGAAAGGCTTTTAAAATGGGGTTTTCTTATTATTTGGTGTAAGAACTGAGAGATTTATCTAAAAAAATGGTAACCACTAAAATGACCGATGGACTAGAGAATTAACTTTATTTAGAAGTAATACTTTCAAGAACTTAAGTATTTTTAAATGTACAGGAAATATTAAATATATAAGGGACTTGGGATATGTAGAGATTCATGGCTCTCTTTTCTCATCTGCCAAAAATACAAGCTTAATAAATTAACAGCATAATTTTAATTACAGTAGAACCAGGTTTTAGTAGACTGTTTCCAACTAATTAAAAAAATACATTGATATCAATTTCATGTAGACACTGACAGACATCTAAGTCAAGAGGTTTGCTCTAAACTTTTTGACCATCAGGGGCGCCTGGATGGCTCAGTTAGTTAAGCATCCAGCTTCGGCTCAGGTCATGATCTAATGGTTTGTGGGTTGGAGTCCCGTGTCAGGCTCTGTGCTAACAGCTAGATCAGAGTCTGGAGCCTACTTCAGAATCTGTATCTCCCTCTCTCTCTGACCCTCCCCTGCTAACGCTGTCTCTCTCTCTCTCTCAGAAATAAAATATTTTAAAAAATTCAAAAAATAAAAATTTTGACCATCAGAAAACTGATTCTAAATTCTTGATGTAAAATATAAAATTATGTGAAAGTCAGGAAATGTATTTCAAAAGCCATTTATTGTTAAAAATTTAAACCTTCCCAAGAGAGGGGGTTTAATATTTAAATAACTATATGTAAGAAGACACATAACACTGCACCCATTTATTTAAAGGAAATATTTATCATACTTGATTTATGTTTCCAGGATAGGAATTACCTATATTGGAAAAAGACCTTTTATCTTCCTATATCTCAAAATATTTTCTCAGCTAGAAACAGAGTTGAAATAGCTCCTATCAGCAGAGGAGGTTAATTACTAAAGAGTCAGTCCATAGAACAAAATTTCTATGTTTAGATTTTCCTATGTTGGGAAACTCACCTGCATTGATACTAAGGTGGAATGGAAGTCGGTACGAGTATTTGTGAAAATGTTCTTCACACAAATTTTCCCTTACTCTGGACTGGCTCTATCTTGCTTTGGGGAACTATAAGGAGATTCACTAAAGAGAAGACTTATGGTTTGAAAAAGTATAATGTGCATATGACTGCATACATGTAAGCTACACTTAGATATGGATACAGACATATGCCCACAGGAAAAGAGGTTTAACAACTGTCTTTTGCATGCAGCATTTAATATTTGTCTAGAACTGCTTTTATTTAAAATGTGCACTTTTACACAATTCAGGAAAACAAATTCTTGTATTCACTGAGATTGACAGAATTGACAAATGAAGAAAATCCTAGTTTATATGTTACTATCAGTTGGTATCATAACACAACTTTTTGGTATGCCATTTTGACCATCTCAAGAAAATGTGAATGATTAATATGTTTAACATACTTGAAAATAAAGGCCATAAGCCTATAAGATTTCAATGGAGAATGACGATGTATAAGGGAAAGTACCTTGATCTAAAAAAATTAAATTTTTCTCTTACAGGGATCTGAAACAAGATTCACATGTGAATATGATGATGAGACAGCAAACATTGTAGAATTTCTGAATAAATGGATTACCTTTTGTCAAAGCATCTTCTCAACACTGAGTTGATAATTAAGTGCCTCCTATTTAAAATGTATCAGGCTATTTATTTAAATATTTAAAATTTATATTTATTTTTTGATGTATGGTTTGCTACCTTTTGTAATTATTATTCCTATTCTTATGATAAATATGGATCTTTTAAGATTCTTTTTGTAAGCCCTAGGGGCTCTAAAAATTCACTTAAATTATTTATCCCAAAGTATTTATTTTTACATTGAATTGTTACATATAATGTCTATGTAGATCAATTAATAAAAGTATTTAATAAAAATAAGCTCAGTCATTTATTATCCTGGGAACAGCACAAAGTAAAATATTTCTGAATTACTCCTGTGAACTCATAAAATGTTTAAGATGTTTATAAGAGTCACTCTTCCCTTGGAAAAGAGGTATGTGGAATAGGGAAATGGGCTTCTTAAAAGTTCTTGCTTTCTCCTTTCCCAAGCTAGTTAGAGCCTTAGTTCTAGTCTGTGAAAACCTTATCAAATTGCCTACATGCTGTAGTTAAGATGCCAAATACATTGAAACTCTTCATACAATTGGTGTGCCTCTCTGTTCTCTAACATCTTACAACTTGCACTCTGCCCTCAGGAGGCTCACCTGTATGGCATATATCAAAGGTCTCCCCTGCCCTCTGGCTTTTCATTGGGTCCTGCCACTGGGAGCTCTGGTAGGTTGTCTGAGTGACAGAAGAGATTCCCTGACTTCCCAAGTGAAGTAACCTCTCGACCTAAGAACCCAGTTTCTCTCAAGACTTTTTCCTTCTAGGTTCTGCTAACTTTTCCATCCACTCTTCTCTTCAGCCCTAGGGGCAGTTAACACTTCTACCACCACTAGATCCAGGGTACTGCATTATCTCTTGCAGCCTCCCCTATACGATGACCATAGCTTGGTAAACGTCTCTACTAGATCCTCCTTGACTTATTCTGATAAGCCACCTCTTTCCTGGCTCAAAGACAGTAATTATACCAGAAACAGCTCCAAGAAATAGACTATCAAAATGGGATCTGGGGCACAGGGTTCATTAGGAACACAATAGTCTGTGAGATGCACTAACATCCTGATTATTCAAATTATCATCAACGGCAGCACAGGATGAAATACAGATGAAGAGCAAGGTGTGAGATCAAATGGCCATGGCTTTTAATTGCTAGATTAGCAACAGTTATAAAAATTATGATTACTACCTAGATTCTTCTGACGGTCTCAAAGAGGAGTTTAAAACAACATCATAAGTATACAATTTAAAACATGCATGGACAACCAGAAGTCCTTGTTGGCAGTTTTGAAGGAGTCCCTCATCCCTGTAGTCACAGGTATCTGTAACAGAGGACAAAGCCAAGAGCCTGATGTAAGGTCTGCAAAGATATAGTGCCAATTAAAAGTTTAAGCCTTCCAGGGGTGCCTGGGTGGCTCAGTTGGTTAAGCATCTGACTCTTGAATTCACAGTTCATGAGTTCCAGCCCTGTGTTGGGCTCTGCACTGACAGTGGGGAGCTTGCTTGGAGTTCTCTCTCCCTCTCTCTCTGCCCCTACCCTACTCATGCTCTCTCTCTCAAAATAAATAAACTTAAAAATTTTTTAGAAAGTTTAAATCTTACGGGTTTCTTACATTAAGAATGGATAAATGAGACCCAGAGATACGGGATGTGGACAATTTGCCAGACACAGAGGCTGAGAATTTTAAACATCCTATTGGCAAAGACAACTCCTTTTCTTTAATAGTATGCTTTCTGAGGAAAGATCATTCCTCTACATAAAAATCTTCCAATGTCTCAGAACTTCAGGGAAATTTTCCTCAGACCTCACTTCTACCACCTTTAATTGCCTCTAGGCCTAAAATAAAGATCTCAACATTGCTGGGGCAGTGAGATAAAAAGTGTTTAGACCAAAGGGGTAAAGTTAAGTCATGTTTGCGCTGATTAAGTTAGAGGAATGCAACTTCCCCTGGGATTCAGAATTTAATGAGAACTTGCAAAAGGCATTAATAGGTGGTTAAGTAAATTTTTGGACTACACAGTGGCCTTTTGAAGTCATGCTTCCCTGGAGAAGAAAGAGTCCAAAGAACCAGGGAAACGGAAATACTGGAATGGACCTATTAAGTGCAATCTTCTCCTTTTGCCTAGGAAGACATTCAGAAATGCATCAGTAAGGGGTACACTAGCACCCACCACAGTTCTATGGTGGTTTTTCTTCCTTAAAGCAGAATTGACAGATGGTGATGCAATAGAATTGGTTACCCTGATCTGGGAATAATGGAATCCTGAAGTGATACAGGCCAGGTGAAAGCATTTAGCTCTCAGAGACAAGGTGGAAGCAATTACTAGATAAACAAAAGGGCGAAGTGCCAATCAAAGCATTTTGATCCAAAAAGATCTATAATGGTGACTGGTTACAAGATCCCTAAAAATTAGAAGATTCTAATTCTGCTGGGCAAAAGTGAATGAAAATCACAATAATTGGAAGAGGCCACAGATATATACTGTGAAGTTTTCCTCTAAGCCATATTGGAAGAGATATTTTCCAGGGATATCATTCACTGAGAAATGGCTAATGGCTACTTGGGAGAGGAAATTCTCATGCTTCCTGTTTACTTAACAATATTCTTTATCCCTTCTTACATCAAAGAACAATTCTCTTTATCTAGGAACCATCAATTTTAGCTCATTCTCAAAAAAAAAACCTTGCATTTGAAAGTAACAGTGATTCTTCGTTAATTGTTATTATGTAGCTTGACAACAGTCATAATAATCAGTTCCCATCAATATTTCAAAGTATTTGTATACATTTAATATACAAATTATACTCAAATTATTTTCTACAAGTTTCATCTATGGCTTCCTTAAAATAGTGCTCAGTCATTGTCACTTTATGTACAAAATAAGTTTATCTAAGTACCAACCAAAATAAAATTTTTAATAATTTTTTATAGTTTATTGTTTCTAATACAGATATAATTATATGTCCTTTCTACCTTCTATAGGTACTGCATGATCACCACATTTTTTTTATTAAAAAGTTTGGAATATTGCTTTTTAACCTTTGTCATACCATGGCACAGGTAAGAAAACAGCATTACTGAACATAGGGATAAAAAATAGGCTGCCAAAGACCAGAATAGACTGTCCAGGGTTCCAGCTGTCCCTGGCACCACACAGATCCCTCAAAGACTGAACAGAATGCACACTAAATTTCTACTCACAAGCCATCTTTTCAACTAGATTTCAACTGTTGTATTATTTCTCCTAATAAGTGAATTAAACTGAAGGTGAAGGGAGCCTGACAAAATACAGGCCACGGTTAAATATCTAAGAACTGAAACTGTGAAAATACCCTGAACATGATCTCCTGTTGTCTCATATTTTGCCTCTCAATGACACTGCTTCACTTCCATTTAATTCTATTTACTCACAGTTTATTTTCCCCATTTTGGCTTGAGCCATTTCAGTAACACATTCATAACACTTAAAATTCCCTAGGGAGAGCTGATCTGATTGCAACTAGACCAATTATCTGACTTGACTGACAACTATTCCCCAAAACATTAACATCACATTAGCTGGTTCCACTATAAATTCATGCATATTGATAAGTCTCCCCCATCTTATAAACAAACAAAAAAACCAACCACAGCTATATTAGGCCCACCATCAAGCTGTTAGAAAGAATAGAATTCAGTCACGGACTCCAAATCTTCATCTATCATTTACTTCTTAATTGTGGCCAATCCTTCTGCCACCAGTAAATTTTTATTACTTTGCAGGGTGGTGTTTTTCAGTGTGGTCAAAGTACTAACTACATCAAATCATCTACAATAACTTGTTAAAATGAAGATTTGGGGGGTGGTTCCCAGATCTGCTCAGTCAGAGTACCCTTCAGTGATGCCCCTTCTGAGCAATCAGCTTGGGGAAATGCTATTTTAGTCATCTGCAGACTCCTAGTTGCCAATTCCAGTATTATTTTTGTAGTTCTTATTCTCCTTTACCTGTAGAATACTTGAGCATGCTTATTTTTTTCTTTTAAATTCCTCTTTCTGCAACCTCACTCTTCACCCACTTGTCAAACAACTTCCTCTTATTTTTTGCTTATTTTATTCTTATTTTTCCAAATGCAAAATCCTTAGGGATCTAGCTCTAGTATTTTTTTTATATTCCTCAAAAAGAGGCAAACACTTTTTCTTACAAATTGAAAACTGCCTCTTTGAAACTGATTCCCAATTTTTATCTTTACTCCAAAACTTTCTCAAAGTCTCTTACTATTTTTCCAATTGTTGAATACCTCCACTTTATGATCTTATTACCACCTTAAAAATATGTCAAAACTTCAAATATTTTCAGCCAAATCAGATTCCATTCTTGACTCCTCTACTTATATTTATAGTACTTCCAGTTTCTAGCTCAAACCCCATGGTATCATTTTCAACTTGTCTATCTCCTACCCTCACATATTCCTTTTTTAGGTACTATTTCCTCACCATTGCTTCAATTTGTCTTCCCCTTAATAACCAGTCACAACCCTGATTGGGATTTCTTATTAAGTTCTGTCATGGCCTCCTGAGCTTTTAGTCTCTTCTACTCTGAACAACCTAAAAACCCTGCCACTAGAATATACTTTATAATAGCAAAAAAATAGAAAACCCAAATGTCTATCCATACGTTTATGCAGGTATGTGAATGCATTGAAACTAAAGGATAAAAATGAAAAGGCTAGCAATTTAAATATATATGTGTGCATATATATATATGTACACATCTACTATATTTATGTGTGTTTACATAAAGACAGAGGACGTACATGTGCACACACACTCTCAGGAAGGAAGAGGGATAAATGCTAGGCATTTTTGCATATACCATGTATTACAGATTTGCTTTATTTTTATATAATAATTTTTAAATCTCAATTTTAAATATCAAGAGATAAATTAAATGAATACTTTGAACTATGTCATGGACTGGAGTCACAACTCACATAAAGGCGTTACTTAAAGTTACTTTAAAACAAACTGAGTGTACATATCTGGAGGAATATATCCAAAGGAGAAGAACAATTTTAAATTGTCAGCAATCAGGGGCACTTAGGTGGCTCAGTTGGTTAAGTGTCTGACTTTGGCTCAGGTCATAATGTTGCAGTTCGTGGGTTCAAGACCTGCATTGGGCTCTGTGCTGACAGCTGAGAGCTTGGAGCCTACTTCAGATTCTGTGTCTCCCTCTCTCTCTGCCCCTCCTCCACTTGTGCTCTATGTCTCTCTTAAAAATAACATCAAAAAAATTTAAATTGTTTTCAATAATCATTCTATTGATGGTAGTGATGGTATTGTTATTCTGAGACTACTATGTATGAGTTGTGGAAAAAAGTGAATAAGAAGTTATCTTGCTATCAATAGGAATCAGGATTTTGGTGTGAGAGGAAGGAGATACAAAAGTAAGATTTAATAGGTGAATGTAAAAAAACCCTGTGAACCTGAATTTGAACTGAAATTACCATTAGGAATGAATAAACTTTTTTTTTTAACCTTAAATTAACGTACGTATTTCCAAGGTCTTTTGCTCTGAAAAGACCTTGGGGGAAAAAACCCCTCAGTATTAATAGATAACCTTAGTATCAAGATTATAATTTTTAACCACTTTCTATGAAACGGAAATGGAGCTCTTTAGAGAGAAATGGCCAATTCCAAATATGGGCAAGAAATGCACAAGATGAGGCGAGAACATTCTGTTGTAAGAGTAAGTATCGAAGACTATTGGGATCATGTTCAGAAGACAAAGGCACAAACACGACAAGGTTCTCACATGAGACAAGGACACTGTTCACATTGTACTGGGAAATTATAGCCAGAGCAAAAGAAGAAAAGGAAATTAGAAGATAAAGACTGGGACAGAAGAAATACACCTGTCATTATTCACATATGACACAACTGTATGAAGAAAATTCTAAAAGTTCTACAGATAAACAATCAGAACTAACTTAGCAAGGTTACTGGGTAGAAGGCCAACATAAAAAAATTAGTGTTGGGGCGCCTGGGTGGCTTAGTTGGTTAAGCGTCCGACTTTCGCTTAGGTCATGATCTCGCGGTTCGTGGGTTCGAGCCCCGCGTCGGGCTCTGTGCTGACTGCCAGCTCAGAGCCTGGAAGCCTGTTTCAGTCTGTGACTCCCTCTCTCTCTGACCCTCCCCTGCTCACGCTGTCTCTCTCTCTCTCCTAGAAATAAATAAAACATTAAAAAAAATAAAAAAAAATTAGTGTTATGTTTATATATCAGCAACAAATAGAAAATAAAATATACAAACGATATTACTTTAAAGAGCATTAAAAATACTAGAAGTAAAACACAGAGAGGTCTAGAATAGTCTTCTTTTTTGAAGGAATTTTTAAAAACATTTTTATTTATTTTTGAGACACAGAGTGTAAGCCTGGGAGGAGCTGAGAGAGGGAGACACAGAATCTGAAACAGGCTCCAGGTTCTGAACAGTCAACCCAGAGCCTGACGCGAAGCTCGAACTCACGAACTGTGAGATCGTGACCTCACAGAGATGTTCAACTGACTGAGCCACCCAGGTGCCTCTAGAATAGGCTTCTACTAACATAAAAGAATAATATCAATATGAATTTTAATAATTGAAACACAAATATTTAAATTCATAATAATGAAAAAATTTCTCATTGGTTAACTTTAAAAAATGACAGGGAACCAGCTATTTTAAAAACATAAAGATAGAGAAATAATCCAGCTATTGTATCAACTACATGCCAGGTAATCAAACCATTTATAAGCAAACATTTAATAATATTCCAGCTAATGAGAGAATCTGAGTATCAAACTCTGCAACCCCTAATGAAATAATGGAATTAGACAATGATCCCTGACCACTAATATCACAAGAAGAAAAGAACCCAGATATTGTGTCTTGTGATGAACGTACATAATAATACTTATGAAGTATTCTTGCTAAAAAAAAAAAAACCCAAACAAACTGAACCTCTATTTGACAGCCTCTAGATTTAACCATTGAGTTCAAGAAATAAATAAGACAGAGGAAAGATTAAATGAATCATGAAGATGTAAGTAGCAAAAATTAGATTGTGGCAAACTCCATTAAAAACAGTTTCTTCAAGAACTACAAGAAAAAAAAAGTGAGAGGAAATCTATAGATATTTAACATACAAATTCCAATGTAATATAATTTTGATCTTGATTCCAACAATCTATATAATACTTATGAGATATTTAGAGAATTACTACTAATTTTTACGGTGTGCTAAACTGGATTGTGGTTATACACGTGTGTATTAAAGAGTTCTCATATTTCAGAGATGCGTATCAAAGTATTCTCAGATGAGAGAGAGAAAAACCAAAAGCCTCGTAACTACAGAGAACAAACTGATGGTTACCAAAGGGGAGGAAAATGGGGGGAGGGGTTAAATAGATGATAAGGATTAAGTAGTGCCCTTGTTGTGATGAGCCTAGATGATACATGGAAGTAATGAATCACTATATTGTACACCTGAAACTAGTATTAACTAGTATGTTAGCCGTAATTTAAAACTTAAAAAATTAAAAAAGAACTAATATGTCTGGCATTTCCTCTAACATAATCCAGCTTGGGGAGGTATATGTCCTAACAATTATTGAAGCTGGGTGGTGGGTAGATGGGTAGTCACTATTCTATTTTTGTTATGTTTAGAAATTTCCATAATAACTGAACATAAAAAATAATGTAAAATGGTGTCTTTTTTTTTTTTTAAATTTCTAGGAGAGAGAGAGAGACAGCGTGAGCAGGGGAAGGCCAGAGAGAGAGGGAGTCACAGACTGAAACAGGCTCCAGGCTCTGAGCTGGCAGTCAGCACAAAGCACGACGCGGGGCTCGAACCCACGAACCGCGAGATCATGACCTAAGCGAAAGTCGGACACTTAACCGACTAAGCCACCCAGGCGCCCCCGTAAAATGGTGTCTTAATGTATGACACTTCCCTACACAAAATCCTTCAAGGGTTCCCTTCTGCCTACCAAAATCTGCTAGACTCAACCCTCAACTTTTCCATCCAGTGTTCTATTCCCTAGGTTCAAACACTATAACATTTCCCATCTAATCTTTATTATTTCGAACTGGAATATATTCTCCCTCCCATTTCAGCCTTCTTAATTTTATCTATTCTTTAATGTTTATCTCAGATAACAGAACCTTAGAGCCACAAGAGGACTTAAACTTAGATGCAACTAGTTTAGTGGTTTTTTAAGAATTTTAAAAGTTGAAGTTTAGAAATTTGGATTTAGAAATCTGATTTTCTTCAAGTGAAGTATCTTATACAACCATAACATAGAATACAGAAAGGAAGAAATAAGCATTGCTGCTTTTGATGTAAGGCAGTCTAGAGTGCTTTCTTTCAAGCTTTTATCTCTGAACAAAGGATGACAACTACTAGTATCTACTGCAATCTTGCAAAGATACTTTTAGAATAGACAAAACAAATTAAAAAAAAAAACATAATCAACCTCATCAAAGATTGTGAAGATCCAAGCTAGGAGGAACAGAGTCTGAGAGCCAATAATGTTTAATTAATCTGTGACTGAAACTAAGAAACAGATTGAAAAGGCTGAAGTAGACAACAAACTCACAATTTCACTAAAGATATATATCCTAACTCAGTTGCAAGTAAACTTTCCTTTCAATCTAATCACATTATAAACAGCTAAATAATCTTTGGTTGATTATCGGAAATCCTTACTTGTCTAAATTATAAAGGATTAAATCACATTTGGATGGAACTTACAGAACACTGGAAAATGGGCAATCTTATTTAAAGATTTCTGCTGATACTATTAATCAGAATAACTAATTTACAAAATTATTCTCTAACATGGTTAACATTTTTCTGCATGTATATGTGCAGTTTGTATTCATAAACTTTTTGGCATGAGAAATGATATTTTAGTTACTGGTTTTTACTATCACACAAGCATGGTGATTAGCAAATATTAGGCACTCAAATGTTTGTTGAATTAATCAACAAATGAGCAAGAACTATTATTTGTATTCCTAGATTCTAATTTTTAATTGAAAAAGAAACAACATGAGTGAAATACCAGGACACGATGTTGAATATATTTGCTACATAGATAACTTTTAAACAAAAACTTAAAAGAAATTGAATTTTCCTTTAAAATACAAAAAGGGCAATGGCTTTATAACGCCTGTAAAAATAAATACAAAATGGTTGCATAATTAATTAGGTAATAATTTTTCCAAAAATTAAAAAAAATTAAGAACCCCAATGCTTCCACGTAAGTTATTATTTTCAGCAATCTCTGGACACTGCTGTTGCAAAGACTCTGGTTTTGAAAGCTGAAACCCACCAAAAAATTTAAAATATTTTTACTAGTCAAAGACACCAAAAAATATAAGATTTTTAATATGACAATAGATTGCCTTAAATCACATACTAAATTGCTCTATACAGGGAGATTTCACAATCCAGGAGCCATAGCCATGCTGCTGCAAGTAGGATTTCAACAAAGTTTTAGCTTCTTGATAGGATCCAGACATACACTATAGAAAGAAAAGAAATTGAATTATAGAATATAGGCAGAATTTGGCTTATGAAAAGTAAGTAGCCTTAATCTTGTTTCGTTTGACATTTTAACAATTACTGAAAATGTTTTTGCATTCCTATCTTTCTCATTATTTTTGAAACTAAACATTTTCCTTTCCAACACTCCTTAAAGACAATTTCTTTTTTTGTTTTAACACTTTTTTAAATGAAATAATCATATTCATTACAGAAAACTTGAAAGGCAGAGAAAATATTAAAAAGAAAATAAAAACCATCTGCAATCCCCAACCAGTAGATAGCCGCCATTCTTATTTTGGTTTATTTCCTTTAACTTTTTATAAATGAATATACTGATGAACTTTTAAAAAGCTTTACTGAAGTATAATTTACATACCATAAATGGATTCACTGTAAGTATACGGTTACGATTTTTGTAAATTTATACAGGTATGCAACCATCTTATAGTCCAGTGGTGAAACAATTCCATCACCTGTAAAAAGTTCCACTGTGCTCATTTGCAGTCAATCTGTATTCCCAGGGCCAGCCAATCATGAATCTTATTTAAAGTTTTGTTTTTTTCTAGAAATTTCATAAAACGTAATTAACACAATATAAACTCTTTTCTGTCAGGCTTCTTTCAGTTACCATGTTTTCAGATTAATTCATGTTGTTTCATGTATTTATAGTTAGTTCTGTTTTGTTGATAAGGAGTCCATAATATGGATTTATCATATTGTTTATGCATTCACCAGCTGATGAACATTTGAATGCTTCCAGTTTTTGGCTATTATGAATAATGCTGCTGTAAACATTTATGTACAAGTCTTGTGTGGATATAAGTTTTTGTTTCTTCTTCCACAGATACTAGTGGAAGTGCTGGATCACATGGTTAAGTATAGTATTCTTTGCAAGAAACTGTCAAAATGTTTTCCAAAGTACTGTACTATTTTACATTCTGACATTGCAAGTGGCCTCCAGTTTCTCTGCAGTAATACCTAATATTTATTTTGTATTTTAGTTTATGTGCTGTAGTATCAAACTGTGGTTTCATTTTGCATCTCCCTAGTGACCAATGAAGCTGAGCATCTTTTTTGTGTACTAGGATATATTCTTTGCTATATATGCACTGGGTTGGAGTGTCAGAGTGGCTCAGTCGGTTGGGCATCTGATTCTTGATTTTGGCTAGGTCATGACCCCACGGTCATGAGATTAAGCCAGGGTAGTGAGATCAAGCCCTATGTTGGGCTCTGCACAGGGAATGGAGCCTGCTGTTTAAGAGTCTCCCTCTTGGGGTGTTTGGGTGGCTCAGGCTGTTGAGCATCCAACTTTGGCTCAGGTCACAATCTCACAGTTCAGGTTTGTGAGCCTGACCCCAGTATCAGGATCACTGCTGTCAGCATGAAGCCCACTTCAGATCCTCTGTCCCTCTCTCTTTCTGCCCCTCCCCTGCTTGCACGCGCTCTCTCTCAATAACAAACATTAAAAAAAAAAAAAATTCTGCCACTCTCCTCTGTTGGTTTCTAAAAAATACCCCCCAGAATTAAAAAACTGGGTTGTTTGCCCTGTTAATGCTCAGTTGTAATAGTTCATTATGTATCACAGATCCAAGACCTTTCACCATGTATGATTTGCCAGTATTTTCTTCCAGTCTATGGCTTGTATTTTCATTTTCTTAAAGATGACTTTGGAAAAGCAAGTTTTAAATTCTGGAGTCCAGACTTAGGTACTAAATTCACATTTCATATAGTTGTTTTGTTTTTGGTAGATTCCACAGGATATTTTACATACAAGATGTATGTAAATCATTTACAAAGAAGTTTTCTTCTCCTTTCCAGTCCTCATGACTTTTATTTCTTTTTCTTGACTTGCTGTACTTGCTAGGACTTACAGAATGTGGAAGAGAGCAGACATTCTTGTTTTCTTCCACAATCTTGGGAAGGTAAGGAGTAGAGTATTCTTCCAACACTAAGCATGATGTCAATGGTAGGTTTTTCATTTGAGGAAGTTTACTTCTATTTCTTATTTAGTATAATCGATCATGAATATCAGCTGTTGATTTTGTCAAATACATATGGTGTATCTTTTGAAGCAATTATGTGGGTTCTGAACTTCTATTCATATACTGTATTACATCACATAATTTCCTGTTACTAAATCAACCTTGCATTTCTGTAACAAGTCTCCTTTATCATGGTGTATAATCCTTTTTATGGGTGGCTGGATTTAGTCTGAAATATCTTAAGAATTTTGCATTTATGTACCTGAGAGTTACTGGTTTGTAGTCTTCATTTTTTTGTGATGTTTTTATCTAGTTTTGGTTATTAGGGTTATAGTAACTTCATAAAAGGAGTTTGCAAGTGTTCTCTCCTCCATTTTATGCAATAGTTTTTGTGGGATTTGTATTTTTTTTTGCATATATGTTTGATAGAATTCACTCTACAATTCCTTAGGCAAAGATTTATTTTTTAGTTTTTATTTTGATTCCAATTAATATACAGTGTTATATTAGTTTTAGGTGTACAATATAGCAATTCAACAATTTCATACATCACCTAAGTGCTCATGGAGACAGAAGCACTCCTTAATCCCCCCCCCCACCTATTTAACCCATCCCCCACGTCCCCTTCCCTCTGGTGACTACCAGAGTTTGTTCTCTATAATTAAGAATCTATTTCTTGGTTTGTCTATCTTCTTAGGAAAACAATTTTAATAACTCAACTTCTTTACTTTAGTTCAATTAGGATATTCCTTTCAGTCAAGTTTTATAATTTATGCCTTTCTAGGAATTTGTTAATCTAATTTGTCTAATTTTTTGACAAAAATTTTTGACAACAGATTGTTCATGATATTCCCTTACAATTATTTTAGCTCTTTGTGGTCTATAGTGATGACCCTTCTTTCATTACAAATTTTGATCACTTGTGTTATCTCTTACCAATGTTGACTTTTTTTTTCAATGAACCAACTTTTGATTTCAGAGCTGTTTTTTTCTATTTCTCTGATTTCCATACTATCCTATGCTATTTCCTCCCTCCTTTTAATTTGCTCTCCTTCTAATTTCCCAAGGTGGAAGCTCAAATACTGTTTTTTACAATTATCTTCCTTTCTAATGTAAGTGTTTAAAGCTATAAATTTCTAACCACCACTTCTTCGATTATATTCCATAAATTTTATTATGTTGTATTTTCATTCAGTTCAAGATATTTAACTTGCCTTATAATTTCTTTGATGCCTGGGCTATTCAAAAGTTTTAATTCTCAAATGTATCACTTCCAAAATTTCATTTCATTGTTGATCTCTAATATAATTCCAAAGTGGTAAGAACATACTTTGCATGATTTTAATCCTTTTAAACTTATTGAGACTTGCTTTATTGCCTATACTAGAGAATGTTCCATGTGTACTCAAAAAGAATGTATGTTCTGCTATTGTGTAGAGTGTTTTGTATAGGCCAGTTTTGTTGGCATCTTATTTAAGCCTTCATATAATTTTACTTATTTTGTCTAGTTGTTCTATCAACTGCTGAAACAAGAATATTAAAATCTCCCACTCTAATTATAGAATTCTCTATTTCACCTTTCAGTATTCCCCATTTTTGCTTATGTATTTTGGAATTCTGTTGTTACTAACAAATACAATTATTATACAATTATATATAAATGATATACCTCTTATTTTTGAAGAATTACTTTGGGTTAATTCTATAGAATTCTTGGTTGCTAGGTTTTTCTTTCAGCACTGTATACATATCATTTGCATTCTGGTCTCCATCATTTCTTTTCTAAGAGCTTTTTTTAATATGTAATTTATGTATCATAAAACTCATTGTTTTGACATGTGTGTTTCAATGACTTTCAGTATATTCACAAAGTTGTACCACCATTACCACTGATTCCAGAAATTCTTCATCAATTAAAAAAATGAATCCTATACCCATTAGTAGTCAATTCTCATTCTCTCCTCCCCATCAGCACCTGGAAACCTCTAATCCACTTTCTGTCTTTACAAATTTGACTATTTTCATAAAAATGGAATCATATTATCTGTGGCCTTTGGCATCTAGCTTCTTTCATTTAACATGTTTTCACGATTGATCCATGTTGTTTATGGATGATTAAAGAGATATGGCACATTTTGTTTATCCATTCATCAGCTGATGAACATTTGGGGTTGTTTCGACCTTTTGTATATTATGAAAACTGCTGTTATGAACATTCATGTACATATTTTTCTGTGATATATGTTTTCAATTTTCTTTTTCAAAAAAATCTGTAATGTTTATTTATTTTTGAGAGACAGAGCATGAGCAGGGGAGGGGCAGAGAGAGAGGGAGAAACAGAATCCAAAGCAAGATCCAGGCTCCGAGCTGTCAGCCCAGAGCCCGACATGGGGCTTGAACTCACAGACTACGAGATCATGACCTGAGCTGAAGTCGGATGCTCAACCAACTGAGCCACCCAGGTGCCCCTGTTTTTAATTTTCTTATGCATATACCTAGGAGGGAAATTCTTGGGCTACATGCTAGCTCTATATTTAACTTTATGAGGAACTGTTAAACTGTTTCTCAAAGCAGCTCCATTTTACATTCCTATCAGCAATGTGTGATGGTTCCAATTTCTTCACATCCTGCCAACACTTGCTAATTTATGTCTTTATTTTTTTACTATAGATATATCCTAGTATGTGTAAAGTAGTAAACCACTGTGGTTTTCATTTCCATTTCTCTAATGATTAATGACATTGAATAGCTTTTCATATTCTTATTGGTCATTTGTTAACCTTCTTTATAGAAATGTCTATTTAAACTCTGGTCATTTTAAAAACAGGGTCATCCATCTAGTATTAAGTTGCAAGGGTTCATTGTATATTGTAGACACAAGTCCCTTATTGGATATATAATTTGCAAATATTTTCTCTTAGTATGTAGCTTTCCCTTTGTTTTCTTAATAATTTTGAATGCAAAAGTTATTAAACGTCTAAAATATGAATTTTTTTCTCTTACGGATTGTATTTTTGGCAGGTCTAAGAAACCTTTCTGTAACTTAAGAATACATGTATTTTCTTCTATGATTTCTCCTCTGAGTTTTGTAGTTTTAACTCTTACATAGGTCTTTCATCCATCTTGCGTTAATTTTTATATATAGTATGAGGTAGAGGTCCAAGTTCATTCTTTTCCATGTGGATTTCAAGTTGTTCCAAGACTATTTTTTGAAAAGACTATTTTTTTCCCAAGTGAATTATGTTGGGACTCTTGTAAAAAATCTGACCAAAAATGCTAGGGTTTATTTCTCAACTATCAATTATATCCTACTGATCTATATGTTTATTCTTATGCCAGTATTACAGTGTCTTGATTACTGGGACTTTCTGGTAAGCTTTGAAATCAGGAAGTGTGAACTGTAGAACTCTATTCTTCTCATTCAAGACTGTTCTGGCTATTTTAGATTAGCCTCCATTGTTGCTAATGAACAATCAGCCTTTGGATGTACTGCTCTATGGTTGGCAACTTTTTTCTTTTGTGGTTTTCAAGATTTTCTCTTTGTCTTGGTCTTAAGCAGTCTGAATATGAAATATCTAGATAAGAAACATTTTTAAAATTTTATTTTTAAAATTCCACTTAGTGTGTTACATTAGTTTCAGGTGTGCAATATAATGATTCAACAATTCTATACATTACTCAGTGCTCATCATTAAGATTAATCTTAATCCCTTTACCTCTTTCACCCATCCCCAACTTTTCTCTGGCAACCATTAGTTTGTTCTCTGAGAGTCTTTTCCTTTGTTTATTTGTTTTGATTTGTAAATTCCACACATGAGTGAAATCATATGATATTTGTCTTTCTCTAACATTTGGTTGGATCTAGAGGACATGAATCTATTAAAATATTTTTTTCCTTTCTTGGGAGTCTTTTGAATTTCTTGGATCTGTTTATGTTTTTCATCCAGTCTGGGGATTTTTTCAGTCATTATTTCTTCAAATATTTTTCCTGGCCCCTTTTCTCCCTTTCCCTCTGATATTCCTAACACAAATATGTTGGTGTCCTTAATATTGTTCCACAGATCTCTGAGGCTCTGTTTTTCTTTCTTCAATTTGCTTTCATTCTGTCTTAAAAAAAATCTCTATTGATTTATCTTGAAAGTTTATTTTTATCTGTCATCTCAAATGTACTGTTGAGCCCATCTAAATAATTTTTCATTTATTATATATTTTTTCAATTCTGGAATTTTCATTTGTTGTTTCATAGTTTCTATTTCTCTACTGAGACTGCCTATTTATTGATGCACTGTTACATTTTCCTTTAATTCTCTGAACCTATTAATAATAGCTACTTTGAAGTTTTGCTATACTCAACACTTGGACCCACTCAAAATCAGTTTCTATTGACTATTTTTTTCTTCCTGAGTATAGGTTTCACTTTTGTGTTTTCTACACATCCCATAATTTTTGGTTGAAACTTTAAACTTTTTAAACAATATAGTGTAGCAACTCTGGATATAGTTTTAGTTTTTCTAAAGTTTTTTTTTTTTTTTAAATTTGCTTGCTTAGATTATGACATATGTTTTCTCCATGGTGTGCAAATGCTGATCTCTTTCCAGTTTTTTTTATTCTTATATTTGTGTTTTAGTCTGGCTTTCAAATGGTTACCTTCTATCTACATAGCTTAATGATAAAAAATGATTTCAGTTGATACTGCTCAAATGCCTTTAACCTACAAGGCATCTATCTTCTTCTGATCAATTCATGTGTGTGTGTGGGTGGGGGTGTTATGTCCATAGTTCCTCCCCACCTTATCCATGGTTTTGTTTTCCCTGGTTTCAGTTACCCATGGTCAACTGCAGTCCAGAAGCAGATGATCCTCCTTCTGAGGTATCAGGAGGTCAGTAGTAGTCTTCACACTACGTTACAATGCCCACATCATTCACCTCACTTCATCACATTAGCATTTTATCATTTCACATCACAAGAAAAAGAAAGGTGAGTACAGTACAAAAATATTTTGAGAAAGAGACCACATAAATAAAAAATATTTATTATAGTATATTATTATAATCATTCTATTTATTATTGTTGTTAATCTCTTATTGTGCCTAATTTAGAAATCAAGGTATGTATATATAGTTATGTATGTATAAGAAAACAGTATATATAGGGTTCAGCACTATCTGCAGTTTCAGGCATCCACTGGGGTTACTGGAAGTATCTCTGATGGATAAGGAGGGACTACTGAATTAATGTCAAAACCAGTTCTCTTTTACACTTCCACTCTTTACTGGGTTCTCTAGGGTCTTCCCTGCACAAGTGTAGTTTCTCATTCAGCCAAGGATATATGGAGAATTTATCTCAGCTCTTCCATGACACTTTAATTTCCAAAGCCTACCTATTAAGTTACTAATTGGTCTGTGACTTGCCTCAACCAGGACAGCAATCTTGGGCCGGCAAAATTATTGATTTTCCCCATCCGTTTGCTTCTAGGTTTGTTGCTTTTAGCTGACAAAAGCCTCAAATTTTCACCCCTGTCCCAAATCAAGTCCACTCTTAAACAGAAAATCTACTACTTCCAGGGGCATCCTCCCTCTAGCAAAAACTACAGTTTTTGCCATTCAAACTAGCAGAGAGGAGGGAGAAAGAACAGGAACAGCCTTGGGTGAAGGCACCACAAACTCCTGTTGTTCTTATCCAAAGTTCTAGCAGTTTTTCAAGAATATACACTTTCTTCTGTTTTTCTGTCTTCGATATCCAGAACTGTGAAAGGTGGTTTTTTGAGCATTTTATACAGTTTTATACTTGCTTTCATAAAGATGATCTGCAATTTCTTCATGCCACCAAACCCAGAAATTGTCCAGATAAGCCTATATACTTAAAAATGTGTGCACATACCCACAAATCTATAGTTAATATAACTGTTTCACAGGTGGGGATTTACAGTCTGAGCATTAAGATATTGGTGAAATTAAGGGACTTTAACACCAGATTAGTAACTCAACTAGAAACAATTTGTATTTAATAACTTAATGTCATGGGTATGTCACATTATGATAACATGGCTCAAGTCAGACTGCTGAATGAAAAAAGCAGATTAAAAACCATCCAGTATGATCTTAATATTTTAAAATTTATGCACAAATATATGTATATATATGCATGACACGTGACAAAAAACTGAAATAACATGCTTATTCAATAGCTCTAAATCTTTTAAAATTTTAAAAGATTAAAATCGTTTAAAATATTAAGAGTATTATAATTTAAATAGTAGAAAGGATTACAAGTAGTATTTTTCCTTTGTATTTAAAAAAATTGGCAAATTCTCTATATATTATGCTTTAGTAATACTAAAAGCAGACTAAATATTTTTAGAGAGAAAAAGGCTATATGAATCATCAACTTAATCAGGCCCAAGTCACATGCTGAAATTAAAGCTATTTCACAACTTTCAAACAGGAAAATTAATTTATATGGATATCTTAATGTATTATTTTAGAATATATAACCTCTATCGTTAGCACAGTTAACACCTAGAGAAAAAAATTATTACCATTTTGATTCTCTGGGTATAAAAGCAGGTTTTGATCAATATTGTCAAAGTATGTACATAACCAACTAAGGTGTCTCCTTTAAGTGGCAACACTCATTTATATATGCAATTTCTGGCATATTCATTTAAAAATGAATTCTACCAGCATATGGCAATACCTTATATTCAGGTACTATTCAACCAACTTCTGATGTGTATCATCATTATAAAATTACATTTTTGTCATCTTAAATTTTATTTCTATAATCAATTTCATTCCTTGAAGGACTTACCTTTGCTGCATGGTATGTACTAGCTTCAAGTAAATCTTTTTTAGCTTCTTTGGCAAGCAGGTTGAATCGACTTAACATTGCAGCCTTACAAAGCCGACTTGCCATTGACACACCACTTTTAAATGGGGAACTAAAGTAGAAAGGAATGAAACACTCATCATTATCCAAGGATATATGTTGACAACTGTAGGGACTAAAATCAACACAGAATCTACAAATAATTTTCTCAATTATGTACAATGCAACTACTGAAATATTTCTACATAAAAATCATTCTGAATATTTAATAACTTTCTGAAGCTTATTTATTAAATTACAGTTTAAGTTACTATAGTGTTGGATTATAAATTAAAGAAGATGGACAGTGGAGTATTTTATTGTTTGAAGCAAAATTAATCTATTTTGATATAAATGAAAACAATGGTTGTACCAGAATTGACTGGAAAAAAGCACAGAAGTATTTTCTGGAACTGATGAAAGTGTCCTGCACTTTGACTGGGATGATCATTACACAGGTATGATATATATATATATATCATATGCACATATATCAAAAACCATGAAACTCTACAGTGCATTTCACTGTATGTAAATTTAACTCACTTAAAATGTAAACTATCTACACCCCTCCTCATGATCTTCCATTTATGTATATGTGCATGCAAATATATATTTTTAGTTTCTAATTAAAGTGGGTCCATAGACCATGAAAGTTTTTGCTACTGTAACTCTCTCTTCATTATATCTTCTCACATTAGCTGTTCTTATGATTACAAAAATCTGTCCAAATCCTTCATTCTTCCCTGTGTTCATGCTGTTTATAATGTGACTTTTCAAATTCTCCTCTCAATAACTGGTTAATTTCCCCTCCCCTTGAATTTGGTCTAGCTCTGTGACTTATTTCGGTGAATAGATGATGTGTCAGTTCTTAGCCTGGGCCCCATAGGTTTGTGTTCTCATTCTCTAGAGAATCCTCTGCCAAATAAGCCAGCTGAGACTAATCTACAAGAGGGTGAAATAACACATGGACCAGAATTTCAACATCCTTCCAAGATCAGCAAAGTTGACTTTCAATTGACCTAGAGCTAACTCCAGACAAATGAGGGAGCCTAACCAAATACAGCTCAGGAGACCTAAAAACTTGTGACCAGTAATAAATGGGTTATTTTAAGCCACTAAGTTTTGAGGTAGTTTATATACAGCAATAGTTAATATATGCTCTGGTCCATGAAATCTACTGTGTGATCTCTTTATTAATATTTTCACTAAGATAACCTTTTGTTGTAACTTTCTCAATGATTCTCTTCAGCTTTTCAGGTATAAAATGATACCATATGCAAAGAATGGTAATTTTACATCCTTCTTTCGAATATTTTATAACTTCTCATTTCTTTCTCTTGTCCAAATGCTTTAAGTAAAACATTAAATAGCAATAACAGCAAGGAATAATGTCTTGTTTTGGATGTTAGTGGAAATGCTTCTGAGATTTCATCATCAATCATGATGATACTTACAATAAAGACACATTTTATCTTTAACAAAAATATCAAAATATTCCTTTTTTATTATCTTTATCTAGAATAGCTTAAAAGCTGTATTATATGCCTTTTTAGAATTTACAGAGAGGAATGTGTCGGGTATTTCCCTAGAGCAATTAATTGGACAAATTAATGAGAATTTCTAATCTGGTATTGTTTCTGTTATATATGTCACTACTATCCTCAAATTCCTAGAAAAAATACCAATCGGTATTGCTGTATGAAATATATATTTTTAATATACTGCTACATTCTGCTTCCTAGTATTTTACATATCACTTTTGCTCAGATATAAAAGAAAGTTCAGCCTGTAACTTTTGTGAGGGGAGGATAGCAATCTTCTATCAGATTTAAGTATCAGTGATATATCTGCTTCATAAAAGGATTTTGATGTTTTCTATCTTTTTAGATAGCAGTGGAAATTTCTATTATTTAAAGGTTTAAAATATTACTCTGAACCACCTCAGAATGGTGCCTTCTTTAAGGACAGTTAGGGCATCTTCTTGATAATTTTTATTATAAAAATAGTGTTTAGATTTTTCCCTCTTCTGTACCAGTTATAGAAATAACTTTTTCCTACAAGTGTATGCATTTAGCAAGGTTTTCAAATATATTTACATGGTTGACCAAAGACGTTTGTTACGATTCTTATAATTCTATTTTTGTTAATTGCTCCCTTTTTGTTAAATGAGATTAACTAATGACATTTAACAGAATCAGCTTTTTATGATTAATTATAACTTTTTTGTTCTCTAGCTCTTTAATTTACATTCCTAGTTGTACTGATTTCCTCATTCTGTTTAATTGATTTCCATTATTTGTTGATATAAGCATTTAAAGTACTAGCTTTTCCATTCACCTTTGCTTTAGCCATATATCCTACAAGTTCTTAAATGAAATGCTTTCAATATCTTTGTTTCCTAAATATTCTGGAGTTTCATTTTATATTTTCTCTTTGAGCCAAAATTTAACAGTATTTTTCCCAGTAAATTTCTAGTATTTTGATTTTGGTATTTACAGATTTACTGTTATCACAAATACTATCTACCATTGGTTCTTTTAGAACTTGAGATTTTCTTTGTGGCCTAACATAGGATAAATTTTTTTCAATATTCTACAGGTTCTTGAAAAGTAGGTATATTTTATATTTTTATGGTGCAGTTTTCTAAGTGAATCTAACTTTTTGTTATTAAAAAACACTATATCCTTGCTTATTGTCTATTTGTTAGTAGTTTTTTTTTTTTTGGAAAGCTGCTGGTTTATTTGGGGACCATGGCCGCCCAGTAGGTGAGAATTAACTGTCTCAACTAGTGGTGGATGTTAATTTTCCTCCTCTTCCTTAACTTCTGCTTTATGAATGTTGATACTATGTTATTTATTGCAGAGATATCCATTAATTGTTTTGTCTTCCTTGTAAATTATACTTTTCAATGATAAAGTATCTTCTGCCTTACATAATGCTTTGCAACTGAACTACACCTTGCCTAATATTTAGATCACAACTGCTCCCTTTATTTGTAATCACTTGGCAAGGATTTAGCTATAATAAAAAAAATTTAGCTCCATTTTATATTTATTAATTTCAGTCTTGTTATGCCATTTTGTTTTCAGTAAAAGATTTTTAAAGGTCTTTTATCGAAAATTTGTTTTGTTTGTATGTGTATAGTTTGTTCATAATTAACAGTGATATTACTTTTTGATGATGCAAAGCATTAGTTTAATTCACATTGGTTGAAGTAATCAACAGTATGCTTGACTGAGTGCATACCAAGAAATATTTGTAAGTGGTCTTAGTTTAAATCTATCTTTTTTTTTTTTAATATTTTTATTTATTTCTAGGAGAGAGACAGAGAGAGACAGCGCAAGCAGGGGAGGGTCAGAGAAGAGGGAGACACAGACTCTGAAATAGGCTCCAGGCTCTGAGCTGGCAGTCAGCACAGAGCCCGACGCGGGGCTCGAACCCACGAACCGCGAGATCATGACCTAAGCGAAAGTCAGACGCTTAACCGACTAAGCCACCCAGGCGCCCCTAAATCTATCTTTCACTAAGAAAGCAAGTTCAGGCACTAAAACTTTTAACATTATCCATTACTTCATTATAAATGCATGGTCACATGAAAAAAGGGGCTTTAGCTTTACTTGATCATCAATGGCAAGGGATGTTACAAAGAAATGTCTAAAAGCATAGTGTATTATGGTTACTGATAAGGGCTTTGAAAATAAAATGTCTGGATCAGAATCCCAGCTGTGTCACTTACTATTTGGATGACTTTAAACAAGATATTTAAATTCTAGCTTGAATAGATTTCATCTGTTAAGACAGCAGCAATACCACCTCATATACAGGGTCATTATAAGAAGGTAGTATAACACAAGTATGTTAGTTCTCACATTTAAGTGTTAAGTAAATGATATTTCAAAACACATGTCAAAAAAACAGATTCTTGAACATTAGATCCAGAAATTCAGATTCAGTAAGAGAAAAGGAATTTTTAATACAAACACATTATATGATTCTAGTCCTAATTAAAATCATGAAATGAGGGGCACCTTGGTGGCTCTGTCGGGTTGAGTGTCCAACTTCAGCTCGTCATGATCTCCCAGTTCGTGAGTTCGAGCCCCACATCAGGTTCTGTGCCAACAGCTCAGAGCCTGGAGCCTGCTTTGGATTCTGTGTCTCCTTTGCTGTCTGCTACTCCCTTGCTCACGCTCTGTCTCTCAAAAATGAGTAAGTGTTAAAAGAAAAATTTTTAACTTTTTAAAAAATATTTTATTTTTGAGAGACAGAGATAGAGACAGCGTGAGCAGGGGAGGGTCAGAAAGAGAGGGAGACACAGAATCTGAAGCAGGCTCCAGGCCCTGAGCTAGCTGTCAGCACAGAGCCTGGCGCGGGGCTCGAACCCACGAACCATGAGATCATGACCTGAGCCAAAGTCAGATGCTTAAATGACTGAGCCACCCAAGGGCCCCAGAAGAATTTTTTTTAAGTATTTAAAATCATGAAATGAAACTTAGAAAAATACAGGTCCTGGAGACTGATTTTGAATGCTGGCTCCATGGAAGTTACTATGTAACTTCAGTAAGTATATAGAATTTCTCCAGGTCTGTGTTCTCATCAGAAAAAAAAATTTTTTTCTTAAATTAGTATAATGACTGTAAAATAGTCACGCTCAATGATAACTATTATTCAGAATTTTTTTAAAAAATTACCTAAGAAGATTAAAATAATTTAAAAAACTGTATTAAAATACATTATTTTGCTTAGCATGTGTTTTTTTTGGGGGGGGAGTTTGTTTTTATTATAGCATAGACAGAGGAAGATTTACTGTGAAGCTTAACTTCTGGGCCCCTTACACTTGCACTGGCCCGTTCTAAATACAGCTGACCCCTGAACAACACAGGTTTAGACTGTATAGTTTTTCTTTTTATGTACAGATTTATGTACAGATTTTCTTTTCTGATAAGTACAGTATTTTATCTTAAAGTTTTTTATTTTCAGTTTTATTTAAATTTCATGTAGTTAATACAGTGTAATGCTAGTTTTCAGGTATACAATTTAGTGATTCATCACTTACATACAACACCTGGTACTCATCACAAGAACCCTGCTTAATATGCAGTTTTAAAAGAAATTAGAAATGCTAACCTTTCAGTGATTTTTCCACTTAGGCCATCCACAATCTCCAGAGAAATGTCCCCCTGTGCCCAATTCAGACTCATGGATTTATATTCCAAGTTTGTTTGAAGTGGATATGCAGAAGGTATTAAACTAACATGAGGTCTGTTGACCAAGTAAAACATTGGAAGTTTTGAAGTGAGTGCATCATCAACACGTTGCTTTATAGCAATTTCTAAACCTCTAGTATCGCTGCAATTCCCATTACCTAGAAAGTAAAAACAGAACACTCAGAAGAACTTCAGTATCAAGACTATACCAAAAAAAAAAAAAAATTGGAAGAAGTCTAAAGTCTATTTATCTTTTATCTTGCAACTTTTCCTTTCCTACTTCTCTCTTAGCACCTGTTTCTATATTTGTTTCCAGAATTAGGATAAGGTATCAAGGTCATGATTTCTATTCAAAAAAAGAATTTACAGAAAATAGCAAATTTGAAATTCCAGTGATTAGAAGTGAAGATTCAGAGCTGACTCAGAAAAATACAAAAAAACAAAACAAAACAAAACAAAAAACAAAGAAGCAAGCAAACCAACCAACCAACCCAGTACTTTATACAGGGTTCTGTCAAAGAGAATTAACTCATCTTGTCTTGATTTCTCAGGTAAAAGCATGAAACCAGCACCTAATACAGGAGATAAGTGTGGTTGAGAAATACTTGTTGAGAGTTAAGTAAGTTACTTTTCCATATCTAAGGACCATAAATTACAACTATTCTAATACTGTAATATTCCAGTTTCACAACACAAAGTAATATAAAGAATGACCATTTCTGGTTAAAATTTTGACTAATATCAAAACCTCTCCATTCTCAGTTAAAATAGCTGTTGAAAGAGAGATCAAAAAGATACACCGTCATTAGTAAGGTATAAAATAATGGGCTGCAAACTTAAAACATAAGTTAAACAAGTCATTCCTATTTAAAAATTAAGATTCTAAAGTAGATCTGTTTTCTCCTTAGAAGGTCAGAGGTTCTCAGAAGAGAAATTTTATAAACCACTAGATATTATTTCAGAAAAAAGTTTTGCTTTCATATCACTGGAATTGTTGAGATGGATGGCTACTGGTCTTACACTCATTAGGACTACCTGGAAACTAGACAATGATGTAAAGAGAACAGGAGTTGCTTTTGTCACCCTTTTTCTAAGCACTCCTTTCTGTGTGTGTGTGTGTGTGTGTTTATTTTAATTCCAGTAGAGTTAACATACAGTGTTAAGTTAGTTACAGTATTGAATATAGTGATTCAACAATTCTATGTATTACTTGGCACTCATCAAGATGCGTAGTCTTAAAATCCCCATCACCTATTTCACTCACACTCTCCTCAATGTACCTCAGCTCTGGTAACCACCAGTCTATTCTCTATAGTCAGGAGTCTGTTTTCTGGTTTGTTTCCTCCACTCCCCCCCCCACTTGTTTGTTTCTTAAATTCCACAGGAGTGAAATCATATGATACTTGTCTTTCTCTGACTTATTTTGTTTAGCCTATACCCTCTAGATCCAACTGCATTGCTGCAAATGGCAAGATTTCATTCCTTTTTATGGCTGAATAATATTCCAATGTATGTATATACCACATCTTCTTTATTCACCTATTGATAGACACTAAGCACTCCTTTGAATATTCCAAATTAAGAAATATTGACAAATGAACTCTAGGGTAAAGATAAGTTCAGGCACACACACACAAAAAGATATGTTTGGATACAAAATGTTGGTAAGAAGGAAGGTCTGTGGTCTGTGGAATAGTCACTGTTATCTGTAATGAACAGAAGACTTGGATTCAAAAGGATTTCTAGCCTCCAGAACTATGTTTGTTGCTTTAAGACACCCAATCTGTGGAATTTTTTTGTAGTAGTAGTAGTAGTCCAAACAGACTAAAACATAACAAAATGAGATAATGATACTATTTGCGTGCAAGATACCAAGAGACATTTTGGGGAAAAAAACCCCAAAAACCCAACAACCCTGCAAGTCAAATTTAAGATTTCTTAGATACCGAATTTTTCAACTATATGTTTTAATAGAGTGGTATAAAAGCAGTAATTTAATACAAATAATCAAGAATTAATACTAGAAATTTTACTCTTCAGCCTTATATATGTATGCTTTAACTATTAACTAAAACTAAGGTGTGGTTTTGGCTAGATCTTGAGACTAAATCTTGCTCCTGGAAAGATATGGCTCTAAAATTATGTCAGAGTATAGGGAAAGTTTGATTTATTTAAAATCATCTAGGGGCACCTGGGTGGCTTAGTCGGTTAAGTGTCCGACTTTCGCTTTAGTCATGATCTCACGGTTCGTGGGTTCAAGCCCCGCGTCGGGCTCTGTGCTGACTGCCAGCTCAGAGCCAGGAGCCTGTTTCGGTCTGTGACTCCCTCTCTCTCTGACCCTCCCCTGCTCACGCTGTCTCTCTGTCTCTCTCCTAGAAATAAATAAAACATTAAAAAAATCTTCTAAAATAACAACATAAAACTCAAGGCTAAGTCAAAAATTAAATCTAATCAAAGACTGAAGCAGACCTGACTTGACAGCTTTTTATACAGAAAAGAATTCTCAGAATCTTATAATATATATACCATAAGGGTAATATAAGTCAATGGAAATGGTTCCTGAAATAGCTAATAAAAACTGAAGCTGCATGAATAAAAATAAAATATCTAAATCAAACATTAGAGAACTATGGACTGGTCCTACCACATCTGAAACATCAGAATTAGTCTGAAGCATTACATTTTAACACCATCACCCATATACCACAGAACATCTGGAGAAAACAAATTATGTTCCTGTTAAACACAAATGTGTGGATAAGAGAAGACACATGCAAGAAGCGTCCTGTGTGTGTATTCTTAAGGCTCACTCTGTATCTACACAATGGCAACCCTGAGAGTAACACAAAAGGGCACAGCACCTAGCACAGAGTAGGTGGCTCAATAAATAATTGAAGAAAACAGAATGTAAAAGATTAGATTACCAGAGAGCAATAATTATCAATTCTAGATGCACCTTAGAATCACTAGGGATTAGAATATTAGTACCAATGCCATTCCCGTATTATTTTAAAAGCTTCCCAGATAAGCATAAAACATAACAAGGTAAAGAATAAAATAATTTATTTTTCAAGTGTTCCAGGTAGAATTTGTTTCAAGTAGAAAAATAAAAGCACTTTCAAAAATAAAACATGCTGACTTAAGCCATTTATTTATGAAACATTTACATTTGTGCTAGGGAGCACAAACCAGTCCAAGATGAGTGTGGCATAGCATCTGCCTTCAAGACTGTCAAGTTCAAGAGACATAGCAGTGAAATTCCAGTCACTGGCTATGCTCAGACAAAGCTGTGAGAGCTCAATTTAATACAAAAAGCAGCAGCCATGAGAAGTTATAAGACTGGGTTTGAGTCTTGCCTCTGTCATTAGGCAAACTGAATGATTTTGGGGAAGTGTTTTATTAACACTGTGAACCTCCTATTACTGATTGTAAAAAAAAAAAAAAAAAAAGAAAAGTAAAGAAAAAAGAAAAGAAAAGAATAACAGAATGTCTAAGGTTATGAAATGTTTAAATCTATGCTTAAAACAGATTCACTAGGAGGGAATCAGCAATTAGTATTCCTTATAATCCAACTGTACAATTCAAATCAGCATATGAAAAGAACTCCTGGATGGAAATACCTCTGGACAAACACTCTTGAAATATTTAGACAGATGACCTTACCTTAACAGAATACTAAATTTGCAAAATGTATCTTAAAAACCTTGAAAATATAAATCCAGCTGTTTTTAAGTACCTAAGCAATGTGAAATTTCTTCCATATTACTCTGAATTACTTTCTATTCAATTAATAGTAAATGTCTTTTTAAATGCAAGCCTAAGACTTTTTCCTAAAAAAGGAAAAGAATAGTACCATAAAATGATAAATATCTGAGAATATCTACAACATAAAATTTGATTCTGTAAACTTTTAAAAATGTTAAATAAATCTTAAAATATAATACTCTCCCCATTGGTAACCGATCTAGTATACTAGGTTTTAAAGAATCAAAATAAAGAACTGTAAAAGATTTCAGAGCTTATTAAAAGAGAATGGGATGAGGTCACTATCCTCAAAGAACTAGATTTAATTAAAGGTAAGTAAATTTCAATTCTAAATATGGAAAATTTTGTTTTTAAAACAATTGGTGGGGCACCTGGGTAGCTTAGTCGGTTAAGCATCCGACTTTCGCTTAGGTCATGATCTCGTGGTTTGTGGGTTCGAGCCCTGTGTCGGGCTCTGTGTTGACTGCCAGCTCAGAGCCTGGAGCCTAATTCAGATTCTGTGTCTCCCTCTCTCTCTGACCCTCCTCTGCTCATGCTCTCTCGCTCTCCTAGAAATAAATAAAAAAAAAAAAATTGGAGCTATTCAATTCATAGAATAGACTGGCTTTTAATCCCATGCTCCACATTACTAGATGCTTTTAAACTAAGGTCAGATAATCCTATATCAGGAATGGCATAAAGAGTGTTTACATATCGAGAAGCTATACTAGCGTAACTAATAAAGTCCAGTGAACTCTGAAGATTGTTTTAGCTCTCCAAATCATATTCTTTTAGTGTACAGATACTTTAAATGAGTATTTCTCAAAGAGCCATTCACATCATCTGTATAAGAATCACCCAGTGTTGCTCTTTTAAAATATACGTTGCTCTGCTTCAAAACTCCCTACCCCCTTCCCCAGACACAAAACAGAGATCATAAGAAGTCCAAATATGTGCAATATGTGCATTTTTTAAAGGAACTTAAACCCATTAAATCATTTAGATTATACCAGACAGAACATCAGTTAGCTTTAGATGTGTCCCACAAAGATGTCAAGGAAAGAGAGCAGAAACAATTTTACAAAGTCTTATATAGTGTTTTTATTGTTACTTGGTGTTCCCCATTGCTAGGTGCAAGATGAACTCAAAATTACAAGATTTAATTTTTTTAATGTTTTATTATTTCTGAGAGAGAGAGACAGTGTGAGCAGGGGAGGGTCAGAGAGAGAGGGAGATACAGAATCCAAAACAGGCTCCAGGCTCTGAGCTAGGTGTCAGCATAGAGCCCGACATGGAGCTCGAACCCACAAACCATGAGATCATGACCTGAGCCGAAGCTGGATGCTTAACAGACTGAACTACCTAGGTGCCCCTACAAGATTTCATTGTTAAGCTTCTATCCCAAACCACTAGCTAAATTCTAAATAATTTTACAAGAACCTATATCCATCCTTTTGAGAAACTATAGTACTGAATTATGTCATATAAATAACATATTTTAAAATACTTTCTTCATCAAAGTCAAAGAAAGCTGTTGATTCTAGAGAAAACATAGATAATTTCCAGATACTTAATAGACATTCAAAAAAAAAAAAAAAAAGAGCCTTTGTTAAAGGACATTGAGAAAAGGTTTTAAGTGTCTGAGAGAGTATCTGACCTGACTAAAAGAAAACATTGCAAAGAACCTTGGTAACCAAATTAAATCTAAGAAATGTATCATCTACAAGAATATGTACTTGGAAAAAGCAGATTTAGAAGCAAGCACTTTTGAGTGTCAGAATAGCAGTCACTGTCATATATTATCATGGGGAATACGATTTGGAGGGTAGCTTAGTAATATATTTCAAAACTGTAAACACATACTTCCTTGTGTGCAATTCTACTTCTAGGAATTCATCTTAGTAATACACTTTTACGTTATGTGAATAACAAATATAAAAAGGCCATAAAATGACATAAAGGTCACTGACATAAAATACAAGGGGAAAAAAGGAAAGGAAAGAATCTATGCATTTACAAGCATAAACTATCTTTGGAAAGAAAAACAAAAAACTAGTAACAATGAATGTCACTGAAAACCCTTCTGAATCTTTTGAATTGTGAATTAAATAATGTATTTCCTATACAAAGAAAATAAGCTTTATATTAGAAAATAAATAATAATAACCATTTTCCTTTTTACAATTTATTGAAGTCAAACAAAAATAGAAAGAAAATACAGAATCTTATATTTTTTGGCACTGAGAAAGTTTTACATATAAGAGAAATTCCTAAGAAATGGGTATAAAATATCTGAACAAAAAAAAATCAAGAAAAAATAACAGAAATAGCATCACCTAAAAACAAAAATTTAGAGGCGCCTGGGTGGCTCAGTCAGTTAAGTGTCCGACCTTGGCTCAGGTCATGATCTCATGGTTCATGAGTTCGAGCCCCACGTTGGGCTCTGTGCTGACAGCTAGCTCAGGGCCTAGAGCCTATTTCAGATTCTGTGTCTCCCTCTCTCTCCGACCCTCCCCTGCTCATGCGGTGTCTCTCTCTCAGAAATAAATAAATAAACCATAAAAAATTAAAAAACAAACAAACAACAAAAAAACAAAAATTGTACCAGTGCGAGGATCTAAAGCTTGTACGTACAACTGTTATTAAAAATTAATGGTAAGGACAGAAGAACCAAGTAACAGAGTTTAAAGTGTTTTACAAGGGAATTAAAGTTTTGAACACCTAGGGCTTTATGAGAACTATAAAAATGAGCCTCAAAAACTTTACTGAGATAATGCCTGAAATAAACATTCAAATATAAATACAGCATTCTGTAATATGTCCCACTGAAGAAAACAGCAAATTACTAATTCACATTATTTATCTTGTGCTCTAGCTACTTCCTACTCATTTGACCAATTTAAAGGATCCAGATCATAATCAAATGTATGAAAAAGGTAGGAAAAAACAAAACGGGCACTCAACATTTTTCTTACTTCACGAATAACTAAATACAAGCTTTTTGATTTGAGAAGTTCAAGGAAATACCGTTTTCCAAAAGAAAAGAAAAAAAATTAAATATTGTACAAATAAAAGTATAAGTTCAAGGTATAATATATCTAAGGTATAATATATCTAAGTGGTTAATTTAAAATATTAATTCTTCTCCTTCTGATAAGAAGTCAGAAGTCTTATTACATTAAGTACGATTATAAGCTACCATGAAATGAAAATCTTAACAGAACAGTGAATGTATTTTTTTTACCTTAAATAAAGGCTCATGTGTGCAAAACCTGGTTTTACACTGATTAATAAAATATATTTACTTAGTAAATATAAGTATATCAGGAGGTATTAAAATTCCACTCACCAACAAGTATACTGCTGATATAAACTGGCTGTATAAAGTGACTCAGCAATGCTCCCTGTACACCAAGCACTCCCCATCTCATCAATTTGTCACTTGAAGACATACTGCTTACTCTATTAACAACATCTGTAGGACAGTAGACAGTCAGATAAATTTTGCCTTCAACAGCCACATGGAGACTCAGCTCTTCATTGGCTTCAAATGCAGATATAGAATGTGGATTAAGACGCCTAGAAAAAGAAAAGTTTTATCCCATTAAAAAAAACAATAGAACATTACTCAGCCATAAAGAACAAAATCTTGCCCTCTGCATCAACACAGATGGAGCTAGAGAGTATTATGCTAAGTGAAAGTCAGTCAGTTAGAGAAAGACAAATACCATGATTTCACTCATACATGGAATTTAAGCTCAATTAATGTGTTAACAAAACTAGTGAGCAAAGGGGGAAAAAAGGAGGGGAGCAAACAAAGAAACAGAATCTTAACTATAGAGAATGATGGTTAACATAGGGCAGGTGGATGGGGGGATGCATTAAATAGGTGATATGGATTAAGAAGTGCACTTGCAATTAATACTGTGTGCTGTATGGAAGTTTTGAATCACTCTGCTGTACACCGGAAACTAATACTAAACTGGAATTTAAATAAAAACTTAAAAAAAAATTTTTAAGTTGACAAAGTAAAATCTTTATGTACTTAAGAGCTGGGCTGGGGGATGCCTTTGTGGCTCAGTTGGTTGAGCATCTGATTTTGACTTGGGTCATAATCTCCATGAGTTCAAGCCCCTCATAGGACTCTGTGCTAACAGTTCAAAGCCTGGAGCCTACTTTGGATTCTGTGTCTCCCTCTCTCTCTGCCTCTCCCCCACTAGTGCTCTGTCTTTCTCTCTCTCAAAAATAAACAAACATTAAAATAAAATAAAAGAACTGGGGGTGTCTGGATGGCTCAGTCAGTTAAGCATCTGACTTGATTTTGGCTCACGTCATGATCTCACAGTTAGTTCAAGATCACATGTGGCTCTGTGCTGACATCATGGGGCCTGCTAGGGATTCTGTCTCCCTCTGTCTCTGTCCCTCCCCTGCTCACACATACACATCTCTCTCAAAATAATAAACAATGAAAATAAAGAATTGTTTTCAAATATGTCTAACTTGCCAGTGTTCATTTAATTTCACAATAGGATAGATACAAAACTTAAGCAAGGTAGGAATAGAGTGACATGGTTTTACAAGACGAATAACAAACAGAAATTAACCATATTTTGAGTTTCTGGCAAAGATAAATTGTTTTTATTGTCTTTCTTTGTGTCCCTTAAAATCAAACAAACCCCTAATTTTTGTTCCTACCACAGTTCCTAAGTTATTTTCTTTCCCTGTATATTTTTTTAAAACTACAAAATAAGAGAATGAAGAAAAAAGCCTGACGATTTGTGTTCAAGATTCTCTTCCAGTAAAATAGGTTAAAAAAAAAAGTAAAATAATTTTTCTTGAATTTTTTCTCCAGGAATACTTCTTGTCCTTGTTTTCAAAGGAGTAACTGGAAGAATTTTTAACAAAACATTAACCATTATTATCTCTGTATGGTCAGACTTGAAGTGAATTTTGCTTTCTCTTTTGTGCTTGTCTGTACTGTTTACATTTTTGATGCTATCCATTCATCAAGATAATGAAGTTTTCGCCACAGATTGACTAGAAAAGCAAAGTGCATTTCTTGATTCTTATTAGTATGTGAAGAGTGCATATACATGCTTTCTTAATGTTTACGAAGTCTTCAAACTTGAAAGAAGGAAATTTTCAACAGCATAGAAAGTAGTAGATGAGATTAAGTGGAGGGGAGGGAGAAAGAATTTGTGGACTCCAGTAGGCCACAAGTAACATCTCAAGGCAGAGGGAGAATATGGATAGATATGAAGTTACTTGAGGGAGAATATGGATAGATATGAAGTTACTTGTTCTATTGCTGTAAGTACTCAGAATATATGATATTACCATCCTCACTGCTTTGAAAAATAACTTCCATAATACTTACAACTGTGACTTAATCTGGGCTGACCCTTTAGGCAACTGGTTCATATAGAGATAAATGTTGACATTCTGTTTGAGAGTGAGTAGATTACAAGCTGGCTCTGTACAAAATATTGATTTTTCCATCATAGCAGGATTTTTGCTGTAGAAGAGTAGAAGTTGTCTATAAAAATACCTAAAATAAAAGGGTTATAACTTTATCAAGTAATAGAATTTAAAGATTATACATCTTAAGTATCATATCCATATGTGTTGTGAGCAATGTCCCTCCCTGTGTGTTGAAAGTTTTATATCTAATAAGAACTCCTAAAATAATTTTAGTCTTATTTAATGAAGAGTTAAATCCTATGAGAATTTCTCAACTGGAGCCCAGTCTGCCACATAACCTGCCTTAAAGCACCGTTCCTTGACTACCACTCCAGTCATTTCACATCTGAATCCTCAACTGTCATATCCTGCAAAATACACATTTCTCTGATTGCTCCCTCTATTCTTAGAAGTTCTGCTCTCAGCCTCTTCCATGAAGTGTCAATATTCTGTCTTGTTTCTATTTCCTCTTCCCTGCTAAAACAGACAAACAACTGTGGTTCCTGTTTCTTAGTGGTTTTAAAGACAAAAACTACAAGAGTATAGGAACAATACAATGAAGACTATAAGTTATAGAAGTGAAACAATCTCCTGAAAAACTGATACCAATCAAATAAAAGGACAAAATTTTGCTTATTAAATAAAAAACATGATTTTAGTCCTTTCTTCAGAAATAATGAAAAATTAAGTACCAGTACATAACACGGCTAAGCATGGGAAGAAATACACATATAATTTTAAAGAAGTCAAATTATTCAATAAGCACCAATGGGGATTAGAGAACAATGAGCTGTATTACTTTCATGAATTTCCCTAAAACTTACCTTTTAAGATTACAGGATTCTTTCCTTATAATTAGAGATATATACTTATATTTATTAGACTAACTAATGTCTAAATACATTCTAAAATACTCTAGCAGAGAAAACATCACCAACAAAAAAGGAGGATGCAGAGATTAAATGCAGAATGGTGATAACTTGGGGCACCTGGGTTGATTAAGCGTCCTTCGGCTCAGGTCATAATCTCATCTCTCATGAGTTTGAGCCCTGTGTGGCACTCTGTGTGGACAGTTCAGAGCCTGGAGCCTGCTTTGGATCCTGTATCTCCCTTTCTCTCTGCTCCTTCCCCACTCACGCTCTGTCTCTCTCAGAAATAAATAGTAAATTTTTTTTTTAATTTAAAAAAAGAATGCTGATAACTGGATATGCTGATCATTGGATATTGGTACGAGAATGCTGATAACTCAATGATGGAATTCAATATACCATTGTCACTAGTGTTTATGTTTATAAAACATAAGCTTAATGCCTTAACAGACCAAAATCTGGCAGACACTGGAGAAAGTAACACATTTCTTCTCTTTCACGATTTCAGATGAAGGGACCTCCAAGAAGTAACATTCCTGACTTCTCCCTCGTACCTGCTATTAATTCCTTTTATAAGGAGCAGAATGACTGATGAGTTTGGAAGAAGAAACTAGGCATGCTCACCTCAGCTTTTTTCTTTCTCTTATTAAAAAAAAAGTTTATTTATTTATTTTGAGAGACAGAGAGATAGCGTGAGTTGGAAAGGGGCAGGGAGAGAGAGTCCCAAGCAGGCGCTGCACTGTTACCACAAAGCCTGACGTGGGGCTCAATCCCATGAACCTTGAGATCATAACCTGAGCCAAAATCAAGACTGGACTGGGGCGCCTGGGTGGCTTAGTCGGTTAAGCGTCCGACTTTCGCTCGGGTCATGATCTCGCGGTTCGTGAGTTCGAGCCCCGCGTCGGGCTCTGTGCTGACTGCCAGCTCGGAGCCTGGAGCCTGTTTCAGTCTGTGACTCCCTCTCTCTCTGACCCTCCCCTGCTCACGCTGTCTCTCTCTCTCTCTCCTATAAATAAAAAAAAACAAAAAAAAACAAAATCAAGACTGGACAATTAACTGACTGAGCCATCCAGGTTCCCCTTCTCTCTCTTTAAAATCTGCCCGCCTGTACAAACTTATAGTTATAAAATAAACAAGTCAGGGGGATGAAAATTATAGCACTAGGAACAGAATCAGTAATACTGTAATAACACTGTATGGTGACAGATGGTAACTGTATTTGTTATGGTGGTGGATGTGGCAAGTGTTGCATACTAACATGTACATGTCAACTATATTTCAATTAACAAAAAAGAATACCTTATCTATGTTCTGCTATATAGTAAACTTTGCACAGACTTCATGAATGGAAACTTCTTGGTTTCTGGCAATGTCTTTGGATACATATGGCTAATTCAGGAGTGAAATATTACCAAGCCTACTTGGTCCATATCTAAAGCTATATACTCTTAATTACTCTGATCAGTAATAAAGATGTTATATTAAAAAAAAGTAGGACTCTTAAAACTGAGCTCATAAGGTCTTGATAATAGAAAGCCACACTAAAGTCCACAGATTATAGACACTGCATTTAAACTAACATTTTCAAAAATGACATGGAAATAATCAGATGACTTGGGTAAGTAAAAGACTGCCATATCCATGGCTCAATGATTAGTAAAATTCAATTAGTAAATAAAGACACTTATATGTGGTTACTTTGGGCTGAAAACATTAATATTTGGTAGCATTAAATATATTTGTTACCTTACCTAAGGAGAGACCTTCTTGCTGTAACAACAGCATGAGTGTCATGCAACACTCTTCCATTTGGCTTAATGCACTGGCTGTAATTGTATTCACCTGTCCCTATAGCAACAACTTCATTCTGTCCAGCTGAAAGGAAAAAGTTAACAATAGCAAGTTATTTTGACTTCCATCTTCCCTATGTCCAACCACTACCTTACCATTTTAAAGTTACTAAAATATATTGACCAAAGAGATGGAAAAATTACACAATTTCAAGGAAGAGTTTGAGAGTCTTCTAAGGACTAATATTTTTTAACGTTTTATTTATTTTTGAGAGAGAGAGAGCAAGACAGTGGGAGCAGGGGAGGGTCAGAGAGAGAGGGAGACACAGAATCTGAAACAGCCTCCAGGCTCTGAGCTAGCTGTCAGCACAGAGCCCAACCCGGGGCTCAAACCCACAAATCGTGAGATCATGACCTGAGCCAAGGTCAGACACTTAATCGACTGAGCCACCCAGGCGCCCCTAAGAATTAATTTTTTAGTAGTTCAATAATTTCAGTTAAAAATGCAGATATTTTATGACAGTCCATCTACAATTCTACCATAATCAACAGAATCATCAGATATCCTTAGTTTGCAAACTTCCATCTATTTCTTCTACATCTAGATTTGTTTGTCTTACTAGAGATTTCATTGGCCATTCTATTTCTGCCTTAGCCACACATAGTGGCTCTTTTTTTTTTCTTTTTTCTTTTTAAAACTACAAACAAAATTATAGTTTCTGTTCTACTAAAACTTCCTTTTTAGAGAAGCAAGTACCTTATGCTTTTTCTAACAGTTTTTTTCCATTTACTTTTTGCAGTTACTTCATTTGAGATTTCCTTGAAACACTATGCTCAGATCACACAATTCTTTTTTCCTTTCACATCCGAACTATGAGGCGCTTCTATAGCCTAGTCACAAAGCTCACTGCTCTTTTTTCTCTCAATGTTGTCTTCTGAACATTGTGCTTTTTTCAAATCTTCTACCTCTGTGTTGATGATGTCAAAAAATCTCTAGTCTTAGTCTTTCAGACAAATTTCAATCTCACATTTGCAAATACCTAAATGACTTTTCATTAATTCAACAAAAGCAGCTGAAATCCTACCAAGTTCCAGGTGCTAAAGTCGATGGTCGGAATAAAATATTGAGCAAGATATGCTCTCATGAAGCTTCTAATTAGGAGAGACAGAAAAAGACCAAATCAACCACAAACTGTGATATGTGTTTTGAGGAGAAAAAATATGGGGCTAATATAAAGAATAACTACATTCTTATTGTAAGAATAAGTGTGAGGAGGGAAGGGGAGAGGTTACCCTAATCAAACTATTTGCAGAATCCCTATGAAACTGAAATTCAAGTTTCAGTATGAGGAGTGAGCAACATGAGGAGGTAAATGTATTGGAGTTAAAAGAAAGACCAGTATGGCTGCTCCCGTACAGAGTAAGGGAATGGCATAAGATGAGGTTAGAGAAAGAGGCATCATAAACCATGCTAAGGATCTGTAGATTTTACCCAGGAGCTATGGTGAGGCTATTGAGGTAAGGGAGTGAAAACCATATTGGGTTACATTTTAAGATCACTCCTTTATATGTAAAATGCTATATTTGGGTCCAAGAAACTAGAGATCATGACTTAAGACTCAAATAATGAAGGGTAGCTGGAGAAGAATAATCAGATCTTAGGTAGAGTTTGGTGATACAATAGAACCTAAGAGGAAAATTTTGGATATTAGGGAAAGCACTTAGATTTTCTGTCTGTCTTATGCCATTTACTGAGATGGAGAAAGCTGGAGGAAGAATAAAATTAGATGAGAAAAATAAAAAGTTCCATTATCATAAGTGTAGCTACTCCAGGAAGGAATGGATGGCTGTGGTTAAAGTGAATTATATGGTGTCAGTGTAAGTTCTGGAATGGTGATGTAAAGTTCTGAGTTATAAAAGGCAATACAGTAGTCACGAAGTCAGTTTCTATTGCAACTCTTACTTAACCTGCCATGTTTCAGGGAGATTCTAGTTTGATAATGCAGGAAAAAGAAGGGAATAGCCCAAGGAAGGAATTCATGAGGATGTGTGAGGGAATGGAAGCAAAATTTAAGTGAAGGGATTGGCTATAAGGGATTCCTCCACTCTCACAGTAGAGAATATAAGCACGATTGCAAGGAAGTACACAGAGTTGGTGGAAGAGGATGGAAGGAAGTTTGGATTTGAAAGCTTCTTACAAATAAAAAATTATGAGGCAAGGCCAAAAGCTGAAAGCGAGGATGAAAAAGAAGGTGTGGGGTATTTGAGGCCAAAGGAAAGTATGAAATAGTCACTCCAGGGAATGTGTGACCAACCCTACTGGAGACACAGGCTGAATGGGCAGTGAGGAACACCCATTTGATTTTCTAATACATTTTAAGTAGCTATTGACTGTGCAAGTTATTCCAGCGACGGGTACTTAATTTTACTTAGGCTTTCCCCACTCCACAGTCACAATCATATTTCTAAAACCAGATTTATTATTCTCATTCATGCTATTTGCTCAACATTATATCAACTTTCAGATTCCTGTGTACATGGAAACACCATTCCCCTATGTAAACTTGAAATGTGTTTTATTCATCTCATTTCATATCTATCATCTGTCACTCCCATCTTATCACATCAGTTTCTAAAAAATATTTTCTTTCTCTGTTCATATCTATCTCAACTCTAAAATAAGTAACTCCATCACAATCATCTAATTTATGATTCCCTAATTTAGGCCCAATCCATGTAGTATCTTTAAACAATTATTGGCAATCATTGCGTAGACATTAACTTATTTTAATCACAAGTATAAATTAACGTTTTCTGAAATACCAAGTACTCTGCCAAATACTTACAGTATTATACCTAATCCTAGTAACTCCAGTAAGTAGAGACTGTTATAATTTCTACTTTTAAAAAATTAAAACTGAAGCAGAGAGTTGTTAAGTACATAATGTGCCCAAAGTCATTTAAGTCGCAGAGCTAAGTCTGATGCTGTTTTCAACAACTATAGTACAGTATCAATCCCTGACCAAAGATCTTTCACCACTTAGTATCTATGTCATTAAATCCAACTTCTGATTTTAAATGACTCCAGGGGAGCTTGGGTGGCTTAGTTGGTTAAGTATCTGACTTTGGCTTAGGTCATGGGTTCAAGCTCCATATCGAGCTCTGTGCTGACAGCTTGAAGCCTAGAGGCTACTTCAGATTCTGTGTCTCCCTCTCTCTCTGTCCCTCCCCCCCCACACTCTGTCTCTCTCCCCTTCAAAAATAAACATTAAAATTTTTGTAAATAAATGACTCCATAATCTGGTAACATCTTATCTATCTAACAACATTTTGTATTACCTGTGTGCGTGCATGTGTGCATGTGTAGACATAAATGTAGGTGTGTGTATATATACACATATATACATACACACACCTACCTCTCTTCCACACTAGTAATAAATTTCATTGTTCCATAAAAAGTTTTCTCACGCTGCTTTCTTCCTTCATGTCTTTTTCCAAAAGCCTCTATTTATATAAGCCTTATTAACCCTTAAAGTTTCAGCTTAAGTCTCACTTGTTTCCAAATATTTTACCCTATCAGATATCTACTATCTATGAATTTTTTATCCATTTTTGATTACAGAAAATAATTAACTTTTATCATCTCAGACTTTCAACAGTATATATCTTCTCTCTCCATTTAAATTATAAAAACTCCTTGGGGTGCCTGGATGGCTCAGTCAGTTGAGCATCGACTTTCGCTCAGACCATGATCTCACGGTCGTGGGTTCAAGCCCTGCATCAGGCTCTGTGCTGACAGCTAACTCAGAGCCTGGAGCCTACTTTCAATTCTTTTTCTCCCTCTCCTTCTGACCCTCCTCTGCTCAAGCTGCTTCTATCTCAGAAATAAATAAAACATTAAAAATAAATTAATTAATTAATAAAAACTCCTTAAGACTATGAACCAAACCTCAAATCTGTTTTAGATCATCTATAATCTCTTATTCTGACATGAATATAAAATTTAAATACTTTTAATGATCAACATAGAACATTAAAGGGTAAATAACAGATAAAATGTAGTGAATCATCATAATATCCACAAGAAAAACCAGAGGTTCATGATTTTCCATACTGTAATCTTTCCTTACTTAAAAATGAAAATTTGTTCATTTATTTTATAAAGTCTTTCTGTTTGTTGTAACGAAAATTAGAACTCAGTCTGGAACAGAGTTATTGTTTAAAATGTTAGGCATTTTACCATTCTGGAGTTCTCTATTAGTTTCTCGTCAGTATACTTTAACTTTGAGAGCCGTTGTGTTTAATGATATACACTATGTATGTAAGAGGGTGTGTATGAACCATGGGAATCTACCCAAAAAACCAAGCACACACTTTACACACTGTTAGCCAATTTGACAGTAAATTATGTTTAAAAAATGACACACCCACTAGAAAAGGCCACTTCAAATCAATGTAACACGATTGTAAAAACGGTCAAAGTTAGTTAATTAAAATACTATATGCATCTTAAAATTAGGATATTTAATAGTTTTTCTAGAAATCAACACATCCCAAATATTTGGACTTACCTCTTTCAATTATAAAAGCAGCCAATGAATTGGTACATTTCAGATATTCTGAATGATTAGAAATTAGTTGATTAAATGTTTCTTTAATACTCTGTGATATCTTTGCATACTGAATATGTCTCCCTTCTGGAAAAAAAAAATCAAATGGAATATGAATTTGAAGAACACTGGGCTTCTTCCCAGAGGCCTCTATTATTCCAGTTATAACCTTAACAATTGAGTGAGTCTGTAACTTATAGATGTGTAAGCAAATTATAATTTACATCATGACATATTTTAAAGCATCCAATTCTAAATAAAACATGTTATTGAGCTTTATAGAAAATTTCTTGTAATAAGATGTCTTAATATTACATACTAGAGAATTACTGATCTGTATTTGATGAAATATTCAAAAGTCCTACAAGACACATTTCTTTGTTATATAGGATTATCCTACATTGCCAGACAATCAACATCTCACTGAAAGCCAGCAGTCATCCCTCATCACTGTGACAATTAAAATACTTTCCTTAGCATTTGTCCCACTGAGAACCACTGCAAAACATTGAGCACTTAGACCCTTGATATAGTTCCACGTTCCCATTAAAAAAGTCCTAAACTTTGAAAGGAGATAAAGATAGTTTTAACTAACTAGGATGACCACAGAACAGTTTATAACCAAGAATATATCTCAGAAGATACCCATGGATTTTTTTTTCTTTTTTAAACATGACACAGGGGCACCTGGGTGGCTCAGCTGGTTAAATATCCAACTTTGGTTCAGGCCATGATCTTGTGGTTTGTGAGTTTGAGCCCCACATGTGGTTCTCCACTCTTAGCATGGAGACCACTTTGGATTGTCTCTCTGCCCCTCCCCTGCTTGCTCAGTCTCTCAAAAATAAATAAAAATATTTAAAACATTAATAAAAAATGACAGAGCTAAGTTTCTGGGGTAGAGTCCTGGCTATTTTTGCTTTGTGTACCCCTACTGAAGAACCATTGTTTTAGAGAATTAAAGGTTGCAGAATCACCTACTAACATACAATGTTTCTCAAGGCTTAGTTGTAAGACACCGATAGTTCCTCAAGTTTCATGATGGTTGCTAAGTAGTCTATCAAGTAGTTTGCAGTACATTTCATATTTTCAGAGGAAAAAAAGCAATGAAAGAACTTTTCTATCATGCATTATGTTAAAAAAATAATTGATTATAATTTTCAAAGAAATTCTTTTTACCTGCTCAATAATAATTACATTTAAAAAAGTACACAAGTAGCAACATGGATGGACCTTGAGGGTGTTATGCTGAGCGAAATAACTCAGGCAGAGGACAAATATTATATGTTTGCACCTATTGGAGAATTAGGAGGAACTTAACGGAGGACCATGGGGGAGAAGAAGGGGAGAAACAGTGGGGGAAAGGGGGAGAGGCAAACCATGAGAGACTCTTGAATGCTGACAAAAACTGAGGACTGATGGATGTGTGGGGGAGGGGGGATGGGCACGGAGAGGGGCACTTGTGGGGATGAGCACTGGGTGTTATGTGGAAACCAACTTGACAATATACTATATGTAAAAAAAAATAAATAAACAAAAAAGTACACGTGATAAAAATTTGATGTTTATCTCAGCTAACATTCTGCTAACTGAATACACACATTTCAGTTAGGCCATTTATGTGTTTTTGTTTATATTTCTTAAGGTTTAATTTTTCTGTTAATATTGTTAATGCTCTCTTATTGGCAAAGAAAAAAATCCACATTATCAAGAAGAATGAAATCATAAAACTAATCACAAAATGAAGCTCTGAGAGAAAAAAGAATAAAGTAATGGCTATATTCTCTTATCTCATCACAAAGCATACAATGTGGAGGTAAAAATTATTATAATTGAATGCTAGCATATATTTAACTAAAATTGGTCAAGACTATCAATGTGTGGTGTATAAATTAGTTCCTAGTCCTTATGCAGTAAAAATATAAATGACAAATTCTCAGCATCTTGACTCTGCTTATCAACAAAAACTCATGATACAGAAGAAGCAGTATTCATTTAAGGATATTTTTAAATTTTACTTCTTCTTCTTTTTTTTTTTAACCTTAAACAGCAATATGAAGATACACATTCAGAGGTTTCCTCAGCGTATGTGGGCACTATTACCAGTTTCTAACAGAAATTTTTAGAGTCTATAAACATGTATTACTTCAAAAAATAAAAAACTGGGACATGCTGAAATGCACCTTTTGCATTTACTTGGTGTTGGATATCCCTCAAGGATAGACATAGTACTACCACATCCTTCCTAATGGGTCTATAGAATATATGTGTTATAATTTGTTTAATTATATTATATAGAGTTAGCAATTTCTTTGTATTATGATATAGAGTAGAAAACCACACTGTAATTAGTACTGCCAGAACAAGAATGTTCTGGGGCAAGAGAATGTTTTGCTACCCATTAAAAGATTGCACCTAAGTATCATAAAGAACACTTGGAACTTGACAACATATCAGAAATCCTCTTAATCTTTTTTTTTTTTTTTAATATTTTTATTTATTTCTAGGAGAGAGAGAGACAGCGTGAGCAGGGGAGGGTCAGAGAGAGAGGGAATGACAGACTGAAACAGGCTCCAGGCTCTGAGCCGGCAGTCAGCACAGAGCCTGACGGGGCTCGAACCCACGAACCGTGAGATCATGACCCAAGCGAAAGTCGGACGCTTAACCGACTAAGCCACCCAGGCGCCCCAGAAATCCTCTTAATCTTAATTCAATGTTGAAAGAAATGATATTGTGAATATAATAAAATCTTAGGTGCTTAAATGTATCTCTTAATACGATGCATGTAAAAAGTAAGAAGTATAATCATCATCTTCCTTATATACATATGCCAGCTATTGAGGAAATAAAATATTTTCACAAATTACTGAAAATGAAGAGATAAAGCATTAATACATAATGCCAATTATTACATCATTTCTTTGATTTCAAGTTGCCAATTTCAAGTGTATTATGTGTAACTTGAACCTACCTTCAAAGCCAAAATATCACTATTTTTTTCTTTACCACTTACTCATTTTTGAGAGACAGAGACAGAGCATGAGCAGGGGAGGGACAGAGAGAAGGGGGGAGACACAAAATTCAAAGCAGGCTCCACGCTCTGAGCTGTCAGCACAGAGTCTGATGTGGGGCTTGAACTCACAAACTGTGAGATCATGACCTAAGCTGAAGTCGGGATGCTCAACTGACTAAGCCACCCAGATGCTCCCAAAATATCACTATTTTTAATGAAGATATGGTCCAGTCAGAAAAATGGCAGAGCAAACATGCTGTGAAATAGTGATATCTTCTATAACTGGCACAGCAGGATCTGCTTTGTAAATTACGGTGTGTCTTAAACCTTTTTTCTTCAAAGCCAATAACATCCAACTCCTGTGTTTATCCATAAACTTCAAGGATGATGTTTGCTCTCCCTTTTCTGACACTTGACTCCTGTATAAGCCTACCAAACCTGACTCTTTCATTTCTTTAAACATACTATTAACCATATGTTCTTTTTTCTCATAGATGGATATTTTTTCTAAGGGTAATCATAATCTATGTTATTTGTCAGTCACCGACAGGAGATTCTACCCCACTATTCATTAAAATTGTCCAGAGGCTGAAAAGACAGACTAGAGCCCTCCTGCATATTAAGACATGACTATTGCTGGACTGATCCCTCACTTCCCTTCTCTTCATCAATTCTTATGACTGTTAGATCAAGTAGCTATATTAAACTGTTGGTAGATTTTGCCATTTGATCATGCCTAGTCCTTTACTCCAGATAAGCTCGTAAGTGTACACAGTCTTTCACTGTTTTAGAAAAACAATGAGAAAATAAAGACAATGGAAAACAAGTCTGAATAAGCATAAAGCTGGTTTCCAAATCCTAATCTCCAGACATAGAAAAGACACAGGCAGGCTCTTTTTCACTTTAAGTCTATAAATATTCTAAACTTTGAAGTCTAAGGCGTTACTACTATGTAGGCAATGTAGAAAAAGAGAGTAATTTCCGGATACTCAGAGGATTCATAATCCAACGAATGGGGAAAGCATATAATAACTACCATATAGTGTTGAATATGACAAAGTATTATAATAAAATGTTACTATTTAGGAGGGAGCTACTGGCACTGACTTAAGTAATTCATATATATGACTTCACTGAATCCTAATAAATACCCTACAAGATAATTATTGCTATGGAGATTTTACAAATGGAGAAACTAAGGTGCATGGAGAAGTAGCTGATATTAGGTCATATAATAGTAACTGCAATTGCAGTCTTGGTTTTCTTGAGCTTGAGTGACAAATAACAGCCATTAAAAGAAACATATTATTTGAAATAAATGTCCAAACCATTAAGCACCAGAAAGCCATTGGTTTTTATTAATGACAAACCTACCAAAGAAAAGTATCCTCAAAAGAACAGATATATGAAATTGATAAATCATCTCCTCATATTAAAAAAGCCATTTCTTCGATTTTTCTTCTCCATTCGTTCTCATTTTTAGCACAATATAGAAGGAAATTCTCCTCCTTGTAGAAGTGTGACAGATTTGAATGATAAAATACTAATGTATATTTTCATACCTAAACATATTTTAAATTTATTTATTTATTTTGAGATGGAGAGAGTTCATGTGCACACGGGAGGGGTTGAGAAAGGGGGGAGGGAATCCCAAGCAGGCTCCATGCTATCAGCATGGAGCCCAATGCCAGGCTTGAACTCACAAACCATGAGATCATGATCTGAGCCGAAATCAAGAGTCAGATGCTTAACCGACTGACCCCCCATGCAACCCACCTAAGCAGATTTTATTTTTATTTTTTTAATTTTTTAATATTTTTATTTATTTCTAGAGAGAGAGAGAGAGACAGCGTGAGCAGGGGAGGGTCAGAGAGAAAGGGAGTCACAGGCTGAAACAGGCTCCAGGCTCTGAGCTGGCAGTCAGCATAGAGCCCGACGCGGGGCTCGAACCCACGAACTGCGAGATCATGACCTAAGCGAAAGTCGGACGCTTAACCGACTAAGCCACCCAGGTGCCCCCTAAGCAGATTTTAATTATAAGTTGTTATAACTTTTTATTGGGTTACCCTTCTAAAAAAAGAAATCAGGAAGGACTTTCTTACCATAATGTATTTTTGAGACATAGACTTGTTCAGGTGAAACAACAGGTTCTGCAGGGATAGGAGGAGGACCTGTAAATAAAATAAAAACACAAACATGAAACTTCCATGTTACAAAAAGCAGGTATCTTACTACTCTTTAATAAACAATAATCTAAGAATGATTATTTTTTCTGTATAGTTCTGCCATCTCTAGACCATCACATCTCCATTAGCTCAGCCTTGATAAATACCCTGCCTTACTGAAATTATACAAACACATTTCTGGATTTCCTAATTTATCAAGCATAAGCATAATTATTGCTATATAGTTGGTGTTATAATAGATGCAACATTCTGAAAAACATTTAAAATGAAACGTTGTTTTAGATGCCCATGAACAATTCTCTACTTACAGTAACACTATACAAAATAGTTAAAATAATATCCTATCAAAAATGTAATCTGTGAGAGTTATTGTTTTTCCTAGGAGGATACTACATTCAAAGTTTTTAAAGCTTTCAGTCTCCTTCTTTGCAATGGTTTTCCAATTTGTTTCTCAAGTTAGGAAATCTAGGAAAAACAATCAAACAAAAAAGAACACTAAAACAAAGAAACAAAAAAAAAAAAGACCATGAAAGTTTAAATGAAGAGGCTCCAGAAGCAAAGTTCAACTAAAGTAATTATTATCTCTCAAGAATCATTCATAAAGACAAAGGAACCAAAAAAACTGCTCCTCTGGACTAAATTTTGACTAAGATGAAATACTGACTGAATATATAAAAATTAGCAACGAAAGACTGGCAATATCATCTTGGGGTTCCAATTAGTTAAGCAAAGGCTAACTATACTTAGATATATACACTCTGGACTTTAGAAAAGCAGAACCTTAAAAACTCAGAGAAAGATGGACTTTTTCCATTTACTGAAGTGTTAGCCACAAGTGGAATGAAAACCACAGATATTAAATCTTGCTTATCAAGCACAAAAAATTTCAATAAAGAAAATGTGACGGCACCAGTTGGACTGCATTTTAAGGCACACATAAATAGGCAAAATAATCTTGAAAAAGAGCAAAGGTGGAAGACTCATAGTTCCCTATTTCAAAACTTAATACAAAGTGACAGTAAATAAAAACAGTATGATAGTAGCATAAAGACACAGAGACCAATGGTATAGACAATCCAGAAATAAATTCTCACTTATTTTGTCAAATGATTCTTGACAAGGGTGCCAGCCTCATTCAAAAAAAGGAAAAGGCAGTATTTTCAATGATGCTGGAAAAACTGGATATTCACATGCAAAAGATCAAAGATAGATCCCTAACACTAAATATAGAGATTAACTCAATATGGATCAATGACCCAAACATAGGGCAAAACCCATGAAACTTTTAGAAGAAAACAAAGGAGAAAAGTTTGATGATGACACTGGATTTGGCAATTATTCCCTGGATATGACCCTAAAGGTACAGAAAACAAAAAACTGGGATTTTATCAAAATTAAATATTTTGTAAAGCAAACAAGACTAATAACAGAGTAAAAATTTAAATCACAAAAGGGGAGAAAATATTCGTACATCACATATCTGATAAGGGACTGATATCCAGAATATAGAGCAGTTTCCCCTTACCTGAGGGATTAGTTCCAATGAATACTGAACACTGTGTGTATATCTGTATCTATATACATCTATATACACAGTTTTTACGTATATATATTCTATCTACATCCTTTTGATGAAGTTTAATTTATAAACTAGTCACAGTAAGAAATTAATACACACCATACTAAGAATTATGTGAATATAGTCCTCTATTAAAATATCTTATTGTACTGTACTCATCTTTCTTGCAATGGGAGATGAAAAAATCTGATGAGATGAAGTAAAGTGAATGACGTAGGCATTATGATGTAGGGTTAGGCTATTAATGACCTTCTGATGACATGTCAGAAGGAGGATCATCTGCCTCTAGACCACAGTCTACTACAGGAAACTGGAGCCACAGTAAGTGAAACTGTGAATAAGGAGGTGACTACTAGATAGAGGACTCCTAAAATTCAACAAAAAGACCAATGACCCAATTAAAAAATGGGTAAAGGAATTGCGTATGACATTTCTCTGAAGAAAATATATAAGTGGCACATAAAAATGCTCACCATCACTGGTCAGTAGGAAAATGCAAATCAAAGCTACAATGACATGCCACATCACACCCAGTGGAATGGCTACTATCAAAAAAACGAAAAATAACAAGCATTGGTGAGGATGCAGAAAAACTGGAACCTTCCCTCACTATAGGCTGGAACATAAAATAGTGCCGCCATTATAAAGAACAATATGGCAGCTCTTATAAAATTAAATATAAAATTACCATAGGATCCAGCAGTTCCACTTCTGGGTATAAAATCCAAAGATTCGGAACCAGAATGTCAGAGATATTCGTACACCTATGCTCATAGCATTATTTACAAGAGCCAAAAGTTGAGGCAACTCAAGTATGTATCAACTGATGAATGAATAAACAAAATGTAGTATATACATACAAGAGATTATGGAGCCTTAAAAAGGAAAGAAATTTTGATATGTGCTACAATACAAATTTTGAGGGCACAATGGTAAGTGAAATAAGCCAGCAATAAAAGACAAATGCTATATGATTCCATTTAAAGTATCTAGACAAATTCACATAGACAGAAAACAGAATGGTAATTGCCATGAGTTTGGTGTGGGGGTAGGGATGGGGAAGAGATGAAGAGTAATTTTTTAATGCATATAGAATTTCAGTTTTGCAAGATAAAAAGGGTTCTGGATATTGGATACACAACAAAGTGAATGTACTTAAGACTAAAGTATACACTTAAAATGGTTACGGTGCTAAAATTTATATTTTATATATATGCCATGCAAAATTTTATTTTATCACACTAAAAACCTCGATTTTTAAAAGCAGTATTGAAATAAGCTAAACTTAGAACCAGATTCTTAAATAATTGTATAAAAAGTGGTAAGATTTTCAAAATCTAAGTGTATTATTAATAAGTAATTAATTAGTAATCAGTATCTCTCAGGAATCATTCATAAAGACAAAGGAACCAAAAAACTGCTCCTCTGGACTAAGTTTTGACTAAGATGAAATACTGACTGAATAAATAAAAATTAGCAATGTCCTTGAAAAAACTTAGAGCAAAGAGTATTTACAGTTAATTTAAAAATATGTTTAAAAAACACTATGTACAAAATATGAATGAAGATATACGTGGAAAATACTTTTTTTGTTTGGAATTGTGAAAAAATTAAAAATAGGTTTTTAAGTTTTATGTTATAAGTGAGTCTGAGACCAGAAAACTGATGTTAAGTCTCATACGAAAGAGAGGAAACACTCAATTTTTATCTTCCATATCTCTTCAGAAGAAAAATAAATCTTCTTTAAACTAGTTGTTTAGGACATTTTTAAAAAATGTTTAATTTTTTATTAAAAAATGTTTATTTAAAAAAATAAATCTAAATAAATCTTATTTTTTTAGCTTAAATATTAAACTCTAGATGAGTAAGATTTGTTTAATCAAGGCATATGGCAGTGTGAGAATGGGTAAATGAATGTTGGACAAACATGAATACTGGTAAAAATAGCAAAATTATCAAAGGATAAAATCAGAATTCAAAACTATCAAAATTGACTTCATATTAGAAATAAGAATTTCTAGGTTAAAATCAGTACCTTCCAAATATTTAACAGGAAAAAAAGTCAAAGAAAACATTATCCACAGGACAAAAGGAAAAAAAGGATAACATGACACCAGACATTCATAATAAGTGCAAATGTTAAAAGTTTTTAATTGAAATATTTGTTGAGGGGCACCTGGGTGGCTTAGTCAGTTAAGCGTCTTTCACTTAGATTTTCACTTAGGTCATGATCTCGCAGTTCGTGGGTTTGAGCCCCGCGTCGGGCTCTGTGCTGACTGCCAGCTCAGAGCCTGGAGCCTGTTTCAGAGTCTGTATCTCCCTCTCTCTCTGACCCTCCCCCTGCTCACACTGTCTCTCTCTCTCTCTCTCTCTCTCTCTCCCCTAGAAATAAATAAAAATATTAAAAAAAAAAAAAGAAATATTTGTTGGCTAGGTCAAAAAATCTAATTTTATGCACAAAAGAAAATCATTAAAAACAAAACAACAGGATAAAGACACTGGACCAATACAAAAGGTAACAAAGTATCACTGAGAATTAAAAGAAATTCAAGACCAAAACATATGTAACATATAAAACATACAAGATAAAAAAGTTATTTTATATTGAATTAAAAAATACACACTGTAACAACATGAAATCACTGTATCATTGCTCTCTACAGGTCAAATGACATGTAAAAATCAAAGCATTTCAATAAAATAAGGATAATGACGTTTATAGTGCCAGCTTGTAGAAGACACATACCTAGACCTTTAATTAATAAATCTGATTAGTGAAGAGAAAATAACATGAAAATTAATAAAGTATATTCTCAAGAACTTAAGTCCAAAGTATGACCAACTATTTGAAAACAATGAAAAAAACCTATACATCAAACTTACAAGATGTGGCAAAATAAATGATTTCTAATTACTAGATAATGGTTTTAAGCAAACAAAAAATAAAAATAATACATGAAAGAAGAGTTGAACTTAGAACCAAAAGTTTAAGTATAATGAAATACAAAATGAATAGATTAAAAACAAACAAAAAAGCCCAGTTGTAAAATAAAGTGATGGTTTTTATTTAAAAAGAATGATCTTATCACTGTTTAAATCAGATTTTTTAAAAAATTAACTCATTTACAGATGAACCAAAATGTAGTCTACCATTAAATAAGCAATGACAAACTATTTACTATGCTAGCATATATGACATGGTAACATATTCCTCAAACTGATTAGCAAGAATAAACGCTACTATAATTTTATACAAATTATTCACTAAACACTAGTTAAGGGCTTTGCATGCATTACTCAGTTAATTTTTTTTTCCAGTTAATTCCAATAACAGCCATTGGAGATAGTCACTGTTGATGTCCTCACTTTTTATATGTTATTTGTTTTTTTACTTATTTTTTAGTGTCTGTACTTTTTAAATGACAAAACTTGGGTTTAGAGGGCAAATAACTTGTCTGTTCAGAGTCAATACTCCAACTTCAGCAATCTAATTCTGGAGTTTATACTCAACCTATTTGCTACATTACTTTAGGCCATTATTTTCTCAAATACCTACTATTACTGAATTTAATATAAGCCAACATCACAAAAATTGCATTTAAAAGCTCTATGCATAAAATGCACAGTATTAAAGCATATCATAAGAATTCAGTAAATTATGAAGAATATCAAGTTTCTGAATGCGAAGCTATTGAGAATCTGACAAATTATCAGATAATTCAGCCAACATGTTTATGGTGCTGAAATATACAGGAGTATTTTTTCTTTAATATAAAATCTTTTTATTCTTTCCTTTGCTATTATTTTTATTTTTTATCCCAGTATAATTAATATACAGTGTTATATTAATTTCAGGTATACAATATAGTGATTCAACAATTCTATATGTTTGTTACTCAGTACTCATCATGATAGGTGTACTCAATCCCATATACAGGAGCATTTTAACTAATACTAAATATGTCAGCAATCAGACAGCAATGAAAGAAAATAAATTCTGCTACTTCTCTCCTATAGTTGCCAAGTAACTCTTCATTAACAAATCCTTCAGGTGATTCCTTCTGAAAAAGATTAATTTTACAAATACTTTATAATCAAGAGTATTTACCTGATGTTTCTAAAATTCTTGGCTCAGGTTCTTCCAATTGTAGAAGCTCATCAAGAGCTAATTTTGCTGCATTGGATCTAGACTCCTTCTTATTTTGTCCCAGTCCAGTCTTATATTGAATACCATCCACCACAGCACAAAAAGCAAAATATGGTCCCATAATGTTACCTTGAAAAAGAAGTCAGAATGAATGCTGCAATAATTCATAGTATGTTCTCACAAATGACATTTAACATAGAAAAATATCCTAGTATGAAAATTGTGGAAAACTATCTTGGCCTATCTGTTTTGTATTTTTTACTTATTTATTTTATTTTTTAAATTTTATTATTTTATTTTATTTTTTACTTATTTATTTATTTACTTACTTACTTTACAGCCAATGCAGGTTAAAAGTAAAGCTGGGTGAACCCCTGAACTAGTTCTGAGAAATTCATCAGGCAGCCAGGTTAGCGCCAAATTTAGCATGAACAGTAGTAGGGCCAGTTTTACAGTATAGGTCATAATGGAGGGACAGGGTCTTGTATAAAGAAATACCTGGCAACAGGAAGCACCCAAATATCTACTGAATGACCAATGAAAGGTAAAATGTGGAACCTCTGGCAATATCTCTCTTTTGAAATTCAATACCAACAATGTTGAATTTCTCCCACTTTCTAAGTGCTCTGATACTCTTGTAAGTCCCAGAACAAAAGTATCCCTTTGAAGAAATCCTGTGAACCAATTACGGTGTCATGGTAAGCAATTCAAACCACCATAACCTTCAAGGTAAGTGGAAGGGAGAGAATTCACAAGGAAAACCAAAACATAAATAACAGAGGAGATATGCTAAAGTTTTATACTAAATGTCTAGTCATCCAAAATTCCTAGAAGAATTACTTTACACAATTACTTTTACCTAGTTTTCATATCTGCCTAATGAAAAATGAAATGGAATCATCTAAATTTATAGGCAAAAGATTGTTACCATTATAGTTTTACTTGTCGGTATTCAGATTTTAGAAGTCTTTACTCCAGTTATGGATGGCTAGGTACAGCTTCTTTCCACAGAAGCTTCGTCATCACTATTATTATTTCCTCACATATTACACTAACTTCTGGGTTTTGCTGCATATCAAAGTTTTACAAGTAACTCCTCACTACATTTGAGTAAAGTGCTTTCCTCCCACCATCCAAGACTTCAGTTTCCCAATTCCTTATGATCACCCAGGTTCCCACCCAAACTTACTAAACCTGGTATTATTTTGTATATTTAACAAGAATAAGATTATTATGTGTGAGATTTCACCCAACAAATTTAATAAGAACTCTATGTCAGAGTATTGAGCCTTTAAACTTCACCCCATCATACTTCAGGTTCTCAAACTTTAGTATGTATCTAAATCACCTATAGAGTTGTTAAAACACACTCTGGTGTCATTACTAAACCTACTGATTCAACTAGTACTATACACATAAAGTAAATACCATTATTTATCAATGGGTTGTGATTTTGAGTAGTTTTTACTAAGATCAATGAAGATTTGCCCTTATATTTTTTTCTTACTGTGACCAACAGCTTACATTTTCCAAGAGCAGTCTGAGAAGAATGGAGGGAAATCTAACTAGTGACACAAAAATGAAGTCTATAGTACTAATCATGAAGTAATCCAACCTACAGTGACTCGACCTAGGAAAACTCCCACCTTCAATATTAAGACTGTTTTTGTCACATGTTTACTATCATTTCATTCAAAACAACAGACTAGAAACTTGACTTCTCTATGACAGTTTTTGCTAAAATCTCAAAAGCTTTAAATCCTTTTGCAAAGAGGACCCGAGACTCATGTTGGCAGAAGTTAGTATCAGTAAGAGAAAATTTAAAAACCAAGCTATTTAATACTGTGTTTATATATACACATACCCACAGGGACACACACACATATTTGTATACATATGTGCATTTTTAAGGGTTGTGTTTCTTTGACTAATACTTCTAGTCTGTCAATACCTATTCAGGGCATTTATTTTCTTATCCATCTACTTTCCGAAAGTTCTATCTAATCATTAGTCGTAACGTAAAGAGATCAGAGGTTGCTTTCTGTATTTTATTTGATCTGTACTCCTGCAGCCTTCCACAGGCACAATGTGGTAACAGAGCCTTCTGGTTGGGAAGTGGTTTAAGTGAGAATCAAGAAAATAGTCACACACGTCTACAGAAAGAGTATCCATCATATACTATTTTTGATATACTATCCAAGTCCTACTTTTACCTTTAAACCCTGAATTTCAGAAGCTAAGTTAGACTGTAATTTTGTTAGGCATCATCATCACAGAATCCTCCTTATATAATCATAGTCCAAACATTTAACAACTCTACAAAAGCACATTTAGTCTACAAGTACTTACACCTTTAAAGAATCCACGAGGCTAATGGGATTTCAGTTCAACCATACCCAAAAAATTAATTCAATGATTAGAAAAATTTTGTACCTTTTATTTGCAGAAAAGTATGAATATAAAAATTTCTTAAGTATATTTGTCAAAACATACTAGTTACCTAACCCCAACATTACATGAATATAGAAAACAATCAAGTTTAGTACAACTTATATGCTCTGCTTAAAAAAATTTTTTTTTACCATTTATTTATTTTTGAGAGACAGAGCATGAGCAAGGGGACGGGTAGGGAGAGGGAGAGGCAGAATCCTAAGCAGGCTCTAGGCTCTGAGCTGTCAGCACAGAACCCGACACGGGACTCAAACCCATGAACTATGAGATCATGACCTGAGCCAAAGTCGGATACTTAACTCACTGAACCACCCAGGGGCCTGTATGCTATGCTTTTCATAGGGAAACAGTTTTGGTACTATAATAACCAGATACAACTTTCCACTTACCTGTTGTTACTGTTTCCTTAAGGTCAAGGTGAACTCGCTGCATTTGTGCAAACTGGTGCAAAGCTGACACAGGATTTATCTCTCCACGTTTGTATTTCATTATAAATTCCTTGGGTATTTTTTTTGGAGGAAGGACAGGATTTGAAATAGATGAAAGACCTTTGGAAAGCAATGGTTCTGGAAAATTACCTAAAAATAAATGTTTACAGTGGTCAGTTCTATAAAATGAAAGAAAAAAAAGTAAAAGCACTAAATCCTACCCTAAAATGGAAGATTGTCCCTGATATATCTAATTACATGTTTTTCATTACCCGTAAGTTTCTACTACAAAATTATGGCACACATGACAAATGCAACCTGTTGAAGCAAATACCTTTCGGAGCACTCAAAGTGTTTGCAAAAAAGTGCTATCATTGTCATATCGTTAAGTGACATTAAGGTCTTCAGAGACTCTCAGACTTTTTTTTTTTTTTACATACAATGTCACAAAAGCCTAGACTGAGGACACAGTCCTGGGACTAAGACTAGTTTGTTTCCAATTCACTATTTTATATTACTTTTCATTTCGAATTCGACTGACGTTCAGTGTTTGTCCCTGCTTCATACCAGTGTAAGTTCAGTCTTTTCCCTTTAGAGGCTAACACAACTGCACCTCAAAAAGGCAAGACTCCTCCTGACGTGGTTGAACAGTCAATAAAATAATTACATAGCTAGGGGAAGGATTTCTACAGGCCTCCAACAGTGTTCAGAGTCGAATCCGAGTTCCAGACGGGCCACACCCAAGGGTATACGGATATATAGCCAGAGTACATTTAAACTGGAGGCTCACCAATACTTACTGGCCATCCCAGGATCTTACATAACTCAGACATTATCACAAATGAAAAAGTCCTACCTGTCACTTGCGTAACCTTGGATGCCATATTTGACAGGCTGTAACTTTCTGAAGAATATCCTGTTGGTGTAGCCACCGTCTGGGCTGATGGCTGAACCGGCAAGTTCTTTTTCAGCATCTGAGCAAAGCTAGGGACCCGGGAACTCTGAAACCAGTCATTGTTGCCAGACATTTTCTCGCCTACAAATCATACGAAAATTGGAAGAAGACAAAAAAAACAAGGTACTAGTTAAAACTATTCTGAAATTAAAAATAATATATATTTCCATAAATGGCTTAAACACAGACGACACAGAACTAAATCTCATTAACAGCCACAGGCCTTGTCCCGCCTATAGCCCTTCCCTGAGCACTTGCTACAAAAGGGTAACTAAGGGTCAAAGCAGTTGGCCAGAAAAGCCCTTAAAACTACCTAGCAGCCAGGGAAAAATAGGAAAGAAAACAAAATCATGAGACCCTCAACGGCCGATTCCCAGCCCAACTCCCACCCACCAAAATTGTCCTTCCTGCCGGGTAGGCCGGAGACCTAGCGGCAGGCCGGGGGCTCGCTGGCCAGGGCGAAGCCGCCGTTGCTCCTTCCTCCCAGCTTCACCCTCTGCCTTCAAGGTTCACGCGGCAAAACTTGCGTCTTTCAAAAGCTGCCTCGAGGAATCCCAGCAGTACCCGGACTACACCCTCGCACCCCTCCTCATCCAATCACCAACCGTCTCCGGGGCTGTGCTCCCGCCCCCAAGATCGCGCCTGCGCCAGCGCCAGGGCAGTGCCCTCTGGGCTGCACGCCCTGCGTCAACAAGCGGAGAGACGCAGGACGTCAGGCGTTCGAGGCCCTGTGATGCCGACCTCGTTCTCTCTGAGGGTGAGTACCCAGGCACCCTAGCGGCCCTCGTTGCCTTAAGTAAGGTAACGCTGCGCAGTGAGGCCTTTCCCCTGTCGTACCCAGTGCTCCCACACATCCCGCACCACCGTCTGCACAAAGTACTGTGTTAGAGTCGGGGTGCTTAGAGGCTGTCCCTGGGGCACCAATGTGTGGGTGGTTTCAAGGAAACCTTTCGCTTTATCCCTGGTTATGCTGAGAAGACCCCTGTAGACAAGGGTTGGCTTCACCCGTTCCTTTACTGTTTACAGAAAAACCTTTGGACTTTGCATTAGTTTCACTGGTGGTACCAAATAATGACCAATCATGAAAACAGGTGGAGACATTGAAAGCTAATGGTGGTAATAGCTGAGTGATAAACCCAGTGTGGGTGTTTTCTTCAATTTTTTCCCCTTGTGAAGGATGAAGGAGACCCTAATGGAGGTGTTAGCTGACAGATGGTAAAATAAATAAATTTCCCTATGAAGGCAATTCGTTTTCTAATCTATCCACATTATGATGTTGTAGACAGGATTTTGATATATGCCAAGTCAATCTCTGCCCAAATCCAAGGGAGCTGATTTTTTTAAAATGAATAACTTTAAAGTAATCCCCTTGTAAAGATTCAAGCCCTCCCCTCTTTCCCAAGAAGAATATTAAGACCACACTATACCTGTGACCACTTAATTAATTTACCTTCTGGCTAATGCCTGACTCTTTTTCTTTAGTAAATTACCCGTCAAGTTGGGCGTCTAACCTAGAAGGAACTGAAGGAATTGAGTGATAGCATTGTTACGATATATAAATGCTTCCTTACTTTTTTTTTTGTATAGGCAAAGTTTCTCAAGGAAGAAATCATTTTAAAATAAAAATAACAATAGAACTGATAGTATTCTACCTCATTATACCAAGAAGTAATATCCATCCACAAATACATGAAAGAAAAAAATACCCATTAATAATTGTAATGATAACTCAAAGCAGAATTCTTTTTGCTTAACATTTAGAGACTTTTGCTTACAAGAAATTAAAAAATCAAATGGTGTTGCCAGGAAGTATGATAGGGATGATGAATGAAACTTCTGAATACAAAAACATATAATTATATTAGGATCAAATTTGAGGAGGGACATGGAATGGAAATATAAGATCATTCAGAAGTAAAAGGAGTGGGTAAAAATTACTCTTAAAGTGTGTATATAAATAATATTTTATTTGAAATAACTTTAGATTTACAGAAAATTCTAAACACAGAGTTCCCTTATACCCCTCCATTCAGTTTTCCTTATTGTTAACATTTTTTTAAATGTTTATTTTTGAGAAAGACAGAGTGCAAGCAGGGGAGGTGGCAGAGAGAGAGGGAGGCACAATCTGAAGCAGGCTCCAGTCTCTGAGCCGTTAGCTCAAACTCACAGACTGTGAGATCATGACCTGAGCTGAAGTCAGTTGCTTAACCAACTGAGCCACCCAGGTGCCCCTCCTTATTGTTAACAGTGTACATAACTGTTGCACAATTTTCTTTTTTTTTTTTTCCCTATACCACAAGTCATTTTTTTTTTTACAAATAGTTTATTGTCAAATTAGTTTCCACATAACACCCAGTGCTCATCCCCACAAGTGCCCTCCTCATGCCCACCCCTCCCCCCCACATCCATCAGTCCTCAGTTTTTGTCAGCATTCAAGAGTCTCTCATGGTTTGCCTCTCTCCCTTTCCCCACCATTTCCGCCCTTCTTCTCCCCCTTGGTCCTCTGTTAAGTTCCTCCTAATCCTCCTATACGTGCACACATATGATATTTGTCCTTCTCTGCCTGACTTATTTCGCTCAGCATAACACCCTCAAGGTCCATCCATGTTGCTACACATGACCAGATTTCATTGTTTCTCATTGTCATGATAAAGGACCTGAACGTGAGACAGGAAACTATCAGCACAATTTTCAAAAGTAAGAAATTGGTATTAATACAATACTACCAACTATACTGTACACTTCATTAGGCTTTCACCAGTTTTTCAATTAATGTCCATTTTTTGTTCTGAGATTCAGTCCAGGATATTACGTTGTACTTAGTGGTCATGTCTTAGTCTTCTGTGGCCTATGATAGCTTTCAGTTTTTTTCTTTTTTTCATGACCTTGACATTTTTGAAGAGTAGTGATTGGATATTTTGTAGAATGGCCCTAAATTTGAGTTTGCCTGATGTTTTCTCATGGTTATACAAGAGTTAAAAGTATCTGGGGAGATGACTACGTAGGTGGAAGTTCACTTCTCACAGAATATCTGGGAGTACATAATGTTAGCAGCTACTGCTGATAGTAACTTTGATGACTTGGTTAAGGTTGTGTCTGTCAGGTTTCTTCACTGTAAAGTTACTGTTTTTCCTTTTCCGTACTCTTTTGTTAGAAGGATTCCATCCTACCCAGAAGGGGGAGAGGAGTATCACAGAATTTGTACACCAAATTAAAGCCACCATGTCAATAAATATTTTGAGGGAGATATTTTGAGGTTATGCAAATATCTTGTTTAACCCTGGAGTTTGACTAATTTTCATTCATTTTTGGATCTTATCTCAAGCAGTTATTTCTGTGGTGGTTTTTTAAAAATATGCTTTCTTAGTTAAATTTCTTTTTTATTGAGATATGATTGACATAAATTAGTTTCAGGTGTACAGTGTAATGATTTGTTATCTGTATATAGTGTGAATTGATCACCACAATAAGTCTACTTAAAATCCACCCCACAAATCTTTTTTTCTTTTTTTTGTGGTAAAAACTTTTAAGATATAGTGGCTTAGCAACTTTTAAAGTGTATTTTAGAGATATAGCAGGTTTAGTTCTAGACCATTGTGATAATGTGTATATCACAATACAGCAACTCAAATGAGATTTTTAGTGTTCAGTACATATAAAAGTAATGTTACTACTACTATACTATAGTCTATTAAGTGTGCAATAGCAATATGCCTAAAAACACAATATACATACTTAATTTAAAAATACTGTGTTGCTAAAAAAATGCTACCATCATCTGAGTAGTCTCTCCTGGTGGAGAGTTTTGCATTGATGTTGTTGGATACTCACTGAACAGGATAGTGTTTGTGGTTGAGTGGCTGTGGTGATTTCTTTAAGGCAACAGTGAATTTGGGTGCATCAATACGTTTCCTTTTGCTAACAGTTTTTCTGTAGCACACAATGCTCTTTGGTAGCATTTCACTCACACAACGCCTTTCAGATTTAGAATCAATCCTTCTCAAACTCTTCTGTTGTTTTATCAACTTAGTTTATGTAATATTTTAAGCCTTTGTTGTCATCTCAACACTGTTTACAGTATCTTCACCAGGTGTAGATTCCTTCTCAAGAAACTATTAACTACTCACATCATTAACTATTCACAGTAGAGGCCAGATCATTGTGGTAGCCACTTATTTCCTTTTTTTTTTTCCCCAGAGAGCAATATGTGAAGTTCCTCACACAAGCCCATTAAAGCAACCATTATTTTTGGGCTATTCCTATAATCACATGACAGTCCACAAGTATCTGACATATGGGCCATCCCTGCCCTCCTAGAAGAGGATAGCCAACTCGGGATTTCCTCCATGGATGCCTCGTTCTTAAGGCCCATTTCTTCAGTCTTCTGGTGGGCTGACCAGTCAAACTGGTCCTTACACGTGGAGGGCCGGGAGAGACCAAAGAAAGGGTCAAGTCATTCTAGGTTGGCAGGTGGCAATTTTAATAAGCAAAGGGAACTTATATATAAGGCTTATCTTGGGTGACAAAAAGATGAGTGGAGCTCTTCACCTACACGTCAGACTTAAAACTTTTTTTTTTTTAATGTTCTATTTATTTCTAGGAGAGAGAGAGAGACAGCGTGAGCAGGGGAGGGTCAGAGAGAGAGGGAGTCACAGACTGTGAAACAGGCTCCAGGCTCTGAGCTGGCAGTCAGCACAGAGCCCGACGTGGGGCTCGAACCCACGAACCGCGAGATCATGACCCAAGCGAAAGTCGGACACTTAACCGACTAAGCCACCCAGGTGCCCCAAACTTAAAACTTTATATAGAAATATTAATTGGATTTAGTCACATACACCATTCAAATGATCTCAGCCCCACCTCTGTCTCAAGGCTGTGTCTTTGGGGCAGGTTCTGGGAGTGGGGAAGGCAAGTGGAATTCATATTCTAGGACAAAAGAGGGTGAGGAGCCTCTGATTACCCAGGTCCAGCTAATTGGTCAACTAGCGATCATGTCTTCTTGATGACCTCCCCAAGAGCCCAGAAGTGGAATGATGGATCATATGCAGGTTCTATTTTTAATTTTTTGAGGAACCTCCATACTGTTTAATAGTGGCTGCACCAATTTACATTCCCATCAGTAATGCACAGGTGTTCCCTTTCCTCCATATTCTTGCTAATACTTGCTATTTCTTGTCTTTTTAATAATAAGCTATTTTATCATCTGTAACATGATATCTCACTATGCTTTTTGATTTGCATTTCCCAGATGATTAGTAATATTGAGCTCCTTTTCACATATCTCTTGTCCAACCATTCATCTTCTTTGGAAAAACTTCTTTTCAGATCCTCTGCCCATTTTTAAATCAGATTGATGTTTTGTTTTCTTTTGTTATTGAGTTTTATTCTATATATTTTTTGTATATTAGCTAACCCTTGTCCGATATATGATTTGCAAGTATTTCCTCCATTCCATAGGTTGCCTTTTGATTCTGTTGATGGTTTCCTTGGCTTTTCAGAACCTTTTTAGTTTAATGTTGCCCCACTTGTTTATTTTTTTATTTTAAATTTTAATTAAGTTTTTAAAAATTTTATTTAAATCCAAGTTAGTTAACATATAGTGTAACAATGGTTTCAGGAGTAGAATTTAATGATTCGTCACTTACATATGACACCCAGTGCTCATTCAACAAGTGCCCTCCTTAATGCCCATCACATATATAGCCTATTCCCCCACCCACCTCCCCTCCAGCAGCCCTCAGTTTGTTCTCTGTATTTAAGAGTCTCTTATGGTTTGCCTCCCTCCCTGTTTTTATCTTATCTTTCCTTCCCCTTTCCCTACATTCATCTGTTTTGTTTCTATAAATTCTACATATGAGTGAAGTCATACGATATTTGTCTTTCTCTGACTAACTTATTTTGCTTAGCATAATACACTCTAGTTCTATGCATGTTATTTTTGCTTTTGGTGTCAAATCAAAAACAAATCACTGTCTGGATATTTTACTCTGCCAAGTTCCATTAATGATAAAAACCTTCAACAAAGTCGGTTGTGGGAGAACATACCTCAACATGATAAAGGTCATCTATGAAAAGCCCATAGCTAATAATCATCCTAATGAGGAACAACTGAGAGCTTTCCCTCTATGGTCAGGAACATGACAGGGAAGTCCCACTCTCACCACTGTTATTAACATAATATTGGAAGCCCTAGCCACAGCATTCAGACAACAAAAAGAAATAAAAAGCATCCATATCATCAAAGAAGAAGTCAAACTTTACCATTTGCAGATGACGTCATACTCTATATAGAAACCTGAAAGTCTCCATCCGAAAACTACTAGAACTGATACACAGATTCAGTAAAGTTGCAGGATATAAAATCAATGCACAGAAACCTGTTGCATTTCTCTACACCAATAATGAAGCATCAGAAAGAAAATTTAAGGAATCAGTCACATTTACAATTGCACCAAAAACAATGATACCTAGGAATAAATCTAACCAAACAAGTGAAAGACCTGTACTCTGAAAACTATAAAATGCTGATTAAAGAAATTAAAGATGACACAAAAAATGGAAAAGCATTCCATGCTCATGGATTAGAAGTAAAAATTTTGTTAAAATGTCTGTACTACCTAAAGCATTCTATACATTTAATGCAATCGCTGCCAAACTACTACCAGCATATTTCACAGAGGTAGAAAAAAACCCTGAAATTTATATAGAACCACAAAAGACCCCAAACTGTCAAAGCAGCCTTGAAAAAGAAAAGCTGGAGGCATCACAATTCTGGATGTTGAGTTATATTACACAGCTGTAATGATGAAAACATTATCATACTGGCATAAAGATAAACACACAGATCAATAGAACAGAATAGAAAACCAAGAAATTAACCCATAACTATATGGTCAATTAAACTTCAATAAAGCAGGGAAGAATATCAAATGGGAAAAAGATGGACTCTTCAACAAATAGTGTTGGGAAAACTGGACACCAATATGCAAAAGAATGAAACTGGACTACTTTTCTTACACCATACCCAAAAATAAATTCAAAATATATTAAAGACCTAAATGTGAGGCCTGAAACCATAAAAATTCTAGAGAAGAACACAGGCAGTAACCTTTTTGACATCGGCTATAGCAGCTTCTTACTAGACACATCACTGGAGGCAAGGGAAACAAAAGCAAAAATGAACTACTGGGACTCCATTTAGATAGAAAGCTTCTGCACAGCAAAGGAAACCATCAACAAAACTAAAATGCAACCTACAGAATGGGAGAAGACATTTGCAGATAACATGTCTCATTAAGGGTGAGTATCCAAAATCTACAAAGAACTTCTACAACTTGGCTCCCAAAACACAATAATCCAGTTAAAATATGGGCAGCAGACAAGAACAGATATTTTCCAACGAAGACATATAGAATGCCAACAGACATATGAAGAGATGCTCAACATCACTAATCTCAGGGAAATACAAATCAAAATGACAGTGAGTTATCATCTCACACCTAAAAGAATGGCTAAAATCAGCAACCCAAGAAACAACTAGTGTTGGTGGAAAAAGGGGAAACCTCTTGCACTGCTGGTGGGAATGCAAACTGTTGCAGTCACTTTTGAAAGCAGTCTGGAATTTCCTCAAGTTAAAAATAGAACTACCTTATGATCCAGCAATTGCACTACTAGATATTTATGCAGAGAATACAAAAAATGTTCATTTTCAAAGGGATGTATGCACCTTGATATTTATAGCAGCATTATCAATAATAACCAAATTATGGAAACAGCTCAAGTATCCATTGACTGATGAATGGATAAATAAGAAGATGTGGTATGCACATACAATGAAACATTATTCAACCACAAAAAAGAATGAAATCTTGCCATTTTCAATGACATGTAGTATTATTATGCTAAGTGAAATGAGCCAATCAGAGAAAGACAAATATCATATGATTTCACTCATATGTGGAATTTAAGAAACAAACGAATAAAGGGAAAAAAGGCAAACCAAGAAACAGACTCATAACTATAGAGAAGAGATTGATGGCTACCAGAGGTGAGGTGGGTGAGGGTATGGTCTAAATAGGTGATGAGGATTAAGGAGTGCACTTTGAATGAGAATCGGATGACATTTGGAAATGTTGAATTACCCTACATTGTACACCTGAAACTAATATTACACTCTATATTAACTGGAATTTTAAAAATTAAAAGAAAAAATAGGATGATGAAACAGAGAAGGAAGACATAATATTTGTAGAGAAAAAGATTAAAATTTCAGATAGGGTATTTAAAGTATACCTCACTGAGAAGACTACTGCTAAAGCCTTGAAGAAAATTAACCTTGGTCAAGTTACCTGGACCCTGAGTCTCAATTTCTTCATTGGCAAAATAGCCATATTATCTTCTGCTTCATTGGGAGGAATCTTTTAAGTGATAAATAGCATAGTGCCTGCTACCTAGTAAATGCTTCATATTATTATTTTACTTCACATATGAATTAAGTACTAAAGTTTTAAAGATAACTTTTAAATGTTTGCTACAGGATTTAACACATACAACTTCCATGACAGAAAAATAGATGGCAGAATCCTCATTTCTGCAACTGGTCATAAAGTTGTTGTTGACTTTGTCGTTTATCTCTTGTACCACCACTACATGTCTGTTACCCTCATTCAGTATCTCAGATGATTATGGCTCCTCATTCACTGGAATAATCTGTCAAGAACTGTGAAGGGTTTGAGATTTTATTCTAAAGTTTTAAAGTTAGCCTGCCCAGTTTCATGGATGCTGGCAGAAGACTTGAGACTTCTGGGTCAGAGACTGAGAGCTTTATTATTCACAGCATAGACATTTGTATGTCTGTATAGTTCTACTTGTCCCCAGATCACATGGAGGTAGCATGTATGTGTCCAGAGAAATGCTGCACACACAGAAAAGATGTGTTACAGTAGAACTCTGAGCTAAGGGAAATGTAATTTTTTATAATGGGCAGAGGAGCCACTATATCTTCCAGGGCTGTAAGCAAATCTAGCCTTGCACTGAGATAAATACTCTCTTTTTTGAAGGTTCTTTGGTATACAAATATCCTCAAAAATGTAGTCCTAAAGATAGAGCACGTAGATGTGCTTGAAAAGCACACAGAAATGTGGGAGACCCATTGAGAATACCTTCCAACATAATCTGACTTTTCTTTTTTTTTAAATAGTTTATTGTCAAATTGGTTTCCATATAACACCCACTGCTCATCCCAACAAGTGCCCTTCTTCATGCTCATCACCTCGCTTCCCCTCTCACCCCCACCCCCATTAGCCCTCAATTTGTTCTCAGCATACAAGAGTCTTTCATGGTTTGCCTCCCCAACTCTCCTCAACTATTTTTCCCCTTTCCTCCCCCCCCCCATAGTCCTCCGATAAGTTCCTCCAAGTCCTCCTATATGTGCAAACATATGGTATCTGTCCTTTTCTGCCTGACTTATGTCACTCAGCATAATCCCCTCAAGTTCCACCCATGATGCTACACATGGCCAGGTTTCATTCTTTCTCATTACCATGTAATATTCCATTGTATAGATAAACCATATCTTCTTGATCTATTCGTCAGTTGATGGACACTTAGGCTCTTTCCATGATTTTGCTATTCTTGAGAGTGCTGCTGTGAACATTGGGGTACACGTGACCGTATGCATCAGCACGCCTGTATCACTTGGGTAAATTCCTAGCAGTGCTATTCTGGGTCAAAGGGAGTTCTATTGTTAATTTTTTGAGGAACCTCCATACTGTTTTCCAGAGGGGCTGCACCAGTTTACATTCCCACCAACAGTGTAGGAGAGTGCCCATTTCTCCACGTCCTCGCCAGCATCTAGAGTCCTCTGATTTGCATGAGGTGGTATCTCAGTGTGGTTTTGATTTGTATTTCACTGATGAAGAGGGATGCTGAGCATCATTTCACGTGTTTGTTGGCCATTTGGATGTCCTCTTTGGAGAAGTGTCTGTTAATGTCTTCTGCCCATTTCTTCACTGGATTATTTGTTTTTCGGATGTGGAGTTTGGTGAGTTCCTTATAGATTTTGGATACTAGCCCTTTATCTGATGTCATTTGCAACTATTTTTTCCCATTCCGTCAGTTGCCTATTAGTTTTATTGTTTCCGTTGCCGTGCAGAAGCTTTTTATCTTGATTAGGTCCCAATAGTTCATTTTTGCTCTTGATTCCCTTGCCTTTGGGGATGTGTCAAGTAAGAAACTGCTGCGGTTGAGGTCAAGAAGGTTGTTTCCTGCTTTCTCCTCTAGGGTTTTGATGGTTTCCGGTCTCACATTCAGGTCCTTTATCCATTTTGAGTTTATTTTTGTGTATGGTGTGAGAAAATGATCTAGTTTCATTCTTCTGCATGTTGCTGTCCAGTTCTCCCAACACCATCTGTTAAAAAGGCTGTCTTTTTTCCATTGGATCCTCTTTCCAGCTTTGTCAAAGATTAGTCGGCTGTATACTTTTGGGTCCACTTCTGAGTTCTCAATTCTGTTCCATTGGTCTATGTGTCTGTTTTTGTGCCAATACCATACTGTCTTGATGATAACAGCTTTGTAGTAGAGGCTAAAGTCTGGGATGGTGATCCCTCCCGTTTTGGTTTTATTTTTCAGGATTACCTTGGCTATTCAGGGTCTTTTGTGGTTCCATACAAATTTTTGGATAGTTTGTTCTAGTTTTGAGAAGTATGCTGGTGAAATTTTGATTGGAATTGCATTGAATGTGTAGAGTGCCTTAGGTAGTAATGACATCTTAACTATATTTATTCTTCCTATCCATGAGCATGGAATGTTTTTCCATTTCTTTGTGTCTTCTTCAATTTCCTTCATAAGTTTTCTATAGTTTTCATTATACAGATCTCTTGTATCCTTGGTTAGGTTTATTCCGAGGTATTTTATGGTTTTTTGTGCAATTGTGAATGGGATTAGTTTCTTGATTTCTCTTTCTGTTGCTTCATTGTTGGTGTATAAAAATGCAACCGATTTCTGTACGTTGATTTTGTACCCTGCAACTTGGCTGAATTCTTGGATCAGTTCCAGTAGGCTTCTGGTGGAGTCTGTTGGGTTTTCTACGTAGAGTATCATGTTGTCTGCAAAAAGTGATAGTTCGACTTCCTCTTTGCCAATTCTGATGCCTTTGATTTCCTTTTGGTGTCTGATGGCTGATGCTAGGACTTCCAGCACTATGTTAAACAGCACTGGTGAGAGTGGGCATCCCTGTCGTGTTCCTGATCTCAGGGGGAAAGCTCTGAGTTGTTCCCCGTTGAGGATGATGTTAGCTGAAGGCTTCTCATAGATGGCTTTGATGATGTTTAAGTAGGTTCCTTCTATCCCAACTTTCTCGAGAGTCTTTATTAAGAAGGGATGCTGTATTTTGTCAAATGCTTTTTCTGCATCTATCGACAGGATCATATGGTTTTTATCTTTTCTTTTATTGATATGATGGATCACATTGATTGATTTGCGAATGTTGAACCAGCCCTGTAACCCAGGAGTGAATCCCACTTGATCTTGGTGGATGATTCTTTTTATATGCTGCTGGATTCGATTTGCAAGGATCTTGTTGAGAATTTTTGCATCCGTATTCATCAAGGATTTTGGCCTGTAGTTCTCTTTTTTTGCTGGATCTCTGTCTGGCTTGGGAATCAGTGTGATGCTGGCTTCATAAAATGAGTCCGGGAGTTTTCCTTCACTTTCTATTTTTTGGAATAACTTGAGAAGAATTGGGATTAATTCTGTTTTAAATGTCTGGTAGAATTCTCCAGGGAAGCCATCAGGTCCAGGGCTCTTATTTGTTGGGAGATTTTTGATCACTGATTCAATTTCTTCACTCGTTATGGGTCTGTTCAGGTTTTCTATTTCTTCCCGTGTGAATTTTGGTAGTAAGTGTGTGTTTAGGAATTTATCCATTTCTTCTAAGTTTTCCAATTTGTTGGCATATAATTTTTCATAGTATTCCCTGATAATTGCTTGTATTTCTGAGGGATTGGTTGTAATAAGTCCATTTTCATTCATGATTTTGTCTATTTGGGTGCTCTCTCTTTTCTTTTTGAGAAGTCTGGCTAGAGGTTTGTCAATTTTGTTTATCTTTTCAAAAAACCAACTCTTGTTTTCATTGATCTGTTCAACTATTTTTTGGGATTCTATATTGTTTATTCCTGCCCTGACTTTTATTATTTCTCTTCTCCTACTGGGTTTGGAGTGCTCTTGTTGCTCTCCTAGTTCCTTTAGGTGAGCTGTGAGATTTTGTACTTGTGATTTTTCTAATTTCTTGAATAGGCCTGGAGTGCAATGTACTTTCCTCTTAGGACTGCCTTTGCCGCATCCCATAGAGTTTGGATTGTTGTATTTTCATTTTCATTTGTTTCCATATATTTTTTAATTTCTTCTCTAATTGCCTGATTGGCCCATTCATTCTTTAGAAGGGTGTTCTTTAACCTCCATGCTTTTGGAAGTTTTCCAGACTTCTTCCTGTAATTGATTTCAAGTTTCAAAGCATTGTGATCTGACAGTGTGCATGGTATGATCTCTATTCTTTTACATTTATTGAGGGCTGCTTTATGTCCCAGTATGTGATCTATCTTGGAGAATGAGCCATGCGCACTTGAGAAGAAAGTAAATTCCATGGCCTCAGGATGTAAAGTTCTAAATATATCCGTCAGGTCCATCTGGTCCAATGTGTCTTTCAAGTCCATTATTTCTTTAGTGATTTTCTGTCTGGTTGACCTATCCATTGCTGTAAGCGGAGTATTAAAGTCCCCTGCTATTAGCACATTCTTGTCTATAAGCTTGTTTCTGTTTGTGATTAATTGTTTTATATATTTAGGTGCTCCCATATTCGGTGCGTAGACATTTATGATTGCTAGTTCTTCCTGATGGATAGACCCTGTAATTATTATATAATGCGCTTCTTCATCCCTTGTTAATGCCTTTACTTTAACGCCCAGTTTGTCTGAGATAAGTATAGCTACTCCAGCTTTCTTTTGACTTCCAATAGCATGATAGATATTTCTCCATCCCCTTACTTTCAATCTGAAGTTGTCCTCAGGTCTAAAATGAGTTTCTTGTAGAGAGCAAATAGATGGAGTTTATGTTTTTATCCATTCTGCTACCCTATGTCTTTTGATTGGAGCATTTAGTCCATTTACATTCAGTGTTATTATTGAAAATATTGGTTTAGAGTCATTGTGTTCTTTGTAGGATTCATGCTTGTGGTGGTGTCTCGGGTACCTTGAGTTCCTTGAAACATTTCCCTCATAGAGTTCCCCTTAGGATTTCTTGTATGGCTGGTTTAGTGGTGACAAATTCTTTCAATTTTTGTTTATTTGGGGAAGACTTTATCTCTCCTATTCTGAATGATAAGCTTGCTGGATAGAGGATTCTTGGCTGCCTATTTTTTCTGTTCATCACATTGAAGATATCCTGCCATTCATTTCTGGCTTGCCAAGTATCAGTAGATAGGTCTGTAACCACTCTGATAGGTTTCCCTTTGTATGTTAGGGCCCTTTTCTCCCTAGCTGCTTTCTAACTTCTCTCTTTGTTCTTCTCTATTTTGCCAATTTCACTATGATATGTAGTATAGAAGATCGATTCAAGTTACATCTGAGGGAAGTTCTCCTTGCCTCTTGGATTTCAGTGTCTCTTTCCTTCCCTAGATTAGGGAAGTTCTCTGCTATAATTTGTTCAAGGACTCCTTCAGTGCCTTTTCCTCTTTCTTCCTCTTCTGGAATTCCTATAATATGGATATTGTTCTTTTGATTGTATGACCTAGCTCTTTAACTCTCCTTTCATGTTCCTGGATCAGTTTTTCTCTCTTTTTCTCAGCTTCCTCTTTTTCTATAATTGTGTCTTCTTTTTTTTTTTTTAATGTTTTTATTTATTTCTGAGAGGGGAGAGAGAGAGAGAGAGAGAGAATGAGCAGGGGAGGGTCAGAGAGAGGGAGATACAGAATCTGAAGCAGGCTCCAGGCTCCGAGCTAACAGTCAGCACAGATCCTGACACGAGGCTTGAACCCATGAACTGTGAGATCATGACGTGAGCCATAGTCCGATGCTTAACTGAATGAGCCACCCAGGCGCCCCTATAATTGTGTCTTCTAATTCACCTATTCTCTTCTCTGCCTCTTCAATCTTTGCATTGGACGCCTCCATTTTATTATGCACCTCATTTATAGCACTTTTTTAATTCATCACAACTATTTTTAAGCTCCATAGTCTTTATAACTATAGTTTCTCTGATGTCTTCCATACCTTTTTCAATCCCAGCGATTAATTTTATGACTATTGTTCTAAATTTTGTTCACTTGTGTTGTTTATATCTGTTTGGAGCAGTTCTTTAGCTGTCATTTCCTCCTGGAATTTCTTTAGAGGAGGGTTCTTTCATTTCATCATTGTGGCTAGCTTTCTGTCTCTTGTTAGTTATAAAAGCTTGTTATGCACTTTGTACCTGTGAGTACTGCTGTATTAAAGAAGGCCCTTTGACTGTCTAGGGCCTCTCCATTCAGGAACTGTTCTTTGAATGGTGTCTCTTGGTCTCTCTTGTTGAGACTTTTATCTTATTTCCCTACTCTTAGTGGTATTTTGGACTCTCCCCCATGTGCAAAAATATGGAACACTTCACGAATTTGCGTGTTATCCTTGCACAGGGGCCATGCTAATCTTCTCTTTATCATTCCAATTTTAGTATATGTGCTGCCAAAGCAAGCACCTGATTTTTGTTTATGAGAGATCTAAGCACTAATGGAAATGTGTAAAGTTGCTTTACTCTGAAACTAAGGGGCACTGAGAGACTTTCTGTTGGCGTCATCTCCAATCCTCTTTGCCTCCATTGTGTAGCAGCAACTCTATTTTCCCTAGTGATTAGAATTAGTCACTATAGCCACACCTTTTTATTACTTCAGCCAGTTCATACCTGCAAATCCAAGTAACTGGGTGGCAGCCTCAGATTCTAATTTAATAAAAACACTGTTTCTAGTGGAAACATTAATCCCTTGGATAGTAAGAGCTCTTGACACAGAATTGGACAGAAAGCATAAATTTTGAAGGAGCTTGTTATGTATAATAGTGAGAGGTGATACTTCCTCTTTTAACCTTCAATTACTGGACCCATGTATTCTGTTTGTGAGAGATATACTGTGAGATATGATCACCAGTTTAGAATATCTGCTGCTTCCTATAGGGCAGCATCCCAGCCATATCTTGCTCAAAATAAGGAATTACTGAATCTTTAGTAAGCTATTTCACTGTTACAAGTATAGCTGCATGTGGAGAGTGATAAAACTAGTGAAAACCATTGGCATCAACTTTTTTTCACTGTAAGGTAGGTTTTACTTTTATTCTGCTAATAGAAAACCATAATAGAAAAAAATAATTATTTAGACAAAAGCATATTACTATTCATGTTTGATGCTTAAGATTATTAAATATCTACTTCCTCCTTTCCAAAGGCTGGAATTCATTGAGAGACACAGATATCAGAGATATGGAAGTTTAAAAAAAGCTTTATTGCTTGAAGAATCTATATTGTAAAGTGTAGCGCAGCTGTATGGCCAAATGGGGTTGCTAATACTGTCTAAATACACAAACTTATTCTATCAATGGAATCTGGAGAAATTCAGCTTGCCTCTTACAGCATGCACAAGAGGGGAAATCAGAAGTGCATCCTTGCAGGCAGATTGACTTTAATAGGTGACAAGAGAGGAAAGAGGTAAGCTTTTTTTCTTGCCTCCAGAGCATAACACAGATTAAGTAACTTCTGGGAAGGAGTAAACAATGTATTGGGAGAAAAAGTAGATTATTATTCTGATGGAAGTTCCTCATAATGGACATTAAAGCCAGGGAAAACAAGCTTATTAAAGAGAATTCTAAAACTTGTATGGGACCAGAAAAAAACCCAAATAGGCAAAGTAATTTTGAAAAAGAAAACCAATGCTGAGGCATCACAATTCTGAACTTCAAGCTGAATTATAAAGCTGTAATCATCAAGACAGTATGGTACTGGCACAAAAATAGACACATAGGTCAATGCAACAGAATAGAGAACCCAGAAATGAACCCACAAGTGTATGGTCAATTAATATTCAATGAAACAGTAAAGAAGGAAGTTGCATTCAGTTCTCATGGATGACTTTCAGGGTTTCAAGACTTGAGTGAAGAAGGTAACTATGGAAGTGGTGAAAATAGCAAGAGAACTAGAATTAATAGTCTGAAGATGTGACTGAATTGCTGCAGTCTCACTATAAAACTTGAATGGATGAGGAATTTCTTCTTATGGATGAGGAAAGAAAGTAGTTTCTTGAGAAAGAATATACTCTTGGTGAAGATGCTGTGAAGATTGCTGAAATGACAGCAATTAAATTAGTTTATTACATAAACTTAGTTGGTAAAACAGTACCAGTTTTTGAGAGGATCAACCAGTTTTAACTTAAGTTCTTGCAGTCGGCAAAATGCTACCAAACATTATCGCGTGCTACAGAGAAATCATTTGTGAAAACAAGAGTCAGTCGATGTGGCAAACTTCATTGTAGTGTTATTAAAGAAACTGCCACAATTAAAAAAAAAATTGCCATTGCCACCCCAACCTTCAGTCACCACTGCCTTGATTAGTCAGCAACCATCAACATCAAGGCAAGACCCTCCACCAGCCAAAAAGATTAAAACTTGTTAAGGTTTGTTCATATTTTAGACATAATGCTATTGCACACTTCCTATACTACAGAATAGTGCGAACATAATTTTTATATGCACTGGGAAACCAGACTTTTAACTTGCTTTATTGCGATCCTTGCTATTTTGTGGTGGTCAGAAACCAAACCTGCCCTTTCTGAGATAATGCTTATAGTTTTGTATGCTTTTGTGTTTGTCTGTCGCATACCATTATGGGCTTTTTGAAACTGAATTCAGAGGCTTTCCTGACCTGAAGTTGCTTGACTCTGGCTTGCACAGGTTAAAGCAGATAAAAATCCACAAAACTTGAATTTATTATTTTTATTATTATTCTGCCTTGCCATCTAACACTTTTGGGTAAGAATACTATACTCCTGAGATTCTGAATTGAAAAACAAAAGAGATTCTCAACGGACTTTGGAACATGTGCTGGTGACACAAGGAGATGAATATCTAGCTGTCACGCAGAGGGCACAAGCATTCTGGGTATGGCATTGTCAGTTATCAGAGAAAATGATCATAATACATAGGTAACCAGGTTTACTCCAGTTAATTTTAGAAGACACCATTCTATGATAAAGATGGAGAAACTTGTAAAGCAGTTCTATTTTGTGTGGCCCATGGACTGAGGCCACTCCGTGAATTGTTACTGTTTTGTTACTGTTACTTTGAAATTCTTTAGGAATCAGTAGAAAACACTTCAGTCTCATAATAAAATTGATTCTAATAATTAAAAATTAGAGCTTACTGTATTTTATATGTATTACTTTGGTAGTTTAGATTGGTACTTCATATTTAAATTTGGTGTTTCACATTGGTAATTTAAAAAAATTGTTCTTGGGGCGCCTGGGTGGCTTAGTCGGTTAAGCGTCCGACTTTTGCTTAGGTCATGATTTCGCGGTTCTTGGGTTTGAGCCCCGTGTCAGGCTCTGTGCTGACTGCCAGCTCAGAGCCTGGAGCCTATTTCAGAGTCTGTGTCTCCCTCTCTCTCTGACCCTCCCCTGCTCACGCTGTCTCTCTCTCTCTCTCTCCTATAAATAAATAAAAATATTTAAAAAAATAAAAATAAAAAAATTGTTCTTTACTATAGTCTGTAGTCACAGCTGTAAAGATTTTGTTAAATGTTATTGGAATTTCATAGAAAACCTGGATGTATCATGTGATTTTCTGGAATAGAAAAAGATAATAATTTTGATAGACTAGAAACTTTGTAATCTTCATAGCTGGATGCATCTTGCTTTCTTCATTTAAGAATATTAGACAAACATCATCCTTATTTTTTTTTTACAGTTGCATAGTATCCTACCAAATGGGTCTGCCATATTTTTTTAACCTGTCTTTTGTTGAATGGATATTTGAATTGTTTCTAACCTCTTATTACAAATAATAATGCAAAAAATATTCTTATGTAATTCACATACATTAAGGTACATACTGTATTCAGAAGGCAAAGATTATATGCCTTTGTGATTTTCATAGCTGTTGCCTAATTGTTCTCCATGGGGGTTGTTCCCATTTACATTCCTACCACCAATACACAGTTTTTTCATAGCTTTGTCCAGTGGAGCCACAGAAATTTTGAAGTTGCAGATTTAAATTGCCCTCTTCTTTTAAAAAAATTTTTTTAAAGATCTGATTTAAATTCCAGTTAACATACAGTGTAATATTAGTTTCAGGTGTATGTACAATGTGGTGATTCAGCACTTCCATACAACACCTGTTGCTCATCACAAGTGTACTCCTTAATCCCCATCACCTGTTTCACCAAGCCCCCTACCCACTTCCCCTCTGGTAACCATGTTTGTTCTCTTTAGTTAAGAGTCCTTCTCTTGGGGTGCCTGAGTAGCTCATTCAGTTAAAGCTCAGGTCATATCACTATTTGTGAGACCTAGCCCCACATATGTTTCCATAGTTTGACAAATAATTTATGGCTGTTTCTGTAATTTGGCTCTTGTAGATAATGCTGCTGTAAACATCAGGGTGTATGTATACCTTTGAATTAGTATTTTTGTATTCTTTGGATGAATACCTAGGAGATTGCTGGATTATAAGAAAGTTCTATTTTTAACTTTTTGAGGAAACTCCATGCTTTTTCTAGAGTGAATGTACCAGTTTGCATTCCTACCAACAGTGCAAGAGGGTTCCCTTTTTTCCACATCCTCAACAACACCTGTTGTTTCGTGTGTTGTTGATTTTAGCTTTCTGACAGGTGTGAGATGATATCTCATTGTAGTTTTGGTTTGTATTTCCCTGATGATGAGTGATGTTGAGCATCTTTTCATGTGTCTGTTGGCCATCTCTATATCTTCGGAAAAATGTCTATTGAGTGCTACCCATTTTTTAATTGGATTATTGATTTTTGGGTGTTGAGTTGTAGAAGTTCCTTTATAGATTTTGGGTACTAACCCTTTATCAGATATGTCATTTGCAAATATCTTCTCCCATTTTGTAGGTTGCCTTTTGTTTCACTGTGCAGAAACTTTTTATTTTAATGAAGTCTCAGTAGTTGTTTCCCTGGCCTCAAGAGGCTTATCTAGAAAGAAGCTGGTATAGCCAATGTCAAATAGGTTACTGCCTGTGTTCTCCTCCAGGATTTTTATGGTTTTATGTTTTTATCACAGTAAAACATTATTCCAATCAGTGCTAGAATATGAGTAAGTTTATACTTAGTTCATTTTTTTTTTAGTAATCTCATATTTCAGTAATATATAATGCCATGGGAAAATTTTAACATTTATATTTAACTAGCATACTGTTTCTTTGAAGCAGAGAATAAATACCTGGAGTAGAAGTAAGGAACTAATTTCTTTAATTTTTAGTTGCTTTGTTTTATGAAGTAACTTTCTGGCAGTATTATCTTATACACTAGATCCATAGTAGACATAGAATTTGCTTCTCTGGTAAATCTTACCAGTAGAAATTATGTACATGTAGCCCCCAACTGTAGGGGTGATGCAGAGAACTGGCAGATGATCGAAGATGGTCTAGCAGAAAGAATATGAAATTATGACTCAGGACACTAGGCTTTTAGTTGTTACTAAATTGCTGTGTGACAGTAGATAGTTCTTAATTCCCCTACCAACACTTGTGTGTGTGTGTGTGTATGCTCTTGGCTCTTCAGTAATTATTATTTTTTAATCTGTGAGATAATTCCTTACCTACCTAATGCAAGAGTCTGCATCAGGGGCTTTTTTTGAGCAGTTTTCTAGCTCTAGGATTTACTCTTTATCCAACCTTTAAACTGACTGTACTATCTTGGCTAGATTTCAAACCTGAGTTGTGGGGGGAAAAAACCCCAAAACATAATGGTATAATGATAATTGATTATAGCTACTTTTGAATGTTACTTTAGATTTTTCTAGTCTTAAAAACCTTATTATACTTCTACATGTATATTATATATATATATGTATATATATCTTCATATACACAAAAGGATACATATAGGGTGCATGTTGTGGCTCCATTAAGCGTCTAACATTGGTTCAGGTCATTATCTCAAGGTTTTTAAGTTTGAGCCCCACCATGGGCTCTGTGCTGACAGCTCAGAGCCTGGAGCCTGCTTTGGATTATGTGTCTCCAGTTCTGTCTGTCCCTCTCCAGCTAATGCTCTCTCTTTCAAAAATGAATGTTAAAAAAATTGTTGAAAAGCTTTTTTAAAAAAGGATACATATAAATTTATTTATACATAAATACAATATTGAGAACAAACAGCTGTGTATTCACTAGTTTAAGAAATAGAGGGGCACCTGGGTGGCTTGGTTGGTTAAACATCCAACTCTTTTTTTTTTTTTAATTTTTTTTTTATGTTTTATTTATTTCTGAGAGAGACAGCATGAGCAGGGGAGGGTCAGAGAGAGAGGGAGATGCAGAATCCGAAACAGGCTCCAGACTCTGAACTAGCTGTCAGCACAGAGCCTGACGCAGGGCTCGAACTCACGAACTGTGAGATCATGACCTGAGCCGAAGTCGGACGCTTAACCGACTGAGCCACCCAGGTGCCCCTAAACATCCAACTCTTGATTTCAGTTCAGGTCAACATCTCATGGGTTTGTGGGACTGAGCCCCAGATCAGGCTCTGTGCTTACAGGGCAGAGCCTGCTTGGGATTCTCTCTCTTATATAAATAAACCAAAAAAAAAAAAAGTAGAATAGAAAGAAGCAGAATAATAAGGCATGCCTAGGTGGCTCAGCTGGTTGAGCATCTGACTCTCAATTTTGATTCCGGTCATGATCTTACGGTTTGTGGGACTGAGCCTCACATCAGGCTCTGTGCTGACCGCATGGAGCCTGCTTAGGATTCTCTCTTTCCCTCTCTCTCTGCCCCTTCCCTGCTCCCACGTGTGTGCCTTGCTCTCAAAATGAATAAATAAATAAATATATAGAATATCTAATATTTCTGAAGCCTCTGCTGTGCCTCTTCCTGACTGCATCCTCCTTGAGCTAATCTTTATAAAGATTTCATTTAGTAAGAATTAATCATTTTCTATGAAAACAGGATAGACATCTATCAATTATAAAAATAAGCTATCAGAAGACCCAAAAACTACAGAGTGAAACCAATTATTGTGACTTTATTACAATAGTTACAAACAATATTTTAGTGGTATTTAATCATATCACAATTACTCAAACTATATACAAATAGGTATTTATACAAGACTGCATTTTAAAAAAAGAAAAAGCAATTAATGACCAAAAAAAATCACATTATCAGCAAGATTTTTCCTAAAAGTTATGGCCAGTATCAAAGGAAATTCACAGTTACTCTGAAAATATTTAAAGATGGAGGAATCATATTGCACATAATACAATTATAAACTCTACCAAGCAGATTTATATATTTCAATCTAGTTTTTCACAAAATTTACATTATCATGCAATACTTCACTGTATACAGAATGCTGTTACTATAATAAACAGATCAACTTACAAACTTTCAATATAATGGCCACAAAATTAGAATTATCTTGTTATATTGGAAATAATTTTACTATACAAAAAGAAAAAACACTCCAGTGTAATAAAACTTAACGGACACAATCATAATTTGTTCACAGATGAGTTACTTTTTAGTGTTCTTCTTTGTCTTTTCCTTTCTTTTCCTTTTCATCCTGTAGTGCAGTACCAAGTTTTTTAATAAGAACCGAGAGAACCTTGTCAAGTGGGTCCATGACTCCTCTTTGAAGCCATTTAGGAATCGTAGTCCTGGCATGATGGAAGCCCAATTTTTGAAGAATATAATCAACACCTACTGGATCAATCTTTCTTCCAGTCCAAGAAATTAATCTAAAATTATAAATAATAGTTATATTGTAGTACAGTGCCCTAACAGTCCTGAAGATAGATTCAAGAGCGTCACTAAACCTCCATAATATGCTCAGTACAAAATATTCTCAGTAGGTGCATTTGAGTAATCTAAGCTACAATTCCTGGGTTAACTATAATAGCTTCCAAAAAATGTGATTGTAAGTATCCTTGAAAGCCTATATACACAGCAGTGGACTAAGTGAATTTCATTCAGATTTAGGCCTCTTAAGCTGCAGGGTCACCTTAACATTTAGAGAACATCTGTTTCATTCTAAAAGATGTTAACTTGATAGGAGGCATTCTTTTACACGGTGTACAGGTAAAATTTATGACACTGTACACTTTTTTTTTTTAATGTTTGTTTTTTTTTTATTTCTAGGAGAGAGAGAGAGAGAGACAGCATGAGCAGGGGAGGGTCAAAGAGAGAGGGAGTCACAGACTCTGAAACAGGCTCCAGGCTCTGAGCTGGCAGTCAGCAGAAAGCCCGACGCGGGGCTCGAACCCACGAACCGCGAGATCATGACCTAAGCGAAAGTCGGACGCTTAACCGACTAAGCCACCCAGGCGCCCCTATGACACTGTACACTTAAAGCACCTTACATGCTTTGTCAATTTTATCTCAATAAAACTGAGAGTTAAATATGTGGCATATGGTGGGGGGGAGGCTAAAATTTATTGTTTGCTATGGGCTAAACATGTCTGAAGGACACATTTTTTCCCTTTTTTTCTTATTCCTGGTATTTCCTTCCTTATAGAGGAATAGTCAATTGTGAAACACTACTGGCCTTTCTCTGCTCCCCTACTGATGATTTATCTGATTGGCAAGTTGACAGAGGAACTGGATAGTGTAGTTTAGTGCTCTCTTCCCTACCTTAAAAGCCACTTATTTTGGTCTGTCCCTTCATGCAATAGGTTTCTCAAGGACAGGCCCCTAAATAGGTTAGCCCAAGACTGTTTATGGCTGCCTGTAGCTAGGTGAGTTCACAGAGCTGCCAACTGCACAACTCTGGTGTACACCTTGCCTCCACCTTGAGTTCTCCATCACGAAGGCACTGTAGGTAAGTGCAAACTTGGAGTTTGTAGTATAAAGCCATTGTTGCCAGACAACCAAACCATATTCTCTGTTATTAGCCTTGTCAGTATTAAAACTGCACTTTTGATTTGCAGCTTCTGAACTTGGGTAGGGAAAAGGAGAGTGTTAAGGATTGATCTGCTAAAACTCTAATAGTTATAAGCGTTTTGCTTTAATTAACTCATTTAACCATTGTTAACAACTCTATAAGGTAGGTAATAGTGTTTACTAAATTGTTCATATGAAGCAACTGAGGCTGAAATAGGTTAGATCCTTTGGCCAAGATCATTTACTTACTATGCTATCTATAAACTTGGACTTAGAGTCAGGTTTACACATATTTATGGTAAATTTAACTTTTTAAGCTCATTTTATATTAAAAGATATTTAATTTCATTGTAGATTTACAAATACAAAACAAATTTTCTAAGTAGTTTTCTGCATTAGAACCTCTGCAGTATTTAATTTTGTTCCCGAGCATTGACAGTTAATACTTTTCATGAGTATATGAGTATATATTAATATATGAGTATATATTAATGCCAAATTTTACTGAATACAAATTATTAACACAAAGTCACCACTTTCTGTTTTTATAAGAGTCTATTGTATAATGGATATTTTGTTAGTTTGGAATTATTTTGTGGCATAAATATGTCTAACCTTATCTAAATGAAATCTATATCATTATGCAGAAAACTGTGGTAGAATTTTCTTACAATGAACTTTTTTTGATACCATTATTCCATGATTGAGACAGTTAAAATTCAATTAACAAAGCAGATGACGGAAAGGGGGAGAGTGATAGGAAGGTCATAAGTGATAATCATAAAAAAGGAAACACAATGCAAGTACCATTACCTATAGCAGCCATTATAAATGTAATTAAAACTAGAAAATACTTTTGACATTTTAATGTTTTATTTATTTTTGAGAGAGAGAAAGAGAAACAGTGTGAGCAGGGGAGGGTCAGATAGAGAGACGGAGACATAGAATCTGAAGCAGGCTCCAGGCTCTGAGCTGTCAGCACAGAGCCTGATGTGGGGCTTGAACCCATGAACCATGAGATCTTGACCTGAGCCAAAGTCAGATGCTCAACCGATTGAGACACCCAGACACCCCTACTTTTGACATTTAATACGAAAATAAGTTGATGTAATTGGCATCTTGATTGCATTAGAATATGACTTGGTAAATGAACCTGAATCTGACAGCATTAAACATTTCAGGGATGGTTCTATAATTGCTTAACATGCAGACAGAAAAACTATGATACTGTAGGTTCTATTATATTGTCATGACATATGTGAGAAATTGTAATAATTCCTTAATGATGAGGTGTGGCTGCTACTGTATCTTCCCAAACTAAGTAACAAAAATGTCTACTGTAGGTACTTCAAACACCTAAAATTAATATCCTGGTAAAAACATAACAGCAGTGGTGGAAGTAGAGTTATTCTCATATTTTAGTGATTAACTGGCAGAATGTCACACAGTGGAGGATGCTGAGCTATTCACAGTGTGCTTTTTTTTGCCTTGACTAGAAGCACTTTAAAAAGCAGAAAGGAGCAGAAAACATAGCCAGACATTAGAGATGTTATAAGTAGCTAACTTCTGAAAAACTTTTTGGCAAATGATATTTAACTTGCTACATCATTTATAACCTTTTTCTCATAATAATCCTGTAGGATCTAGGTAAATATATACACCCTCTACTTACCTAAGAGTGGGTTCTAGATGCCATGTGTTGCACATAAAGTCTCTCCAGTCCACAGTAGTATAAGTGATGCTGTCTTCTCTGTCTTTGTCAGAGGAATTGTCATCATGTATAATTATTGGACTTTTTTGTCCTGGTCGAGTAGATAAAATCCGAGGTGGAAAAATGGCTATGATGAAAGTCATAGATTAATATTTCAAGTATATAATAAATTTATCTTAAATAACCCTATGAATAGAATAATTGGCTTCATTTATCATTTTAACTTATGTACTGCCAAAGCCTCATTTAATGAGATTTCTGGAAACTAGTATTTAAAAATAACCCATAAACAAGTGCCAGTTATTGGTATTTCTTAGAGAAAGACAATATCAAAGTTAACATGTCATATTTTTGAGGGATAGCATATATTTTACATATTATTTCTGTTCTTACCACTAATGATAAGAATGTTGAGATTTATTTGATAGCAGGCATGGGGCACTGAAATTGACAGTGAAAAGTTTCCTAAAGAATGACTGTAGGTAGACATTTTTAAATAGCTTTAAATGAGTGAACTGTATGATATATGAATGGTTCTCAATAAAGAGGAGACACAGAATCCAAAGCAAGCTCCAGGCTATGAGCTGACACACAAAGCCCGATGTGGGGCTCGAATTCACAGGCCATGAGATCATGACTTGAGCTGAAGTCAGATGCTTAACCGACTAAGCCCCCCCAGGCACCCCAAAAATATTTTTATTTATAATTAAAATCCCAGTAGATAATAACACTTGGTTACTATAAGTCTGGTAATCAAGTTCCCATTTCTTCTTTTGCACAAAATGATGTTAAACAAGTTTGTGTTTTTACTCTTAATTGAAAGATAATTTACCTATATATTAGTTTCAGATGTACAACATAGTGATTCAGCAATTATACACATTTTGAAATGCTCACCACGAGAAGTGTATTACAGTATTATTGATTATATTCCCTATGCTGTACTTTTTATACCCATGACTTGCCCCTTCTTCTGTTTCCCCTATCTTCCCATTCCTCTTGCCTTTGGCAACCACTAGTTTGTTCTCAGTGAGTCTGTTTCTCTTTTTTTGTGTGTGTGTCCAACAGTTTATATTTAAAAAGAAAGGTTTTTAGAAAAAATAGGGACAGTTCATAGCAGACCAAGACCAACACAGTATTTCATAAAGTGACAAAGGTTTCATATAACTGTGAAAACAAAAACCTGGCAGGCTTTAATGTATAGGTTAACTAGAAAAGAATTCTGAACTTCACAGATTTAACTTGGAATATTTTTTTCCACATTAAGTTCAAATATTAAGGCAGAGAGAAAAACAGGAGGATTACAATAGTGCCTGTTATATGTTGATGCTGTAAGTGAAGACTGGATCTACTTATATAAAATATTTCCTACTAAATGGTTTCAGTCATTTAAGTTTCAATTGATGTCTCAGATTTCTTCCAGTCACCGTTACTGATTTTACTCTCACTGTTTTTTTTTTTTTTTTGGCACATCTAGATTTAATAGTAATGGAACAGCAATTCAATCTAGGCTATGCTGCTTTTGCGTGGTTTTTTTTTTGATAATCTATATTCTTTGCTTAAACATTTATCATGAGGCTATCTTGAAATACTGCCAGAAATATTTTAGATTTGTTCATGAAGAAAATGAAGTATTACAGGGTGACCTAAACAAATAGCATGTATTTCAAGCAATTAAAAAAATCCTGGATGCCTAGGTGGCTCAGTTGGTTAGGCATCCCACTTTGGTTCAGGTCATGATCTTATGGTTCGTGAGTTCGAGCCCCACGTCAGGCTCTGTGCTGACAGCTTGGAGCCTGGAGCCTGCTTCAGATTTTGTGTCTTCCTTTCTCTCTGTCCCTCCCCTACTCACACTCTGTCTTGCTCTCTCAAAAATAAACAAACATTAAAAAAATTGTTTTAAATCACATCTATTATTTTACCACTATATATTCCTATGTTTGTGCAATAAATACTTATCGGGTGAATAAAGACCATATGTTTGGAGGGCATTCCATATCATTACATTTAAGACTATCTCATTCTTTTCAACAGCTACAGAGGATGGAATGGATTCCATAATGGAATTGATTCATTATATCCATTCTATATGGATATTAGGATCACCATATGCTTCTTAATGGACAAACATGTAAGTTTTCAGTGAGTAAACAAATGTTAGCTAGCTCACAAAAACAAAATCCCATCACTGAGGTCTAAATAATTTATTTATAAAAAGATAATGTTGTCTGCATTCTAAATAGACTTATCTACTTCCTTAATTTAGTTTTCCCAATTATGTTTATAACTCATGCTGCTTTATTATGTAGTTGTTTCTTTAGCCATTTCCCTTTGACTTGCAGTATTTCCTCAAAGAAATGTTCTTTCTCTGTTTGATTCTCCTACAATGCCTGGTAATGTACACAGCATATATGGAAATATTTTGTAAAGTAGTAAAACACCATTCAGAATGTTTTGACTGTCATGTACATAGCAGATGCTCAGTCTGTACTTATATTTATTTCATTGATATATACAACTCATAAAAGAAGGAGATACATTCCACTCATTTTATCATTTGACCACAAAAATCCATATAAATGGCACTGACAACTGCCTTTCCTGAAGCTGGAAAGAAAGAAAAAGAATATGCTACTCACCTTTTTCTTTTTCTTTAAGGTAAGCTGACACTAAATCATGAAGGAACATGATGAGCTCAGCATCCATAGTCACACAAATGTGGTCAGTGAACTCTGTCACCACGCTGCATTCTACCTTTGGCTTCAGGTTGGCATCTGCAATGGCAAAGTTCTATAGTAAATGATTTGATGAAAGAAGTCCCTTTCTTTTCTTGTTAATAAGGGATTTTACATGGGTTCATGTAAATGAATCATTTAAATGCAACTACAGAGAAATGAGTAGTTTCTGTATGTGATTTACAAATGATAATTTACTAAGCATTTTCCAAATATATGCCATTTATTCCTCATGAAAACCCTATGAATGGAGTCCTGTTATTAACCCCCATTTTACTGAAGCGAAAGAGGCACAAATGGATTAAATCATTTGCTAGAAGTTATACAGCTGATAAGAAAATTTGACGAAGCAAATCAATTTCATTAGACTCCATTAATATTACACAAATAACACAGTAATCTGAAATTCCTTTAGAATTTTCTTAGTAACTTTAGAAACTATTTTTTCACATACCTTGTAATGAAGGTTCTTGTGGCTCTTGAACATGAATGGATTTAAATTCTAGCTGCATCCTTGGTAATGCAAAGATAGTCTCTGTTTCATGATTGTAGCTAGAACCTCCTCTGAATCCACTCAACAAACTAGAATTCTTCACTGTAGTGCTATTCTCAGTATTATTAGCATCAACATTACGAAGCAAGTTTAGCTCTACATGGATAATAATAAAGACGAAAAGAATCAAATTAAACCAATAGACACTGATAAACCTATAGCTTTCATGACTATCATACACAGAATTTTTATCATTTTATCAAATACACAGAATTTTTTATCATTATTTTCATCATAATGACTCACATTTTTAAAAGCAGAGCCAGAAAAAGCTTCGGTCTATTTAAATACATTTATCCATTTAAATATATTTATTATCTATTTGTTTATAGATAAAATAGTAATATGTTTATATATATGTACTGCTTTATTTATATATATGTATATATATAAACAGTGATTCTATCACTATTCTCAAAACTGAAGCTTTATAACATGACTTTGGATAAATCTAATACATTTTGTTTTTTTTTATTTCTTAAACTTTAAAATGAATATTATTTTTAAATTCATATCTAAATTTATGAGTTTAATTAAGCTCAGAATTCTCCATAGACTGAATACTTTACTTTTTTTTTTTTTTTTTTTTTAGAATACAGGATTTATTTAAATTCAAGTTAGTTAACATACAGTGTAGTACTGTTTTCGGGAGTAGAACCCAGTGATTCATCACTTACATAGAACACCCAGTGCTCATCCCACCAAGTGCCCTCCTTAATGCCCATCACCTGTTTAGCCCATCCCCCCCTTCCCTTCAGCAACCTTCAAATAGCCCCAACATGGTATACCAGCCCAAAAGAACTCCCTCCTCCAAAATTTCTATTGGAAGGTAGAACAGTCAATACAGAATAGTCAATATATACATAATCTTGTAATTATCCTCCTTTGTTCTCAGAACATTTTCAACAGTCTCTAATCCCTGGGGTGGCCTATTTCATAGTAACTTTTTCAATGGGGCCTAAGTCATCTTTCCAATTTTGAAAGGTCTTGACAGGTCTCAATCTAGTCACCTTTCCAATACAGATGACATAGACTGGTAAAAGCAGTACTATAAACTTGAACATGAAAACAACGAATTTTCCTGACCACATTATCACAAGATTGGTGATTCTAATCAAATGAAAAATATCATCAAAAGTACTCCTTTTAAACTTATTTCATAGGAATATTATTATTTAGTTTCATTTTATTCCAACCATACCAAACCTTAAGTTTGTGGCACTGTATTACTTAGCTGAGTAATAACTTTACCAAACCTCTACAAAATATTTTAACTATAATAAACTTCATTTATTTAAACCAACTTTATTTTGAATGTTTTCAGTTACATCTAAAATAGTGTTTAGTTTTTGAGATGTTGCACAACCAGGGTGGTGAATCAGGTACAGCATTAGTACTTATGTCATCAGGAATGAAATGAAACTGGCTTAATAAAAGAAATGAAAATTCTCCCTCTATTTAAATTCTAAACACAGACAACAGGGCTCCAAAGAGAGAAAACAAATCTCTTTAAAGAAGTAAACTTTTAACCTTCATTCCTTGTCGCTGTAACATAATTGAACCACTCTTTCACACTTGCTACTCCATGGGGTGGATTTTCATGGCGTCGCCTTGTTATCTTAGTTATTGTTGCCATAGGACTTTCCAAAGCACCACATGGTTTGGTAACCATGGTGTTATGGCCCAGATGAAAATCCAACGTTTGTACAATATATGTAGAATGATCACTAGACCCTAGAAGAAAAAAAAGGTTTCTTAATGTTAACAAGCTACATTTAGATTCAAGAAAATAGATGAGGCTTTAGACCACAGATTTAGCTAACTCATACATAAATAAGATTGTAAAATTGAGAAGTGAGAAGAAAATCACAAATAGGTTTGCTTTCTTTTAGTTATAACTAGATTTTTCCCCAGTAAGATGATGAGCATCAACCATTTTTTCCTTCATCATTAAGAAACCAGAGATTAGGAAATTAAAGCCAAAAGGAAGGCTTATCACTGTAAATAGATGTGAAAGCATAGCCTTACCCATTAAAGTTTTATAATACAGTATTGATGGACAGTTTCCTTAATTATCATGTGACTTTTATATTTTTACAAGAAAAATTTACAATCACTATTGTTTATGACTGTAGCCAGCCACCATAGCAGAAACTTTAAGTGCTCAATTAAAGAAACAAAATAAGGTGGCAAGTTCAGAAATAAGTGCTGAAACATGTTATGTTCCAGACTTTATATTGACACATTGGCATTAAACTCCATGACATGTCAAGTACATGAGAACAAATAGGGTTGGACTTCAGTAATATAAGAAAAACATACAAAAGATATGAGAAAGGAAAATTATTGTCATTTATATTCATATCAGAAAGGTAAAAGTTAATTATAAGAAAAGGTAAAAGTTACAAATGTGTCCATTTACCATCTTCCCAGATTTTCTGAGCTTCAGTCCAAAAAGCAATATTTGGTTCTTCTAAGTGAAAAAGGGCCCAGGATTTTGAACGGAAATTTGGACCATGAAAACAAGCTAGTGTCATATGATTTCCATGTAAGCTCATTGATCCTCCAAACTGCATTCCATTTTCTGGTAATGGAATCTGAAATAAGGATATGTGGCACCCTGATACCACCTTCAACACTCCAGGCCAATGTCGATGATGGGCTGCATCAAGCACTGCAAGAAAACCAAAAACCATTTATCCTCAAGTGTCTCTCAAACATCCTGAATGGCTGGTGGGTGGCTATTCTCTACTGAATAGCTGAAGTGATGCAGGTAAGGGAAGAAAACAGTCCAATACCTGGCTAACATTATGCAAAGCTGATAAAAATACAGTCTGGAAGAAGCTACATAACAATAGGTAGAATTAAGGAAAGTAGTAACTTGCTAATAATAATTACAACTAACATTTCTGATGATTCATGATTTACAAAGTACTTGCATGAAATTTTATACAATTCTCACAATAATTCTGTAAATTGGGTATTTCATCTAGATTCTTTTCAAATGAAGCAGAAGAGGGGTTTAGTGAACCAGTGACTAGAAAACCAGAAATCAAATGCAGCTCTCCTCATTTTTTAATTCTCTTATACCCTTGCTACTCAAAAGCAGTCTGAGGACCAGCAGCATCAGCATCACATGGCAGCTTATTAGAAATAGACTCTTAAGTCCACTTTGTACCTAATATATCAGAATCTTCATTTTAATGAGATCTTCAGGTGTTTCAGATGCACATTAAAGTTTGAGAAGCACTATTTATTTCTTACTTATCCCAATAATGTCCTTTCTGGCTGTTTTCCACAACTCTCACTCTAGATCCAACCAAGGACATTACTGTATTTAGTTGGCATGTGTCTTTACTTTCCTTTAATCTGATTCCCTAAGTCTGGTCCAACCAAGGATCATATTTAGTTTCCTTTAATCTAAAACAATTCACTAAGCCTGGTTTGTTTTCCATGACAAGGACTTTTTTCAATAATCCAGGCCAGGCATTTTGGGGAACAGCTCTCTAATTTGTAATGTGCCTGACACCAATTCTAGTGTAAAGTAACTACAGAGACTATAAGAACAAGATAAATGAAACTGCAAGGAAACAACTGAAAAAAAAATCTAGGAGGTAGGACATTCTGTAGGAAAATTGGCCAAGGCTCTTTAACAAGTCAGGTCATTTAAAAAAAAAAAGGACCAAGCTGAATTAAAAGAGAGTAAAGGAACATAATCAGATTTAACTTGGGATTATGAATTATGAATATATATTCATATATATAAATAATATATACATATAGGTTTGGACAAATTAGTTGTAAGAATAATTTTAGGTCAATTGTGGAATGTGGTCAGAAGGCTAGAGGAGATAATTAGCAAAATGGAAAAATGGATATTGTTCACTAGAAAAGGTTACAAAACAGTATGAACAATATTTTGGTAAACAGTACATGTGTATATAGGTTCATAAAAAATTATCTGAAAGCATATAAACTGTTCAGAGTGATAACTTCTGAATGGAATGTGAGGTTTCTATTTTTTGCATGTATTTATTTTCCAGGCTTTTCCAGTGCATATATATGGCTTCTATGATTATAAAAAAATTATTTTTTTAAGTTTATTTATTTTCAGAGAGAGAAAGAATGCACATACTTGAGTGGGGAAGAGGGAGAGAGAGGATTCCAAGCAGGTTCCATGCTCTCAGTGCAGAGCCTTACATAGGGCTGAATTTCATGAACTGTGAGATCTTGCTCTGAGCCAAAACCAAGAGTCGGATGCTTAACCAACTGAGCTACCCAAGTGCCCCTAAAATATTTAAAATTATCCTGATTCTGACTACTCTTCACCACTTTTACCTCTCTCTAGTTAAAGTCACTATCATTTGGGGGCACCTGGGTGGCTATGTTGGTTAAGCGTCCAACTTTGGCTCAGGTCATGATCTCACGGTTTGTGGGTTTGAGCGCTGCATCAGGCTCTGTGCTGACAGCCAGCTCAAAGCCTGAAGCCTGTTTCAGATCCTGTGTCTCCCTCTCTCTCTGACCCTCCCCTGCTCAGGCTGTCTCTCTCTCTCTCAGAAATAAATAAAACATTAAAAAAATTGAAACAAGTCACCATCATTTGTTGCCTAAACCCTTCCAATTGTCTCCTTACTGTTACTATGTGTGCAATAATAGTAATGGTAATTACTGAGATGGTCTCTACTTCCACTCTTAACTACCTGTAGTCTAATCTCTACATAGCAACCAGACTGATTCTCTAAAAAAGAGTATTTTAAGGGGTGCTTTGGTGGCTTGATCAGTTGAGCATCTGACTCTTGGTTTTGCCTTACATCATGATCTCACCGTTTGTGGGACTGAGCCCCTAGTCCAGAGCACAGAGCCTACCTGGGAATCTCATTTTGTCTTTCTCAAAATAATTTTTTTAAAGGAGTACTTTAAGAAAAAGTAAATCAAATATCAAATCTGTTCAGAACTCTCCAATAGAGTTGTCTATCATATTAAAAACCTTATTTGTGGCCATTCATGTCCAACATTTTCCTGCTTGCTCACTCTGTTCCAACAAAGTAGCCACCTTAATGATCCTCAAATAAACCAACTTTCTTCTACATTAGTGCTTTGCACTCTTCAATCGGCCCCTATGCCCTGAACTCTCTTCCTTAGAAGAGATCTTTCTAGTCTAAATCTGTCACTTCAGAAAAGGCTTCTCTGAACCCCCTTCCTAAACTGGCTAGCCTCACACACTAGAATTCTTTATCTCCTTTCCCTGCTTTTTCAGCATATCTTTCTACCTGAAATTATCTTACCTATTTAGTTGGTAAATTAATTATGATATATCTCCCCCACTAGAACAAAGCTTTATGTAGGTAGGAACTTTGTCTACTAGTAGATCTCCTATGTCCAAAACCATGCTTAAGAACTATGCTTAAGAACATAGTTGATTTGCTGATTGAATTACTGACTGAATATAATAATCTGCCTAATATGACACATCTAATAAATCCAAACTTAGACATTCTCATTCCACAGCCCAAGCTCTAAACCAGAACCAGGTATGGTTATAGGTGAATTTGGCAGGGGGAGGAGATAATAAATGACTTCGCAAATGATGGCCTTCAATTCCATTGATGGCAGGAAATCAGGTACATTGCTGAGTGAATATACAGCATATGAACCACTTTGTAAGTATGGTATACAGATATTATATATTTTATATTAAGGTTGTAACATAACATTTAGTAAAGATAAAGCATATATAAAGGCTTAGTTCTAATCCTTACATTGTTCTTGTGAACTTTTCTCTAAGTTATTAGTCATTGTCTTAGGTGGAAGGTATGGAACGGGTCCCCAGGTAGACAGAGCTCGTTTGCTGGTGTCAAACTGCTGAGTGAAAAATTCCTGGAGCTTCATTCCTATTTTTATCAGGTCTGGCGTAGTTGATCTTGATATCATTACTTGGAATATATCCCACTTCAAATCTCCATGGACAAATATTTCACTAAAGCATAAAACAGAGTATCATATATCTTATACGAGAGAGCTTGAAAAAAAAAACCAAAATTCCCTTCTTCACCCAGCTTTTTCATTCATATTGCTGCATAATAGAAAATCATTTTGCAAGAAAAGTGAATTGTTTGTGTTTTCTAACTGGAGAAAAGAAAACATATTAGGAGCAGTCCTATAAAGTGTTCAAAAAGTAACATTTTACTAAATACCTTTTATCAGTCATGCTTGAATCCAGTGTATTATACAGATTGACTTTCCATTCATCCTGAAGCTTGAGATCAGCATTACTGAAGATACCCATGAGGATACTTGAGCCCATGTAATCAACACGAGCTTCTGTAGAACCCATAGTAATCTGAATTTTGTGACTGGGTTGCTGATTTGGATGTTCAGAAATATGAGCTAAAATAGAAACAATAATTACTTTTCACAGATATGCCTAATAGGAAACACTTATCAACATCAGTTTTCAAAAACTTGTTTTCAGTTGTAAAATTTCAACATACCAACCATCTCCAAAGCATTAACATCTATGGTTCCTCCAACTACTCCTCCTTTAGAATCTAACTGTGATCTTCCCAGACCAACAGACATGCTTATCTCTCGATCTCGATTACTTCCTACTGACAGACGGCCCTGACTCTTCAAACCACTAGTTGTCCAACTGGAAAAAAGAAAAAGGGTTATTAAGCTTTCAGTGTCATGAATTAAAACTGGAATCAGAGGATTTTAAAAAGTTTGACAGAACAATATATTTCTTATAAAAACTGTGGTAAACATTTGCATATTAATACTGATGATAAAGCTTTCTTCTTTCCTAGCTAATTATACTATTTTCCTTATAATTATCTCTTTTTAGAATACACATTCCATGCTGTTTTAGATTATGTATCTTTAGGATAAAGCTACTTTTAGGAAAAGCAATTTATATCTTTTTTTCTACTGTCTTTATGGTCTCAAACATTTCAGTTTTAAGGTTTTAAACTGCTTTACTACAATATAAGAAAAACTACAACTAATGATTAATTTTCCTTGTATCTGAATAGCTTACGTTGTATTTCCCATTACATTACTCATATTCATTTGAACGTTTAATTGCTTCAAGTTGATGGCAAATACGACCAGTGTTTCCCATGGGGTCCCTTGTTGGCTTGCTGCTTTGTTTGATTTGTTAAAAGGAGTTGATGTTTTTGAAAGTGAATCTAAAAATAGAAAAATCAAAAGCACATTCAATCACACAGAAACAGACAATTAAAAATTATCACTCTTAGCACTATAATCCCTAAAGTAAAAATATGGTATTTGGAATTAAAACCTAACATTTACTACCCAAAGCAATCTACACATTCAATGCAATCCCAATCAAAATTGCACCAGCATACTTCTCAAAACTAGAACTATCCTAAAATTTGTATGGAACCACAAAAGACCCCGAATAGCCAAAGTAATACTAAAGAAGAAAACCAAAATGGGAGGTATCACCATCCCAGACTTTAGCCTCTACTACAAAGCTGTCATCATCAAGACAGTATGGTATTGGCACAAAAACAGACACATAGACCAATGGAACAGAATTGAGAACTCAGAAGTGGACCCAAAAGTATACAGCCAACTAATCTTTGACAAAACAGGAAAGAGTATCCAGTGGAAAAAAGACAGCCTCTTTAACAGATGGTGCTGGGAGAATTGGACAGCAACATGCAGAAGAATGAAACTAGATCATTTTCTCACACCATACACAAAAATAAACTCAAAATGGATAAAGGACTTGAACGTGAGGAAACCATCAAAACCCTAGAGGAGAAAGCAGGAAACAACCTCTTTGACCTCTACCACAGCAATTTCTTACTTGACACATCCGCAAAAGCTAAAGAATCAAGAGCAAAAATAAACTGTTGGGTCCTCATCAAGATTAAAAGCTTCTGCACAGCAAAGGAAACAATTGATAAAACTAATAGGCAACCAACGGAATGGGAAAAGATAGTTGCAAATGACATATCAAAGGGTTAATATCCAAAATCTATAAGGAACTCACCAAAGTCCACACCCAAAAAACAAACAACCCAGTGAAGAAATGGACAGAAGATATGAACAGACACTTCTCCAAAGAGGACATCCAGATGGCCAACAGACACATGAAACGATGCTCAGCATCCCTCCTCATCAGGGAAATACAAATCAAAACCACACTGAGATACCACCTCACGCCAGTCAGAGTGGCTAAAATGAGCAAATCAGAGAACTCTAGATGCTGGCGAGGATGTGGAGAAACGGGCACCCTCCTACACTGTTGGTGGGCATGTAAACTGGTACAGCCCCTCAGGAAAACAGTGTGGAGGTTCCTCAAAAAGTTAACAGTAGAACTCCCCTATGACCCAGCAATAACACTGCTAGGAATTTACCCAAGGGAAACAGGAGTGCTGATGCATAGGAGCACCTGTTCCCCAATGTTCACAGCAGCACTCTCAACAATAGCTAAAACATGGAAGAGCCTAAGTGTCCATCAACGATCGAATGGATCAAGAAGATGTGGTTTATCTATACCATGGAATACTACATGGCAATGAGAAAGAATGAAATCTGGCCTTGTGTAGCAACATGGATGGACCTTGAGGGTGTTATGCTGAGCGAAATAAGTCAGGCAGAGAAGGACAAATACCATATGTTTGCACATATAGGAGGATTAGGAGGAACTTAACAGAGGACTGTGGGGGAGAAGAAGTTGGGAAATAGTGGGTGAGTGGGAGAGAGGCAAACCATGAAAGACTCTTGAATACTGAGAACAAAGTGAAGACTGATGGGACTCAGGGGGTATGGGGGAGATGGGCTTGGAGGAGGGCACTTGTGGGATTGAGCACTGGGTGTTATATGGAAACCAACTTGACAATAAACTATTTATAAAACAAAAACAAAAACAAAAAAACCCTAACATTTAATAGCTGTCACACTGCCTCTAAAATACTAGCTACCATTTACTGAATGAGTGTTCAGTAAGAGCTGACAGTCTTACTTTTTAAAAGCTCATTAAGTTTCATATGATCTCCATTTTCTATGAGAAAATTCTGGTGTGCATGTGATACAGTGGCACAGAGCATCACCCTTGGATTTGCTTAACAAAGGATAAAATCAGAAGTTGCTGCTGCCAAATAGAGGACCTGAAGGCAGGAACTATCCTGAAATGCAGACAACTGCTGAGGCACCTGTATTCTGGGTTCCTATGGGCTCAGTGTATATCTTGAATCCTTCATTTACTAATTATAACTCTTAAGCTTGTGACAAGAACTACATCATTTTTATATGTTAAGACACAAATAGAGTGCTGGACATATAAAAGAGTTCAAAAAACACTAGCTGAATAAAAGAATGACTGAATGAATAAATACCAAAGATTAACATTTTCAATACTGACATCTTTAACAACACTATAGGTTGGGGTTATTTTTTTTTTTTTAAGTTTACTTATTAGAGAGAGAGTCCACATCCAAGTAGAGGAGAGGCAGAGAGTGAGGATGAGTGAGAGAATCCTAAGCAGGCTCTGCACTGACAGTGCAGGGCTCAAGCTTAAAAACAGCAAGATCATGACCTGAGCCAAAGTTGGGTGCTTAACAGACTGAGCCACCCAGGTGCCTCAACTGGTTTTACTTCTAAAAATAACTACCATGTGGAGCAAACTAACATATGCTCATTCCTCTCTCCCTTTCTCTTTTCAGTGTTTCTAGCCACCCACCCACCTATCTGCCAGAAGCTGCTGGCCAATACTCTGAAGTGTTGTTTTGTTTGGGTATTCCAACCTCTAACCCCCAACCACAATCATCTTCCATAAAAATCTGCAAGAGTATATTTTCCTACAGTTGAGGCAGAAATCTGAGAGTAATGAATTAAGATTTTTATCTTGGGAGCATTGGGGAGATACTGAACAAAGAGAGCAGTGTTAACCTCTTCGGGGAACTGAAGAATCAGACACACTCCTTGATCTTATGGAAGCTGGGGATTTTAGGCTCTGTGCTGCTGTCCCTGGTGACATGGTGCTGTTTGTCATATGCTCATTGAATACATTAGGTGACTGAGGCATGTGGGTAAAGGAGGCGGACTGACTAGGTTGCTCCCAGGTCCTGCAGTAAGCTTTTCTTGATGATTCAGGGGAAAGATGCTGGCTTACACCTTCAATGGAATCAGGTGTCCCTGGGCCAGACGCTATTAGAAAAGCAGAAAACAGAAACAGAATTAACCAGAGTAGAATCTCCATCTTATAAAATAATACATTTCACCACTCCACCATTTCTAATTATATATTCCTTCTAGTTATTTGGTAACTGTACAATAATTTATGGTTTGCAAAGTACCTTCCAGCATGCTATTTTATTTAATTCTCACAGAAACTCATTGAAAAGGGCAAGACAAGTCCATTTTATAGATAAGGGAATAGACTCAGACTTGGATTTCTAATATTTTCTACGGTATCATGCCAACTCTACCTTTCGCTTACAGAGTGTACTACTACAACAATATATAAGTCCTAGAGAAAAAAATGCAGGCAATATGGTAACATGGCCCCAACATTTTCTGTTTTTCATGCTTAAATAACCAGATTAACTTGAATGGTTAGATGTATTTCTGGATTTTCAGATTTTACAAAGATTACAGAGTAATCATTATAGAATATAAGTCAGCTCAATGTAATCTCTGGAAGGGCAAGCTTTTTGTGATCTCCAGTACTTTTAGATCCCCGATGGTTAGCACATTAGAGGTGCTCAGGAGACATTTGTTCAGTGAGTGAATGAACTGCATGGTACAGCTTACCAAGTAAGACAAAACTTGTGCTATCAATCAGAGGTTCTTGTTATTACTGTAATCACAATTAAAAGCAACCTAGGTATAATTACAGTTATATAACAAGCTTACTTGGCAAATTTATAGTTTGGTCTCCAAGGAATAGGCGCCTTGCAATACTTCTCCTATACCAGGCTCTTGGAAATGCCAGAATTTCACTGAGTCGACGCATATCATATTTAAAGGAGGCAGATCCTATATCACAGACAGCTAATACAGAAATAAAATCTGTTAGATTTCCAAAACTTTTAATCATGATAGGCATAACATGGCACATTACACAACTGAATTATAATTAAATATCAAAATAATTTACATGGTATGATTAGTAAGTGATAATATGTATTCCTTCCACAAATGATTAAAATAGCACATTCTTGCATTATTCCATTTCCTTTTTTGAGGTGAGGGCAACTTGAAACTCTGTTTTTACGTCATCATGAAATTCTGAGAGGTTCTAAAGATGAGACTCAATGACAGCTTTCAACTTTAACATAGGGCTCCTCTCAAATATGAAAATTGAATAATCAGGATGGGCAGGGAATACAAACTTGCTCAAAAGTAGCTGCAAACCAAATAGTGTGTGGCAAGAACGACTATTTTTCTTTTAGAAAAGAGCAGTGACTTGTCAGTCTGAAAGCATTCTTCTGACGGCCACCTCCTGGGGTTCTACTCTGAGCATTGTGGTGCTCCTGCTTTACATGCTCTTCTCTTCTTCCACCATAGCTTCTGTAGGATTTACACACCAATGTCTCCCAAATCTAACATTTCTGTTTCAACCCAAGGCCATATCCACACATCCCATCAGCCAGCGGTCTACCAGACTCTCCCACCTAAATGTCCCATTAGGCACTTCCTTATTTTATAAGGTAATGATGGTCCACTGCCCCTTCTGTCACCTAGCTAAAAGCTTGAGACATCCTTGTCTCCTCTATTGCTCCTTACACAGTTTATCCTCAAACATGTAGATTTTCTTATATTTCTCTTAAAATCATTCCCTCTGCTTTTTTACTGTCATAGTTCAGGGCTTCATCCCCTATTGCTTGGTCTATTTCAACAGCCTTTTCAAGCATCTCTCCATTTTTCACTACCATCACTCTCTTTTTGAAACCCCAATCTGAAGCATCATTCCACTTTTTTTTTAATGCAAACATGTTTATTTTATAATCCACATACAATTCTTTTGTGTGGTAAGAACACTTAAAATGAGATATACTGTCTTCAGAGATTTTTAAGTGTACAATACAGTACTGTCATCTTTAAGCACAATGCTATCAAACTTTTTCTTAAAAACCTCTAATGGCTTCTCATTGCCCAGAGGATCAGAACACTGTTCATTTAGCCTGGCATATGAGTCCCCTAACAATCTAGTCCTGGTCTATTTTACTAGCTTTACCTCTGCCAATTCCTCTCCTCTTCTGGACATTCAACCATACAACCAGTTAAATGTTCAGTTACGCCTATGTTTTGCTTCAGTGAACCAAAGTATGATCCAAAAACATATTTTTTGATGCTTTTGTACCCTTAAATACCATGTTGCTATAGCCAAGAATTTTCTTACATAAATTTGAAGATCTGGCCCAAATATCATTTTTTTTTTATGAAGCATTACCTGATCTCTTGAGTAAAACTATTGTTTTCTCCTTTTTATATAAGCCTCCACTACAGCATTAATCACACTGCAATGTCATTTATTTTTCTACTCATAAGATCTTGCCTATTCATGCCTGCAATCATTGAGGAGAGTGCCTTGTACAAGTTCACAGTTAAATATAGGCTCAGTGTATGTTTGTTGAATGAATACTAGATTTAAGTATACTTACTATGTTGTGCAGTTAACTTTAAAAGTTTTCACTAACGTGGTACTCCAAATTCTTCAAAATATTCCACATGCATTTAATTTTAAATACTCAAATCACAACATAAAAAAATGAGCAAGTGATCTGCCCATAGGTATATAGCTAGTGACAAAGGTAGCAATATATACACATACAATTTAAGATCTTATGACACCAAGTAAACATTTTTTACCCATCATCCCTCATTAGTGTTTTAAGAATTCATAATCAGAAAAATAATTTAAACTAATGAGAAGTCAGAAATTTTACCAGTTCATGTCAGAGAAGTGAAGAAAAGAAACATTTTTTTGTGATTTAATTAGGCATATTTTGGCCTTTGGGTGATATTTCTATGCATTCATCTAGAAATCATAGTCCTAACATTGATTACTTAGCCTGAGATAGTACATTAGGCTAGACTGTTATTCATCTCCTTTAAATCTTGTGTCACTAAATACATTTAATATTTAAACATTATAGAAGAGGAGGCCCTTACTTCTGAAAAACAGTATTTTAATTAAAAAACTATAAAATTAAGTACCTGATATATTGATTAGTGTAGTGTCCATTTTGCTTGCAGACTTGCTTACAGACTGACTTTCAAAAAAGGAGGCACCTCCTGAACGCCTTATCCGAGACAAACTCACTTTTACAAATTCAAGGTTTATACTGAGTGAGTCTTTTCGACCAGTGACTGAAGTGGGTTCTTCATCCACATTCCCTTTAGAAACAAAAACACAACACACACACATACAAATACATGTATGTATACCTACACATACATACAATTGTCTTGTTATATGAAATTATCCAATACACTGGAATACACAATTAAAAATCATTTGAAGTGAAGTAGAATTTTTAGAATGACCTAATGAGCATTAGCATTCTTTCTTTTTTCTTAATATTTTTTTAACGTTTATTTATTTTTGAGACAGAATATGAGCAGAGGAGGGGCAGAGAGAGAGGAGTACACAGAATCTGAAGCAGGCTCCAGGCTCTGAGCTGTTAGCACAGACTGTGCTTGAACCCACAAGCTGTGAGATGCTGACCTGAGAAAGTCAGAAGCTTAACTGACTGAGCCACCCAGGTACCCCAAATCTGCACTTTAAAATGACAGTGAAATTTAAGTTGGTTAAATAATGACAAGGAGGAGAAGGAAGAGGAGGAGAAGGGTTTCAGTTTAAATTGAAAAATGTGATGCACACACTTAAAAAATTTACTACTTGTAGAATACAATTTCTTATACCAATAATGATTTGGCAAAACATTTAAACATTTAAGTAACATAAATATCCTTTTAAGTCCAAAGATTATTGTGATGCATATAGTACTTATGAAATACTCTGTTTTAAAATATTTGTATAATTGGGGCGCCTGGGTGGCTTAGTCGGTTAAGTGTCCAACTTTCGCTTAGGTCATGATCTTGCGGTTCGTGGGTTCGAGCCCCGTGTCGGGCTCTGTGCTGACTGCCAGCTCAGAGCCTGGAGCCTATTTCAGATTCTGTGTCTCCCTCTCTCTCTGACCCTCCCCTGCTCATGCTGTCTCTCTCTCTCTCCTAGAAATAAATAAAAATATTAAAAATAAAAGTAAAATATTTGTATAATTAAATTTGAACTATTTGTTTTAGATTTCTACTTATTATGTAGAGACAGGATAGACATCACAAGAAAGTAAACTTTCTGATCTTGTTTATTTAATACCAATTTTAAAGGTATTATAATTTCTGAAAAGATCCAAGCTTGAAAAGGTGTTATAGGTGCGCCTGGGTGGCTCAGTCAGTTGAGCATCTGACTTCAGCTCAGGACATGATCTTGTGGTTTCTGGGTTTGAGCCCCACATCGGGCTCTGTGCTGACAGCTCAGAGCCTGGAGCCTGCTTCAGATTCTGTGTCTCCCTCTCTCTCTGCTTCTATATCACTCACCCTCTGTCTCTCTCTCAAAAATAAACAAACATTAAAAAAAAACAAAGAAAAGGTGCTTTAAATTTAAAAAGATGCAAACACTCTAAGTATACCTAGTCCTCCTGATCCGGGAGTGAGCCCAGAAACAGCAGTTTTTTGTTTCCCTGCTCCGTATGGATGAAATACGTAAAGGGAAAAATCAGACATGCATGCAGTGAAGCTCAAACCAGATGAACTGCTACTGGAACTGGTTAGATCCGACTGACTACTACTATGTCGACTTCTGCCAAGAGGGCTGCCTAGTCCTGATGAACCTGTAGTGAACACAAGAAATGCAAAAATTACAAGCCACAGAAAAATTTTAAAGCCTGTCACTTAATACATTCTTATGAACTTGAAATTAAGTGGAAATACTCAAACATTATTAACTGATCAATATATTTAAATCCTTGAAATAAAAATAAAGACTTAGAGGTACTTTGCAATTGACTTGTTCTATAAAGCAGGGTTGAATACTCTGCTCATCTCTGAAACATTTATACATAAGTTTTGGCCAACTCCATGGTTTCCTGTTACTTTTCTTCTTTGTTCCACATTCCGAAATGTGTATCTCCAAAATATATAGGCCTCCTTTGGATTCATATTGCAACTGGTTACTTGATATCCTACTAGAATTTGTCAAAGGCATTTAAAGCTTACCATGTCTGAAACTGAACTCTTGATCTTCATCTTCAGTCTGTTTTTCTTTCAGTGTTTCCCATCTCCAGTGACATTTCCAAGCAAATAGCTCAACCAGAAACCTGGGAGTTAATTTGTCATCCTTTCCACTTTCTAACTCCCTATCATGCAGTTTATCACTGTATCATCTCTATGCCTGAGAACATTTATCAAGTCTGTCTACTCCCTCTATTTCAGTATTGTTACTCGAGGCTAAGCAATAATCTGTTCTGGACTGCTGAAAGGGCCAACTGTTCTCCCTGCTTCCTTCTACTCTTGTTCTCCTCCAATCAACTCTCACACTGCAGCTACTCTAGTGTTCTAAAGGTGTAGCTCAGAATCACATCTGCCTTCCCGCTTAACCTTTTAATGGCTTCCCCACAATATCTGGCTCTTTCTGATCTCTTTAACTCTTTTTTAAAAACCAGTCTACATTTTGTTTGCGACACTCCACTTACACTTGTATTTTTCTTTTTCTTTTTTAAACTTGTCAAATTCTTTCTTGCTTCATGGATTTTAATATTCTCTACCTAAAGTGTTCCTCACCTCAAATCTCTGCTTGGTTAATTCATACTTGCCAACTTCACATTTCCACTTAAAATATGCTTGTTTGCTTATTACCTGGTTTCTCCAAATTCAACTTAGGTTCCACATTAGCAGGAACATATCTGCTAGTGAGGTACACTACCATATATCCAACTCAGACTTAGCCAGACCCCATTAAGTTCAGTAAGTTCTGAAAGAATGGATACTGTCATAACCTATACTTCCCATACATTTATTCTCATCATCATTCCTTCCTGCATATTTTATGATGATAAAATGAGGGATGCTGTTTCATTTTTTTTTTTTTTTATTTTCTGAAGAATCAAAATGTGGGCACAACAAATTGTCACTCATTTCATATTCCTTTCACTACATATACCTAGCATAGCACATGTATGCTGCTATAATTTAAGTATCAATACTTTGTGACATTTTGTCATTAAGAAGAAAATGTGAAAAATCCCAACAGAGAAATGGACATAGACATATTTTCCCCCTCCCTCATTAGCCAGTAAAGTAATAAAACATAATAAAATCGCATTTTAGTTTGTCACATTAACCAATGATTAAAAATAAAGTATAATGTTGGGAAGAATACAGTGAGCTTGGTGTCTACACGCACTGTGGTGAGGATGCATAAATCTTATATTTGACACATATTTAAATATTTAAATTATATATCTCTTATAATTTAAGAAGAGTAAAAGCATCAAACACTTTCAAAATGTTCACTCTCTCTGACTCAGGAGTTCTACTTTTAAGAATCTGTCCTAAGGAGGGGCGCCTGGGTGGCTTAGTCGGTTAAGCGTCCGACTTTCGCTTAGGTCATGATCTCGCGGTTCGTGGGTTCGAGCCCCGCGTCGGGCTCTGTGCTGACTGCCAGCTCAGAGCCTGGAGCCTGTTTCAGTCTGTGACTCCCTCTCTCTCTGACCCTCTCCCCTGTTCACGCTATCTCGCTCTCTCTCCTAGAAATAAATAAAACATTTAAAAAAAAAAAAAAAGAATCTGTCCTAAGGATGTTAATTTATATAGAAAGATATTCATCTCAATATTATAAAATAGAAAACAAAAAGCCCAGGGAGTCTCAAATATGTGATCAAAATGATGGAATATCATGCTATCATTAAAGTTATTTTACCCATGAATATTTAATAATTTAGGAAAATCTGTATTTTAAGTTTTAAAAAAATAAATAGCAGAAGAGTTCATGTTTAAATTTTGCCTAGGAAGAAGACAATCTATAAAAATCCTGGAGAGTAGGTAGGAAGTGATGTACTGATTATTTATGATAAAAGAATATTATCATTTTCATTTTTAGCACTCTTCTGATTTCTGTATTTTCTATAATGAACAATGAATTAATTTTATAATAAAAAAATAGGTTTACAAAAACTGACACCACCAATCCAATACTTTGTTTACTACAGTGCAATTTTAACAGCAGTATTTTGGAGCTAAGTGTGACAGTGGGCAACTACATTAGCAAAAATATATTTCTAAAATATTAACTTTATTTTCCTATTTTATGGTGAAATCTTTCAAGGATTCACACAGCAAAGCAAATGCTTTAGCCATTTCTCCAGTTTCTTCTGACACTGCCAAATACCCACTGGGGGCAAAATCATCCCTGGTTATGAACAACTGTTTTAATGGTAGTTCTATTATTTATCATTATCCATTTTCATTCATTCTAGTCTCTTTAAGAATAAAATCCTGGGGTGCCTGAGTGGCTCAGTAGGTTAAGCATTCGACTTCAGCTCAGGTCATAATCTTGCAGTTCGTGGGTTTGAGCCCCGTGTCAGGCTCTGTGCTGACAGCTAGCTCAGAGCCTAGAGCCTGTTTTGGATTCTGTGTCTCCCTCTCTCTCTGACCCTCCCCTGCTCATGCTGTCTCTCTCTCAGAAATAAATAAAACATTAAAAAAAATTTTTTAAAGCAATAAAATCTTTATCATTTGCAGATGTGAGTATGATTTTTATGGCAGAAATGACAGCTTTAATATAGTGAACAGTGACTGTGTCACCAGGAAATCACAGGTTCTGTTTTAAAAACAAAACTTTTCATGAAATGGATATTTAAATTAGGTAACAAGATTTACCATTGTGTGTGTGTGTGTGTGTGTGTGTGTGTGTGTATACACACTACCTCATACAATCTTATTTCACTGTGATAAATTCTTGCAAGATAACACTACATCTTTTTTTCTATTTGTAACACTGATTACTCTTAAATGTAAAAATAGAGCATAACATAAAACATTCAGAAGTACTTAGATGTATAACATGATAGTTACTTGATGTTGCTTGTAGTATGTACGCCCAAGCCAATCAAAAAATGCTACCCAACTGCCATTCACTTGTACCAAAATATACTAAAAAACTTAGATCTCTGTATTTTTTCTGTAAATACTCTAATTCTCAAATATTCTCCTTTTCCAAATTTATTTTTTAGAAATCTATACTAATTACTATTAAAATATTTATTTAAAAATAGAATTTGCTTTACACCAGTGGAAAAAAAAGAGTGTTTCTATACCTGGTATTCCAGTTTTGCTTGCAGAGGTCTTTGTTCCACTCTGGGTAGTATTACCTCCAGGGGATAAAGTCTCTGTGGGATATGTAGTCCCTAAAGTCTCTAGTTCTCCACGGTTGGAAGAAAACACCAAGTCCAAGGATGGCAGCTTCAGCATGCATTCTACTCTTGATACTGGTAAACAGCTAAACTTGATCTGTGAGGGCTAAAAAGTGCAGAAAGCAACAAAAAAAAAAAGTTTCTAGGTACTAGAAGGTTAAAACGTGGCACACTGGATTCCAAAATTATATTTAATTTCCATTTCATTCTACATATACCAAACACAAAAGAATTTTGTGTTTAATGTCCTAGCTTTATCAAACAGATACATGATATATTAACTGCAATGTATTAACAAAATGGTATTTAAAAAAATCTAAATATTTGAGGAGATACCTCTGAGTGATACATATTTATTTATTTATTTATTTATTTATTTTTACAAATAGTTTATTGTCAAATTAGTTTCCACATAACACCCAGTGCTCATCCCCACAAGTGCCCTCCTCAATGCCCACCCCTCCTCCCCCCCACATCCACCAGTCCTCAGTTTTTGTCAGCATTCAAGAGTCTCTCATGGTTTGCCTCTCTCCCTTTCCCCCACCATTTCTGCCCTTCTTCTCCCCCTTGGTCCTCTGTTAAGCTCCTAATCCTCCTATACGTGCACACATATGATATTTGTCTTTCTCTGCCTGACTTATTTCGCTCAGCATGAGTGATACATATTTAGACATTTAGATAATTCAAAACATTAAAGATGTCTGTGTTCATATTATACTTGTTAATAATCAAGTTTTTTAAAGGAAATAATTCCTCTTATACTAACATTTTAAAAAAGTTGTTGTAGTAACAGAAGTTGTATAAACTCTCGAGTGCTCACCCATTACATGTTTTCATCATATTTTCAAGAGGCTAATGCAAAACTCCAGAAGATGAGCCTGAAGCCCATTTGACCAAATTGCTATTGTAGAAAATAGTTTGAACACATGACCATTAGTTTCTTTTATTCTTGAGATTATCAGATTTTAACTGATGGTAAACTAAATCCAGAAGTTTGGGGGCATCTGGGTGGTTCAGTTGGTTAAGCATCTGACTCCTGGTTTTGGCTCAGGTCAGGCTCTCATGGGTTTGTGGGTTCGAGCCCCATACTGGACTCTGCACAGACAGTATGGAGTGTGCTTGAGATTCACTCTCTGTTTCTCTCTGCCCCTCTCCCTGTTTGCTCCCCATCTCTTTCTCCCTCAAAATAAATAAACCAAGAAAAAAAAATCCTGAGGTTTGGTTACAAATGGTTTTCAAATCCTCTTTAATGAATGGACTCAACCAGATACTAAGATATACTCCTGGAGGCCTACTGATAAGACTGCATTTTATAATAAAATATTAAATAAAAATTCTATAACTTAGCAAAAATCTAACTAAGGTACTATTATGTGACTTCTATCTCAATTACACTTTATATTTGCCCAAAAAGGACCGTGATGGCAAGAAATACACGAGTCTCAACAAAAAAGGGCATAAAATGCTATAAAAAGGGAGGTTTAATGTAAACATTTTTACTTTTGCAAAAAAATCTGAGATCTAAAATTTGAAAGCCCAAAGATCTATGAATCTCCGCAGCAGAAATTTAATACACATATAAGACTGTACATATATTTCTCAGATGGCAATCTCTAAGCCATCATAGATATACTAAAGGTCCATGAAGCAAGGTTAAGGAAACTTTAAGGAAAATAATATTGGAAATATTCAAATAAACTTAAGAAAAACACTTCTCTTTAAAACATAAAAGGAATAAATGAAGTAGATCACCTGAACTCGTACATAAACCACAACATCTACAGGGAAGGAAGAGTAAGCAGATGTTGAAGATGATACTAATGATGTTGTTGATTCTTCCATAGGATCGGGTATTTCAAAATGTCCCATATCTTCATCTTGTGAACTGACAGCTGTTAAAATATTTAGTTGTATTATTAGGGCAAAGGCAAACTATTTACTAAAAGATCTTTTCTCTTATGCTACTACTGAGATCAGGGATGTGAACACACAGAAACGTGCTTTTGTGGCCCATCGTTCTTTACATCTTTCCCTATTCAAACCTATTGCTTATGTCTCTAAATTCCAATTCCTGTTATAAAACTGTACAAAGAAACTTAAGCATTTGCCCTCAAGAAGTTTCTAGTTCAAGAGAAGAATCTAATATAGCAATTAAGGATGCTAATTTTGTCATTAACTAGCTGTGACCATTGGAAAATCATAACCTTACCACAACTTAATTTCTTTATTTATACATGAGGACTAGATGATTTGTCAAGTTCTTTTTCAGTTCTATAATTCTTGATCACTGAATATATTAGATAATAATATATAACAGCACTAAAAATCCTTCTAAGTAATAGAATTTATAAAATATGAGTGATGGAGAAGTAAAAATAAGGAGGATACTTACTTGTATAATTCCTTTCAATTGGTGTGATTGGGATAGTTTCCAGAGCTTTTTCCAGAAAATCTAATAGGCAGGGACTAATAACCATTTCTTCTGGCAATGACTGAAGTGCTACCCAAGCATATAATTTGGCTGTTTTGACTCCTCCACTTCCTTTCCCTTTGGCTAGAACATTTACAAATGTGAGGTGAATTTAATAGTTCTCATAAAACATAATAATTTTGTGAGAAATTAGAACTATATGATAGTTTTATCAGGTGAAGCACCTTATACCTGAACCATACAAGAATGCAATAAAAACAGCAGACTGACAGAAATGATATATTAATATTAGAATATAAAGATAATTAATGATGTACATAATACAGTAGTTATTCCTACTTGCTCTAAGTCACAGACTTTGGTTCAATTTTTCAAGTTTATGCTTTGCTTATTAGTGCTTCATTTAGCATTATTTTGTCCACTTAAGAAGATATAGAGAGATTTGACTAACAATGTTTTGTGGTAACTGAGGAAAAATGTTGTTTTCAGGCTTTCCTATGTTCTGCTATTTTTAGCTTAGGTATTTGTAATGCTTCCTTACATGGACTGCCATCTCTTTCCTTCTATATAACAAATATTTCTGTGTCAGTAGAATAAGTATAATAGCTAATGAAGACTTAGTTAACTTTGGTTTAACTGTACATGCTGATACACCCCCAGCATGTATCAGTTTTCTATACCTAGCAAAGCAGTTCAACTTCTATGAACCTGAACTTTCTGCATTTATAAAATGGGATTAATATTATCTGTCCTGCACTTAAATGGGCATAGATGTGCCTTGTTAACTGAAAAGTGATATTAAAAATATTATAATTATCATGACTACTGGCTATTTTAAAAGATTTATATATCAAGTTCCATCTTTCAAGCATTTTCAAATCTTGTCTGATATTCCTTTTTTTTTTAATTTTAAATTTTTATTTTTTTTTGGAAATTCTAATATGTATTTGAGGTTACTATTCATGTGGTGTGGTAGACAGATTCCAAAATAGCTTCCTTGCCTCCTGGTATCCATGCCCTTTTGTAGTTCTCTCCCACAGTGAATAGGGCTGACCTGTATGATCAAAAAGATATTGTGGAAGTGATAGTTTGTGACTTCTGAGGCTAAGCCATAAAAGACATTGCATCTTCAGTCATGTTCTCTTTAAGATCACTCCTTTTGAAGGAAGCTGGCTCACTTGTTATGAGAATGCTCAACCATCCCAGTGGACAGGCCCACATGGGGAGGAACTAAAGCACCAGCTTGCCCGCCATGTGAATGGAAAGTGATGGAAGCAGATTTTCCAGACCTAGTCAAACATTCTGATGACTGCGGACTTAGCCAACACCTTGACTGCAATGTCACAAATGACTTTACTGGCCAAACTGCTCCTGAATTTCTGTTCCACACAAACTGTGTTTGAGGTTAAAAGCCACCAGGTTTGGGATCATTTGTTATGCAATAATAGATAATAAATGTGGTTAAGACCAATGTACTTTGTCTGAAATGTAGAAGTTTAATGTTTCCATCTAGATCATAAGCTCCAAAATAGGAACTGCAGAACTTTTTCTAAATATGTATAGATCTAAAAAGTTAAATAAACTATTTAGTATATTAAGGATTTTTAAACTGATATTCTAAGGTAGTATCAATATGAAAAATATCCAGAAGTAGTTGGGCCACATTTCCATATATGGATTTTATATAGTTGTTATTGACAAATCTATGTCGTCCATTCTTAAACATGTGAACTTGAAAGACATTCTCAATAGAGCAAGTAGGTGATGACCAAAAAGTTACAAAAAAAATTTAAAATAAGGTATATTTTCCTGAAATACCTGAGGGAATAGGTGGGGGTTGGGGAGGAAGTAAGGTGTTAGTCTTGCTCTGGACAGTGCAAGGTAAAGGAGGAGAAGGAGGAGATGGTGCACTATCTTTCATACCATACAGCTTGGACTCTTTAGAGAGTGTTCTTGGCAAGGAAGATCCTCTGGAGGCATTAGGTGATTCAGTCTTTAGCGTCTTGGAATTGTAATGCAACTGTATTAAGACAAATAAACTTGCAAAATTAAAACAATGCAGAGGAGGAAAACCAACAAATATAGAAAAATGAGGAAGAAAGAACACCAATCCAGGAGTCAGAAGCCCCAGTTCCAGTTTTTTACAAGTTAATGTTGTGATACTAGTAAGATTCTTAACCTTTTTTCCTTTAAAATTTAAAGTCATCCCAGATAATACATTCTTATTTAGCTTAATGTTACAGGATTCTATAATTCTACAGTCTAAAAAGTAGATGTTTAATTAAGTTCGGCTAGGAAAGGTTTAGCAGATGTTAGAAATATTCGCTGTATCAAAAAGTTACTTTTTTCTGCCAAAATTTAATGGAAAAGCTATATAAAAGAAGCGGCAATCTACATTTCAGATGTTCTTATGTTCAGAATATAGCTGCATCAGAGAAAAATACTGGAAAGTTTCATTTTAACATACTACATGTATGATAGAAAATGAACAGTGCTAAGAATAATCTAACCCTGGATGAATAGAAATGATATAGTAATGTTAATAACATTTTAATATTGGAATGTAAGTATAATTAATGATGCACATAATACAACCTAGACATTTAGGTTTTTACCTTTACATCAACTCCAGGGATGTAAAATACTGTTGTTTCTAAGTCACTAGGTTTTGTCTGTAGAGATGATGGCACCTTCTTGCCAGTCATTAAATGGGTGGTAGAAGCATAATTAGTTTGAAACTTCTTCTTTTTTGAAGGAGAATCTTGATCTAAACTCCTGGAACTTCTATCATAACTCCTATAAACAGAAAAATGTTTTATCCTTTTTAAGGACATTTATCTCCTTTTGTTTAAAATCAAACTTTTATTTATATAGTAAACGGAATGTAATCCCTTGTTAATAAAGTTGAAAAAGTAAAGCTTGTTAGCATCTCTAGCTAAACTGGTTAATGCCTTGCATGGATGATGTTTATGTTGTATTTTCCATAACTACATAGGTTACCTTTATTCTTTCCTAAGGCCGCAACTGTTTTCCCATGAACACAGTAGGTTGAGCCAAATGAAGTTGCCCCTTATGTAGGTAAAAACATCTGAATATCAGCAATTTATTATAACAAATTACTATTCTTCTTACTACAACTACATTTGTAGGAATTTAATTGTATAAGTGCCTTTTTATCTTCTTATTTTATCCATTTTATAAAACCCTCCTTAGACAAATAGATCTTTTTTGTCTTTTTGTTCTTAAATATAAAAGATAATATATTATCTTAAATATAAAATATAATATAAAAAAAGTCTTTTTTTTTTCTTAAATATAATCTCTACACCCATTGTGGGGCTCGAATTCATGGTGCCAAGATCAAGAGTTGCATGCCCTACTGACTGAGCCAGCCGGGTGCCCCTAAAAATCTTTTATTATGAAAAATTCACATACACAAAAAAGTAAACAGAATGGTATAGTGAAACCCTAAGGCTCCAGCTTCAACAACTGTCAGCATTCTGCTCTTTTTTAAAACTCTACATTTCTACCTACTCCCCATCTATCCCTTCAATTATTATTTTCTTCAGTTTTTTGTTTGTTTGTTTGTTTGTTTTAAGAAAGAGAGAGAAAGTACAAGCAAGGGAGGGGGCAGAAGGAGAGAAAGAGAAAATCTTAAGTAGACTCCACGTCCAGTGTGGAGCCCTACATGGGGCTTGATCTCACGACTCTTGGGATCATGACCTGAGCCAAAATCAAGAGTTGGATGCTCAACTGACTGAATCAGCCAGGCGCCCCCTCTTTAGCTCTTTTTAGATTAGGTCTAAGAAAAGCAAAGAAAATTTAAAGAAAAAATTATCTAATCTTAAGCCTACTTGTAACACCATTATTTAAACGATGGAAACAAATGGTAAAGCTGCAGTTAGATCCTAAACAACATCCCAGTATACTGAGGCCTCTATGCCAACTGTTTCTCAGTCTTTATCTCTATGTGAATTCATCAAAACTCCGAATAACCAAGATATCTTAGAGTACTGCACTTCTCTTTAAAATAGAAATGTGCACGATGCAAGGATATTTAAAGGAGAATTCCAAAGATACAATTCTTTTAGCATTAAATTGCTAGAATCTAAATCAGACATCCATTTCCAATTGCCAGAAAATTTTATACACTTGTTTAAAGAAATAGTATATTATACAAACAACCACTCAAACTTTGCAGGTGTGATTAAATCCACTCTTTAAATCTGCATTTTGGGACATGAGTGGAAAAGTTTGTTGTAATTCAGTGATATAGAAATAGTATTTCTAACAAATGAAATTACATATACCCCTTTCTGACCAATTTCTTACCTTCTCAAACTTATATCGTCATGTTCTTGTAGAAGGGTAGTTGGGTGGAGCACACATTTTCCACTATCAATTTCAACCCGTATATCAAGTTCAAAGTCAATATTTCTCTCCGTAGCTGTGCCACTAAGACTTCGGTTGACTGGAGCTGTGGGCCAGCGTTCTGTAAACAGCTGATGAACAGCAGCAAAACCTGTTGCTTTTTTACGAGATGTATGTCTAGAGAAAGAATAAATGACCATTACATTGTATTAAATTGAAAAATTTTTCAACAAACTATTTTCCAAAATCTTATGTGAGCAAGAGCTTATAAATAAATTTTACTATTTCATAAATTCATATATATTACTCAACTAGCTCATACTATTGAAGTTTTTCCTAGGTTTGATGAAGTTACATTTTATTCAGCAACTATGCACTCAGTAACTATTTTGTGCTGAGCAACTTGCTAGGTGCTGATGACACAGGCACCATCACTGCTGTTAAGGAGTCTTGATATTGGTGTATGATCTACTTTTTCGAGGAGATTTTGTATTTGCAAATTGTAAAATGCTTCCTTCCTAATTTTATTAAAAGACCAAAGAATAGGGAAAGAAAAAATAATGCCATATGGAGCTAAATTACATTAGTAAACCACGGATATGTCTCCTAGTCTCTCTCTGGCTAGGCAAATTAAGATTTTTTTTTCTAGAAAAGTCAGTCATTACACATAATGCTTTAAAGCTCAATTCTAAACTCTGAAATACTACTGAAGGGTCTCAAAACAAAAGGCTACTTACGAGGGTTTCCTATAAATATAAAACCTTTCCCTCTCATGGTCTTCATCCTTTTCATCCTTCTCAGAATCTTCACTAGTAGAAGACAAACTGTCATCCCGTCGGCCCTCTTCAGGTTGGAAAGAAATGCCTGCTAAAAAGCCTCCTGGAGTTTTGGAAGAACTGAACACGGAATATGATCCTTCACTGTTTGATGAATAATGGGAGGGACCTTCAATGGTTACTGACAAAAGGTCCAGCTCTGTCTCCTCTGGAAACTGATTGTAAAAAGAGAAAACATGAAATCAGGTTCATATCATATATCTTTTCTTAGTTAAAAAAAGAGAAAGAGAAAGTACATGTTTAAACATTTAAAATTCTCTCAGAGTTGAATTTCATCACTCTGAACTGAAAGAAAGGTCAGATTTATGAAATAGCACACCAAGGAAGGAAGCAGGAAAGTCACACTGCTGACATACTAAAAATTTAGAGTGAAATTTACTTTGCATAGGCCTCTATCAGCCTGTTAATCAGTACATATTGTGTAATTGTTTAAGTTAAACATGCTATGAGGACAAGGCAAATGATGTGATCAACTGTAAAACAGATCAGAGGCAAGAAAGCAATTAGTGATGGAAGAGCATGCAGTGTCAGTACAGAAAGTACCTCATGCTTCTAGATGCTTTTTGTAGACATACTTTTTTTGCATTATGGCAAATTGTTTTTATTTTTTTTCTCAAGTTAGTTAACATACGCACTGGATTCAGAAGAAGAACCCAGTGATTCATCTCTTACATATGACACCCAGTGCTCATTTCAAAGAGTGAACTTCCTTAATGCCCTTCACCCATTTAACCCACCTCCATCAACCCTCAGTTTGTTCTCTGTATTTAAGAGTCCCTTGTGTGAATATATTTTTTTAATGTTTATTTATTTTTGAGAGGGAGAAAAAGTGTGAGTGGGGGAGAGACAGAGAGAGAGGGGCACAGAGGATCTGAAGTGGGCTCTCTGCTGACAGCAGAGGGCCCAATGCAGGGCTTGAACCCATGAGCCATGATATCATGACCTGAGTCAAAGTTGGACACTTAATCAACTGAGCCATCTAAGCGCCCCAGCTTTTTGTAAATACATTTTTTAAAAGTCCTAACTGATTGACGATAGATGTGCAAATAGTTATGTAATTAAAGAATCAAATTCAAGAATATTAGTTTTTAAGATGAATAGTTTATTATTATAAACACTATGTCACTGAGGATTGCACCAGGAGGCCACTGTATTTAGGAAGGTCAAACAAAAACAAAAACAAAACTTCCTATGATCTAATTTGTATTCCTAATTTTAAGAGTTGCTTAACTATCCCTGGAAAATGTGAAAAGCCTTTGTAAAGTATAACGTGCAAGGTAATGAAATCTATTGATGCTGCTATCAGCTACAAAATTAAATACACGAGAATGGAATATTATAATCAAAATTTCAAACATGCAGAATCCAGCTTTTACTCACTTATAATATATTTATTATTTAATAAATATGTAAGACAGGTTTTATTTATCAAAACATCTTCAAGTTTTAAGTGTAGTAGGAGTTTATGTAAATATCCCTTTGTCATATTTATTTATATTTAGCTATGTCTTAATCTATTTTATAATTTATGATTTTTATATACTACTTTTTACTAAAAGCATATACTACTATTTAAAAATAGGACTTGAACCAATTCAAATATTAATGCCTTTAAGAACCACTTAATCATTTCACAATATAAACATGTATCCAATCATTAGCTGTATGTCTGAAACTAATATAATGTTATATGTCAATTTATTTCAATAAAAAAAAGTTGGATGGGGAAAATCATATGTAGAATCACTCCATTCAATTCTGTAAATAATTTATTTCCAAGTTCATTAAAAAAACCCTATGTGTATCAAGCTCACTATAATCTAATTATAGTTATAAAAATTCAGTTTGACTAAATTAGTGTAACTATGGGATATATACTGAAATTATAGCTTAAAAGGGTGGAGAAAGGGAAAAAAATATATGCTGAATTAAGGTAACTTGATAGAAAATTATTAGACAAGGATTTATATATTCAGTATATAGATATATTTTTATAAATTATTTTTTTAATATTCATTTATTTTTTAGAGAGAGAGCAGAAGCAGAGAAGGGGCAGAGAGGGGGGGAACAGAGGATCTAAAGCAGGCTCTGTGCTGACAGAGAACCCGATGCAGGGCTTGAACCCATGAACCATCAGATCGTGACCTGTACTGAAGTTAGACGTTCAACTGACTGAGCCATCCAGGCACCCCCTACACACAGATTTTTAAAATTCAATTTTACTTTCATAACTTATATTTAGGGAAAATATTTGGTTCATAAAAGTGTTCATTTAACTTACAAATGATTGTATAGCACATTTTCAACAGTTTTGAACATGAGACTATTTTTTATTTATTTTTAAATATTTATTTTCAGAGAGAGAGGGTTCAGGGGAGTGGTGAGAGTGGGGAGGGGAAGAAGGGAGGAAGGGAGGGAGGGAGAGAGAGAGAGAGTGAGAGAGAGAGAGAGAGAGAGAGAGAATCCCAAGCAGGATCCATGCTGTCAATGCAGAAATGCAGAACGCGACACAGGGCTTGATCTCACAAGATCATGACCTGAGCCAAAATCAAATGCTGAATGCTTAACTAACTGAGCCACCCAGGTGCCTCAAACATGAGAATCTTTTTTTTAATGGATTGCTTTTATACATGTATGCTTTTTATACCAGTGACTCCAAAGAAATAAATTTCAAGGATTAATTTGTTGTTCTGAGAGAAATTTGATTCTAGTTTTAGTTAACAAAAAAATTTTTTTGAAGAGAAGATTCATTTTGTAGTTGAATGCAGGGAAAAGAGATGCACTTAGGGATTAGCAAATAACTGACAGCAGTTTTTATGAGTTGGTTAATTGGTAAGCTGATTTAGTCTTTAATGTTGGAGATTCAATAATTAATACTGTACAAAGGACAGAAATAAAATGCATTCGTGCAAGAGCTTGTAAGACATATGTGGTGAAAAATTGAAACAATTAAAGCTTTATGTAAAATATTTTTGAGGTCTGAGTTTAGTACAAAATGAGAGAAAGACATCTGAAAGCAGATTTTGAGGGTGGTTAATTAGTTTTAAAGCAAAATTTATGTTGTTCTTAATAAGTACCTGAAAATACCCTTCCCCGGGAGAGCTGGATTGTGGTGTACTTCCCCATATTGTTTTTTTCAACTTAATTAAAATAATAAGAAATATATATAAAAACTCATGAAAAATAAACAATGGTTTAAAAGTAAACAAATATTCAAAAACAAAACATGTTAACATAAAGTTTAACATACATAAAATTAAATGTAACTTTTAAGCTGACCTTTTTTGACTTCTGGTTTCTGCCATTATTGCTATATATTATGAACTAAAATACATAATAAAATACATAAATACATAAAGTATAACATTCTTCATTTATGCCTATATAAAAGACCTCGTTTAATGTGGATTCATACTTGAAAGGAAAATCACGCAACAAAATCTTTCTCAGTAAGCGTGAGCAGCAGAGTCTTCACCCTTGGTGTAAAACACTAACACCCAGCATCAGGGCTCGCAAATGATGGCGTGTACGCAGTGCCCTGCTGTTTGGCAATTGTTAGATACTTCAATCATCACAATCCACAGTTTCATCATAGGTAGGAATTAGTATTTTGAAATTGTGTAAGTACTATAATTTTGTACTTATTAAAATTATTTTGCACTGTGTATCTCAAACAAATAGTATCTCTCTTACTGTATCTTGGATATTGAAAGTTACTCTGGGTCCAGGAGATGCTGCATCCACACGGATTTCAGGGAGCTCCTCAGTTTCTCCTATTCTAGAACTGTAAGGAAAATACACAGTTAATATTCTTTTTAAAAAGTCCTTAGACTTTACAGAAGCCTTACAAATGACATTAACATTCTAAATATTTTTAAATATTTACCTTACCCAATGATTAAATTCTTGGTATTCCATTTCTTAACCTTTAGCATACTATAAAAAAAGTACTGGATGTTTTAACATGAGATTTTCTGAAACTAAACCATATAAAAATTTATACTTCTTAAGTGCTCATTTATTAGTAAGACAGTACTTTTCTTTAATAATACATAAAATCTCCATTTCTTCTGATGCTAAATGTGTATATAATCACACCTTTTCTGAAAATGACAGGCTTATAGCAGCAGCTAATAATATGCACATACTCATTTCTTTGAGTAGTCTGTAAATTTACACAGAAGCTTGTCTAAATAGCAATGTACTTCTTTACAAAAACACACAATGATTGTATAGATAGGATAGAGGAATTCCTCAAACTTTTTAGTTTGATAGTATCCATTATTACCAATATTTGACTAGTAAGGTTCATTTTTGCTCCCTTAATTATATAATTTCCCCAATTAGAACACAATAAATATGTAGTGGACCTTCATAAAGGAGTCAGCAATTTTATTATTTGTTTCGATAGTTGAAATATATATTACCTTGCCCTTTCCATTCGTTTAAGAGGTGGTCTTCCAGAAGCAGAAATGCTTTTTGAACGGCTGTAACTTGGTTTGTAACCCAAACCCCACTTATCCTTTAGGGAAGCAGCCTAATGAAATGGGAGAGGAAGAGTGACTTTAAACAACTGCCTGTTGTTGTAATATCTCATTACAGATAAAATACTCCATTCAACAAATAAGTCTGTTTTCCCCCAAGGTCAATAACATGTCACTTTATTTTTAATTACAGAGTGAGAGAGGAGAGAGTACGTGCGCACATGATCAGGGGAGGGGCATAGGGAGAGGAAGAATCTTAAGCAGCATCTGCACCCAGCACAGAGCCTGTGCAGGGCTTGATGCAGGGCTGGATGTGGGGTTCAGTTTCCCAACAGTGAGATCATGACCTGATCTCATGACACTCACAAGAGTCAGATGCTCAACTGACTTGAGCCACTGAGGCACCCCGAAAACCTGTTACTTTAAGTTTGACTTTGTCACTTAACACTGATGGATAAAAGTAGAGCAGGAGCTAATGTCATTTAGAAGGAGTGTATAATGAAAATATGAGTCACTGGCTGGCCTGTGAGAGAACAGAAAAAGATTGGGAGCAGGGGTGAGGGGTACAGAAATAAGGTGAAAAGAAAGGAAATGATTAAAAAGTAAAGAAAAGCAAAGAAAATGAGAATTAAAAAGACAGATTCTGGGAGAAAGGTATGTGGCAGATGGAGAAGAAAGGGAGATTAGGGGAAAGCAGGAGGGAGAGAAGGAGAGGCTGGGGTTAGGGGGCCACCAATCATCTCAAGTACCACCCAAGGGCACTCCTGTGACAGAACTCCATTATAAGAAAGAAAAGAAAGGGGTGACTTCAACACTACTGGTTTGCAAATCCCTCTTCTCCAAATTTGTGTATCTAGTTGGGAGCTAGGTATTGAAAAGATTTGAATACAATGGGGATGTGGAATGCAAGAGGACTTAGGGGGAGTTGAGGGGGAAATGACAAATGAGGTAAACGTTAAGAATTCTAATATAATTTTGATAATTTTCCTAATCCTCTCTAATTTTATTCTTAACAAGTATAAACTACCTTATAAACAGTATGTAAACAATATTTTAATTCTATCGTTTGATTGTTAGGTACATGGTAGGAAAAATTTTAAACACAGATTTATGCTTACAGGTCATCACTATCCATTTATTTCTATCAGAAGCCAGTGATGAATAACTCAGACTTCATTTTATCTTCAATTTAAATAAATAATTTGGAACAGTATTCAAACTAGGGTATCTGGGAGTTTGGGGTGGTCAAGGAAAGAAAGTGCAAATCAATGAATCCTGAATCCCTGAAATCTTTCCCCACTTCCTCCTGCCCTAGCAACTCTGACTTAATGTTTTTTATGTATTGGGGGTGCGACCCAAAAACCTTATGCTGATGAAAAAAACAATAGAGGGTTATGCTGATTACTAAAAAGAGAAAGGTTAAGGACCGATTTATCTTTTTTTAAAGTACTTTTTCCACTAATAAGATCACTTTAACCCAAAGCAACCTACCTCCATTTGAATAAGTTTTAGAATTATTTTCTACACTATGTTTATAATATCTGTGTATTTATTTCAGTTGTTCAAGAATTGGACTAAGTTGCATAAAAGGTAGTGGGAAGTAAGGTCCAAGATAAATAACTTGTTCTTTAGGAGACTCAGATTAGGCAGGACAACTAACTGAACGAAGGAGAAAGAGTGAAGTGCCCAGAGTACATAGTGGCTGAGAGGTAACGTCAGCAGTGGAAAATGGAACAGGAACAGAATGAACATCTCAAAAGACTCACATTTGAGTTGAAGACTTAAGTATGATTTCATGAAAGGTGGACAAAACATGATGACTATGGACAAACTATAGAGCCCCACTGTTTGGGTTTAAATCTTGGCTCCACTGAGATTAATGGCTGTATAATCTTGGTCAAATTACTTGACCTCTCTCTCTGTTTCCTCATTTTTAAAATAAGAAAAAATAATACAAGCTACCTCATATGGCTGTTGTAAAGATTTAATGGGTTGCTAAATATAAAATGCTTTATTTTAAATAGTGTCTGGTACATAGTAGATATAAGATGTACAAATCAAGCAGTATTATCACTAGCAATTGAGGAAGAAAGAGAACGTAAGTATCGTCACAAAGTTTCATGAACTAAAAAATAAAAGAATCATCTATTTTAATAATAAAATTCTTAAATGTTTACTCACTCGCATACTAGACCTCCGTAATTTTTTACGAACATCTCTTCGAATATCATTCACAGCAACAGATTCTAACTGTTGATAACGCTGAATTTCCTGGTTTATGGTTCCTTCACTTGCACCTAATTTTCTGGATGCAAAATAAATACTGCAATTAGTGTAAAGTAGTTACAAAGTAAGATTGATTTTTACTTGCTCCATTTTAATTATTTCAATTCTCAGAATATCGCAGATTATATATGGACAGACCAAAATCCTCCATGACATTAACCAAAAACACTCAACATTTTAGGAAATACCTCATTCCCACTTCTGCATTAAGAGCCTCTTTGATAATGTCATGAAAACTATGGACCCACTCTGCAGAAGAATGTATGTAAAAGTCTACATATATTTAACCCTCAGGTAAGATTTTAGGGGAGGTTATATACTTTGTTTCAAGTCACTTTTAACCCCTAAGAGCAAAACTCAGACTATAATGTAAGTCAACAGAAAAATGTGAATCATTGTATCATAATTAATTTACAGACTAGCTTTTAGATAATATCTAAACAATATTAGACAAATATATGCATTTTGTCTAATGAATATATTTGTCTAAAGTCCTTGAATGCAAAAAACATAGCCACAGGTATGTGAAGATTAGAAGAGATGAAGCGTGAATATCACCTCCTAGGAAAACAAAAATTTCATTTTAATAAGCAGAAGTTAGTCTTCCAGAGCAAGTTTAATCAATACTATGTATCAGGCAAGAGATAAAGAAAAAAAATTACCATCACCTTCTCCCTTCTCTTTACTCACCTTAGTTCTAAAGAACTGCGAATACAGGCTAGTACAAAGCATGTACTTTGAATTCAGACACACCCAAGTTCAAATTCCAATGCTTTAATCTCTCTGAACCAGTTTTCTCATCTATAAAGTTTGGATAATGCCATCTAGCATTATCTAGCAAATTCAATATAATGACACTGAAATAGTATGTCGGAATCACAATAGGTACTTAATAAATGCTCAATCTGTTTCCTCCTTTAAAAATTTACATTCCAGAAATACCAATGTTAGCAAAAGACTAATTGCATATGTTAACATACACATGTAAAGATATGTATAAGTGCTTATACACATGTAGAGATACATATATGGAATACAAAGTCAGTCATAAACTGCCCAGAAATGGGGAGTTGTGATGAGCACCGGACTAGGCCTTCACGCTTATCTCTAATGAATGATTGGTCTCAGGCAAGTTATCAAATTCTTCTAGACCTTGGTGATCTCATTATAAATTAAAGGTGTTGTACTGGTTCAAATTCAGTTTTTTCCACACTGAAAATTCTATGATTCTATGATTAAAAATATTCTATTAAAAATCATTACACATACTTAAGATCATCTATTACTTTGGCCTGTTCATTCAGTTCTCTGATATCCACTATACGCTTCATAATTTTTCTTCCTCTAAGTTCTCCTGGCTGGCTGCATGATGCTCCTGGTCTTCGATAATCTATAGCTTCCTGAAAAATCAAAAGCGTGTCTGTCAGTACCACCCTTAGGTCACATAGCTAATCTATACTGTCACAAAAATAACACCTTAAATCAAAGGAAGCATGCAAGAATCAAAGCCATCTATATCAAGTAAGATGATTAGAATTCTCCAGTGATTCAAATCCCTTCATTTTCACAAGGAATCTATTTAGTTGCTACCTACATTTCCCCATGAGTGAGCTCTGCATGCTTTCAAATGGGACTGGCTAGACTGAGGGGAGCCCCACATCTCTGGGCCACACAGATACTCTGCAGGAACAGAATAGCGCTGATTTGGGGGCGTCAGGCCTAGCAGGTGATTTACAAGTCGCTGCCCAAAGGTGAGTTTGTGGCCATCTCCACTTACTGAACTTCCATCTGAACTCTAAATGATAAACAGTAACATTAATTTTTTAAAAATTTCTTCCCAAGAACAAGACTATTTCAGGAAGCAATAAAGGATATTTTTTTAAAAAAAGCTTTAAGTCAATACCAGAATTAAAGCAGTGAGTAACTTGATTTTTAACTACCAAACAATTTATACTACAAAATGTAGAGTACAAATGTAAATACATCTTTTTTAAACGTACACATCATTTTGTGTGCATGCACTCTGAGATCCATTTTTTAGCATCTTTATTGAGATATAATCCACATGCCATAAAACTTACCCACCTAAAAATGTGCAAGTCAGTGGTTTTTAGTATATTCACAAAGTTGTACAACCATCATCATAATCTGTTTAGAACATTTTCACCATCTCCAAAATGAAACCTCAAAAGTAATTAGCAGTCTCTCCCCATCCAAACCATCCCGACCCTCCCAGCCCTCAGCAACCACTACTTTCTGTCTCTACAGCTTTGCTTGCACTTTGTTTTCAACATCAGTACGTTACCTTTAAGTTACGGCACAAATTTGTTGACAGTCATTATGAAAACTATCAATTAAAAGATGATATTATAAAAAAAGATATTAAAATTAAACAGCATTACAAATTGTAGACACAGGGAACCACCATTCTCTTCCTTTCTTTACAATTAGCAACTACAAAATAATAAATAACATTGGGTTAAACAAATCCCCGTTTCAGGGTAAAGGCCAGTCAAGAAAAGTCTAACAGTATGTTTACTTACAGTATGGATAGTGGGAGACATAGTATCAACTTCATCCTCGTCTGACAGGTCAGCTATGTTCACTGAATTTAGATCAGCAATGTCATCTATGTCCTCCTCTCCCGTCAGTGTCGTAAGGGTATTGCCCAGAGCATTAAGTCGTTTGCCAATGTTCGGATCCATGTGGACATCAATCCCACACATTTTCCACAATACATTGAGTGTCCATGTTCCAGCACTACTACTTTCTGTTTAATTAAAGAAGTGGCATTTTGGTAAGTCTTGAATACAGACATTTAAGTAATCCTATATTTAAGGAATAAAATGGATGATGACAGCCTTGTGTAACAACGAGTATCTCTCACAGCTAGGTCTGTCAGACACACTATGGGATTGACTTCCGTTTGCAAAGTGTGTGCCTATTGTTTCCTCTGTGCAGCACCCTTCTCTCTCCTGTGAACTATGGATTCCCCACTCTCCTACCTTTCTAGGGCTGTAGTGGAAACTGCCACGATCCTCACTCATAGCCAGAATTAGATAATTAGGCCAGGTTAAGAGTCAAAGCTGGAAAACTAGAAACCCTGCCCTAGACTTCAGAAAACAGTGGTCTCTTTCTAGTGATGGAGGGTGGGGAAATGAGGCTCCTGATGTGTTGGCTGTGGTGTTTCCTGCCGTGTTTAAGGATTCGGAAGTCAGCAGTATGAAGAAAATGAAGCAGCCAGAAAGGAGCAAAGAGTCCTGGTAGCAGTTGAAATCTTGGTTCCAGTAGTTCCTGAAGGCTCCTTGAACTGACCTGGTTCCCTATCTTCACTACTTGTGATCTGCATATATCCTTTTAATAAATCACCACTTCTGGCGAAGCTAGTTTCAGTGGGTTGCTGTCGTTTATAGACCTGAGTCCTGAAAAAGAGTTTTATGTGACTTTTCTCCAAATAAGTACATTCACTTTAGTCATCACCCTTTCCTTTTAACATTACTCCTGGAAATTTCCTAACCTTTTCAGTTTTCTCTCAGTGGGACTGCTGCCCTTACCACGTCCTAAGACAGTTTACTTAGGATGAGTACCAAGGCTAGGCTTGGGAAAGATAAGGGGAATATTAAGGAGAGAAAGAAAATCTGGTAACTTTAACAGCTTCTACTCCCACTGACATTTTAAGAGCCCTTAAATAACTATCTCCCCTAGGTTACCCTTACTTTACACTAAGTAAAATAAGTAAAAATTTACATTGTGAAATCATCTTAGTCAAGACAGGTTATAACTTTTAGAGTTATCTGCTAACTTATTTCCTAAGATATTTTTCCTCTCTAATCCTTTAATGTGTCTGCTTTCTTTCTCAAAAAAAAAATTCAGTGTCATTCCCCTTGTCCACCAAATTAAGTCCAGACTCCTAATTTAATATTTTTCCCATATTATTTTTCACATAACTCTGGTCCACCCAGATTGGACAATTCTAACCAGACACTGTTTTCACAGCATGACTAATATTCTGTCCACCTGAATTTTCTAATCCATGCCTTCCAGTTTTTGCTTAAGAAATAATTTTATCTATCAAGACCCTGTTCACATGTTTGTTAAATGTTAAAAGAATCTTTCTCTGATCCTAGTACCCTTCCAAATTTGAAATTTTTCTCCTCCTTCAGTAAATTTCAGTAGCAGTTGGAATTTTATATTTTGTTGAATTTATCACTTATTATACCTTAATTATGCTGCAGAGCCTTAACTATATTAGAATTTATACAGAGTAGAAGGTATATCTTACTCATTTCTTTCTTTCCCAAAACTTTTTGCAGTATATCTTATACACAGCAGGTGTCTAATAAATGTTAAATAAATAAGAATATGCTAATATTATTACAAAAATAGTTTTAAAAAATCAGGGAACACCAGGATTAGTTTAGTTAAAAATATTCTCCTACTGTTAATATAAAGAGTATATATACACACACATATGTATACATATACCCAAAGGCAGAATTCCACCTCATATATAAGAAAAGAAGAGAAAAGAAAAAGCTAGACCAATTATGAACCTACCAGCAGCTGCTTGTCCTGTAGTCCTAGAACATACTTCATAGGTGCCATCTGGAACTACACCTGCACAAAAAGTCACCCCCAAAAATAGTTTACAATAAAATTATGCTCATGATTAAATATCATATTGCAGTTTTCACCTAAAGATTATTTATTACCTAAATATAAAGAGAATCACTAGTCTCTTTAGGCTTCAGTTTCTTTAAAAATTTATTTTATTTTATTTTTTTAACATTTATTCACTTTGAGACAGAGAAAGACAGAGCCTGTGTGGAGGAGGGTCAGAGAGAGAAGGAGACACAGAATCCAAAGCAGGCTCCAGGCTCTGGGCTGTCAGCAGAGAGAATGACGCAGGGCTCGAACTCACGAACCATGAGATCATAACCTGAGCAGAAGTCACCTGCTTAACCAACTGAGCCACCCAGGCACCCCTTAGGCTTCAGTGTCTAACCTGCAGAATGAAACAGCTACTTTTGAGGACTCACAATATTTCATATTTCAACATTTTTTATACTTCTAAGAACTTAACTCCAACTTTATCTTTAAACTCTGAATGTGACAATACCCGGCTAACCCTGAAATTCTAGTTTCTAGATCCTAGATCTGTGCCATCATGGGAATGGTACTTTGAAAGCTACTCAAATCTGAGTTGCAGAAATACTACAACTTATTTGGGAGAGTTTATTAAGTGAAAATTTCTATTATGTGGTTCTTTTTTTTTTTTTTTTTAAAGATAATGCCAATAACTTTAAAATCTAAATTATATTTTGAAACGTATGTTACCTGTAACTCACATACAAATTATAGAATATGAGAGAACTAGATCTTCTCTTAGGGTAAAAGATTGCCCAGTTCACCTTTACAGTCATGGTTAATAAGAGCAAAAGAAATTTAGTAAATCTTTCAAATCTAAGAAAGCTGGAATGAAAAGAAAACCCTCTGAAATTTAAGAAACATAATTCAGGCCAAATGAAAACAAGTAAATAAAGTAAAAAAAGTAAAAAAAAAAAAAAAGGATAGAAAACTTCTAGGATTTTCAATCCCAAGACCTATCAGATAATTTTTTTATATTGTTTTAAAAATAATATAAATTCATAAATTACAGAGATATAATGAATTAAAAAGGAATAATAATATATAATAAATAAGATAATAATAAAATAATATATATAATATATAATAAATAAAATAATAATAAATAAATAAAAATAATAAATAAAATAAAAATATTTTATTTAACATTTATTTTTAGGAGTAGATCCAAATCCTGAAAGTGAGGAGAAGGGAATCAACTAAATCAATCTAATCAAAGAGTTTGAAGTCTTTCAAAATTTTTTTTCAAACTTCCAATAATGGTTTTTATAATTTCTATAAATACATATTAGTGAAAAGAGTCAGAGCTTCTCTATCTACTTACATGGTCCTTTGAGCTCTTCCTACAGATTGTCATTTCTAATTTTTACTGCATTTCCTAGAAAACATTATCACCCTAGAGAGGCAATTCCACTGTGCCATCTTTTTTCTAAAACCTGATTTTAAAATGGTCTGTAAAAAAAAATATCCTAAGGCATAACTCTATTTTTCCTTGTTTCTCTACCCTAACTCAGCCTTTGTCCAAAATATTAAATGTAATTTATATTCTATTTATAACTACTAACAAAAACTAATCTGCCCCTTTTATAATTTAGAATTCTTAAATCAATAAAGCAACCACTCAACTCCTTTGCTTCCCAAGACACCAAACAAAAAGCATGTTATATAAACAAGTCATTTCATATCCTACAAAACCTAAAATAAACCATGTATTATCACAATTATCACCATGTTAGTATTCTACTTAGTTGGTACAATATACACTGAGGTGCTGAGTTATCGTGTATACATTTTTAATATATTTTTTATTTTGCTTTGGAGGCATATTTCTCTTGCATTTTCCTTTTAGAATACACTGTTAAAGAAATGGTATTCTTTCTTTGCTTCCAAATACATTCTATTCATTTAAATGATTATAATAATGGCAAAGATGTCATCTTAATACAAATCAGTAGATTTAAATCTATCTTAAGAAAAAAAAGACAAAAGTTATAGTGATTTTTTTTTTAACATTTATTTTTTTATTTTGAGAGAGAGGAGCAGAGAGAGAATCCCAAGCAGGGTCCGTGCTGTCATCTCAGAGCCCAAAGTGGGACTCTATCTCACAAACTGTGAAATCATGATCTGAGCCAAAATCAAGACTCAGACACTCAGCCAATTGAGCCACCTCGAGTTATGGTGGTTTTTAAATATATATATAACAACTGTGTAAAAGATTATTTGTAAAGATTTCTGATCCAGGCTATTTTTGGTCTTCTGAATTTTAGGCATAAGTACTTTGATAACAAGTCTTCTTAGTAACCTGAAGTATTTCAAAAAAATTCTAGTATTTTACCTATGAATTACCTAAATGAGAAACATACAAAACCGAAAATTTCACCTATAATTTTATTTAAGTTTTAATCAACATGGAATGTCAAAACTTTAATTTTTGATATAAAAATAATGAAAAATATGTTTTTTCTTTAAAGAAGACCCAAAACTGGAAAGATTTCCTTCCAGTAGAGAGGGCAAAAAAACCTGCATAAACAACGGCATACTACCTTTTGTAAAGTAAGCATTAATTTTGGCTTAGGGATTGGCTGAGGAATTTTAGTTCGCAACCTTTAATTTCTCAAATATACTTTTATCTTTTTTTTTTAAATTTGTTAATGTTTTATTTATTTCTGGGGGAGAGAGAGAGAGAGAACAGGGGAGGTTAGAGAAAGAGGGAGACATAGAATCTGAAAGAAGCTCCAGGCTCTGCACTGGCTGTCAGCACAGAGCCTGACGTGGGGCTCGAATCCATGAACCATGAGATCATGACTTGAGCCGAAGTCGGATGCTTAACCAACTGAGCCACCCAGGTGCCCCCAGTTTTTTCTTTATTATAAAATTAATGGTGATTTGTTAACTCTGCTATAATATTTAATATATAAGCATAAAAATAAACCCATATACTTTCAAAATTGTATATAAACACAGCACTAGTTTCTCCTAACCTCCAGTATTATGGAATTGAAAGAATTCACAAAGTTATACTCTGTAGCTTACAAATTTAGACACATGGACGTATTCACATCAACATTTTGTGGCTGGAGTTCCTGTTCCTGGTTATCTACAACCTGTTCTATGATGAACTAGTCCTCACACATTTATCACTTTCTTTCAAGATCTGCACAGAACAAGGATGCTTTATCTGGTCATTCATGAATCAATTACCAGAAAAAAATCAGGTAGTAAACACATCTTCAAATGTTATACCATCAAGCAGAATGCCTAACTGGTTTACTTACCAAAACTATAGAAACCTGCAGTTTTTCACAAATATGAACGTTTAACTAGAAATAGCTCTTATTTCACAAAGCCCAATAACATTCCTATAGATGAGCATCCTTTGGTTTTACAAATGAAGACACTATTTCTGTTTTGTTTTGTTTTTTAATTTAAACAAATTCTAAACCTCAAACAGAAAATAAAAGACACTCACAGGCATTCATCACTAGATCACCACGAATTTCTGGTTTCCAGTCATCCCACGATGTCTCAAAGCCATCAGCAAAACGAATACAAAAGTTTTTGAAATGCCCTTTACTAACTAGAGATTCTGAAGAACAAGCAGTGATGAGAGTACTTTCAATGGTCAATACTAAAGCAGAACCAATGTCAAGGTCTCCAGTGTGATTAGACTGCAAAATATATTGAAGAAAAAAATAAGACAAAATGCAACATTTTTTTTAATTTGGAAATTCTCACAGAATTCATAGGAACAAAAGTCTTTTGACTTTTGACTTTTTCTAAAGTCAAGGCTAGAAAGCTTCATTAGAAAGTAGCTTAAAAAGATGCCTTTTTTTAAAAACTGTTGAAGTTAAATACATTTGCCATGTACATTTTTTTTCTTTTTTAACTCGCAAAAGGTTAATTATCTAGTTTTCTATCTCAAGCTTCTGATTTGGTTGTGGGGAACATTCTCACTGTGACAACCACCTTTGGTGTGTATGGCTTTCCTTAGCTCTGTCCATCATGCCATTAAAAACTATTTTTCAACTCCTGAGGCATAAATATATGTTGTCAATCCTCAACCCAGGGCTTTTCTTCAGTGACTTGCCAAACAAAACAGTAAAAGATAAATCCATTAAATAACTGGTTACAGGTTATTTATGGTAAATTTTAACAGTAAAATAGACCTTGGTATCTGTTATAATTGTAACTTCCTAGGCTTGATAGGGGTTTATAGCCCTTTTTTGTCTCATACACATTTCCATGCAAACATACGTTCCTAAGAATTGGTCCTAAATTATGAAAACCTTTGCTTTATCCAACACACATAATTTGGAAGTTTCATTACCAACTATTGCAGCTTAAAAGCATTTTGAAATTCCCTACCCTATTTTAGATGAGGTCACTAAACCTTATTACACAATATTCTTAAATGTTCTTTTGTGTCTATTTTATTAAAAAGTGCATGCCAAAGACTTATTTGCTAAAATGCTAAAAAACAAAACATTAAGATTCTGAAAACTAATCTGTTTATTTTCCAATATAAAAATTAAGATTTATCAGATGGGTATCAATCTTATCACAATTCTAAGGGATAGCGCTTCAGATCAAAGTCTCATGAGATACTTATTTAATACACTGTGGATGAATAATTGCTGAAGGAATTCAATCTTACTTGCTATTTACTAAACTCAAGTTATAAACTGTTAATCTGAAAAATTATTATATTCTATATACATAAAAATGGTCAGTAGAATGCTTCACTTTAATCTTGGACTATGATTTTTTGTACCTGTGCAGTATTTGTGATGGGTAGACATATTCCCAGATCATTCACAGTGAGCTGGAGGAAGAGAGTCCCAAAGGCCTGGGCTGATGTTTGCTGGATACCTGGTAGCATATCTACTACTTCCTTTGTAGCCATATGGATGTCTTTATGTAAAGCCATTCGTTGTTCATTCCAGTTGTCATAAGCAGCCTTATAATTCAGCCAAAACAGCACAGCTTTTTATCATTAAGGCAAAAAGTAAAGAAAGTTTAAATAAAAGCTGTAAAGCTATAAGGCAAGTAAACCTTAAAAGCTGCAAAATCTGGCTTCTTACTAAAATTATTCCCACCAAAAAATAGAGCATTATAATTAGAAAGGATCTAAGATGATATGGCCAATTTGACTATGAAAAAACAGAAGCAGAAAGCAGGCAACTGCATAATGGCATAAAGGAGAAAATAGTTCCATTTGTTCATTTAATAAATTATTAATGCGAAATGTCTATTGGATGGTATGCAACAAGATGCAATAACAAGTGAAAACACAACATGGTCCCTGACTTTGTAGACCTTACTGTTAAAAATTCCTAAAGGAGAGGTAGATAAAAGTAGGAGTATACACTAAAACGATGTGACCTACAAAGGTCAAGACATTAGAGTCTGTAATAAGAATGAACCTTAAGGCAAGCCTTCATTTAATGCTGTATATAAAGGGAGAAGCCTAAAGAGGAGGTAAACATGAAGGGGCCAGGGAAGTAGAAAGAAAAGCAAGTATCCTGGACACAAAGAGTGGAAAGTGCTTTAAGGAGTTGTTGAATGCTGATGAAAGGTTAGTAAGACGTGAAATGAAAAGTGCACAGAATTTAGAAAAATAAAATGTTATCCATAACACTGCCAAAAGAAGTTTTCTAACAGACTTATCACCAGTCAATGCCTACCATCAACTTAAATCTTAAATGGCATCATAAATGGTTTTTCATTACTTCTGAATTACAATTCCAACATAAATGCCCAATACACATTAATGAAACCATATCTATCTGTTCAACCTTATTTCCTATTATTTCTTTTATGAAAGCTGCAATAGTTTTTAGCCCTCTGTGTTCATATATATTCATTCATATTCTCTCTCATTTGGTAAACATTTATATAGTGCTTACTCTAAGCCAGGGACTGCTCTAGAACTTCAGATACAAAGATAAGCTGTCATTTCTTTGTCTCCCTGGTAAACTTCTAACTCCAAGTAGAATCTGAAGAGTTAGTTTCCCCTCTAGGAAGCACAGGCAAAGGAAGAGGCTCACTCAGATACTAGAACGTGTATCTCTCTAGCTCCTCTCAGTAGTGTACTTTGCTCTCTTTCCCAATGGACTGAGAATTCCTTGAGGGCAAGGATCCTGTTTTCCTTATTTGTATCCCTTTCCCACACAGGAAATGGTTACAGAATAAGTGAACAGACAGTGCCAAAACAAATGGGTACATTAGTTTTTGAAAGGAAAAACCTTATTAACATTTATAATTAAAATTCTGAATCAGACATTCTATGTATCCCATGTAGAAGGCAAATAACTTTAAAAAGCAAAATAACTTTAAAAGCTGAAAGGAATAAACAAAAAACTCTTCTTGGATCCTCACATTTCAAGTTTAGGAGACATTTAGCTGTCAAGCATTTACATTGGTAAACTACAAATGATCCTTATCCAGTATTACCAAAATGTTTCTAAGTCCAACAAAACAGCATTGATGGACTTTATCTTACCTCTGTCAAAGGCTACAGGCTGTGCATAAACAATTGGTCTATTCAAGGTAATAAGCACAGCTTCTCTGTCTGAAGAACCACTGATTTCTTCTCGGAGGGCATTTCTTAATCCAATTCTGGTTTTAAAATAGGCAACTTGATGAAAATCAGAACCAGCTTCCTCATAAACCTAAAATAAAATTAAAGGCTCAATAAAATCAAGTAATGGAAAATGTTCTGATAAAAAAAAAAACCTAAACATTTTAATCATTTCTAGCAAAATAAAAAAAAAATCCCCCCAGGAGGTGTGAAATTTTTATAAAATAAAATCTGAATTATTGCTGTGTGTGTGCATAGATGCTTAATTTTTTATGTTTAACATATGGCATGAAAAACTTGCCAATATTAAATACTAAGAAACTTAATATTTAAGGGGCGCCTGGGTGGCTTAGTCGGTTGAGCGTCCGACTTTCACTTAGGTCATGATCTCGTGGTTCGTGGGTTCGAGCCCGCGTCGGGCTCTGTGCTGACTGCCAGCTCAGAGCCTGGAGCCTGTTTCAGAGTCTGTAACTCCCTCTCTCTCTGACCCTCCCCTGCTCACGCTGTCTCTCTCTCTCTCTCTCTCTCTCTCTCTCCCAGAAATAAAAAAAAAAATTAAAAAAAATTAAAAAAAAAAAAGAAACTTAATATTTAAGAGTTGGCCAATGTTAGTGCAGAGTACTGAAATAAAAGATAATACTTAAGAAAATCAAAAGAAATTATAAACAAATATTTATGAAGATGCTGAAGTAAGTTTCACGTGATTGCATTTGCACTAAACTATAATAATTTAACACACAAAACACTCAATGCCAAACTAAAACTGTAAAGGCCTTCTTAAATGGGGTTTTACACTAATTTACAATTTGAAATTTTAGGAACATTAAATACTTTTTTAAAGTATAGTAATATTTAAAGTAGTTCAAATTGATACACAAAATTAAAAGCCAAAATGCTAATGTCAGTATATTCTATACTCACCTGATGTTTTACAATTTGTCCTAATGCCAGATTTAAATCCACTTGGCATTTACCAAATAGTTTCAGATAGCTGCTACTTCCTGGTGAGGCTTTGGTTTGAAGTCGGTTTGAAAGTTCCAGTTCTATCAATCCAGTTTCAAATCTTACAGCTCTCATTGATGGAGTTGTGGCTGTTACTTGGATGCCCTAGGAGATTGTATGTTAGTAGGAAAAAAAGAATCTTAAATCAACAATAGACACTCACTCAAATGAAATCTTTCAATATCTGATAAAATAGCCATGTTTAAAATACATATGGGTTGTCTAATGACCTGATAAAGCTGTCAACATTCCTTAATTTCCCATATTAGTAGGGAATTTTTTAGCTATTAAATTTCACTTTAGTATTTTGTATTTAACATCTGAACTGTTCATGGGTTAAAAATATTAATTATAATTAATGAGCTATTTGGTAATAATGGTATTTTTAACAACACTGGTATCTTAAATATCAGAAATATTAACACTTCTATTAATGTATTATTGTTAATTGAACAAATGTACAAAATATAGAGTTACTTATAACTGCAATAATTAGAAAAAAATCAAAATATTTACTAGCAGGAAACCGTTAAATAAACTGTTACAACTATATAACAAATAGTACAGCTGTTGAGGAAGATAAAGTTGATCTATATTTTCCGACATGGAAAGGTATCCAAAATTTTTAAAATGAATAAATATATGCATATGTAAAAATGCAATACAAGAGTCCTAAAGGATATTCAATTGTTAAACCCTTTTCTCTTGAGTGGATGGGGTTATACTTCATTTTTATTTTCTACTTGGTACATTTATGTATCAAATGGATTTTCTATAACTAGCATACATTAATTAGAAAAATACTTTGAAAAGTATAATTATTTATATTTTACCTTAAACTGTAAGTTCAGGGAATAGAGTAGAATTTTAGGCTTATCTCCATCTGCTGTTCCATCATGTTCATTCCAAAGAGGAATAGGCTGCTCCCCACCTAAAGAGGGTAAGTAATTGAGGGTGTGAGGCAGTCACTTTAAAAGGAAAGTGAGGGGTGCATGGGTGACTCAGTCGGTTAAGCATCCAACTTCGGCTCAGGTCATGGGTTTAAGCCCCGCATCGGGTTCTGTGCTGACAGCTCAGAGCCTGGAGCCTGCTTCAGATTCTGTGTCTCCCTCTTACTCTGACCCTCCCCTGCTCACACTGTCTCTCTATCAGAAGTAAATAAAACATAAAAAAAAAAAAGGAAAGTGATAATTATTTTGTTCATTTAAAAAAAAAAAACCTTATTGTCTGTTTTCTGATTATTAACCCAATTGATATCAGGGAAATTTAGTCATGTTACATTTCACTGACACAGATATAAGATAGGGATAATACTGCATATATAGGCATTTATTAAGAACATTTTATAAGGACAAAACTAAAACATTATGTATATAATTAAACAAATGTAATTATATGTCTCAGAAAATACATTTGTAGGGAAAAAAGTAAATTGGACTAGTTTCTCCAATCAAAGGTGTTGCTTACATTTATATGTGCTGCAAACAGAAAAGAATTTAAAAAAAATAGAGAAATTTTTAAAGTAAGCTAATATGTGCTGATAATAAAGAGTAGGACAACAGAGGTTTGTCCTAAAAATTAAAAAAGAAAAAAAAATGAGGCAGGGTACCCTGGGATGGAGATCCTATTAACAGATCCTTTGTGCATCAATATGACATCCACAAAATAATGTTCTAATATTTTAATGTATAACTTCCATTTCCACTCTTCTTCCTCTTGACTAAAAAAATTTTCTGCATATGTATCTTTAAATTCTCCATCTTAAAGTGATTAATCTTTTTGTATGTATGCTGAGTTTAGCATCATCCCAGGGAGCATATTCATGTGGGATGGGAAGCTTTCTCCACTAGGGAATCAAATTGATGCAACCCATAAATTTGGGTTAAAGAAGAAAAATCACATGGTCATATCAAGAGATGCAGGAAATGGGGTGCCCGGCTAGTTCAATCTGGAAGACTGTGCAACTCTTGACCTTGGGTTCATGAATTGGAGCCCCACTTTGGGTGAAGCGATTACTTGGTTGTGGAAGCAACCAAGGAAGGGATAAATAGGTGGAACACCAAGGATTTTTAGGACAGTGAAACTACTCTGGAGGATACTATAATGGAAAACATATGTCATTATACATTTTCTAGACCCACAGAGTGTACAACCCCAAGAGTAAACCCTAATGTAAACTATGGACTTTGGGTGAATATGGTGTGCCAATGCAGATTCATTATTTGTAACAAATGTACCACTCTGGTGGGGGATATTGATAATGGAGGAGGCTATACACGATTATATACTATAATGGACAGGATATTTGGAAAAAACTCAGCAACCTTCCCTCAATTTGCTGTGGATATGCTCTAATAAGTAAAGTCTATTTTTTAAAAAGCCTGTTTGTTTTGTTGATCTATTACAGCCGTGAATATCTTTTATTTATTTATAAATAGTTTATTGTCAAGTTGGTTTCCATATAACACCCAGTGCTCATCCCCACAAATGCCCTCCTCCATGCCCATCTCCCCCCTTCCCCTCCCTCCCATACCCATTAGTCCTCAGTTTGTTCTCAACATTCAAGAGTCTCTCATGGTTTGCCTCCCTCCCTCTTCCCCCTCCACTTCCCCCCTTCTTCTCCCCCATGGTCCTCCATTAAGTTCCTCCTAATCCTCCTATATGTGCAAACATATGGTAGCTGTCCTTCTCTGCCTGACTTATTTCACTCAGCATAACACCCTCAAGGTCCATCCATGTTGCTACACATGGTCACATTTCATTCTTTCTCAATGCCATGTAGTATTCCATTGTATAGATAAACCACATCTTCTTGATCCATTCATCTGTGAATATCTTTTAGTAGTTTCAGAAAATTTTTTTTCTTAAAACGTAAAAGCAAAAATTCCACCTCTTACAAAATTTATTACACAATAACTTCAGCTTATAGAAATATCAGATACTGTCACAGTAACTCCATTTTTTTTACCTCATTATGAATTAAATATACAAATGGCCCAATTCTCAGAAGATAACCTCCTTATATGTTTCTAAGATGGGTGTACATATTCAAAAATAAATCTCTTTCTTATCTTTACTAGGTCAGTGCTTATCTATGTCTTTCTAACATCCAGGGAGTCCGTGACAGTAAAATTTTAAGAATTGATTCCTCAAAAAAGAATTTTCCTAACAAACGTGATGATTTATGGAAATGAGTATTCCTATTCAATATAAAATGTCCTAGAGCTAAATGTAATATTAAGAAAAGCATGGGGAAAAGGTATAAAATATAGAGAATAAGGACAAAAACTATGAAGATTATGGTAGAGAAGGGAAGCAATATAAAGATTAGAATACTAAGAAACTTGGCTACAAGGGTTCAAAGTATTCCCTCTCAGTAAAGTGTTACCTTCTCTGGTTTTGATAAGATCTCCACTCCATGAGGTTCAGAGGCCAGTTAGATGATACATGACTTACTTTCATCTATTTTCCTAGAGTTCATGGTGGTCTCCAATCAGGAAGGAATGATTCAGGGATCAAACTTAACCAGTAAATGACTGTAGTATCTGAATCTTATCTCTGAATTCTTCAGTGATTGGTTCATCTTCATGGTTAGAATATTAATTTTAGCTTTTTTTTCCAGTTCATTCTTCATAGACCTACGGATATCCTTGTAACTCCTCATTGACTGCAACTCAAAGGTTAAGAAAAGCCTTTCTCGGTCACCTGGGTGGCTCAGGTCATGATCTCTAGGTTCCTGAGTTTGAGCATCAGTAGAGCCCTATTTGGATCCTCTGTCTTCCTCTCTCTCTGCCCCTCCACTGCTTGTGCATGCTTGCATGCACTTGCGCACTCGTGTGTACACACTTTCTCTCAAAAATAAATAAGCATTAGAAGAAAAAGATTTTAAGAAAAGCCTTTCTCCTTCAAAAAAACATCTTAAAGGCAACTTATAGTGGCAGTCTGATACTAACACTCTACAATGCTAGGTTTTTAACCATGAAAGATATAAAATTACTTTGTCTATTTATTTTTTCATTATATATACTCAGTGATGACAGATTGAAAATATTCTTTAAAGCCCATAAAAAGTTACCAGCTTAAAATATTAACTTCCATATTCCAATGTCCTAATGTGATTTTAACCAGGTAGATGAGCCACATCTAAACTTCTGTATATTCCTCAAATAGACACCTTCAGTGGCAGAAAGGAGGGCTATGTTATTTATTTATTTCTTCCTGAATGCTTTGTATTCAACCATTTTCAGGAAAACTCCAAGATCTAATTTTTTTATGACTTAACCTATGAAATTCTATAGCTCTACTGCGCTTTTTCAATATAATCATTTAGTACCTTCCCAACCTCAGATAAAATCAGAACCAGCCCATGAGAAGCAGGAAAATCTGTTGCTCACACAAGTGCTACATAATTTACTTCCCTAATGAAATGAATTTTGTCCCCTTTTGAAGCCTTATCAAATATTTGTCTATAAGCTTTGCCTGCACCTTCTCTACCTCTCCTTTCTTGCCAAACTAGACTTCATTTATAAGGGTTTGGATTTGATTTCCTCTGTGAAGCCTTTTCTAATTCTTTAGACTAGTTTCTTCTCTGACACACAGTACCCTGTTATTATCATGCATAGAACTCATTAAAATGATAACTGAACACCCAGATACTAATTCAATAAATTTGTTAAATGAACGAATGAACTTATTCATCAATATGGAGGAAGCTCCTCTTGATGATAATTTATAGACATGGTTCCCCTATTATTTTAACATGCTTATATCCATACTGGAAATATTTAGCTCCAAGAATTCTTATACAGAGTCAATGTATTGTCCATCTTAATACTTCTTAATACTTTATCTTGTGAATTAAAGGTTAAACATTTTTAAAATAAAACATACATTTCCTGTTAAAATGTAAAACTGTGATTAAGAAGCTCATTTGTAATCTACTCTTGAGGCATAACAAAAATTTCATAAGGGTTGGTATAGATGGTTTGCCATGTAGCATGCAGGATCACCATATAGTATAGATTAAAGTCAAAATCTTAATATTGATCTAAATCTTGTTTCCCAAATGTATCAGATTAGTTTGGTTAACAGACATATACTACTAGCTCTTTTTGTGGGGATGGGGAGAGGAAGCATAAAGGAGTTTTGTGAAGTTTATAAATCATAAATGTATACATTATACATGACAAAAGTAATAAGCAAAAGAATCTGTAGGTGGAAAAGCCAAAAAAAAGAATGCAGGGTTTTTAGGGAGTTACTCAACAAAAATATCTAAATGATAGGATGAATATTCATACCACAGAAGGTAGCAGATCTTACCAGAAACTTTCTGTATTACTTCATTAACTTCCTTCATGAATACTTTCTGTACAAATACCAAGTGGTTGAGAAGATCAGTTGTGAGATTATGTTCAAATGAGCCGACCTGCCCAAACAAAATTAGATTAACACTACTGACTATATTTGTTTTAAATACATCTTTTGCTCACATAAATCATCCCAAACTCTGAAGAAAAACAATGAATTATCTACATACTAGTTTAAAAAAGGTTAAAAAATATTCACATTGCCCAACACTTTACTGGTGTGACATTGTTATGGGCCATTCCTCAAATTTATTTTTTAAATAATAATAGCCAATAAGGTATCTTTTGAAAGTGAATGAAATTTATACTTTATGTAACCTACTAATATCAAAATTGAAATTCTGTCCAGAGTAGTATCTATTTTCAATGACTACTGTTGTAGTGTTAGAACCACAAACAAATATCATATGAAAGTAAATTTATTTACTCAGTCAAATATTTCTTGACCATCTACTTTGTGTACCTCATTAGATGTTAAGGATATAGCTTTGAATAAAAACAAAAAAAAATATGGCTCTTACATTTGTATGATTTAGCTAATCAGATATATTCAGTCAGCTTTGATATATGCTCTGTGATTAGTATAATAAGGCATAAAATTTCTTGGGAGAATTAATAAACAGATTAAATAGGAAGCAGGTCCTAACTGAAGTTGAATATAATAGTAAAGATAGACTGAAACACCCTTATGAATAAAGGAAATGCTTCAATTTTGCCACTTTGACAGCAATCATATTTTGATCAAAATTGAAGAGAGCAAAATAGATTCAGTAGTCTTTAATTAAATGAGAAGGCACATAAAATCTAAGTTGCCCTGGACATTTTTTATTTTTTATAGAGTAGTGCAAAATGGGCTAAGTGATTTTCACATGTATTTATTTCAGGCCATTATAAACCGGGCAACTCTCTGAGGAATGCAATTTTAGATTCTTTCAAGTGTTTATAATTAACTGCATTCTTAGCAAATCTGGGATTGTGTTCTGCCTCAATTACAAACTTTATACCTTTTTAATATTAGTAAGGAATTATGCAACATATTGCATTAGATTTACTTTCTGTCAAATGAAGCATTTAATAATAGTATTGCTAACCTAGAATTTGGAGTACATATTTTTCAGAATAGAAAGCACAAATGAAATATGATTACTCATTTTTTAATTTAAATTTTATTTATTTATTTTAGGGAGAGCGAGTGGGGGAGATCAGGGAGGTGGGGGCGGAAAAGAGAGAGAGAGAGAGAGAGAATATATTAAGCAGGCTCCATGCTTAGTGCAGAGCCGAATACAGGGCTCCATTCCCCTGGGATCATGACCTGAGCTGAAATCAACAGACACTTAACCAAATGAGCCAACCAGGCACCCCTATAATCTACCTTTTAAATAAATATCTGACTTCTAGAATCTTGTACACTGTTTTCTTTGTACATTTTTCACACAAAGAAATCTCAACTATTTGAGAAGTGGTAGGGTAAGCAGAGTCTAACAAAGGCAAACCAGACTTACATATCTACCATAGCTGTAATACTTCTAGCAAAGAGCACACAGAGCATTCTCATAAATGCTTCACATTCTAGAGAATAAAACTCAGGAAACAAATAATTAGAAACTGCTTTGTGATAAAGCTGCAATTGTTTCTAACAAACTGACAAAGGAAGCTGAGAGACAGCACTGTGTATGAATCCTATATCTCTCACTTGATAGTGAGGGAAGTTATTTCTCTTCAGCTTCAATTTTCTACTGTATCAAATAAGTATAATAACAGATGACCTGCTTACCACAAATCAAACTAAAAATATATATCCAAATGTTTTTTAAACTTGTGACAGTTGTGCCAATATAAAGTGAAAAAATAGGGGTGCCTGGGTGGTTCAGTTGGTTAAGCATCCGACTTTGGCTCAGGTCATGATCTCACGGTTGGTGGGCTCGAACCCCATGTCGGGCTCTGTGCTGAGTGCCAGCTCAGAGCCTGGAGCCTGCTTCAGATTCTGTGTCTCCCTCTCTCTCTGACCCTCCCCTGCTCACGCTGTCTCTCTCTCTCTCTCTCTCTCTCTCTCTCAGAAATAAATAAAAACATTAAAAAATTTTTTAAAAAATGATGGAACCAGGTATGCTGGCTTTTAATTTCCCCTAGTAAAGAAATTAGTCTGTGAATTTGTAATTATTTCATCTGTCTGTATGACCTTTAGATTGTTAATAATTATGTATACCTGATGAATTGTATAACCTCCTAAAGGCTCAGTTTCTTTACATACAAAATAAGAAATATATCTACTGCTTAGGATTGATTTAAGTATTGTACGAGTCAATGCATATAAATGTTATTAGCTTTTTTATAATAAAATGAACCATAAAAGTATTAAAGAGATGGATGTGAAACCTAATATTAGATATATAAATTCAAAGATGACTAATACAAAAAAGAAATCATGTGTAAATGAAACTATAGAGAAAGAGGCAGATATATACACACGTGTACATACAAACACACCAGATTCGGTACAGAATTCTATAAGAATAAATGATTTAATGATTTGTCTTAAAAGTTTGGATCACTACATATATTTTGGTATTCCTAAATCTTAAAGACTCCTAAATGATACAGCATAAGAAAATTAAAATTAAAAAGTAAACTTACTTCTGCCACACAACGTAGATAATTTCCCTGTAAATAGTACCCCTGTTTAGAAGGTAGTTCATCTATACTCCACACCTGATCTGAATAACTATCATGCTCTTCCATTATATATTTTCCTGACATAGTCACAGGAGGAAGGTTGAGACTGGCAGAAGGAGGAATTGTTGACATGTCTGTGGCAGAAACTTTTGAAGTAAAACGTAATCTGTGATTTGGCAGCTCAAATGTAAACCTGGTCTGTGCACCTGTGAGAAATAAGCAAAGTTATTGTTTGTTCAGGTGTTCATTCACTCTTTTGTTTAAAACATGGTTTCTAAAAAAATGCGTACATATCCCAAGTAAAATAAATCTTTAAATATATGTGCGGGTACTATAAAGAGTCAGTCAGAATTAAGCCAGCAAGTATTATTTATTAAGGCTACTAGGTGCCAACCACTGTGTTAGGTGTTAGTGAGACACCTACAGATGTTCTTTATTTCATAGAAGGTAGAACAGAAAGAAACTACCCTTATCATAGAAGAGTTACAACAAGAAATAATAGTTAAGTATAAAAAATTCCAATCCACATTCACATTCATATTGCTTTATTAACAGAGAAGTTAGCACTTAACAACTTGCCTCCAGATCCTGATTCAGTATGGAAGAAAATAAGGAAAACTGTCAAATCACTACACTGTACTCAGGTATAAAATTATAAATTCATCAGATATAAAATTATATAAACCCATGTATTTTTTACATTAACAATAATTATTAATGGTACCATATACCAAATAAGGATATGGATAAGTTTTAGTTGACTAAAACTACTGTTGGTTCTTAACACTTAAATCACTTAAATCAACAATTTGGCATGCAGTTGTTCAATTATAAATATACAACCTATACTGTTATTCAAGCCATATTTCTCCAGCTATTTCTGAAGGCATGAAAGAATAGAAGAAGCCTTGTTAAAATCAAGATCTATTATTACTCACTGCATATACTGTACTAGTATAGTATTATATACTAATGTATACACGTGTGTGCCTTTCCAACAACAAAATCTTATACTGTTCTATACATTACAAATTCTCTCCACTCAAACATCATTAAATAGCCTATTGTGCCTACATACATATTAAAATGTAATAAATATTCCTAGAGTTCTCAATTGTGCCAGAAATAAATCTCTTTTTTCAAAATACTAGTAGGAGGTCACCTCCTATATGTTACATCCACTATATTCACTCTCTATACAATAATATGAGTTAACAATAAACAGAAAAATCCTCTTTCATCAACTGGTGCAACTATGGATAGCCAGACACGTCAAGACTGCTCTGATCTTCTCATACTAACTCCAACCAGGCAGCCTCAGTGACCATCACCTGCAGGTTGCAAAAGGGTGAGGGTTATTTACCACAGTAACTACCACTTCTATTACCACCACCAGCATTACCAAATAAAATCATCAAGATTGTAATCCTAGGCCTCAGGTCATCTCTTAACACTAGGACAGTCATTCTTTTACTACTTCTGTCCCTTTCCTTCATTTCAAGAAGAATTATGTGTTCCTATCTGTCTGAATATTTGACAGTACATTTACTTTGCTCCTAAATATTTGTATCTTCTAGTTCCAAACTGCCTATTTGGCTTCTGACTTACTGCCTCTGTCGACTCTTCTACTTCTTGGATGCCCTGAATAAATGGCCAAGATGAGTCTACCCTATTTCAGGCCAATATCTGAAGGCCTGATCTTCTGACTCTGCAAAATCTGGAAATCACTTCAGTGTTTCTCTTTTCTAGTAACAAAAAGAACTAGATATTCATAAAAATCCCTCTCAATGAAAAAAATTAAAATGGAGTTGGAATAAAAACATACATTTAAATATATAAAAATACATATGTGTATATATTTATATATGTGTATATATGAATTTAAAAATTACTAATATAACTTACGTTAATGGAATAAAGAAAAAAAACATTTTAATTTCAATAGCTGTAGTAAAAAGCATCTGATAATATTCACTAACTTTTCTTCATAGAAACTTTTAGCACACTAGGAATAGAAGTGAATTTTCTTAACCTGATAAAGGGAAACTTGCAAAACCTTACAGTAAACATCATATTCATTGATGAAATTAATTCCCTTAAAAAATGGGAGTGAGACAAGGATGCCCATAATACCCCCTTTTCTGAACATTATAGCAGAAGCACAATAAGAAAAAGAAATAAAAATTCTTAAAGACTAGAAAGGAAGAAAGAAAAGCCTAATTTGCACATGGTACAAGTATCTACTTAGGAAACTCCAAAGAATCTTATTAACAATAAAAAAATAATTTGATATGACTGAGTATAAAGTTGACACAAAAAGATCAAGCACATTTGTACATACCAACAACAGCTTAAAAAAATGCCATTTTACAAAATAGCCCATTTGTAATAACTAAACAACAACATAAGGTACATAGGTATCTACACAAATAAATATATATTTTAACAGAGGCACAAAAACCTTAAGTGGAAAAATTTTAAACTTTGTAGAAAAGCACTAAAGAAGACCTAAAGAGACAAAGAAATACATATTCAAGAACCGAAGGGTTAAATATTGCATCAATTCTTGGCATCAAACAATAATGTCCATTCTCTCCAAGTAAATGTAAACATTCCTATAAAGATCCAAATAGGCGTTTTCAGAAAATTTGACAAATTGATTCTAAAATGTATATGAAGGAACAAGTAACCAAAATAACCAAGATAACTCCTAAAAAAGGAAATGTCAGATAGCAGTATGATACTGGAAATAGGTGGTGCAAATAGCTCACCAGTAAGGGTGCAAATGGGCCAATGAAGCATAATAAAGAACTCTGAAACAGACCCCACATAGATCAACACATAATAGATGACAAAAATGGACTGTGTGTAGCACCGAAAAAAAGAGAAAAGTCAATATATGATGCTGAAATAACTGATTAGAATAATCTACACCAAATTAAAAAATTAAATTCTATATAGACGAAGAACTTAAAAGGCAAAATTTAAAAACATTTAATAGAAAATATAAGAAAATATCATCATGATACTGGGAAGAGAAGGATTTAAGATATAAAAATACACATCATGTAAGAAAATTGGTAAATTCAACTACTTGAGAATTAAGAATATCTACTGATCAAAAGACAACAAAATGAAACAAGCTTCTAATGAGGTAACAATATATGTTAAATTTAGAACATCAACACTTTACATACAAAACATATAAAGAATCTTCTGTGAACCAAAAAAGAAATACAAATGACTCAATGGTAAAATGGAAAAAAAATACCCCGCAAGAACTATTAACAGGCACTTCATATAAGAAAACATATAAGGATATCTTAACACAAAAAAAGTTCAGCTTCATTAATTACAAAAATAGAAATTAAGACCACAGTGAGATACTGTTCCACCTGTACCAGACAAAGCAAATATTTAAATGTCAGATAATATTAAGTGTTGACAAGTATATGGAATAATGGGAACTCTCATCTAGTTAGTAGGACAGTAAATACTGGTGAACACAAGTACTTTGAAAAACAGTTTTGTACTTCCTAATAAAACTCAAGATGCATTTACCCTAGAGTCTAGCTGTACGACTCCTAAAGTAAATGCCCTTGAGAAACCAATTCATGCACATGTGTACCAAGAGATGTGCATGAGAACAACTGTAATAGCAAAGAAGTAAAAGGAGCCAAAGTTCCAACAACAGCAGAGTGGATAAACTGTAATATAATCACTTAATGGACTATTATATTTCTATGAAAAATGGATGAACTGTAGACACATGAATTAACAGATGAATCTCAAATAAAATGTACAGCAAAAAAAAATTTCCCTTTAAAAAACACATTATTGGGAGTCCATACAAATAAAGTTCAAAACATAAGCCATTTATGAGTATATACGTATGTGGTAAAATTATAAAGAAAAGCAAAGGAATGGGTAACACAAAATTCATGTGAGTAGTTATGCCATGAGCAGTCATGAAGAATATCTGGTGGATATCTGAAGAATATTCACTGACAGAGCCTTCACAGTACTGGTAATGTTTTCATTCTTAGTTTGTGTAATGGGTTGGTAAGGTCATTTTTTTTAAATCTTGAAACTGTGTGTATATAATTTAATTTACATACTTTTGTATATATGATAAGCTTCAGAATAAAAATACAACAGCAAAGAATTTTCGAAGACTGTATAAGTAAGGATCACAAAACCTTATAGAAGTAGTTATTTTGAAGAAGCCAAATAACTTCTGATTTGAGCTAAATGCACCCAATGTGAAAATAGACCAAGCTATTCTGGCTATAAAGTAACTATTAGCTGTAGTAATTTATTCAACCTCTAAATTAGAAATGACTTTAATAACTGAATAACTTTGAAGACTTCAAATAAAAGCAGGGTCCCTGGTCATTCAGGGAAGGTGTAACTGGTATTTTTCACTTGACTGAAGAATATCATTAACAAAATGTAAAAGTGTCTGATTAAAGTTATTTATATTTTCAATATAATATCTATACAACCAAGTGTAACTTTTCATCAAAATATTACTAATTTCTCAAACCAATCATAAATTTTAAGAGACCGAATTCAAAATTCAATGTTACCTGTCATTCCATGACTTCTCATTCTTCCCATTTTATATTCTGCTTTTAGAGATGGTAAAAGTGCTGCTCCAATGGCTATACCATCTAACATGGCACTGAACTTAAGAACAATAGGCTTCTTTTCTAAACCTTCCGGTAGCTGAGGAAATTCATTTGTTTCAACAGGAGTTTGATTAACACTTGTTGGAGTTTTTTCAGAAGGTAGAGGCGTTGCAATATCTTCCTTCACAGGCTGTGGGCTATAAAGCAAAAAAAATAATTTTAAAGAGACACAATTAGCAAAGGCTGGGTGGCTCAGTTGGTTAAGTTTCCAATTCTTGGCTCAAGTCATGACCTCACAGTTCACAAGTTCGAGCCCTGAATTGTGATGGCTCCACACTATCAGTACTTGGGATTCTCTCTCTCCCTCTCTCTCTGTCCCTCCCCTGCTTGTGCTCTCTCTCAAAAATGAATAAGCTTTAAAAATAAATAAATAAAAATAAAAAAGACACAATTAGAAAAGCTACCATTTTATTGTATAAAACTATTGGAATTCTCAATGTAAAATAGCAAAAGATCACTGTAAACAGATATTTTCTTTCTACTACCAGGTCACATTAAGACTTCCTAAAAAAGCCACTGGAAAATGATGATCTAGAAAAGTAAACAAGAATAACAACACAAACTTGAATATTATACTGTCAAGAGCATTCATATCATTAATGTGAAGCTAGAGTTAAAACTCATGTTTGTCAGATTCCAAATTCTATGACTTAGTGTTGACTGTAATATTACTACTATTGCCACTACTATCACTATTAATAACAACAACACAAACGACAAACAAATAACTATTTGAGTGCTTACTATGTGCCAGGTAATATTCTTAATGCTTTGTGTGTTTTATATCATTTATTCATTTATCTCACAAAAACCTTTGTGTAGGTACTGTCATCTGCTTTCCAAAGAGGAAGTATAGCTAGAAAGTGGTGAAACCAGGCTTTAAACTCATTATGACAAGAGACTCTTTTCAATTTTTGTTTTTTATGTTTTATTTATTTCTGAGAGAGAGACAGCATGAGCAGGGGAGGGTCAGAGAGAGAGGGAGACACAGAATCTGAAACAAGCTTCAAGCTCTGAGCTAGCTGTCAGCACAGAGCCTGATGCGGGACTCAAACCCATGAACCGTGAGATCACGACCTGAGCCAAAGTCGAACACTTAACTGACTGAGCCACCCGGGCACCCCAAGAGACTCTTTAACTACTGTGCTCTACTGCCAATACATTATAATAAGGACAAGTTCCCTAGTATACTTTTAAACTAAGGCTTATGTACATATTTTGGATTCCATATTTCACTGACAGGAGAAACATATTTAAGTATTGTTATTCAACCAGACATGAATATCACATCAGAATTAAAGATCTAGATACAATAAATAGAAATATCACTGCTTTAGGATACTGTAAAAAGACACACTGTTCTTCTAAGTTATAGGTTAGGAAAAAAGAATCATAAGACAATTTTTTTACCTTTTGTTTACCATCTTGTTATTAATTATTCATTAGTTATATTGCTTTGAGGACTAGGAATAAAGCTTAGCAATGCAGATCCATGAATGAGGGCTACAGATACAGGTAACAGAAGTCAATGTACAAAAGTCCAGTTTCTGTCCTTTAAAATACTTAGGTGGCATGATCACATCCTGCCCTGAACTATGTACAACAATTTCCATGGGACATAAATGGCCACTGCAGTTTTTAAACCCATGCAGTCATAAATTTCAAGGAGTCTAAAGTTAATAAGGATTAATAGAGTCCTAGATTTTGTCAATATGTTTTCTGTAGTAACTCTTACGTTATCCACAATCTCTAGGATCTCATAAGCTTTAGTGATTCAAGAGATAACATTGACAATTACATCTGTGACAAAGTGCTTTATACCCAATATGATTCTCCTACACACATTTAGCTACTTTCCACCTGTATCACAGTTCATAATGGTCAATACTTAGATGAAATGCTCTGTGTCCCTCTAAGCTATTATTAACATACCAAAGACCAACTTAACATATTACACAGAGCCACAGAACTTGAAGAAATTACTTACGCTGTAGAAGGCTGTCTGATGAGATCTGATATCTGCTTAGACAGTTGGTGGGAACTTCGAACCATCATGCTATGTAAGGTGGCAGGGTGCTGGGGAATGTTGATGCTGATAGCTCCTACTTTGAACACAGCAGCATTGTTAGTCTTCAAACCTCTCTGAGCACTGTAGAGGGCTTGTGACTTGGCAATACTACACTTCACCACAGTTCTATTAATGAAGAAAAAACAGACCATTAAATATAGCCCAATAAAGAGAAATGTTGAAAAAGTATTTTAAAAGCAATACAATACTTTTAAATCATTCAATGAACTAAATGACTTAAGATTTTTCATGCATTTAAATAGTATATTGAGGAAATGTTTTCTAATAACACTGAAATACATTTATTTTACATTGCACTGAATGTCATTCTATATCTTTAATAGAGTTTACAGAAGAAAATACATGTGTTCAGAGGTAAAAGAATGAACACTAACATACTGAATGTTTACAATACACAAAATTCCATTTTTATTTTTCCTCCATTCAGAACTCCTCTCTTTGCCTCCAATTTATTTTAGGGATATGTACAACCACTAAGGAAGCACAGATACTGAACATATAATAAAACACTTTACTTCTTAGAATTTAATCAAAGGAATTCATCAATCATCTAATATGTTGAAAAAAATCAATAGGAAGAAAGAAACTTAACTTGCATTTTCCATTTTTCCAAATTTTCAACAAGTGGCAAAGAAATGACAGAATTCCAGCTCATAATAAGTAACGACTATTTAGTTAAATATTAGTAAGCTCTAGTGATACAGACTAGAAAGCAGAGATATTATCTTTATTGATTTCTGGTTCTCTCTTCCAGTGCCTACAACAGTGCCTTGAACATAGTAGGCACTCACTGAATTTTGTGAAATGAATGAGCAGAAAGAAGTACAGCAGAGGAATGTGTCCCAACATTAGAGCTGTGGAACTCCACAGACAACATGTGTTAAGTCATGTATGTAGAAGCCATTACAAAGCAGTTTGATGTATACAATTGAAAGTTCATGAACTATACCATTAAAGGCCTAGTTAGTAAAAAGATAGCTTTATATTATTTATAATATAAATATCATCTTTCATGTGGGCAAAGGATTCTTGATAATAGTTTAATAATTATTAAATTATTTTTAATATTAAATAATTATAATTATAAATAATACATTAAGTGATGAAATTATTAAATAATTTAATAATTTTTAATTTAGCAAAACAATACATAAAACAAATTTCATATTGACTACAGTTTGGTTCACACACATTTATCTCTACTTAGGCTGTAGAGGATCTACTGAGAATCCTAAAGGATCTAAAAAATCAGTTAATCACATTTAACTTCTATTACAATAAATCTAGAGAAATACAACACTGACTCTATCAGAGGTGTTATTTATAGACAATGAAATCCAAGTATTATATAAAATTCAAAAATGATTACTGGAGAACAATATTACTTTCTTCCACAAAGGCAATTATTTCTCAGATACTCACACTGACTAGAGAAAAAAAAAATCTATAAATTGGTCTATCCAGCATGAGAGTAGATTCTGGGATACTGACTACTTACTGAATTTGGTATCTTAAATATTATAATAAATAAAGCTACTTTCATTATCAATGAGATTTCATTTTATTTTTTATTTATTTTTCTTTCATAGTTTATTGTCAAGTTGGTTTCCATATAACACCCAGTGCTCATCACCACAAGTGCCCTCCCCCATGCTCATTACTCCCCTCACCTTTCTCCCCCACCCCCATCAGCCCTCAGTTTGTTCTCAGTATTCAAGTGTCTCTCATGGTTTGCCTCCCTCCCTCTCCCCCACTATTTTTCCCCTTCTCCTTCCCCATGGTCGTCTGTTAAGTTTCTCCTGATACACCTATAAAACATATGGTATCTCTCTTTTCTCTGCCTGATTTATTTCGCTCAGCATAACACCCTCGAGTTCCATCCGCATTGCTACAAATGGGGAGATTTCATTTTTCTCATTGCCATGTAGTATTCCATTGTATAGATAAACCACATCTTCTTGATCCATTCATCAGTTGATGGACATTTAGGCTCTTTCCATGATTTGGCTATTGTTTAAAGTGAAAGTGAGATTTTATTTTAAATTTAATTCAACACAAGCCAAAAGACTCAGATGGTACTAAAATGCAAAGGGCTTTCTACTTGTAAACACTCTACTGAATGAAACCAAACATTCAAATAAGTCTGTCTTGTTATCATGATAGTAAAATTCTATACCTATCTTACTTTTGGTTATATAAGCACATATATGCTTATAAGTACGTTTAGAACACTGGGATTTCACTTATACCTAATGGAACTGCTCTCCTAGAGTAGATCTACTAGGATATTTCCACTGAAAATTCTGATGTTAAGGACTTCAGGTGCTCTGTGTTGTTCAACTCTAGAGGGGCCCATTCACACTGTAGTCTATGTAAATGATGCCCACCATAACAATGTTAGTGGTATTCTTCTAAGCTGGACAACATGTTCAAACTGAGCCAGAAACAGTAGAGGATGTCTGATTAACTCCTGTCAAACTGCACGTTAAAGACATAAGGAGATCAGAATGAAGAATAGTTTACAAGCTGCTGGAATGACCTGTCCATCTATTATTTTAATTCCTGAAGAGGGCTGTCATTTAATCTAGGTCGTATAATATATAATACACATAAGACTTGTAAACAAGAAAGAAGTGGTCAAGATCTCACTAAAGAGAAGACTATAAAAACTTGTAGCATGCAAGGCATGCCTCATATACATAAAAAAAATTTATGGCAAGTGACCAAGAAATCTTGTTAAACAATTCATTAAAAAAGAAATTCACTGACAAAGGCAGTCTACCTTCACAAGGTTCTGACAGATCCACTGTGACAGCTACAATGACCACAATACCTAATGAGGCAGAAGCAAGGACTTTTTCCCCATCTTCTATTATTTCCTGAGTCCAGGCTATAGGGTCTTAAATGCAGGCCCCATCCTTGTCTATCCAACAGGCTGAGTGAATAATTTGAGGATTTACTTTGGGGCTTCATTATCTCTACTCTACCTCCACCCCTATGTAAGACTCATGTAACAATTACTTAAAGTAAAGCACCCGAGGGTGCCTGGGTCGCTCAGTTGGTTGAGTGTCTGACCTCGGCTCAGGTCATGAACTTACTTTCTTGAGTTCGAGCCCAGTGTTGGGCTCTATACTGACAGCTTAGAGCCTGAAGCCTGCTTTGGATTCTGTCTCCTTTTTCTCTGTCCCTCCCCTGCTTGCACTGTCTCTCTCTCTCTCAAAAATAAAGATTAAAAAAAATTTTTTTTAAAAGCACCCACTGTAACTCCCTACCACAAAATATCAGATATACATCAGTCAAATGAGGCCACTCAAAATAGAAAAGTACATACGCTGAAAGCCATACATAAAATCTGTCAATAGAGTAGTAAATTCTCACCTTAAAAGCAAAATTATAAAGTTTAGATGTGTAGATATTTTCACATATTAGTGTTTTAATAATTATTTTTGCAATTAGTGAAAACTCTTTTGCAAGTGAAATTTTTCAGTTTCTATTATCACATCAAACCTTAAGGATTTATGATAATACAAATTTTAACAATGAGGCATCTTAAAAAAGCACAAGCAACACATATCTAAAGTTTTAAAACCTTTCAACAAAACAATGTGTGAATTACCAAAAGGTAGCCCTTACCTCTTTTTGTTCCTTGAATGTCAGTAAGCTTTAATCTATAAAAGGATCTACATTAAAGCTACAAAATAAAAACTAACTACATACATTCACAGCCATGCAGATAATCCAAGTATTCTTTTAAACTATTCAATACTATGTTAATCACAAAGCCCATGCGGGGAGAGGGGGGGGAGAAAATAATATGACATACAGAAACTCTTGTTTGGCTGTGCTTGTAGGAGATGTAGGAAAATCCTCCAGTCTACAGATGAAGATTCAAGAGAAAGCAGGAAAACAAAAAGGAAGCAAATAAACATTCATACAGAAATTAGTTACAGTATGACCAATGATCTGGACTTCTCTTATTTCCCATTTTTAAAATTTTCCTTCACAGAAACTTTTCAACTCATTTTATTTTTAGTTTCATTTCCCTTTAATTGAAATCAGAAATGAAAAGCCAAAGAATAAATCGAGAAAATCTTAACACTACTAGAGTCTGGCAGTGAACAGTAACTTGTTTTTCAAAGAAAAAAAAAAGTGGAGGCATGTTTGTCTGTCTTTTTTTCCCTGAAGGTAAGAAATATAGCTATATGATACTTGTTTAAAAAATCTGTTTGATAAATGCTGTGTTTTGCAAGTCTAGAGGTTTCTGAAGCCCTTGAGACATAATAGAGATAAAAGGTTCAGGAGGCTAGCGTAAATAAAATGCCTGAGACAACTAAAGAGATTCGTTTTATTTGCTACAGTGGTTAAAGTAACCACAGTACTTTAAATTTAGAGCCAACAAAGGAATCTTGGGAACTGAAGGTACAGGTTCAGCACACAGGTTCAGACAACTCTTCTTACTTACTGCACACAGGTTCAGACAACTCTTCTTACTTACTGTAGGATTTTACGCATTTTAAGCAAATGCTTTTATCTTTCTGAATCTCAATTTATTGTTCACAGGACTGTGACTAGGATTAAATAATCTATGTGAGGCTGCTGGTTTACAGTACGTACTTGTTAAGATTGCGATTACTATATCATAAGACCCCTTCTCCCACATTGAATGATGAGAAAAGATCTGGTCTGTGTTAACTACTGGAATTTCCTGGTCTTTCTAGACTGCTTAGGAAATGCAATGTGGACCACTTAGGCAGCTAAAATGTAGAAATATACTCTTTGGTTCTAGATTTACAGGCTCAAACTACCCCCAGCAAACCCTGTACATCCATTTCAAGGAAATGTTCTCCAAGACAGTTATCACATTACCCATGTTTAAAATATGAATAGAACTATAACTTGTCAATATATGATTAATATTTAATTTTTATAAAGCTGAACAAAACCCTCTAGTCAGTATTTAGAATGGCAGATTCACTATAAGATAGTAAAACATTACGTATTTATAATATTTAGAAAGGAAAAATTCTCAAAATCTGACCTAAATCATCAAAGCATATTTTGTAGTTACAACATAAAGCTGCTCCACTGAGAGGAAGTTAAGAATTGAGGTATATACTCCCAAGTGTATGAACTAAGTCAACAGTTAAATATATTGATAATAGGTTAATGATCTGAATATATTGTATATAAAGGTAATCATTATCAGAACAATTCAGAACAGATCCAAAAGTAAGACTTATAAAGAAAAGGTTAAGAACAAGGAATCAATAGAAAGTGATATGGTATGTACACTCACTATAAAAAGTTTACCTGTATTATTAGAAGAGTCTCATAGGCTTTCTAGTATTAAATTCTTTAAATGAAAAAATGGCAAGACACAGTTTTGAAACCCAGCAAGAATTTGAGTGATAATTAACATAAAATCAAGAGACAGTTTATAATCTTTGACTAAAATTTTAACTTTTTGAATTATGTGAGTTTTTGCATCTTGTATGTCTAACTGAAATTTGCATTGTAATCATTTCTTCTTGTAATACATTCTTACAATGTACCAGGAGTCAGTTTTTTGGGAGGGGTGGGGGTGGGGGGTAGCAAACCAATTGTAAAGTGGGAAACAAGTAATATTTTGAAAATATTTCATGTGGTGATATCCTTAATGACAAAATTATAGTATCTGGGAACATAATATATATAAATCTCAAAACTTGGCAGGTATGGGATTCATCCAATGAATTTTAAGCTTCCTATAAAACTAAATAAACAAATATAAGAAAATAGTAAAAAATTGACACACTTACTGTATATTTGGTGTAATCCCTTCAAGCAGCACAATATTAACCCCACCAATATGAGCAGTGGCACATGTCTCTGTCATCTTTTGATGTAAAACATCTTAAATGTAAGAAAAAAGAATTGTATGAATTATGGAAATAAAATAATTATACTTTGTATTAAAATTATATTTTATTCATAATATGCTCAATGACAAAAGATAGTTTAAAAGTTTTATTTATAATAAAATTTAAATTACTTCAGAACTACTTTTAAAAACATTTTAGAGAAGGTTTTTATTTTTTTTCTTTGAGAGCAAGAGAGCGTGAGCAGGGGAGGGGCAGAGGGAGAGAGAGGATCTTAAGCAGCTTCCACCCCCCCAGTGTGGAGCATGACACAGGGCTCAATCTCATGACTGTGAGATAATGACCTGAGCCAAATTCAAGAGTCCAAAGCTTAACTGATTGAGCCACTCAGGTACCTCAAAGTTTCTTATATCTAGGTATTCATATATATCATTCATTCATATATATATGTGTATACACACACACACACATACAGACATGTGTATATATATATATATATGCACATATATACAATATATCATATGTCAAAATTGGAAATGGCAAATACACAGTTTAATACGCCGTTCATGTATTAAAGAGCCTAATGACATTTTATTTATTTACTTATTTATTTATAGATTTATTTTTTAAGCAGGCTGCAAGCCCAATGTGGGGCTTGAACTGATAACCTTGGAATTAAGAGCTGGATGCTCTATGGACTGAGCCAGGCAGGGACCCCTAGCCTAAAGCATTTTAAATCTCAAAAGTAATACTTGGTGCAGAAAACTTGGAAAATTAAAAAAGAATAGGAACAGAAACTATATAAACTGGCACTCTTCATCCATATAAATGGGAAAGTTCATTTTCTGGGGAAAAAAAAAAAACAACTGCCAAGTAGAAATTTTGGAGATATGGCATTGGCTATTTTCAGAACAGAACCACTACAGTGTTAGAACGTCGCCATACCTTTCATTTTTTCCTTAAGTGTAAAGCTTCCATGAATCCTCTTCAGTTCTGACTCCATTGTTAGCCCACCAATGTCTGCCTCCAGGTGTGTGCGGTTCACCATGCCAATCCCAAACACGATTAGAGTAACATGCTGAGGTTCAGAAGTTACCAAGCTACGTTTCCTCTGTGTCTTTGTCAAACTGTTATTGTCTTGTTCATTCTCAAACACAACTTTACATGTTGGCTCTGTAGGGCTCCGAACCCCTTTGGAAGTAAACAAAACACATAAGGATTTAGCTATGAAAACTGTGACATAGAAGAATACTCCAAACATCGTCTTACCTTTCTTCACATGCCAAACCAGCCCTCTTCCTCACCAAACTGATTTTTTAAAGTTTTCAACATTTTCGATCATCATATTGAAAGTAAATAATAGAGTCAGATATTCGAAAGTAGGTATAACTGAATCTTTAAGACCTTAATATTGTGTCAGGGTAGAAAGGACAGTAAATGGGAAAGCAAATTATCTGACTGCCATTACTATTTTCTCTCCATGGGTGATTGCCAGTTTTGTTGGCATTTCAGTGATCTACTTATAACATTAAGAAAGCATGATAAACACTTATCTGTTTTAGTATTATTGCTATTCTAAAAAGAAATGTTTTTAATATTAAAATATTCATTACCTGCTGGTCCAAATGTTTCTGAAGATTTTTCCAATATTCCTGTTGGATCAGAGATAAGTGAATAGAAGTTAAGTAATTTGTACATATTCTGCCAGCACTCAGCCGAAGGTTCACTTTGTTCTGATACTGTGATTGAATCGGAGTCATCCATATGAATAGTCATATGATCCACCACATCTTTTGAACCTTTCCTAGACACTTTTGAAGTTCTTCTTTCAGATCTTCCTAATGAATTTTTGTTTCGAGATTCCTTTTTGTTATTTTCATTGTTGGTCCGTTTGTTCTTTGCATTGTTTACTCTATTGCCACCATTCAGACTTCCTCTAGAACTGCGGCTGAAGTCAGATGAGCGAAAATCCCGATGTTTTCTCGTTTTGAAGGTGGGTGTTGGGGAAGCGGATCCAGCTGTATATCTGCTAAGTTTAATATCAGTCTGAGTCGCTTTGATATCATCTATCATGGTACTAAATTGATGAATAAGACGAACCAAAGCCATATCTACGTGCTGGCTTATTGACTGGCAAGAAATAGTAAAGTTGCAGTGAAAGGTATTATAATAACGCTTGTTGAGATCATGAAAAGAGAGAGCACTGGTTGAGTTCTGAGGGGTGCACACCGACTTTTCCATTACAACAGCACTGATGCTAAAAGTTTCCAACATTAATGCCGGTTTGAACTCAAGTGGAGGACGATTCACATGACCTTGCCTAAAAATGGAGAAAAAAAAAAAAAATGACAAGGTTTTATTTCCTTTTTTCCAGAGCTGCACAATCTTTATTAGTTTACTAGCAAAAAATCTCTACGGTAAAACATGTTATAAGCCATTTAGATAATTTTAAGCAAGAGCTCAAGTTATTTTTCACTAGGCCAAGGTTTTAAGTTGGAAAATGGGTCTTGAGTCTTCTCTCTTGACCTTATTCCACAGACGACTATAGTTAAAATCAAATTTATGTTAATTATTTCAGTGAAGTAATAAAACATTTTTTCTTGCCAGTGTGATGGTACACCCCAATGGTATTGGAATTTAAAGTCAATTACAGGTCAAATAGGGTACCTCCTTTAGCCTTATTCTCCCCATCTCGGTTAAATATATTGTTTACATATTTAATCTCATCTCATTTATATAAACTGATTTCTTATTTGAAATGAAATCTTTATTTTTAAATTTTTTTATTTATTTCTGAGAGAGATAGAAAGACAGCGTGAGCAGGGGAGGGTCAGAGAGAGAGGGAGACACAGAATCCGAAACAGGCTCCAGGCTCTGAGCTAGCTGTCAGCACAGAGCCCGACATGGGGCTCAAACCCATGAACCGTGAGGTCATGACCTGAGCTGAAGCCAGACACTTAACCAACTGAGCCACCCAGGTGCCCCTGTTATTTGAAATGAAATCTTGATGGTTTACTTTGCCATGTTGAAAGAAGGCAACTTTGAAAACAAAAAAATGAAAAATGCATACAAAAACTTGTATGAAAATTATTTTGGCAAATTCTCTTGCTTATCTAAAAATTTTCATGTAAGAATGTTATAGTCAATTTTAATATTTAAAAGCCAAAAATATTTCAATGTCTGTAAGCCAGCTACCAATGACAATAAGCCTCAGTCACCAAAACTGTGAAAAAAAGTATTTTTTCCCCTCTTCTTCCATGTACATTATGAATGTATGGCCATATAGGTCAAATGTTTGTAACAGAAAAAAGAAACTAAAGTTGCTTTGATGTTCTCAATTTTACTTAAAGAATTTTTAGAGAATAATTCCTTAATAAATATTGTAAGAAAAGGCCCACTTGGGGGGATACAGTCCATGAAAATGCAAAAGCTCATAGCAAGTCTACAACAATGCTAAGCATGCAGTCAGAGAAAGAAAGACTGGATTTTGAGAATTAGAATGGACAGAAGACTCAAAAGACATTAAAATAACCTATAACACAAAAAGAAGAATTGAAAACATAGAAGGGAGCTAAGAAAGTCTTAGTAGGTCAAGTAAAGGGGAGGAAAAATATTAGTATATAATGAAGCAATCACTTAAGATAAAAGTAGCCAGAGAGGTGAAGAGCTGGTATGGGCACTGTAAAGCCAAAGTTAAAATTAAATCTTAAAAATATTTATTAAGTCCCTAATATGTTTGACTATCTTGTCTGAAGACAGCAAAGATATAAGGAAACTAATATTTATGAGAACTTTTACATGCCAGAGCCTATGCTAAATGATTAATAACTGCCCTGGCTTTACAGGATAGGATACATATGTTTACACAAGAAACTGTAATTCAATAATGTACAATAACTAGCAGATGAAACAATGTGCCTATTAACAAAACCCCAAGCTAAAAATAGTCAAAAAAAAGTGTACAGTGACAAAGTTCTCCAAATAAATAGTATTTAAGGTAGAATTATAGGAGATCTGAGAAATATAGCTAACAATGGGTCAGTAATAAGAATTTAGAGTATTCAGAGCTATGTGATAGTAGAAAAATGAAAAGAATTATTAAGTTCAGCTAGACCAAACACATTTAAGTTCAAAGTCACTCAAAGAACCTCTCTGTGAACATAAGAAAAAGGATGAACATATGAAGATCTAGTCTGTGGCAGTTTTATATGGCATTTAGTAGGCCAATAAGTAGACTGTAACTAGAATTATTCATAAACATATAATCTAAATATTATGTATAACCTAATTATATTTATGATGATACATACACTGTGTGTGTGTGTGTGTGCAAGTCAGCAATGGCAAACAGAAATACAAGTTTAATACAGAGCTTTTAACTGTAATAAGAGAGTGTAAGTTGGTATCAATGCTTTGGTGTCTGGATGTGATGATTCTAATGTGAATGAATTTCAGTTACCATGGTTTAGTTACATAACACCAGTCCCCTAACATGGCTTAAATCTCTAAAATTTACTATAAAAGTACAAATTGTTTTTTAATGACAAAGTACAAACTTGCTGCTAGCTCTTCAGTCCACAAATCACTACATAAGTAACAGATGTATATCATGCTCATTAACCAACCATAATATGTATGTCAATGCCTGGTCAATGCACATTCGTTATTCACTTCATGCAAAGACAGTAAAGCATGTCGTTATGTTGCCTCCTCATGATAAACCCACATGACATTTTACAAAAATGGATATTAAAAAAGGGAATTGGACAGCAAAGATAAAAATGCAAAAACAGAACAAAAAAAAGATAATGCTGGTAGTGAAATTCATTTAAAAGTAAAAGGATTACAGAAGAAACCGCTAACTGCAAATGTTGACACTTCTACTGCTCTAGAAACTATAGATATGAAAACAGAAGAACTCAGGCAAACTTACTGGCATAAGAAAGAAAGCAACTGTAACAAAAAGGATGATGATATCTCAGAGAAAGTGATGCTGGGCAATTAATCTCACAGTAAAAGGAACCCATGACAGTATTTCATGACATTAAAAGTGCAAAGGAAAAGATGTTGGGAACTCATCAATACTCATCAAATGGAGTATGGCATTTTGCCAAGATACAGAAAAGATGCTCTTTCTGTACTGCAAGTTATATAACAAGATGGCAAGGGGTATTCAAACTACCCTTTGATGAGATTTTTTTAAAAAAGTAAAACATTTTAATTCTCAACATTTCTAATGTCTTAAATTATAATGTACTAAATACTATTACTGTAGTTTTCATTTCCTATACATTTATAATCAGCAGTAAGAGAATTTTTAATGTTTTAACAAACACTTTCCAAGGTCACAAAACAAAGGTAATTTTCCCCACTAATCGTAATAATCATTAAGGTCACTTTGTGGTGCTTCAGTTTGCACAGTCATTGTTATGATACCACTCTACTATGAAAAGCAAGGACTGTCCTATAGAACAAAGAAAATGCAATTTCCATGTTCCTACATAATTAGAAAATCTTTAAATATCTAGATCTGAAGCAGAATTTAAGAAAGCTGTATTTTTCTATAAATAATTTCCATAAAAATGTTTAAACTAATTTTGTTAAATTATTTAAAATTTTAATAGAATAATTCATATGGAAAACATATTTCATTTAGTTATATGTTGGATATATGTGCATTTTATTTTTTTTCTGAGTGCATTTTACTTGTAATTTACCACCCTGAAAAACTGCACAGAAATTGGACCAAACCAAGAATGTTGCAAGACTTCTTGTCATAAATGCCACCACCTATGTCCATATTCTACGATTCCTATATCCATTAGTGAGACTCATTCAAAGTAAAATTCCACGTTCACAAAAGATTAGTCAAATCTTACTAGTGGGCATAATATTTCCTATTCAAGCAGTAAAGAAATTCAAGAACTATCCCTGATAATAAAGAATGGCAGTAAAAATGGTTCTTAACTTTCACCATGCTATATTCAGCATTCCTATGTATTTGTTTCTGATGGTTATACTCTAAATATAACTTCTACTCTGTTTCTAATAGAAAATACTACAAGTCTACGCAAAGGAAGTTAAAAATAATTCTAAGTAAAATATATAAAATGAAAATGTGTAAGATCATAAAAATCAACTACTGTGTAAACACATTCTGACTATATACACAACAAATATGCTTTGCCTAACCCACATACATCTGCTAACACGGTACAAAACTATGTCTAAAAATAGGCCTCATCACCTATAAAATCAACAGGTTATTAAAATGAAGCTGCTTTTGATAAAGAGAAATTACCTCTGATTAAGATATTAAAAGTACTTTCTCATTAGCGTAGAGGAAAACAACGTTAAAAAACAATTATTATAACCTGCATACAACATTTTACACAAAAAGAACAATAACACAAGACACCTTCTTGCTCTTTTGCCTTTTCTCTCTTTGGCTGTGTCTGAATCCACAATATCTGCTCTAAGGCAGTCCAAAGTCCCTGAAAATGAAAGGTGTTCTCCAAAGTACATTCGGTAGCAGAGTGGCATTGCATCCTGTGACTGAATCCCTGTATGACTCAGAAGAGGTTTAAAAACAACCTAGAAGAGATAACACATTCATTAATTAGCTTAACTTATAATTCATCATTTACGGTGGCTTTTTTCTTATCCTGTCTGAATCCATATATTATTACTGCAGTATGAAGCAAAAAAAGTGGTGAGGGCTTGTATAATAAATATTAAGCTCTAATTTTACTTAAAACTTAACACTATTTTTGAGCACCTATTATATGCCACTCATCTTCAAGTTAATCACAAGGAAGAAGATTCCTCCATCCTGCCTGAGTGTCTGAAAGTACAAGGAAAATAAAATTGTGAACTAATTTAAATCATTCCACTTCCTATTTTTTTGTTTTTATTTTATTTTTCTTTCATAGTTTATTGTCAAGTTGGTTTCCATATAACACCCAGTGTTCATCCCCACAAGTGTCCTCCCCCATGCCCATCACCCCCCTTCCCCTCCCTCCCACCCCCATCAGCACTCAGTTTGTTCTCAACATTCAAGAGTCTCTCATGGTTTGCCTCCCTCCCTTCAACTATTTTTCCCCTTCTTCTCCCCCATGGTCCTCTGTTAAGTTAATCCTCCTATATGTGCAAACATATAGTATCTGTTTTTCTCTGCCTGACTTATTTCGCTCAGCATAACACCCTCAAGTTCCATCCATATTGCTACAAATGGCCAGATTTCATTCTTTCTCATTGCCATGTAGCAGTATTTTTAAAAAAGGCATGTATATGATGTTTCCATAAAAATGTGTTATGTATCAACAGCCTATGTTAATAATAAAAATGTTTCATATGTTATATTATGAACATCTGACCTATTTTTAAATGGTATCACTTCACTTGGTTTTAACAGTCATTTAACATTTATTTCCCAACAAAAAACTACCTTTATCTTTTAAGTACTACACGTGCTTATGGAAATACATCACTCTGGTTAAATTACTTGTTAACTGATGTTGTAGTCATGAAGAGCTAACCCAAACAGAAGCAACTAATGTGTTTAGTAGCTGATCACTATAATCACTCTACTTATTCTCTGTTGCATGGTTCCTTTTCCTCCCACACCTAAAACATAGGTGTTATCCATGGGGCGCCTGGGTGGCTCAGTCAGTTAAGTGTCCGACTTTGGCTCAGGTCGTGATCCCACAGTTCTTGAATTCAAGCCCCACAATGGGCTCTGTGCTGACAGCTCAGAGGCTGGAGCCAGCTTCAGATTCTGTGACTCCCCCTCTCTCTGCCTCTCCCCCACTTTTTCTCCCCCTTCTCTCTCTCTGTCTCTCAAAAGTTAACATTAAAAATTTAATAAAACAAAATAAAAGTCTTCAGTGCCTCCCAACTGCTCCCTCAATAAAGTCTTAACAGAGCACTTAACACAGCCTTCTATATGACATGGTTAAATTTAGCTTTCTAGTCATGTTTTTTAGCCAATCTGTATCTCCAAATAACAAAAATGTCACTATATGAGACAAATAACTACATACCACTCTTCTGCTTAAGGAATATCTAGAGATGCTAAATTTGCATTTGTAATCAACCCACATACTTTTAAAAGGTTCCTCCTTTTTTTGCATGAAGGCTTTAAGCAGACAAGCCCAGAAAAAAGATTTTCCCTAGAATCTTCAAGGTGCACATGACCTGAGGGTTCCAGCTGCTAAATACCACCTAATGAGGGATTACTATAATTATGGAAAAACAGACTGGCTCACCTGTGCATCAGCAAGTTGCACAGCAGGAAACCCTTGGTTGGCTTCTTCTACACCAGCCACATCATCCTGACTAGTGCTATGCTGAGAATGTGTTCCGTCCAAAGTATTCTGGTCACTAGATAAGACAGTGTTGAAATCTGAGGCTGAGGGTATCGTAGGAAGATTGGGTGCAACACCTAACAGAGTAAATGTTCAAAAATAAAACAAATTATGAGGCAACAAAAACAACTTAAAGGGAACAGCAACGTAAACTTATGAAGCCTGTGTTATAGTAGTATTACCAGACCATTTTAATTGAATGAAGAAAAAAAGGAAACAGCACTTTTAGGTTATTTTAGAGGCATGATTTATTAATGAAAATGAAATTAAACTAAAATTTCAGAAAATATCAGTCTTCCTCAGACATGAAGTCTGTATTAGAACCAGTCAGTCCAAAACATAGAATTTTACGACTGGAAGATTTCTGAAAAGCATTTGATATGCCCTCAGCTTTGCACTGAGGAGCAGAGTTACAGAGAGCAGCAGGGCAAAAGCAACTGATATCACAGAGTCCCACATATAAATTTCTTCCCAACTATGCTTTCCCAAGGCAGAACAAAAATAATGGCATTATTTGTTTTCCTCTGTATTCCCTTTATCCTTTAACTCCCCATGCAAAGGACCCATGCATGATAGACAGAAAATGTTCTCCTCCGATTTTCTTAAAATTTAAATGGTACAGTAGTGAGACTAGTATTACAAAAGTGCTAAGAGCTGGTGGAAGCCCCATCCTTCTATCCTCTTTAACCAAGAGCCAATGCTAAGAACTAGAGTACAATCATACTTAGAATCAGTTCCAGATTCAAAAGTGCTCCACACACCAGCAAAAAAGAAAAAGAAAAAAAAGACTAAGTAGTCATGTATCAACCACATTTCATAATTTCCCATTTTCTATCTAAACAGAATTTGTTAGCAATGCAAGCTGCTATTGCATGAATTAATTTCAGCCATCTTCAGTAACTAGGATCAAAGGCTACTTTACACAGTCTTTAAAAAACCTTTTCTACAAGAAAATAATATATGCATCTAAGAAGTTTGGGATAACATCTCAAAAAAGAAAAAAAGTAGACAACGAAGGGTGGTACCACTTCTGTTTCTGGAGATAGCCACCAATATTTCTTTGTGAATTCCCTGCCTGTCTTCTTGCTATTTACATACTTTTTTTTTTAAAATAGTTTATTGTCAAGTTGGTTTCCATATAACACCCAGTGCTCATCCCCACAAGTGCCCTCCTCCATGCCCATCTCCCCCCTCACCCCCCTTCACACCCATCAGTCCTCAGTTTGTTCTCAATATTCAAGAGTCTTTCATGGTTTGCTTCTCTCCTTCTCCCCCACTATTTTCCCCCTTCTTCTCCTCTATGACCCTCCATTAAGTTCCTCCTAATCCTCCTATACATGCAAACATATGGTATCTGTCCTTCTCTGCCTGACTTATTTTACTCAGCATAACACTCTCAAGGTCCATCCATGTTGCTACACATGGCCAGATTTCATTCTTTCTCATTGCCATGTAGTATTCCATGGTATAGATAAACCACATCTTCTTGATCCATTCATCTGTTGATGGACACTTAGGCTCTTTCCGTGTTTTAGCTATTGTGGAGAGTGCTGCTATGAACATTGGGGTCCATGTGCCCCTATGCATCAGCACTCCTGTATCCCTTGGGTAAATTTCTAGCCGTGTTATTGCTGGGTCATCGGGGAGTTCTACTGTTAATTTTTTGAGGAACCTCCACACTGTTTTCCAGAGGGGCTGCACTAGTTTACATTCCCACCAACAGTGTAGGAGGGTGCCTGTTTCTCCACATCCTCGCCAGCATCTAGAGTCCTCTGATTTACTCATTTTAGCGACTCTGACCGGCGTGAGGTGGTATCTCAGTGGGGTTTTGATTTGTATTTCCCTGATGAGGGATGCTGAGCATCGTTTCGTGTGTCTGTGGCCATCTGGATGTCCTCTTTGGAGAAGTGTCTGTTCATGTCTTCTGCCCATTTTTTCACTGGATTGTTTGTCTTTTGGGTGTGGAGTTTGCTGAGGTCCTTATAGATTCTGGACACTAGCCCTTTATCTGATATGTCATTAGCAACTATCTTTTCCCATTCCATCGGTTGCCTATTAGTTTTATGTATTGTTTCCTTTGCCATTACACACACTCTTTTAAAATTAGCACACTGCCAGAGTGTCTGGGTGGCTCACTTAAGCATCTGACTTTTATTTATTTATTTTTGAGTGACAGAGAGAGACAGAGCATGAGTGGCGGAGGAGCAGAGAGAGAGAAGGAGACACAGAATCTGAAGCAGGCTCCAGGCTCTGAGCTGTCAACACTGAGCCGGACACAGGGCTCAAACCCATGAGATCTTGACCTGAACTGAAAGAAGTAGGATGCTTCAGTGACTGAGCCACTCAGGATTTTGACTTTTGATCTGATTTCTGATCTTTGCTCAGGTCATGATCTCACAGTTCATGAGTTCAAGCCCTTCATCAGTCTCTGTACTGAGAGCATGGAGCCTGTTTAGGACTCTCTCTGCCTCTCTTCCTGCCCCCTCTCCCACTCATGCACACAGGTGTGTGCACTCTCTCTCTCAGAATAAATTAAAATAATAACTTAATAAATTATTGCCCTCATTTCCTCAACGGCAAGAATCTTATTTTAATTTCTCTTACTATTCCTTTAGATTTTAATTAAATATTTTAATTAAATATTTAATTACTAAAAAGAGTAAAAGAATGCTAGCTATTATGAGGAATCTGGATAAAGTAAAAATATTTTATGTAATGAGGTACATTATGCCATATACTTTGCCATTTACTTTGCATGTTTTCATTTACCTCCCTTTGGTATTTAGGAAATTAAACCAGCCACATTAAATGGACATAATAAACTCTTTAAATTATATACAGTCTCACATTTGACATCTTTGTCTTTCCACAAGAACACCAAGTGACTGCTTATGATTCTCTCGACTCAATACTAACAAAGACATTTCATAAGTGGGAAAATTTGAACTAAACAGTATTCAACATTTGAGAGGTTTTTTTTTAACCATTCCCTTAAAAACAGGATTTTGTTAAAATTTATATATGCACCTTAGACACTTAAGCAAAATAACATGATAGTTTAATACCTGTTGGAAGGCTATTATGTGCAGACTTTGTAACAGGAGATTCCTGTACCACACTTCCACGATTACCCACAGCATTTGACATCCAATTATAGAAACTCACAGAGGATGGCTCAGAGAGCAAGGGATGTTCAGATAACATATCAGTGGCCATTGTATTTCCTGAAAATAAAGTTTTATTGAATATAGTATTATTTACATACTAAGGAAGCAGAAAATGTGACCTGTAATTATTTTTTAAAAATTAGGTTAAATTATCTTTTATAGGTGTTTTAAAGCTCACTACATGATGTTGCTATTTAGATATTAAGGCATTAATAAATAACTTATTTTTAATTTAACAAGAAGAAATTCACTGTTCTCTGGTTCAGACATCATCCCATACTATGACTAGGTTGACAGTAATGTCAAATGCTGCCATTTAGAAATACAAATGAAAGGCATGAAGATACCAAAAAGTTACAAACAGAAGAGTTTCCCAAAATACGTTTTCAAAGATAAGGTATAATACATAGATTAGTTATGCAACCAAAGTAGAAATAAAAAAAAAACTTAAGTCCTGTTTTGTTTTGTTTTTAATTCTTACATACAAATTAACTTATAATTGACAAAACTCAGTATGTACCTGTTCTCGTCAGGGAGCTACTTTTTACAGCTGCGCTACTTCTTTGAGGGGTTCCTTCCAGGAGGTTGTGCAGGCTTGGAAAGCTTCCAGTCAGGTAGCTGAGTAGGCTCTCCTTCCTTGGACTCTCCTTAACTGGCATCCCAGCACGTCCAACATGCACTGGAGAATCTGTGGCAGTGTCTCCACTGGTATAGCTCAAGGAATGATACGGGTGAATGCCCTACAAAAGGAACAACGCAGGGCACTTTCTTATGTATATAACAATGACTGCTAATAAGTATAACTACTTTTACTGTTGCTATTACTGCTAATTACTATTCACATTAATGCCAAAACAGACTGTGCCTACTAGGACTACGGTGAATCTCAAGTGTATGTAAAAATGTTTTAAGACATTATAGTACAATACAAAGAACAGCTTTTATTATCATTCACTTATAACAATGAATTATGATTAACTCCCTTTGAAATCTGAAGAGTGTGTCTGGTGACAAGATTTCTATCCCGAAATTCTTAATAGTACAGTACTTTCCTTGGTACCCTGATAATGAAAATCTGTGAAAGACTCTCTATAGAGTTCTAATAGGTCAAAAACAATTTCCAGAAATCTTTTGAGGAAAATAAAAAATTACAGAATTGCCTATCTCTACCTGCTCTGTCACATCTAAGAATAGAATTTCAGGTCATATAAAATAGCACAGGAAAAGACTATATAGACAGACCCTAAAAAAGAAGAGATCTGAAACAAAACATTGCAATTTATTTCTTTGGAGGATTTTTATGATCCACAAACAAAGGAATGTTTGTGAGGTAAGGAAAAATCATCGACCAGAAAAAAAAAATCTGAGGCTAAGGATTTATAGAGTTTATAGAGAATTTAAAAGTATCCTGCTTCCAACTATGCTGTAGAAATAGAATACGCCTATTAGTCCAAACTTTAAAAGTGTATATCAAACAATCATTGAATTGTTTAATTAAAAGAGCAATATTTACACAGAATGAAGACTTTAAAAGCACAAAAGATTATTCAATAAAAAGTATCCCCTCACTAAAGTCTACTATATCCCTTCCCCAAGAGGCAATGTTAACTGTTTCTTATCCTTTTTATATAATTTATGAGTATATAAGCACATACACATATGTATCCTTTTTTAAACACATATATATTATTCTATATTTTGTGTTTATTTTAATCCAGGCACTCTGGTGACCATTCCACATCCACCTAGAGATCTCCTCTATGTTTTAAAAAAATTTTTTTTGAGTCTTCATGGTATACATCTGTTATCAGGGTACACTAGTTTATTAGCCTCTAATGATTTGTCATTTATGTTTCTTCTATTATTTTTCTATTATACGCAGTGTTGTGAAGAACATTACTGAACATGTGTCTTTGAATAATTAGAACATTCATTTCTTTAGAAGGAATTCCCGGACATGAATATACTGCATGAGAGAAGATCACATTTTATATTTTGATACAAATTGCCAACTTATTCTTCAAAGAGGTCATGCCAATTTAAACTCCCACTAGTACTGTAGGAGAGTATCTGTTTTCTCATGTTCACCAACAAAGTACACTATTCAAATGTCTTAAGTGTTTTCAATTTGACAGGCAGAAATGGAAATCTCATTTTAATTCATATTTCTTTCATTGTAAGAGGATACATGTTCATATATGTATATGTATGTCTATGTAAACTGCCCATTAACCATTTTCTATTTGGTTTTGCTCTTTTTTTCTTAATGATTAGAAAAAGATCTTTAAATATATGAGAAAAGTGGTCCTTTGTCAAAAGTCTATTTTGTTTGTGACACATTGTTTTTTTCTGTGTAGAAATTTTATAATTTAATGCAAGCAAAGGTCATTTACTTTATGGATTCTGGGTATTAATTTAAGCCTATACCCAGATTTTGAAAGAAAGTTAATACATTAACTGTCATTTTCATTGTTCAGAAAAGGAAACAAAAAATAAGTAACCTATGACAACAACAAATAACTTAACATTCTTACTATGTGCCAGGTATTACTCTAAGCATTTTTCATATATTACAGCTATTTCTTACATTGACTTTTTGGAAAAAGTTACAACTGTAATCTCCATTTTACAGATAAGGAAATGAACGAACACAAGGTGCAGTTAACTTGTTCACTCACAAAGCAACTAAGTGGCAGAGGCAGGATTGAAACCAAGGCTGTCTGGCTCCTAAGGTGGTGCTCAACCACCCTGCTTGTACGTGTCTTACCAAGCACTGGTCAAGTTTCTTAAAACGGTGTAAATAAATTCATAAAACAGCCTAACTCGCACTGTATATTAAATTACTAATCCTGTTAATTTCATCATGAGGATATTTATTATTATTGAATTATTAATTACTGAATATAATTTGAATTTGAGATATCAAAACTTTAGATCTTCTCTGGAAGACTAACCAAAAAATAGTAATAATAATAATGTACCTTTATTTTTAATGCAGAGTCACTATGGGTATGAGTCTTGGAAAGTTTCCTCATTATCTCAGCTCCAGTTACAGGTCCAGAACTACCAGGTGGAGGCCGGTTGGCTGTTCCTTCCAGCAGCATTGTGTGTTCACTGACTGTGGCTGAAACAGTTCAAAAGAGTATGTAGGCTATAGAAGGCGTTTTCTTGAAATATCAACACCAGTGTTCCTGGTGGTGTAACTACACTCAACTTTACATATGCCTTGGATAAATTAAATTCATTAAATCTCCTTAAAATTAACTGTGGAATAAACCATAATATTACTTAATTCACATCTTTCTTTTACTCTCCCAACGCCAATCTTCTCACTCATCTTAAAGAAAGGAACAAATGGCTTCTACTCAGTTCTTCCACATGCCACCTAAATGGGATAGAGACAAAAAACCAATTCCAACTAAGGTGCAAATACAAAATTTTCAGATTAAACTAGGCATTTGAAGATAAATAATTAGAAGAGATGTTATTATACTATTCTTCGAAGTTTCAGGTAGACCTGAAAATTTTCAAAATAAGTAATAAAAATCCAGCCTATTACTCATAGTATATTCACTTTTAAAAATAAACTTTTTTTAAAAAACACACCAAAATACCTGGGTAAAGTTTTTTTTTTCTTCCAAATTTTTATTTAAATTCTAGTTAACATGTAGTGTAATACTGGTTTCGGGAGCACAATTTAGTGATTCATCACTTATGTATAACACTCAGTGCTCATCATAATAAGTATTTTCCTTAATACCCATTACCCATTTAGCCCAATCCCGTACCCATTTCACTCCCTCTACCCTCCGTTTGTTCACTATAGTTAAGAGTCTCTTAGGGCTTACGGCCCTCTTTTTTTTCTTCCTCTATGTTCACCTATTTTGTTTCTTAAATTCAACATGAGTGAAATCATATGGTATTTGTCTTTCTTGGACTTATTTTGCTTAGAGTAATAAACTCTACCTCTATCCATGTCGTGGTAAATGACAAGATTTCATTCTTTATGATGCTTGAGTAAAATTCATTGTATATATATACCACATCTTCTTTATCCATTCATCAGCTGATGGACATTTGGGCTCTTTCAACAGTTTGGCTATTGTTGATAATGCTGCTATAAACATCAGGGTACATGTATCCCTCTGAATCTGTAATGCAACTGCTGGGTTGTGGAGTAGTTCTACTTTTAACTTTTTGAGGAAATTCCATACTGTTTTCCACAGTGGTTGCTTGCACCGATTTGCATTCCCACCAACAGTGCAAGAGGGTTCCCCTTTCTCCACATCCTCACCAACATCTGCTCTTTCTTCTGTTGTTAATTTTAGCCATTCTGACAGGTGTGAGGTGGTATCTCATGAGCGTTTTTCCCCGTTGATGAGTAATGTTGAGCATCTTTTCATGTGTCTCTTAGCCATCCGGATGTCTTCTTTGAAAACTGTCTATTACTGTTTTAGGGGTGTCAAGTTTGATCAGTTCTTTATAGATTTTGGATACTAAGCTTTTATCAGATAGAGCATTTGCAAATGTCTTCTCTCATTCTGTAAGCTTTTAGTTTTGGTGATTGTTTCCTTTGCTATGTAGAAGAAGCTTTTTATTTTGCTGAAGTCATGACAGTTCATTTTTGCTTTTGTTTCCCTTGCCTTCAGTGACGTGTCTAGTAAGAAGTTGCTCCAGCCAAGGTCAAAGAGATTGCTGCCTATTTTCTCCTCTAGGATCTTGATGGATTCCTGTCTGACCTTTAGGTCTTTCATGTATTTTGAATTTATTTTTGTGTATGGTGTAAGAAAGTGGTCCAGGTTCATTCTTCTGCATGTTGGTGTCCAGTTTTCCCAACACCATTTGTTGAAGAGAGGGTCTTTTTCCCATTGGATATTCTTTCCTGCTTTGTTGAAGATTAGTTGACCATATAGTTGTGGGTTCATTTCTTGATTTTCTATGCTGTTCCACTGATTTGTGTCTATTCTTATGCCAGTACCCTACTGTCTTGATGATTACAGCTTTTTAATATAGCTTTAAATCTGGAATCGTGATGCCTCTAGCTCTCCTTTACTTTTTTAGGATTGTTTTGTCCATTCAAGGTCTTTTGTGGTTTCGTACAAGTTTTAGGTTTGCTCTAGTTCTGTGAAAAATGCTGGTGGTATTTTGATAAGGACTGCATTAAGTGTACAGATTGCTTGAGGTAGTACTGACATTTTAACAATATTTATTCTTCCAATCCATGAGCATGGGATGCTTTTCCATTTCTTTGTGTTCTCTTCAATTTCTTTCATATGTGTTCTACAGTTTTCAGAGTACAGATTTCTTAACTCTTTAGTTTAGGTTTATTCCTAGGTATCTTATGGTTCCTGGAACAACTTTTGGGATTGATCCCTTGATTTTTCTGCTGCTTCATTATTGGTGCAGAGAAATGCAGCCAATTTCTGTACATGAATTTTATATCCTGAAACTTTGCTGAACTCATGCATTAGTTCTAGCAATTTTTTGGTGGAGTCTTTGGGGTTTTCTGCATAGAGTATCATGTCATCTGCAAATAGTGAAAGTTTAACTTCTTCGAGCTGATTTGGATGCTTTTTTTTATTTCCTTTGGTTGTCTGACTGCTGAGGCTAAGATTTCCAGTACTATGTTAAATAGTAACCCCTGTTACTAACAAAACTCCTGTTTTGTTCCTGACCTTAGAGGAAACATGCTCAGTTTTTCCTCATTAAGGATGATACTAGCTATGAATCTTTGTATATGCCCTTTATGATGTTGAGACATATTCCATCTATACCTACTTTACTGAAGGTTTTTATCAAGAAGAGATGCAGTATTTTGTCAAATGCTTTTTCTGAATCCATTGAGAGGGTCATATGGTTCTTAGCCTTTCTTTTATTAATGTGGTATATCACATTGATTGATTTACAAATATTGAACCACCCCTGCATCCTAGGATTAAATCCCACTTGATCATCTTGATCATGATAAATAATTCTTTTAAGGTACTGCTGGATTTGATTTTTGTTAAGAATTTTTATATCCAGGTTCATCAGAATCAACCAGGCACCGGGTAAAACTCAAAGACTTCTTTAAAAAACTACGTCAGAGAAAAGATGATGAACGAATACAAATGTGCATTTTAAAAGAAAGTTAACATGCTTTACTCAAAACATTCTAGCTATGCAAAGATGTCTGTTATTGTACTGGATACAAGAAGTCTATCATATTTTATGAACATATATAAAAATTAAAGTCAGTATAAAGATTCCAATATTATTATCATTTACTCGGGCTAATACAAATCACACTTGTATAATTAAGCCATGGCAATTTCAAATTTGGCACACAAATGATTAAAATAACACATATATATGTTACCAAGGTGTTAAATCTAACTAAACTATTTACAGATTACCTGCATCAAATTCAAATTCTGCTCCATCAGCACTGGTGTCACTTTGAAGACCACCTCCATTGTCCAGCCCAAGTCCATCTTCATGTTCGTGGTCCACAGCTGACTGAGGTTTCAGGGGCTGAGCTGGTCGATGTAAACTAACTCCTTTAAAGGCTGGTGTCACCACAATAAACTTCATCCACTGCCTTGCCAGTGCAACTAAACCTTTCTTTAAAGTTACCAAAGCAGGAAGTCCATCACTCTGTAACAACAATGATGTAATAGCAAGTTACTATTTAAGTGCTTTGTGTACATTTATTCATTTAAACCTCATAACCCCCATGTAGAGATGAAGAAGCTAGAATTTATGTGTTATAATTTGTTCAAGGTTCTCTTCAAAAGACATCATTTCAAGCTGACCATAGAACTCATTCTCTAAAAACAAAATTGCATCTTTCTGTCATAACACATTATCAGGTGAGTAAGAGGCTAACCATGAGGTGCAAAATTGGGATTCTCCTTAAGAAGGATTCAGTCCACTGTACCTTTTTTGCTCAACTGAGGAAATCAAATGTATTTTGAGCTACCTGTAATATTCATTAAACGAATAGGAAATGAAATTACTCCCTTCAAAGATTAGGTAACCGTCACTATTTTAACATCAAAAAAAAATTACTATGATTAAATGTTGGGCACAGATGAATTTATAACTGCTTTCAAAGTTAAAGGTATTATCAGTAACAATTACATAATTTAGAATATATTTAATTCCACATGGTGATGATTATAAGAAAGAAAATCTGGCTACTTTTCCAATTGTAGCCTTAGCCTAAGAGGAAAATATCCAACTCCTCTCCCTTCCCTTTCCCAAAATTCCTTTTGTTAGGAGAAATGCTCTGACTGAAGTCTGTCTGACTTTTCAGACAGCAGGAATCATCTCATTTGCTTTCTGAGGAACACCAGATCTCTTAGCCTGTCCTCTAATTCTTAGACTCAAATAAGAAGAGCTATCTTGTGTTTCTTCCTCTTACACATAAAGCGTATCTTGGCAGAGCATCCACTCATGAGAAATGCCTGCCATTCTCTCAGTTCCATGTCGCTACCTATGACTAGATGGGCAAGTTAGCCTTGCACTGTGCACCTCCAGCCTTCAATTCACAGGGCAGGAGTAGAAAGCACTATACTAGTCTCAGGTCTAAGTACCTTCTTCAAATCCATCATTTACTAGAGATTCTCTCATTGGAGATTATCAGAAACTTGATTGGCCAATAATAAATACTAATACAATGATCCCTAATTTGGCTAAACTTCTCATGTATTTTCTGTTCACCAAAAGCTTGGAGAGAAGAGAGATCCTCAAGTTCTAAACCTCTAACGATGACGTGTTATCTTCTGTAGTGCTTTTCTAGAGGCAGACATATATTGTACTTATTTTGTATTATTGTATATTCTCCCCTCAACCATTAATTAGCCCCTATTTTATTAAACATTTCTGTGAAATCTGATGCTGGTAATCACTTTTTGCTTGAAATTCTTTAAACCTCTGGCCTCTAACACATGTTTTCCTGATTCTCCTACATGTTCTTTTCCCTCCTCAGCATTCCGTGTAGCTCTATCCACCCTCTCATCACCCTTTAATTTTGGTATTCTTGAGGGATCCATTCTGGACCAGTTTCTCCCTCAACACACCATCATCCCTAGAAGTCTCATCCATATCCACAGCTTTTAATACCTGCATGTCGAAAATTCCCAAATCATTTACCTAAGCCTACTGTTGTCTATAAGCCTGTATGTGTAATCATATTTCTCCTCTGGACTTCTCATCCACATCTCAAACCCTGTTTGAGATCAATGAATGGCTCCTCAAAAGAAAAGAGGCTTCTTTAAATTTTTTTTAATGTTTTATTTATTTCTGAGAGAGAGAGAGAGAGACAGCATAAGCAGGGGAGAGAGAGACAGCGAGATACAGAATCCAAAACAGGCTCCAGGCTCTGAGCTAGCTGTCAGCACAGAGCCCGATGCGGGGCTCAAACCCACGAACCATAAGATCGTGACCTGAGCCAAAGTTGGACACTTAACCAAGTCGCCCAGGCGCCCCGTGGCTTCTTTAAAGCTAACCTATGGTTTCACATATGGCTTCTGTAACTCACCATTGTAGCATCATCAATGATGGAGTAGTTTGCCTGGTGCAGGTAGTGATGTAGTATATTACACAGCAAACATGAAGGGTTTTCTTGGAGAAAACGGGCAACTTTTGTAAGTCTGTTGTATTTGCTTCTTAGGGGAAAATGTACACTTTTATTCTGAACCAAAGCAAAAACAATAGATTTAGAGTTATATATCAAAGACACTGCAAATAGAAGGTATCCAGTAATCAAGAACTTGATGGTCTGATGTTTTCCAACAATGATGAACAACAAGGGATCGTGTTCAATAATAAATTTTTTATGATATCTTGTATTGTTGAAAGACATACCTCTAACGCTTCAGTCATTATGCATCCCATAACAGCACAAATTCTCAAGGTGCCCTCAGTTTCTAATTTGTTTAAGGATGATTTGAGTTGATCAATGGGAACAAGCCATGCACCAACAGCTGGAGTTGCAGTGCTTAAAAGATTCAGCTGCCTGTAAATAATGAAAAAAATTACAAAAACAAGTGTCAAGATTTGTATTTCAAACAATATTCCATACCTACTATACTTAGTGGCTATTTTATTTGGGCAAAATTACTTTTCCTTTTGGTTACCAGGTAAATTATGAACATATATGTAGAAACTGCCAAGAAAAGATAACAGATAAAAAAGAAAAATATTTAAACCTATGAGAGGTGAAAGAGTAACAAGTTCATGGCGAGGTGACATATAAAAGGAAATCTAAAGCTCTAGAAAAGAAAAAGGGTCAAACAAGAGAAGAATAAGGTCTACAGAAAGCATGAAAGTAGGAAAGATGGTAAGAAAGGGGCAAGCATAATGCTAGATATGTCAGAAAAATAATTTTAAAAATATGAAACAGAATTTTATGTTATTTAAAATAAAGTAATATCAATCAATAGTACTACATTTTAAAAACTCTTTACCTAGAAAATGAATGTGTAGGAGATCTCACATTGGTGGGAGCTGCAAAACTAAACCATATTTCCTTGATGGTCAACTTCATGCTACATGAATCTGGAGGTGGAGGCATTAGAGGTAGATCTTTTTTCAAATCATCAGATTCGACTCCTTCATCCTACATAAATTTGAACACCAAAAACTCAGTAAGGTATAATTCCTTAAAATTACTAGTGCAAAGGTTAATGTTTTAAGCACAAAATCTTCCTAACAAATCAAGTTCTACAGATGACACCTTTATATAAAACAGGCAATAGAAACCTTGCTCAGCCTGATTCTGAGAAATACCTACAGATCCTTGAAGCTCCAAGGAGCACAGTCTGAGAAACTACTGCACTGTAACAAGCCATATATCAAAAGATAATTAGAACTGAACAGTTTCTCCTGATCACTCCATTCAATTACATTTATTTAGGGATGTCTAAGTGTTATTTTTTCCACATGAAGAAAGTGAGAGAAAAAGGTTTTGTGACTTGCCAAAGTCAATACAATATTAAGTAAGAGAATGAGTGACAGAATTAAGGTCTTCTGCTTCCTACCACAATCTGTTTTCCATCCCATTTTAACAAAATACTTTAAACTTCCAAATAAAGTGCCATAAAAATACTAGTGTAGCCCATGTTCAAATAAATAACACTCTACAATAAAAAATTTTGAGTTATCTTATATGCTAGCAATCTGAATCAGTATTAAGAAATGAGTATTTTTTAAATGTATAATCACTATTCTTTAGAATGCAAGGAGGTAAGAATAATATTAAAGAAACAAAAAGTCTATGGCCTATTATATATACTTATAGCTCTATAATTCACTTTTAGATATTACTGGTCAATATGAAGAAAAGCATTTTCTTGTGGGATGATTAGGGAATCTAGAGTATCCACAAAGTAGCTTTCAATCCTAAGTGCTATAAAACAATGTAAACTATAGGCAACAGTAATTTTAAAGTTAGCAGGCACCAAATAGAAGTCCACATTTCTTATTTGCAATTCTAAAATTACAATGTTCTGAAAAATATGAATATTTTGTGTAATGTGGCATCAAAATTTTATTTGAACTGGTAAAAGGCTACTTATCCCACTTGGCATTTTTACTGATGTTGTGCTGCATAAGTATTTAAATACTTCAAGACAGAGTGTGGTCTCAGATTCCAGTATGCCTTTATGTAACATATAAACCACACAGAGTACCACCTTTCTCTTAAAGGAAAAAAGTCTGAATTCTCAAATACACCTGACCTGTGGGTTTCAGACAAGGTTGTGAGCTGGGCACTAAGGTATATAAAGATACTGAAGACAGTCTTTAAGAACTCAAATTTTAAAAAGGGAAGGGACCTTGTAGACAACAAGCAGCTAAGTATAACAGTATGTGAAGCAAAGCAATAATAAACTTAGATTTAGGTTGACTGAATTTTGGGCACCTGTGGTATATATACATGATGATAGTTAAAAGGCCACTGCATGTAATTCTGGAGCTCAGATGAAGGGTTAGTGCTAAAAACATGAACTGATGGGAAAAAGTAGTATCATTAAATTATGGAGCAAGACTAGGAAATGAAATATATCAGGGAGTGGACACACAGCAAAAGAAGGAAAGTAGCCAAGAAGAGAACATGGGGTGAACACCAACATTTAAGAACAAAGAACTGAATAAGGACATGGAACAGCACAAGTCAGAGAAACCAAAGTAAGCAACGTTACAAAATTTAGAGACATTCAGCAAGGAGAGTAGGATCAGAGAGATCAAGGAAGATATCTGAGTTTCTGACAAGTATATTAACGGGATAGAAGGATAAAGAAAGAACAGCTGGTTCTTTCCAGTTCTTCTGTCAAGTGAGTATCTATTACACTTTTTAATTTCCTTAATTAAAGTTCTAATCCCAAACCACTGCTCAAATACTTCCAAAGACCTCATAAGAAAACTGTGAGTAAACTCTTGAACTATGCATCAAATCAAAATAAATGTGTCAAAACTAAATTCCCAGAAACCTGGGATTCAGAGGTGATTATGCCAATGGATACTGGATATCCGCGACATTTCTTGATTAAAAGGTGGTTTCTTTCCTCTTCAACTGACCCAATTTTCAAATGATTACAAGTGTATGTATATATGTGCTTAAAAACAACAACTATCAAGTTCTTACTATGTGCCAGACACTGAGTTAAACCTTTCATATGTATTATCTCCTTAAATCTTCACAAATTAGAAGTTTAATATCATTACAAATACTATACAGAAGAAACTTCTGAGATGAAATAACTTGCACCGATCTGTGGTACAACTCTTCCATAATCTAGAATATTGAATATTTTCATTATTGCTATTATTATGCATCATGACCTTCTACCATAATAGAAACAATAAATGAATTGCATATAAAATCCTTGAAACAACATAAAAACAATGACTACTTCTCTGATATTCTATTAACTTATTAATTCAACAAATATTATTAAGTGCCTAAAATTAGCAAGGTATAAGGCAAAGTACTATGGCAGATACAAATACATCTATGGTATGGTACCTACATTTCGGAACTTATTCTCTAGTAGTAGTATCACCAAAATATCTTGACTATTATTTAAGCAAAATCCAAAATATGGAAAGACAAACAAATATACTCCAGAAATTAACTCTGAATTTGGTATGTAGTTTTCTATTTTTCAAAGCACTATTATTATTAAAAATTCACCAACTTGTTCATCTGAAACAGAATTTCCATTTAAGTCTGAAGAAGGGCTTATTCGATCACAAGGAAGATTATCATCAGAGACATCGGTATTATAGCCACTGCCAGTTGGAGAATCAGAAGAATTATTGGATGTCAGCATTCCACCTCTTTCTGTGGCATTAGCTTTACCCATAATTCCAAACGTATTATATAAAACAGCACCAGATTGTCTTCCTCCTTTAAAAAATGAAAGAATATATTTATAAAAATGGTAGGTATATCAATGCTATACTCTTATAGTATCCATAAAGATAAAAATAAAAAAATAAAAATTCCTGAAGATCTTTTTTCTCATCAAAACCTGCCCTTATCCATAAAAGTCATGTAAGATTAGATTAACAGATAAATTGTAGGCATATACAATTACTATCATATATGACCAAACCCAAAAGTCTTATATACAACTCAGATTTCCCTTTTTTACACTTTATTCAATAATATAAAAGAAAACAGATATAATTGTAAGTCAGTCTGTCTCACTGAATAAAGAATTTATAGTATTTTCGTCCTGCAAATCTCTACTAATCAAAAATTCAGTTTCCAAAGACACAAACTTTCAAAAGCTGGGTGGCTTTATATTTTACTTAAACATTTTTTTCTGAACCACAGATTTTTCTGTTCAACCCTTGACGTTCTGCACATCTACATGCTCTGTTAGTTTTTTTTTTTAATGTTTTTATTTATTTCTAGGAGAGAGAGAGAGACAGCGTGAGCAGGGGAGGGTCAGAGAGAGAGGGAGTCACAGACTGTGAAACAGGCTCCAGGCTCTGAGCTGGCAGTCAGCACAGAGCCCGACGCGGGGCTCGAACCCACAAACCGCGAGATCATGACCTAAACGAAAGTCGGACGCTTAACCGACTAAGCCACCCAGGCGCCCCAGCTCTGTTAGTTTTGAATCACACAATGAAGGGAAAGTTCTACTTATGCGATTGGGATGGGGCGCACCCATCCTGGTAAATAGTCCCACGTACCACACTTTCTGCTTAAATATGCTGATTCACGTTATTAAAAGTCACAATCGTTCAAAACATTTTAGCAACATTGGGACAATCTGTCCCTAATTTAAACAGAATTAAAAAAAAAAAAGCTTACCCTTTATTGTTAAATTTTCAAGTCCACATTCGAACATTATCCAACCCCATTTTTCTTGGCTGGGACCTATTCGAGTCACATCTGGAACAGCTTGCTGATCAGTTTCATCCACAAAAGTAAACTCATCCAACTCTTCAAGAGTAAATAAAACTTTGGATTTCTCAAATGGAATAGCAGTGATGGCACAGGTACCAATATCTATTATCAAAAGAGAATAAAGTGACCACTTTTAAAGACAGAGAACTTTATATTTTTTAAAAAATGGTATATCTTAAAAAGATATCTTAATACTCTGTGAAAAAGAAAAATAAATGAACCAACCAACTTCTAAAATAATGCCTAATATCCTATGACATAAAAAGTGCCAGAATCTCACTGAAGTAAAAGGGAGAAAAAAAGATTCCATAATTAACAAATAATGCCTAATATCCTACGACTTAAAAAGTGCCAGAATCTCACTGAAGTAGAAGGGAGAAAAAAGATTCCATAATTAACAAATAATTGCTCAGAGGCGGAATGAATTCATTTCTGAAAGATTATAAGGCTCTCTAAAAACCTAAAGTTAGAAAGCTCCTGAATAATTCAGTTTCATAGTAAACTGTTTTTAAATACTTTCTCATCATGTTACAAAAGAAATATTTTAATTAATTACCCAGCTTTAGGAAAAACATTAGAAAATAGAAAATAAGTAAACTACAGCTTTTACTAAAAGATTGCTTTATAGTAACACATTATATAATCACAATTCATAATAGACACTGCCATAAATAATTTCACCACTTATGATATACAATATGGAAACTAACATTCTGCATGCTTGGCAAAGGATTTTATATTACTTTTTTTCATTTCTTTCTGTGATTACAGCTATGAGAGGAAAGAAAGAGAAGAAAGAAAGAAAGAAAGAAAGAAAGAAAGAAAGAAAGAAAGAAAGAAAGAAAGAAAGAGTAAGAAGGAGAGGACAGGAGAGGGAAGGAGAGGGGAGGGGAGGGAAGGAAGGTAGGAAGGAAGGAAAGAAAGAAGGAGAGAAGGAAGGAAGAAGGAAAAAGAAAGAAAATAAGTTAAAAATGTACATTTACCATCCAAAGATAAACTTGTTTACATTTTAATTAAATTTCTTTCTAGCATTTTAGAGATTATTTTACAAGCAAACCAGCTTTAGTTCCCACATTTCAAGTAACAGTAAACCATGATAATTTCCTGAGGGCATTAAAAAATTCTTCAAAGATATTATTTTAATTGCTATGCAATATCCCATTCATATGAAAATACTATATTTTGCACTTATGATTAGAAAGTCTTCCCTGATCACAGACTAAATATTCACTTACATTTTTCTGTTTTTCCATTATTTATTTTTTTTATTTGCCTTTAATTCCATGTCCTTATTCTGATGTATGATATAAGGTGAAGATTTAGCTTAAATTTTGTTGAAATATTTGACAAGGTAATTACTTGCTTAGATCAAAGATCCAAAACGTGTGAAAGGGTATACAATGAAAAGCCTCTGATACCACACCCAGACATCCACCTCCCCTCCCTATAGGTAACAAACATTAGATTACTGAGAATCCTTTCACAGATTATCTTATGCACATATAAATGAAGACAATTACTTTTTTTCCCATTATGTTTTTTATGCTTTTTTACACTATGTTTTGTCTTTAATGACTTTTTTCTACATACTGTGCCTTTCAAAATCCAATTTAGTTACTTCTTATAGTCTCTACAACACCCAAGTGCAAACTGGTTACCAGTGCAAACTACAGAGCTAAGTCTCTTTGTATTTCAGCTACTGTATTGTGTACCGGCTCTAGGACAATAGATCTCAAATAGCCACGAAAAGTCTCTTTATTTGGAATCCTCAGGTAAAATGCTTTGCCCTCAACATAATAAGTTTTGATAAAGCCACAGCAGTTACACAGATCCAGGATACAGACAAGAATCATGGAACTTTCAGAGTTCAAAGAACACAATGAGCAAACTCAAGGTAATAATTTGTTCATTCAGGATTGGTCACCTGTCCTATATGTAGATTTTAGCATAGCAATCATCTCAATTAAGACTAACAAACTCAATTTTTTGTCAGAGATTGAATCTCTGACAATCTGAGATCACTGAAGCCTTTACATGAGCATATGCACTGAATTAGGTGAAAAGTATTCAAAAGGTTTGTGACATCTCTAGTTACCTCTTTCACCGTAACAGGGACTTTAAAGAGACACAGCCATCGTTCTTATTGCTACTATATTTTACAGATTTGACTAACTGCTTTTGATACTGTTATTAATTCTTTCTTTATGTAAGATCATTTTTTACGCCTATTTATTTATTTTTGAGAGGGAGATAGAGAGAGGGGAGCGGGGTAGGGGCAAAAAGAGAGAGGGAGATAGAGAATCCCAAGCAAGCTTTGCACTGTCAGCATGGAGCCTGATGTGGGGCTTTAACTCACAAACTGTGAGATCATGATCTGAGCTAAAACCAAGAATGGGATGCTTAACCAACTAAGCCACCGAGGTGCCCCTTGCAATTGATTCTTTTTAATGAAGTTGTGCCAAGAAAGACAATAAAGATCATACTCTCTGTTCTATATACTGAGCCAGTAGATACCATGAAGAAAAAAAGAGAGGAGATTGAAGTAGTTCCTAATTTGGGGCATACCACTTACTTCCTACCACAGTTTACTTTTCACGGTCATAAAACATTGGCAAATAAGCAGTTAAATACCATGTGTTCAATATATGCGGAAATATCTTTCTCTTATAAAATATTCAAATAGTAGCAATATTTTTAAAAATAATGTTTCCTTTTGCAAAATCTTCTTGCATTTATACACCTCAAAGAAAAATATCTGTTGTAGAATCCTACCTGTTGTATCAAGACCCCTAAGTTGCCCATGTACTCGATGAATATTTAACTTGGCTGCAATTTCTTTGCCTTTTTCTGCTCCAGCATTTGATCTGAGAGATCCGGATGACTGAGGCTGCATCTTAGTGGCATGGGCGTACCTATCAAAATTTGATGTTCTACCAGGTTCTGCATTGTTTGAAGTCTCTTCAACCACACCTCTTTATGGAAAAAGAAAAAAAAAAGTATGACAGTCAACATGTAAATAATATAGTTCAGTGAAAACATTTAATAAATGGTTTTTCTAAAAAATTCCAGTTTTAATGAAACCAATATTAATAACAAGTTCTTCAGTGTTTACTAAAAACAGTATGAGTAAAAACAGTACACACTTTTAAAAACCTACTTTGCTAATCTATCAAGTGATATTTGCAATTCCAATACTGATTTTGAGTATTAGCATCAGAATTTTCAGAAACGTATTAAAATGATAATTATTGCTTGCTTTTATATCCAACAAGAAAATTATGGCTCATGTTAATAAAACCTTTCTTACCTGTTCATACGAACTTGTGTAGCAATTCTGTCAAAACACAATGCTACTAGAGACACATGAGTCACGCTTTTATTAGGAGCTGTACTTGGAGATTCTTCCACAGAGGCTTGTAACAAACATAAGTTTACCTAACACAAAATGTCATAAATTTCATATTTAAAAAGTGAAAAATTATCACTTAAACATAAGATATGCAAGAAAATAAAAAACTACTATTAAGGATGGTGTATCTATATGTCTGATAGACTCTCATAAAGTAATCGTAACTCATTTCTTAACGGATAGATATGGAATATTTTATAAATATTACCCAATATTCTCATTAAGTAAAACTATATTAATTTTTAGATTAGATCATCAAAAAATAAAAAATATATTTTTGATATAATCTATCCTGCTACCATTCAGCTTAGTAAATACAAAGGATAAAACTCACCAAAATGTTTTCCTCTTTCTGGAAAATTTTTAAAAATATTAAATTGTTACCTTTGGTATGCTAACATTAGCCTGAAGACCTTTAATTGTTACATTATCTTGCTTCATTGTAAGATTTGTCTGTGCTTGTCCTTGGTTAGTAGTTCCTATGGTAGTATGTTCAGTTTTTGTTCCTCTAACATCTTGTTTGGAAGAGAGCTAAAGAGATTAAAGTAGAATTATTATTTCAGAGGACATTCATAATTTCCACATCATCCACAATTGCAACTTGCTTATTCACTGTGCTCCTTTATGCTCATCTATATGCCAGTTGCCATCCAATTTAGCAGCCACACTCTTAAAGTCCAAACTTTAGAAAAGCTAGCAACAGCACTGGCAGCTTCAGGGCTGAGAGAAGTGATAGAAGATAAAGTGAAAACAGCCTATAGAGAAACAGACAGAAAAAAATGGCAATAGGTATTATCTTAGAATCAGTAAAATGTATTAATTTAAGAGCAGATTTGGCTTTGATAACTGGCTCCTTCTTGGCTGGGAATATTTTCAAACTTCTTTTGATGTGTATTCCTACCCTAACTACCCATCACATGAAATGTCAATATGTCTTGAGTAACTGATCATTAAGAATAATCAACCTCTCTTTATCTTGCCTCTAGTCTCTAGCCCAAATATGACTCAGATAAATTTTAAAGTCAAATGGAAAATCACCATGATATGATTGCTAAGAAACTGGCTCAGTGGGGGGCACCTGGGTGGCTCAGTGGGTTGGGCGTCTGACTTCGGCTCAGGTCATGATCTCACGGTTCGTGGGTTCGAGCCCCACGTCAGGCTCTGTGCTGAAAGCTAGCTTGGAGCCTGGAGCCTGCTTCAGATTCTGTGTCTCCCTCTCTCTCTGACCCTCCCCTGCTCACACTGTCTCTCTCTCTCAGAAATGAATAAAAACATTTAAAAAAAAATTAAAGAAAAAAAAAAAGAAACTGGCTTAGTGGCTAGAACTACAACATAATTAGAATATCACACACCAGGAGATGACGACTTGATTCACTGAAGTGAAGAAAAATAATCTTGGGGCACCCGGTGACTCAGTCAGTTAAGAGACCGACTCATGATTTCAGCTCAGTCATGATATCACAGGTGTGTAAACTGCGGAATCTTTTTGAGATTTTCTCTCTACCTGCCTGTGCCCCTTCCTCATTCTCCTTCTCAAAATAAATAAATGAACATAAAAAAAAAAAGTCTCTGTATTTTAACTGAAATGACTAATAAAATTTTAATACATTAAACTTTTGTCAATTTTAGATATCGTGTATACATGAAGAGTACTTGATTGGCTACACTCACTGAATAAAAATGTTCTTACGTTTTCTGAGAAGGTAGTCTTGCTATTTTGAACAGCTTCTCTGAGGACTTTGGCATGGAGATCATCTACAATTGCAGCTGGATGGCGGGTGCTAGCACAATGTACCATTGCTTCAATATACCTGAGGGAAGAAAAACAGTAAATGAAAAACCGAAATATCACTTAATACTACAGTCTAGTTTATCTAAATTGGTCCATTATTTCCATTCTAGATTTTATTCATGTTAGTTTTGTCTCCTTTGCTAGGCTATAAGCTCCTTGCAGGACAGAGAAATCTTTTATTTCCCCTTTTTCCCTTCATTACGTAGAGAGGACTAAGAATATCAAACATAATAATTAGTTCTTGGGTGTTATCATTTTATGCTTATCATCCCAAAGTAAAAAATAGAAAATATTTTGCAATATAATTAGTGTAATACTGCAATATAATTATTTATGCTAAAAAAGTAACAAATGATAAAATAAACCTTTAAAAGATGTATTTTCATATTTGTTCAATCAAAATAGCCATTGTCAACATTCTTCTTTATAAACATATATCCCATATATTTATCATGTTATAAAATAGTAGTTATATTTGTAAACAAAAAAAAATACCTGTCCAAAGCTTCAGCCACCAGGGGAGTCAGAACAATATCAATAGTCCCTTTTACTTCAACTATGGCTGTGGTCCTGGTCTGAGAGACTGGCTGATCCAGGGTCCACTCTTCTGTTAATGTTTCATCATCTGTGTTATCAACAGTTTTCTTTTCCAGAGGAGTATATGGTGTACTATACAATTTAACAAGCAAAATACGTATTTAAAAGATCATGAGAAAGAACAGAACTTAGAATTTCCTTAAGATGAATGACCATTCAAATGTACATTTATTTCAAATAAAAATTTCATGGAATTGGACTAGATATTTTATGTCCCAAATGCTTTTCAGAGACAGGACAGGTGAGGTACAAAAATGAAAACTGATCTAAGGTGGTTAATATATCAAGTAAGAAAATAATGTTGACATAGTTACTTGATGGAGCTTCCCCAACATATGAAAATTACAGTACTGAATTCTTGTTAGTTCTCAATTTTGATATGCCAAGTTACGGTATGTCTAAATAGTATGTCTAACAGAAATGCTACATGCTGCTTATAAATGTTGGCAAAGCCATGGCAGACAACAAAACTGAATTATTTGTGGTAATTAATTTTTTTTTAAGTTCCAGAATTAATCTTTTTCTTTTTTTTCCCAAGGCCCTGGATAATCCCTGGCACATGATGGCCAATGAAATATTATTTTTAAGAATGAATAAATCAGCTGAAAAACAAATAATAATATAAAAGGTAAGGCCAATTATTTATTGCTTAGAAGAAGTGAAATTTCAGTATAAATACTATAGACATGTGGAAAGAAAAATAATAAGAATTATTAAAAAGGATACTCCACTAATCCATACGTACCACTAAGCATAAGAAAGATGAAGTAGTCAGATTAATATCAAAGTGGACTTAAAAAAAATTACTACATGAGCTAAAGAGGATATTTGGTAATGATAAAAGGACATAAGCAGACATAACAATGTGTTAAATATACTAAGAGTTTCAAAATACATTTTACTTTTTTTAAAGTGATTTCTTTTTTTTTTTTTTAATACTTTTATTTATTTCTAGGAGAGAGAGAGAGACAGCATGAGCAGGGGAGGGTCTGAGAGAGAGGGAGACACAGACTCTGAAAGAGGCTCCAGGCTCTGTGCTGGCAGTCAGCACAGAGCCCGATACGGGGCTCGAACCCACAAACCACGAGATCATGACCTAAGAGAAAGTCGGACGCTTAACCGACTAAGCCACCCAGGCGCCCCTCAAAATACATTTTAAAAACTGATAGAACTGAAGGAGAAATAGATAAATTGACAACTTCAGTTAACGGTATAGTACTTTCCGAGCAACTAACAAAAATGGTGGCCAACAACCCAGTAAGCTTAGAGAAGATTTGATAACACTATCCACCAACTCTGCCATGTGCAGAATATGACTCCACCCAACAACCACAGAAAACACTTTCCAGTCCACTGCTTGTGGATCACTCACCAATACAGAATAATAGCTGGGATACAAAACAAGTATCAAAAAATATAAAGACCAAAATAATAAAGAATATATTATGTGATTACAAAGTAAATTAGAAATTAAAAGAAAAATGCTATCTTTAAAATTCTCAAATACATGGAAATCAAGTGCTGCATTTCTAAATAAGCCAATGGGTAAAAGAATTAAATTATTGGGGGAAATTTTTAAATAAATAAATAAATAATAAAGTTTACATTTAAGTAAGTAAAGAATGGTTATTCCTCAGAATAAACTCCATGTGTCATCAAGAAAGACTGACTTTAGGGGCGCCTGGGTGGCTTAGTCGGTTAAGCGTCCGACTTTCGCTTAGGTCATGATCTCGCGGTTCGTGGGTTCGAGCCCCGCGTCGGGCTCTGTGCTGACTGCCAGCTCGGAGCCTGGAGCCTGTTTCAGTCTGTGACTCCCTATCTCTCTGACCCTCCCCTGCTCACGCTGTCTCTCTCTCTCTCTCCTAGAAATAAATATTAAAAAAAAAAAAAAAGACTGACTTTAAACTTCAAAAGTATGTAACTTCTACTTACTTTGAAGTTGATCCTGAAAGTTGCATTCCTCTGTCTAGTAAAGAATTAGCTGTGAGCCCCTGTTTGATAACCTGAAATAATATAAAACATTACTTACAGTCTAGAATTTTAATATTAAGTGTTCTTTAATTTTATGCTAGCAACTGGTATTTGTGAATTCCCAGATTACCTTATTAATATGCTATTTATGGGGCACCTGGGTGGCTTAGTCGGTTAAGCGTCCGACTTTCGCTTAGGTCATGATCTCGCGGTTCGTGGGTTCAGGCCCCGCGTCGGGCTCTGTGCTGACTGCCAGCTCAGAGCCTGGAGCCTGTTTCAGTCTGTGACTCCCTCTCTTTCTGACCCTCCCCTGCTCACGCTGTCTCTCTCTCTCTCTCTCGTAGAAATAAATAAAACATTTAAAAAAAAATTATGCTATTTATATGTAAAATAAAAATGTTTTAAAAATTGAGAAAATCATATAAAATATGCAACTGGCACTTTTATTTTCTGATTATTCAGACAAATGACCAGGCAGGGCTGAGAGGATTCAACAATGAGAGTAAAAGACTACACAACTAAAGATTAAAAATAAGTGCTTCAAATGTCATTTCTTTTCTGACCTTTTCTTAAACTAATTTTAGACTCTTCTAACACAATCAACATTTGAGAAAGAATCCCAGAGAAACATTAAGTTATAGGAAAAACTATATTGCAGATAACAAATAAAATTAATAATGTACTTGGTTATTCAAACCAAACTGAACTCTTTTAAATGCTAGCCAGTTATTCAGATTTAATAGAGAAAAATGACCTTCTTACTGCCTATATTCTACTTTGAAATTATCTAAAGATATGAATTACTTCCTTGACTTATTTACTCCAGAGATTTAAAAAAAAATTGTTTTTAACGTTTATTTATTTTTGAGACAGATAGATTGACAGAGTGTGAGCAGGGAAGGGGGAGAGGGAGAGGGAGACACAGAATCTGAAGCAGGCTCCAGGCTCTGAGCTGTCAGCACAAAGTCTGATGCAGGGCTGGAACTCACAAACTGTGAGATCATGACCTGAGCCAAAGTCAGACACTCAACCAAATGAACCACCCAGGTACCCCTTTACTCCAGAGATTTGATTACCTAACCAAACTAGAAAGAAATATGCAAATACTAAAATAATTCTAACCTCTCAGTTGCAATTCTGCATTGGAAGTACCACTGAATTTTTTATACTGGAAAATTCATATACCAACATATTTTCACATGGAATAAAAAGAACATTTTGAAATCTTAACATGGGTCATTTATCTTGGGCAAGAAATGGCACAACTTTAGCACCAAAATTTTGTAATGGTCACTAATGTTGCTTCTTTCTTCAACACAAAGTGGTCAAATGCTTACCTATATTCCAACACCATTTATCACATTTCCAGCGTTACTTAAGTCGAGTCCTGTCATCTCTTGCACAGACTGCTACAATAGCTTCTTACGTGATTACCCCACTTGTTCTCCTGCTAGTCAATTCTACTTAGCAGTTAAAGTACAAGAGATCACACTTTCTTAAAGCTCTCACAAATTTCCTAATGAAACTGTAACTACTGAAACTGGGGTCTCTAAGTCCTTAATGATCTGTCCTTTGTTTAGGGCTCTCGTCTCAAAATGAGGAATCTCCCTGCTAACTTAATATCTCATGTGCACTGACATCTTTCCCATTTTAGAATATTAGCAAGGCTCTTGCCTGTGCCAGATTTTCCCATCATCAATCCCTTCTCATACTTTAAGTTTCAGGGTAAATATTACCTCCTCAGATAGATCTTTCATGTCAATACAATATAGGTAGCCCCTGCCCTCATTATTCTCTTTTTTATTATCTTCATAAGACACTTCTCAATTTGTATTCATATACCTATCTGTTTATTAACTGTCTGGCTCCCACACCTAAACTGTAAGTCCTATGTCTGTTTTCCTCATCATTGTATGTCAAATGCCTGGCACACAGTAATATGTAATAAATTATCTGAATTAAGAATCAATAAATTAACTTTTAGACACTTTAAATAAATGTACATGTTTACGTAAGTAAATACCACATAAGATTCCTAAACACTGTTAACCAGTTTCATAAGATTTTCATCCTTAATTTTGGTCTTTAAAATCATTTTTAAAAATCTCTTATAAATGTATAATTTTAATAAAAGTAGTTTCCATATTGGCTATTATCACTAAATTTATTTTGATGTATATTTAGTTTTCCTTTAAAAAGCTATTTGCAGAATACATTCAGAAATGGACAATAACCAATTCCTGCTAAACTAGAAGGTCTCAAATGTCAAGTGCATGGAATTGGATTTGCATAGAATCAACTACAAATTTTTTTAGAAGCAGTTACAGATTGAGCAGAAAGAACACCAGATATTAAAAACAATTACAAAATTTCATCTGAATCACAGAGACCTGATCCTAATCTTAGAGCATAATGTAGACAGACACCATATATATTAATTAATACTGTGACAATCAAGCCTGAAACTATTCCTGAGTTTGATATGCTTAAACTTATAATACTCATCAATAACCCTGTGACTTATTGTCACACATGAAGCCATGATTTCAGAAATTCTATCCTTGAGAGGCAGTTAAAATAACTGAGAATACTTTTGGAAACATCTTAAAAACTGATTTATCTAACTAAACATATCACTGGAAACTAATGGCTTGGTTTGTACCTTAAAAGTTGGAACAGAAAGCTGTTCAAATGATGATGAACTTTCTTCACTGGTAGGAGTGTCCAGATCAAGGGGACGATGCAATGATGACTTAGAAGTTCTTTTGTTAGTAGGGTGCTTCACTGACCAATTAATTACCTGGTACTGAGTAAGGTAAGTCTGATAACAATTCATCACAGGTTGCTGAGAAGTAATCTGTTCACTCTCTACTGTTTTCTCAACTTCTACAACATATGGATGTTCTATAACGTCATCTTCTCCACCTAACGCAGAAACAAATGAAGCCTGGGAAGGATGAGTTTTGAACGGCAGAGTTCGGGGATCCTGAATGCTTTCTCCATGGCCAGTAAGTGGCCCTTCCACACTGTGATATATGGAGCCCCTACTGTAGTCAATCTGCTGTGTTTGCTTTTTCTTCTTTTTTCTACCTGGATAAGTTCCTGGGCCTTCATCACTGCTAATGGGCTCAAATTCTTCAGCTGCAGAAAAGTAGGCTTCACTATCAGCCATTGACATACTGGAATCCATTGATCGATACTGATGAAATGAATTGGAGTCTGCTGATGGTGTGTATGGAAATGAACCGAAACTCCTTCTCTGCTTTGGTGAGTCTAGCACATTCTCATCACTTCGGGAGACGTCACTACTAAACTGAACTCCAACTGTAACAGGCTGTTTGTCCCCATAAAAAGCAGCAGTAAGGCTCTTGGTACTTCCAAGTCGAGTGGAACATACAGAGGCTTGTCGTTTCAAGGGAGATCTCAGAGGAGATTGACCTACTGACTTTTCCTGAGTATTAGGAGACACGGGGCTATTTCCTGATATCTCTGTAGGAATACTAAAGCAGAAAGCAAAGCTATTACCATATAGTGTACATCATATAAGTATAAAGAGAAGCATTTAGAAAACGCTTTTAGTAATTTTAATCATTTCTTTTATAAATAAAGGAAAATCTAAAATTTTACAATAAAATATCTATACATAGTAGCAAAACGGCACAACATGTGTTCATACGCCATGTGGGCCTGAAAAAATTGAGGCAGCTTACAGCACAATACAAACTTGAAGAAATCCAAAGTATAATTTTTATAGGTTGAGTCTGAGGTCTCTATGAAACAACCAAGTAGAAATACCAGGAAAAAAAAAAAAAAAAAAGCTGGGCCTATAGGGCCAAAGTTCTGGCCAGAGTTTAACATTTAAAGATCGTAATTAAAGCCCAACCATTATTAGGACTGTCTAGGGAAACTGTACTGAGTGAGTAGAGATGAAGGTACAGAACAGAGTCCTGAGGGATAACATGCAACCAATGGCAGGTTATAAGAAGAAGAGAAAGAAAAAATGGAGGGGGGAAAATGGAGGACATGGAAAGAGGGACTATGAAGGAATAATCAAGGGAAGTGGAGTAAAATCTGAAATTTTCGTATCTGTGGGATGACAAGAAACATTTATTTTCATTATATTTTTCTGTATTTTCCTATTTCTGGAATGAATATGTACATATTAATTTTGTAGTTGGAGAGATAACAGCAAACTGAGATTTAAAAATATGTTCAGGAGGAGAAAATTTTCTGTAGTAGGTGAGAGGAAAAAAGTTTTTCTTGCCAAAATTTTTGGTAATTACAATCTTATTATAGCCAGGTTTCTAAATCTAATTGAATACTGACTGACCTTACTTGGCCATCATCTCTTTTCGCACTATGCAAGAATTCTTTTTGAACCAAATGGTCATCAGCAACAGAAGAGGGACTTTCTTTTTCTCCAGCCAATAAAGGCTGTGCAGCACTAGAACTACTATTCTCTTCTGAGGAAGAGGATGAGCTATGAGATCGTAATGGTACTTGAAGACTAAGGTGCTGGGTTTTTCTTTCTACTTCTATTCCCACTGGTTTGTTTTCCCATTCTTTCCTCTTCATGCCATTCACATTACCTGAACAAACAAAAAAGCAGGTTATATGAACATAATAATTTCAAAAGCAATTTATGAAAAATCTGAGCACTTAATCCAATTCCCTATTTTTATAAATATAATCATTTTTAAAAGCAAAAGTATTCAATTTCACATAACAATATGCTAAACACTATAGTAAGATACCTACATTAGGTATGGATCCAGAGTCCATAGACATTGAAATTTTTCTTCCTCTTTTTCTTAACCTTTATTTGAAAAATTTCAAACTTACAGAAAACTTCACAGAATAATACAAGGCCACTGTAAATCTTTTACTTGTAATTGCCTATTTTAAACATTTTGCCCCATTTGCTCTATTATGAATGATGTATACATAATGCTTTTTGAACTGAAAGTCATTTGTAGACATTGTGGCCTTTTACCCTAAATAGTTAAATGTTCATTTCCTAAGAATAATACATAATCACTGTATAATTATCAACTTGATAAATTTAGTATTTATACAATACTGTTATCTAATCTGCTGTGCGCTTTCCAATTTTCTCAATTGACCCAATAATGTCCTTTAAAGCACCTCTGCCCCTTCCCATGCAAGATTCAATCTAGGATCATATACTATTGAATTCAGTTGTCATGTATTCTTTAATGTGGAATATTTCCTCGGCCTTTTATAAGAGCCTTGTGAAGTGTTATGTAAATGTGGAAGAAGGGGAATGAAAGGAGAGTTCTACAGCTGCTTAGATCCAAAAAAAAAATAAGTCTGGCCCAGTTTCTATTCTCTTCCAGCCATCCCCATGTTACCCAAGAAAGGAATCTATTAATAGGAGAAAACCTCTCTCCAAGCAGAACGCAGTCCTAGATGCACTTTAAGGGGAAGGAAGACTTAAGAACTTACAATGTAGGTAATTATTTGCTTCCATTACCACAAATGGAAAAATGATAGCAGTAAAAGTCAAAGGAAACTGAGTTTCATTCACTTGTAAGTGGTAGGAAATGAGTGTTCATTAACCTTCCAAGGAAATCCTGAGGTCTACCATGTGCCTTCCTTGATTCTATCATAACACCGTATATCTATACTTGGCTCCTGGAAACCACAATAATCAGAAAGTCACATACTTACATAGGGGTTAAATCTATAGCAAACTTATAGCAATTTGTGAATTATAGCTCACTCCTGAGAGAACTGACAGGAGATACAGAAAATCCCTATTATACATTATAAGAGTTATAATGAGCTTTGCTTTGTTCAGTTGGAGAATTTGTTCTCTTCCCTCTTTTACTACTAAGAGTAAATTCCTTGTAATTTTCTTCCTTCCATTTGTTATGGTTAAATTGTGATCTGCAGATTACAAAATCAAGCAGTGTTGAAATTAGTGCCAGCTGTAGTACAGGAGAAATAACACTGAGTGGTTTTGATGGCTCTGATTCTGGTTTCTGCTTTGCCATCTACTTGGCTCTGTGATTTCATGTAACTCAGTCTCAGTGATGAGCCTCACTTTACTCACTGTAAACACAAAATATACAGAACTCACATGGGAGCTTGAAGATTAAGTGAGAAAGTGCCTGTGAAAACCTTTAAAAACAAACATTATTCAAATGTGAGGAAATAATAAGAAAAATGATAAATTTTATTTATTATCTTTCCTATCCTTTATATGTCAATAAGTTTTGATGTTTGTGGATTTTAAGTATTGTTATTCTAGGCATAAATGCATAAGTAAAACAACCTTAAATAAGATGCACATACTTATCTATTAACATTTAGTGAAATATCATTAGAACAAGAGTTTGGCATATGTAGCTCAGCATTTTCCTCTAAAAGCTCCTTGTGCATGCATGGGAAATCAATAAACTTTTTAAGTTAAAACTACTTCTTCCTTCCCTTTTTGTCTACAGACCAAAGGCAGTACTGTCAATGTTTCTAAATAGATGAAGAGGAAAAGGCTAATATTAGTAAAATATCAAGACTTTTCTAAATTTCACTTCTTGACAGCATGGCAACTTAAGCAGTAAATACTGCACTTATTGTATGCACTCACAATTGAAAAACCCAAAGGAAAATCCATTTCTAAAGTCTTTGGAGAAAAGATACTAGATAAATCTAAATCTAAGCCTGAAAATTCAGAATTACTAGGAACTACTTAAACCCACCATTTACTACTCATACCAAACTTACAGATTTACAAAGTTATCATACTGGATCTAAGGAAAAGCCACACTTCTCTTCTTGACATGCTCAATTTTTAGCGATAATAAGAGTAACTTGTAAAAGTAGTTGGTAATATAAAGCCCAATAGTAGAAATACTACTACTGATAAGTTTTCCTATAAAAAGTAAACTTGGTAAAACAACTGTTACTTTGGAGTACAGCTATTCTTAGGTGTATCTCTGGAAGCTAACTTCTAGGAAATGATACGTAATACTCAGAATACACATGGCTAGGAAGATCAACAATACCAACAATGGGAGATCTGAAGGACAGGCCTACTTTTGCCTTGTGTAACTATAAAAAACTCACTAGTCTTACCTAGCTTTAGTTAAATCACCTGCAAAACAAATTTAGATTATACTGAATTCTTCCTAAAAAACTGCTCAAAAAATGGAGTTGAACCAGGTAACACTGAGTTTCTCTCCGACTGATGTAAGGATAAAGATAATAAAAGAAGAGCACAAATGACAACACATTACCATCTACAATTTTGGGAATTTCTTTAGTAATAATCCATTCTCCAGGCTGTAGCAGAGACTGTCCGTAATACATATCAGACTCTGCACTCGTGCTTGAAAATGCAGAACTACTGGAAGGTGTCAACTCTTCAAGTTTGAAGAAATCTAGGCCAGTTACTGTGCCACCAAAGAATCTGCAGCCACCAAGACAACCACACTTGTTCCTACACCTCTTATTCTTCAGGGTATCGTCCGGCCACAAAAACCACAACCTACACAGAACCCAAAACAGAAACAAACAAAAACAACAACATAACAAAAACTCATTATGAAATAAAAAACTTTTTGGCAAATAATTAAAAATAAGTTAATTGTTAATATTTTCAAAAGACAAGGTAAACACAAATGTTTATTTTTATTGTGGAATATCTTTTTAACCATTTTGTCTTTCTTAAAAAAAAAAAACAGTCTGGGGGATGCCTGGGAGGCACAGTCAGTTAAGTATCTGACTTGATTTCAGCTAGGTCATGATCTCACAGTTCTTGAGATTGAGCCCCAATACCTGCTTCATATTCTCTCTTCTCTCTCTGTTCCTCCCTCCACTTGCATGCTGTCTCTCTAAATAAATGAACATTTAAAAAAAAAAAATCCAGTCTCAACATGGTGAGATGAAAATAAGTAGGAACAGGAAGAGAGACACAGCATATATATATATGTATACATATATATGTAAAAGCTAAAAATAAGCAGATATTAAAGATCAGACATTTAAATCCAATTTTAAATAGCGGTTTTAAATATTTTTATTTAAATTTTGAGAATATTTAAAAATTCTCAAAAGGACTAAATCTTTTAAATATTAATGTAAAAAAAAACCAAAACCATGGGTACAAATTATACTTAATACTTTATCACCTTTAGCTTCACAGTCTATTTCACATGGTAAATACACAAAAATACTATAAATGTGGGGCAGGTAAGAAATTATTTCTTAATAAGGCCAAAATGATACATTCTATCTTTTAGAGAAAAACTGTAATATATCTGTAATAAGGACTTCAAATGAAGTATTAAGAATTAAGACAATGGGAGAAAATGTACGTAAAAGTCTTCAGGCTCTGAGAGCAGTCCATACATATAAGTCCATCAGTATATTATTAACTATCTTCCTTTCTTTAAAAAAACATAATACAAACATGGGATATGTTTGTTCCTCTTTTTTAAGCTTTAAAGAATAAAATCACCTCATATTAGGTCTGTTTTGCTAAGCATATTTAGCCACATTATCTCACTGGGTTCTCAGGGTCCTCAAGAGAAGACAGAATAGGTATTATCATTTTCATTTTATATTCACTCATTTATATTTCTTGAACATATCAATATGTGCCTAGTACTGTGAGGCACTATGCCTAGAGAACAGAGGCATAGACAAGCCATAAACAAAAATATCTAATCATAAATTATACTGAGTGCTATGAGGTAATAAAAAATAAACAAGGTATTGTGATAAGGAAAAAGAAGAAACCGTTCAAAAAGTAATATTTGAGGTGTGAAAGATGAGATGAAATGTATCAATTTAGAAGTGGAACATCAGTCCAGAAAGACAGAAGAAAAAAATACATGAGAAAGCTTTAGGATTAGAAAAAATCTGAGGTATTACTGCAACTAAATGTTATCAAATGCAAATCACTTCTCCATTATAAAGTATTAAGATTCAGTCATTCGGCAAACTATTTTAAGCACTATCAAAATAAAAGATCTAACATATTCCACACACTTAGTTTTTACCTAATTGGTGTAGCAAAAAGCTTAGCAAAATGCATGAACTCTAGATGAATTTGCAGTCATCTAGACACGGGCTCTATTTCCAGCTGTGCCACTTAAAAACTCTAGGACTCTGGACATGTTAGTTAACATTTCTGAGCCTCAGTTTCCTCAACTAGAAAATTATGGTCTGATATACCTAATAAGACTGTTTTGAAGATTAAATGCTATAACATATATAAAGCACTTGATATAAAATCTGTAATATATAAGTTGAATAACAAATGTAAGCTCCCTTTCCCTACCTTTATTATAATCCAGTGCAGTAGTTCTCAAACCTTAGCTTACATTAGAATCACCTAGAGGGCTTATCACAACATGGAGAGCAGGGCACCAGTCCTAGAGTCTAGTAAGGTAAGGTCTGATCATATATATTTCTAACAAGTTCCAAGGAGACACTGATGGTGGTGGTTTGGGAACTATACTTTTCAAAAACACTAACCTACAGAAATTAATAACTTTTGTGTCCAGAAACTTCTCCAATTATATGAAAAAAAAATACTGTATATAGGCCCCAAAACTCCTGGGAATCAAATATGCACAAAGGTGGCCAGCTAAAGCTGAACGTCAGTGAGTTGCCTACCATGCTGGGAAAGGCAACTCCCAATATGCCTAAACATGCCTACCTGTTCTTGCTGGGTAGCCAAGAATGCAAAGTTTGGACCAGGCCACTTCTCAGGGTTTTACTAGCAGTAAACAACCTTGAAAGATGACATATGTCTCATTCTGAAAACGAGCAGGCTTGCTTCTACTTACTATAAAAATGGTAACAGGCCTCCTGGGTGGGTCAGTCGGTTAAGCATCTGACTCTTGATTTCCACACAGGTCATGATTCCATGGTTGTGGGATTGAGCCCACATCGGGCACGGAGCCTGCTTGGAATTCTCTCTCCAAATCTCTCCTCCTCTCTCTGCCCCTCCCCCACTCACACAAATGTGTGCTCTCTCTCTCAAAATAAATAAACAAACTTTAAATAAGTTTGTCCCATGTAACGTATGGGGCAATATGATACACTTACTCTAATAAGTTATTTGTTGTTTATCACTATCTGAAATTCAAATTTAACTGGGCATCCTATATTTCATCTGGCAGCCCTACTGGGAGGGCACAGAGAACCAATGCAAGCACATATGATTCTGGCTGGTGCTACTGCTGTAAGTAATAAAGTCCTTCATCTTTGGCCAAGTCTTGTGTTTTCTGCCAGCACCCATGAAATTGTAGCAGGCTAACATGTTAACTTGCAAGTATGATAAAATCCCAAACTCTTCACAATTATTAACCAATCAGAGCACTGAAACCAATCTAAATGGTTGGATTTACTTCCGCACCTGGAACCTGAATCACATGGTGCCACATCCATAGCTTCATTAGCACCTTGTTCTACCATCTCAGCTAATTAGACACATGCACTTTGTTCACATTAACTGGCTTCTTGAGCAACACTTAACAAAGAAATCAAAGTTTTTAAGACCATATTCTCCACACATGAGCTTCCATACTCACATTTACAAAATTTCAGGATCTTAAAGTAACTTAAAGGATTAATGTAATTTCAATAAAAACCTCAGAATTTTTTAACTAAAAAAATAGCTCTTTGGGAAAATTAACAGATAAAAATAATTAAATGTTTGTGATGAAATGGAAAAATAAATGTGTATTAGGTATGAATTTTTTCCTCTGTATTTGAGAAGACATTTGCAGAAAAATCCAGATAGAGTTTTTAAAAAAAGGATAGAAAAAAAAATAAGAAAATACAGGTGCTATGTGATTACTAGCAAAAGAAATATTTTCTCAAATTAGTAAAAGAATTACAAATGGAAAAATGACATATTTGAATACACAAAAATTAAAATCTGTAAGATTAAAAAAATTAAAAATGAAATGAACTGCAAAATATTAGCAAGAGACTATTAAAAGGATGATAATCTATAAAGAGCTCTTAAAATTTTCTAAAAAATACACCAGTATGCCAATAAATAAATATACATAAAATAATGACATGAAATTCACAAATGAGGAAATAAAAACAGCCAATAAATACATGAAAAAAATACAAATCTCAGAAATAAAGAAATGCAAAATAAAACAGAGAAATACCACATTTTAGTTCTTATAAAACACTTAAAGGGCAGCAAAGAAGCAGACAGAGACTCTCTTAAAGAGCCCCTGAGAATACAAACTGAAATAATCTTTCTGGGAAGTAATTTGGGAATGCATATCAAAAGGTTCAGTTTCTAGCATAGTAACATCGCCTCCTAAGGAAATTATTTAAAGGGAACTTAGGGGTACCTGGGTGGCTCTTGTTTTCAGTTCAGGTTATCATCTCACAGTCTGTGAGATTGAGCCCGACATCGTCGTAGCTCAGCTGTCAGCACAGAGGTGAGATTCTGTCTCCCTTTCTCTCTGCCCCTCCCCTGTGCGCTTAAGCTCTCTCTCTCTCTCAAAAATAAACACTAAAAAGATAGTAAGAACATAAAAGGAATTTAAAGAACATTTGGGAAAAGATTTTATGTGCAAAATGTTCCTCTTACTATTATTTAAAATGAGCAATTTAGAAACTACATATTTAATATAATAAGGGCAATGGCTAAATAAATTACAATTTATCTTTCTAATCATGTATTATCATCTGTTTCAAAGGAACTTTATAAAATTTTGGATTATTTGGGAAGATGGTTAGGGTGTAAGTTTAATACAACATGCTGAATTTAAATATATAAATACACGATGATCTCAAGTATAAGGAAAATGCACTATAAATATGGGTAAGAAATATGACAAATTCAGTATGATAAGGTTATGGTAATTATTTTCCTTTATGTGTAATAGTTTTCTCTATTTTAAAAATAAGCTTGGGGTGCCTAGGTGACTCAGTCAGTTAAGCATCCACTTCAGCTCAGGTCATGATCTTGCAGTTGGTGGGTCCTAGCTCCACATCAGGCTCTGCAATGACAGCACTGAGCCTGCATGGATCCTCTGTCTCCCTCTCGCTCTGCCCCTCCCATTGACTCGCTCTGGCTCTCTTGCTCTCTCTCTCAAAAATAAACATTAAATCAAAATGTTAATAAAATAAAATAAAAATAAAGTAAAATAAGCTCATATCAACTTTATAATGGGGGAGACAGAGATGGGAAAAGTTATCCTGGTATTTTAAATGGACAGGACTCAGGAAGAGGCTCTGGCAACTTTTAGAATGGCAGACCATTTCTTAGGAATTAGGTCCCCTAATTTCTTTTTAGTCTCCCCTGCAGTCATGAAGGCCCACTAAAGAGTTTTGTAGAGTACGCAGTCATAGCAATGATGTTTTCTTGAAATGATGAATTGTAAGTGGAGGGCTGTCATGGAAAAGAAAGGAGGGTAGTGCCTATAACACGTTATTTGGGAACCAATAATTAAAACTCATTTCACTGCTAATACACATAGAGTGGACTTAGAAACACATTAAAAAACAATGTTACTTCCAGAAACCACACAATCACCAGAGATGAGGTATACAATGTATTACTTAAATATCAGGTTCTTATACATTCACTGAGAAGTACCTAGCAGGATTATATTCGGTTTTTATATAAAATGCTCTTATTCCATTCCTAACAATAGAGTTTGCTCTATAATTATAAGGTAATTTTCGTCTGAGCTTGGGACTATGACCATCCTTAAATTTAACTTACCTTTTAGTTCTGGTATCATGAGTTTCTAAGAAATGTCTTTGGGCCTCATGTTTAGAATGATGATCTGCAGCTAACGCAATATCAACAGTAATGAGTCCTAAGTTGGCTGACCCAGCTTCAAGCCAATAGGCCCTCCGTAGCACTGCAGGCTGAAGTCCAACTCTGGAATTATTTAATTGTTCAATGTACTGTCTCACTTGAAAATCCTGAATTGCAGCACTTATTCCTTCCCCAACCGACTGATTGTGGAGATTACAGTTTGCAACTCGAATTGCACCCATCTAAATTGAATGAAGAAAATGAAATAAAACTGTGGTTTCCATAGTCTTAATCAATTTAAAATAAACTACAGAATAGGCAATTATTTCAAACTGCATCAAAGACAGAAGAAGAGGAAAAAGAAGGGAAATAGAAAAGATAAATGCAGCAGAATGGAAACAGACATTCAATTAAAAAAAAAAAAAAAAAGAGGATAAAAGGAAAAGAAACTAAGTCCAAAGGAAAACAAAAGAGGAGGAGGAAAGAAAAGTTAGAAGGATAGTAAGTAACAAAAATCACAGACTCTTAATAAGGCTTAACTTTAAGCAGTAACCTATAAGCCGAAGTGGCAAATGGATGTTTTCAAGAGCCAGACAGGACATAAATATATAAAAACTAATGGCACTTAAAATCAAATCTTTTAAAAATATAAACAATTTAGGGGCACCTGGGTGGCTCAGTCGGTTAAGTGTCCGACTTTCGCTTGGGTCATGATCTTGCGGTTTGTGGGTCGAGGCCCGCCGGGCTCTGTGCTGACTGCCAGCTCAGAGCCTGGAGCCTGTTTCAGTCTGTGACTCCCTCTCTCTCTGACCCTCCCCTGCTCATGCTGCCTGCCCCCCCTCCCCAGAAATAAATTAAACATTTAAAAATATATATATAACCAATTTAATCCCTGCCATAAAAGTAACCTACACGTTTACATCTCTGCCATAAAGCAAGATTATGATAATTCAGTTAGAGTGAAATAGTAGTGAAAGCAAATATGCCTTAAGAAATAGACCAGAAGGGAACATGGACATGCAGAAAACAGACAGCTATCTCCTGGGATTCTATAGTCTTCTGTGAGATGGTAAATTATAAGTGTGTATTCTATTTCAAGAAACGTAGGTTTGGTTTCGTAAAAAGGAAAAAGAACTACACTGGCCAAGAAACAGACAAATGTGTACCTTTAGATTTGTAGCACAGCCATGCTCCACAATATAAATATCTGCTCCATCTACTGCTAAACGTGTCATAGTATATTTCAAATCATCTGAAGTCGGACAAGGTCCAGGAATACAACTCAACTAAAATGAAAATGAAATGAATATTAATTTTTCACCACTGATTCACCATTTAGATACTTATATCTTCTCATTTAAGTAAAATTCTGGCAATGTGTGTATTTTTAAAAATTACTCAATTACATTCCATTTTTTATAATGATAAATGAAATAATCAGTGATTAAAGTCTTACCAATTAGAAACTAATCATAAGCATGTACCATTTCCATTCAAACAGGCAAGTAACAAATCTAAATTGACAGAATACATATATAACTTGTTACTGAAACAAAGAATAGTCAAAGTAAACTGATAACTAAAAAGTGTCACAGAATTATAAGAACTATACAGCAGTTTAAAATTTTAAGATTTTCTTAGGAGTGTGGATTACACACACACAATCTTCTTTTTAGAAATATGTCAAATCTAAATTTTATTATTATGCCTAGGACAATGCACACAAATTTGCCATTGTTTTACTCCTAAAACAGATTTGGTCATGGTTAGGTTGGAAGAAAACATACACATCACCTAATGAAGAACTCCTTGGGGGAAATGGCAGCGCTGAGTAAATGACTGGCTCGATAACATGCTCTTGCTCATTAGAGGTAGTGCCAGGACTAGAATACAGGCATTTTGTCTTATAATCAGTGTTCTATAATAATAAGGCATACCTTAGAGATATTGCAGGTTGGGTTCCAGACCATCACAGTAAAGCAAATATCACAATAAAGCAAGTCATATAAATTTTTTGTGGCTAAAATTAAAAAATTAAAAAAAAAAAAAACAAGCAGCAGCAAGTGTTGGCAAGGACATGGAGAAAAAGGAGCCCTTGTGCACTGCTGGTGGGAATGCAAACTGGTGCAGCCACTATGGAAGACAGTATAGAGGTTGCTGAAAAAATTAAAAATTGAGCTATCCTATGACCCAGTAATTGCACTACTGAGTATTTACTCAAAAGAATATGAAAATACTAATTCAAAAGGATATATGCACCTCTGTGCTTATTGCAGCATTATTTATAACAAATTGTGGAAGCAGCCCAAGTGTACACTAACAGATGAATGGATAAAGATGTGGTATATATACAATGAAATATTACTTAGCATTAAAAAAGAATGAAATCTTGCCATTTGCAACAACATGGACAGATCTAGAGAGTAAAATGCTAAGCAAAATAAGCCAGTTAGAGAAAGACAAATACCATATGATTTCATTTACACATGGAATTTAAGAAACAAATGAACAAAAGGAAAAAGAGAGAGAGAGACAAATAAAAATACAGGCTCTTAGCTGTAGAGAATAAACAGATGGTTACCAGAGGGGCAGCAAGTGGGGGGATGGTTGAAATAGGTGAAGGGGATTAAGATACTCTTGATAAGCACTGAGTAATATATGGAATTGTTGAATCACTACACTGTATACCTGAAATTAATTTAACACTCTATGTTTTTATAGTGACATTAAAATAAAAATTAAAAATATTATTAAAGATAAAAAATATATTTTTGGTTTCCTAGTGAATATAAAAGTTACATTTACACTATATACTGTAGTCTAAATGTGCCACAGCATACAAATGGGAAAAATGTACATGACTTTCTTGCTAAAAAATGCTAATCATCTGCTGAGCTTTCAGCAAGTCATAATTACTGATCATAGATCACTGTAACAAATATAGTAATGACAAAGTCTGAAATATTGCAAGAATTATCAAAATGTGACACAGACGGAATACACATTCCTCTTGAGTGCACATGGAACATTCTTCAGAATAGATCACACACTGGGACGCAAATCTGCTCTCAACAAGTATAAAAAGATAGAGAGCATTTCATGCATATTTCCAAACCAAATCGTGATGAAACTCAAAATCAACCATAAGAAAAAATCTGGAAAGACAACAAATACTTGGAGACTAAAGAACATCCTACCAAAAGAATGAATGTGTTAACCAAGAAGTTAAAGAGGAAATTAAAAAGTAAATGGAAGCCAAAGAAAATTATAATGTCAGAGCACAAAACCTCTGGAAAGCAGCAAAGGTGGTCATAAGAGGGAAGTATATAGCAATCCAGGCCTTCCTAGTGAAGGAAGAAAGGCCTCAGATACACAACCTAAACTTACACCTTAAAAAGCTGGAAAAAGAACAGCAAATAAAACCCAACACCAGCAGAAGATAGGAAATAATAAAGATTAGAGCAGAAATCAATGCTATCGAAATAAAAAAAAAATCAATGAAACCAGGAGCTGGTTCTTAGACATAATTAACAAAATTGATAAACCCCTGGCCAGTTTGATCAAAAAGAAAGAGAGATCATAACCAACACTGCAGAAATACAAACAATAATAAGAAAATATTTTATGAGCAATTATATGCCAATAAACTGGGCAACCTGGAAGAAATGGACAAATTGATAGAAACCTATAAACTACCAAAACTGAAACAGGAGGAAATGGAATATTTGAACAGACCCATAACCAGTAAAGAAATTGAATTAGTAATCAAAAATCTCCCAGAAAACAAGGCAATAACAGATGTTGGCAAGGATGCAGAGAAAGAGGATCTCTTTTGTACTGCTAGTGGGAAAGCAAGTTGGTGCACCCTCTCTGGAAAACAGTATGGAAGTTCCTCAAAAAGTTAAAAATAGAACTACCCTATGACCCAGCAATTGCACTAGTGGGTATTTATCCAAAGGATACAGGTGTGCTGTTTCAAAGGGCACAGATAATGTTTATAAAGAATAGCCAAAGTATGGAAAGAGCCCAAATGTTCATAGATTGATGAATGGATAAAGAAGACAGACAGACAGACAGACAGACACACACACACACACACACACACACACACACACACACACACAAAATGTAGTTTTACTTTGCAATCAAAAAGAATGAAATCTTGCTATTTGCAACCAACTACATGTGTGGAACTATAGGGTATTATGCTAACTGAAATAAGTCAGAGAAAGACAAATATCACATGACTTCACTCATGTAGAATTTAAGATACAAAACAAATGAACATAAGAGAAAGGAAGCAAAAATAACAAAAACAGGAAGGGGGACAAAACATAAGAGATTTTAAATATAGAGAACTGAGAGTTGCTGGAGGGGTTGTGGGTAGGGGGTATGGACTTAGATAGGTAAGGGACATTAAGGAAGACACTTGCTGGGAGAGCACTGGGTGTTTTACATAGGGGATGAATCACTGGATTCTACCCCTGAAACCATTATTGCACTACATGCTAACTAATTTGGATGTAAATTTTAAAATTAAAAAAAAATACTGAGAAATAAAATTTCTAATATTAAAAAGATTAAAAATGTGACACAGAAACACAAAGTAAGCAAAAGGTGCTGGAAAAATGGCATTGATAGATGTGCTTGGCACAGGGTTGCCACAAACCTTCAATTTATAAAAAAAAAAAAAAAAAAAAATCCACAGTATTTGTGAAATGCAATAAAAGGTATGTCTGACCTAAAAATAGACCTAAAAATATCTGATATAAAATGACAGAAAGCACACCAACGGCTGCATGGAATAATGAATGGCTGATGGCAAAGGGAGCCAAAGTAATTTTCTAAGGTGATAAAAATGTTCTAGAACTTCAGTGACAGTAATAGTTACACCCTTATACATAAAACATTTATCAAAACTCGAACTGTACATCTTAAAAAGGGTGAATTTATTGTATGTAAATTATGCCTATAAAGTTGATTTTTAAAATTTTAATGCAACATAAGAGCTCTGAGTCTTAATAAAAAAAAATTTAAAAGGGAGGAGAAGCCTACAAGTATCTGTGAATTATCCATAAGGAACTAGCTGATTTACACATAACTAAAGATTCTCTGGATCCTGGCAATGTGCTTTATAACAAGAAAAAAAACAATTTTATCACCAGTTATAATGGTTTCCTTTACTGTTGGGAGTAAGCACAGGTTATAGATTTTTTGGAGATAGAAATAAAAGCAGGATGAATTGTTTTCAATTCACAACAATATAATGGCAAACAAATAGTATGTATTAGCAAAGAAGAAAAAAGGAAAAACACATATAGGGAAGAAACTAGAAACAAAAACTAAACTGTTAACATTAGTTAACTCTGTGTTATAAGATTAGGGTAAATTTTTATTTTTGAAACTGCCACCTTTACTTGGCAAGTGCCAGCACTGCTAGCCGCCTTACAGAAGAACAGGTATGTTCCAGAAGAGTTATACAAACAAGATCATGTAAGGAATTTAACCTTCCTCTGGCGTCAGTTTCTAAATCTTCTACGGAAATGTATGGCCATATCTGAAAGAGTGCAATAATGCAAGAAAACAGGAGTTTACAGTAAAAATAGAAGAGGTAAGATACAATTTTTATATCTCCATTTATTTGTGAATTTATGTTTTAATAATTACTTCATAGATGCTTACAATGAAATAACTGGCTACAAATCTGAAAAATAATTTTATTAATTGGGAAAACTAAACTATGATGTTTACTTCATGGCCATGTGCATTTGATTTACAGCTGATATTTCAAACTTCCATTTTAAAAAATCCATATATGTTTATAATACTGCTAACATATTTGTGAACATACCTTGGATTCGCAGAACCGACGGTCAATTCCATGCTGACATATTATTACTGATTTGGGTCTTTCCAGTTCATACTCCCGACATACCACATGAAAAACAAATGTCTGTCCCCACTCCAAGAGACAAGCCAGCTACAAATAAGCAGTGACAAGTTGACAGCAGTGTTACCAATCTAAACAAGTGTTCACAGTTCAAAAGCTTATTAATAATAATCCAGCTTGAAAGAACCGAAATGCTGTTTTATACCTGCTGCTACATAATCTATTTGTTAGCCAGAATAATGAATTTTCTACTTTGACATCATTATAACCTTATGTTAGTTTTCATCTGTGAATGACAGAATGCATAAGAACTGAAAAATTCAACTTCAGCAACTTACAAAGTATGTACTTTTCTTCAAGGTTGTATCTTCTTTCTTATATGACTAACTAGTATCCTTTGCACAGAAAAACACCTAAAATTTCTACCTAATACTAAAGCTTTGATCTGAAATTTGTACCTAACTACTATAGAGAGATACAATTTTATAAAATCAGATATTTTGAAGAGTAAGACACTTTTGTTTATGGACAGACACTTAAGAATGTATCAATTCTTCATCAAATCTTCAGTTTACAAAAATACCTTTATTTTATAATTGATTACCATTAGTAATTATTATTACTATTATTATTAATAACACACTGAAACTTGAGTATACATTATATTAGTCCCTAAAAAATTACAAATTTAAACTATTGGAAAACATGAATTTTACTTTTAAAATATACAAAGAACAGAATAAACATTAAAAGCACCAATGGATTCATGAAACACTCACTAGAAATAGTGATGCCAAGATTCTAATGCAGAAGAAAGAGAAATGTTTCATTTGTAATAAAGTCAACTTATAAACACATAAGATTCTAGTACTTGTTACAGGAATTGTGTCCAGTTTAGCAGCATAAGCATTGCTTTATTTCATGTTTGTTAAGGAACCTATTTTTTTACATGTTTCAGTTTTACGTGTACATTAGAGAGAAGAGATAGCAGGCAACAATAAAAGGGGACAGCCGTCATGGCAATGAACACTGAATATTTTTCATCCACTTTTATACATTGTTATTTTCTTTATCCACTTTTATATAAAATATCCCTTTTATATTTTTATATAAAATATCCCTTTTATCCATTTTCTTATTTCTAGAACCTTAATTTTTGCTGCCTTCCAAAAACTTCTTACCAATATACAAGGCACTTAGTGTCTTTATCCACCTTCCTATTGCTACTACCTACCTCTAAATGGTCATACACATTCTGTAACTTTTTATTAAAATTGAGTATACACATTTTACACATTAAAGACCATATTCCAATCTTTTGAAATGCCACAAAAAGTATATTATCATAAATAAGTAGCTCAAGGGGCACTTGGGTGGCTCAGTAAGTTAAGCATCTAACTTTTGATTTTGGCTCCAGTCATGATCTCACATTTCGTGGGTTCAAGCCCTGCACTGGGCTCTGTGCCAGCAGCATGGAGCCTGCTTGGGATTCTCTCGCTCTCTCGCTCTCTCTCTCTCACACTCTCTCTCTGCCCCTCCCCTATGCATGCTCTCTCTCTCAAAATAAATATTTAAAAAATAATTTTAAAAAATATGTGGCTCAACAGGTGAAATGTTCAGTAATATGGTTACTTGGCTAAATTTCCATGGTCCATTTCTAGAACTAAATCCTTATGACTTCTGAGTCTTCTAAAGAATAAGGGGGACAATGAGGACAAGGGGAATTTTATCCAGAAGGATCACAACCTACACTCTAGACCAGGTTTAGTTACTAGTAAATTTGTTTGGTTTTTTTTTTTTACATCAGTATCCACATCATTAAGCACAGATACAAATGATGTTGCTTTGAGACATGACAAGTAAAAAAACAAGCTACCTAATCCTTAACACCATAAATAATATTTTCAAATCCTACTTAAGAAATACACAAGAAAGAAATATTCTTAGGGGTGCCTGGGTGGCTCAGTCGGTTAAGCATCCGACTTTGGCTCAGGCCATGATCTCATGGTTCGTGGGTTCAAGCCCCGCATCAGGCTCTGTGTTAACAGCTAGCTCAGAGGCTGGAGACTGCTTCTGATTCTGTGTCTCCGTCTTTCTCTGACCCTCCCCTGCTCATGCAGTCTGTCTCTCTCTTGAAAAAAGAAAATAAATAAAACATTAAAAAAATATTTTTAAATTATATACACTGGGAAAAGAAAATTTTTTGAACAGTGAGCAAACTAATGTAATTTGAATAATACATAAAATTTCCAGAACAGTTCTCATACTGAGTTTTTCCCAAAGCCTCAATCTTGAAAGTATTATTAAGAACTATAAAACATTACACCCTTCAATTTTATGTGGCTCAAAAGTGAAACTTGTCTCTGACTCATCTATTGCTAAGAAAATTCTGAATAGCCAGAATTTTGGATTCCAATCCAAAAAGCAAAGAGCTTTCTGTCCATCAGAATGCCATTGGTGAAAATGCAATGAACATTTAAACAGCCATACGACTTACTCTTGGTGAAGTGGGTGAGCAAAAGAAAAAGAAAAGTAGTCAGAGAATCATACCTGTGGTGCTGTGACCTTAGCTGTAAGGCTTCCAGCCTGCACATCAATTAGCCATGCATATTCTAAAGAATCACTTCCCAAAGGAAGACCTTCTGCTGAGAACATAGCATGTGCTCTCAGCTGGAGACCCGACAAATTGATGTGACCTTCCCTGAGTACTTCATCCACAGGGGGTCGCTGCTGAAAACAATAATAAGACTGTAAGAAGTATAAGAAAATCGGCATTATAATTTCTAGTTGGTTTTTTCTCCAGAGCCTAAATAAAATCGTGCTATCCAGAAAATAAGACTTAAGGATCCATAAGGTCCTAACATAACCTTGTACTATAAGAAGTCTAATTTAAGCTTCTTTAGTGACAATATCTGTAAGAACCCAAATGCAAAGCAAGATAACAAAATCCTATAAAGAATGAGACCTCTCTAATAACTGCTTCAATGAATAAAAAGAAACTAGTACTCTGACAGGGCATATAAGAGACCAATCTGTGGTGGGAAGGCTGGAATAAGATTAAAATATGTATTAAAAAGAGAGGCGCATGGGTTGCTCAGTCAGTTAAGCATCCGACTCTTGATTTTGGCTCAGGTCATACTCCCAGGGTCATGGGATCAAGCCCTATGTTGGGCTCTGCACCAGGTATGGAACCTACTTGAGATTCTCTCTCTCCCTCTGCCCCTCTCCTCCACTCGCACTCTCTCTCTAAAACAAAAACAAAAACAACAAATAAGTAAATAAAAATATATTTTAAAAATAGTAAAAAGAAGAAAAAAATAGGGAAAAACAAAGACCGATAAATAAGATGATAAAATGAAGCACTAGGGAAGAAAGCCATTTTTCATACAGATTTTGAGAACTTATATAAATATAAAAAAGATATATTTATCTTACAGAAATTATATACCTACTACTAAAAAGCAGCATAAATATTTCAAAGAGAAAAACTCTGGGACTTACTCAGAAAGTGAAAAGTTATGTCCTAAAATAGAGTATTCCATAGAACACTGGTTCCACAGAATATTATTAGTAATACAGAATCAAAACAAGTTCGGCAATGCCCTACCCATCAGTCACCAATTTCTGTAGACTGTATCTCCCAAGCTCTCAGAAATGCACTGATTTTCTTCCATCTTCACTGCTATTAATGTGGTCCAAATAATATGACATATTGCTAGGGTTTTACATAGCCTCCCAACATTTACTTTTACATCTGTCTCCACATATTCTACAAAACAACCACAGAGATCTAAAAAGGCTAATCTTATAATGTTCTTGTCTCAAGACCATTATTTATTATTCTAATTTCCTCACGATTTCTCTTTTCCACCAGGTATATTAGGGTAAAGACCATTTCTGTCTGGTTTACCACTTATCACTGTACCTAACAAAAGGTAGATACTACTAAGTGACTATATATATTTGTCTCAGTGAGTCTTTTCAGAGAATTCAATATACTAATAGTTCACAGATATTTCCCAAAGTAATTTTACTACAGTTATCTTTTTGGTATGTGTATGCAAGCCATCAGCACAAGGAATAGTGTTACTGTTCCTTATTTGAACACATTTTAGGAAATGTATTCTCAAAAAAACTGAGGATATGAGTCATATCAAATTCATAAGGAATTCTTAAAAGAAAATTTCAAATTATGACCATAATAGCTCTACTAGCTCTTTAAGAAAACATTAAAAACATTTAAACAAAAAAACATTTTTAATTTTTTTTTCATCCAAGCTGTGTGACAATATATAAAATCACTTAAGTTTCTCCAGGCATCAGTAACCTTCTATTTTATCTGACCAAGTTCGAGAGGATGATCAATAAATATCAGTTCTGGCACTAAGATTTGATAATTCTCAGTGTAAGATACTTCTGATCAATGTTTTTTGAGCTCAAAAACACATATGGATCTTGGCTTGTCCTAAAGATAGAGCCTATCTAGTATACCAACAAAGAATATATTCTAGATTTTATTGTGTGTTGTATCATATTGTGAGTTGAACTGTTTCCCCTAAAGGACACATTCAAGTCCTAAGCCCAGGCCCCTGTAATTATGACTTTGCTATATTCAAAAACAGGGTTTTAGCAGATGTAATCACATTAAAATAAGGTTACATCAAATCAGGGTTGGCCTTAATCCAATGACTGGTATCCTTGTAAGAGGAAAATTGGGACACAGACATACACATGGAGACAATGCTATGAGAAGACAAAGACAGAGAGTTGAGTAATGTGTCTACAAGATAAGGAATGCCCAGGATTGCTAGCAACCATCAAAAGCTTAGAAAAGGCAAGGAGATCCTTTTTCAAATTCTTCAGAGAAAATATGGCCTTGCCAGTACCTTGATTTCACAATTCTAAGCTCCAGAACTATGAGAGAACAAATATCTTGTGTTTTAAGCCACCCAGCGTGAGGTATTTTGCTGTGGCAGCCCTAGGAAATTAAAATACATCATCAAGCTCATAAATTAAAAGGGATGGTTCCATAAGTCAGACACAATAATCCATCCACCATCTCAGATCCTTAACCTTGAGACCCTTCCTTAAGACTAATGCAATAAGAGGGTGCATGGGTGGCTCAATTGGTTAAGCATCTGACTTTGGCTCAGGTCATAATCTCATGGTTAGTGAGGTCAAGCCCTGCATTAGGTGAGCTTGAGCCCCACTTCGGATGAACTCGAGCCTCACTTCGGATGAGATCAAGCCCCAATTCAGGTGAGATCAAGCCCCACTTCAGGTGAGATCAAGCCCTACTCCGGGCTCTACACTCTCTCTCTCTCTCTCTATCTGCACCTTCTGGGATTCTCTCTCTCCTTCTCTCTCTCTCTCGCTCAAAAAAAAAAAAAAAAAAGAAAAGACTAATGCTATCAAGAATAAGCAGCTAAATCCTGGATAACTCACCTGTACCACAAAAGAATTCTTAGGAATAATCATGCCAGATATATAAAACATAGCCAAGTTAGGTAGATAAGTAAATTCCAAGACAATACATAGAAAGTATCCTTGTTTTCAGGGTGAATTACGAAGTGCTAACCACACAGGAAACAAAATACCACCAGTACATCTACTAACACCTTGATATCTCCAAGCCATGAACAACTTTTCTAATCACCAAATAAATCATACATTATACTCCAGTCTCTGTACATGTTTGCCAATAACTAATAATTATAATTATAGTTAGGATTAATGTGAACTCTCATGAGCTCAATAATATGTTCTTTTTATGTATAGTAAAGTCTTTTGAGAATGTAGTCATCAAAATAAAAGTTGAGGGGCACCTGAGTGACTCAGTCCATTAAGTGTCCAATTCTTGATTCTGGATGAGGTCATGATTTCATGGTTTGTAGGACTAAGCCCTGTGTCAGGCTCCATGCTAACAACATGGAGCCTACTTACACTCTCTCTCAAAATAAATAAACTTTAAAAAATAAATAAATAAAAGTTGAAGTGTTACCAGGAACTCATAAGAAAACAGAGATACTCATCCAAGATTCTCAGATATAAGACTTATTTACCATTTACCTTTCTTAATTTCCTCAATAGATTAAAAAGGGGGCTTCTCCACATACTCACCTCCTAGAATAAAACACCAATTGTAATGACCTACTAATTAGAGAGAGGAGGGTAAGAGTTATCTTTTATCTATTTATTTTATTTTTTTTTTAATTTTTAAATATTTTTGTTTATTTCTGAGAGAGAAAGAGACAACATGAGCAGGGGAGGGTCAGAAAGAGAGGGAGACACAGAATCCAAAGCAGGCTCCAGGCTCTGAGCTAGCTATCAGCACAGAGCCCAATGCGGGGCTCAAACCCACCAACCGTGAGATCATGACCTGAGCTGAAGTCGGGTGCTCAACCGACTGAGCCACCTAAGGGTCCTTACCTATTTATTTTGAGAGAGAGAAAAAGAGAGAGAAAGAAAGTGACAGCATGAGCAGGGGTCGGGGGAGAAGAAAGGGAGAGAGAGAGAATCCGAAGCAGGCTCTGCATAGTCAGCACAGAGCTCTGTGTGGGGCTTGATCTCATGAACCATGAAATCATGATGCCAGTGGAAATCAAGAATCCAATGCTTAAGTGACTAAGCTACTTGGGTGCTCTGAAGAGTTATTTCTAAGGTTTCTATAGTAAGTTAAAATACTAGTGTTACGCAAATGAGATCTTTATGATGATAGAATAGCTCTGTATCTTAATTTCAATGGCAGTTACATGAATCTACACATGTGATAAAGTGGCAAGAACTATGCACACACACTGTACCAATATCAATCCTGGCTTTAATATTATACCTATTATGTAAAAGATCTACATTGGAAAAACTGGGTGCAGGGTACACAGGACCTCTCTGTACTATGTTTGCAACTCCCTATGAATCCTTATGAATCTATAATTATAGGCATATCTCAGAGATATTGCCAGTTCAGTTCTAGTCTACCACTAGAAAGCAATTATTACAATATACCTCAAGTCAAATAAACATTTTTTGATTCTCAGTGAATATAAAAATTATGTCTACCAAACTGTAATCTATTAAGTATGTAATATAATTATGTCTAAAAACAAACTAAATTAAAAAATCCTTTATTGCTAAAAACTGCTAACCATCATCTTGAGCTTTCAGCAAGCCATAATCTTTTTGCTGGTGCAAAGCTTGGCCTCCAAGTTGATGGCTGATAACAGATCAGGATGGTAGCTGATGAAGGTTGAGATGTCTATGGCAACTTCTTAAAGTAAAAAACAATACATTGCAGCACTGATTGACTCTTTCTTTCACAAATAATTTCTCTATAGCATGTCATTCTGCTTGACAGCATTTTACCCACAGAAGAGCTTCTTACAAGCTTGGAGTCAATCCTCTCAAACCCTGCTGCTTCTTATCAACTCAGTTTATGTAATAATCTAAATCCTTTTTGTAATTGCAAAACTCTTCAGACCATCTTCACCAGAAATAGATTCCTTCTCAAGAATCCTGTCTCTTCACACATCCCTAAGAAGCAACTCATCCATTAAAGTTTGATCATGAGATTGTAGCAATTCATTCCCATCTTCAGGCTCCATTTTTAATTCCAGTTCTCTTGTTATTTCCATCACATCTGCAGTTATCTCCTCCAGTGAAGTCTTAAACCCCTCAGGTCATCCATGAGAGTTGGAAGCAACTCTTCCAAACTCCTCTTCATGTTGATATTTTGACCTCTTTCTGTGAATCATGAATAGTCTCAATGGTATCTAGAATGGTGAATCCTTTCCAAAAGGAAAGATCTACCAGAGGAATCACTACCTATGGCAGCTATAGTCTTACAACATGTATTTCTTAAATAACATGACTTGAAAAGCAAAAGGACTCTTTGATCCATGGGCTGCAAAATGGATATTGTGTTAATAGGCATGAAAACAACATGAATCTCTGGTACATCTCCATCAGAGCCTTTGGTTGACCAAGAGCTCATTGTCAATGAGCACCCATATTTTGAAAGGACCCTCTTTTTCTGAGCAGTAGGTCTCAAAAGTGACTTAGTAAGCTAAATTCACTAGCTTAAATTATTCAGTAAACCATGCTGTAAACAGATGCACTGTCATCTAGGCTTTGTGGTGCCATTGATAGAGCAAAGGCAAAGTAGATTTAGCATAATTCTTAAGGGCCTTAGAATTTTCAAAATGGCAAATGAGCATTGCCTTCAACTTAAAGCTCTTAAGTATAATGTCAGCCTGTCCTGTGAAGTTTTGAAGCCAGGCACTGACTTCTCCTCTCTAGTTGTGAAAGTCCTAGATGTTATCTTCTTTCAATAGAAAGCTGTTTGTTTACTTTGAAAATCTGGTGTTTAGTATAGCCACCTTCATTAACTATCTTAGCTAGATCTTCTGATCACATGCTGCAGCTTCTACATCAGCACATGCTGCTTCACCTTGCACTTTTATGTTATGGAGACGGCTTCTTTCTTAAACCTCATAAACCAACCTCTGCAAGCTTCAAACTTTTTTTCTGCAGCTTCCTCACCTTTCTCAGCATTCACAGAATTGAAGAAAGTGAGGGTCTTGCTCTGAATTAGGTCTGGCTCAAGAAGTTATTGTGGCTGACTGAATCTTCTATACAAACCACTGAAACATTTTCTGGATCAAAAATAGGCCGTTTTGCTTTCTTATCATCGGTGTTTTCACTGGAATAGCACTTCTACTTTTCTTGAAGGTCTTTTCCTTTGCATTCACAACTTGGCTAACTGTTGCAGGAGGCTCAGCTTTCAGTCTACCTTGGGTTTCTACATGCCCTCTTCACTAAGCCTAATCATTTCTAACTTTTGATTTAAAGTGACAGACATGCAGCTCTTCCTTTCACTTAACACTCAGAGGCCACTGCAGGATTATTAATGGCCTAATTTCAAAACCTTTGTGTTTTAGATAATGGGGAATCCCAAGAAGAGAGGGAGTGACAGGGGAACGGCTAGATAGGGAACACATGCAACATTTATTAATTAAGTCTGCCATCTTATATGGGCAGTTTTTGGCATCCCAAAACAATTATAAAAGTAACACCAAAGATCAATGATACAAATCACCATAAAAACATAATAATAAGAAAGTTTCAAATATTGTGAGAATTACCAAAATGTGACACAGAGACATGAAGTGAGCAAATACTGGTGGAAAAATGGCCCTGATAGACTAGCTTGATGCAAAGTTGCCACAAACTTCAACATCTGCACAGTGCAATAAAGCAACATGCAATAAAATGAGGTATGTCTATTATTTAAAAATAAAAGTTGATAAAGGAAACACCTTCTGTGGCAAAAATAAGCATATGTTAAGTTTTAGCCACTATGAACTCAGCTATGTCAAATATACAAACATATGAAAAAATTAAATTCTAATTAGAAAAATATGATCAGTTGTGGCAAAAGAATTATAAAGGGATAGGCTTCTTTTAAATAAAATGATCAGTAACTACATAGAATCCATAGTAAGTTATCATTAGTTGATGATTTGGGGGTATCACATTCATCCTCCCATATATAATTTTACTTTGCCTTATATTAAAACTCATTTACTTTTCTAAAGCTTACAACTTGACTAAAGGTAGGGAAAAGTCCTAAAGTACTGATAAATGAAAAGTGAAGCCATTTGATATTAAATAATAACAACAAAGTGATAATCTACCCAAGAATGTAAATTATTCCCTTTTGGTAAATATTATTGGTTCTCTTCCCAAAGAGCCTAGGGATATCCTGAAGGGATTAACAAATACTTTGTAAGTGTGTTACGTGAAAAGAATAAACTACTGGCCATGTGGATATGCACGTTTTGAAGATTTATTGTACTGGCTAATATGAATATTCAGGTTGTCATTTTCCACAGAGTCCACCATAATTCTATATGTTTTTCCCTTCCATAAACATGAAAAAGTTACAAAGTATTTCTTTTCACCTCTAAAAACAATAGAGTATAATTGTATGGGATCACATACATAGGAAACAGCAGGAAAAAAGAAGACTGAGATTCTGGAAAAACTCACATACATATACAAAACTTCTTAACATGGTTAAATTAAAAGCTTCTAATTCAAAGACCTATCTATCCCATACCCAAAAGCTAACACACTGTATCAACCCCATAAAGAGTAATAATACCTCTCTCAGCCTCTACCATGACTCACTTTCACATTACCTGATAGTTATCACTGACAAAGACATTCAGGGGTGACAGGACAAGTTGCAGCATGGTCTCTCTAAATCCTTTTTTCATTTCAAAACACAGTCTTTCCAAGAATGCTGTAGGGCACTCAGGACCATCTGTGGTTCCATGCTAAAGTCAAACAAAATACTACAATCAAGATATAGAAACAATAAAGACCAAGGAAGTACAGGAAAATAAAAAATCAAACTTATATAATTAAGAGATTTTGATTCTTAAAAAGCAGAAGCTTGCTTTTAAAACTATTCTGTACTCCAGTAAGAACACTAGGTTCACTACGCACCAGAGGTAACTTCTCTGCTGTGCAACCCTCAGTACATGACACGGAGCCAGTAGGCAGCATAGTGCTCTTCATAGTGCTCTAGCCCTCCCTATCTGGCCTCACTCCAACAACCCTGGGTTCTCTGAGCAATATAATCTTATTCCAAGTCAGCCCCAAAAGTACATGGATCATCCTTAGACTGAACCAGGATTCTGTGCTAGATCTAAACCCCAGAAAACAATTCAACCTCCAGGGTCAATCTGAATCTTGATTTTGTAATAGGTTCACTACAAGGTCCCCAAATGGTCTAGAGTTGGAGATAAAGGATAAAAAAATATAAATCCTAGGGGCGCCTGGGTGGCTTAGTCGGTAAAGCGTCCTACTTTCACTTAGGTCATGATCTCGCGGTTTGTGGGTTCGAGCCCCGCGCCGGGCTCTGTGCTGACTGCCAGCTCAGAGCCTGGAGCCTATTTAAGAGTCTGTATCTCCCTCTCTCTCTGACCCTCCCCTGCTCACGCTGTCTGTCTGTCTGTCTCTCTCTCTCTCCTAGAAATAAATAAAAATATTAAAAAAAAAAAAAGAAAATATAAATCCTAGAATATCCATCAAGCTAAGTATAAACCCAGCAACTCAATATTGTGACAAAATGTTCTAAAGTTACACAGAACAAAGAAGGAACTAAAGTAAAAAAATGAAGACAGAGACTTATCAATGATTAACTATTATGAAGAAAATAATAAACTAGCTTTATAAAGGTAAAAGGGTAAATTTTAGTTTTTGAATCTGAATTTTTTTATTAGTGTGTGCACGTGTGTACACACACATACAGTTTTCTGAGTTGGGTGAATTTCACAATACACTCCAGACTATTTTAATTATGTGAACACTTACAACAGGAAGACGCCCATGAACTTTGTACAAATTAACAAGTACAGTAATATCCCAAGGACGCAAGGTAAGCGGATGAATTGACTTGGCTGAACTTTCATTTTCCTTTTTGTCATTTTCCATTCCAACAGCAGTCCACCCAGAGCTGGATGATGTTGACAGTGACAGAACAGGACTTGAAATAACCTCTTCAAAATCCATATACATGTCATCTTCCCCAAAGTAGTTTTCCTAAGATATTAAGAACAAATTGCTATCAAAGAGATATGTAACTAACTTTTCAAATTAGAGTCTGAATTTTGTAAACTAAGCATCTCCCTAAACTATTTTATTTGGTTAAAAGTATATGGTCTGTTTCCTTGAAATGACCAAAAAAAAAAAAAGAGAAAGAGAGAGAGACACACATGTTTAAGACATATACCTACTTTGCTACTTAGCAAATAAACATTCTGTAACCAAAAAAAAAAAAAAACATAAAAAATTACCTAAGATTATAATAAAGCTTCATGACAACACCACCTGCAATTACACCAAAAACTTGTAATTTAGGCCCTTTAAGAAAACTTGGAAAATATGTAAAGTTCAACAATTTTCAATCTTTCTCAGGGTTCTGAGGCAATAAACCCAAAGACATAATTTGAAGGAAGATCACTTCACCGAAAAGCAATTTGACTAACGCCAATTAGCTAACTATCACAATTTATATATTCTGGGTAAAATAATTATCAAAAGTGTTTTTAACAACTTGAATAAGAAAATCCAATTTTGGTTCCTGTTAACGTGTTATAGATAGTTACCAAAACTTACTTTCACACAGTTCATCCTGGTTTCTTATGCAAAGTATCTTAACTATTAATATCCTGGTTCCTTTTATAACCAGAATTTAAATTTATTATTTTTTTTGCCTCATTTAAAAACATTTTATTTAGGAGTGTCTGGGTGGCTCAGTCCATTGGGTATCCAACTCTTGATTTCAGCTCTGGTCACGATTTCAGTTTGTGGGATAGAGCTCTGCATCGGGCTCCATGCTGAAGCTCAGAGCCTGCTTGGGACACTCTCCCTTCCCCTCCCTCTCTTTTCCCCTCCCTCACTGACACTGTCTTTGTCTCTCTCAAATAAACAAATACATTTAAAAAAACCTTTTTATTTAAATTCTAGTTAACATACAGTATCATATTAGTTTCTGGTGTACAATATAGTGATTCAATACCTCCATACAACACCTGGTGACACCTGCTTGTCACAAGTGCCCTATTTAATCCCCTTCACCTATCTCACCCATACCTCTCCCAACTGCAGGACTCCCATCTGGTAACTGTCAGTTTGTGCTCTATAATTAAGACTCTTTTCCTTGGTTTGCCCCATCTCTCTTTCTTCCCCTTGTTCATTTGTTTCTTAAATTCCTCATATGAGTGAAATCATATGGCATTTGTCTTTCTCTGGCTTATTTTAATTATTTTAAATGTTTTTATTTATTTTTGAGAGAGGGGTAGTCACAGAAAGAGAGAGAGACACAAAGAATCCGATGCAGGCTCCAGGCTCTGAGCTGTCAGTAGAGAGCCCAATGCGGGGCAAGACTCGTGAACTGTGAGATCACCACCTGAGCCAAAGTCAGATGCTCAACTGACTGAGCCACCCAGGCACTCCTCTGACTGACTTATTTTATTTTATTTATTTATTTATTTATTTTTTACAAATAGTTTATTGTCAAATTAGTTTCCACATAACACCCAGTGTTCACCCCCACAAGTGCCCTCCTCCATGCCCATCTCCCCCCTTCCCCCCACATCCATCAGTTCTCAGTTTTTGTCAGCATTCAAGAGTCTGTCATGGTTTGTCTCTCTCCCTTTCCCCCACCATTTCCCCCCTTCTTCTCCCCCTTGTTCCTCAGTTAAGATCCTCCTAATCCTTCTATATGTGCAAACATATGATATTTGTCCTTCTCTGTCTGACTTCTTTCACTCAGCATAACACCCTCAAGGTCCATCCATGACTGACTTATTTTAAATTAAATTCTTTTATCTTACCATTATTCTGAATTTAAATTTTACCTTTTTGATCTGTCAGTAGCAATCAAAAGTTGTTAAAATATTCCTGTTAACACAGTCAACTATATTTCAGTATTAGAAATCAAGTCAGTATTTTGATAAATTCTGCATTTTACTTATTGACATATTTATTTTCTGATTAGAGTTCTAGTCAGTTAATCAGGCCAATTAAATATCTTTTCATAGGAAAGAATGATGAAGGGCATATAGTCATTTGGTTAGTTAGTGGCAAGACTAATATTAAAACCCCAAAGCTACTGACTCACAAAACTAATTTTTTTTTTCCTGTATTCTCTATCATTACCTGCCTCTAAATAACATAGGTCCTACCTAGAACCTCCTGACATCTTGATAATTGCCTTTATTATATAACTATGAACCAGGGATAAATTCAAGCACAAATATAAATGTAAATAAACATTGATTCTTATCCTAAATTCCAACATTAAAATTTTTATATGAAAAATAAATGTCTTAATTGATCTTTTAAATGTTTTTATTTATTTTTAAGAGAGAGAGACAGAGCACCAGCAGGAAAGGGGCAGAGAGAGAGAGAGAAGAAAATCTGAAGCAGGCTCCAGGCTCTGAGCTATCAGCACGGAGCCTGACATGGGGCTTGAACCCATGAATCGTGAGATCATGACCTGAGCCGAAGTTGGACACTTAACTGACTGAGCCGCACTAACTGATTTCAATCAACATTAAAGATCTAGAGGTATTCAGAGCAACAGTCTTCCCTGAGATTATCTGAGAAGCCTTTTCAAAATATACATTCCATTCCAGTCCTGGAGATGGGTTCAAAAGGTTTGCAACAGGTATGCATTCCAGAGACTGATGGAAAGTAGAATGGCTCCTTCAGTGATTTTAACTGTAAATGGCCTCTAAGCCCAGTCACCTCTATTCCACCTTTCTTCCACACAACTTATCAATGGAGTGACTGTACAGGTATTTACGTTTATTAGCTTTCAACATACTAAGAGTTACCAACAAGTCAACAGATATAAGTTAAACTCATTGTAGCCAATTTTTTTTTTTTACAAATAGTTTATTGTCAAATTAGTTTCCACATAACACTCAGTGCTCATCCCCACAAGTGCCCTCCTCCATGCCCATCCCTCCTCTCCCCCACATCCATCAGTCCTCAGTTTTTGTCAGCATTCAAGAGTCTCTCATGGTTTGCCTCTCTCCCTTCCCCCCACCATTTCCGCCCTTCTTCTCCCCCTTGGTCCTCTGTTAAGTTCCTCCTAATCCTCCTATACGTGCACACATATGATATTTGTCCTTCTCTGCCTGACTTATTTCGCTCAGCATAACACCCTCAAGGTCCATCCATGTTGCTACACACGGCCAGATTTCATTGTTTCTCATTGCCATGTAGTATTCCATGGTATAGATAAAACCACATCTTCTTGATACATTCATCTGTGGATGGACACTTAGGCTCTTTCCATGTTTTAGCTATTGTGGAGAGTGCTGCTATGAACATTGGGGTACATGTGCTCCTATGCATCAGCATTTCTGTATCCCTTGGGTCAATTCCTAGCAGTGCTATTGCTGGGTCATAGGGGCGTTCTATTGTTAATTTTTTGAGAAACCTCCACACTGTTTTCCAGAGGGGCTGCACCCATTTACATTCCCACCAACAGTGTAGGAGGGTGCCCGTTTCTCCACATCCTCGCCAGTATCTAGTGTCCTCTGATTTGCTCATTTTAGCCACTCTGACCAGCGTGAGGTGGTATCTCAGTGTGGTTTTGATTTGTATTTCCCTGATGAGGAGGGATGCTGAGCATCGTTTCATGTGTCTGTTGGCCATCTGGATGTCCTCTTTGGAGAAGTGTCTGTTCATATCTTCTGCCCATTTCTTCACTGGGTTGTTTGTTTTTCGGGTGTGGAGTTTGGGGAGTTCCTTATAGAGATTGGATATTAACCCTTTATCTGATATGTCATTTGCAACTATCTTTTCCCATTCCATTGGTTGCCTATTGGTTTTATGGATTGTTTCCTTTGCCGATACCACATCTTCTTTATCCATTTTTTGCCAATTGACATTTAGGCTCTTTCCATACTTTGGCTATTGTCGATAGTGCTGCTATAAACCTTTGAAACATCACACCTGTATCCTTGGATAAATACCTAGTAGTGTAATTGCTGGGTGGTAGGGTAGTTCTATTTTTAATTTTTTGAGGAACCTCCATACTGTTTTCCAGAGTGGCTGCACCAGTTTGCATTCCCACCAGCAGTGCGAAAGAGATCCTCTTTCTCTGCATCCTTGCCAACATCTGTTGTTGCCTGAGTTGTTAATGTTAGCCATTCTGACAGGTGTGAGGTGGTATCTCACAGTGATTTTGATTTGTATTTTCCCTGATGATGCCTCATGTTGAGGATTTTTTCATGTGTCTGTTTGCCATCTGGATGTCTTCATTGAAGACATGTCTATTCATGTCTTTTGCCCATTTCTTCATTGGATTATTTGTTTTTTGGGTGTCGAGTTTGATAAGTTCTTTATAGATTTTGTATACTAACCCTTTATCTGCTATGTTACTTGCAAATATCTTCTCCCATTCCATTGGTTGCCTTTTCGTTTTCCCCATTGCTGAGCATAAGGTTTTTATTTTGATGAGGTCCCAATAGTCCATTTTTGCTTTTGTTTCCCTGACCTCTTCAGATGTGTTGAGTAAGAAGTTGCTGCAACTGAGGTCAAAGAGGTTTTTGCCTGCTTTCTCTTCTAGGATTTTGATGGTTTCCTGTTTTAAGTTTAGATCTTTGATCCATTTTGAGTTTTTTTTGTGTGTGTGTATGATGTAAGAAAGTGGTCCAGGTTCATTTTTCTGCATGCTGCTGTCCAGTTTTTCCAGCACCATTTGCTGAAGAGACTGTCTTCATTCCATTGGCTATTCTTTTCTGCTTTACCAAAGATTAGTGGGGCATATATTTGTGGGTCTCCTTCTGGGTTCTGCTTTCTGTTCCATTGATCTGAGTGTCTGTTTTTGTGCCAGTACCATACTCTTGATGATTACAGCTTTTTTTTTTTTTTAATGTTTTATTTATTTCTGAGAGAGAGACAGCATGAGTAGGGGAGGGTCAGAGAGAGAGGGAGATGCAAATCTGAAACAGGCTCCCGGCTCTGAGCTAGCTGTCAGCACAGAGCCTGACGTGGGGCTTGAACCCACGAAACATGAGATCATGACCTGAGCCAAAGTCGGATGTCCAACCGACTGAGCCATCCAGGCACCCCTACAGCTTTGTAATACATCTTTATGTCTGGGATTGTGATGCCTTCAGCTTTGGTTTTCTTTTTCAGGATTTCTTTGGCAATTCGGGGTCTTTTCTGGTTCCATACAAATTTTGGGATTGTTTGTTCTAGCTCTGTTAAGAATTCTGGTGTTATTTTGATAGGGATTGCACTGAATATGTAGATTGCTTTGGTATATATACCAAGTTCTGTGGTTCCAATTGTACAGATTGTTGTGTTAATCCTCAGATCAGTTTTCTAGGTGTGCAAGATGGTTTGGTGATGATCTAGTTGCTTTTCAGGGATGAGTGAGGCAAAAAATACTTCCATTGCTCTGCCATCTTGGCCCCTCAAATGTTTGTTTATTTTTGACAAAGAGAGAGGGAGAGCGAGAGGGAGAGCGAGAGCGAGAGAGAGAGAGAGAGAAAGAGAGAGAAAGAGAGAGAGAGCATGTGTGAGGAATGGCAGAGAGAGAGGGAGACAGAGGATCTGAAGCAGGCTTGATGCTGACAGCAGCAAGCATGATGTGGGGCCCAAACTAATGAATCGTGGGATCATGTCCTGAGCCCAAGGTGAGGCTTAACCGACTGAGACACCAGGTGTCCCTGTTTCTTTAATTAACATCTTATATTAGTATGGTACATTGGTCACAAGTGGTGAGCCAATATTGATACATATTATTAAGTAAAGTCTGTATTTTCTTCAGAATTTTAAAGTTTTTATCTAAAGTCCTCTTTCTGTTCCAGGATTCTTTCAGGAGGACATCACTTTACATTTAGTTATCTTGTCTCCATTGATTTCTTTAAGCTTTGACAGTTTTATAGATTTGCCTTATTTTCAGTGATTTTGGTGGTCTTGAGGCGTACTTTGAGGTTAGGTACTTTGTAGCAAGCTCCCTGGTATGATTTGTCTGGTATTCTTGTCATAATAAGACTGGGGTTATGGATTATTGGAAGACCAAGGAGGCCAAGTGCCATTCTCATCATACCATATTGAGGGTGCATACTGTCTATTATGTATCTCAGCCTTGATCACCTGGCTGAGATAGTGTTCGTCAGGTTTCTCCCCTGTTAAGCTACTTTCTCCCCACCTTTCTGTGCTGCACTTTTTAATCTCCATGTTCTCAAGAAGCTCCCTGTTTCTCCCCACCAACTTCTATTGCACTGGGGGCTTTGAAAGAAGGGATAGGGGAGCATGGGACTAACCTGTGACTTTAGAGCATTTGTAACAATGTTATGGCTTAAAGTGTTCCTATCAATCTTTAATTACAGTTATATCTGAAACTAACATAATCTGAAAATGGAAGGAAAATTGATTATGCTGTGTATAGATGCTTTACCAGCCCTCTGGTGAATACTAATGACAGTTGTAGAAATGGATTGTGGCAATCTGTTGGTTTACTTGTGCTTTAGAAGTTCGACAGTTTACTTTTGACAATATTAACTCAGAGTTAGAATAGGAGTAGTTTAAGAACTATAGAAATACGTAATTGTCTTGAAGATTGCTTAATGTAAAAATTAGGATGAATTATGACATACTTTGCCAGACACCACATGATTTGGATGTGCACATTTTTTCCTTAAGTAGACAGGAAAAGGTTGTGTCTTGGAGGTTGGAAATTTGAGTCCCTAAAGTCAAGAGACGTAAATATGGTTAAGTCTAATTCCCTTGCTCATTTTTCTTCCTATAGCATTTCATTTATAGTCCCGTTCTACTTCTTGTTTTTACTTCTCATTAATCAATTCTGCTCCCAACTACAGTTATTTGTGTTATGCATATCTGTGTCTCTCACTAGACAAAAAGGATAGTATTTTCAAGGTTAAGCTGGTGGCTTGTTTTTATAGCCCCTATGGCTATGATCTTGGCTGGGACTTCAAAAGTGTCTTCAATTAAATTGAAGTGCTTGGGGATAGTTGGATTGGAGAAGAAACAGTGGTGTGACTGCTATTTCAACAATGTGAAAGATGCCATGGCTGGAGTATGGCTCCAGGGGACAGACCCTGGATGGAAGGGGAAAGGTTAAAGGGAGGCCTTTCTGAAAAATAAAGATGTTTAACATCAGTAAGGGCTGCTTTCAGCTGACAGCAGTCAGATCCCAGGATGAAGGGGTACGTTATAATATGAAAATTGGATTTCACATGAAAGGATGCTGATGCTTAAAATTTATCGTTTCTTTAAATAGCAATGTCTCTTTATGAACTTAAAGTGAGATTTGCTTTGCAAATGTTCACCTCAGAGTTTCTTACTGACACATCTTTCCACTGTCATCGCAGCCAATTGAGCCTCAACTCAGCAGCATATGGTGTTTGGAGTCTTTCATAACCCAAGGGGCTGGTGTTTGTCCCCATTTCCAGAGCAGCGTGTCTGTAAAAAGACAAAAAACGCAAAACAAAAAACCAACAACCTCCATGTGTCATATCAGCTTCCCTTCTCTTTAACGAGTGAAGTGGAAGTGGTGCAGAGAGGCTATGAGAGCCCATAGAAGCGCCTCTTCCAGCACAGGCCCTTTCCCATGAGCACTATGTTCCAGCTAGTGCTGATGAACTGCAGAAAATTTATCTCCACATTGGCTGCTGCTTCTCTGTGGACCTCCCTCTGTTGCACAGCGTGCTTCAAACCAGGGATCAGGACTCTCAGAAAGATTCTGAGGAAATTCCAAGTGGATTACGGAAGTCTGAAGTGGTTAATTCTTGCGTGGTTCGCTGCTTCACAGAGTTAGTAGGCTGGAGGTCTTGCCACCTCTTGGTGCACATTCCTTGTAAGCCTTTATTTAAAAAAAAATTTTTTTTTTAATGTTTTATTTATTTCTAGGAGAGAGAGAGAGACAGCGCGAGCTGGGGAGGGTCAGAGAGAGAGGGAGTCACAGGTTGAAACAGGCTCCAGGCTCTGAGCTGGCAGTCAGCACAGAGCCCGACGCGGGGCTCGAACCCACAAACCGCGAGATCATGACCTAAGCGAAAGTCGGACGCTCAACCGACTAAGCCACCCAGGCGCCCCTCCTTGTAAGCCTTTAGAAGGAGGGCTGTGGTTAAGGGGCCCAGTGAATAACACCCCTCTTTGTTATGTGAGTTATTGATAAGTAAGACAGAGAGCAAAGCAGAGTTTTGGGAATGTGATGGAAATCTTTAGCTAAGTGGACTTTATAATAATCTCTCCTACAGAATTAAACACGCTCACCCAGGCACATGCAGGGCTCCCCTGACAAGCAAAGCAGAAGAGATGATCCCCAAGGGTAATGCACTCTCTGGAAAAGTAAGAAGAGAGAGCACTCAGGCAATGCTTATTTCTCCTTCCAAACTTAGCACTTAGGTAAGTCACTGCATGTCCCTGAGTAGGGACAGAATGGCTAGGAGTGTCACACTAACAGATACTCCTTCTCAAAGAAGGAGCTGTCATGGGGGTGAAGAAGTTTTCTCGTCTAGAAATAGGTCATCAAATCCAGAGAGAGCTCAACTATTAGTTCTGCCTGCAGCATGTCAAGATGATGTGTTCCCCAGAGCGTTTTACTGTGGAGTAATAGGAAGAGTCAGGGATATTGTATGGTGACCAGAGTTGGAGAATGACTTCCCTTGTTCTACGGATAGAGGCAGATTAAGATATAATTCACATAAATTAATTATATAATTAATTATAATTATATAATTAATAAATTAAGATATAATTCACTAAGTTAATCCTTTTAAAGTATTCATAGCATACTAAATATACAGTGATTTTTCCAATAGTTGAATTTTTTTGCACCCATCACCACTATCTAGTTCCAGAATATTTCCACTACCCCCAAACAATCCCTCCCTCACATTTCCCTTTATCAATAGTTCCCTATTCGCCACCTCCCCCTTCCCTCAGCTGGTGGGTCAGAGTCCAGGCCACTATGATGTCTTTGGCCCCTCCCTCATGATTTCAAGAAGACTGCTATAGCTCCATCACGATATATACTCTGCAGTCAGGAAGAGAGAGACTGGCTCTAAGGGAAAATCCCTGGCTGAGTCAATCCTGTTGATGAGCTTTCCTGAAACTCTCAACCAGAAACATGGCTTACCCCCCACTCCTCTTATGAGGAAGATGGGAAATACAGAAAAGCATGTTGCTGCCCCAAGTAAAATCTACCCAAATAGAAAGGTAGAAGCGGAAGATGGATTTTATGTGGGCAGCTAGCAGTGTCTGCCACAGATGTTCATATATTAAATAAATTTAACCAAGTAATTATAACATTCTGTATTCTTTCCCAAGTGGAGACACAGAAGGACATATTACAGAATCTTTGATCTCCATGGTCTCAACTTCAAAACATTAGATCAGAAACCAAGACAAGCTAAATTTCTGTCAAGTACACATTGAATCTTTCATACATGATTTATTTCAGTCTTATGTTTTTTTGTCCATCTGTCACTGCCTAAAGTAATGGGCAACATTTCCATTTTTTGTTTTTTGTTTAAAATTTTTAATGTTTTATTTATTTCTGAGAGAGAGAGAGAGAGACAGACAGACAGACAGACAGCGTGAGCAGGGGCGTGTCAGAAAGAGAGGGAGATATAGAATCTGAAGCAAGCTCTAGGCTGTGAGCTGGCTGTCAGCACAGAGCCTGACGTGGGGCTCAAACCCACAAACCGTGAGATCATGACCTGAGCCCAAGTCGGACGCTTAACTGACTGAGCCACCCAAGCGCCCCAATATTTCCATTTTTGACCCAGTTTGTGAAGCAGAATGAACTTAGTCTCTTACACTTCAGTGGCAATTCTTTAGTTTTAGTGTTTTAGGATTTATTCAAAAAGTATGTGTGTGCCCTTATCACTCACAGTTAAAAATACCACCACCAGTGGTGTGCCTAGGTGGCTCAGTCAGTTAGGCGTCTGACTTTGGATCATGTCATGATTTCACAGTTTATGAGTTCAAGCCCCACATCGGCTCTGTGCTGACAGCTTGCAGCTTGGAGACTGCTTCTGATTCTGTGTCTCCCTATCTCTCTGCACCTCCCACACTTGCTTTGTGTCTCTTTCTCTCAAAAATAAATAAAAACCAGATCCTGCTTCAGTCTCCCATCTTGAATCCCCTAAGTTCTCTAAGATGACCGATTTTTTTCTTTACTTTTCTTGTAGTTATGTCTTTATTAATAAATAACATGCTGATGCTAAAATCTCTGGTTTGTTTTTTTTTTTTGTCAACCTAGGCATTATTTAGTCACTTTTTTCTATCCCTTGTATCTCATACTAAATATGTATGTATACAGGTAATGTTAACTTTAAAAGTAAAACTGCCAGTTATTTTACCAGCAAAAATGGGTTTATTTGGGAATAAAAGATAATTATAAGCCAGGACAAACAAGCTGGGACACAACCTTAGGCAAGTCTGGGCAACAAAGAGGAGGCATGCTTTTTAAAGGAGAAAAGGGGTATGTTGGGAAGGCTGTTAAACTGAAAGTCCACTGATGTAAACTGGGAGTTACAAGTATGGTGGCTTCTCATTGGCTGAGCCACTGCCCTGGATGGGATGGGGGTGGTGCTGAGGAAACTTTCTTCCTTGGGCTGGAGTAGTAGAGTGGTATCCATGTGCAAAGTCAAGTCATGACTTACAAGACCATGTGTAAGGTCAAGTCCCTCCTCTACTGTTGGTCTGCAATTGACTACCAGTGGTAGGGCATGAGAGTTTCCCCTGGTCAAACCTCTTGACTCTATTTTAGTGAAATTTCCCATTACTAATTTTCACAACACTATGTATTATAATTTAGGTAATGCTCTGATAGAATCAACACGGAATTCTTGAAATTCTTTTCAACTCCAGAATGTAGTAAATTTATCATCATCACTTTGAATTAAAGTCTAATCAATATGCTGATATGTATATTTGCAATATTAATAATGAATTATTACAGGAGGCTTAAATATTTGACTTAAGTATTTATCAGCTGGTTGTCTTTCATTCATTTATTCAACAATCATGTGCCAAGTCCTTGTCTAGGTTCTCAAAACACAGTGGTGAACAGGACAGAAAAAAAATCCTGCCCTAGTAGAACTTATAGTGAAGATAGGAAACTTTTCAAGAAAACAAACAAATGCATTGTAATGTCATATGTAATCAGTACTTTGCATATACAGGAAACATATGGGGTACATTGCTGTTTTAGATGAATTGGTCAGGGGACATATTTCTAAGGAGATGACATCTGTGCAGAGACATGAATAATGAGAAGATCATAGGGAAGAACATTTTAGGCAGAGGGAACAGTACATGCAAAGACTGTGAGGTAAGAAAATGCTTGGTATGTTGAGGAGCACAAAGGAGGCAAATTCGGCTGAAATGGAGTATGCCAAGAGAGGAGTCCCAAATGAGATAGACTCATTAGGAGTGTGGATGCTGTGGCAACCAGGATACCTTTTATACTGAGTGTAATGGGGCATCAGTAGCTGGGGAAGAAAATGATTTAACTGTACTTAGAAAATCACCTTCCGTGTTTTGTAGAGACTAGACTGTAGGACGGCAGAACTAGAAGCAAGGAGGCTCGCTAGTAAAGGAGGCCATTGAGAGATTATGATAATTTGGACTAGGGCATGAAAACACCATTACCCATTTTTCTAGAAAGAGTTGAAGCATAACTGTTATTATTATTATTTTAGTGAGTCTTAAATGCAGTTTGGGGCTAGAATTAATTTGTAAAGTGCAATGACATGTTTTTGAATATTTAGCTAAGTGACAGTCTAAGCAGACCTGACCTGCTCTGACAACAGGGAAGGGGGTTTTTGCCTTTTTATTGTCTGTAGCTTCTTTCATGTAGCGCTGCTGACTTGTAAGATAGATGAAGCAACATTGCTCTGCAAGCTCATGATTTATTACCGACATGAACTTGACAGCGTCACTGGGAAAGACATTTGATCTTCAATAGCCTATGAGACGTTCACCCTTCATGATGCAATTCTTGATTGGAAATAAAAATCCTTTTCAAACCTTTCCCAGGCCTTCCTTTGAGGTAGTGCCAACCATCGGTTCTAAACTTTAGTGGGCCTGAGAATCACCTGGAGAACATGTTAAAACCAGATTCTTGGACTCCACCTACCGCGTTTCTGTTTCTGTAGGTCTGGGGAGGGGCCTGAGATTTGATTGTCTAAGAAACTCGGGTTGTGCTGGTGTTGCAGGGCATTGGACTACACTTTGATTAGGAAAGAGCTGGACCAGATGTTTCCCATTTCTGGTTACTTCAGTTGCCCGGCTTTCTTTCCATAATTCTGACATCATAGGGGGCTGCTCACTGCGGAGAACCTCAGGGGAATATGCTCAACACAGCCTTGGCCAAAACCTTCAACCCTTCTTGGTCAGCGTCTTTTGGGATCTGCTCATGCTTAGAATAAAATCACTGCACACTTTTCACCAGTTCTGCCTGTTTTCTTTCCTGTTTTGTCCCTCTCTTCTGCACGACCTGGTTTAGCCGAAGGTTCTCTTTGCAAGTTCTGCCAATTGCTTGTATGTCTACAAGCTACTCTCTTTCCCTCCCTCTATCTAACAAATTGCCTTTCTGATTCCCCTTCAGATCAATACTTACCACTAATCATTTCTCCTCATTTTATATGTATCTTTTAAAATATTTTTACAGCCCTGTAAAAATCCCATTTGTGATCCATCCTGTCTTTATCGCTTTACTATGCTTTTTCTTCATTTTCATTTAAGACCACAGTACGCTGACATCAGAAAACCAGTGATGCCCCTGTTATTATAAATCTGCTGACAAAATACATAAAATTATTTAAAACATTGATTTCTCATGGTAGAAGACTATCTTTTGACCTTTTTGGATATTGGTTTGATGTATTACTTAGGATTTCCCAATGTATTAAAAAACTTTTTTCAGTTGAGGTATAATTTAAATTCAGTAGCATTCACCCTTTTTTTTTTTTAAATGTTTTTTATTTATTTTTAGGAGAGAGAGAGAGAGACAGCATGAGCAGGGGAGGGTCAGAGAGAGAGGGAGTCACAGACTGAAACAGGCTCCAGGCTCCGAGCTGGCAGTCAGCACAGAGCCCAACGCAGGGCTCGAACCACGAACCGTGAGATCATGACCCAAGCGAAAGTCGGACGCTCAACCGACTAAGCCACCCAGGCGCCCCAGCATTCACCCTTTTTAATGTACAGTTGAAAGAGTTTTGAAAAACACATACAGTTCTGTAACCCCCACCACAGATGAGGTGCAGAACAGTGCCTTCACCCCAGAAAGTTCCCTCTTACCCCTTTGCAGCTCCCCTTCCCTCAGCCCTTGGCAACCACTCATCAGTTTCCCGTCCCCATAGTTTTGCCCTTTCCAGAATGTGGAATTAAAATTAAAACAGAAACGTTTTTATTACACTCAAACTTGAATTTAGTCCTTGCACTTAAAGAAGAATTCTAAAACCTGAGGCTATATAAATTTTTTGCCAAATATACTCAACTGTCCTTGTAATAAATATTTTGTTTTGTTTACTTTTTTAGAATAGAATGAATATGCAGCATGGCATTTCATGATTCTTTGGTTTCAGAATATTACTATCTTCAAAAATAGTCTTCCTTTTCTGTTTTCATTTTAAAAGAAAACGATTTTTAAAAACACTTTCTGAATATGTTCAGATGTGAAAGATTTTATTCATTTACTTACTATTTAAAAAACTAGATAAAAATTAAGTCAAGAAATAGATACCTTTTTTTAAAGATAGACAAACTGACATTTCTTTTCATCTTTTTTTTTTTAATACAGGTGTTTGCTTCAGAATGGTAAGTCATCATAATCCAGTAACTATTTTCTTTTTTTGCCATTTTCTCCCTACTGATATTTCTACTCACAAAGATAGAGCAGTTTTCTACTTAGTGCTAACCCACTGCTTATTTTATGTCCTTGACAGCAAATGAAGTATTTGTATTTCTTCCAAATTACTGCTTGAGATTTTTGATCAAAGCTATCTTTGAAAAGTAGTCTATTGAAAACATTTCAGCCTGCCTAGTTTTTAGTTAATGTTTTATAGTTTTTAGTTATAGTTTTATAGTTAATGTTTTTAGTTAATTTATATAAATTTCAAAAGTACCTCCACTGGGATAATCAGATTAAATGTTTTAGTTAGGTCTACAGAACATAAAGGATGGGATCTTCCCCTTGTTCTGTATGGAAAACGGTTTTCTGAAGTAATTCCCACTGCCAGTTTATTTATTTATTTTTATAATGTCCTTGTCTTTACTGAAAGAGGAATTTAGTGAAAACATACCATTTAAGTGAAGGTTCTTATAAACAGAGTTATGATTGTAGGTCAGATACACGATTTTTGTATTTTAGGAAAAATACAGCTACACAATTTCCTGTATTTTAGGAAAAAATTATTATCAGTCTGCATTTTTTGATGTTGGACTTTGTTTCTTGTATTTCCTCCTAAAACCAGTACACAGAAGATGAGGCTAGGAAAATTGGAGTGGTTGGCTGGGTGAAGAATACTAGCAAAGGCACTGTGACAGGCCAAGTACAAGGCCCTGAAGAGAAAGTCAACTCCATGTAAGTAGCAAGACTCAACACACTCATGCAATTTGTGAACTTATTTTAGTGTTTCCTTGGGCAGTAAGAATAGTATTGATGGACCAGATTCAGTTTGTAGATATAACTCAACTTGCATGCTTGTAGGCATGCCAACAAGAAAGTCCGCAGAGCTGGGAATGGAATTTGTACATGTCGGAATGGATTTCCCACTTGGGCAAGGCCCTCAAAAAGAGCAATAGTGTCACTCCTTAATCTATTTGAATTGTGTTCTGTCTCTTCTAACATGGGGGATACATTGGGACCCATATATCTCTTATCCAAAGTGGTCGTGAAGAAGGATAGTGCCTTTGGATGGTTCTTAAAGTTCTTAAAGTAGACTTCGAGGCCAAAAGGCCACCCTCTCCTTTTTATTAAGTATCTTATTTATATAATTGTAGTTTTATTTTTGCTGTCGATGAAAGTATGGTCTGTGAGCTATATGGTTATGATAATGAGTCCTTGTATTCCAAAGGAGATCAGATTCAGTAACACAGAAAAAAGTGCCCTGTCATATTCAAAGGCCTTCTTTTTTTGTAAGTTCCACTACTCTTCATAGTCTTTTTTTTTTTAAATAAAAAAAGATAACATTTATTGAGTATTTGCAATGTTAGGCAATATGCCTAACACTTCACATAGGTTATCTCATTTAATCTACACAATAGGATCTTATACCCAATTTAACTTATTTTATTGTTTGCAACTTATCTTTGTTTTCATTACTATATGTCTTCACATTTCAAAAGTAATACTTTTTTGATTGTTGTAGTAAGTGAATAAGATGCTGAGAGATAAAAAGATAAAACCAGTAATCTGCCCCTTCCCCTCTGCTTCCCTCCCCTTGATGGCACCTGTGCTTGTGGCTTTGTAAATACTTTCTGAAACTTCCTTTTTCACTTAAAACTATTTAAGCATTTAGTTAGGGTTTTGCTTGTTTTTACTGAAATGGAATACTTGATGCATATTTTTCGGTAACTAGCTTTTTCATTTTATAGACATTCATCAATCAGTAAATATATAACCACTGACTCCTTGTTTTCCCAATTTCTTTATGTATAAGTACAGTCTTGGTGTTTGTGTGTAAAACTGTACCCCAACTTGAAAAGTGGGGTCTAAGAGTTTAGTTTCATAAAATGTATTGTAACAGTTAATGAAAAACAATAATTATCAATACGATTGCCACAAAATGCATACAAGAAAAGATTCTGAGACTTACATTGTAAATGGTTCAATGGATGAGAAAGTGCCAAATGACTATGAGGTATTGAGAATACGGGCTGCAAGGAGGAGAGATACTTACACCTATCATGTTATATCCTAATCCATGTTGTAGCAGGTTTTTGATCAATATCCTTAACATAAATACATGCTGCCCAATTTTTCTTTTCAACCTCTGTACACCCGGTTTTTCTTCTCAGTAGTAAAAGTGATCTATATTAGCAACTGGGTGGGTTTCCTCCCATATTTGTTTCCATATTCACCTTCTCATACACATCTGATCCACTACTGGCTATTTACTCAAAGAAAGTGAAAACACTAATTCAAAAAGATATATGCACCCTTATATTTATTGTGGCGTTATTTACAATAGCTAAATTATGGAAACGGGCGCCTGGGTGGCTTAGTCGGTTAAGCGTCCGACTTTTGCTTAGATCATGATCTCGTGGTTCGTGGGTTCTAGCCCCGCATCGGGCTCTGTGCTGACTGCCAGCTCAGAGCCTGGAGCCTATTTTGGAGTCTGTATCTCCCTCTCTCTCTGACCCTCCCCTGCTCACGCTGTCTCTCTCTCTCTCTCTCCTAGAAATAAATAAAAATATTAAAAAAAAAATTATGGAAACAGCCCCCAAGTGTCTTTTGACAGATGAATGGATGAAGAGGGTGTGGTATATACGTACAGTGGAATATCACTCAGCCATAAAAAAGAATGAAATCTTGCCATTTGCAACAACATGGATGGACCTAGAAAGTGTAATGCTAAGTGAAATAAGTCAGAGAAAGACAAGTACATATGATTTCACTCATGTGTGGAATTTGGGAAACAGAACAAATAAATAAAGAGAAAAGAGACAAACCAAAAAAGACTCTTAACCACAGAGAACAGATAGTTACCAGAGAGGAAGTGGGTGGGGGATGGGTGGAATAGGTGAAGGGGATTAAGAATTCACTTATCATGATGAGCACTGAATAATGTATAGAATCGCTGAATCACTATATCGTACACCTAATACTAATATATCGCTATATGTTAATTATACTGGAATTAAAAAACAAAACAAAACAGGGGTGCCTGGGTGGCTAAGTCAGTAAGTGTCTGACTTCAGCTCAGGTCATGATCTCACAGTTTGTGAGTTTGAGCTCCGCATCAGGCTCTGTGCTCACAGCCTGGAGCCAATTTCAGATTCTGTGTCTTTGTCTCTCTGCCCCTCCCTCACTTGTGCTGTGTCTCTCTCTCTCAAAAATAAATAAGCATTAAAACAAAACAAAACAAACATACATCCCAGAAAATCTGTCCAAGTCAGATGGTAGAGCTTTAATTCATTCTTTTTAATGGTTGCTTAATAATTGACAAGTGTTAGTGTGCCGTTATTGCTGAGAATTCATTTTGTTTCTTTTTTTTTCCCCAATAAGAGCAATGCCATAATAAACATTTTAGTGGTGATTTTATATTTGGGAGATAGATTCCCAGAAGTGCAGCTTCTTGGTTGACGTATCTGTGTACTTTTACTTTTGAAAATATTTGTCAGGGGCGCCTGGGTGGCTTAGTGGGTTGAGCGTCCAACTATCGCTTAGGTCATGATCTCACGGTTCGTGGGTTCGAGCCCCACGTCGGGCTCTGTGCTGACTGCCAGCTCAGAGCCTGTAGCCTGTTTCAGAGTCTGTGACTCCCTCTCTCTCTGACCCTCCCCTGCTCACACTGTCTCTCTCTCTCTCTCCCCTAGAAATAAATTAAAAAAAAAAATATTTGTCAGATTGCTTCTCAAAACAGCTGTAAGCAATTTACTTTTTTTTCTTCTTCATCCTGTAGGCAATTGGTATTATTGCTGTCTAATTTTTTTTTTATCTGGTTGGGGGTAGAGTAATATAGTATTTTTTCACTGTAATTTGCATTTCTCTAATTACTGGTTATTTTGAGAGTCTTCATGCTTGTGTCTATGTGGGTTTATTCTCATGAACTCACTCCCTTTCACATCCTTCGCACATTTGTCTGTGGGGCTGCTTGTCTCTTGCCAATGTTTAAGAGCTCTTTGTGTATTGGTAATGATCACTAACTCATTATTTGTAATCTCTTTTGCCAGTATTTTCCCGGTTCTATCCTTTGCCTATTCATTAGTTTTGTTTATTGATGATAAATTTTTACAACGTGAATTGTTTAATTTTTATAAACTCACATATAGCTCTCTTTTCTTTCTGGTTAAGAAATAGATTGTAAATGTTGTTCCCTAGGTTTCTTTCTACTTTTTTGATGCTTTATTTATTACGTTAGGCATTTATTACATCTGGAATTTGCTTTTACTTAGAATATGAGACTGGGGGCTATTTTCTACCATAATGTAATAGCCAGTTGTGCCAGCACTATTATTAAATAATCGCTCTTTCCCCATCAAATTGAAATACATGTTTATCATATGTTAAAATCACATATCAACTGGATTCTATTTCTGGGTTCTGGGTTCTGTTCTCTTCTCTTAATAGATCTGTTTATCTATTCCTAGACTAATACCCCATGTTGATTTAATTATACTGGCTTTATAGGTTATTTCCCTTCACTATTTTTTTCTTTTTTTAAATTTTTTTTTAAATGTTTTATTTATTTCTAGGAGAGAGAGAGAGACAGCGTGAGCAGGGGAGGGTCAGAGAGAGAGGGAGTCACAGACTGAAACAGGCTCCAGGCTCTGAGCTGGCAGTCAGCACAGAGCGCGACGCGGGGCTCGAACCCACAAACCGCGAGATCATGACCTAAGCGAAAGTCGGACGCTTAACCGACTAAGCCACCGAGGTGCCCCTTCACTATTTTTTTCTTGGGCATTTATTTTCATTCTAAACCTTAAGATACTTTTATCCATTTAATTGGAATTATATTTGTGTTTTTTTAAAACTTTCCTGATTGTCTGACAAGTATGCTCTTTAAAATAAACTTTAGGGGTGCCTGGCTGGCTCAGTCAGTAGAGCATTTAACTTTTGATATCAGGGTTGTGAGTTCAAGCCTCACACTGGGTGTAGAGATCACTTAAAAATAAAATCTTTAAAAATATTTTTATTTTTTACAAGTTTTATATTTATAAAAAAATTACAAAGATATTACGAAGAGTTTCCATATACTTTCCACCCACTTTTCCCTATTAAAATTTTCCATTAATATGATACATATGTTACAATTAATGAACCGGTAGTGATGTATTAGTATTAACTAAAGTTCATAGTTTATTCAGATTTCTGTAGCTTTTACCTAATGTTCTTTTTCTCTTTTAGGAGCCCATATTTTACTTGCTTTTTAATTCCACACTTTTATGGTATTAAGAGAATTGATATTAAATTTTCCCATCCAAGAATATGGATGTTTTTTCATTTTCTCAGATTTTTAAATTTATCCTTTAACATGGTTTTATGGTTATCATCATAAAGATTTTGTGCTTTCCTTGCTGACTCTATTCCTAAGTCTTTATGTTAGTTTGGGTTGCTGTAATGAAGTCCCATGGACTGGGTGGTTTATAAACAACAGAACTTCGTTTCTCACAGTTCTGAAGGCTGGAAGTCTGAGATTAGGCTGCCAGCATCATCAAGTGCTGGTGAGAGCCCCGGCTGAGTTGTTGACTACCGACTTTTCATTCTATCCTCATACGGCAGAAAGAGAGCTAGATGGCTCTCTGGTCTCTTGTTAAAAGGGCACCAATTCCATTCATGAGTTGTCTACCCTCATGATCCAACTACCTCCCCAAAGCCCTACCTCCAAATACCATCACATGTGAATTTGGTGGGAGGGAACACATGCATGCTATAACAATATTTTATTGCCTTTTTCATGATTGTGTATGGAATATTATTCCCATTTATGTTTCCCATGCTTTAATGGGGAAAGCCTAATGACTTTTGTATATTTACCTTACATGAGAGTTACCTTATCAAATATTCTCATTAATTCTACTAAGTTTTTTTGGTGGGGGGTAAACTATAGTTATTGGATTTTGTAAGTATACAAGTGTGTAATTAGCAAAAATAATGTATCTTTTTTTCATTTCATTTGCCAGACCCATCAAGACAATGTTGAATAACAGCAATAAAGAGCATCCCTGTCTGATTATATTTGAAATGGTTTTGTTTCAGCAAGTTGAATAGTTTGCTGTTGATTTTTGTTAAATGTACTTTATCGCATCGAATTTCACGCTTGCATTCCTTGAATTAAACTCTGATTGGTCATGGAGTGTTATTCCTTTGAATCATAGCTGAATATTATTTGTCAATATTTTATTTAGAATTTTTACATCTATATTTGGGATTATGGTTTCCTCTAAACCTTTTTTTTTTTTATAATTTTTTTAATGTTTTTTATTTATTCCTTAGAAAGAGAGACAGTATGAGCAGGGGAGGGTCAAAGAGAGAGGGAGACACAGAATCTGAAACAGGCTTCAGACTCTGAGCTAGCTGTCAGCACAGAGCCTGACGTGGGGCTCGAACCCACGAACTGTGAGATCATGACCTGAGCTGAAGTCAGATGCTTAACTGACTGAGCCACCCAGGCACCCCATAAACCTTTTTTTTTTTTTTTACTATATTAGGTTTTGATGTTAAAATTTTGTTGGCTTCATAAAATATATTAGGAGATTTTCCATTTTTTCCTTCATTCTGGAATAACTTGAATAATATTAGAATTTCTGTTATTAAGTTAGCTGAAACAAGTTATAAAATCACTTGGTCCTGGTACTTTCTCAATGGTGGGCTACTAAACACCTTTCCAATTGTTTTTTCTTACTTTTGGTAGTTTTTCTTTCTGTTATTATTACTATTTTTTATTTTAGAGAAAGTTTGTGACATTAGAGTAGAGAGACAGAGGAAGAGAGAGAATCCCAAGCAAACTCCACACTCCATGTGGAGCCTGATGTAGGGCTTGATCCCACGATCATGGTATCATGACCTGAACTGAAATTGAGCCAGTTGCTCAACAGACCGAGCCACCCAAGTGCCCCCCAATCTAGTCTGTTGTAATTGGTATGTTTGAATTTTCTACTTTTCCCAGATTCATTTATGGTTTCCTAAGAAACTATCCAGTTTTTCTAGGTTTTCAAATTTCTTGCCATGGATTTTATATTTTAAAAATCCCTTTTGTATCTGTAGTTATATGTTCTATGAAAATTTCCTCATTTTATGTAATTTTACTCTCTTCTTTTTGCTTAATTGGGTTCAGAAAGGAATTATCTATTGATATATTTTTTAAAAAACATTTTGGATTTATTGATCATTTCTACTTTTTTTTTTTTTTGCCTTTCCAATCATTTAATTTCAACTTTCATCTTTACTCATTCCCTCTTTATTTATTTGTTGATCTTTCTCTAAGTCTTCAACATGAGTTGTAGTTCTCTTTAGGTTTTTATTTATTTATTTTAAGAGAGAGAGAGTGCTAGTGGGGAAGGAACAGAGAGAACGGGAGAGAAAATACCAAGCAGGCTTCATGCTGTCAGCCTGGAGCCTGACTTAGGGCTTAACCTCAGGAAACTGTGAGATCATGAACTGAGCTGAAATCAAGAGTCAGACGCTTAATGAAATGAGTCACCCAGGTTCCCCTAGTTTTAGTCTTTTTAAGTTAGTAATGAAGGTGATTAAGCATTTGCCCCTAAATACAGCTTTTTGTTTGTTCCATAGGTTTTGGGTAAAAAGTGCTCTTTTCTTTGCTTTCTGGATAGTCTGAAAGTTCATTTTTAGTTCCTCTTTGAATAATAACCAACAGTATCCTAGATATGTATTTTTTAAAATATCCAGTGTCCTTCTCTATCTTTAATAGTGTTTTTTTGCCTTAAAGTTACTTTCTCTGGTATTAACAGAGTTATGTACACTTTATTACTATATGTGTTTGCACAGAATATCTTTTTTCATTGTTTTATTTTCAATGTTTCTTTCTCATTGTGTGCTTTTGTTTGTTTTTATTGAAGTGGTTGATGGACAATGTTATTAGTTTCAAGTGTATTTCAACATATTTTATATGTGTGTCTCATGATTTTAAATTAGTATATTTATCCATTTAAGCTTAATGGAATCACTCATTTTTAGAATTAAATGTTTATTTAACTATATTTCCCCCCCTTGCCTTATTAGTTCTGTTTTCCTTTTCTTTTTTCTAGCCTTCATTCAAAATGACTATTTTTTATTATCCCACTTTTTTTTCTCTGTGAGAAGTTGTATATTCTTTTATTTGTTTTACTGGTATTTTCCTAGAGATACAACACACAACCATAACTGCTCAAAAATTTAATATTAATTTGTGTCTTTACTCCTTTTTCTAACAATGCAACATCTATAGTGCCCTTTAAGTCCATTTAACTCAGTATTTACTTAGATGCACAATTTTTAATTTTTACTTATTTTTGAGGGGAGGCGAAGGGTCAGAGAAAGAGGGAGACACAGAATCTGAAGCAGGATCCAGGCTCTGAGCTGTCAGCACAGAGCCCGATGTGGGGCTCGAACTCACAAGCTGTGAGATGATGACCATGCTAATTTTAATGACCTATTTTAAAACTCATAAGAAATTATTTTTAGAAGTTAGTATTTTGGGTGGTATTCTGTATATTTGCCATTTTTGTTGCTCTTTTTTCCTTCCTAATTTTCTGGACTTCTGTGTAGGAATATTTCCTTCCTGCCTACAAGTGTTCTTTAGTATTTTCCTTTGTTTGGGCAGCTGGTGATGTGTTATTTCAGTTTTGGTTTGTCTCTACATGTTTTTATTTTACCTTCATTCTTAAAAAACATCTTTGATTCATGTAGACTCTAACATGGAAGCTGTTTTCTTTCTCAATTCCCTGTGGACACCATTACAGTGTCTAGCATCCAATGCTTTGTTGTGAAACTGGCTGCAGTTTTACACTTTGCTTCTTAAAAGCAATTTCGCTGTATTTAAGATGGAAACAATAGTAAAATTGCCAGTTTACAGTTGGTGATAATAAATACAACAGTAAGCCTGTCAGTTGGTTTAGGTGATTTTTTCCCATGATACTTCGTTGTCTGGGTATGTATGCAGTGGAGGCATGAAGTGGGGTTCATTCCAGGCTTGGCTGCTGCCAGCTATAAGGAGCAGAAGTGAGAGAGCAGGTGTGAGGGCATTTACAAGAGTGTGAATAGAATGATGACCCCTGAACTCTAGTTGGGACAAAATGAGAAATGAGCTGGAAGGAAATTGATGGGCAGCGAGAAATGATTGTCTTATTTAGTTGTGGGTCTAAGGAACTGTAACAACTTTCAGTGTTTTGTGGCACAATTCAGTCCCGGAATCAGCAGAGTCCCTGCAGAAAAGAAGGGATGTGGAGCATCTGTGATGTTTCCTGCCCACTGTGAGTGAGGTTCTAGTGTAGATGGGCTCTTGCACTGACTTTTTTTTTGTGTCCAGTGGTTTTTTAACCAGATTTCATCTGACTGTTGCTGAGTAGAACTTCCTCCAGCCGTCTGAAAAATTCTTGAAATTGTGCACATTTTGGTGTTGTCTTTTTTTTTTTACTGCTTTTTATTATGGGGGTTTCAAGCAGATCCATGACTAGAGAGAATGGACGATGAACGCCATGTGTTTGGTACGTGGTTTCACTAACAATTTCTGGCATTCTTATTTCACATATTCCTACAACTTTTCTTTTACTTTTCTCATTGTTAGAGCACTAACGCAAATTTTCTGCATCATGTTTATGCACCAGTAAGTTACGTTGAGCAATATGAAACTGCCAATATTTGACAAAATTCTGAGCTACAGAACAGCAGTGTCACATTGTTGAATCTAAGACGTTTGTCTCTATTTTCCTCTAACAGAAACTCTTTATACCCATCAATATATTTTTCTAAACTCGACAGCAGATCTGTCTCCAAATGTCAGAGTGCAAAGTCTGTTACTCTTTCCCTGAGGCTTGTCTTCTCCCTCTGGGTCTGTGCCTGCTGGACAGCTGTCATTCTCATGCTTCCCTTTGTCCCTTTCCTGTGGAGTGCGCTCCTGCTTTCTTGGTCATATTTTCATCTTTCTTGACTTATTCCTTTGCTTGTTGAAGCCTAATTCTCCACTAGCTTCACAAGGAAAGATAAGAGAGAGACAAAAAGTTTGGACCCTTGTCCGCCTTCATTTACATTCATACTTGATGGGTTGTTTGAGTTTTAAAATTCCAAACCCCCAAATCATCGCCCACTCGGAATTTTGAAGACATAGATCCATTACTTTTTGTGAGGCTGTTGAGAGATTTGATGTCATTCTCATACCAAGGATTGGAAATTGTATCTGTTTACTTTCCTCAGAAAGCTTTTTAGATATTTAGTGTATCCCTCTTTTTCTGCATTTCAGTCATCTGCCCAAGTGCATGTTTTCTTCTTATTTGAAATGCTGGGCTCTTGGAGGAGGAGAATTTCTGTCTGTCTTTGAAGATTTCTTTCCTGCTTTCTTGTCGGGTTTCCTTTTCTGAAATTTGCATGTGGACGACATCCTCTGATTTTCTTTTCTTCTTTTTCTTTCTTTTCTCTGTTAGCTTCCAAACGTTACTGGCTGGAAACTGTCTCAATTTTGTCTTCCAACACTCCGATTAATTTTGTTCCTGCTGCGATATTTTGTGTCCCCTTTGTAGTGTCTTGTTCTTGTTTTCTTCAGATCTCCCTGATGGTATTGGTGTGCATTTTTAAATTTTCTTTTCTTCTGCTTTTTGCATTGTTTCTGATCCTCTTCTTTCACCCCTCCTTGCCTTTCCTTGTTTTTGTATTTTTGTTTGTTTGTTTGTTTGCATATTTTCCTTACAACCATATTTTCAGTAACTTACTCATAAATATGAACAGACAGTCAAGAATAAACAGACTTTAAAATGTTTTTTTTTTTTTAGTGTTTATTTTTCAGAGAGAGGGAGACAGAATGTGAGTGGTGGAGTGGCAGAGAGAGGTAGACACAGAGTCCAAAGCGGGCTCCAGGCTCTGAACTGTCAGCACGGAGCCCAGTGTGGGGTTTGAACCCATGAGCTGTGAGGTCATGACCTGGGCCACAGGTGGATGCTTAACCAACTGAGCCATCCAAGTGCCCCAAGAATGAACAGACTTTTAAGGAAATTTTCCCTAAATTTTGGGGAAGAGATGGCATTTTGTTTTGGGAAACCCCCCAAATGTTAAGTGTCTAGGTCTTGTCTTTCCTTCCGGGTGTCCCCAGGTCCCGAGTCTTGCATGGAGTTATGAGGTAAGCTGACTTGCTTCTCTGTGTTGTTGGTTCTGCAAGCAATTGGGCTGAAGCATCTTCGGTTTCTCTGCGTAGTTACTTATCATCCATCTGCTTTCCTTCTAATTTACTGAAATCTCTTGCTCACGTTACAGTTCTGTATCAGTTGGAACAATTTTCAGCTGCAAGTTAATAGAAAACCAGAACCTAGAGAGGATAAAACAAATGCGTTCATTTTTGTTGATAACAAGAAGTCTGGAGGTAGACGGTTACTGGCCTTGGTTCAAGTAGCTCTCTGATATCAGGGTCAATGTTTCTGCAGTTTGCTCAGCCTTTCCTTTGTGGTCAAAAAAAGGGAAAGTGCAGCTGCACAGAATATCCATAATTAAAGCCTGAAGAAGGCAAGATGGGATAATGCTTGTGTTGCTTTCCCTAAACTTGCTCACACTTACATCTGCAGGTATTTCATTGGCTTATATAGGGTCATATAGATATTTCTTGCTACAAAGAAGCCTGAGAAGTTGGTCTGGCAAATTGATTTCCTGAACAAAATTGGTGTTCTCTTGGCCAGGAAGAAAGGGAGGGTAGTGGGTAGTGGATAGGCAATGAATGATGTCTGCTACATTTTTTGTGTTTTGATTCTATCATTTTATTTTATTTTTTAAATGTTTTATTTATTTATTTATTTTTATTTATTTCTAGGAGACAGAGAGAGAGACAGTGTGAGCAGGGGAGGGTCAGAGAGAGAGGGAGACACAGACTCTGAAATAGGCTCCAGGCTCTGGGCTGGCAGTCAGCACAGAGCCCGATGTGGGGCTTGAACCCATGAACTGCGAGATCATGACCTAAGCGAAAGTCGGACACTTAACCAACTAAGCCACCCAGGCGCCCCTGTTTTATTTATTTTTGAGAGAGAGAGAGAAAGAGAGAGAACATGGGGGAGTGGCAGAGGGTGGAATAGAGCATCTGAAGCAGGCTCTGCGCTGATAGCACAGAGCCTGATGTGGAGCTTGAACTCAGGAATGGGGAGATCATGACCTAAGCTGCATTTGGATGCTTATCTGACTAAGCCACCCAGGTGCCCTGATGCTATCATCCTGATGGGGTTTCAGGTAAAAGGAGATAAACGTGCTGAGTTTAACTGTACTGTGAAGATTACATGAGGAAATCCACATAAAGCACCTAGCACAGAGTTTGGCACAGAATAAAGAACAAATAAGCATTTGCTGTCATCAGGTGCCCCGTGGTGCTCTATCTCTGCACGTGCTCTTTAGTGGCAGTTGGACTGGCCAGGTGGAAATGCCACTGGGCTCTTGGATATGTGGGTCATCCCTGCAGAGAAACTGGGCTAGAGAAATAAATGTGGTTGTTGTCACTCTGTGGATAGTGTTTGAAGTTACATACATGGATGGGATTGCCCGGGAGAATTTGGTGATGGCAGGCAAGCAGGAAGCACACGGCAGAGAATGTAAATCAAGCTTAACCACCATTATAAATTGGAATGCCATTACAAATAAAAATATTTTGATGGTAGAGACTGAGTTTATTCTTTTAGCATCTACTGTGTGCAGTATACTGTTTAAAGTACTGAATTGTCAACAGTTAAATCACACTAAAGAGAAGTTACAGAAATAGGTGGCAAAGTCAGACTACATGTGGTATATTTATAGTTAAATAAATATGGCCTTATTTCCTGCTGGTTGTTAAAAAACTTTATTTTTTTATTTAAGAGTGCTGTGGCAATAGAAAATCAGAATTAAATTGTCTTTAAAAACATGGGTGTGGGGGCACCTGGGTGGCTTAGTTGGTTAAGGGTCCCACTTCGGCTCAGATCATGATCTCACCACTGGTGGGTTTGAGCCTCGCATCGGGCTCTGTGTTGACAGCTCAGAGCCTGGATCTTGCTTTGGGTTCTGTGTCTCCCTCTCTCTGCTCATCCCCTACTTGCACTCTCTCTCTCTCTCAAAAATGAATAAGTATTGAAAAAATTAAAAACAAACAAATATGGGTGTGGTTTCATCCTAAGTTATTGAGATGTGGGATTCAACAGGGACCATCATCATTTAAAGGTGGCCTGGCTACGATTGTAGTAGCTCTGTTTTGCTCCTGGAAAGGTGCCAGCAGATCCCAGGACAGGCTGCATATGTGTGCATTTTCTTCCCCTTCTGTGTTTCATTTGCTCAGAGAGAATGACTGATGGCTTTCTTTTGCAAATTGCACTGTATGATTCCAATTGTGGTGGTAAGATTCGCCAACACTTTTTGATACACAGAAACCATTTGAGTCTATTGTTTTATGTTTACTTTTATTTTAAAGTTTATTTGTTTATTTTGAGAGAGATAGAGCAAAGAAAAGCCAGAGACAGAGGGAGAGAAAGAATCCTAAGCAGGCTCTAGATGCTGTCAGCACAGAGCCCAATTCGGGGCTCAATATCACAACTGTGATATCATGACCTGAGCTGAGTTCAAGGGTCGGATGCTTAATGAACTGAGCCACCCAGGTGTCCCTGAGTCTGTTGTCTCATTAGCTCCCAGCCCCCCAAATTAAATAAAAATATTTCCTATTTCTTGGTAACCATTTAAAATTAACATATACAGTTATAATTCTGAGCATTAACTTTTTTTCTAAGTTTATTTATTTATTTTGAGAGAGAGAGCATGTATGGGGAAGGGACAGAGAGAGAGAGGGAGAGAATCCCAAGCAGGCTCCATACTATCAGTGCATAGCTGGGCATAAACTTTTGACTACAGCTATACAAAATATATTTTTCTTAAAAACTAAATAGTAATTCTGTAAAAAACAAACAAACAAACCTCAAAACACAAAATATGAAAAACATTTGCATTTGGACACAGTGAGCCAAATTCTAAAATTAAAATTATACCTTGATTGCTATATATTTTTAAAACCATATGTCATGTATCTGTACTCTGCAGTTGGAAACATCATTGGGGGGCTGTAGTATATACTCAAGAGGGTGATCCAATCATTGCGTGGTCTGGAAAACTCTATCACAGTAGGGAATGCTTGAAGGCATTGAAAGTATTTGGACTGGAGGAAGAATACTTGAGGGAATCATGATAGTTTATTTCAAGTATTAGAAGGGCTGATACATGGGAAAAGATAAGCTTTCTATGTTGCTCCACAAGGTGATAATTTTGATTATAGTAATGGATGAATCTGTTTATTTCAGTTCACCTTGACACAGAATTTTCCGATATATGGAAATTTATTAATAACTAGGAGTGGTCTACATCAGGGATTGACATACTGTGGTCTTGAGGCCAGATCTGGCCTATTGCCTGTTTTGTAAATAAAGGGTTATTGGAGCACAGCGATGCCCACTCATTCATGTTTTGTCTGCTGTTGCTTCTGTGTTACATTGACAGAGTTAGCAATTGTAACAGAGATTGAATGACCACAAAGCCTCAAGTATTTACTATCTGTCTGTCCCTTTACAGAAAGAGCACCAGCCGATGGTGTAGATATCAGACAAGTCGAGGGTGTGGTAGAAGATGTAACTTATTGGATGGTAAATTAGTGTAGGTGACCTCACAGGTCCTGTCTGACTGAGATTCTATGGTTCTGTGCAGAGTTGACAATATATGTGTGCTTAAAATGTGTCCACATATTAAGAGTTAGAAGTAGGATAGAGGCATATTCTCCAATATGCTTGTGTTTGTCTCTTCCAGATATTTAGCATTTGTGTGAAACATGAATTTTAATAGCATTCTGCTTTCAAGACGAAATGCCATTGTTTTGAATTTCTGGTTGTTACAGCAGCGGATTGGAATTGAAGCAATCGATTTTGTAAACAGGTAGTGTCAGATTCACGGTTATTTAAAATTTTAAAAAATAACTCTTCTCAGGCAGACCATTCATGGCATGAATTTCTATGCAACCAGAATTACCAGTTTTTCCTTTTTCATCTGAGAATCTCAGAGCACTGAGCTAATATTTTTTATGCCTTATTCATTAAGGTTTCTTCTACAAAAAGATGAGATTTTTAAGAAAGTCTCTTTGTTCTGTGTGAGTATGGGTGTGGGTGTGGGTGTGTTTTTCACTGCATGTTCTATTGAAATACAGAAGACTTGGACGTTTTCTAAGAGTCAGAAATTCACTGAGGAGCTGTAATTTTGGGAAAAAATTTTAGTGTGACCTGATTGATATAAATCATTCCAGTGGGAAATTAGAAACATGACAAAATATCGATGGGGGATTTGGAGTTCCCACATTATGTTTTAGGCCCCAAATCCTAAGTCATTTATTTTCCATTGGAATATAGCATCTGTATTAAAACTACTTAAATCTATGGTTTTTGCTTTAAAGTTTATATTTTAGTTATGTGAATTTTGTAAGATAATCAGATTTAAGGAATGTATAATGCAGTGGTAATGAACTTTTTAAAAAATTGATAGATTTTACTTTTAAGAGAAGTTTTATGTGTACAGAGAAGTCGCGTCAGAAAGTAGAGTTCCCATACATTCCCTCACCTCTGCTCCCACCCCACCCCCATTTTCCTCTATATTATGAAGATCTTGGGTTCGTGTAGCATATTGTTATGATTGATGAGCCAATATAGATACACTATTATGAACTAAAACCTATAGTTTACATTGGAGCTCATTCTTTGTGATGTAACGTTATTCCGTAGATTTTGACAAATGTAGAATGACACATACCCACCATTTTAGTATTATACAGAATAGGTCTACTGCCCTAAAAATACTGTTCCACCTATTTATTCTTCCCTCCCACTCCCCTAATCCCTATCAATCAGTCATGTTTTTACTGTGTCCGTAGTTTCATTTTTTCCATAATGTCATATAGTTGGAATCATATAGTAATCAGTCTTCTCACGTGGGCGTCTTTCAGTTGGAAATATGCTTTCAAGATTCCTCCATGTCTTTTCATGGCTTGAGAGTTCCTCCCTTCCATCCTTCTTTTGGAGTATGTGTGTGCGTGTGTGTGAGGGGTTGGAATTTATTTCAAAAAACAGATTTTAGTTAGATGATAATTGTATAGTTAAAATTTTTAAGTTACAGAAATGTTGAATTTTTAAAGCTTCTTTTTAAGACTTTGCTTTTTTAGAGCAGCTGTAGGTTTATAATATTGAGAGGAAGGTATAACAATTTCCCCTGTATGCCTCCCCCAACACATGTATATCTTCCCCCGTTATCAATATCACTCACCAGAATGGCTTTTTTTATTTTTTTTAAACCAAAGATGGGCTTGCATTGATACGTTGTAATAACAGGTCCACAGTTTACCTTAGGGTTCACTCTTGGTGTTATACATTTTATGGGTTTGGCTCATTTTTTTTTTTTTTTTGCTGAATTACATATTTCACTGTGTGAATGTACCACAGCACACAGTAAGCTTATCCATCAATTATTGAAAGACATGTTGGTTGCTTCCAAGCTTGGCAGTCATGAATAAAATAAATAAATATAAATAAATAAAATAAAATAAATAAAATATACTTTTAAAGTATTTATTTTTAAATATTTTCAAGTTAACTTACATATGAAAATGTGAGCATAAAATATTTTTTAAAAAGATATCTCAATTTTTCAGCAGCTTGAAACCTATTTCATTCTATCCACTACAAAATAAAAGTGTTATTTATTTTTTTAATTTGCAGAGGGTTTCCACGTATTCCAAAAACTCAAGTGATATAGAATTATACGGGCTAAAAGATGTAGGCCTTGCCTGTCTTTCTAATATCATAGTCTTACACATTTTTTTCTTACGTGTATAAAAACATGAGTATATGTTAAAAATACATATGGTATAATCCTGTTATTGTAAAACCTACAAATATATATGCCCATATGGTTACATTTATCTCATTATCATTTACAAAGATGGGATCATGTTATACATACTATTCTGCAACTTTTAAACATTTCACATTTGTGTATTGTGGATATCTTTTTTTTTAAACTGAAATATAGTTGACCTACAATGTTACATTAGTTTCAGGTACACCATAGTGATTTGACAAGTCTGTACTTACCCTGTGCTCCCCACAAGTGTAGCTACCCTCTGTCACCATACAACACTGTTGCAATATCATGGATATCTTTTCACGGCAGCTAATGTTCTTTCTAAATCACTGCAGAGTATTCTACTGTATGGATCTATCATAATTTAATCATTCATCTATTACTGGACATTCATATTGTTGCAATTCTTTGCTTTTTAAAAAATATTTATTTATTTTTGAGAGAGAGACAGAGAGACAGAGTGGGGTAGGGGCAGAGAGAGGGAGACACAGAATCCAAAGCAGACTCCAGGCTCTGAGCTGTCAGCACAGAGCCTGACATCGACTTTGAACCCACAAGCTGTGAGATCATGACCTGAGCTGAAGTCAGATGTTTAAGTCACTGAGCCACCCAGATGTCCCTGAAATTTTTTTGCTCTTACGAATCTTGTTACCGTGAGCATCCATATTTATGTATGTGTATCTTTTTCATTTACTCTACAAATATTTGTTTGATATCTACTATATGTGCCAGGTAGTTCCAGGTACTGTAATTCAGCAGTGAGCCAGAGATGATGTTTAATTTCTTGGGCGGGGAGACCCATGATTAAAAAAAAAAAAGAATAAATAAACTAGGTATTTTCAGATAGAGTAAATGCTGTGAAGGGAGTAGTGGTGGTTTTCCTGCTTCAGATGGGATGCGGGGGAGAGGTTTCCATGGAGGTGACATCTGAACTGAGAACTGCATGATGAAGAAGAGTTTGCCTGCGGATGGAGTCTGGGGGTGTGGTGAGGACAGGGACAAGCAGCGGCACACCAGATGGGGCCGTGGGAGCATCTGCCTGGAAGAGGCAGGGAGGGCATGTATGTGTAGGGAACCTGAAAATGAGAAAACCAACTAAAATCGGTTTATTTTTTATTACCGCCCAATGCCAACAGTTCTAACCGATAAAATACTGCTCTCCACCGCCCTCCCCCCAACAATGCTGACATCGTGTATGTATCCCTATACTGTTTAAAAAATTTTTTTTTGATACTTGAGAGAGAGGAGAAATACAGACAGACACAGCTCGAGCAGGCGGGCAGCAGAGAGAGAGGGAGACAGAGTCTAAAGCAGGCTCCAGGCTCCCAGCTGTCAGCCTAGAGCCTGATGTGGGGCTTGAACCCATGAACTGTGAGACCATGACCTGAGCCAAAGTTGGACGCTTAACTGAGCCACTCAGGCACTCCCCTATACTGTATTTTATGAAGTGTTAATTCCTAGACATGAGTCAAATAATATGTACCTTCTGAATGTAAATTGGGGGTTCAGTTTTAATTATAAAAATCATTAAATAGTTTTCAGATAAATACTGAATAAACTAAGGACTTATGGATGAGGAAGTTTTGTTCTATGTACTTTTGTAAGTAAACAGTTGTATAGATTTAGGTAATTTAAGTGAATCAAGACAATTATAAAAATTAAGATGTGGAAATGAAATAAAGACATCCATAAATGAAAAAAAGACATCCACTCTCTAAAAAATACAGATACTGTTTTGATTCATAATGGAACTATTTCTCAATGCTTCTGTTTCTCTTTTGCTGGTGTATTAAAGTCAAGATCCTAGTGATTTTAGAAAATCCTCCAAATCAGGAAATTATAGAGCTGTGAGACTTCTTGAAGTTCACCTAATATTTTAACCCTATTAAGTTTCTTTTGGAACAGGTATCTCAGTCAATCATGTGACGAAAGCGTACCTGCATGGGTGGTGGAGCTTAATTGCAGAAAGCGGCCTCAAAGAGTCATGAATCAGGCCCCTTATTGCTTGCGGGATAATTTTTAATAGTTAAACTATTCTGTCATGATGATTTTTATTCAGCAGATATTTAGTATGTGCCTTCCCATGTCCCTGTGCTAGGTGCTGGGGGTACAAAGATGGTTAAAGGTATTGTGACAAGTCCAGCTGAACTGGGGAAGAAAATGGATGGGCCCTAGGAACGGAGTGTGGGAGTGGGGAAGAGGGAGGGGGAGAGTGGGAAGCAGGGGTGGGAAGGCACCCAGCACAAGTGCGCCCCCTTCTGCCTTGGGGAGCAGTCCAGGGCTTGTCTCTCTTCTGGCCTCCCCTCACTGGCTTTAGTCCCTCAGCCACAACATGCTCTTCCTCCCTTAGGACTTGTACAGAAGCCGCTCCCTCTACCTGGCATGGAAGCCTATTTAAATCTCCAAGCCTCTCTGATTATTCCCCACTCAGCCTGTGAAGCCCTCTCACCTCATCCTCTGCTTCTTCCCCACATTTACTACAGCTGTTAAGAAGAATTACTTAGCTCCCTCTCTCTCTGACCCTCCCCTGTTCACGCTGTCTCTCTCTCTCTCCTAGAAATAAATAAAATATTAAAAAAAAAAAAAAAAGGGGGCGCCTGGGTGGCTTAGTCGGTTAAGCATCCGACTTTCGCTTAGGTCATGATCTCGCGGTTCGTGGGTTCGAGCCCCGTCGGGCTCTGTGCTGACTGCCAGCTCAGAGCCTGGAGCCTGTTTCAGTCTGTGACTCCCTCTCTCTCTGACCCTCCCCTGTTCACGCTGTCTCTCTCTCTCTCCTAGAAATAAATAAAATATTAAAAAAAAAAAAAAGAAGAATTACTTAGTAATTAGAAAGAGAAAACTTTCAGTTGTAGGTGACTGGAAACCTGATCAACAGGTGGCGCAAATGAGGTTGGTTCTCTGCAGGTATAAGAGGAGGCTGGATGTGGGTGGGTATTGTAGTCATTTGCTCATTATGGGTGTTCGGGCTCTGGTCTGAAGGCTTCTCTTGCTCTTTCCCTCATGGCTGTAAAATAACCACCCCCCCACCCCCCCCGCCCCAGCTTCCATCGTCACCCACGTTCAAGGCTGAAGGAAGGGATGGCTTTGGGTCTATTCTTTTTTTTGTCTTGGAAGCAAGCTTTCCCGGAAGCCTGAAGTACCTTTGCGTGTTTGTGCTATTTGCCACATCTAGCTGTGATCAGCTTTTCCAGCAACTGGTATGGAAGGTAAATGTTTTGTGTTCTTTTATGAGAGGCTTCGTGAGGTGCAGCCACAAGAGAAGACAGAGGAGCTTAGGAAAAACACATATTTACTGTATTTTATAGGTTCTAGAGACAGAAGGTGTGGCCTGCCACACGGGGTCACAGCGGTAAACACCAGCCGTGCAAGGGAAGGTTAGGTCAGAGCCTGTTACTAAGATTTTCGAGGGTTAGGCAAGACTCGGCATGGTGAACAGTTTAGGATCGACTGGTTTGAAGAATTCCAGAAGGCTCTGGGTTTTAGTTGCCTGGTAGCTGACCCTGGGATGTTTAGGGAAAAGAATATTGCCTCCTGGGATGGAAGGGTAGGATAGAGGGCTCTGGATTGGTTAATTTGCATATTAAAGATGTACTCAAGGTTGACCTGAGAATTGGCTAATCCCCAGGAGGAGCGGTCTTCCCCCTTCCCGCAGACAGAAGGTGTTTTAAGATGATAAAACATGATATACAGAAAGTAAAAAATAAATACAATACAATGAGGGAGAAGGGATAATGAGGATGCGTTGTTCTAATTACACCCCTCAACACTCCTTATGGAAAGGAATCGTCTGTCCTATTCTTCCTTGAAGCCCCCAATGCCGAGCACAGTACCTGGCACACAGAATGAAGGTTGGGTGACAAGTATGTCAGGAAAAGAAGGTTGAATAAGGACATTCCAGGAGAAGGGAATATTCAGTACAAAGCACTGAGCTGAAAGGGCCTCCTTAGTGTGTTTGGGGACAAGTGACTGGAAATAGGCAAATGACAGGGACTATTGGAAATTGAGGCTAGAAAGGTAGTTTGGAGGGGCCTCTGGATGGCTCAGTCGGTTAAGTATTTGACTCTTGGTTTTGGCTCAGGTCATGATTTCAAGGTTCATGAGTTTGCGCCCTGTGTCAGGCTTTGCGCTGATGGTGTGGAGCCTGCTTGGAATTCTCCACCCCCCTTTCCTTTGCTCAAGAGCACTCTCCCTCTCTCTCAATAAGTGAAAAAAGGAAAAAGGTAGTTCGGGGTCAAACTGTGAAAGCCCTTGAATGTCAGGTTAATTTGTCCTTGCCTAGTATTAGCACTGGGGAGCCACTGAAGAGTCTCAGGGGAGGGAGTGACAGTAGGCTTTGTGGATTAGGATATTAAATGTGTTTGGTAGTGGGTGTAGGGACTGGTGGGAGAGTGACTGGATTCAGGGAAGCTAATTAACAATATACTGTGGTTCGTTAGGGTAGAGTAAGAATAATATGGAGAATTGGGAGAATGTCATTTTTAAGTCCTCCTCTAGAACATAACCCTGGACCCGTAGCATCAGCATTATGTGGCAGCCTGTTAGAAGTGGAAATTCTTGGGCCCCTACGGAATCAGAATCCCTGGGGTAGGTTCAGCAATCTGTGTTTTAACAAGCCCTTCAGGTGACTCAAGCACCTGGAGCCGGAGAACCACTCCATAGCACAGTAGACACTTGAGGTGAAGAGCCATGCAGCGTATTAGAATCACCTGGGGAGCTTTTTTTTTTTTTCCCTTAACTCAACGAGGTTGGGCCCCACATCAGAGCAACTAAATCAAAATATCTGGGGCTGGGAGCCAGGTATCAACTTATCTCTGTTGATTCCAAAGGATTCCAGTGTGCAGCCAGGGCTGAGAACCACTGATTTTGTGTAACCCCTATTGATGAGAAAACTCAGGGCTGGAAGTCCTCTTGTTCAAGGTCATACAGCAAGTTCAGGTAAGAGGCAATTTTTTAAGCCGTCTTCTCTGTGCTGTGATGAACACTGTCCCCACTTTTTAATAACTTATGTTAAGAGAATGGTTTTTAAATCATAAAATCAATTAGTAGAGGGGAAAAATAGGTTACAGACAGGATTAATATAAAGTTACTTTCTCCTTTTAGTTAACATTATTTCACACTTGAGAAAGTTACCTGTTTTACAAAGATCTTGTAAAAATATTTTTTCAATATCAGTGAAAACTAGTGTATATGTAAGATACCGGTAAATAATGCTTCGTCATTGGTGGGTGTGTGTAAGTCATGAAAGCCTGTTTTCAAACTCTAGGTGGAGCTCTTTCGTTTATATGAATATTCTATTTATAATTTTGAGTCTTTGTTTAAAAAACTATTTGGATTTAAAAAATTTTTTTTCTAACATTTATTTTTGAGAGACAGAGCATGAGCGGGGGAGGGGCAGAGAGAGAGGGAGACACAGAATCTGAAGCAGGCTCCAGGCTCTGAGCTGTCAGCACAGAGCCCGATGCAGCGCTCGAACTCCTGGACCACTAGATCATGACCTGAGCTGAAGCTGGACGCTAAACTGACTGACCCACCCAGGCACCCCTTAAAAAAGATTTAAAAATGTAAGTGTTCTCAACACTGACCAATTTTCCTTTTCTTGTTTTAGAGCCATACTGATAAAAACTCACTAATTTGTTTCCTTGCTTGATCTAAGAATGCATATCCAGGCCTCATAGAGTCCTTTTCAAATTCATCTTAAATCTGTATGGTTATCACTTCATGCTTAATGAATGGGATGTTTTACATGGTTTTTGTTTCTTAGGCATCTCAACGTTGAAATAGAATTTATATAAGATGGGATTCCTTTTGCTGGTAGACAAAGACTTTGTGGAGAACACAGCTGTTGCTATAGTAATTTCTTCAGCTATTTTTACCCGATTGTGTACAAAGGAGCGTTAACAACTACCTTCCTGTAAGAAAAACGAAATATTTTGCTGTCCCTTCTTCTCTTCCCTGTGTACTAGCTCACTATTCTCCCTTTAAATGGGAGTGCACTTGAAGCACAATTCGCAGAATAGGTGGCCTGTTAGATTTGGACAATGTAACCCTGTGGCTGTGGTTCCTGGATCGGCAGCATCACTGCTGGTGTCACCTGGAAGTTTGTTAGAAATGCCTATTCTTGGATCCCACCCCAGACCAACTGAACCAGAAACCCTGTGGGTAAAGGGTCGGCAATCTGTGCGAGCCACTGGTTTAGGAGATTTTGAAAAGATGAAAATCCCATACTCATTGACATCTACATCCAAAAACTCCTGTGCCATCAGTTATGCTTATTTAGGGGTTCTCCAGTGCTTTTTAAATGACCTAGGGATTCTCATTGAAAAAGTTTGAGATGGAGCCAGTTACTCTGCATATCTAACAAGCTCCCAACTGATTAGCATTTTCTTGCCCATGGATTACATTTTTTGTTTTTTCTTAGTTTATTGTCAAGTTGGTTTCCATATAACACTCAGTGCTCATCCCCACAAGTGCCCTTCTCCATCCCATCATCCCCCTTCCTCTCTGCCCCACCCCCATCAGCCCTCACTTTGTTCTCAGCATTCGAGTCTCTCATGGTTTGCCTCCCTCTCTCTCCCCAACTATTTCCCCCCTTCTTCTCCCCCAGAGTCCTCCATTAAGTTCCTCCTAATCCTCCTATACATGCAAACATATGGTATCTGTCCTTCTCTGCCTGACTGACTTTGCTCAGCATAACATCTACGTTGCTATAAATGGCCAGATTTCATTGTTTCTCATTGCCTTGTAGTATTCCATTGTATAGATAAACCACATCTTCTTGATCATGGATTACATTTTGAGTAGGGAAGATAATGACTAGGGTATTGACTATACTCATGCCCACAGAGTCATCTATGAATTAACAGGATATAGTTCTGATTTAGTGTGCCTGAAGTTGATGTGTTTTCCCTTCTCAATTACAGTGTGAAGAGGCAATTTCTAGAATATAATGTTCTCTGGTCTAGTGTACTCTGGTCTAGTGTAAAGTGACTCTTGTTACATGCTACAAGAGGGTATTGTTTCCCAGAATCTACCTCTTAGACCCCCTTTTCTAAACAATAGGCACACTTGAGGATTGCATTATTTTTTTTTTAACTTTTTTTTTTAATGTTTTATTTATTTCTAGGAGAGAGAGAGACAGCGTGAGCAGGGAGGGTCAGAGAGAGAGGGAGTCACAGACTGAAACAGGCTCCAGGCTCCGAGCTGGCAGTCAGCACAGAGCCCGACGCGGGGCTCGAAGCCACGAACCATGAGATCATGACCTAAGCGAAAGTCGGACGCTTAACCGACTAAACCACCCAGGCGCCCCGAGGATTGCATTATTTTTTAATTGAGGAAACTAGTTCGTTCATGGCATGATGAAGCTACAGAGACCTATCTGAAGTTCTGTGTTTTCAGACAAAATAAATTCAGCCAAAGAGAAGGGATTCACAGATGTTGGGGATCAGTCATGGAGTGTTCTGTAGATATAGAGCACCTCTCATGAAGTTTTGCCCTAGGCACTTGAGGAAATCAAAGGAAAAAAGAAACCAGGTAAAGTCCTTGACCTTGAGGAGAGGACAGTCTACCTGAAGAAATAAAACCTATACTTGTGAGAGTTAATTATCAGTATAGGGAGTATTCTGTCAATAGGCAAAGAAGTGTGGTAGAACCTCAGAGACCAAAGAACAGCTATTGGCCAAGGAGGTCTAAACTACAGAGTCTGGGCTTTCTGGGTGGGTAGAATTTGCATATTGAGAGGAGAATGGAAGGAGAGGGCTCCACAGAAGATGAGGTGGCATGGGCCAAGGTACAACTTCCAGGAGTGAAACTTACGTACATGAGGCAACAGGGAAGTAGTTCAGACCACACAGAGTTTAGACTTGTTGTTTTGGGGACATTGTGAAAGGGAGCTAGAGCCAGATTGGTAAGGATTTAACTGCCAGGCCTCTGAGTTTGGGCTTTAATTCTTTGTGCATCAAGGAGCTTGTGAAGAAGGTGGTGGTGGTGGTGGTGTGAATGACTCAATCATAATGATTTGTTAGGAAAAGTCATTAAGGAAATGGACAGGATGAACTGAAATGTCAAAGACTGGAGGCAGAGACACTTTTTTTTCTTTTTTTTACAAATAGTTTATTGTCAAATTCGTTTACACATAACACCCAGTGCTCATCCCCACAAGTGCTGCCCTCCATGCCCATCCCTCCCTCCACCCCACATCCATCAGTCCTCCGTTTTTGTCAGCATTCAAGAGTCTCTCATGGTTTGCCTCTCCCTTTCGCCCACCATTTCCCCCCTTCTTCTCCCCCTTGTTCCTCCGTTAAGTTCCTCCTAATCCTCCTATACGTGCACACATATGATATTTGTCCTGCAGAGAAACTTTTTGGATGGCAGTAGGTGACCTTGGCAGTAGACATGAGGAAACACTGCAGAAAATAGGAAGAGATTTGGCAAAGGAGCAGTCTAAACTGAAAATTGACGTGGATTAAAAAGTTAAGATAAATTAATCAATATAAATGGCCACTAGGGCCATTTGGGACTATATGTCTACACTTCTGAAGTTCTTGTGGCAAATAGCTTTATTTTCCACCTAACTATCTGGAAGACCCTGTATAGACTAGGTGAGTAAAGTAGTAGTATGTTTGTAATGGTTGAGATTTCTATATAATTACACTCACATTTATCTTGTGGGCTTTGTATCTCCCTTTACGGTTTTCTGCCTTATTTCCTGAAATCATGAGAATGTTGTACCTACTGCTAGTCACAAATTCCTAAGCTGGAAGGACCTTTGTCATGTCCTACTATCAAAACAATCATCTTAAAAATGTAAATCTAGAAGGAACCTAAGAAGTAATCTAGTGTAACACACACATTCCCTTTCTCTCCCTCTGTCTCTCCCTGTCTGTCTCTTAGACTTGAGAGACCAAATTCCTCCAGGACTGGAGACAGAGGGAAAACTACACTTGAAAGTAATGCCTAGTATTATTATGCCCTATCCACGAAAAGGCAGTTCACAAAACTGTGTCAGATCTGATCACAGGTGCTTCAGGCTGGCGTCTTGGTAGGAGGAGAGCACTCTGAACCAGTTTTTACCCCCAAGGGAAAGCCAGTGCACCTTGGACCTTGATGGAGAAATCGTCTGGCAGGAAATTCAGGTGGCTCTTTATTGATGATTGATGGTCATTTGCAGATTATCTCTCCAAAAATCCTTGGAACCCTTCCAAAGGTATTGAGTCAGAACCATCGGGCCTAACTTGTTGAAGAAGACGCAATACCTAATATACTAGTGTGACCTCTAGTCTAAGTTCACAGTTGTACATTTCAGTTGAGACCATTATACAGCAAAATTAGAACCTTACCCATTGGTCCAGTGGTGCTTCATCATTGTTTTTTCATGTGGGTGCAGTCTCAATTATTGACATGCTCGCCGGTCAGCTGGCCAAGGAAATTAAGGAGAATGTATTCCATATGGCCATGATACTGCCTTAAGAGTATTGTGATGTCTGGAATTTTATTTACAGTGTGTCATGCGGTCATAAGGAAGCCCGTGAGGAGAAGAGTTGGATAGGAGATACATAAAGAGAGTAATGGTTACTTGTCTGGTCAATCTGTACTGATGCATATATATATATTATATATATATGCATATATATGCATTATTATATATATATTATATATATTATATATATGCATTTTATATATTATATATATATATGCATTTTAATGTTAGAGAGTGCACGAGCAGGGAAGGGACAAAGAGAGAGGGAGACCCAGAATCTGAAGCAGACTTCAGGCTCTGAACTGTCAGCACAGAGCCCGATGTGGGCTTGAGCCCACTGTGAGATTATGACCTGAGCTGAATTCAGCTGCTTAAGAGACTGAGCCACCTAGGTGCCCCTATTGCAGTTGTTCTGACTCTGGAATACTTTGGTAAGTTCTGAATAACAAGCCAGCTTGGGGGTGCCTGTGTGGCATTGGTTAAGTGTCTGATTTGCAGGTCATGATATTGTGGTTTGTGGGTTCAGCTGTGCTGACAGCTCAGGATCTGTTTGTGTCTGCCTCTCTCTACTCCTTCTTCGCTCACACTCTGTCTCTCTAAAATAACATTAAAATTTTTTTTAAAAAGCCAATTTTAAAAATTACTCTATTAAATAGAAAACAGAAACCCTCCTTTTCCTGGTCTCTGTACCATTGCAAAGCAACATGCCATCTTCTTTCTGCACCCCTAGTATTACTATAATTTATAATAAAGTGTTTTTATATTTTGGTATAGACCTCTCAAAACTGTCCACTTTGCTCTTGGCTCCATCCAAACATGCCCCAGGCAAAACCACTGTGTCAAATCTGCTACATCAGAATGTCCAATAAAGGAAAAAAGCAACATGAATGGTGAATTAGGGACTGTAAAAAGTAACGGGATATTACCAAGGGAAGTGTTATTAATATAACTTTACACACATTACTAGGATAATATTTAGACAGGTGTTGCAGAATCGATTATATATCTGCAGTTATTTAAAAATATGGTAATCATTGAATTAAAGTAAGGAACTCATTTAATAAGGAAGAATGGTGAAAATAAATATAAAACCTCTCATGGGAAAGTCTAACATGGCTGATAATACAGTAGTACCAGAGAGGATGATGATTATAGATAAAACATTAGTTGTAGTCTGGCTGTATCTATAACTATTAGAAATAAAATCTTAGGTATTGAAATTTTCTGGATAGCTAAGGATGACAAAGGGAAAATTGGTATTGTATACATTTAATTAAATGGCTTATAAAGTGGGCAACCAAGGTGAAACATGGGTAAAAGGAGTCAAAGCTTTTTTTTTTTGGCACTAGTTTCCATCCCTTTAAACCTGTTGGGATTTGTAAAGCTTTATTTTTTGGTGCCTAAAGAGCCAATTAGGAAATGTTGCAGTTTTTTTTTTTTTTTAACCTAAACCATTTTAGATGCTCTTCTTTCTAAAGTACTAAACTGTGTGACATTTATCCCTTATCACCCCCCCCGCCCTGCCATTTGGAGCTATTTTGCAGATGTTAGCCTTTCCTGAATGACTCTAGTCTGTAATTTCAGCAATGACTCTTCCAGGGCCAGTTAATATATGTAGTATCATTTGTGCCAAAGCCAAATCATCACTGTGTTCTTGAGTTTTTAAATTTTTCTGTGGTCTACTTCTTAGTTGGGTCTTGCTGGCTTTTTTTTTTTTTTTTTGTTTATGAGAGAGCGCATGAGTGGGGAGGGGCAAGGAGGGGAGAGGGAGAATTGCAAGCAGGCTCCATGTGACAGCACTGATGAAGGGCTTAAACTCCCCAATCACAAGATCCTGACCTGAGCCAAGGTCAGGAGTCAGACTCTTAAGTGACTGAGCCACTCAGGTGTCCCAGGTCTGCCTGGCTTTTATTGGCTTCTGTAAATTTGGGGGCATGGCCATGAGAGACTTTCCCTTCTCCCTCAGTCCCCCACTTCCATTTCTAATCTATGAGCATCACTGACCTAAAAACACGTAAAAATATTTTTATATGGCCCTTACATCAGAAATAGTAATGAACAGTCTTCAATATCTAGGAAGTTGACTTGGGACTAGCTGTAATCTACCAGCTATATCCGTGCTCCTCCAGACGTTTTTCACAAACAGCTCACAGGAAAGGCCTCCAAAAATTAATAGTTTTTTCCCCCCTAAAGAAAACTACTGCCTTGTATTTTTATATGTTAATTTTGTTTTTTAATAAAATAGTAGCTACACTTGTTTTAAAAGCCAAATAGTGCTAAAAATATCAAAGAGCAGCCTCCCCTTTCCAAATCATCCCATCTTACTCTTCAAGTGTTTTAATGATTTCCTTCCATGGTCCTTTGAATTTCTAAATAATAAAAACGGTTTGTCTTTAATTATTTTAGACATTTGTTACTGACTTTCTATGACAATAGATGAATCTGTTGACTTTCTATTATAATCCATGAAGAAGTGGATTATACTCATTTTAGACATTTGTTACTGACTTTCTATGACAATAGATGAATCTGTTGACTTTCTATTATAATCCATGAAGAAGTGGATTATACTCATGAAGAAGTGACTCTTATACTACATCTGCCATCCTTGCCTTCTTCCCCCAGGGTGGCTGCATCTGATTTCCGGTTAAGTGAATCAGCAGTCACTTCGTATACTTTGAGATCTCGATGTTCACTCCTAGGCGAGTAGTATATTCCCCAAGAATATACTTAAGATCACTTGGGGGTGGGTGCCCTTGCAGGTGCCTGTGATTTGCCTCCCCCTCTCCTTTTCTTTTAAAGCCTGGGAGGGGGTGCAGCTGCTTTTAATCCTTCTGTGAAGCCCACAGGGAGGAATCCAGCTCCAGTTTTTTTTTTTTAATTTATTTTTTAATTTACATCTAAGTTAGTTAGCATAAATAGCAACAGTGATTTCAGGAGTAGATTCCTTAATGCCCCTTACCCATTTAGCCCATCCCCCCTCCCACAACCCCTCCAGCAACCCTCTGTTTGTTCTCCATATTTAACAGTCTCTTAGGTTTTGTCTCCCTCGCTGTTTTTCTATTACTTTTGTTTCCCTTCCCTTATGCTCCTCTGTTTTGTATCTTAAAGTCCTCATATGAGTGAAGTCATATGATATTTGTCCTTCTCTGACTAACTTCGTTTAGCATAATAACCTCTACTTCTAGCCACATAGTTGTAAATGGCAAGATTTCATTCTTTTTGATTGCAGAGTAATACTCCATTGTGTGTGTGTGTGTGTGTGTGTGTGTGTGTGTGTGTGTGTGTGTACATACCACATCTTTATCCATTCATCCATCAGTGGACATTTGGACTCTTTCCATACTTTGGCTATTGTGGATAGCATTGCTATGAACATTTGGATGCATTTGCCCCTTTGAAACTGCATACCTGTATTGTTTGGATAAATACCTCCTAGTGCAATTGCTGGGTGGGAGGGTAGTTCTTTTTTTAATTTTTTGAGGAACATCCACACTGTTTTCCAGAGTGGTTGCTCTAGTTTGCAACCCCACTAGCAGTGCAAAAGAAACCCTCTTGATCCGCATCCTCGCCAACATCTGTTGTTGCCTGAGTTGTTAATGATCGCCATTTTGACGGGTGTGAGGTGGTATCTCGTTGTAGTTTTGATTTGTATTTCTCTGATGAGTGATGTTGAGCATTTTTTTCATGTGTTGGTTGCATGTCTGGGTGTCCTCTTTGGAGAAGTGTCCATGTCTTTAGCCCATTTCTTCACTGGATTATTTGTTTTTTGGGTGTTGAGTTTGGTAAGTTCTTGATAGATTGTGGACAGTAACCCTTTATCTGATATGTCGTTTGCAAATATCTTCTCCCATTCCATTGGTTGCCTTTTAGTTTTGCTGATTGTTTCCATAGCTGTGCAGAGTTCCCAATAGTCTATTTTTGCTTTTGTATCCCTTGCCTCCAGATGTGTTGAGTAAGAAGTTGCTGCAGCTGAGGTCAAAGATTTTTGCCAGCTTTATCCTTGAGGATTTTGATGGATTCTGTCTTATGTTGAGGTCTTTCATCCAATTTGAGTTTATTTTTGGGCACAGTGTAAGAAAGTGGTTCAGGTTCATTTTTCTTCATGTCGCTATCCAGTTTTCCCAGCATCACTTGATGAAGAGACTGTTCATTCCGTTGGATATTCTTTTGTGCTTTGTCAAAGATTAGTTGACTAGGTAATTGTGGGTCCATTTCTGGGTTCTCTATTCTGTTCCATTGATCTGAGTGTCTGTTTTTTGTGCCAGTACCATACTGTCTTGATGATTATAGCTTGGTAATACAGCTTGAAGTCTGGGACTGTGCTGCCTCCAGCTTTGGTTTTTCAAGATTTTTTTGGTTTTTCAAGATTGCCTTGGCTATTTGGGGCCTTTTTTGGTTCCATATAGATTTTAGGATTGCTTGTTAGAGTTCTGTGAAGAATGCTGGTGTTATTTTGTTAGGGATTGCATTGATTATGTAGATTGCTTTGTGTAGTGATAACTTAACAATATTTGTTGTTCCGATCCAGGAGCATGGAATATTTTTCCTTTTGTGTGTGTGTGTGTCTTTTTCAACTTCTTTCATAAGCTTTCTATAGTTTTCAGTGTACAGATTTTCTACTTCTTTGGTTATGTTTATTCCTAAGTATTTTATGGGTTTAGGTGCAATTGTAAATGGGATCGATTCTTTGCTTTCTATTTCTGATGCTTCATTATTGGTGTATAGAAATGCAACTGATTCTGTGCGTTGATTTTATATCCTGTAACTTTGCTGAATTCATGTATCAGTTCTAGCAGTTTTTGCTGGAATCTTTTGGGTTTTCCATACAGAGTATCATGTCATCTGTGAAGAGTGAATGTTTGACCTCCTGCTGGCTGATTTGGATGCCTTTTATTTCTTTATGTTGTCTGATTGCTGAGTGTAAGACTTCTAATACTATGTTGAATAACAGTGGCAAGAGTGGACATCCTTGTGTTCCTGACTTTAGGGGGAAATCTGAGTTTTTCCCCATTGAGGATGATATTACTCTTAGGTCTTTCATATATGGCTTTTATGATCTTGAGGTATGATCCTTCTATCCCTACTTTCTTGAGAGTTTTCTCAAGAAAGGATGCTGTATTCTGTCAAATGCTTTCTCTGCATCGATTGAGAGGATCATGTGGTTCTTGTCCTTTGTTCTGGCTCCAGTTTTTGTTTCCTTTTTATAATTTCGTAATACTTAATTATATTTGATGTCAGACAGTTGAGAAGCTCTTACCCCAGAATCCACTTCTATTTTATTAAAACCACATTTTTTGAAGTTTGTTTATATTTGAGAGAGAGCATGAACAGTGAAGGAACAGAGAGGGAGTGAAAGAGCTTCAGTGCAGAGCCCTTCACAGGGCTTGAACTCACAAACTGTGAGATAGTGATGTGAGCTGAAATCAAGAGTCAGACACTTAACCAACTGAGCCACCCAGGCATCCGAAAACCTTTTTTATCACAGAACAGACCTAATCTCTTGGATGGGTGGAAGCATGTTCACATGTCTGGCTAGATTTTCAAAAGTCTTGAGAGCAGGATTTGTGAGTAGGGATTTGAGAGAGAAAGGTCAGGATATGGATAAGCTAAAGGAAGGAGGGAGTGTCTATTTTCACCTCTTTGTCTCTTGACTTCATCTGAAGCCCCTGAACTCCTGGGATGGAACATAGTTATGCAGTCAAGGGTGAGAGGAGGGTTCTTGCTCATGGTTAACCTTTTACTGCTCATAATCCTACAGCATGTTAGTGAGGGGAGTGGAGCTGGGTGCATGAGGCCGAGCATGCTGTCTTGAGAAGCTCATGGGCTCATCTCCTATTTCCAAAGTTTACTGCTGCCCTCCATTCATGTCTGCTCTGTCCAGCCTCAAGTAGGAACCCTTTCAGTGTTATAAAACTACTTACAAGAACTATAAAAATAAATATAGGAGTTGAGTTTTCAGTCACCAGTTTCCCCCCACACTGAAGATAGCAACTAGAATAAGAAATATTGTACAAGGATGAGTTAATTATTACCTATTTTCTGAGCGTTTTCATTTCTGATGACTGAATTTATAAAAAAAATCAGTAACTTTGGCTGCCAGGATTTTGTTTTTTGCATAAATTTAGCAGACTCTATTGGTGCCACTTGTGGTTATGTAAGAATTGCAATGTGTTATTGGTTGCTAAATATGTTATTACCCTGGAGAGCAATGGTGGTAGTTTCTTTGTTCGTGAAGGTCAGTATTCATGAGTAGAAGGATTACGAACAAAATTAACTGGAGGACTTAATTTTATTTCATGTAAGAAATTTCTTTACCCCTTAAGTTAATGATCCTAAAAATCTGAACTGGAAAATTTAATAATAGAGTAAGTAGAGCTAAGCTTCTTTGAAAGTTATACTTGTCAATTCTATTTTTGGTTTCTTAGGAAACAAGTTAAATACAGCTTTTTAAGCTTTAATACATTTCTAATTACATTTCTTTTGAGAAGGTTGTTTTTCTTACAAAGGTGCTGAGTTCTTTGTACTAATAGGAATATTGGTTTTAAAAATTCACATTCCCTCCAACCATACTCATTAAAAAGATCTATACATGTTTGCAAAGGGATAACATAAAGGTTTTCCTGTTTTAAGTAAAGCTTTTCATCTCAAAGTTGTTGAGTGTGGTCACGTGCTTTTATTTGTGAATACATCTGTAGCAACTGAAGTGATGGCCTGGGTTAAATTTCTTCTCAAATCCTCAACACCCAGCAGTGTATATAGCCCATTGTCAGTGAATGAATGGGTGTGGAGACAAAGTTCGCTTCTACACCTGGACTAGGAACGGTGAGTATGAGAGGATGAGGGAGTGAGGAACTGAGCTACACTTACCCCTCAGCAATTCTTCTACAATTTGTAGCTCATGGAGCTTGCACTTTACAGGGTTTACGTGTTACCTTGACTGATTTCCACTAAGTTGCTCACATCTTCTCCTGACACTTTAGAGATAAAAAGTGGAAGGAATGGGGTAATTGAACAGATGTCTTCCTATCTCTTCTGGGAGTGTGAATGGTGGGAAAGGGTGCAAATTCTTAGCCTTTCTGCTCTTTTGATGGGAGGGTGGTGGTTGCTAATGACTCTTCAGAGGCTCTTGCTGCCGTTCTGTATGGGCGTGGGCAGTACATACACTCTTTTGTCACCCTCTCCCCATTGGTCCTGTACCTGCTCCACTGCCCATCTTCTTGGTCCCCTAATACTGCAAGCTTGGAGGGCCACCTTCACACAGCCATCTCCTTGTTATTCAGTCTTTGTTCAATATCCATTTCTCAGCGAGGTTTGTGGGCCACCTTACCTAAGTAGGCCTCATGTCACTCTCTGTCACACCGGCCTTATTTTCTCATGGCACAAAGTGCCATTGGATATTTTTGTTTTTCTCTTAACTCCTTCCAGAATATAAGCTCCTTGAGAAATGAGCCTGTCTGATTGGTTCAATGGTATATCCCCATCATCAAGGGAAAGGGTTCAGAAATTTTTTTTTTTCTGTAAAGGACCAGATAACAAATATCTTAGGCCTCATGGGCTAAATAGTCTGTTATACCTACTCAGCTCTGTGCTCATAGTTCAAGAGCAGTCATAGGTGATATGTAAACAAAGGGATGAAGCTGTGTCCCAATAAAACTTTATTTATGGACATTGAAATCTGAACTTCACAATTTTTTATGTCATGATTATTAGTCTTTTTTGAAAAAAATTTTTTTAATGTTTTACTTATTTCTGAGAGAGAGAGAAACCGTGTGAGCAGGGGAGGGTCAGATAGAGGGAGACACAGAATTCAAAACCGGCTCCAGGCTCCGAACAGACTGTCAGCACAGAGCCTGACACGGAGCTCGAACTCCTGAACCACGAGATGATGACCTGAGCCGAAGTGAGATGCTTAACCGACTGAGCCACCCAGGTACCTCTATTAGTCTTTATTCTTAAACTTTTTTTGGATGGCTTTATGTACTTATTTTTTAATACACGGTCTAATAAGAGTCAAAATCAGCACTTAGCCTACACACACACACACACACACACACACACACACACACGTATTTATAGGCTTCCCAAGATATACATGTATATTAAATTCCAGTACAGTTAACTTACGGTGTTATATTTGTTTCTAGTGTACACCAAAGTGATTCAGTAGTTCGATGCATTCCTTGGTGCTCATCATGATAAATGTACCCTTAATCCCCTTCACCTATTTCACCCACCTCCCTCCGCACCTATTTCCCCTCTGGTAACCATTAGTTTGTTTTCTATAGTTAAGAGTCTGTTTTTTGGTTTGTCTCTTTTATTCTTTGTTGATTTGTTTGGCTTTTTTTTTTTTTTTAATTAAAAATGTTGGTTTATTTTGAGAGAGTGAGAGAGACTTCTAAGCAGGCTTTTGACTGTCAGCACAGGGTCTGATTTGGGGCAAAAACTCCCAAACTGAGATCATGTCGTGAGTGGAAATCAAGTCAGATGTTTAACTGACTGAGCCACCCAGGTGCCCCTATTTGTTTGCAGTTTGTTAAATTTCACATGTGTGAAATCACATGGTATTTGTCTTTCTGACTTAATTCACTTAGCATTAGATCCATCCATACTGTTGCAAATGGCAAGATTTCATTCTTTTTATGGCTGATTAGTATTCTATTATATATTTCACATCTTTTCCATTCACTTGTCATTGGGCACTGGGTTTCTTCTATAATTTGGCTATTATATGTAATGCTACAGTCCTAACCTTTTTAGTTTCTATAAACCATTCTTGATCATGGGCTATATACAAATGGATGGAAGGCCAGGTTTTGCCCTCAGGCTGGAGTTTCCTGACCCCTGATGAAGAACATTGTTTTGCCAGTACTTACTTACAAGTTTATTATTATAAATGAATTAATAAAGTAGAATGAAAGGGAGGAGTTTTTACATGAAGAAATAACTGTATTCTAAAAAATAGAAGGTGAAAATATTCTTGTAAACCATTTCTGAATAAACAGATTGTTCTGGAAGGATAAGAATAATGCCAACTCTTAGTCATCTGGATTTGGCCTGGCTAGCAACACTTGTTGCAAATTGAGTCTCAGTCAATTTAGACATGTCTGACTTTTTTACTTTATTCTTGGAGAATAATGATAGCTATCAGGGGGATGGTATGATTAACTATTCTCACAAACTTGCTACCAGTAATAGTAACAGCAGTTTTCAGGCAAAATTGAGACACACATACAGGTTGTTATTAAGCATTCATTAGCAAGTAGTCCAAAGTAGTTCATTCAGACTCTCTGTAAATCCAGTGGAATTACCGGGCTCTGTTTTTGTTAAGTGCTTTGAGTTTATCTTATACTCAACATTTATTAAAGACAGATATTCCATTCTCTGGGCAAAAAATACCATGTAGTCAAACTCCTCTGAAACCAGTAGTTCATATGAGACCAGTTATATAATCAAAGTCCTCATATCATCCCTAATAGTACATGTTACAAGTCACTGTGTTTTCATACTATATTTGTACAAAGATTGGGGTGTGTTTCTAAGGCATTGCAGCTAATCCACATATTTTGAATACCTTTAATTTGACCAGTGGTAATTCATTTTGAACATTTGTCATGCCAATTAACAAGTTACCAATTAAATAATAAAAACTTGTTTTGATAAAATAGCAGGTAGTTAGCAAAGTCATTTTGGAATCTGAATGACACAAGAATTTGTAGAAGCTGCTTTGGAAATGTTCTCTCAAGAAGATGTGGTTTATCTATACAATGGAATACTACATGGCAATGAGAAAGAAAGAAATCTGGCCATGTGTAGCAACATGGATGGAATTTCAGGGTGTTATGCTGAGCAAAATAAGTCAGGCAGAGAAGGACAAATATCATATGTTTGCATGTATAGGAGGATAAGGAGGAACTTAATGGAGGACCCTGGGGGAGAAGAAGGGGAGAAATAGTGGGGGAGAGGGAGGGAGGCAAACCATGAGAGACTCTTGAATGCTGAGAACAAACTGAAGACTGATGGGGGTGGGGGAGGGGGGAGATGGGCATGGAGGAGGGCACTTGTGGGGATGAGCACTGGGTATTATATGGAAACCAACTTGACAATAAACTATTAAAAGATGTTGTCCTTTTTATAATGTCACTTGACTGGCTTGGACTGTGTTGCTTGGTAGCAAGTTACCTGACCATCCCCAGCGTTTGTAACAATCGCCCATGACCTCAGTCCTTTACAACATTCAATGGAATATGTAGCCAAGGGCACCCAACCTTCTTTCACATATGTCTGCATCCCAGTAAGAACCAGCAGCTCTCCAGTGTTGCCAGCCCTGGGAGCTTCACCTTCTCTTGTTGGTTTCTTTTATCCTTGCCCAGTCCTTTGTAAACAGTCACTTGGCTTGGTCACCCCATTTGAGTGTGCCTTCTCTTCCCTGAAGGACCATGATGAATAAGCAAAAAGCATTTCCCACATTTTCAGTATTTTTCTTTAACTTAATTTTCATTGGCCATGAAAATTCCATCATGTAGACTTAGCAGTGTTCCTTGAACTAGTTCCCTATTGTTGGAGTGTATATACAGTTTAATGATGATTTTTATCATGATATATCAAAGCATTTATGGTGCCATGGAAAACTCGCAATAAACATCTTTTCAAATGTATGCTATATTATGGTTAGAGCATATAGCTTGAGTTTATTGCATAGTGACAAGAGATTTACTCTAACCCATTTGGTTTATTTTATGTAGTGTTTACAATGACGAATAATAGTGACAAAAGTGTATTTTCAAGATGTTTGGGTCCTGTACTCTCTAGCTTCCACAGAATAAAGCAAGGCTCTTGCCCAAACACACAACTTCAAGATCTTTAGTTCTGAGCTCTTAAAACAGCTGAACTGACGAATGGAAACAACACTTCTTCTTGATTTGGATACTATTTTCTGTGTTCTGGGCCAGGCTTTGTTGGGATGCTAGGTATTAGAGCAGGTGACCTTCTTATATTCCTGGTGTGTTGATAATTCCAGAAAAAATGCAAAGCATTTAGTGGAAAGGATTTGAAAGAATATAGTTTGATGATCATGTAGCTTGTGTAGGAATAGCACCATATTTGAAAACCGAAGGTTTTAATCACAGAATATGGGACAAAGTAACCATGGACTCTTCAATTCTAGCTCTCTACCTCACTAGTTTTTTTTCCTGTAAGTTCTCTTGACTTAGGTTAACCTTTCTCTGCGTTCCCAAAAATCACTTTAGCCCATTCATTCATTGACTCCTTTATTCAGTGCATTCAATAAAGACTGAGCACCTACTATATTGTAGGTACCAGGATTTAGCTATGAACAAGCTGGATAAATTATGCGCTACATATTCTGACATCAAGGGAGTTGGATAATTAAAATGTAAACAAGATAATCACAAAAGGAGAAGGAGATAGATAGGATGATGGATGGTAAATGAGGCAGAGCACTTTAGATTGGATGGTCAGGGATAAATCCGAACTCAGAAGTTAGCACCCGAGAGTAGGATGAGGGAATCAAATGAAGATGTGGCTTCGGGACTTTCTGCAAATTCATTAATTTCTCACACCTTGACAGCCTGAGGGTAACGATGCCTACTGCTTACAGTAGTTGCAGAGTTCAAGAAATTCCTTGTTACACTCTTAAAATTACATATAATTTGAATTCTGTAATACCAATTTTCCAGTCATCTCCCTTCAGTAAAGTGTTCTATACGTCTTTGAATCATTTGAATTCATCACATGTTTACTGAACACTTACTGTGCCCCACTCTATGGTGATACATAACGGCAAGTGAAATAGACCCCATCCTTAGCTTGTCAGAGGTCACCTGATGACCTTATTTGTCTGCGACTGACAAAGCAGTTTCTCACCACTGACTTTCCCGACTAGTAGTGACAGCGTTTCACCCCATTGGTAGGCACATTTTATGTTAAAATTTTTAAATAAATTTATTTAAAATTTTAATTTTAATTAAATTTTAATTAAAAAGTATTTAACATAAATAAATTTATGTTAAATTTTTTTGTGGTTGTGAAATGAAATAAACATGTACAAAAACTGCATAAAACATAGGCCATAAATCTTAAAATCTGGTGAGCCTTCTCACCAAATGCTGATTTATGTGCCAATCATAAACTTCTGTTCCTCCACTAAAAATAACAAAGGAAATAGAAAAATAGAAGGTAGCACTTGTGCCTACCATTTGGTGCCTGGACAGCCTTGCTTCTCGATGGTCTCAGGCTTGGAGGAGTGGAACGGGTTTCAAAATGCAAAGTCTTACAACTGGCAGGGACTCTGAATTGTAAGCAGGTTTGTTTATCCAGTTGGGAGTTGTGTGAATTTGTTTGTTTGTTAGTTTTGGCTTGTTTGTATGGAGGGGTGCTATTCACATTGGTACAGACCCAGATTCCCAGAACTTGCTAGGCAGAGCTGGCCAGATGGTTCTGGAAGGGTGTCATGTGAAAAGGACAAAGAATCTATTAAGCCAACATCAAAATGATATTTATTGACGAAATACTAAAGGCAAATCCAAATCAAGGTATGAAAAAGCTAGGGATATCTGCTTTCCACCACCAATGAATCCTGATTTGAGAGCCTAAGGTAATATAATTGAAGCAAAAGAAATAATAAACTTGTGAAGCAGAAGACAGGATTATCACTATTTTATATCATTGTTTACATAGAAAATCCACAAAAACCAATAGAAAAAACATTTGGAATTCATAAGAGTTCATTAAGAGGGAAATGCAAAATGAATTTGAAATTAAGTTCCAGGGTGGGGGACTTAACTTTTTTTACTGCCAGCATAATTTCTTGAGAGGATCACCTTTATCCACTCCACGTGACCCTGCCACCCCCCATATAAAGAGGAGGGGATAAGATGTTGCTGGTCTTGTCATGGTACCACATTCCTTGGGTCCCATGATAGATCTGGGGGAGGAGCGTATGACCGCAGCAAAATTAAGAAATGCTGAAAGTCCTGTACTAGGACTACAGAGTCAGGAGGGGACAGGATTGTCCTGTGACAATTGACACAATTGTCAGGATTGTCAGCGGCATCCTACGCTGACAGCATCATTTGGTCCCTGATCCAGCCATGAATAGGCTACATAAGACTTAAGACCACATTCTCCCTAATTGTTGCTAGACTGTGGGTGAGAGGAAAAATGGAGGCCCACAAACCATATGTTTATATGTTGAATTTTAAACTAAGCTGTTAAATAAAATGCTTTACCTCCCTACCTTGATAAACCTTCCAGTACAACAAAATTTAAGATGTGAGTCACAATTGTAAATTGTGCTGTCTACATGACTGTGAGTTACCAAGATACAAAAATGATGGGTTGTCTGGGTGGCACAATCCATTAAGCCTCTGACTCTTGATCTCAGCTCATGATTATGGTGTGTGAGTTCAAGTCCCATATCAGGCTCAGGCTCTGTGCTGATGGTGTGGAACCTGCTTGGAATTCCGTCTCTCCTCTCAGCCCTTCCCTTGCTTGTGCATACCTGCATACTCTCTCTCTCTCTCTCTCTCTCAAAATAAACATCAAAATATATATGATTACATTAAATGATTATCCTGCAATTCTGGGTGTTCTGATCATGGGTCAAAATTTTAGGATGAGTAGTAATATAGAATAATACATAATTCATAATTCTACAAAATAGATTTCCCTTGTTTATGTTTCACAATGTGATCAAGAGTTTCAATTTTTGTTCTACTCACAGTAATGATCTAAAATATTTAAAAATTTAAAAACGTCGGGGTGCATGGGTGGCTCAGTCTGTTAAGTGTCTGACTTCAGCTCAGGATCTCCTGTTTTGTGGGTTCAAGCTTTGTGTTGGGCTTTGTGCTGCTGGCTCAGAGCCTAGAGCCTGCTTCGGATTCTGGGTCTCCATCTCTCTCTGCCCCTCACCTGCTCATGCTTTGTCTCTCTCCAAAATAAACATTATTTTTTAATAAGATAAAATTAAAATTTTAAATATTTAAAAGTGTAATTACATTAAAATGTTTCCAGTTTGAATATTTCATCAAATACATAAATTAAAGCAATTGCAAACATTTGAAAGATTACATGTTCTAATATATTCTAAAAAACATACTTTAAAATATTTAGAATTATGTTAATATTCAAAGATGCACTACAAATTATAATTAATATCTAAAAATTTAAATGTTAAGTCTTCATTTATTAATCTTTGAAAATTTAATCTTGTTATAATTTACTCTTAGGTTTTCATGAAAATAAAGCTATTCTTAATTAGGAGCAGGGTCTGTCTCAAAAGTCACAGTTGAGGAATATTTAAAAAAAGTTGTTTGAGTACACAGGGCAAGAACCGTGGAGAAATCTTTTCCAGGGGTCTGAATAGTGTTAGTCACAAGAGTGGATGTTCAGCATTACACGTTGCATTTGTCACCTCTAAGTGTCACTTCCTTAGTAACACTGGCACTCATGCATTGTTTAATAAGTGTATTTATTTGTGTCTTTGGGGGGGGCTGTAGAATGTGAGGTCAGGGCAGATGCTCTCTTGCTTGGGTCTGAGGGCAGTATGTAAACCAGTCAACTTTGATATAGGTCGGCAGAAAATAAAACAGAATATAAGATCCCATTCATGATAGAACCCTAAATAAAAATTACCTGGAATTAGGTGGGCTCAGGAAATTGTATGTATACATATATATATAGTATGTATATGATTAAAACTACAAGCCCTTACTAAAATACATGTTAGAAAAGCAAAAATCTCAAATAAATGAGGTGCTATTTGGGTAGCAAATAAGTCTTTGGATAAAAATCTCAAAATTATGAAGATATCAGTTCGTTTAAAATTAATGCATTTAGGGGTGTCTGGTTGGTTCAGTCAGTTTAGCGTCCAACTTCAGCTTGGGTCATGATTTCATGGTCTGTGAATTCGAGTCCCACGTCAGGTCTGTGTGGGACAGCTTAGAGCCCAGAACCTAAGCCTTCAGATTCTCTGTCTCCGTCTCTCTGCCCCTCCTCTGCACTCGCTCACTCTCTCTTGCTTTCTCTCTGTCTTTCTCTCTCAAAAATAAAGTAAAAACATAAAGTTTTTAAATTAATGCATGTAAAGCAATTTTTTATCTTTTACTTTTAATTTTTTAATTTAGAGAGAGCATGAGTGGGAGAGAAGGGCTGAGAGGGAGAGAGAATCTTAAGCAGGCTCCACACTACCTGACATTGGCCCTTGGATCATGACCTGACCTGAAAACAAGAGTTGGATGTTTAACTGATTGAGCCACCCAGGTGGCCCCTCCCCCAAAACAATTCTAATTGTAGTGAAAGTTATGATTGTCTCCTCTGGACCCATTCCATGCCAGGTTTGTGGGTGCCCCCCCCACTTTTTTTTGTTTTATTTATTTCAGAGAGAGCGAGAGAGACAGTGTGAGCAGGGGAGGGTCAGAGAGAGAGGGAGATAGAGAATCTGAAACAGGCTCCAGGTTCTGAACTGGCTGTCAGCACAGAGCCAGACACGGGGCTCAAACCCACAAATGGTGAGATCATGACCTGAGCTGATGTCGGAGGCTTAACCGACTGAGCCTCCCAGGTGCCCCAGTGGGTGCCTCTTCTTATCTAAGGAAATAATTTTGGTCCTGTTTTTCTTAGTTGGGTTTGACTAACAAAACAAAAACAAAAACAAAAACTCCAAGATACCATGGGTTGGTGACAGGATTCAGGCTGAAGGCATACAACTGTTTACTGGTGGCTCCTGGTCGTCAGCTAGCTGTGAATGAGGCTGCAGTGGTCTGAGTTGCTTCTGACAGCCATCCTACATCCACAGGGAAATGTAGCTGAAGATGAACATGACATAATGGGTAGATAGCTGGAGACAGGGGGAGACACCTGAGTTATTAATGACATCGATGGGCCATTGTTTCAGGCACTACTGAAATTTGATCTGCTTTTGGATTCAGTTATGAAAGCCAGTTCCTAGTTTTAACCTCCTTGAATTGGGCTTTCAGTGTTTTCATTCCCAGAGCATCTTAACCCATATGGTAATCATTATCTCTCATGGATATTTTTTAAATGAAATGACAAAATGCTTTTAAAACTTTTCTGGAGGAATGAAAATTTTTAAATCCTTCAATAATCTTAGCAGTGTAATACTAATCCAGATATATTAGGTCAATGAAATAGAAGTGCACTTACTAATATCTGCACTTACCGTATATGATGAAGATGGATTCTTTAATAAACAATGCTGAGACCATTGATAACTAGAAAAGCATTAGCTTCCTTCCCTCTACCAGGTAAATCCTATCTAGATTGAGTTAAATGTAAAAGATGAAACCATTCGAGAACTAGAAGAATATATCGAAATCACATGTCTACATTGGAGTTAGGGCCTTATAAACTGAAAGCAAATAAAATGTAAAGGATATGGGGCGCCTGGGTGGCTTAGTTGGTTGAGCGTCCGACTTTCGCTTGGATCATGATCTCGTGGTTCGTGGGTTCGAGCCCCGCGTCGGGCTCTGTGCTGGCTGCCAGCTCGGAGCCTGGAGCCTGTTTCAGTCTGTGGCTCCCTCTCTCTCTGACCCTCCCCTGCTCATGCTGTCTCTCTCCTAGAAATAAATAAAACATTTTAAAAAAAATGTAAAGGATATGCAGGGTAGACTTCTAATATTTAGAACTTTATATGCCAAGGGATACCATAAACAAAATTTATGGTCAAAAAATGTTAAAATAGAATTGAAAATATATGAATGTTTGTTGTACCTGTAAGATAACACTAAATATTTGAAAAAAACCATTGCCTGAAAAAAATCCAAATAGAAAAAAAATGGCCAGGTAGTTCTGTCTCTCTCTGTCTCTGTCTCTCTCTCTCACACACACACACACACACACACGCACACACAAGAAATTATTGATCAGCAAATATATGCAAAAGGTTTAATGTCCCTAGTAGTTACAGAAATTCAATTTTAGAGAACTTTTTCCAAACATCAAATTGGCAAAGATCAAAAAGAATACTGGCACAATATCTGAATGAGTGTGTATACATCTATACATCAATATAGAGTGACTAGCTATTCTTGCTTGGGAAAGAACTTTTTGACACCGTAAGAGGAAGGACATACTTGCATAAGGTTTTTCCTTATTCTGGAAATAATGTCCTTTCTCTTATGGGTCAAAATAGATTTTCTTAAATGCTTTAGATAGTAGGTGATAATTTAAACATTTTCCTAGTACCCTTATTTTTATTCTATTTAATAAAATATTCCTATTCTTTTTAATTTTGAAACATTTGAAAGATGAAAACTATTCAACAGTATGGTATTTTTCAAATTAAAAACAACAACAAAAAGTGATCTGTGAAATCCAGAGTTCTGAGCACTCCTCAAAATACAAATGCAGAAAGCATTTAAGGTTATAGATGTAAGGTTCTGACTTGAACAGAAACCTGGGAAGTTGTGTTACTAGGTAAGAGATTTTGGTGCCACTTGTATTTTGCCTCTTAAAAAATGAAAGATTAGAGTATTTTTAAAATAGAAGAAGAAAGCTGGGATTCAATTAGTAGTCCTTATTTTGAAAAATATTACAGATATAACTTAATTTTTTTAATGTACAGTTATTTTTGAGAGAAAAGAGCGAGTAGGGAAGAGCAGAAAGAAAGAGACACAGAATCTGGAGCAGGCTCCAGGCTTTGAGCTGTCAGCACAGAGCCCAATGCGGGGCTCAAACTCCAGAACTGTGAGATCATGACCTGAGCCAAAGTCAGACTGAGCCACCCAGGCGCCCCTACAGACTTAACTTAAACATGACAGCAGAACTGATCAAAGCTTTTCCTATAATCTATATTTGGTTGCAAGATGAAGGACTTGAGGTCCTTGCTGTGCTTTAAAAAGGAGGACAAGCAGCCTATATTCCTTGTTTATCAGGTACACTTTTAAGCTTTATTATAACAATATAGAAGGTAATAGCAGTTTAGAAATAATAGGTGCCATTTGCTGCATGCTTATGTATCTGTTGTCAAATGAATATATTTATCTCGTTGAATTCTTACATTGGCTCTATAAAATGGTAATTGTCAAACTTTGACTGTAAGGCAAGGACAGTTTAGAGAAGGTGGAGAAACTTGTTCAACCCAATGCCATTTATAGAAGGTAGGACTAGGAATAGTCTCCAGGGGGCCTCCGCTCTGAGTTTGCATGTAATTAGTTCCGGAAACCTGTACACTCAGGTTCAGTGCTTGAAGAGAAAATGTATCAAATGAATCAAACTTTGTTTTCTGTTTCCTGGAAGGTGTGTCCTTGTATTGCTCAAAAGGCCAGTTTTTCATTTAATGATAATTATGTGAACTCCTACCAGTAAAAATTAACCTCATATATTAGCCTATAATAAAGGGTGGAATGTAGCCTGGAATGTACTATTAGGACACAAGCATATTCCGGTGGAACAATGGCAGTAATTTGTGTGTTTTGTAATTGGATTGTTGTCTATCTGCGAGTGATAAATAGTAATGAATTAGAAAATAGCTGATTATGAATTGAGAGAAAATAGAAATATTTCCATTTCAAATTTGTTTTAAAATTACAGAGTAAAACATTCCTTTCTTTTGCTGTTATTTGTACTGTGTCCAAAAAGATTAAAAACTAGAGTTTCAAATATACATGATACATGAAACCACAAGACTGATCACCTTTCACCCATTGGCATTTTCTTTTGGGCATGCTATGTAATGGGTTTCGGTCAATTCTATAGGAAGTAAGACATCAGTCAATAGAGATGGAAAAAATTAACTGTACACTTTTATTGAGTTAAATCTTTTGTTCAACCCAGCCTCTTCATCCGTGAGGCATTTGATTCAAATCTTAAATGCACTGATTTTTTGTCTCTTATCAGGAAGTCTATGTTACTATAATAATATATAAAGATAGAGTTCATATTCTACGTATAACGTAGTACTATCAATGCCAATGTCTCTTACTTTCCTTAACATTTAATTTATTTTCTTTCCTATAGTCTACTTGTAAGTTCTGTTAACATTTTTTTCATTTCTGTTGCTCTGTAATTTACAATCAATTTTGTTGTAAATGATGTTTGTTTAATATTTCTAACTATATATGAAAATCTTTAGGTTAGAAATGAATTATCTTCTTTGGTAAACCTTTATACCATATTAAGATGCCATCCACATAGTGGGTGCTTGCTCAACTGTGCTGTTACTTAAACTGTAAATACTCAGTTGGTAACACTATTGAAAACTCTAGGAGCTATTTTAGGAAGGTGTGTGTGTGTGTGTGTGTGTGTGTGTGTGTGTGTGTGTGTGTGTGTGTGTGAAGTTATTTTGAGAGCAAGAGAGTATGTGAGATCACGTGTGCATGGGAGGAGGGACAGAGAAAAAAAGAGGGAATGTGAGTCCGGGAGGGGCAGAGAGAGGGAGAGAGACCATTCCAAGCAGGCTCCAGCATGCCGGATGCGGGGCTTGATCCCACAAATTGTGAAATCATGACCTGAGCAGAAATCGGGTCAGATGCTTAACTGATTGAGCCACCCAGGTGCTCCAGGAGTTGTGTTTTCTGATAATGAATATTCAAGTGGAAGTAGAAAAAGAACCATATGGATTTTGCTTGTTTGGGAGACCTCCCCAAAATAGGTCTGAATGGAGACCTTAAAATTCTGGCTAAACTTTATCACTATTTTCTTCTTAGTTACATTTTTGGTAGCACATTTTGATCTTCATTGAACATTGTATGCAGCTGTCTACAGTTTGACAGTTCTCTTCTGTTAGCCTTATTAGCTCCTTTGGGAATGTTGTTGTTATCAGGGGTAGAGTGTTAGATTCCTGAAGTGCTCCCAATATGGGCAGCTGTGCTCACCACAGACGGATTCAGTCAGCCTCTTGTACCATAGCAGATCTCAGGTGCTTGGACCTCTTTGTTTGCCATGATAACTGAGAGATGATATTTAAAAATATAACTCCTTTGATATTCAGTGATCTTTCAGGACTATGGTTTGTAGGTTTAATCTCTTGAGTAAGTGTTAGGAATAGGTTTAGCTGCATGACACAGAACACCCGAGTAAAATAGAGGTGTTTTTACCCCCTTGGGTAAGAAAAGTCTGGAGACCAGCAATTCAAGACTGACTTGGCAGTTCCTTGGTCACAAGGATCACAGACTCCATCCTGCAGGGTTCCTCACATTTGCAAGTTGACTCCCACAGCTCAGCTCTAATATCCTCAGCCCAGGCAGCAAGAAGGAAGAAGGGGCAGAGGCAAAAGGGATGCTTCCTGGCTTAAAAGCATTTTGGGGGGAGCCTTTTTCAGTGACTTAGTCACAAAAATGGATGGTAAATAAACTCTTTGAGCTGGGCATATTGGCATGTCAATTAAAATTGGGGTTCTCTTCCCAAGGAAGAAAGGCTAAATGTGGATCTCATGGGTATCTAGAAACTCCTGCTACTCTTTGATAATTAACCCACTTTATTGTTAAAATTTGTCCTTTATTCTCAAGTGAGCCGTGAGGGTATGTTTCATAAAGTTTTCTTTCTGTGGTCAACATAAACAGACATTCTGTCAACACGTAATTTTCTTCTTGTGATGGGATTATTTTAAAAAAATTTTTTAGAGGTTGATGAGGCTCCTATTGTAATCAGGATATTGTGCTAGATGGTGTTTTTCAACCCTGGCACTGTTGACATTTTGGCCAGATAATTCCTTATTGTGAGGGGGCTGTCATGTGCTATAGGGTATTAAGCAGCATCCCTGGTCTCTGTCCACTAGATGCCAGTAGCAGGTCCCAGTTGTGACAATCAAAATAGCCTCCACACATTAGAGACACACAGTGGAGACAAAATAGTCTCCATTGCCACATGTCCCCTGGAGGGCAAAATTGCCCCCATTGAGAAACACTCTGCTAGAAGATAGCTCCACATTTATTTACAATTGCCTGTTTGGTTTCCTGTAAAAGTATGCCATTGTACATTTTACTTTGTCACTGTTTTGCTATGAACAAAGTAGATTTGGTTAAATTTTTACTGTGTGCCAGGCACCATGATGAGAGCACTATGTTTATTACTGGATGTAAAGTACTCTTAACAGCACTGCATTAAAGTATTAATGATGTTAGGCAGTATTACCCCACATTACAGATGAGGGTAATGAGGCTTGGAGGTTAGTTTTGGTTTCCTTGCAGAGCCTGAGACCAGGCTTGGGTGTGACTGATTTATTTGGGAGGCAATTCCAGGAAGCAGTGACAGAGAAGAAAAGTGAAACAGTGAAGGAAAAAAACAACCAATTTTAATTCCAATATAGTTAACATAATATACAATGTTATGTTAGTTTCCAGTGTATAATAGTGTTTGAACAATTCCATGTATCACCCAATACCCCATCCCCATCACCTATTTTACCCATCCCCCCATTCCTTTTCCTCTGGTAGCCCTCAGTTTATTGTCTGTAGTTCAGTCTGTTTCTTGTTTTTGCTTTTTAAATTCCACATGTGAGTGGAATCCTATGATCCACTCCATCTTTAAACCAGCAACCATGCATTAAATTTTTTCATGCTTCAAATCTGTGTCTTCCTCTTCTGCCACTTAAAACAATTTGTTGGGTTTTAGGATATATACAAAATTATGCTAGCATCATGACTATCTAATTCCAGAATATTTCATAACTCCCAGAAGAATCCCATTAGTGGTCACACCCCGTTCCCCTGTACCCTCAAATCCTGGCAACCACTAACCTATGCTCCTTTCCTATAATTAGCCTATTCTGAACATTTAGTACAAATGGTATCATACAATATGAGCCCTTTGGTGTCTGGTTTCTTTCTTGATTCATTAATGTTGCAGCAAGTATCAATACTTCATTCCTTTCTATGGCTGATTAATATTTCATTGTGTGGATTTACCATTTTTTATTTATTCATTCATAGGCATTTGAGTTGTTTCCATGTTGGGCTGTTACAGTAATGATGCAGTAAACATTCACGTGCATGGTTTTGTGTGGACTTAAGTTTCTGGTTGTCTTGAGTATAGTCCTAGGACTGGAATTGCTAACTGATTTGGTAACTCTATGTTTAACATTTTGAGGAGCTGCTGAACTGTGTGCTAAAGTGGCTGCACCATTTAACAAAGCAATGTTTAAGAGTTGTGATACCTTCACATCTTCACTAACACTCGTTCTTGTCTTTTTATTAGGGGTATCCTAGTGGCTTTGAACTGGTAGCCCATTGTGGTTTTGATTTTCATTTCCCTGATGACTAACGAGGTTAACATTTTTCATGTGTTCATTAGCCACTTGTATATTGACTTTCAGGAAATGCGTAGCCACATTTTTTGCCCATTAAAAAAATGGTGTTATTTGTCTTTCTGTTCAGTTGTAAGAATTTTTTATATATGGTATCCTAGATACTAGACCCCATCAGATACAGAGTTTGCAAAAATATTTTTCCATTCCATGGGCTCATTTCGTTTTCTTGATAGTTTTCTTTGAAAGACAAAAACTTTTAATATTTTTGGTAATATCTTTGTTTCTTTGCTTATGCTTTTGGTGTTACATATATGAAACCTTGCTTATTCCAAAGTCAGGAAGATTCACACCAATTTCTTTCTTCTGAGATTTTAATATATATATTTTAAATACTTTTTATTATTTTAAGTAAACTCTACCCCCAGTATGGGGCTCAAACTCACAACCACGAGGTCAAGTGTCCCATACTTCTAACGGCTGAGTCAGCTAGGAGCTCTGAGTTTTATATTTTAAGCTTATATTTAAGTCTTTTATTCATTTTGAATTAATTTTTTAATTTTTTTATGATTCTAATTTCTTTTTGTTAATGAATTTTGAATTAATTTTAACATATGGTATGAAGTTAGGGATCCAGCTTCATCCTTTTACAGACAGGTATTCAGTTTTCTCAGCATCATTTATTAGACTATTGAAATGGGAAAGTGTGAGTCATCCAACTTAAAAGTCTCTGCAAGGTTTTTTGTTTCGTTTGTTTTTGTTTTTGTTTTGGTTCTTCATAGTCCCTGGAGGTTCACCGTGAATTTTAGGATCAGTTTGTCCATTTAGGCAAAAAGAAGTTGGAATTTTAATAGGGATTTTATTGAAACTACAGATATAATTTTGGGAGTATTGACATCTTATTAGGTCTTTCAATCCATGAACATGGGATGGCTTTCCATTTATTTAGCTTTTCCTTAATTTCTTTCAACAATATTTCATAGTTTCTGGTACATAGTTTGTGTTTCATTTATTAAATTTATTCCAAAGTATTTTATTGCTTTTGGTTCTGTTGTGATTGTAACTCTTTTCTTAATTTTAATATCACATTTTCACTGCTAGTATACAGAAATACAATTGATTTTTTGTTTGATCTTTCATCTGCTGACCTTACTGAGTCCGTGTACTAATTCTAACAGTGTTTTACTGAATGGGTTATGATTTTCATTTTTTAAAAGTTTATTTATTGATTTTGAGAGGCAGAAAGAGCATGAGTGATTGAGGGGCAAAGAGAGGGAGAGAATCCCAAGCAGGCTCTGTACGGTCAGTGCAGTGGGATCCCACTAACCATGAGATCATGACCTGAGCTGAAATCAAGAGTCAGACACTTAATTGACTGACCCAGGTGCCCCAATTCCTTATGATTTTCTCTATATAAGATGATATCATCTGCAAATAGAGATAGTTTCACTTCTTTCTATTCAGTCTAGATGCATTTTATTTTTGCTTCTTGCCTAACTGTCCTTCCTGGAACCTCTAGTACAGTGTTGAACAGAAGTGTTGAGATGGGACATCCTTGTCTTGTTCTTAAAGGGACAGCTTTCAAGCTTTCACTGCTAAGCACAATGTTAGTGGATGTGCTTTGTTAAGTTGAATAAGTTACCTTCTATTCCTAGTTGGTTGAGTGATATTTAATCATGAAAGAGTGCTAGAATTTGTCATAATATATATTTTTTCGGCATCTGTTGAATTTGTCACATTTGTTTTTTCTAATATGGGAAATACTGCTGACTAATTTTTTTATATGTTAAACCTGGAGTACTCTTTTAATACCCCCTTTCCTTCAAAAAAGGGTAAAGGAGTGATCTATTTCCTGAATCATTGTAAATCTGACATTTCTCTCATGTTACATACTGTATCACCCGGAGACAGTATTCTTGTAGTGCAGTCCTTCTTTAAAGTCTATATACATCTTTCAAGGTCCACTATGATAAATGAGAGGTCCACTGGCAGTATGATTATTTGATCTTTGTAAGGATCCTGTTCTTTCTAGAAGTCTGTAAAACTTGATATTTATTCTTAGAGTTCAAAAACTTCATTATATGTCATTTGTGTGCCTCCCCACCTCCCTGCTTCCATTATAACTGCTTGGCTTTTGGTGAACTTCTTTGATCTGTAAACTCAATTCTTTAGCTCAAAAAAGTTTTCCTACTTGCTCATTGTTGCTCTTCTTTCTTTTCTGGAAATTCTGGATTGGTCCTCCAATGCTTTTATATTTTCTCCAATAATTTATATTTCTTTGTAATTTTTGCTTCATCATGCGATAGTGTCTTTATGTCATCTTCCCATTCAGTAGTTTGGTTTTCAGTACTAGGCATTTTACTTCCTCTGTCGGAATTTTGACCTCAGAATTCATGCTTTCTTTAAACTCTCCTGAAACTTTTATAATTTTTCTGTGTACATCCTCTTAAACATTCTTAATATATCTTATTTCTTCCATTAACCTGGGGTTGGTTGAAGTTGCCTGTTCTGTCCATTCTGATTTTTCTAGCTCAAACTGCTAAGTCCCCGAGGTACCTATGAAGGGTTTTTTTTTCTTCTGCTTTTCTTATGTCAGGCGAGTGTCCTCTTCTCATCATGTTATAGGTGTAGTAAGTGAAGTCTCTTGGCCATGGTGGTTACTGCCAGTAACCTGTGGGATCAGAGTTCAGAAACTGAGACTTCACCTGGTCCTGAAGAGGCCATTTTGGTCAAAGGCAAGATGTAGAAGCAAAGGAAACCAGTTTGCATTGAAGAGGTAATGCCCAGAGAGAAACAGATTTGTGAGAAAGCAAAGGCTCTGCTCTTGAGAGAGGGAGGCCTTTTTTTTTTTTTTTTTAAATCCTTGGTTTCTTATAAAACCTTTGCATATCTTCTTATGATACTGGTTGTGTATCTTCTCTTTCCAACCACTCCTACCACTCACCCACCCTCCACCCCTTTCTTGAGATGGCTCTAGTTGATGTCTCTTCCCAGATGAGGTAGCAGCCACACCACTATTACCTGGAATGCTTTTATCTCCTCACTAGGGCTCACGAGATAGTGGAGACCATCTCCCTCACCAGGTACCTCCTTTCTAGTAATCTCTCCCAATATCTTCATTCCATGCCTAAATCCCTTCTCCTGAAATTCTCTTCTATTCCCCAAAGTTTAACTCTCTTCCTAGTGCCTTTAATCTGTACAGATTTATTTTCCTAGTGTCTTTAACTTATACCTACTTACCAAAGTGACTCACATAATTGGGTCAGGGATACTCATCTGCAACTACTTTTGTACTTTTCAGATGATGCAAGCTTTGCTTTAGGGTTAAATAGATACCAATAATCATGAGTCATGTACTTAGCAAATAGGCACCCTCTTTTAGAGTATATTTTCTAGATATTTATGGCTCTATTCTCTTTGACTAATTCATGTATTTACTGCTTTAATCTATTTCTGTTGTCTACTTCAAGGATCACAAGTTGGCAGCTATTTGTTGAATTCCACCTGGGGCTGATGCATTCTGTTGGGAAGGAATAAAGTTGTTACTGTGTCATTTTAATATAAACTTGTCTTTTTGATGGGGTGTGCACCCCCTGCCTCCTCACCCATCTCTTATCCCTCACACCTCACACATTTCTGTTCACTCCCCTCTTCTTGAAGGCATTTGTGTTTTAAGTTTGGGATCTTGGGTTCAAGATGTCATTGTGATTTGCTTGTTTGCAAATAGTTTTCTTAAATATTTGTAATGGATGACATTGTGAATTAGAGGAACATGTCATGAGTTGCAGTTGGGATCTGTTATTTACTGTCATTGCTGGCTGCACCCAGAGGATGTCCTGAGATTGTTTTCCTATTCAGTTAAAATGTTTTTCTCTTCCATAAGTCCTATGATGTTTCTAAAATGTTTCTATCCAAAACACGTTATGTGTTTTTATTTAATTAGATTGCCTGTCACTTTGCTAAAGGTATAATCAGTGATATCTCTATTCTTTGATACAAAACTAATATACTGAAAGGTACTTTGAAGACCAGATAATTTATCCTTTATGCTTTGACAGACCTAAGACTCTTAGAGTTTTCAGAGATGTCATCCATTGTTGATACCAGGTGCCTCTTAGCATCATATAAATTCTTCATGGCTTTGTTGTCTCTTCTTTGTTTCCCTGAAACAGGTGTATCAAGCCACTTCACTTTAGTTTAATCAGATCTTCTAGGTATTTTTTTCCCATAATTGTAGAAATAATGGACTTAATTGTTCCAAACTATAATTTGGAAATGCAGACTATATGTTCCCCTCTAGGGGGTGCAATCTGTTTTAAACTCTTAATAAGTATAATAAAAGCTAGAAACCATAGAAGGAGTATTTGTAGGCTCTCTCTGTATTAATGCAGATACTGTCAGGGATTTGAAAACTGTGAACATTTGATGATAACCAATGTTGGCTGCTAGTTACAAAATTTGAATCATGCTAGGAAAAAGGAAATAGATTCATATTTTGTTGGAGTTTTGGGCACTGTATTCATCATTTCTTCAGGGAAGCAGAACCAATAGTATTTATATATACAATATACTAGAATACTATTGTACACACACATGTCCTACATATAAATATAGAAATTGATTTACTATTATGGGAACTAGCAAGTCTGAAAACTGTAAAATACGCCGCCAGGCTGGAAATTCAGGTAAGAGTTGATATTGCAGTCCTTAGAAGGCTGGAAACTCAGGCAGAATTTGTAAGTTGTAGTCTGGAGACAGGATTTCTTTTTCTCTTGGAAATCTCAATTTTTGCTGTGAAGATATTTAACTGATTGGATGATGCCCACCCACATTATGGAGAATAATCTGCTTTACTTAAAGTCTGCTGATTATAAATGTTAATTAGATCTTTAAAATCCCTTTGCAGCAACATCTAGACTAGTATGTGGCCAAACAACCAAGCACTATGGAGTCTAACCAGGTTGACACATAAAATTAATGATCACTGCCGTCTTAACATAAGTTTTTATCGATGTAGAGATGAACCAAAATTAAAGATCATGGTGGCTAGGTTTCTTGGTAGCTTGGATTCAATATCTGGTACAGCTTTGCAGTAGTAAAGATAGCAATTGGTACTGTAGTACTCCAAAGTTGAGTGGGGGACATGAAACATATAAATCATAAACCATGACTTCTTACCAGTTGGGCTTTTTCCCTTTTTGGAGAAGGGATCAGTCTCCTCTAATAGTATTGTTTCAGTTTGTTCTTTGAAACTTAGCTTTCAAGTTCTTTGTGTGAATTCAATATTGGGCAATCCTGAGCGCACTTAGAGTACTGGCCAAAAGACAGATTAAAGAGAGAAGGCTGATCAATGGGCTTTCCTGTGGAGTTTCTGAAACCCTAAAATTGCTGCAACATAGGACGTTCCGGGACCTCACACAGATTGGTAAAATGTATCTTCTGGGTTCATTCCCCATGTGGTTTGTGTACGCTGCCAGCTTTTCCAGCGCAAGGAGATGCCGAGCTTGCTTTTCCTTTGACCTCACGTGATTTCGTTGGAGGTGGCATTGCAACGTCTAATTTTTTTTGTCTCCCAAGTTTAAAAAATTATTTATCTTTTCCCCTGAAGCTCTAAAGTGGTTCTCTCCTTTTCCTGTCTTCCCTCTCTCTCCCCTCCTCCCTCCTTTTGCCCCCTCAGTCCTGATGCTGCTTTCTATGTTTCGTGCCCCCCCACTCAACTTTGGAGAACTAAGGTATAAATTGCTAACATACTGTCCTTAATCTTCAATTTCTTATTTTCAGTTTATGTAACAGTCTTCAACTATATTTTTTCCCCAAGATGATTGTAGTTTACTCTTGAAATCTTAGAATTGTGGATGGAAGTTGTGTGTGTATGTGTGTGTGTGTGTCTGTCTTTTTAATTGTTGGAACTTGATCTCCACCTGACTTTTCATTAACTTACTGTCCTGTGACCCCTAGGGTTGGGCAGGAAATTAATTTTTGTACAGAATAGCGGGATACTTCAGAAATGACTTTCTTAGCTCCAAAGCCTCTATGCTGCAAATCACAAACTGAAATAGTGGCTTAGTGATTGACTTATGAGACCACCTGCTGATAAGAATTTAGGTTTAAACTTGGGAAGGAAAGGGAGATTCCCCCGCTCCCTCAGGGCTTAGTATAGGTCCTGATTATAGAAAATTATTAAGGAGAAAATTGTTACTTGCATATGGTACTGAGCAATATTCTGTCATAAATCAAATTTTATAGGATTAGCCATTTTATCAGATTGTGTTGTCACACTTTATTGTATGATTGTGTGTCGAGGGCATGTATGTTCACTGAGGCAATCCCTAATATAAAGTTTATTAGCTTTTACTTTGATTTCTCCTTTATTAAAGAAAAGTACTGAGGAAATGACAAAAACACTTTTTTTTTTTTTTTTTTTTGGCAAGCTCAGCTTTCTCAAGCTGTTTATTTTTGCAGATGTGTTTCATCAGTTCTTAAGAATGAAGCTAGGAATGTTTGCTGGCTTCTAGGTTAGTACCACCCAGGAAGTTTTTTCTTAAAATATATCTGGGAGGAGGTAGGGAGTCTTTTCATTTTTGTTAACCAGTAAATTAAAAATATATTTTACAACATTTTTAATCCTGCCTTTTAATACATAGCTTATTTTAATTCCTTCTTGGCTTTTGGACTCTTGTTCTGGGTTGATATGTTCATTACTTCATAGTTAATGATTGTTGTGGAAGGGAGATAACGTTGCTCACACTTCTTTTCTTTGGAAAATTTGAATATAACCCTTCATGTTATCTTAGGATTGTCAATGATCATTTGGAGAGGCTCCTATAGAGGTTAGTCTCCAAGGATTTTGATATTTACTAATTGATTGTGACTGATCAGTCAATATCAAATACATTTCTTGTAGGGTATTTCTTGTAAAGTTTAAATACCTCTATTAAGACATTGTTCTGGTGCATTTTCTTGGAGCCAGACTGGAGTAAGAGGAGTTGAGAAAATAGACTGAAATGGCTCATTCCGTCATTTGGCACACATGTATTAAGCTTGCCCGTTGTCACAGGCTACGACATTGCCCTGTCTGTGCAGAAACTAACAGTTGAGATAAAAATGAAAGCAATTAAAATGTAGTAGAGCATCTGTTACAAAGGGTTCCTTTTCCTGATTGTGCCCTACCCTTTCTGGCCATCTCTGGATGGCCTGCAAAGTTACTTTGAGCTTTGAAGTTGGGGAACAAAGGAGAAGTAAGGACACAGAGAAACTGACTTTGAAATAAAGAAATAAAATTTAAGCTGCCAACAGAGAACCATGGTAATGTGCTTCCTTTTCTCTTAAGTCCTGGATAAGACTAATGTGCCATAAAGCAGATTTCCTGAAGCTGAGGGATTTGTCCCACCTTATTGAAGAAAAATAAAATCCCTGTGCTGACTGAGATTATTACTTAAATTGCTTATTTTCCTTATATTGTTCATTATGTTATTTAATATGCACAACTTTAAAACCACAGTATATTTTGTGCTTGTAACTCTTTTTTAAAGTTGATGTATTTTTGAGAGAAAGAAAGAGAGAGGCAGGGAGCGAGCTCAATCAGGGAAGGGACAGAGAGGGAGAGAGGGAGACACAGAATCTGAAGTAGGCTCCAGGCTCCGAGCTGTCAGTGCAGAGCCCAATGTGGGGCTCAAACCCATGGACCACAAGATCATGACCTGAGCTGAAGTTGGATGCTTAACTGACTGAGCCACCAGGTGCCCCTGTGCTTGTAGCTCTTAATGTAAATTTGCTTTAGTTGGATATAGTATATTAAATCTAAATCATACTATGAAAACATTAGAGATAAATGAACATTACAATTAAATGCAAATCCCCAAGGATTTAATGGGATGGGTGATGCCACTTTGCTGAAATAGCTGTTGAAATAAGAATTACTGGAGAAAGATGTCACCACAGGCCTAGTTGTGTGGTTCATATTTCTGCATTTGGATTCTGCTAATCCTCAACAAATGCCTGTTTACATAAGTATGTTATTCAAAGAATGTTAATACCTGTAAGTCTGTAATTGGAAGTTAAGCTAATCAAGCTTCATCTTTAGTAAAACTCTGCCAATGAGTAGTCTTGAACAGTACATTGAAGATACAATACTGGGCAACTCTGTAAAGCCTCATCACTTGATGATAAAGTTAGCCTAATTGATATCTTCATTCAATAGATATCTGATGTAATTGATGAAAGGATTAGCAATGCAAAATTATTTTTTACATACTTAGGATCATACTTCCAATAAATGGATACAGGTTGGTGCAAACATGAGACTGGGCTTTCCCACTACTCTGCTTATTTGGACCCCAAGACATTTCAGGCATACAGCTTTCCCTGATGTACATTGACATTAATCTATATGTACATCCGAACTACTGCATAAAGATCTTATGGCAGTATGGAGTTGCATGGGGATTATCCAAAGGATGCAGACTATATTCCTTTTTAAAAAATTATAAAAATTAAAGACAAATAATTTTTAAAACATCATCAAGAATTGGAAGACCTCTAATACTGTAGCTATAAATCTTAGTTCGAGAAATACTGCCAGGAAGTACTCAACAGTTCACTGATACTAAAAAAAGACTTTGGGCTCCAAATACAAATTTCTCTCTAAGTAGATTTGTGAAGAGGTTCTCCATTTTATATGTACTATTAAAGTGTAGCACCCCTGTATTTAAATCTCATGTCTAGGACCTGACCATGGGATTTAAACAATTTGGATATGTCTTAGGTTTTAAGAGCTGACCCTAACTGCTGTTAGCCTTTGATCTGCTGAGGCTGTGAACATCCAGATCTACTTAGCTGGGCTCAAAGACTAACCATGAAACTCAGGTTTGGTGTCTTCTATGTCCACTGGTATCTCTGGGTGGCGGTGTTAGTTTTATGTTTGGGTATGTGATTTTATTTTACTTCGAGAACTATAATGTTCACATTTTCATGTGTTACTGGTTGCTTTTAATTTCTAGATAATAGGAGTGATTGATTTACCAAAGAATAAAGTTAACTCTAGTCTCATCAGTGTTTTTCTCCTCTTTCTACGTCTCAGATATCTGACACCTTCTATTTCTCTATGGATTGCATTACAAGGCCTTCTCTCTTGTACAACTTATTATTTCCATCTCTAATTAACCAAAAGGGTAGGGCATGATCCATGCTTGGGAATTCAAACAGAGCAAACCTGTGTTCTTTATGATGCCAGTATCTCTGCTTTTTTTTTTTTTTCTTTTTTGAATTTATTTTTAGCTAATTTAGATCTGGAAGAATTTCAGTCAGGAGCATAATATGTTTACCTTTCATAAGAGGCTGATTGTAAGCTCCACCCACTGCCTGCCATGGTGTTTCGCAGGCACATAGGTATTCATTGTAGGTGAATGAAGGAGCAAACTAATGAAGAATGGATGGCTGGATGAATTTTGGTGCTGGTGTGCCCATGTAGTTTTTCAGGAGAAGCACCTTTTAGATGGTTTATCCTTTGAAGCTGGAGACTTCATCCTACTGATCTCTGTATTGCCTGAGCCTTTATATTTGGAGGTGCAGGAATCTTGTGGAAAATTTTCTAGGTCCTCTGGCTCATATGCTTAGAGGGAGTGTGATCTTTGGATAACCGAGTGGAGAGATTGCCTTTAACATTACAGGAAGCAGTTGTCATAGATCATACATAAAATTGTATATAGAATTTCTAGTTTGTTTTGCTTTTTAATTTTATTTTGAATTCACCTGTCACCCTGAATCTTCAGGGTGTAATCTCACTTTCCCTGCACTGTTAAGAATGCATTTTTTCTATGCCTTCCTGGGGCTAAACCCAGTTATGATCATATTAGCAATAGTCTGTTGTTCAGGCCTTTATCATCAGCTTTCCTGCTTCTAGCATCAAAATAGGAGTGAGAATACTAAAAGAATACAAAGAAATTGGCTTAATTTCTGACCTTGTACACATAGCTTATTATATGTATCCCAGGCACTAAATGTGAAACAGGAGGTCACGTCCATTCCTCATTGGTCACTTTACTTATTGGCTGAGCAAGTTTTCCTTTATAAAGTACTGTATAATCAGTAGCTGCATGGTAGCCAGATGTATTTGATGAATCAAGTTTACTTCATTTTGACTGAAAGAGTAAAATATATCCTTGCACAAAAATACTGAAAAAGGTTATGTGAAGAAGAAAATATTAATCCAGTGTAATACTGCTTCCTAGAAATAACCACGGTTTAATAGAAGTTATTTTTCTTTCTTTGTTTTTTAACGTCTTGGCAATTTTCACCACAAGAATTTACAAATATTTGTTAAAATTTTTTAAATGTTTATTTATTTTTTCTTTATTTCTAGGAGAGAGAGAGAGAGAGAGAGACAGCATGAGCAGGGGAGGGTCAGAAAGAGAGAGGGAGTCACAGACTCCAAAACAGGCTCCAGACTCTGAGCTGGCAGTCAGCACAGAGCCCGACGCGGGGCTCGAACCCACGAACCGCGAGATCCTGACCTAAGCAAAAGTCAGATGCTTAACTGACTAAGCCACCCAGGCACCCCTAATGTTTATTTTTGAGACCAAGAGTAAGCATGGGAGAGTGGGTGAGGGGCGGAGAGAAAGGGAGACAAAGAATCAAAGCAGACTCTATTCTGTCAGTGCAGAGCCCAATGTGGGGCTTGAACTCATGAGCTATAGATCATAACCTGAGCCGAAATCATGAGTTGGATGCTTAACTAACCGAGCCACCCAGGTGCCCCCGCAAAAGCACTTTTTATTTATTACCAAGGTAACATAGAAGATAGAGATTAAAATTTAAAAGTACCCATTTCAACAGTATACAGTGATAGTGAATATTAGGATTTTCTAATTAGTATCTTCTTCTAGACGCTTAATTGCACAATTATTAAAATTATGACTAGCTGGTAGCATACCACACATACTTAGGTATAACCTTTTTTGTTAATATATTTCCAGGTCGATAAATACATCTCCCCATTATTAATAAAGTCTGTGCAACATTCCACTGTACTGATGTAGAAAATAAACACAGGGGTGACTGGGTGGCTCAGTTGGCCAAGCGTCCGACTTCCACTCAGGTCATGATCTCAAGGCTTGTGGGTTTGAACCCTGTGTCGGACCCTGTACTGACAGCTAGCTCAGAGCCTGAAGCCTGATTCCGATTCTGTGTGTGTGTGTGTGTGTGTGTGTGTGTGTGTGTGTGTGTGTGTGTGTGTCTCTCTGCCCCTCCCCTGCCATGCTGCTCTCTCTCTCTCTCTCTCTCTTTTTCAGAAATGAATAAAACATTAAAAAAAAAAGAAAATACATACATATGTATGTCCATAATACATTATTTAATAAACCTCATGATCATTAAGAAAATTATTTTATAATTATTTATGGGTGGGGGAGTTTGTACCATACAGAAGTTTTACATTTTTGAGTCCAATCTCTCATTCTTGTTATGGATTCTACTTTTGGGATCACGCTTAGGAATTCCTTCTCAACACAAATTTTAAAAAATTACTAAGATCTGTTTTTTTTCTTGTACTTAATTGGTTCCTATTTTAACACTAAAAACTTTAACCAATAACAAATTTATCTCTCATACTATGAGAAAGAAAGCTAACTTTTCTTTTTAAACCTTTGTTAAAGAATTCATCCCTCCATAATTTGAGATGCCAGTTTGGTCATAATGATCCACATGAATAATCAGTTCTGAAATATTTCATTTTTTTGATGTACTTTCTGTGTAAGATCCAGGTGTGTTTTAATTTTTGTTTATTATATTCTTCGACTGAGGTCTGTTTCAGCAAAACCTCTCAAGGTTTCTTGGCTAGTCTAACAGCAGGTATCTTCCAGATATATTTGAGAATAACTTGTCAAGTTACAAAAATGATTGAAACTTGAGTTTTTTATTGGAATTCTGTTAAAGGTAAAGATTAATTTGGGGAGATTAACATTTATAGTAGAAGTAGTCAAATATAAAACATGGTGACTATAGTTAACAGTACTATAGTTTATAATTGAAAGTTGCTAAGAGAGTAGATCTTAAATGTTTTCCTCATACACACACAAAGTAACTAGTGAGGTATGGATGTATTAATTAACCTTATTATGGTGATCATATCACTAGGTGTGTGTATGTATATGTATATGTCAAATCATCACATACATATATGTATATGTATGTATATGTCAAATCATCACATCCTGTGCCTTAAACACAATATTATGTTAATCATTTCCAATAAATCTAGAAAAACATAAAACATATCCATATTTACTCATCTTTTTTATTACTTCCTATTAACCTTTTTTAGTTTTATTCGTATAGTTATTGCACATTCTTGTTAAGTTTATTGCAGAATACTTTATTCTTTGTGGGTGTTGTAAATAGGACCTTTTTCTCTTTCTGAGAAAATAAATTTGTTAGTACAAATATGCAGGAGTGGAAAGGAATACAGAATAGAGTATAGCTGGATGAGGGTTAAAGGAAAGCTTGTTTTCCATGTATTTATTTTGTTACTAAGTATTGTCCTAAATTCATCCCTTTATTTATCCTCCCAAGCATGCACCTTCTTCTGTGTTGTTTATTTCTGTTATTATTTCCATCATTATCGTAGCCCCAAGCCACATTTTTTAAAGTTTTCTGTTTCTTGTCCCCTAATATCCAGACACTCCTTCACTTCACCTTCATTTCCACGACCTTTATCTCACTCATTCTTCAAAGTACTTCACAAATGTATTTTCTGTACAAAATAACCCCTTTCTGATGCCATTAGGTAAAAGTTATGTCTTACTTGAAACTAGGATTTAATTTGTCGTTTGTTTTTATAGTGCTTAGTTCTGCACATTGTCTTATAGCTATATATGAACATACATCAAATACATATCTATAACTACAGATAGGTTTACAAATGATATTATAAATAATACAATGGATGTACATATTTATCGTAATCTCTTTGAGGAAATAATCCTTGATTGATTTACTTTTCTGTCATGTGCTGGTATGCTACATATATATACATATGCTCAGTATTTATTAAATGACTCATATACAACTTGAATTAATCATTTATGTTTTGTATGTCTTTTCTTCAACTGATAACCTTTGGAGACTAGAGATTATGTGTGCTTTTGTATTTTCTGTGTACTAGCACAATGCCGAGCATTGAGCAATTGGTTGGTAATTATTTGAGATATTCATAAAAAGTGTTAGGACTTTTTGTCCTATGTAATGGAAATCCAACTAGACTAGCTTAATGAAACAGGAGTTATTTTTTCCTCAAATAATAAGTCTGGAGGTATACAGTCTAGGATTGATACAGTGGTATCATGATGTCATCAATGTCCCAGAGTTATTCTGTCCTTGACGTTTATGGACATATAAAACATGTCACATTTTGTCCTTGTGATCATTTGAGGGTCTTCCACCTCCAAGCATCATATTCATGTTTTTCTTATTTTCTATCAGAACAGTAGCTTTTCTAGACATCTCTAAAAATAGATTTCTCTTATTTCTTTAGTCAGAAATAGGGTCGCAGGGGCATTTCCATCTGCTAGGAATTGTGGAAGGTGAATGTTTTTAACTGGGAACATTTTTACCCACTCCTCGTCCCCCTCAATTGAATTCTGTTCATAAGGAAGAAAAGGAGAATGAATCTTGGATGGGCAGCCTGGAGTATTTATCTTGGACATGGAATGTACACTTAGAGCCATTAAGATCTACGAAGGGATAAAATATATGTGAGAAGTTCAACGAGTCAAGACAATTACATGATAAATTTCATATACACAATCAGGCAGTAAGTGCTACCCAAGATTAGAGGTGCAAGAGCTCTCTGAAAGGTGGAGTTGATCAGGAAATCTTGTGTGTAAGAGGTAGAACTTGAGCAGAGTCTTAAAAGATGGGTTAAAAAAAAAATGAGCATCAAGTATCCAGAGGCACTGGATACCTGTTTTGCAAGTGAAGAATAATATACTTCAGTTACATTTTTGAATCACTGGACCAGCTTAGCAAGAGTAATGAACTCATGTTACGGGGCAGTAGAAAATAGGTTTGGACAACACAATGGAAGATTTGGGGTGCCACCTTGAGTAGTTTGGGTTTGAGACTTGTTCAGATCAGATCCATTGGAGTTAACTGAAAAGAGGAATAATACAGGGAAGTAGAAAAGAAATGACAGTAGAATAGGTATGATAATAGAAATGTTAATGTTAGAGAAAGATTGAAAGAATAATTTACAGATTCATTCATTGGAATTAACATATAATGAGATTTCTCCTATCCAGTAGTTAAGATAGTTTATAATACTTTTGACCAAGGTAGTTGGTCCTAAGATGTCTTCAGTATCTAACGCAGATACCTAAGGTACAGACCACTGGAACTGTAGAAACTGAATTTTCTGTAAACTTGTTTTTTTTATACCAAAGAATTTTTTGTTTCTGTTATCACCACATAGATTTTAAATATTGTGTCAGCATATTTTATCATATTAATACGCAAGTGTAATCTTTCTTAATTAAGATTATTTCTCTAACTTGTACTGAATAATTTATAAAGTGATGATTGAAAACAGATTGGTGCTCTTTTGACTAAATGTTGTTTTGATGTCTGCTCTTTTCTCAACCCAGAATTTTAAGATTGTCAAAAATGCTTAAACTTCAAAGCACTTACGTTGACTTAATATTTTCTCTTTAAATCAATCAACGCATTTTGCAAAATGTCTTAAAAATTTTTTTTGTTTATTTTTGAGACACAGAGACAGAGTGCAAGTAGGGGAGGAGCAGAGAGAGAGAGAGAGAGAGAGAGAGAGGGAGACACAGACTATGAAGCAGGCTCTAGGCTCTGAACTGTCCACACAGAACCCAACCAGGGGCTTGAACTCATGTAAGATTGTGACCTGAGCCGAAGCTGGATACTCAACTGACTGAGCCACCCAGGATCCCTGCAAAACTGTCTTTTAAATAAGATGTATTAGAACTTTTCCTAGATGTACTTGAGAGTTTTACAAACTGACAAATATTTATTGAACTGTAAACCTCAGAAAATACTAAAGATTTATCTTCTCTTTTAATAGTGTCATCAATTACTTTTGATGGTTTGACATAGCATTTTGAATAAGACAGTCTGCTTCAGTTGAAACACGTAACACATGCTTGAAATTATTTTCTACATCATTATAAATGAGCATCTGAAGCCTGAGTTACATGTTTTTAGTAATTGGAGTATCAGAAATTATCATCTTCATTAGTGCCTTATCTCTAGAATTTCTTCTTAATTACCATAAGATCTTTTAGAGACTCATTAGTATAAACTTAACTCCATGTATAAATAGACATACAATGCAATTATACCTAACTAGTTAAGATTTTAGTGTTCACTGTTGGCTACTTTTTGATTGTTCAGTCCTTATCCCACTGATAGTAGGTTTGGCCATGAGACTTAATTTGAAATGAAATGTTGATGAATATGACATAAAGCCTTAAGTATGTTGACATGATTTGGCTTTGGTTTTGCAAACTGGTAATATCCCTTGAGAGGAGCTTTCCCTGGGCAGCTGTTGCTTCTTCTTCAGCTTGGTACCAGAATGAACACAGGTAGAATGAACCTGAGCCTAACCTGCAGTATGAGATAGAGCCACCCAACCAAGCCCTGCGTAGACCAGCCAAACTTCAGTTCAGACACAGACCCATGAACACAGGAATACTTATTGTAAACCATAGAATTTGGGATGTTTTATTCTCTAGGATCATTGTGGCAATAGCTGACTAGTACAGACCATAAAAAATAGGTCTTTATATTTTATTTAACACAAAGCATAATTATACATGGCTAAATCATCAGTTTCCTGCTTTATTTGTTGCAAAGTTATAACACATACCACTAATTGAGAATATCTCTTGCCTAGTGGCCTTTGCAAATTTTGAGTAAAATGCCTGAAATGGAACTTGAATTAGTTGTTGAAGAACTTCCTTTCTCCCTCCCTCCCACCCTTCCCCTTCCTCCCTTTCTTCCTTTCTTTTATACATGTGGCTGGTACTTCAAGTAATCACAAAATGGAATGATATAGGAGCCATGGCTAACATTTGTTCAGGGCCTGGCCACATATGTGCTTGGCATTAATATCACGTCTTTTTCTGGCAAACCTGTCAGTAAACACATATTTATTGAGCACTTTCTATATGCCATATTGCAAGATGTGTCTTGCATTCATTTTTGTTCAGTGAAGGAACTGGGACTCAGAAAAGTTAAGTGATTCATTCAAGTCTCACAGGCAGGGAAGGGCAGAGCTAGTATCTGACTTGAAGTCTGACTTCAAAGATCAAACCACTGGGGTGCCTAGGTGGCTCGGTAGATTAAGTGGACGACTTTGGCTCAGGTCATGATTTCATGGTTTGTGAGTCCAAGCTCCACATTGGGATCTGTGCTGACAGCTTAGAGCCTGGATCCTGCTTCAGATTGTGTCTCCCTCGCTCTCTGCCCTTCCCTCACTGGCCCTCTGTCACTCTTTCTCTCTCGAAAATAAATAAAAATAAAAAAACAGATCAAACTACTATTGTCATTGTATTGTTCATGTTTGGAAGGGTGGAAATAGGAGAAAAGATATAATTTACAAATAGGTTTACCTAATGTTTGTTAGTGTGCGGTCCCTAACCATTATTTGCTATATAAACCAGGTATTACCTGGAATTGCCTTAGTGTTCAGACATCAGTAATTAGCTTAGCCCCCACTTGTGTAACTTCTGTTGCCAGTCTGAAGCTCTCCCCACAATTTCTAATTCCCAGGTCTTTGACTTTTATGGCCCCCCTCCTGTGTCTCTGCAGGCCACCTTGATCTGCCCTTTCATTCTGGGTGTAGAGCTTTGTCCTTTCCAGTTCCTGCAGCACACCCCTCCACCAAGCATTTTATGGACATTTGTAAGGATCCTCATGCCAAACCCAAGGTCTTACACCATTCTTCTCCTCTCAGCCTTTCAGTGCCCTGTTCTTCTCTAAATTCTCTTCTGCAGAGTTTCTTTCCCTTCCTTTAGAGCCTTGATATTCCAGGTACCTGACAACTCTGGGAATCCTTTCCATCCTCAAACTGGAGTATCACTACATGCCTTCCCTGGCTCTATCTCATTAAAAGCAAAAATAGATTTTTTGGGGAAAACAGTAAAAGTTGGAATTAGTCTCATCAGTCTGACAGCCCCCATTTAGCTCAATTTTGATGTGAATTTCACTGAATTTTCAACATCAACAGTTTACATTCAACTAACCTTAAATGGTGAGAACTGAAAACATCTAATATAAGAAAGAGCTACTCTTCTGAGGTTAGAAATAAAATACTTTACATAACTAAGAAAAAGCCTATATTTAGAATTTTACTTCCTACCTTTTTCTAAAAATGTGATTTACAAAAATTGCAGAATAAGTCTGAAGATAAGCTTTTTCTGTCCTTTTTTCAGACCACTTTTCCTATTAGCTATTCAGAGTGAATTTTAGGACTTTGAAAGCTTAGTTTGTTTAGGCTTAGAATTTAGCTGTTGGTATACATTTAAAGAGTCTGAAGCACTTCTATAATGCTGTGTTAGATATGTTTGGGGAACTGCTTTCTGCTTCTGGTTAAGCCCAGACTACTGTTCTGTCTTGTATGATTGGCCACTAGAATTTTAATCCCTGTCAGAATTATTTTTAATGGGAGAAATTTAAAAACCAGTTGACTAAAAACACTTTCTCATTCATCTCAAATATAATATTAATTGGTTCATTTTTAATTTAGGAAGCACTTTTCCTAGTAATTTGCAAGATCTTAGTTCCTTTAAATAAAACCTTACCAAAGATGGGGCCTTAAGGATTTCTTGAGAAACTCCTTTTTTTTTTTTAAATTTCATGCTTACAGTAGTACTGTTTTTTGCTTAACAAATACCATTTTCTGTATTAAAGCATTGCATTGGGGCATGTTTCAAACACGTATATAGTAATAAAAGAGTGTGAGTGAAAAACGGGGCAGATTCTAGAAGTTAGATGCGCTTGGAAGTGGAATGTGATAAGATTCCACATTGGAGCATTGGTGCTAACATGCTCTTATTATTAGTGTGGTCTTAATAGTAAGATTGTGAAATAACATTAGACCTTTGTGTGACCTTGACCAAATTCTTTAACCTTCCTAAACCTCTAATTCCTTGTGTGTTAAGTAGAGATTGTATCTGTGTTGCCTACCCTGAAAGGTTGTAAGGGTCAGATAAAAAAATAAATGTGAAAGTACTTTGTATGGCATTGTACCTGCAGACATCAGTGATTACATTTGTGGAGCACAGACATAGGCAGGATGGAGTAGAGGAAACAAGGTTGCTCTTAAATTAATTCCCTCAGTGTGGTTGAAAATGGATAGTTTACAAATCCTAAATGCTTGAGAGAAGGCAGGAAGGAAGCCCCCAACCTGGGGCACAGCAATGACAGGGCTCTTTAACTGGCCCTAGTATAGGCCAATTCCAAACATTTCTGTAATACTTAAGTGTTTATAAGGGGCTGGGCACCATGATAGTTGCTAGGGATACACACAAGGACAAAATATGGATCTTGACCTCCGGCAGTTTCCAATCCACTAGCAGCAGTGAGCTGGGAGAAGGCTGGACAAAGTGTGACTGGAGCAGAAAAGAACTGCTTATTGTGACTGGGTCGTGCATGTTTTGATCCATCATTAAACAGGATAATTTAAGCTACACTTGTGGCAAAGCATAGCATAAAGTATAAACTTGTAGAATCATTACATTGTACACCTGAAACTAATGTAACATTGTGTGTAAACTATACTTAAATAAAAAAATATATACTGTATTTTTACCTGTTTAAATAATACAGAAAAGACAGAAATTAAGGGTGTTTAAAGGGATTGGTTACAAACAGAATTCTATAATCATATTTTTTTCTTTAAAAAATATTTTAAAGATTTGAGTACCCATTATCTCCAATATTTTTATCTAGTATGTCATTATCTTCCTTGTCCATTTGTTAATGGACCCTTAGGTTGCTTCCATATCTTGACTGTTGTAAATAATACTGCAGTGAACATAGGGGCACATACATCTTTTCAATTTTTTTAATGTTTATTTTTGAAGGAGACAGAGTACAGAGCATGTCAGCATGGAGCCTGATGCAGGGCTCGAACTCAGGAACTGAGATCATGACCTGAGCTGAAGTCAAGCGCTTAACCAACTGAGCTACTCAGGGGCCCTGAGCATTATTAGGGTTTTCATTTTCTTTGGGTAGACAGATACCCAAGTAGTAGGATTAGTGGACCGTATGGTAATTCTCTTTGTAATTTTTTACTGTTTTCTACAGTGGCTGCACCAATTTACATTCCCACCAACAGTGCATGAGGGTTTCCTTTTCTCCGCATCTTGGCCAACACTTGTTATTTCTTGTCTTTCTGAGTTTAGCCATTTTGACAGGTGTCAGGTGGTATCTCATTGTGGTTTTGATTTGTGCTTGCCTCGGCAGCATGTATACTAAAACAGAAATGATACAGAGATTAGCATGGTCCCTGAGTATGCTTTTTTTTTTCTTTTAATAGATGAGGAATGATAGGACTAGTGTCTTCTTGACAGTTTTGTCATGCTTCATGTTTCTTATATGCTCTTGTCAGGTTTCAAGGACATTGTCATAATGAGGTTTTACTCTGTTGCTTATTTGTGTTCTTGTGGGACACTAAGTCTTTGGGCATCATTTTTACCTTAATCTTTTGTATTCAAAAGTCACATTGTTAGTGATCTTTACCTTTGACAGTTTTTAAAGGAAATTAAGTGGATAACCTATTACTCATGCTAATGAAAACCCAGTGACAAAGATTCGTAGTTAGTGGTAATCGTTTTTGGCTCTGGAATGCCTTAAGTATTTCTTTCCAATTTATTTCTTTCTTAGACAAATAATAAAATAAACAGTCACTTTCAGAGTATACAACAACAGGAAGGGGAGACATTCCAGAAGATGGCAAGTAGTGTAGGGAGGCAAATCGAGGATTAAAAACTACAATCCCAGGGAGTAATTTGGTGTTAAATTCTGGTACTATATTTAACTGCTGTTGTACTCCAGTAGAATTGCTACTTTGGTGTCTACTTTAACTTAAATATTTAGAAAAAATATGGGAAAGTTTATGAGAAAATTAAGTCTTGTATAAACATACTGTTAATTGTTTGTACTTATGGTATAAATCTCACAGTGGCACCAGTGTGGCCCAAATATTCACAGTCATCATAAATTCACATGATGTACCAAATGCTTTGGGAGATGGTAACCAACCCCACATGCAAACTTCCAAAGAAAAAATGTTTAAATACCCAAGTGAGTAACAGTGGATTCTTTTGGGTAGGTCTTGGACTAATCTTATGAAGATGTTAAGATTCTGGAACTTTTATGTGCATTTGTAAAGCCCCAGTTTGCTCTGATAGTCTTTTGTTACCTCTGGCTGTATGCAGTAAGAAAAGTCAGGGTCATGAAGGACAAAGACTCTACAGTATAGAACCCCAAATAATGTGTTGATGTCCCGAAGAGTTGAGCTATTTCTAGTAAGAAAGAAGTGTTCATTTTAAACACTGATAAAGTATACTTCCGTGATCTACTCCTGAAAAGTAACAGGGGAATTCACAGGCTATGGGTCACGAGATGCATCGGAGCAATCAATCCCTAAGTGAAACCACAGAGAGAAGTAAATGCTAGAAGAGTTGACAGACCTCAGCCTAGGAGTGGAACACAGAGTCTTCTATGATTGACGTTCTTGCCCCAGCTTTAGATTTGGCAGTGGCTACTCCCCTTCTTTTATTCCTCACCACCTCCTTACCATGAATTAATAGTGTAAAATATGATTCTAGATTAGAGTTTCAGAACAGGCTGATCCTTAGAAGCACATTTATTCTGATGCTTAAGAAATTGAATAACATTTTTCTAAACTGATTTAGGATTTTTATTAATACATTTGGCTGGAATAATATAAAGGAGCCCAAGTCTGTGAAATTGAGTAAGGGTTTGTTATTTTTGGTGAAGGTACACAGAATTTGAAGATCTGTCTGTAAGCCATTAGACAGAAATATTGAAAGTGAGCTGAGTTTGGTAGACTGCTTCAGGGTTCTAAATTGGACAGTTAGTATTAGGATGTATTCAATTTTATTTTATTTATTTTTTAAATGTTTTATTTATTTTTGAGAGACAGAGCACGAGTGGGGGAGGGAGAGAGAGAGGGAGACACAGAATTCAAGGCAGGCTCCAGGCTCTGAGCTAGAAGCACAGAGCCCAATGTGGGGCTCGGACTCAGAAAGCATGAGAGCATGACCTGAATAGATGTCAGATGCTTAACTGACTGAGCCACCCAGATACCCCAGATGTATTCAGTTTAAAATCTAGTCCTTAATACCCACATATATTTAGAGTATCTTTTTTCAGAGAATGAGTAATATATTTTTCTTTTTTGCAGAGATAGTTTAGCTAAGCATTAGATGTTTAGGGACTAGGTTTCTTATTTAACTCTTCCTTATGAGAGTTTGGAGTAAGTCACTTTTTCTTTAATTCACTTTATGAAATATGCACACTGATTCTGGCTTCCCTGTATCTGAACGTGTCCTACATGTACCACTCTGCATGATAAAGCCTTAAAGTATCAGCAGTAGTGATATTTTAAGACTCGATCAACCCAAGGTACTGTTACATGTGTGAACAGTGGTATCAACGTTGCATAGAATAAGAGCAGAATCATGTAAATGAATGATGTTAATCTTTATCCTTATTCATAATTAACAAATACTTATATTTTATAAAAATTCCACAAGTATTTGCAACTTTGAATTCAGATGCAAAACTTCATCATGTCGATTTTCAGATACCATCCTCAGGTTACAGCTTAAAAATTCTAGGGTCAAGGCCTTGTAGGAATGGAACGGGTCAGTACTCAAGCCTACTACCATTTTGGCTTGATTTTTACAAAATTTTAATATCATCTGCTCAGAAAGCTAAACTACAGTGGCTCTTCAGGATAAGCCATGATGACAGAGTGACTACAGAAGTAGTGTCTCATAGATAAAGAGAAGTATGAACAAGTTCAGGCTGGGTAAACAATAGCTCCTTTCTTTTTAAAAGGAAAGGATTATAGATACTAGTAAGGGATTTAAAAATCTCTGATTACTTTTTTTGGGAAAGTGATCACATTTACTGTAAATTAGGAAGAAGGAATTGACATGAAAGTAAATGCAAGTATGGAAGCAGATCATGAATAGACATACGGTATCAGGCAGATCTTCATTAGGCAAGACCTAAAGATAGTAATTCAGCCTATAATTTCATACATGGGTAGATAGGAGCCACGGGTACAGAAAATTTGTGTGTGAGGCATGTGCTGTCTATATCTCAATTTAGAAAATGAAGATATCAAGATATACAGAGATTAAGAATCTTACTAAAAGTCATACATAGCTGTGCTAGCTTTCACACCCAGGGAATCTGATTGCCAAAACCATCGTCTTAACTAGTATACTGTACTGCCACATATCAACGTGAAAAGTAGATTGATAATCCATCACATTTGTTGATAGGGCAGGGGATGGTGTGAATCTGGTGGAATATGGCGCTAACAGAGGCCAGGTTCTAAATGACTTAAGAAGTGGCACAAATATCAAGGTAGTTCTTTTTTTTTTTTTTTTTTTGAAGGCCAGTCCAACAGGCACTGACTATGATGGGAATGAAGTATTAGGGACTCATAAGAAGACTGAGACTTCACAGTTAGAAACCCAACCATGGGAATCTACAGTACAAGGGGGAAGAATCTGGTCACAAGGGGACTAGAATAAAATCAGAGGAGCAAGAATTCCGGTCAATTTGACAATAAACTATTTAAGAAAAAAAAAAAGAATTCAGGGAAGGGGCAGGAAGAGCTTGACAAAGGATTTCGCACCCTATCTCACCTGCGGAGAGCTGATGTTGGCCTTAGAGTCAGATGCATAGCTGTAGGTCAGGTCAATTTAATAGATTCAGCTCCGAGGGAAAGAGAAGCAAGGACAGGAACCAGGTCAGCCATGACAAACTAACCCAAGTGGGTTAGAGTTCTAGGGAAGAGGCTAATTCTCCTTGTTTCACTCACATCATTTCTTCCCCATGGCAGCCCCTGCTTCTGTGGGAGATCATGTGACAGTGACAAGAGATATGCAAAGACCACGGAATACGGCGATGCACTTTCCTACCATAATTACAAACTTAAGTAGCATCCTGTCACACATGATCTCCTACCATCTAAGTTGTTACTCTCCTATTTTAAAAACATAGTATGTTATGGAACGCATGGGTTGTGGAGTTTGCTAAGACATTTGGGAGGTTGCTAGAATAATTAGATATGAAACTATTGTTTAATAATTCAGGTCGCTTTTTTATACTGACCTAAAATAACTTTTGGACCATAGATATGATTTGTCTCCTTAAAAGGTCAAGTAAACATTCAAAATAGAAATACTTAGGAGAATCGCCTAAGTAGTTTTCATTTGCTTCTCCCATCCTCTATTCTGTGGGGAAAAACAATTTTAGTTTTTCCTCTCAGATGGTGTTTATCCAACTGTGTCCATGTTTTATCTTATAATAGCTCTAAAGACATACAATTACCTTTTCTTTATAAAGCTCATGATTTCCTAGATCTAGTGGTAAGGGCTGTTAAAAATCTCCCCAAAATGTTTTTAAGAATCAGTTTAGTTTCATTTGTGCTAGGAAACTGTTTTCTAGATGACAGCCATGATATGGAGTGGTTTCTACTAGAAAATCTTGCTCTTTAAAAACAGTTTTTTTCAATGTTTATTTTTGAGAGAGAGAAAGAGACAGAGAGACAGAGTAAATGGGGGAGGAGCAGAGAGAGAGGAAGACACAGAATCTGAAACAGGCTCCAGGCTTGAGCTTTGGACATAGAACCCAATGCGGGGCTCAAAATCTGAACGGTGATAATGACCTGAGCCGAAGTCGGACACTTAACTGACTGAGCCACCTGGGTGGCCCTTGAAACTCTTGCTCTTGATCTGTGCATTTATCATGGTCTTTTCAGTTAAATACTTTTGTTATTATGAACCAGGTCTGAGATGTACAAAGGAAGAAATGTTAAAATACAGGATGCATCCAGAAATTGCAGTGACTTTCTGTGACATACATTTTCTAAGTTGATAGAATTCATGTGCATCCTTCATTAGAGAGCCAGCCCAAGATGGAACATGAGTATGGACTTGAGTTGGGACTATGGTGAAAGCAGGTATAACCATTTAATGAGACTTTGTTTCTTGATGTGGCCCCTGGGAATAATAACTACCTTGCAGGGCAGAGGTGGGGAGAAGGGGAGGGAAAGGGTCCTTATGAAAAAACTAATGTATGTAAAGTTGCCAATGTAGGTTTCCTGTAAAAGTGGTTATTGCTCACTGGCACCTGAACTTGTACAGTCAAATTAATCCAGTCAAATTATTTCAAATTGTAAGAAAAACTTTTTTTAATATTTATTTAGTTTTGAGAGGGAGGGAGAGGGAAAGACGGGGACAGAGGCAGAGAGACAGGGACAGAGGCAGAGAGAGACGGGGGCAGAGGATTGGAAGTGGGCTCTTCACTCACAGCAATGAGTCCAGTGCCGGGCTTGAACTCACAAACCATGAAATCATGACCTGAGCTGAAGTTGGATACTCCAACAGTTAAGGCACCCAAGTTCCCCAAGAAAATATTTTTGATATAAAAGACTGTCTCCTGCCTCCCTGGGCACTCCTCACAACCTGCTGTACCAATAACTATCTAAAGTTAGTGATAGCTTCGTGTGCGTCTAGCACTGTGCTAAGTGATTTCCCTATATTATGCCATTTAATCACAACAGCCATTTTTAAAGGAAATCTTTCATTTCTGACTTTGTACCACAACTTTGAACTGGGTGTATTTTCTCTTAGAGTATATATCCTTTGGACTTTTGTCTGCCTTATTCTCTCTATTGATTTGAACTAATTATGGTAGGCTATGTAACCAAACTGTATCAGGAGGCTTTGGGATGCAAATAGTAGAAAAGCAGAACCAGTCTGACTCACAAAATAAAGGGAGTTTTCGTGCACACACACAACTGAATAATTCTTTGCTGGGTTTTGTTTCTTTGTGATTCTTTTTACTCGGTCTTCCCCCAGGGTTCCCCTTATTGTATTAGAAATGGCTGCAGCAGCCCCTGACAGAACATCTTTATACTGTGCTCTCCATTGGAATGAGAGTTTCTTTTCTCCCAGACAAAAACTCTTGTCTTCCTGTGAGTGGACCAATTTGATCTTGTGTTGCCTTTCACACAGTGACTGAGAATAGGGGATTGGGGTGCATTGACTGGCTTCTCCCTCCCCTTCCCTGGATTAATCCCTGGACAAGAGGAATCTGTTCAGCTGCTTAGCTCAGACCCACACCTGAGCCTGTGGTCAGTTACACCCAAATCAAGGAGGGGCATAATGGAGCAAGAGGTGAAGTGGTACTGGGAAGACGTCTTTGTCTTGTTCCCAGAATCACATGGAAAGCTTTCAACACTTCAGCTTGAACTATGATGTGTTGCTATAGGATTTTTTTTTAAAAGATATTCTTTATCAGTTTAAGGAAATAACCTTCACTGTTAACTAAGAGTTTTAAAAAATCATGAATGGAAGTTGATTTTTATCAAATGTTTTTTTCATTCCTGAGATGATCATGTGGATTCTCTATTTATTCTCTTAATATGGTACATTACTGATTGATTTTTTTAAATTGGTCAACTGATTTTATTTATTTATTTTGAATTTTTAACAGTACTCATCACAGAAAGTGCCCACCTTAATACCCATCTCCCATTTAACCCATCCTCTCATCCACCTCCCCTCAAGCAGCCCTCAGTTTATTCTTTATAATTGTCTGTTTTATGGTTTCCCTCTTTTTTTTCCCCTTATGTTCATCTGTTTCATTTCTTAAATTCCACATATGAGTGAAATCATAGGGTATTTGTCGTCTTCTGACTGATTTTGCTTAGCATAATACCCTCTAGTTTCATCCACATCATTGCAGGTGGCAAGATTTCATTTTTTTTTTTTTATGGCTGAGCAATATTCCAGTGGTGTGTGTGTTGTGTGTGTGTTATAAAAATATATATATATTTTATATAGTTATAGAGTTATATAGTTGGGTCATTTTTCACATTTGTATATACGTGTGAGACCATCACTGAAATCCAAATAATGAACACATTTATCACCCCTCCAAAAGTTTCCTTACGCCCCTCATAACGCATCATTCCAGTCCCTTCCCTCACATCTGTCCCTCCACACGACTCCCAGGCAGCCACGGGTCTGTTGCTCTCACTATATAGGCCCATCTCCTGTCACTACAGATGAGCTGCGTTTTTGACTAAAGTTTTTTTTGTTTTTTTTTTTTTTACAAATAGTTTATTGTCAAATTAGTTTCCACATAACACCCAGTGCTCATCCCCATAAGTGTCCTCCTCCATGCCCATCACCCCTCCCCCCACATCCATCAGTCCTCAGTTTTTGTCAGCATTCAAGAGTCTCTCATGGTTTGCCTCTCTCCTTTCCCCCCACCATTTCCACCCTTCTTCTCCCCCTTGGTCCTCTGTTAAGTTCCTCCTAATCCTCCTATACGTGCACACATATGATATTTGTCCTTCTCTGCATGACTTATTTCGCTCAGCATAACGCCCTCAAGGTCCATCCATGTTGCTACACATGGCCAGATTTCATTGTTTCTCATTGCCATGTGTATTCCATGGTATAGATAAACCACATCTTCTTGATCCATTTGTCCACTGATGGACACTTAGGCTCTTTCAATGTTTTAGCTATTGTGGAGAGTGCTGCTATGAACATTGGGGTACATGTGCTCCTATGCCTCAGCATTTCTGTATCCCTTGGGTAAATTCTAGCAGTGCTATTGCTGGGTCATAGGGGAGTTCTATTGTTAGTTTCCTTAGGAACCTCCACACTGTTTTCCAGAGGGGCTGTACCAGTTTACAGTCCCACCAACAGTGTAGGAGGGTGCCCGTTTCTCCACATCCTCGCCAGCATCTAGAGTTCTCTGATTGGCTCATTTTAGCCACTCTGACTGGCATGAGGTGGTATCTCAGTGTGGTTTTGATTTGTATTTCCCTGATGAGGAGCGATGCTGAGCATCGTTTCATGTCTGTTGGCCATCTGGATGTCCTCTTTGGAGAAGTGTCTGTTCATATCTTCTGCCCATTTCTTCACTGGGTTGTTTGCTTTTCGGGCGTGTAATTTGGTGAGTTCCTTGTAGATTCTGGATATCAACCCTTTATCTGATATGTCATTTGCAACTATCTTTTCCCATTCCGTTGGTTGCCTATTAATTTTCTGGGTTGTTTCCTTGGCTGTGCAGAAGCTTTTAATCTTGAGGAGGTCCCAACAGTTTATTTTGCTCTTAATTCCCTTGCTTTTGGGGATGTGTCAAGTAAGAAGTTGCTGCGGTGGAGGTCAAGGAGGTTGTTTTCTGCTTTCTCTTCTAGGGTTTTGATGGTTTCCTGTCTCACGTTCAGGTCCTTTATCCATTTTGAGTTTATTTTTGTGCATGGTGTGAGAAAATGATCTAGTTTCATTCTTCTGCATGTTGCTGTCCAGTTCTCCCAACACCATCTGTTAAAAAGGCTGTCTTTTTCCATCGGATATTCTTTCCTGCTTTGTCAAAGATTAGTTGGCTGTATACTTTTGGGTCCACTTCTGAGTTCTCGATTCTGTTTCATTGGTCTATGTGTCTGTTTTGTGCCAATACCATACTGTCTTGATGATGACAGCTTTGTAGTAGAGGCTAAAGTCTGGGATGGTGATCCCTCCCGTTTTGGTTTTATTTTTCAGGATTACTTTGGCTATTCGGGGTCTTTTGTGGTTCCATACACATTTTTGGATAGTTTGTTCTAGTTTTGAGAAGTATGCTGGTGCAATTTTGATTGGAATTGCATTGAATGTGTAGAGTGCCTTAGGTAGTAATGACATCTTAACTATATTTATTCTTCCTATCCATGAGCATGGAATGTTTTTCCACTTCTTTGTGTCTTCTTCAATTTCCTTCATAAGTTTTCTATAGTTTTCATCACACAGATCTCTTGTATCCTTGGTTAGGTTTATTCCGAGGTATTTTATGGTTTTTCGTGCAATTGTGAATGGGATCAGCTTCTTGATTTCTCTTTCTGTTGCTTCATTGTTGGTGTATAAAATGCAACCGATTTCTGTACGTTGATTTTGTACCCTGCAACTTGGCTGAATTCTTGGATCAGTTCTAGTAGGCTTCTGGTGGAGTCTGTCGGGTTTTCTATGTAGAGTATCATGTCATCTGCGAAGAGTGAAAGTTTGACTTCCTCTTTGCCAATTCTGATGCCTTTGATTTCCTTTTGTGTCTGATGGCTGATGCTAGGACTTCCAGCACTATGTTAAACAGCAGTGGTGAGAGTGGGCATCCCTGTGGTGTTCCTGATCTCAGCGGGAAAGCTCTGAGTTTTTCCCCGTTGAGGATGATGTTAGCTGAAGGATTCTCATAGATGGCTTTGATGATGTTTAAGTAGGTTCCTTCTATCCCAACTTTCTCAAGAGTCTTTATTAAGAAGGGATGCTGTATTTTGTCAAATGCTTTTTCTGCATCTATTGACAGGATCATATGGTTTTTATCTTTTCTTTTATTGATATGCTGTATCACATTGATTGATTTGCGAATGTTGAACCAGCCCTGTAACCCAGGAATGAATCCCACTTGATCTTGGTGGATAATTCTTTTTATGTGCTGTTGGATTGGATTTGCAAGGATCTTGTTGAGGATTTTTGCATCCATATTCATCAAGGATATTGGCCTGTAGTTCTCTTTTTTGCTGGATCTCTGTCTGGCTTGGGAATCAGAGTGATGCTGGCTTCGTAAAATGAGTCCAGGAATTTTCCTTCGCTTTCTATTTTTTGGAATAGCTTGAGAAGAATTGGGATTAATTCTGTTTTAAATGTCTGGTAGAATTCCCCAGGGAAGCCATCAGGTCCAGGGCTCTTATTTGTTGGGAGATTTTGATCACTGATTCGATTTCTTCACTCGTTATGGGTCTGTTCAGGTTTTCTAATTCTTCCCGTGTGAATTTTGGTAGTGAGTGTGTGTTTAGGAATTTGTCCATTTCTTCTAAGTTGTCCAATTTGTTGGCATATAATTTTCATAGTATTCCCTGATAATTGCTTGTATTTCTGAGGGGTTGGTTGTAATAAGTCCATTTTCATTCATAATTTTGTCTATTTGGGTGCTCTCTCTTTTCTTTTGGATAAGTCTGGCTAGAGGTTTGTCAATTTTGTTTACCTTTTCAAAAAACCAACTCTTGGTTTCATTGATCTGTTCAATTATTTCTTTGGTCTCTATGTTGTTTATTTCTGCTCTGATTTTTACTGTTTCTCTTCTACTAGGTTTAGGGCATTCTTGTTGCTCTGCCTCTAGTTCCTTTAGGCGAGCTGTTAGATTTTGGACTTGCGCTTTTTCTAGTTTCTTGAAATAGGCCTGGAGAGCAATGTACTTTCCTCTTAGGACTGCCTTTGCCGCATCCCATGGATTTTGAATTGTTGTGTTTTCATTTTCATTTGTTTCCATATATTTTTTAATTTCATCTCTAATTGCCTGATTGGCCCATTCATTCTTTAGAAGGCTGTTCTTTAGCCTCCATGTTTTTGGAAGTTTTCCAGACTTCTTCCTGTAATTGATTTCAAGTTTCAAAGCATTGTGATCTGACAGTGTGCATGGTATGATCTCTATTCTTTTATATTTGTTGAGGGCTGCTTTATGTCCCAGTATGTGATCTATCTTGGAGAATGTGCCATGCGCACTTGAGAAGAAAGTAAATTCCCTGGCCTCAGGATGTAAAGTTCTAAATAGATCCGTCAGGTCCATCTGGTCCAATGTATCTTTCAAGTCCATTGTTTCTTTAGTGATTTTCTGTCTGGTTGACCTATCCATTGCTGTAAGTGGAGTATTAAAGTCCCTGCTATTAGCACATTCTTGTCTATAAGCTTGTTTCTGTTTGTGATTAATTGTTTTAGATAGTTAGGTGCTCCCATATTCGGTGCGTAGACATTTATGATTGTTAGTTCTTCCTGATGGATGGACCCTGTAATTATTATGTAGTGCCTTCTTCATCTCTTGTGATTGTCTTTAATTTAAAGTCCAATTTGTCTGATATAAGTATCGCTACTCTGGCTTTCTTTTGATTTCCTGTAGCATGATATATATTTCTCCATCCCTTACTTTTAATCTGAAGGTATCTTCCCGTCTAAAATGAGTTTCTTGTAGACAGCATATAGATGGATTTTGTTTTTTAATCCATTCTGCTACCCTATGTCTTTTGATTAGAGCATTCAGCCCATTTACATTCAGTGTTATTATTGAAATATGTGGTTTAGAGTCTTTGTATCTTTTGTAGGGTTCATGTTTGTGGTGGTGTCTCTGGAATCTTTGTTCCTTGCAGCCTTTCCTTCAGAGCATCCCCCTCAGGATTTCTTGTAGGGCTGGCTTCGTGGTGACAAATTCTTTCAATTTCTGTTTGTTTGGAAAGGTTTTTATCTCTCCTATTTTGAATACAGGCTTGCTGGATAGAGGATTCTTGGCTGCATATTTTTACTGTTCATCACATTGAAGATCTCTTGCCATTCCTTTCTGGCCTGCCACGTTTCAGTAGATAGGTCTGTCACCACTCTGATGGGTTTCCCTTTGTATGTGGGGGCCCTTTTCTCCCTAGCTGCTTTCAAAATTCTCTCTTTGTCCTTGTATTTTGCCATTTTTGCGATGATATGTCGTGCAAAAGATCGATTCAAGTTACGTCTGAGGGGAGTCCTCTGAGCCTCTTGTATTTCCACATTGACTTCCTTCCCCAGGTTGGGGAAGTTCTCTGCTATGATTTGTTCCAGGACTCCTTCAGCACCTTTCCCTCTCTCTTCCTCCTCTGGGATTCCTATGATATGGATATTGTTGCGTTTGACCGTATCGCTGAGCTCTCGAATTCTTCTTTCCTGTTCCTGGATCAGTTTGTCTCTTTTTTTGTCAGCTTCTTGTTTTTCTATAATGGTGTCTTCTAAATCACTTATTCTCCTTTCTGCCTCTTCAATCCGTGCATTGGAGGCCTCTAATTTATTATGTATCTCATTTATCGCATTTTTAATTCTTCATGTCTATTTTTATTTTCCATTCTGTCTGTAGCCATAGTTTCTTTGATGTCCCCTATGTTTTTTTCAAGCCCTGCTATTAATTTCACCATTATTATTCTAAAATCTTGTTCACTTATGCTGCTGATATCTGTTTTGAGCAGTTCATTAGCTTTGACTAAAGTTTTAAATGTTAAACTAACCTTCCTTTTCTGAAATAAACTTAACTGTATCATTATGTATTAGCTATCTCTCTTATATATTTCTGTATTCATTTAATCTAATGTTCTGATTAGATGCAAAAATCCTGTTTATAATTGCAATTGGACCATAACTTTTCTATCAATGCCCTTGTCATACTTTGGCACTAAGGTTTTGCTGGCTTCATATAATGAACTAGAGGGTGTATTCCATTCGACTCCCTGGAAAGACTTCTATAAAAGAGATGTTACTTTTTCTTAAATATTTGGTTTGAACCAACCAGAGAAACCAACTTGACCTAGAGTTTTCTTTTTGGAAAAGTTTTAAATTACTGATTCAGTTTTTAAAAAGATCCAGTTCTTGATGATATGGATGGAGCTAGAGAGTATAATGCTAAATGAAATAAGTCAGTCACAGAAAGCAAATACTATATGATTTCACTCATGTGGAACTTATGAAAAGGAGCAAAGGGGAAAAAAGAGACAAATTAAGAAACTCTTAGTTACAAAATACAAACTGATGGTTTTCAGAGAGGAGGGAGAGGGATAAAAAGTTGAAATAGGTGATGGGGATTAATATGTGCAGTTGTGATGAGCAGAGGGTGACGTATAGTGTTGAGTACTATATTGAGCACCTGTAACTTTATTTTTATTTATTTTTTTTACAAATAGTTTATTGTCAAATTAGTTTCCACATAACACTCAGTGCTCATCCCCAGAGCACCTGTAACTTTAAAAACACTGTGTGTTAACTAACTGGAATTAAAATAAAGCTTAAAAAATATATGCAAAATAATAAAATAGTTGCAGAACTATTCACATTTTGTTTCTTGTCAGTTTTTATAAGATATGTTTTCTTGACTTTAATGAAATATAACAGATACATAGTAGTATGCACAATAAGCATAAAGGTTGACCTTTTTAGAAATGCACAATTTGTTGAGGTAAAGTTCATAATATTTTATCTTTTAGTATCTGTAAACTCTATACTGATATCCCCTCTTTTATTTCTGATAGGTTCTTTGAGGACACTTTGTGGGGTTTTTTTGGTTTTTTTTTTTAAAAATTTTTAAATGTTTTATTTATTTCTAGGGGAGAAAGAGAGAGATAGAGAAAGAGAGACAGCATGAGCAGGGGAGGGTCACAGAGAGAGGGAGTCACAGACTCGGAAACAGGCTCCAGGCTCTGAGCTGGCAGTCAGCACAGAGCCCGACGCGGGGCTCGAACCCACAAACCGCAAGATCATGACCTGAGCGAAAGTCGGACGCTTAACCGACTAAGCCACCCAGGCGCCCCAGAGGACACTTTGTATATTTATTCTTAATTCTCCATGATGGTGGGAGAGGGGGTTGGTTTATAAGCTTATTTGCCATTTCAAGAAAAGTGTTTTTTTTTTAAGTTTATTTATTTTGATAGAAGGTGAGTGCACACACTCACTAGCAGAGGAGGAGCAGAGAGAGAGTGAGTTAGAGAGTTAGACAGAGAGTTAGAGAGTTAGACAGAGTGAATCCCAAACAGGCCCCTTGCTATCACGGTGCAGCCTGACACAGGGCTCGAACCCATGAACCTGTGAGATCATAACCTGAACAGAGATCAAGAGTCAGATGCTTAACCAACTGAGTCACCCAGGCACCCCATCAAAAAACCAGTTTTTATTTTTGCAGATCTCCTCTCTTATGTGTTTGTTTTTTATTTTAATTACTATTTTTTAAAAAATATTTTTATTTCTAGGAGAGAGAGAGACAGCATGAGCAGGGGAGGGTCAGAGAGAGAGGGAGACACAGACTCTGAAACAGGCTCCAGGCTCTGAGCTGGCAGTCAGAACAGAGCCCGACGCGGGGCTCGAACCCACGAACCGCGAGATCATGACCTAAGCGAAAGTCGGATGCTTAACCGACTAAGCCACCCAGGCGCCCCTTTAATTACTATTTTTATCTTTTTATTTGTAACCTTTTATTTTCTTTAAGTTCTCTTATAACTTTTTATTTTGGATGTTTAGCTCCATGCCTTTCAGCTTTTCTTTTTCTCTAATGTAATATATGTATTTGGTACCACAAATTTTCCTTTTAAAATACTTGAAATCCATCTCATAAATTTTCATGAATATTGACTTCAAAGTATGCTCTGATTTCCATTACGATTTCTTCTTTGACCCCTGGGTTATTAGGAAGTATACTTCTTAATTTTCAAGCATTATAGATTTTCTAAGTATATTTTTGTTTGCAATTTCTAGTCAAATTTTAGTGTTAAAAAAGTTTGTTTGAATTCAGTTTGTTAGAACTTGTAGCAATTTGCTTTCACACATGGTTGATTTTTATAATAGACTGTATATTTGAAAGCAACATGTTTTCTGTGGTTTTGCGGGACAGTGCTGTATGTGTGACTATTAGGTCAAATACATAAATTTTGTTCAGATCTTGGATATTTGTAGATATTATTTTTTTAAATTTTTAAATGTTATTTATTTCTGAGAGAGAGAGACACGTGAGCAGATGAGGGTTAGAGAGAGAGGGGGACACAGAATCCAAAACAGGCTGCAGGCTCTGAGCTAGCTGTCTGCACAGAGCCGATGTGGGGCTCGAACTCACTAACCGTGAGATCATGACCTGAGCTGAAGTTGGACGCTTAAACGACTGAGCCACCTAGGCGCCCCATGTAGACATTATTTTGTCTGATGTATCTGAAGGAGGTATCTTAAAATTGCTCTTTAATTTTTTTATTTCTCTATTTTGTTTTGTCAGTATTTAATAGTTTCAGACTGCGTTATTACATGCATAAAAATGTAGAATTATTATCTTGTATTGAAAAGTTTAAACCTTTATAATTTTGAAGTATACCTATTTCTAGTAATGGTTTTTGCCTTAAAGTCTTCTTTGTCTAGTACAAATATGGTTTATAAGCTATTCTGTATTTTCATTCCATATGTACTTAAAATCCCCTAGTGTATTATTATAATTATTGCTATATTCACTTAAAATTCATTTAGATTAATTCACATGTTTGTCCTTTACATTTTTTTGGAGTTCCTTCCAGCACCTTTGAGCTCCCATGTGGGAACCCCATATACCTTTACTATTTTCTTTAAAGTAGTCTGTTGAGGGGCACCTGACTGTCTCATGTGACTCTTTAAGTTGGGGTGGTGAGTTTGATTCCCACACTGGATGTAGAACTTACTTGGGGGGGAAAAAAGAAGGCTGTTGGTGAAAAATTCTCTACATTTCTTCCCTGAAAAATGTCTAGTTTTCACTGCATTATTGAGGGTTAACTTCACTATTGTTTTAGCATTTTGAAGATCCCATTTTCTTCTGCATTTCCTGGTTTCTTTTGAGAAATCAGCTGTGAGTCTAATATTTGCTCCTTTGAAGTTTCTCTTTTTTTAAGTTTTAATATTTTCTATTTAACTTTGATTTTCAGCAGCTTTATTATAATGTGTCATGCACGTTTTTCTTCTTTATCTTTATGTTTAGAGAGATACTTGCATCTATGACTTTTTGCCAACTTTGGGGAAATCTTAACCATTATCTTCTGAAATATTCCTTCTTTCTCATTCTTTCTTCACTCTCCTCTGGGGACTTTGTCAGTATCTTAATTTTTTGGACATCCATGAATGGATCCCTGGCAACCTATTTAACTCCATCCCCAGCCATGCTCTGTCTTACTCACTTACTTGTGTCTAACCACCTTGCTGTTTTTCTCACAAGCCAATATGCCTGCCTTCTGTGGATAGATGAATGGATGGATAATAGATAATGCATATAGGAAGATAGAGTTCTCTGCAGAAAATAAGGAAAGCAAAGAGAAACAAGGCACTTATATTATATTATCTATACTTTATTCTTTTGTACATAAAGATAGTATCATTGATTATATTTCTTTCTATCTAAAATAGCAAAATGCAAATTCACTATTTTAGAAATACTGCTTTCATCAATTTAAATTAACCGGCATCTCATCATTTAGTTTAGACATGTGTCCCATGTACTTTAAATTTTTAATGACATTTCATTTGAATTGAAAAAATAAAATCTACTGTATTAGTTTGGACTGTCAAAATACCATAGACTAGGTGGTGTAAACAGCAGAGATTTATTTTGTCATAGTTCCGGAGGCTAGAAACTTGAGATCTGGGTACTGATGTGGTCAGCTTCTGGTGAGGACCATTTTCCTGGTCTGCCAATGGCTGCGTTCTTGCTGTGTCCTCACACGGCAGAGAATATATGTGCTGGTGTCTCTTTTTCTTCTTATAAGGGCACTAATCCCATCAATTAAACCCCATGCTCATGACCTCATCTAAACCCAGTTATCTCCTGAGGGCCCCATCTCCAAGTATATCACATTGGAGTAAGGGTTTCCATATACAAATTTTAGAGGTATACAGTTCATTTTACAGTACCTACTAAATAAGATGCAATATTTTCCAGGGAAAATAATGAATATATATGTTTAAGACTACTTGAGTATTTTTCATAGTGTGAAATTACTGTGATTGCACACAAAAAAATGTTTTTGCAAAATAATGTGAATGCTTACAAGTCTAAAGGCTAAATTGGCCAACACCTGGTTCTCGTTTTGTCTAGTTCATTTGCTGTCTGTAGGGATATCTATTTATTATGAAGCTATTTAGGGACTCACATGAATAGATAATTTCTTATGGGGAAACAACCTAACTTTGATTTCTAAATGTCTTCATAATTTTCTTCCCCTAAGGGATGCCTGGGTGGCTCAGTCGGTTAAACGTCCGACTTTGGATCAGGTCATGATCTCACGGTTTGTGGGTTCAAGCCGTGCGTCGGGCTGTGTGCTGACAGCTAGCTCAGAGCCTGGAGCCTGCTTCAGATTGTGTCTCCCTCTGTCTCTGACTCTCCCCTGCTCAGGCTGTCTTTCTCTTTCAGAAATAAAAATTAAAAAAAAAAACACATAAATCTGCTTATAATGCCTAGACTTACACATGATGTCCTGTTGTTAGAGGTATGTATAGTGTAGACTGAAGCTATTGTCAGACTGGACTCCCCTAACAGTAAAGCTTTTTTGTCTTGCTGCTGCCCACAGTGTTTTGTCAGGTTTCCTGAGGTCAGCATGCCTTCCTGATATTGAGAGACTATGCTGCTTTTCCAGAAATGTCTCCAAGGGATCCTGCCTGAAAGAAAAGATGCCATACTGTAACATTTCACTCCCTATAAAGAGAGCAAGAATGGCCTCTGTCTTGTTCTTTCAGCCAGCTTCAAACAAGCTTAGCCAGCCTAGAAACAAATGAATTAATACAGTCATCAACTCAGAGCCTCCTCGTGCAGCCCATGTATTTTCCTTCTCTAGAATGAAGCTAATGATGTAAATAAACACTTACTAGAAAAGTTAAGGAAAGCATCCACCACCCCACAGCTCCTCTTACTTCTTATCCCTGAAATAGGATTGTTAGCATCTGATAGGAAGGAAAGGAGGGTGAGGGCTATGCCATATGTCCCTGTGAGAAAAACTGAGCTCATGATGACTAAGAAACACCAGGGGGTTGTCTAAGCCACCAGGGTTATAAGGGGCACAGCGTTATTGCAGCTGAACTAAAATTTCGTGTAGTTCTTACTTTACCACCCATGGTGACCTAAGAAAGTGGTATGGTGGAGAAACTCGAAATAGAGGGGCTTAGTCATGCATGGCTCACTGAAAGGCCAACTATGCTGTTTTCATGGTGGAATAGGGAAAAGAAACTGGTAAATATTTCTAAATGTCATATGTTTACATATGAATTTATTCATTTCTTTATTTTTAGGATTCTTCTCTGTGAGAAGTACTCTAAAACAATCCCTTAGTATAAAGTATATGTAAGAAAAATGATACATATATTCAGCAATGAAGAGTGTTTCCTAGAAGGAAGTGTGACTCCAGTTGTCTAGGGGCCACGAGTTCTGTTGTTAGAGGAGGGGATTTCTTCTCAGAATTAAAGGTGTGTTTTTGCCTGTGTGACCAAGTGGATGGCCGAGAAGGCTCCCGGGTTACTGTAATGCAGGTGGGTCAGACTGAGACTGCCCACAGAGGTGGCCAGGGTCAGGGGATGGAGTGTCACTGTAACCTCTGTGTTAAATTTCTAGAAACTAAATTTTAGGTGAGGAATGAAGCCACAGTCTCATAACTGAGAAGAGAATCATCAGTAAGGTTAATAGCAGTGTATTAATTGGGAGTAGAAAACACCTCATTTTGGTATCAGTCTGCATATGTACAGAAGCCTTTTTGGCAGGCAAAGAATCAAAAAAGAAAAGTGCCTTTTCGAGAAAGTAATACATCAAACTCTTGTGGCCTGGAGAACTCAACTCTTCTCTACTCTGTAGAGGTTTCTTTCTCAGACTAATAACTTGGAAATGTCTGTAGTCAGATCTCCCGTCCCCCACCCAAAGACATTTATAACTTTCTCCTCCAACGTGTAGTTTTCCTGTTGTTAAAGGTGATCAGAGCTTTGATGTTGCAACACTTTCTGCCTCATCATACCCATGGCAAAAGAAAATTCCCAGGCCTCGGGCATGTATTACAAAGGGTGCAGTTGAGATGAACACCTCCCCTGCACATGAGGGTGGGGAGTGAGGAGCACCATGATAGAGGGGGCAGACAACCTGGGGTCCGCACCTCGGGCTCCTTGTTACCTCACATCTTGACCTTGAGTATCTATTTCTGTCTTCAGTGGCTCAGGCTGCAAAAATATGTCCCTTTCACCTTTGACATCTAACTTCGGTCTAGTACTTGATATTATTTTAGTAATTCTATAAAGAAAATGTTTAGGCTGAGGGAATGAACTTGTATTCTCCTTGAAGTTAGGAGGTTTTCTATCATTCTATCTTGCTTGGGAAAGCCTTCATTTTTATTTTCATTTAAAAATTTTTTTGAAGTTTATGTATGTATTTTGAGCGAGAGTGGGGAGGGGCAGAGAGGGAGAGAGGGAGACAGAGAATTGGAAGCAGGATTCACATTGTCAGCACAGAATCCAATGTGGGGCTCGAAGCCATGAATCGTGAGATCATGACCTGAGCCCAAATCAAGAATCAGATGCTTAAACAACTGAGCCACCCAGGCCACCCCCAAGTCTTGATTTTTAATTTACCTTGATTTGTGTTCTTTTCCTTTGGCTAGCTGGAGAGCAAGTGCCATTGACATGGTTCAAAGAATGTATTCTTTGAAGCCTTAGAGCAAGGTATACCAAAGCGGATCACCCTTATCCCTTCCCCACATGCCTGTGAATGGCAAGTCACGAAAAATATCTTTTATTTAAGTCAATTCAATTATTAGAAGTTGAATTGAAGTTAATTCAATTATTAGAAGTTGAATTGATCTCTAACTTAGGCATCACATGGAAAGAAACTATTTTTAATATATGCTGGTTGACTTTTATCCAAATTTCCATGGAAATAGCATTCTTATGACACAAGTATGTTCTTGGACTGTTTTGAAATTTCCAGCTGCCTTGTGTGAAACTGAACCTAAAAAAAGAAACTTTCCACTAACAACATTTTTCAAGTATGTACTCAGGTGCTCAGGAGGTAGGCTTAATTTGAAAAAAAACAAAACAAACAAAAAAAAACTCCCTGAAAAGATTGTAGGTTCAATAACCCTGGGCTTTCGATCGAACCTCTTCAGTTAAAACCTGTGATGTTGTCGGGTTGCTTCTATCTGAAGTCAAACACTGGAAGAGACTGCAAAAGAGTTTTGTGGTTTGGTTTGTTTTTTTTTCCTCTGTGAAGACAAAGATTTATATATGTCAAGAGACTCAGAGGTAATCATATTCTTCTCTTGAATGATGGGTTAAAGTTCTTATTCGAGAGAGAAGCCATATTTCAACAGTACCAGACTTACTCACCAACTACATTGCTATTAAGGGTATAAAAACATTTCAGATGAAGTAACAGTATATGGGAAAAATTGGCTGTATATTTGTAATAGGCCTAATAAAGATGCAGAGGCCATGACTATACGACCTGCCTGCTGAAGGTAACATCAGCTGTGCTGTGTCCATAAATTCAAGTTAATCTGTGCCAACTTCTGCACACCACTACAGAAATGACTTGCATGGTGCAGTCACTGCAGTCTGTAGCTGTTAAAACACAGTATCAAACAAAATGGAAATGACCAGGCTTGTTAAATAGAAGATCCTTCCAGAATGTAGTAATCGCAAGATGACCTTGCCCATCGTTGATGCCCTGGGAGACAGGTGTAGTAGGCTCATCTTAATCATTTTGCCCTGGTGGCATTGTGGTTATTGGCTTCCTCCATCAAAATGGAAAACAGAATTATATGTGACAAAATAAACATTTACTTGGCACCTTGGGTGAAATAAATACATAAACTGAAGTTAGCATCTTGCCTTTGCAAATCCCTGGATCAGTGATTTGCAGCTCTTGAGTGTACATCCTTTCTCACTGTTCTAGGAATTTACTTGATAGGAAATTATGTATCCCACTTGGTCATTTTTCTTGTGACTTGCTTATGGATTTTTTTTATCATGTAGATTTTTAAAGTCTTTCTCCCCAGTTTCACTGAGAAATGATGGACCTACATATTAGAAGTTTAAGGCGGACAGCATGATGGTTCATGGACACACACTTTGGAATGACTACAACAGCAGGTTTTGCTAACCACCATCCTTTCTGATAGAAATGATAAAAAGAAAAGAATGAGGAAAAGAATAAAGGATAAAACCCTTTTCCTTGTGAATGAGAACTTTAAGGATTTACTCTCTTAGCAACATGCTTACATATCACACAGTGGTGTTAGCTGTAGTCTTCATGCTGTATATTAAACCCCTGGTACTTATTTATCTTAAAATTGGAAGTTTGTGCCTTCTGACCACTTTGCTCCAATCAAGCCTTGTCTCTTGCCTGTTCTTCTCGTAACCACACGTCTTACCTTTTTTTCTATGGGTTTGTTTTTTGTTTTTAGGTTTCACATTGAAGTGAGATCCTACAGGTTTTGGCTTTCTCTATTTTATTTCACTTAACAAAGACCTTTAAGGCCTTCCATATTGTCCAAAATGGTAGGATGTCCTCGTGTTTATTTTTAATTTTTTAAAAAATGTTTATGTTGTTGGGAGAGAGTGAGTAGAGGAGGGGCAGATAGAGGTATTCTCTCATGCTCAGTGCCGAGCCCGATGCAAGGCTTGATCCCATGACCCTGGGATCATGACCTGAGCTGAAATCAAGAGTTGGACACTAAACCGACTGATTGAACGAGGTGCCCTGGATATCCTATGTATTTTTTTTTTTTTTAATGTTTGAGCAACCTTCCGTTTCATGTATATAGCACATACATTAATTCATTCATCCATCAGTGGTCACTTGGATTGTTTCCTTGTCTTGGCTATTGTAAGTAATACTGGTAGGAAGATGAGGGTGCAGGTAAGTTTTCAAGCTAGTGTTTTCATTACCTTTGAATATATTCAACAATTTGGAATTGCTGAATCATATGGTACTTGTATTTTTAACTTTTTGAACATCCTCTGTACTCTTTTCCATGGTGGTGATACCAATCTACAATCTGACCAGCAGTGCACAAGGATTGCCTGTTTTCCACATCCACACCAGCATTTGTTATCTCTTGTCTGTTTCATGATGGCCATTCTAACAGGCGTGAAGTGAGATGCCTCATCGTGGCTTTAATTTACACTTTCCTAATGACTAGTAATGTTAAGCATCATTTCATGTACCTGTTTATCTTCTTTAGATTTGGAGAAATGTCTGTTTAGATCCTTTACCAATTTTTTAATTGGGTCATTTGTTTTTGTCTTTTGAGTTATATGACTTTAGATGTTTTGAATATTAACCCCTTATCACATACATGGCTTGCAAATATATTTTCTCATTCTGTAGGTTGTCTTTTCATTTTGTCGTTGGTTTCTTTGTGCAGAAGCTTTTTACTTTGTAGCTCCACTTTTAGTTTTCATTTTGTTTCTTGTGCTTTAGGTGTCATATCCAGAAGTTATCACCAGTACTTACGCTAAAAAGCTTTGCGCATATATTTTCTTCTGGGAGTTTTATGGTTTCAAGTCTTACACCTAAGTCTTTAATCCATTTAAAAACTTATGTTGTTTATTTTTGAGAGAACATGAGCAGGTGAGGGGCAGAGAGAGGGGACAGAGGATCTGAAATGGGCTCTGTGCTGACAGCTGCAAGCCTGATGTGGGGCTTGAACTCAGCAACCAAGAGATCATGACCTGAGCTGAAGCCAGATGCTCAACTTACTGAGACACGCCAGCGCCCCTGGTATTTAATCCATTTTGAGTTAATTTTTGTGAGTTGTGTAAGATATGGGTCCAGTTTCATTCAAGCTGTATTACAAAGCTGTAATCATCAAGGCAATATGGTACTGGCACAAAGACAGACACTTAGATCAATGGAACAGAATAGAGAACCCAGAAATGGACCCACAAACATAGGGCCAACTAATCTTTAACAAAGCAGGAAAGAATATCCAATGGAAGAAAGTTTCTTCAGCAAATGGTGTTGGCAAACCTGGACAGCAACATGCAGAAAAAGGAACTTGAACCACTTTCTTAAACTGTATACAAAAATAAACTCAAAATAGATGAAAGAGCTCAAAATAAGACAGGAAGCCATCAAAATCCTAGAGGAGAAAGCAGGCAAAAGCGTCTTTGACCTCGGCCGCAGTAACTTCTTACTCAACACGTCTTTGGAGGCAAGGGAACCAAAAACAAAAATGAACTGCTGGGACCTCATCAAGATAAAAATGTTTTGCACAGTGAAGGAAACAATCAACAAAACTAAAAGGCAATCAATAGAATGAGACAATTACAAATGACATAGGGTTAGTGTCTAAATTCTATAAAGAACTCCAACTCAACACCCAAAAAACAAATAATCCAGTGAAGAAATGGGCAAAAGACATAAATGGACAATTGTCCAACGAAGATATCCAGATGGCTAATGGACATGTGAAAAAATGTTCAGTATCACTCCTCATCAGGGAAATACAAATCAAAACTGCAATGAGTTACCACATTGCACCAGTCAGAATTGCTAAAATTAACTCAGGCCACAACAAATGTTGGTGAGGATGGGGAAAAAGAGGATCTCTTTTGCACTGCTGGTGGGAATGAAAACTGGTGTAGTCACTCTGGAAAACAGTATGGAGGTTCCTCAAAAAGTTAAAACAAAACAAACCTACCTTATGACCCAGCAATTACACTACTAGGTATATATTCAGGGGGTACAGGTGTGCTGTTTCGAAGGGGCACATGCATCCCGATGCTCATAGCACTATCAACAATAGCCAAAGTATGGAAAGAGCCCAGATATCCCCTGACAGATGAATGGATAAAGATGTGGTGTATATATACAATGTACTATTACTTGACAATTAAAAAGAATGAAATCTTGCCATTTACAACTGCATGGATGGAACTACAGGGTATTATGCTAAGCGAAATAATTCAGTCAGAGAAAGACAAATACAGGATTTCACTCATGGGTGGAATTTAAGATACAAAACAGATGAACATAAGGGAAGGGAAGTAAAAAGAATATAAAAACAGGGAAGGTGACAAAACATAAGAGACTCTTAAATACAGAGAACAAACTGAGAGTTGCTGGAGGGGCTATGGGTGGGGGGATGGGATAAAATGGGTAAGGGGCATTTAGGAAGACACCTGTTGGGATGAGCACTGGTTGTTATACATAGGGAATAAATTGCTGGAATCTACTCCTGAAATAATTATTATGCTGTATGCTAACTAACTGGGATGTGAATTAAACATAAATAAATAAAAATTGAAAAAAAAAAGACATGGGTAAAGTTTCATTCTTTTAAATATGAATATCCAATAATCTTAGCATCATTTATTGAAGAGACTGTCTTTTCTCCACTGAGTATTTTTGGCTTGTCTGTCAAATCTTAGTTGACTATATATATTTATATGCTTGGGGGTATTTCTGGGCTCTGGATTCTGTTTTATTGGTCTATTTGTCTGTTTTTGACAGTAGCATACTATTTTGATGAATATAGCTTTATAGTACAGCTTGAAATGAGGAGTATGATGCCTCCTGCTTTGTTCTTCTTTCTCAGGACTTTGGCTATTAGGGATCTTTTGTGCTTCCATAAAAATTTTAGGAGATGTTGGTTTTGTTTTTCCTACTTCTTAAAAGCTGCCTTTGGATTCATGATGGAGATTGCATTGAATCTACAAATTGCTTTTCATAGCATTGTTAGTTTAACAATATTCTTCCAATTTATGGATACAGGATACCTTTCCATTTATTTATGTCGTCTTCGATTTCTTTCATCAATACTTTACAGTTTTTAGTATTCATTGACATCTTTAACCTCTTTAGGTAAATTTCTTCTCGAGTATTTTTTTTCTTATACTGTTGTAAATGGATTGGTTTCTTGATTTCTTTTTCAGAAATTTTGTTAGTGGATAGAAATGCTAGTGATTTTTGTATGTTAATTTTGTACCGTGAAACATGACTGAATTCATTGATTAGATCCACTCATTTTGGGGTTAAGCCTTTAGGATTTTATTTCCTTTTTTTGTTTTGTTTTAATGTTTATTTACTTTTGAAAGAATGAGCATGAGTAGGGGAAGGGCAAAGAGAGAGAGAGAGAACGAGAGAGAGAGAGAGACAGAGAGAGAGACAGAGAGAGAGAGAGAGAGAGAGAGAGAGAATCCCAAGCAGACTCCTTGATGTCAGGGCACAGCTCAACACAGGGCTCTCATGAACTCTGAGATCATGATCTCAGTCAGCGTCATGAAATCAAGAGTTCGATGCTTAACTGACTGAGCCACCCAGGCAACCCTAGGATTTTCCTATATATAAAATCATGCCATCTGCAAATAGAAACATTTTTACTTCTTTTCCAATTCTTAAACTTCTCTCTTCTTCCCAACCCCCAACCCCACCCCCTCCCTTGATGCCCTAGCTAGGACTTGTAGTACTGTGTTGAATAGGAGTGGTGACAGTTGATGCTTTTTTTTTTTTTTCCTGCTCTTAGAGTAAAAGCTTTCATCCTTTTCACCACTGAGTATGATGTTAGCTGTGGGCTTGTCATATGTGGCCTTTATTATGTTTAAATATATTCCTTCTGTGCCTAATTGATTAAGAGTTTTTTAATCATGAATTGATAATGACCATGTAGATTTAAAATTTTTTTATGAACTGAATTTATTTATCACTGTTACCCTTTCTGTATGTATCAATCTTTTCCTTAATGTCTCCAGATTTTATATAGAATGGCCCCCCCACACCAAGTTAATAAGGACATTCTCTTATGTTCTTCTAGTTTTCTATGATTTCATTTTTTAAAATTCATGTCTTTGAAATTTACCTGGTGTACATTGTGAAGCATCAATCCAACTTCATTTTATTAAAAAATGTCTCTCCACTTTTTAAAGACAGTGTTTGAATTGTTGGTCTTTCCCCAGTGATTTCAGGTACCATGTTTATCATACACCAAATTCTGTATGTAGGGGTCTATTTCTAGACTTCCTTTTGCAGTCTATTGATTCATCTGTTTACTATTGTGTGAAGACCAAACTTTTAATTATTGTAAGCTTTATGTTAATTTATAATAATTAATAGAAATCCCCTCATTTCTACTCTTTTTGGAGGTTTCCTTCAAATTGTTGATTTTTAATGGACTTGAGAATTTGTGTCTCTCCTACCCTTCCTCAATTTTCGGCCTTGTTTGTTGTAATTAAAATAACTTTTAAAATTAGGGTAAGAAGAATTGATCACTTTGAGTTTGAGACTTATCTAAGAACTTGTTATCCCATTCTTTTTCTACGTCTTTGTGGCCTTCAGGAGTGCTTTAAAACTGTATTCATGAATCTTACATATTTCTAAAATTCTTTTTCTTAGGTATTTCATTGCTTGGGTATTAACCGTTGATATTGTAAACCGAGTCTTCTTTCATTCCTTATTTCCCCCCCCACATTTCCTCTTCTAATTTGTTATATTCATCTGAAATTTACTGATATCTCTGTAGTAATTTTATGTCATGTTACTTTATTAATTTTTCTTCTTTATAGTTCTTTTTCAGTTGAGTATCTCCGGTTTCCCACAGTAGTAACAAATGGTGATATTTTTATTTCCTCCTCTAAATCTCTGTACCTTTACTTACTTTCTCTTACTGTGTTGTCTAACATCCAGTACTGTTAGGCAACCATGGTGACAGGCAAATGTCCTTCTTTATTCCTAACTTGAGTGGGAATACCTCTACTATGGCCCCGTTAAACATGGTAGTCTCTTTGGGTCCATAGTATATTTTATCAAGTTAAGAAGATACCCATCTATTTCTACTTTTATTAAGTTCAACCATATTTCTAAGTAGTAGTAAAACCACAGGATTGTATATCTGTAGCCTCTCTAGCATGAAAGGATCAAATTTCTAAAAGGAAACTTAAAGAATTTCTAGTCCCCTCCTTCCCATAATGAGTAATAAATACCAACTAAAGGGAGGTTACACTCCTCCCAGAAGTCCCAATATTAGATTGGAAAATAAGCTGGAACTAAAAATCACTCTCTCGGGTCTCACACCAATGTTTTTTTGGTGACATGTAACTAACATTGAAACTTTCTCATATGACTATTTTTTTCTTCTATTGTGCTTTCTCCATGAGATTTTTCCATTCTGTCCTTCTCTTTCCATCACATTTCTGAGACCTCACATGTGTTGCTTGGCTGTGCCTGCTTTCCCCAGCCTGCCATTGCTGAGGAGCCAAGTTTATCAAGGATTTCTAGACAGTGACATAATCCCTTCCCCACCCAAAAAGACCTCTGTTATTTGGTCTTCCTGGACAAAGTGCATTGTCTTTCAAATGCTGCTTGTTACTTTGGGACAGAAAGCTTGTTGGAGCCACCTGAACACTTAAAAATATTCTTTAGCCGTGACAGTGCCTTTAACAAAGTGATTTGAACCAATAGTAGATATGTCACAAATGCAGTATCTTAGAGTCATTTGTTGATGGTATTCAGATCTCAAAAGAAATTAGAACATAATCTGTTGATAATCATTGAAGGAAAAACAATTATATATTATTAGTACTGTGTTTGATTTTGTACTTATCCTTTGTTGTAACTTTAATCATTCAAAAATTAGTAAAGTGTTTGAGATGCTAAAAAGTTTTGTATACAAATGGGAAAGATCTAAGCCATTGGCAAATTGTTTTGATTTATAATTTTCTACTATAAAACAAAAGATCATATTTCTACCCATATACAGTTATGAAACTCTGGAGTCAGACTTGGGTTTGAATACTGGCTTTACTACTGCCTGGCTGAGTGAGTAGACACAAGTACCTCAACTGAGTCTCATTTTCCTCATTTGCAAAAGGGTGCAGGAATACCTTGTAGAGTGGTATGGAAATTAAGAGAATAATGCGCATAAAATAGTTGCACAGTGGTGCTAGGATGTAGGGAATTAATAAATGAAAACTATTATTAATGCAATCTTTTGTTAAGGGCTTTAACAAAGCCTGGTGGTGGTGGTGGTCTGTCTGTGTTGTTCTTTTAGCTCAGATGAATTTAGAGCTTAAGGAGCAAATACTGTAGTTCAGACACAATTTGGATCTATGATTTCAAAACAGCTCATTGATCCACATATATTCCTTTCTGAGACTTAGAATTAAGATATTTTCAGGGGTTTTTAATCTCTGCCCTGGCTCTTTTTTCTTAGGAATTATTTGAGTAGCTGTGCCAATTAACACTTAAAGTCTAAAAACAGGTTATTTACTTTTTAATGAGGTTTTTGTTAGCTGATTATTATTTCTTGACCATCTGATAAATAGAATAAAAACACAAAAGACTAATATGATTCACTCTACACATTTAGAATTGTAAATGACTTGGACATCTTTTATTTATACATTCATTATATAATTTTGGAGTGTCTATTTTGTGCTAGACATAAAATATGTATCTCTAGGGATACAGAGTTGAAAAGGCAAATCCCTATTCTGAAGAAACTTACAGTCTAGTATGGTGTTAAAAAAGGAATTTAAAATCCACTTCTTATAATACTGTAAGCCTTCCCTGATACCCCTTGCCTTCAGCTGGGGGAATTACTACTCTTACATGGTCCCGTAGCATTCTCTGCTTGCATGTATTTTAGCATTTCTCACACTGTAAATTGTTTCCTATGCTGGACTCTAGGCTATTTGAGGACAGGACTATCTCTTATTCATTACAGAAGAACAAGATAACTAAAACATGATTTTGGCCTTAAATAACTCAAAATTGAGTAACAGATTGATAAAACCAACTAACAAACATAAAGAATGGCAGTATACACTTGCATGAAATAAATGCTACAGACTGTATGCCGCAGGAGGTAGGGGGTTTGGGATGATATTTAGAAGAGATGGTATTTGAATTTAATTCAGAAAGAAGGATAGGATTTCCATAGGTAAGGAGATGGGGAAGAAAATCCAAGATGAGGGAAAAGCACAGAAGCTGGACGGTACATGGGCTGCTTGGGGTATAGCACAGAGTCCCATGTGAGTGGGCTCCAGCAAGATTGTTGGATGGGACTTCATTGTAACTGACCTTGAATGCAGTAGCAGGGTGTTGGGACTTTGTTCTGCAGGCATTGGTGTGCTGACAAGGATATCTGGGCAAAAGGGATTTGATCACTTTGTCCACAGTGTGAATGTTGGAAAAAGATCAGATTTAGGAGGGGCAGTGTAGAGATTTCCAGTAATGTAGATAAGAGATGTTACGGTGAAACATAGAAGAAAGAGAGGAATTCTGAAAACATTGCGCAAATGGACATGTCAAACCCTGATTTGGTTAAGGGATGGAGATTCCTATTTCAAAGTTCTTTTCTCAAAGGTGATGGCAGAAGCTATGGCAGTGGCTAAAGTCAATTAGAAAAAGTACAGAGAGAGCAAGCCAGGTACTGAACTTTGTGGAAAACTTATTTTTAATGAGCAGGTAGCAGGTAAATCTTCAGATTTAGAAGAAATTGCTTCAAATTTGTTATTAAAAAGATGAGAAAAGGGCACCTGGGTGGCTCAGTGGGTTGAGTGTCCAGCTCTTGATTACAGCTCAGGTTATAATCTCACAGTTTGTGGGATCTAGTCCCATGTCAGCTGTGTGCTGACAGTGCAGGGCCTGCTTGGGATTCTCTGTCTCTGCCCCTCCCCTGTTTGTGTGCTCTTTCTCTCTCTCTTTCAAAATAAATAAACAAACCAAAAAAGAAAAAAAGATGAGGAGAACTGTATGTTTGGAATTAAATGGTTTGCCTACAAATTAGGGCAGCACTCCCTAGAACCCAGGTGCCCCATCCTATAATTCAGTGCAGTATTAGTTTGATGCTCTGGACTCTAGTTTAATACTAAATTCAAAAATCTCACCTTTCACCTTTCCCCTCCCTATCAATCTTGGTAAGACAGACTAAAGTTGAATTTTGGACTCCTTTATGTGAATCCAAGTTGCTTATATGTCTTATGCTTCTAGCTACGAATAGCAAAGAGGAAATTTTGACATTGGAAAACACAGGGCAAACTGTCCATATGGGTACCATTTAAAACCATCATGTGTTATATGAATTGGTAATAGGAACTGTAAAAAGCCTAATTAAATCTACTTTATGCCTCAAAGGCAATAAGCTAATTTTATGAATTATTAAATGTTTTCATATCCTTTATGTAAAAAAGAAACCTGCTACAATTTCAACACTGAATTATTTTTACTATCCCCACATATCCTTGCTATATACAGAAATGAAAAGATTTTGCTCAAAAACCAAACCACATTTAAAAAATATTTTTACTAGCAGATTTTGTTGTTAAAGGCAGTCTTCTATGGCATGTGCCAAAGGTGTGCCTTTGAAATTGTTTTTAATTCTTAATTATCAAGTGAAATATTTATACCTCAATTAGGGAAGCCTGGAAAGAGAGGATATGAAACTTTGATAAAAACCATCTTAACAAGTGTATAATAAGGCCCATCTTCAGAAAAGCATCATCCTTGCTGAACAATAGAACTAAATTACACATGGATTTTATTTATTTGGCTGGAAGAGCTGGGCTTTGAAAATGAACTATCACCTCATAAGAAAGTGACCCAAATAAAATCACAAGTGAAAGAGGAGAAATAACCAACACCAGAAATATTAACAACTTTAAGAGAATATTATGAAAAAATTATATGCTAACAAATTGGACAACCTGGAAGAAATGGATAAATTTCTAGAAACCTATAACCTACCAAAACTGAATAAGGAAGAAATAGAAAATTTGAAGAGACTGATTACCAGCAATAAAATTGAATCACTAATCAAAAAACTCCCCCAACAGCAGAAGTCCAGGATAAAATGGATTCAGAGGCAAATTCTACCAAACATTTAAAGGAGAGTTAATGGTTTTTGGAATAGTTTGAGAAAAACAGGAACTATCAGAGGAAGGAAAATTTCCAGGTTCATTCTATGAGGCCAGTATCACCCTGATTTAAAAACCAGATAAAAAAAAAAAAAAAGACGACCACAAAAAAACCCCACAACAACAACAACAACAAAAAACAACTATAGGCCACTATCTCTGATGAACAAAGATGTAGAAATTGTCAACAAAATACTATCAAACTCAAACTAACAATAAATTTAAACGGATAATTCACCATGATCAAGTGGTATTTATTCCCAGGATACAGGAGTGGTTCAGCTTTCTCAAGTCAATCAGTGTCCTACATCTCATCAATGAGATAAAGGATAAAAACCATATGATCATTTCAGTAGATGCAGAAAAAGCATTTGATGACAAAGTACAACATCCATGTATGATAAAACCCACAACAAAGTAGGTCTAGAGGAAACATACCTCAACATAATAAAGGCCTTATATGAAAAAACCGACAGTGAACATCATACTCAGTGGGGGAAAGTTGAGACTTTTCCCCTAAGGTCAGGAACAAGATAAGGATGTCTACTCTTCCCACTTGATTCAGCATAGTGCTGGAAGTCCTAGCCAGCACAATCAAATAACAAAAAGAAATAAAAGGTATCTAAACTGGTATGGAAGAGGTAAAATTTTTACTATTCGCAGATGACATGATACTGTAAATAGATAAACCTGAAGATCTCACCAAAAAAACTTACTAGAACTGACAAAAGAATTCAGTAAAATCACAGGATACAAAAATCAGTGTACAGAAATCTATTGCCTTCCTATACACTAATAATGAAGCAGCAGAAAGTAGAATTAAGAAAACCATCCCATTTAAAGTTCCATCAAAACCAAAAAAAAAAAAAAAATCTAAGAATATACTTAACCAAAGAAGTGAAAGACCTGTACTTTGAAAACTATAAAACATTGAAAGAATTGAAGATGACACAAAGAAATGACACCTGCTCATGGTTTAGAAGAATGGTATTAAAATGTCTTACTACCGAAAGCATTACACAGATTTAATACAATCTTTACCAAAATAACATTTTTCACAGAACTAGAACAAATAATCCTAAAATTTGTATGGAACCACAAAAGACCCTGAATAGCCCAAGCAATCTTGAAACAGAAAAAACTGGAGGTCTCACAATTCCCAATTTCAAGTGATATTACAAAGCTTTAAAAAGTACGGTACTGGAATATACCATATATATATATGTCTATTTGCCATATAGACATACTAAATGAATGGCACAGAATAGAAAACTCAAAAATAATCCCATAATTATATGGTCAATTAATCCTTGACAAAGGAAGAAAGCATAAACAATGAGAAAAAGACACTCTTCAACAAATGGTGCTGGGAAAAATGGACAGCTATGTGCAAAAGAATGAAACTGTCCATTTTCTTACACCATACCCAAAAATAAACTCGAAATGGATTAAAGACCTAAATGTGAGATCTGAAGTCATAAAAATCCTTGAAGAGAGCACAGGCAGTAATTAATGTCTCTGACACTGGCTGTAGCAACATCTTTCTAGATGTGTCTTCTGAGGCAAGGGAAAGAAAAGCAAAAATAAACTACTGGGATGCCATCAAAATAGAAAGTTTCTGCACAGTTAAAGAAACGATTAACAAAATAAAAGGCAACCTATTGAATGGAAGAAGATATTTGCAAATGACGTATCTGATAAAGGGTTAGTATCTAAAATATAGAAAAAATATATAACTCAACATCCCAAAATAATCCAATTTAAAATGAGCAAAAGACATGAACAGACATTTCTCCAAAGAAGACCTACAGATGGTCAACAGACATGTGAAAAGATGCACATCACTCATCAGGGAAATGCAAATGAAATTACAATGAGATACCATTTCACACGTGTTAGAGTGCCTAAAATAAAAAAACATGAGAAACAACATGATGTGTTGACAAGAATATAGAGAAAAAGGAACCTTCTTGCACTGTTAGTGAGAATGCAAACTAGTGCAGCCACTGTGGAAAATAATACAGAGATTCCTCAAAAAGTTAAAACAGAACTAGGGCTACTGGGTGGCTCAGTTGGTTAAGCATCTGACTTTGGTTTAGGTCATGATCTCATTGTTTGTGAGTTTGAGTCCCACATCAGGCTTTCTGCTGTCAGCATGGAGCCCGCTTCATATCATCTGTCCCCCTCTGCTCCTCTCATGTGTGCTTTCTCTGTCTCTCTCTCAAAAATATTTTTAAAAAGTTAAAACAGAATTATCCTATGATCCAATAATTGGACTGCTGGGTATTTACCCCCAGAAATACAAAAACATGAATTCAAAGAGATATGTGCACACCTATGTTTATTGCAGCATTATTTACAATAGCCAGATTATGGAAGCAGCCCAAATGTTTATCAACTGATGAATGGATATAGATGTGGTACATATGTACAATGGAATGTTATTCAGCCATAAAAAAGAGTGAATCTTAACCATTTGCAGTGACATGGATGGAGCTAGAGAGTATTATAAGCAAAATAAATCAGAGGAAAACAAATACCATGATTTTACTCATGTGGAATTAAAAACACAAACAGGTAAAGGGGGAAAAAAGGAGACAAACCAGGAAACAGACTCTTAAATATAGAGAACTGGAGGTGTTATATGGTTCCCAGAGGGGAGGTGGGTGAGGGGTGGGTGAAATAGGTGATAGGGATTAAAGAGTAGACTTACCATGATGGAAAAAAAAAGAACTATCACAAGCCATGATTAATGAACTATTTACAACTGAAAAAGTCTGATAAAGGTCAGGTGACAAAATGAGCAGGAACAGTAAAAACACTAAAAGTTGATGGCCCATATCCAGATAATTGAACATTTTTATTCTTAGAAAAATGGGTTTTAGTCATATGACACAGTAAATGATCCTGTTAGAATTCTCACATGTGGACTCATGGCCTACCCAAAAGGATCTGAAATACACTTTTGAATTGGCTAATCATTTTCTAGCAGAGAGTTTCCAGAAAATGTTGAGGTTTCTTTGTTTTGTTTTATTTTCCTTGGTTTACTTTGTATTTTTTTTTTTTTGCTTTTCTCAAGTATATTTTATTAAAATACACATCTACAAAAGTGTGTTTCATAGGTATACAACTCAATGATGTTTCACAAATTGAATACACTCAGATTAAGACACAGAACATGACCAGTCCTTTAGAAGCCACCATCATAGTCCCTTCAAGTCAGTAGATACTCAACGTCTGCCCCCTACTCCCAAATTGTTGGGAGATAATTATCACAGGTTCTGATGTCTCTGCACTCTTGGAAGCAGAAACCCTGCCTTTGTTCAGAATATCTTTTCAAGGATATCTGTGAATAGCCTTGGAAGACAGAAATGGTGTTTCCCTCTACAGCAAAGGGCAGGTTTGCTTACAGTCTTGAAAAATAGAGATTATGTGTCCTATAGAGCAAAGTACAGGTTTCCTTGCTATTCTGTGTAATAAAGATAATGTCTGCCTTCAAAGCAAGGGGCAGACACACTTGATGGCCATTCTAAAGGATTCATTTCCCCTAAGCCCAGGGCTCCTCTCCTCTGCAGCCCACTCTGTGGGCAGGTGTCACCTGTCTTTCTTGATGCTGCAGAATAAGAATTAGGGCTCAAGCAACTGGTGCAATCTCTAATGCTGGCTATTGAGTTGTAAGGTTCTTTGTCTCTGACTGAGCAACTTTTAACTAAGCAGGCTAGCATGTTAAGTTGACAAGTAGGATAAAATACCAGAAGCTTCACTGTTCTTTGTAGTGATTACTCTGTTGACTTCTATCACCATAGATTAAGTTTACCTGTTCTTAAACCTCATTTATAAATCAAATTATATAGCACATACTCTGGAGTCTGGCTGCTTTTATCCAACGTCATATTTGTGAAATCCATTCATATAATTACATGTAAGCACAGTTCTTTATTTCTCACAGTATTCCATGGTGTGAATATTTAAACTTTATTTTTTCTGCCAGTGATGAATATTGGGGCAGTTCCCAGTGTTAGCTATTAGGACTGTGCCGTTATAAACACTTCTATGCATGTCTCTGTGAATACACGTATGCATTTCTGTTGGGTATCTTCCCAGAGCTGGATCAGAGGGTGTGCACAGATACTACCAAACAGTTGTCTAAAGTATTTGTATCAGGCTACCCTTCCACCATTGTGGTTTCTCTGTGTACTTTCCCACACTTGTTATTTTCCATCTTTTTAGTTTATCTGTTTTTTTCAGACTAACATGCTTTCATTTTGCCATAATATGTATAAATATGCCAGCAGTACCCTTCCAGTTTTACAGAACAGTCTCACAAGTATTTTTTGATGTTTAGGAAAAGAAATCTATCATTTGCTAGGTTGTTACTAGGGTAAATTGTGAAGATAATCAGGGCCACAAAGTTTTTGTGGATAATTTTCCCATGAAGACAATAATCTCTAAAGTCTTCAGTCTCTGACGAGACCAACATATTCACATTGTATTTCTAAAGATAGAGTTTTAACAAAAAAAAAGGTGAAAACTGTTAGGGATATTCACAGAATTTTCCATATTATACAGGAAACACTTGGATATTCTTCCAAGTGCTCCCAATTGAAAGCAAAAAATCTATATGACTGAATCGTCCCAGTAAGCAGAAGCAGAGGAAGTAACAGGATTTTACTAAATATGAGTGAAATAGAGGGCACAGTAGTTAATCTTTCACATAAAGTCACAGGAAAACAAGAGAGAAAACACCCAACATAGCATTGTTTTTCTTTAAAAAGCCCTTTGGTAGGTAACCGAGTTAACACTTCAGCCACCTGCAATTCTCCCACCCCAGTCCTGAGAAAAGTAGCCCTTTTCCTGTTACCACTCACAGAGCAAGCATCCCTTCCTTGCAGGTTCTCAGTCAACCCAGTTAATTCTACGCCCTGCATTTCCCTGGCTATTTCTGCTGCTGGCCTTTAGTTCAATTTTCCTTGCTTAGGGCACCCACCACAACCTCTTTGGTTCTTTGATCCAGTCTGAACTGGAAACACCTTTCTTTTCATCTAGACTGGTCTTCCTTTAAATGCTGTAGGCATTGCTAAGGGAGGGAGGGGCTGGAAGTGTGCAGAGGGGCAGTAAGAGCTGTGGTAGTCTTCTTGACAGGACCTCCACTCTGACTCCAGAGATGAAAATAGAGCTAGATTAAAGAGACTGCTTTTGCATGTGTGTCTGGGCTGCCACTTTTTTATATTCTTGGGGGAGGGGAGGCTACCACTTTCAAAAGAGGAGAGAAATGAGAGACAGAGGAGACACCAAGAGAAGGAAATTAGAAAGGGAAGACAAAGCATAACTCACCGTGGATGCAGAAGGGAGGCAACTTAAAGTCCCCAGGTTTTATATGAGTTCCATGCGTGAGGCTGAGAAAGCCTGCTACCTTCTCACCAAGGACATTACCATTATCTTCACTATGTGCATAGGGTCCAGCTCATCACCTCAATCACTTGCCTGACGGCCAGTAGCGTTCTTGAGTGATGGCTGTGATGGTAAGGAATTGGGGTCTTGTAGGGGAGAAATAGAAAGGTCTTTCATGGGCTGGCAGGAAACCTGGGCCCATCACCATTTCTGGAGATTAATGTTTATTATAACTAGAAAGTGGAGCTGACAGTGGTCTGGAAAATGTCCATCCAGCAGGCAACAGCCTGAGGGGGTAGGTATAGCCAGTAGCAGGCCACAGTCAGTGGCCATAAGGGCAGGAAGAGCAATGGAGTTGCGTAAATCATAGACCAAGTTAAACACTGCTGTTTTCCCTGGGCTTTATTAATGCCCAGCAATTGCACACAGGTAATGAGCAGAGTGAGTAAAACAGTCTCCTGACCACAGCTAGAAATCTAGGCGGTAGTGACTAGGCTAGAGGCCCTGGGAACAAACAGGGCCCAAGCAGTGTAGATAAAGGCAGTTCAATTTATAATATCATTTGTTTGGCTTACAAGAGTGTGAACTGTGCCACGTAGCATGTAATGTTAATGCAGAACTGCCATGAAGGTCTAACATTGAAGAATGAATGTTCAAAGGAAGGAAGATGCTGAAAGGTCAGCACAAAAAGAGTAATAGGCATACCTAGTGTTGTTGCCAAAGCAAGATCTAGCTGGAAGTGGTTGGGGATCTTGTATGGGAGTATTTCCAAGGGCAGAGGTTAACCACATTGGAACCTAAAGGGATCTCCACTGGCTTCCTTATCTGGCAAAGTCTAGCTATACGAGCTCTTTCATGCAATAGGTAGTGTTTAAGTGGATTTGGCCAGAGGTCCTCTTTGATAATCTCAGCAGTTCTGTCAGACTCTGGAAGGTTGTGGTCTGAAAACCAGGCAATGAAGCTGCAGATGACATCTTGGTTCCTATGAATGAAGGATTGAGATTCATGGCCTGGGTGCCATATGATTGGAATGGCAAGAGACATCACTTGGCTGGGCATTCTAACCTCAGAATCCTTGACAGTGAGCTTGTTTCTGCACTCTGGGTTTTTGTTGAAAGAACTTGGAGCCCATCCTAGGGCATCTGAGGCCCTTCACCTCTAAATTTGTTATGTACCTTAACATCTCTGCTTCTTGGCCTCTAATCAGGGTGGACAGCTGTGGGTGGTTCCAAAATTCTCTGACCCAGAAGCTGGGGATATTCTGAATGAAGTAGTTACTCCACTCTAGGTAGTGTTGCAATACCTTCGCAAACTTGTGCTCTGCCTGTAGTATGGCTCTGTCAGCCTGAGCATTCAGTGTCCATTTTTGGCTGGACGGCCTCCAGGGGGCTCATGTGGAGATACACATTCAGGGACTAGAGGCCTGCCTTCCCCTTCACCTCTGTTCTCCACTGCTTTCATTTCTTCACCTCCTGGTTTCTCTTCCTCCACTTCAGCTCTCTCCTCCTCATCCACTGCTCCTGAGAAGATGGCACACCTTTCAATCTTTGTTTCTTTGGCCTCTATTCCAGCCATCTCTTGAGATCCCAGCCTCCCTGTGCCGTAGATTTCTGAGCCCTTGTCCCCACCAGGACCATGTGGATCTTCACAATGAAAGCCAATTTTCAGGATGCTATCATTTACCTAGAGGCTGCCTTCAGGTCCTTTATGGGTCAGTCTCATGATAGTCTGTTTCCATAACCTGTGTCATCCTTCTTATTTCTGCTCTGCTAGTGTGTGTGTGATGTATCACATGGTGGTTTTAAATTACATTTACCTAATGTGTAACAAAGTGAAAGCGTTTTTGTGTGTTTTGGGGCCATTTTGATATCCTCTCCTTATGAGGTATCTGAGTCTTCTCCACATTTTTCTACTGAATATTCTGCGCTTTTTTTCCCCGTATTGATTTGTAGGAATCCTTTATGCATTCTAGATACAAATCCACTTACAGACAGGTGTATTGTAAATATCTCCTCCCTTTCTGAGTTGCTTTTCTCTATTTTAACTGTGTCTTTGGATGAGCAAAAATTTTGAATTGTAATGTATTCCAATTTATCATTTTCCCTTTTTAGATTAGTGATTTTTATGCTCTGTTTAAGAAATCTTCCCTCTCCAGGGAAGATTGTTCCTGCAGTTGATCTGAAACTGGTTTTTGTGAATAGTGTGATAGGAATCAAGATTCATTTTTTCCATATAAATACTGAATTGACCAGACCCTGTTTATTGAAAAGCCCATCACCTCCCCATGCATGTGTTTTTAAATGCTTCCATCAAAAGTGGCATATGTTGGGGCGCCTGGGCGGCTCAGTTGGTTGGGCACCCAACTTCAGCTCAGGTCATGATCTCCTGCCTTGTGAGTTCCAGCCCTGCATTGGTACTGACAGCTCAGAGCCTGGAGCCTGCTTTGGACTCTGTATCTTCTTCTCTCTCTGCCACTCCCTGGCTTGTGTGTGCGCATTCTCTCTCTCTCCAACCCCCCCCCCCTCTTTTTCTCAAAAATAAACATTAAAAAAATTTTTTTAAAGTGGCATGTGTCATTAGCCAGAGCTAGTCAGATGGCTTTGCTTAGCCTCAAAAGGTTAGGTAAATGCTATTGTCTACCCTGAACCGGAAGGATAAAGGAAACTAGAGAACTGGTGAGCATTATATCACTCATCTAAGAATAAAACTTGATTAATGTGTAAAAGATCATCAGAGTTAGGCCAAAGAAAGTAGAGAAAAGGTAATGAGGAACATAAGAGGAGAAAAATGAAAGACAATAGAGTATCAACAAAGATTAACAATAAAAGGAGAGAGGGAATAAGTAAACAGTATTTAGAATGAAAAATAAAGTTACAGTAGTGATTTAACAACTATCAGAGTATGTTGGACAGCATTATGCCAATCCATTTTCAAACCTGGTTGAAATATATTATTTCATGGAATATATTTTATTGATACTAACTGAAATTGGCAGAAAGCTTAAATAGATTTAGAAACAACAAATAAAGAGAATCAAGAGTTTGAAAGGAATCTTTGCACAAAATAGCACGAAGCTGTAATGGCTTTGAGACAAATACTATCATACCTTTAAGGAATATAGAGTCTGTTAAACATTGATTGTGTGCCTGTGGTAGGCCTGGAACTCTACTAGACCCTTAGGGTATATTGGTAAACAGAGCAAAGATTTCTTTCCTTTTGGAGTTTCTAACAGAGGAGAAAGACCATAAATAACACTTAAACAGTACCACATACTAGGAAATTATGAGTACAATGGAAAAGAAACAAGAGTTGAATAAGGGAATTGAGCTTTCTGGGGTTAAGGAGTAGAGAGCAGTAATTTTAAATGGAGTGGTCAGAAGAAGCCTCATTGAAAAGGTAAGATTTTGGCAAGGATTCAAAGATGAGAGAGCTAGTGGATATTTTAGAGAAGAGCATTCCAGGGAGAGAGAAGAGCTAAGCAGAGGCCCTAAGACAGGAGCATGCCTAGGGTGTTCAAAGAATAACCAGATAACTGTGACTGGAGCAGAGTGAATAAGGCCAAGTCAAGTAGGGTCTCATAGTATATTGTAAGACTTTTGGCTTCTGCTCTTAGTGAAATGGGAAGCCCCTTCAGAATTTTGAACATGACTCAAAATCTGACTTCAGTTTTGCATGGATTGTTGTAGGTCCTGGGTGAAGAATATACTGGATGGGGGCAGTGGTAGATGAGGGAGATCTTTTAGGAGGCTATCAAAGTAGTCCAGGTGAAAGAAATTTCTCAGACCAAGTGATAACCATGGAGATGGATGGTGGATGTAATATGATGGTAAAGCCAGCATGGTTTCATGATGAATTGGGTAAGGGAAATGAGACAAAGAAGTAAAAAATGACTCCATGGATTTTGACCTAAGTAGCTGCTAAGATGGAGTTGCCAGAAACAGAAGGGGAAGGTCGTGATGGAGCAGATCTCTACAGGAGAATCAGAAGTTTACTTTTGGATGAGTGGAGTTTAAAATGACTGGTGAACAAGAGTTGAGATAGTAAGCATTAGAAATTTGAATCTCAGAAGAGGTCTGGGGCAGGGATACAAATTTGGGAATAATCAGCATACATGATATTTAAAGCCAGAGAGCTGGAAGAAATCACCAAGGGTGTGAGTATTGATAGACTAAGCCCTGGGGCCTCCAAAATTATAAGGTCAAGGAGAACAAGACTAAGGAGAGGCCACTGAGGTAGGAGGGGATGAGAGTATGAAGCGCGCTGGCAGCCTGATGTGTAAAGGAAAGGGTTCAATGTGTGATGTAATGCTGACAGGTCAAGCAAAATGAAGGCTGAGAATTGGCCATTGGATTTTACAACAAAAACTCACAGTAACTCAGGAAGAGCACTTTCAATGGAGTGAGGGGTCTGGAGTGGGTTTTAAGGGGAATGAGAGGAAAGAAATTCGAGACAGTGAATATTGACAATTATTTTGAAGAATTGTCTCCAAAAGGAAGTAGAGAAATGGGGTCATCACTTGACAAGAACAGTTTTGGAAGCGTGGGAGGGTGACAGCTTTGCTATAATGGGTTTAAGAGGAAATGTGAAGGGAGAAAGTGAACGCAGCAAGTATACACGACTCTTGAGGAGTTTTGGTCTATAGAAGGGGGATGATAGCTGATGGAGAAAGTGGGTCAAAGAAAGTGTTTTAAAAATGGGAGAAAAGGAAGTATGTGTACACGCTGATGTCACTGATTTGGTAGGGAGCAGAAATTAATGATAGGGGAGAGAGGAAAGAGAATCATTTGGATGGATGTCCTTGAATAGATGAGATCAGATGGAATCTGGGGCCCAAGTGGAGGAGGAGGAGCTGGCTGTCCATGGGAGCATGGCACGTTCACTGGTAGGAACTACAGGAAGACAAAGGGTAAGGGTGTGTATGCTGATTGGTGGGTAGAAGTGGGGGAATCTATGAAGTTCTCTTCTGATTGCTTCAGTGTTCCCAGTAAGGCAGAAAGCAAGATGATCAAGCAAGTGAGGAGGAGGCAAGAGGCATTGGGATTCTGAGAAGAGAGCCTCAAGGCCATGGATTCGAAGTGAGGCATGTCAGCATGGTTGGGAGTTTTTCTTCAGCCACATTCAGTATAAAGGCACAGCATGAGTAAGCAGAGTTAGAGCTGAAGCAAGAAGAGCAAAAGAATGATGACAATAATCAATCTTAGAATTTAAGCTGGAGGAATAGAGGATATACAGGGATGAGGGGCAGTGAACAGGTGGCCTGATCAATGCAATGGAAGATCCACGGAATTGAAGGGTTGTTGGGCCAAGTACCAGAGTGAGCTGGAGGGATGCCATAGTGGTCTGGGAGTGGAATGCAGAGGATTGGTCAGGATCTTACTCATTGTTCCAAACGCCGCTCAGATCAGGCAGATTGAGGATGAGGTAATTCCAGGTGGGGAGGTCAGTGAACCATGAGACCAGGGGATGAAGGATCACTGATGTGTATATTGAAATCATGGAAATATAAGACCAGAAAGCAGTGAGAATGAGCCAGGGGCTAAAATCATTGAGAAATGAGGGGGGATGACTGGGGATGGCATGAATGTAGGGCTTTAGGCGATCTAAACTGATGGATGACAGAAGATTTAAAGCTGGGCGTATATACTAGGGCCAAGGTTATATAGCTATGCTGCCTCTGCTGAAATCAGTTAGTGGGAAAGCAGCTACTTTTAGAATTTCATATTAATGTCACACACCCTATATTTTGCTGTTTTTCTCAGAGTGCCTAGAAGGAAGTTACACATATAGTAGCTGATCAGAAATAAGGAATGTATATGTGTGTGTTTTTTTTTAGATAGTGAATGGTGATTATACTGGATTTAGTGGGAAGGGTCATTTCTCTTGGAGTCTTTCATTCTTTTTGAGCCCTAGAGGATAGACTAGAAACTACTGAAAAGGACAAAATAGGATTTTAAGTTGGGGCTTGAAGCATTCTGACTATGTGTATGTATGTATGTATATAAATATATATATTTTACAAAGGGGGAATTAAGAGAGAGAATACAAAATATATGAACTGTCTTGTCAACCAGAAACAAAAATAGAGATAAGAAAAGAGAGGAAGAGGGAAGGGGGTGGGGGGAGGAGATAGAGACAGAAAAAGGGAAGAAAGAAAAGAAAAATGAGGAAAGAAAAAAGATGACTTCTTTGGAGAAGTCCAGTGTAGCCACAATCTTGCACTTCGTAGAATTGTGTGTGAAGTGTTTAAATTCTCTGGGAAACGGGGGAAAAAAAACCATGATCTTTTAATGGATAAACCTAATATAAGATGAATGAAGAGAGTCTGTGAATTATGGAGTCTTAATTCCCTTTGACTATTCAAATCCTGTTGAGCACTTCTTCCTTGCTTTGAAAGGGATCTCTCACTCTTGACTTAAATTCTTTAAGCAAATGTGTTTGTATAATTTGGCACACAGAGCCATGGTTCCTTGGGCCGGGCCACCCAGTGTAGAACTCTGAGGGCCTCAATCCAGTGTTATTCACTTAAGACCAGAAAGAATGCTGGTAGACAAGAGAAGGAGATACACACTTGGTTACTTGCCTCAGTTTCCCACAGAAAGCCCATGAAACTGTTTGCAGAGGGAAGTGGTGAAAAATAGGCTTTGAGTGATTAACCAAGTGGCTTTACAGCTGCAGTCATCTTTCTACAGCCTCTTATAAAAAGTATATAAATAGAAGTGGAATGAAAATATTTTAGTTACCAGAGAGTGGGTAATGATTTACCCTGGAAAAGTCAATAATTGTGATTTAATCATTTTCTAGGAATACAGCACTCAGAAAGAGCAAATATACATGATGGTGGCTCATGAAACTGTAAGGGGCTGAAGGTCTGTGTAGGGTGCTGGTCTAGCAGACCAGCCCCAGCGTGGTGGAGCCAGATGGCCGGGGTGACTGTGATTAGCCTACGGATGTAAAGAGCTATTATAAGAAAAAGACAGTATAAAACATTACATAAAATGTTTGTAGTATCTAAATGTTAAACATAACCATTCTAACTTAATTGCGATAAAAGTAATGATTAAAAATAAGCTGATACTATAGCAAATCAATAAAATTTATGAGACTTTGAAACATTATGGGATCTTTTAAAAAAATAACATAACCTAAAAAACAAAGTGCATCAATGGTGTCATCATTGCAAGCGCATTTTTTTTTAATTTTTTTTTTTTTCTAGGAGAGAGAGAGAGACAGAGTGAGCAGGGGAGGGTCAGAGAGAGAGAGGGAGTCACAGACTGAAACAGGCTCCAGTCTCTGAGCTGGCAGTCAGCACAGAGCCCGACACGGGGCTCGAACCCACGAACCGCAAGATCATGACCCAAACGAAAGTCGGACGCTTAACCGACTAAGCCACCCAGGCGCCCCTGCAAGAGCATATTTTTTGAGCAAACTTTTCCAGCTGCTTGAAAAGACACTTTTAGACTCTATACTAGTTACAGAATGGTGAACAGAAATTTGTTCTAATGCCTAGTGTTTTCTTCTCAGCTATCATTTTAAAGCACTCTCTTTTTTTTATCAGTTTTTTTCTTTACACGCAACAGTATTTTTGTGTTCCAGTGCATCATCTCCTCACTGAACCCTCTGAACTTGGCACTGTCATTACCCCATTTTACAGATATGAAAACTGAGGTGCAGAAATAAGTAATTTGCTTGTGGACACTTAGTAAATGGCAAAGTCAAGATAGGAATCCAGGCAGATCCCTAAGCTCTTCGTCTTGAACACTGCAGGGTACACCCTGAGACTTTCTCAATCTTAATTTTCTCATGGTGATTGTGTCAAATAAGATAACAAGCTCAGGTGGTGAGGGTGGGGGGTTGAGTTTGTCTTTGTTTCTGTATTGTTTGTTATAATGAACATGAATGAGTCCTTCATTTTTGTAATCAAGTAAAATAATTTTAAGTCCTATAAGAGTGCCTGGGATAGAGAGGCACCCAATGAAGTCATTGCTATTATATCTGAAAGCAAAGTCCTAGAGTTTCCACTTGACTCAATGGGGGATTTGTTAGCTCCAGAAGCTTGGTTGTGAAGGAAAGAAATAAGAAAGGGCAACAGGTAGAGAGAATTCAGGTTAGAGGTTTTTATTTTCCAATGAGAAGGGCTTGTACATCCTAAAGTGAGGGGTGGGAAGGGCCAGAAGGAGAGCGAATTGGTTTAAGTGAGGGCACAGATAGAGTGAAGTCCCAAGGAACAGGGGAGGGGATAGTTCTGGAACCCTTTACCTTGAAAAACGTTAATATGACTTAACTGTTAGTAGATAAGCCCCATTGTATAAGTTCGCCGAGGTTATAAAAACAAGATCATTTTGGAAAATGAGAAAGGAATGAAAAGAACGCTATGGTTTTATTTATCTACCTGGTTCTGGGCAATGTGAGAATAGGTTTTCTGAAGAGGAGCCAACAGTTTATTTTTCCATTTGTGGGTTACAATGGTAACATGATTGTTGGCAAACGAGCATCTTTTCAAGCAGCTTCCCTTGGTGTAGGTCAGCGGGGTAACAAGAGGAGGTATTTCTGCAGCTGGAAGAAAGGTTGAGAAGCATCTTCCTGGAATCTTATTTCACAGTCTAAAATAGATGTGAAATACTGTGCTGTTTGGGAATTGGGGGCCTATTCCTTCTAAGCGCATCTGTTGGTAGCTGTTGAAATTCAAATAAATTCAAATACAGTCCAAGTAATATTCATATTACACTTACTGATTTCAAGGAGTGTTTGAAGAACATACCTCCAGAAAACCTACACCACAGTCACTGACGGTGACAATAGGAAAACCTTGCCTTTTGGCCAACCATGGTTATTCTGAGCCTGAGCCATAGCATTTAATCTCTTTAAAACATCCCTTCCTCCCTTCCTGAGCTTTTCAACTGAGATTCATTTTCATTTGCAAAATTTTAAATATGAACAACTCTATCAAACAGTTGTGGATTTTGGTTTTGATCTTTCTGCAGCCTTTAGTAGTTGAAATGAGGTTGCTGGACTATTGAAGTCAGAGAGCAAGGACTGAATAGATGTATTTTTCCTCTTTGTCTTCTCTCCAGTTTTAGTAAACGACAAGTTTTCATTTAGGTGCTGTGATTGAGGGAACTTGGTATACCTATTTATTGACACGATTCCAATTTATAAATCAGGGTATTTTTAAAAAGGCAAACACAGGGGGCACCTGCATGGCTCATTCGGTTGAGCATTTGACTCTTGATTTCAACTGAGGTCATAATCCCCGGGTCCTGGGATCAGGCCATGTGTTGGGTTCCGTGCTGAGCATGGGGCATGCTTAACATTCTCTTTCTTTCCCTCTTGCCCTCTCTCTCTCCTATCTCTCTCCTATCAAATAAAAAATTAAAGAAAAGGCAAACACAGGATAGAAAAATATAGGAATTTCTCTTTTTCATTAAACCGTGACTCTGTAAGGAAACGTGATCTACCAAATGTACTCAAAGAAGTAGAAGAACCATTTTAAGGTTATGAGTTTTTCTTTTTTTCTTAGCAGCTGAAATTTTGAATAGAATTTCAAGTATTCATATATCATAGTCATATGTCATTACCTGAGAGTTTAATGTTAGAAATAGATACCATACCAAGTACATTACATGAATTAACTCCTTTAGTTTAAACCTCATAATTACCCTATGGAGTATTATTTCCATCTTATAGATGAAGGTATCCAAGGATTAAAAATAAGTAATTTGCTCAAAGTCACACAATTGAGTCAGGGTTTAAACCCATGTCTGTTATTCCCAGCTATTAACCCATACTCCAAATTATGTCTGTTAGATGCAATGCAGTAAAGGACAAGATAAAAGACCATAAAAAGAAATCAAAATGTATTAGGAGTTAGAAGAAATGTCTTCATTTTTTACATGTGAATTCTAAATCCAGGCAAACTTCTGAAAAAAGTATTATGGTAAAAATAAGGCATCAGGAAGGGATAAGACAAATAGGATATCAATAGGATACCAACAGCCGAGAACAAGGCTTCTTGGACAAAGTTATGGCAAAAATTGCATACGTTTGATTTCCAAGGCATAATGCTTACATTCTCCAGCCTTTTGGAAACATGAGTGGTTTCTTTAAGGTTCTGGTGCAGTGAAAGATCCTTCCTCTTGGAAACCTAATAACTTGCCATTTGACACTGATATTCCTGTTTTCTTCTAACTCTTTGCTTTCATCTATATGGTGAAAAATACAGTAGGTCCATAATATTCAACAACTACAATTGTTCAACTACTAGTATAGCTGGTTCCTGCTTCCTCCCCAATTTTATTTACAGAAAAATGTTAATAGTGACTTTGAGTTTTGTCTTCTTCAGTATACACAGTAAGTGGAATTATTACTGGCTCCCCTCCATCATTAAATAGGAACAAATTATTTCCAGGTTTTATAATTATAACTCTAATGCCTATATAGTAGCCTGTTGAGTTGATGTAGTATAATTTATATTGGGCATTTTGCTTGTTCCCAGTTTCCACTTTTATAAATATCTTTCTGAGAATATTAATTATACATGATGTATTTATAATATAATGCAAATATATATTATATTCATTATATAGTTGCTAATATATAATATACATACATTTCTTCATAAGTAAATTATGTTTGTGTCCACTGACCATTTATCTCTTGAGGTTTTAATTTTTGAAGATTTGAATAATTTATATATTATGTATGCCAACTTTTTTTTCTCATAATCAATACAAATGTTTCCCAACTATGTTTCTCTTACTTTAGTTAGTTTTTTATGTTACAGGCATTTTCTTGCTTAATTTTTCTGAACCACTTATTTTTTTCCTTTGCAATTTCCATTATTACAATAAATTCTTCAAAGATACTATCCCTCTAAAGATTTCATAAATATTTTATTCTTTGTTCTCCTAGCTTTGCTAAGAGTTAAAGCAAATATTTGACTCTGTAATCCAATAGGGTCTTACTCTGGTGTATAGTATTAAGAGCTGATCCACATCATGTTTTGCTTTGTGTTGGTTAACCATTTATCCTGGGAATTACTAAAGTATAATTAGGCAATCATTAAATAATTATTATTTTCCCTAATTTTATATTAAATTAAATTTATGTTCCACACTGCCTTGATTATTTATTTTAAAAATTTAGGCAGTATGCTTTGTTATAGGTTTCCTAGGACCTAGATCAGCATCACATTCATGGTTTCTTTGTTAGTGTGGAACTTTAATATATAACAAATAGTAAATAATTTTACTTGCTGGAATTTGTTTTCCTGTATGATAACATGGTATGTATCTCAATTTGTTCATCTTGTTTTATACATTTCAGAAGAGCTTTGTAGTTTCCTTTGCATATGGATCATTTATAATTAAAAAAAAACACATTAATTTTATTTTGAAAAGAGAGAGCACACAAGTGGGGGAAGAGCTGAGAGAGGAAGAGAGAGAATCCCAAGTAGGCTCCATGCTGTCAGTACAGAGCCCCACCTGGGGCTCAAACTCACAAACATGAGATCATGGATTGAGCTGAAATCAAGAGTTAGATGCTTAACTGACTGAGCCATGGTGCCCCATGTAATTTTCTTTATAAATGTTCTATGTGCTTCTAAGTTGATCCTCCTGTTTGTTTTGTTTCATTTTGCCATTTTTAATGGAATTTCTTCCCTTTTTAATGATATTATTGAGCTGGTAGTTAACATCATAAAGCTCCTAATTATGGCAAATTCTTTATAAACACTGTCACTCTAATAAACTCATATAGCCAATAAATTTAAACAGAGTTCTTAGGATTTTTAGACCTGGAATGCTCTCTAAATAACCATAGTTTTATCTCCCCCTTTAATATATCATTTGATTGGCACAAACCACACACGCACTAAATGGAGTTGTCATTCTTGGTGTATTGGGCTGGAGAGTCCAGAAATTTGAGTCCTACTTTTTTTTTTTTTTAATATTTTTATTTATTTCTAGGAGAGAGAGAGACAGCATGAGCAGGGGAGGGTCAGAGAGAGAGGGAGTCACAGACTGAAACAGGCTCCAGGCTCCGAGCTGGCAGTCAGCACAGAGCCCGACGCGGGGCTCGAACCCACAAACCGCGAGATCATGACCCAAGCGAAAGTTGGACGCTTAACCGACTAAGCCACCCAGGCGCCCCTTGAGTCCTACTTTCGTATCCTCATCTAAGAAAGCCATCTCTGAAGCACCTTGTCTGGGTCACGCACCCTCCTAGGCACTGTACAAAGGCCATCTTGCCTAAGGCTTAGAGTAAGCCTACCGAGTCTGTATATAATTAAATACCAGAAGTGAGGAAAGTAAAGTTTAACAAGTGTAGTAGGACAAGGGCGGCAATGTTAGGCTCAAAGAAGCAGTAAGAAATGGAACACCCAAGTACCCAACTGTGGCAGTCTGTATGGGAGGCCGTGGGCCTGCAGCCTGGAGTTCTGACCTGGCAGGTTTATCACTCCCTGGGGGCTGCATTGACCACTGACCTTTAGTTAAGGGTCTGTGAGGAAGGAGGGAGGCATGGAGAAGCTACATCAGCTCGCTTTCATCCTTATCTTGTAAATACACTTCACACTTCCTGCTTCTCGGTCACAGTAAATCTGTGTGAAAACAGTCCTGAAGGAAGTCTGTTCCCCTGCTCACCAGTCTGCAACGCCCATCAGCCCTTTGAGGTCTGGCTTCGCTCAGGGAGTTGAGTAATTTGTCCAAAATCATATAAATAGTGAGTGATGGAGTCAGTGGCTTGCTCAAAAGCCAGTGCTTTCTCCATTCCCCCAGTGGTGTCTACACCAGCGATGTGGTTCAGGTGGTTCGTTTCACCTCTCCGTACTGTAATTTCCTCACCTGTGCAATGAAAGAGTCAGACAAATGGTCCAATTGTGACAGGCTGGACAACACCTCTGTTGATAAATGCATTTACTTTTCTTCAAGATTGCAAATTCTCCAAAGTCAGAGACTGTACGTTTCCACAATCTTGAATCGCTCTTATTGCTTTGCAGGTAACAAGTGTCTAGTGAATACAAGACAGAAGGAATGCACGATCAATTAATCAAATAAAATAATCTTAGTGCTTTTCTCACAGGACATTTTCAATGCTGGGACATAAGGGGCAAAAAATAGTTTACATCTCAACTGTGGAATCTTTTACAAAACTGCATTTGTCATGAACCTCTTCGCAAGAAGATGCTTAGCCAGGGTCAGCTTGTTTTCATCTAAAAAGAGCAAAGAATTGAGCTTAGGAAGACGGGAAGCCTAGGAAGGATCAACGTGGGGGCTGTGGAAAGTTGACTTTTGTCTAATAAAGCTGTTTGGGTTTGCTCTTTGTGCTGCTCTTATAGCAATAACATGAAAAAAAAATTGTGACTTTTCAAATTTAACCAAACTTGAGCCTATCCAAAGCCAGTTTTGAATAAATGACAAACTGCGGGAAGCATTCCTTAACATCTCTGGGCAGGCAATAGAGAACTACGAAGTCTTAAGTTCCTGTCTATAATTGAAACACACAGTGTTTTCAGTGCACCCTCAGAAGATATAATACAATCACTTCTGCATTATTTAATATATGCCAAAAAAAAAACCCAAATCCAAAGGATGATACACAGCTCTTAGAAAGCATGCAATATGGTTTTTGTAAAATTTTTGTAAAATTACTAGTTTTAAACTTAAAATTTCATTAAAGGGGTGTCTGGGAGGCTCAGTCAGTTGAGTGGCCGACTCTTGATTTTTGACTCAGGTCATGATCTCAGGGTCGTGGGATCAAGCCCCATGTCAGGCTCTGTGCTGAGTGTGGAGCCTGCTTGAGATGCTCGTTCTCCTGCTCATGCTCGCGCTCTCTAAAAAAAATTTAAATATATAATTATATATATTTATATGATTATAGTATAATATATAATATATATAATATATAATTATATATGACAATATATATAATTATATATTATATATATTAAAGTCCCTAGTTAACATTTCTAAGCCTTTACATCCAAAAACTTCTGAGCAGATATTCCAACAACTTTCCTGCTCCCTCTGCCATCCCCAGCCAAAGAGGGTAGGGAGGAAAGACCTGCACTGCCACTAGTTAAAAAGCTTATGGGGGTGGTGGGGGCACCTGGGTGGCTTATTTGGTTAAGTGTCAGTGGACTCTTGGTTTCAGCTGAGGTCGTGATCTCATGGTTTCATGAGTTCAAGCCCGATTCCAACTCTGTGCTGACAGTGTGGAGCCTGCTTAGGATTCTTTCTTTATCCCTCCCCCGCTCTCTGTCTCTTTCAAAATAAACTTATAAAAAAGGTTATTTTGGGGATGAAACAGGAATTTGCCACACGCACAAGCTTCACAAAGACCAGCATCGTATGGAGACTGTAACGTTATTGTTCTCTAAACCTAAAAGAAATATCTGGGGGAAATTAAACATTTTTTTGTTGAAAATTATTTAGAATGTCAAATAGGTTTTCACTAAGTTTTTATATAAAAGGAAGCATAGGGAGGAAAAGCTAATGAGTCTGTTTTTTAATGAGCCACAGTATCTGCAGGGAGAGAAAACATGACAGAAACCAAGAAAGGCTTTCGTACGTAACATGACTATAAAGGAGAATGACGCAGACCATAGCAGCAGGTCAGTGCTGCCAGAGTAAAGACCATCAGTGGTGCTTTCCTTACTTTTTATTTCCTTACCTTTGTTAGCCTAAACATCGGCATTCAATTGCAACCTGAGAAACAGGCAGTTAAAGGCACATGTGTTTTTCAGGTTTTTGTTGTTGTGTTGTTTACCACTTTGTAATAGCGCTTAGCTTTTTGTCCCAGAATAAGAAAAGGTAAACATGTTAATTAAATTTTGGCAATAACTTGTTCATAGTGTAGATATTTTTTTTACCTTCTCTGTGTTATTTTAGTTTGCAAGAGAAAGCACAAGTCTCCGTTGTAGAAAATGCCATGGCAACCTGAGCTGAGGTGGCCCAGAATTCTCTAGACTGTGTTTCAGGGTTCCTAGTGCTATTTACAGTTCTGTGCAAGGTGAGATATGAAAGAAGAAGAAAGCCTTTCCACCTAAATAAACTTGGTCTTAATAGTTTGCCCTTGAGTTAAAGCGATCCAGCTCCCCTGGCTGACTGTGATGGGACTGGTGGTCTGTGTTGATTCAAGTTAAATTTCACACGAGTCCTTAAGTTGTAGGAGTTTAACTACATTCTCTAAAAGAGAGCCTGAACAATGCAGACCTAATGCAAGTACACTTTTCTGGTAACATCTGACTCCTTGGCCTCCTGATCTGTCGTGTGCCTCAGTATGTCACTCCCACCCAGAGGAGACTGAGCACTAGCCCTGGACGACTAATTGCTAGAGGTGAAAATCTCTTAAATAACGTTTTCAACAGTTTTTTAATTTTGAAAGGAAGCTAGTGCCAGTTGACTGTTTCTAGCTTCTGGTACTAGACCAGGAAAGAAAACTGTTTTTTAACATTCTTCCCTAAGATCTTGGAATAAGATGGAATGGGAACATTTTCTAGTGCTTTCTTTTGGCAGCCACAGGGATGTACTTCCTGAAGGTCTCACGGGAAGAAACTGATAGCTCTCAGAGAAGGGATTGACTTTGTATTTAACAGTTCTTTTTCTAAGGAATATTAATCTTTGAGAAATGATTAAGCAGAATGATAGGATCTAACATACTAAGTGCATTCCATTCAGGTGAACTTGAAATGTCAGCACATATTGATTGATCATGAACATCCAGGCTGTGCTTGATTTGTCTGTGCAAGGTGTTTGATAAGGACAAACTAAGTTCCAATTTAATCTAATTTCTTATTAGTTAAATTTAATCAAACAATAAAGCACAACATTAAATATATCCCTAACTATATATATATTACAGTTGTTGACCTAGCAGTTGCTATGGGTTCTGCACTTATATATATTTTTTCTGAAACAAATAACTTCTATAATGTGTCCTTTCTCTCCCTGTTAGGAGAAATTAAAGAAATTACAATGATACATGTTCCAGGTATACTGTTTTTAATTTTTACTCCCTCTCTGGGCATGCTGTCGTGTGCCTCAGTATGTCACTCTCACCCAGAGGAGACTGAGTACTAGCTCTGGTCCGTGTCTTTATAGAAAAAGTCTAAATCCTTAGCATGCTGTACAAGACCCTTTACCATCCAGCCATGGCCACAACAATCTATTGAATCCATAGGCGTCTCCCATTCACAATGTCTGGTGTCTCCACGTTCAGGTATTTCAGCCATCATTCTCCTTTGTTTATTATACAACCTGTATGTATTAGTCTAACAGTTTTCACTATTACAAGATTTCTTTTTCACATGGGGGGGAATCACTCCTTACATTACCATGTTGGAGTTACTAAATCCATTGAAAAGACTTAGTATCATTGGTAAAATATTAGGTAGTGTCTAACTCTGGATGTCACCACACCCTGCAAGAGACCTTGTCAATAAAATTTCAGCATTTTTGTAATGACTTTGGCTTTGATCACAAAAGAGAAATTTTGTATTTCTCTCTGTGTTCAGATTGCTCTTTCTCAATAATCTTTTATTTAAAATTGATATTTTTTGGAGAAATTTGAAAGGAAGGAAGAAAACTATCCATATTTCAGGAAACGATTTATATTATCATTTTTATGTGCATCCTTCAAATATTTTTCTGTTTGTATATATTTTCTTACAAAATGAAAGTCATACTATATCTTGTGTAACTTGAGGTAGTAAAAAAAGTATCACCATATTACATTTTTATAAGTAAAAATCTATATTCCTTTATATGAAAATATAGTAATTATTTAACCAGTTCCTAATTATTAGATACTTAAATTCCTTGTAATATTTTCTTGTTATATACAGGGAACATCCTTGAGGTAAAATCCTTACCTGTTCCTCAGTTACTACCTCAGGATAAATTTTTAGGAGTAGAATCAGTGAGTCACATTTTATTTCTCTAATTAGGCAACACGCAGCATGTACAAAAATTCAAAAGGAACAATAGGCTATCCAGTGAAAAGTAAGCCAGTGGCAGCTACTGCAAGTAGTTTCAATTTATTTTTCCAGAAAGATTTCATGCATTTATAAACTTATATATATCCTTTAGTATGCCTATTAAGAAACTAGTAAAATGGTTTCAATAGTGAAGTTTTGTTTTATAATTTCATATGCTAAATAAGCAAAGGCACAAAGCTTTCTACAATAAGGCAGCATTGAAGTATTTCAGTTCTGTAGTATTAGATTTTACTTTTGTGTAATATATCACTTATTAAACTGTCATGGTATTTTTATCTTTATTAGGCAATTAAAAAATTTTTTACTACAAAGAAATTCCAACACCCTCAAAAGCAGAAAAAATAATATAATGAATCCCCAAGTACCCAGCTAGCATGATTTTATTTATTTATTTTAAATATTTATTTCTGAAAGAGAGACAGCATGAGCAGGGGAGGGTCAGAGAGAGGAGACACAGAATCTGAAACAGGCTCCAGGCTCCGAGCTGTGAGCACAGAGCCCGATGCAAGGCTTGAACCCATGAACTGTGAGATCATGACCTGAGCCGAAGAAGTCGGATGCTGAACCAGCTGAGCTACCCAGGAGCCCCTCAACTAGTATGATTTTAATAAACAATGCCGAATTTTTCTCCTTTGAAGGTTTTTACTGATTTATACTCTTATCTGCTAAGTGAAATTTATACTATCTTCAATTTTATATTGTTGAATTTTATAGCTGCTATATTCAATGTTGTATGTACGTCTTTTTAACAAGAGTAATTTGGTGGGAGGAATGGAAGATGATAGGAAACATAAAGGATAGTAACTTTGTTGCAATATGACAAGAGATTTAATCTTTCCAGGTGATGCCAAGTAACTGGGTGTAGTTTCCTAGCTAAGTATATTTGGAAGAATTATGAGAACACATCCAGGCTCTGTGGGGGAAAGCACTAGAATTAAGTAGTAATGTCTACCAAAAGAAAGGATGGAAGAGGGGAGGATTGTTGAAATCTGTGCTCTGTAATTTGGTGATTCTGCTTTAGCTTATGTGCATAACACCATGCTTTTTCTTTTGTTTACTAACCATGAGAAACAATTTGGTTTAATTAAAAGGTGATGAGACATTTCCATTGACCTGTAGATTCCCAGAGCCTGCTTTTACACTGACAACTTTCCTTGACAATAAGTTGCTCTTTAGGGTGCCTGGTGGCTCAGTCAGTTGAGCATCTGACTCGATTTTGGCCCTGGTCATGATCCCATGGTTTTGGGATCGAGCCCCGTGTTGGGCTCTGCACTGAGCATGAAGCCTGCTGGAGATTCTCTCTCTCCCTTTCTTCCCTTCTCCCATGCTTGCACACACTCTAAAATTAAGAGAAAAAAAAAGTTGCTTTTTTTGAAATGAACTCAGTGGTGCTGGTACACATGGAAAGAGGATATTGCCACACCACCATTAGGGGGGGCATGTATGTGGGGTGGCTCTTAGAAGCAGGAAAGGGGGGGGGCACCTGGGTGGCTTAGCCAGCTAAACATTTGACTTCAGCTCAGGTCATGATGTCATGGTTTGTGGGCTCAAGCCCCGGGTTGGGTTCTGTGCTGACAGTTTGGAGCTTGGAGCCTGTTTCAGATTCTGTATCTCCCTCTCTGCCCCTCCCCTGCTTCGCACTCTTGTCTCTCTCTCTCTCTTAAAAATAAACATTTAAAAAAGTTTTTTTAAAAGGAAGAAGCAGGAAAGGAAGGCATTTGCCATGCAGCTCTACCTGGCTCCAGGCAGGACCATGAATCTGTTGAAGTTCCTGATGTGGTTTGTGGTCATGGAACAGAGAAGCTAATTGACCCAAAATAAATCAAACTCCAAATCTTATTTTTAATGCCAATTTAAACTTACTGAGTTAACCAGGCACAACAAAAGTACATTTAAAAACCATGAAGTATATCAAGTTTTTGAGAACTACTGTTTCAGGAACCAATAGAATGGTAAATTTAGAAGGCATCTTAGAGGTCATGGAGACAAAGCATAGGCAAACTACCTCCCATAGGCCAAATTCAGCCCCTGGCCTGTTTTTGTAAATCAAGTTGTACTGGAATACAGCCAGGCCCATCTGTTTATGTATTGTCTATGGCTACTTTTGCATTACAAGAGCAGAGTTGAGTAGTTGTGACAGACTATATGGATCACAAAGCCTAAAACATTTACTATCTGGCCCTTTATAGGAAAGGTTTGCCAACCTCTGATTTAAACCAGGCTTTTCATTTTAGAGATGGAGAGAGTAGGAATCACATAGGTTGTGTAACTTGAGAAGACAGCTGGCTGAATTCCCCAAATCCCCACTGTCAGGATCCAGGGATATAGTCCCTTAAGATTTCTGTAAGATTTCATATCTTCTGGAGCTTTACTCTTCCTTCTCAGACAGGATGTCATCTCCCTCCACCCCCTAATGTGCTCACTGCAGTAAAGGCAGAAAGAAAGCTCTCCCATACTCCTACAATGCTTCATACATGCCTTGGTTATCACATTTATCATGCTAAATTCTAATCATTTGCCCTTCCCACAAGAGTGTGATTTTGTTGGGGATAGAAACCATGCCATATTATTCTTTGTAACCCAGATGCCTAACAAAGATGACAGACTAGATCTCTAGAACTACTTGGTCATTAGTACCTCTCATTGTTCACTTGTTCATTTGGTACCTCATCTTCTTTTGTGGCTATTTTAAGATAAACTTCAACTATTGTAAAGATAAAATTCAAATGTTGTGGTTTATAATTTTCTATCCCTAAGCAAGTGCTTCCCCAGCCCTAGTCTCCCAGCAACAGGAGATGTCCAGAGCCAAACACTGTGATAGGAAGGTAACATATCTCAAATCTTTTCACCGCACCTGCTAAGTAATATTAGGCCCCAGGCCTCAGAGCCAATCTTGACCTGTATTCCTGGCAAATAGACAAGAGTCTGTTGTAAGTCAAGGGCAATACAAATGAACAAGAGAGATGAAAGACCACTAGAATCAACAGAACATGTTGATTGTGCAGGGATGTTGAGAGTCTATGACTTCCCCAGTTCTGCCATGTTTCAGAATGTGCACATTGGATGGGAGAGATGTGGGTGGTCAGAGAGTAAAGGGTGTGGCTGGAGGTAGATATAGTCAAGTGAGGACACTCAATAAGCAGAAGGGTATATGAATCTGGAGCTTTTGTGTTAAATCTGAATTTAGATGAACTCATTCAAAGAGTAGATAGAGATTAAGAGAACAGAAGGATTGGGAGCAGAAGCCTAAATGAAGATCAGGAGAAGTAAAGATTGAACAACATAAAAGGAAACTCTCCCTGAGAAGGATCACCTGGAGATGAGGGAGGAAGACAAAAGTGTGGTGTCCCTGGGGCGCCTGGGTGGCTCAGTCAGTTAAGTGTCTGACTTTGGCTCAGGTCATGATCTCACAATTTGTGGGTTTGAGTCCCGCATCAGGCTCTGTGCTGACAGCTCAGAGCCTGGAGCCTGCTTCAGATTCTGTGTTTCCCTCTCTCTCTGACCCTCCCCTGCTCATACTGCCTCTCTCTCTCTCTCTCTCTCTCTCTCTCTCTCTCTCTCTCAGAAATGAATAAAACATTAAAATTTTTTTTAAAAAATGTGTGATGTCCCAGAAGCCTAGGGCAGGGAGAAGGAGAAACTTCAAGTAATAAAAAGAGCACAAATGTATATGATGCTTTGGATTTAGTGATATGGAGGTCTCTGATAACTTTGCTGAAAGCAATTTTAGTGGAGGGACCAGATTCAGTGGGTGGAAAAGTTAATGAGGGGTGGAGAAGAGCTGTTGAATAGATTTTACTTTTAAGACACTAAAGAGAAAATTGAGAGGGGGAAAAAAAGAGAAATTAGATGGTAATTGGAAAGTGAGTTTACATTCCATTAAATGGTTGGAATTTTTGATTTATTGTTTAAAGAGAATCTACCAGGTTTCAGGATCACAGGGGGGAAAGTCTATAAAAATCAAGTGGAAAAGGAGACATCTCCAGGAGGGCGAAGAATTTATCTCTTTGAGCCTAGGTCTCTTCATACATAAATGGAAATAATAGCTTAGACGTTGGAGGTTTAAACTTCAATTTCTTCTTTAAGTTTTTATTTTTTTATTGTGTAAGAGAGAGCAAGTAAGAGTGAGAGTGCCAGCAGGGTAGGGGTGGAGAGAGAGAAAAAAAGAGAATCCTAAGCAGACTCTTCACTATTAGCATGGAGCCAGACTCCGGCCTTTAACCCATGAACCACGAGATCATGACCTGTGCCAAAGTCAGATGCTTAACTAACGAAGCCACCCAAATGAAATAACATAATTAAAAACATTTTGAAGGTAGCAAAGCACTATTCCAAAGTAGATTACTCTCTGTGTTATTGACTCTACTTTATTACCTTGATTCAGTACCTAAGTCTTAGTCTTAGTGACTTAGTATTAGAAGTCTAATAGACTTCTAATTAGAAGTATTAGAAGTTATAATTAACCTTGTCATTGCAGCTCAGAAAACCGGGCCCGAGTCTCTTCTGTCAATTGAGTATATATATTGTGATGCTTTGGATGTCAGATCACTTGTGCGTGTAAGAACACTTAACATGAGAGCCAACCTCTTAAGTGTATGGTACGGTATTATTGATCACAGGTACAATGTTGTACAACATATCTCTAGAACATATTCATCTTGCTTCACTGAAACTTTATGGCAATTGATTAGCAACTCCCCATTTCCTCCTCCCTCCAGATCCTGACCACCATCATTCCACTTTTTGACTGTATGCATTTAACTATATTTTAGATACCTCATATAAGTAGAATGGTGCAGTATTAGTCTCTCTGTGACTGATTTCACTTAGTATAATGTACTCAAGGTTTATTCATGTTGTTACATACGGCAGAATTTCCTCCTTTTTAAGGCTGAATGATATTCCATTGTATGTATATACCACATTTTTCTTTACCCATTCATCCCTCCATCTTCATCCGTTCATCCACAACAGACATTTGGATTGTTTCCCTTTTTGACTCTGGTGAATGGCCCTGTAATGAAGTGGGAGTCCTATTATCTCTTTGAGATCTCTATTTCAGTTCTTTAGTAGAAATACCCAGGAATGGGATTGCTACATCATATCCAAGTAACTTTTTGAATTCAGTTCATTAAATTAAGCCCTATATACAGAGTTAACCTGAAGTGCTACTATAGTGCACATGTCCAGGGCGCTGTTGATGGATGTTATATAGATACCAGTGCCTTGATGAGCTGGCTGAGAGGTTTGAATTACTAGCCTAATAATGCCCAGGAAAAGTAAGGATGGGCTGACTTTGAGGACCAGACCCAACTTCACTTGGTTAAGATTCCCCATCTTTTGGGAACTAGATGGTGAAGACATCCTATGACAGAAATTATCACAGCTACAGTTTGGAGAAACCCTTATGCTCAATTTGCTATGTTGTGGAAGTTCTGGACCCTGGTATCATGAAGTAAAATTAAAAAGACAAAATTGAAGCCATATGCTTAAAATTGTTTTTAATGTTCATTTATTTTTGAGAGAGAGACAGAGTGTGAGTGGGGGATGGGCAGAGAGAAAGGGAGACAGAATTCGAAGCAGGCTCCAGGCTCTGAACTGTCAGCACAGAGCCCAATAAGGGGCTTGCATTCACAAAATGTGAGATCATGACCTTAGCTGAAGGCAGAGACTTAATTGACTGGGCCACCCAGGTACCCCTCAAAGCCATATTCTTTTAAATGAGAGTAGCATAGGGGCACCTGAGTGGCTCAGTCGGTTAAGCGACTGACTTCGGCTCAGCTCATGAACTCATGTTTCATGAGTTCGAGCCCCATCTCAGGCTCTGTGCTGACAGCTCAAAGCCTAGAGCCTACTCTGGATTCTGTGTCTCCCTCTCTTTGTCCCTCCCCTGCCCATACTCTGTCTCTCTCTCTCTCAAAAATAAATAAATTAAAAGAATTTAAATGAGAAGGGTATAATTCCTGGTGAGAGAACCAGGGAAAAGACCTTGATTGTGGGAGCATTTCTAAGGAGTTAAATGTAAAATTGAAGTGACATAGAAATTAGATGATTATTGAAAATGCTTTACCAAGTTCCACTTTTCCCCCTTTACACAAATTCGATTAAATACTTCTGAACAGGAGTTCTAAAAATACTGATTACGTCCTACTCACTAATTATTTTCTTCCTTAGAATGAATTATAACAGAAGCAAGCAACATAATTACTAAACTTCCTTGCTGTTTATTTTCATTTTTTCATTTATACATTTACTTCTTTATATCCTTTCTCCTTCAACAAGGGAGCTGAGCTGACTGTTGCTATTCATTTTATGTGGTTTTATTCATAATTGATTACCCAGGAAACCCCAGTTCTCTTGGAAATGAAATTTATGTTAATTTGAGTATTTTTGCCTCCAAAATTTGACTTCCATCGTAAATCAAAATCTCTTGTGAAAGGACAACAGAAGAACATCCAAGTTCTCCAAATCCTTCACAAATTCCTTTAGAATACAATCCTGAATCCCAAGGTGAGGTACACTCCCTTCAGGGGTGGTGATCAGAGAGGCTTTAAATGAAACAACCCCAACAATAAATGACCAGCAAATCTTACCATCAGGGATGATGGGAGACTAAAAATCTGTGTTCATGTTGGGAATTTTGGTGATGGGATTTTCAGCAATTCCCAACACATCTTGCAATCCTCCCTTGTGTCCTCTGTCTGCTTCATGGTATGCAGATCACCTTGTCTGTGGTTAGTTTTCAAGATCCTGAAGATTAATTCTGAACTAGAGCACAATTCTACCTGATTTGGTCTTAGTTCTGGTCTGGTGTCTCCACCCCCTGCCCCATGTACTCTTATGAAGATTTTTTTTTTAATGTTTTCTTTATTTCTGAGAGAGAGAGAGACAGCATGAGCAGGGGAAGGTCAGAGAGAGAGAGGGAGGTACAGAATCTGAAGCAGGCTCCAGGCTCTGAGCTAGCTGTTAGCACAGAGCCCAATGCAGGGCTCGAACCCACGAACCATGAGACCATGACCTGAGCCAAAGTCGGACACTCAACCGACTGAGCCACTCAGGTGCCCCCTCTTATGAATATTTAAGAAAGACATATACTCATATGAATGTTTCTTGGGGCACCTAGGTGGCTCAGTCGGTTAAGCATTTGACTCTTGATTTCAGCTCAGGTCACGATCTCACTGTGAGTTTAAGCCGCACATTAGGCTCTACACTAGTAGTGCAGTGCCTACTTGGGATTCTCGTTCCCTCTCTCTGTGCCCCTCCTCTGCTTGCGCTCACTCACGCGCCCTCTCTCGAAATAAATAAACTTAAAAAAATCTTTTTAAAAAAAAGAACAGTTTCTATTTAACAGAACCAAAACACGTGACTTGCCTTTAAGTGATTAACCAACAGCATCGAGTCAGTCACTTGTAAGCATAGCACCAGAAATGAACATTTAGCAGATCAGAACACCAGACCAGTGAGAATCTTTTCAGATAGAAATCGCTTTGAAGCTGCTTGTTTTATTTGTTTGGTTTTGTTTTTGCTATGAAAGTAGAGCAGTATTTTGTGACTTAAAAATCAGATGATGATGATTCTCTGTACAGATACACACACGTGGAGTTTTGTGTATGCTTGTGTTTGTATAAGCATAGGAAAGGGTCAAGGAATATACTTCAAGGGGTAGTGACATCTGAGAGTGGGGTGGGGAGGTAGTGAAGGGAAGCTTTCACTTTCCTTTACTTCTATCAGACTAAAATGTTTCCAGTGAGCAGGTACTACTGTTTTAATTAGCAGCTTAAGGAAGACAAATACGATTTTAATAAATATTTTTATTTATTTCTAGGAGAGAGAGACAGCGTGAGCAGGGGAGGGTCAGAGAGAGAGGGAGATACAGACTCTGAAACAGGCTCCAGGCTCTGAGCTGGCAATCAGCACAGAGCTCGACGCGGGGCTCGAACCCAGGAACCGCGAGATCATGACCTAAGCGAAAGTCGGACGCCCAACCCACTAAGCCACCCAGGCGCCCCGACAAATACGATTTCTTTTTTCTTTTCTTTTCTTCTTCTTCTTCTTCTTTTTTTTTTTTACAAATAGTTTATTGTCAAATTAGTTTCCACATAGCACTCAGTGCTCATCCCCACGAGTGCCCTCCTCCATGCCCATCCTCCCCTCCCCCCACATCCATCAGTCCTCAGTTTTTGTCAGCATTCAAGAGTCTCTCATGGTTTGCCTCTCTCCCTTTCCCCCACCATTTCCCCCTTCTTCTCCCCCTTGTTCCTCCGTCAAGTTCCTCCTAATCCTCCTATACGTGCAAACATATGATAGACAAATACGATTTCTAACAAACGTATTTAAGACAACAGCATTGTGAAACAATAGCACCACCAGTGATCTGAAACCTTTTCATATTTTTCAGTGGCATTTTGAATCCAATGTTGAATGGTGTATTTTCGGTTTTGTCCTTCTAAGTGAATGAATGAATATAAACAAAAAAACTATCCAAATAATTCTTACATGTAAGTCCTCTGTTAACTTTGTATATCTTGGCTCAGAATTCTAGAATTTAGTCCTATCTTTGTGACTAGGATTATAACCTTTTAGTACTATTACTTCAGATCTTGTACAAACCATTCATTCAGCAGGCGTATTGAACATCTTCTCCTTGTCAGCCCTTGGGCTGGGCACTGAGAATAGAGGAGGACCGACATAAACCTGCTTCAGTTTACTAACCTTTACTGCATGCTTTCCATGCCCTAAGCCCAAAGTTTAGTGCTTTATATATATTATCTCCTTTCATCTTTGTATCGCCTCTATATAGTGGAAATACCATTAACCCCATTTTACAGATGAAGACACTGAGACACACAGAGGTAACTGCTAGGAACTAAGGTAACAGTTATTTGAATCCCAGAGGGCTCTGCTCTGATTCAAGAGCCCATGCGTTTAAACCACTTCTTCCTAATACCTTCCAGATCATAAGGTCAGTGTAATCTAGAAGGAGTTTTATAAGTAAATATTTATTTTTGAAACCAGAACAGCTTTAATTTCCAACCATAGGATATGGGTCCACCCACTTAATGCAAGACCCGAGGAACATTGAAAAAGATGATGTAGATATGGATCCATTAACACAAAAGTAAATTCTCTTCATATTATTAAATGGAAAAGATTACAACAGTGCTTGTAGTATGATTAAACTTTGTGAAAAACTATATAATTAAAAGCCAAGGTTGGACTCATAAGAAGTACTGATGTCAAAAGTAGGCTACTAAGGGGGTCTGGCTGGATTAGTTGGCGGAGCATAAAGGTAGTTCTTGATCTTGGAGTGATGAGTTTCAGTCCCATGTTGGGTGTAGAGATTATTTAAAAAAATAAACACACTTTCAAAAGTAGGCTACTAAGTATTTGAGGTCAGAACACTGGGGAGTCCATCACTGATCACTGTACTGTCCCCACAGTGGGGCGGATAAGGCTTCTACCTGTCTGCTCAACACAGATCCCTGGGCAGCCACTACCAGTCAATCCCAGGGGGTCCTTGAGATGAATCCTCTGTCTTTTGAATATTTGCTCTTTGATTCCACTGGCAGAATCCTTTCACCGGGTATTTTCCCTTGATTTCTCTCTCATTATCTCTGATCTTACTGTCTTCTCCAGGCTCTGTGTGTATCCTTTTTACATACTGTTCTGGTCTTTCCACTTGTATAGTGGACCCTGGTTTTCTAGCACACTTTTACTTTTCTCACTTTTAAGGGTTTCTCTGGATGCCATATTCCTCTCCAGCTCCTGCCCTTTACATCTCTTGGAGAAAATACTGTTATTCACTGTTTCTACTTCCTCCCCCTCCCGGTTCCCCTTCATCCCCTCCCTGCAGACTCTGCTCTTCATCTCTGCACTGAAGCCTGGAACATCCCATCTCCATGATCTCCTTTCCAAATTCAGTCATCAGTTATCAGGCTTGGAGATTCAAACTTCCAGCAGCCTGTACGACTGTGGAGGCTCCAGTCATCTTGAGCTTCTTTCTTCATTAGGCTTCTCGGATGCCAGAGTGTCCTGGCTCTTCCCGTCTCTCTCACCATGTCCTCTCAGCCTATGCTGGTGGCCTCTCTGGCTGACTACTTTCCTCTGTCTCCATTCATTCCCCATGTGTTGCCATCTAGCCCCATGGTATTTAACATCATCTGTAGGCCAATGAGTTCCCAATTTTTAACCCCAGGTTTTCGATCTCTCCCCTAAATTCCAGACTTGTATATACTGTTGTTGACTTGAGTATCTAAGAGGCATCTCCTGCTTAACGTGCAAAATAGAACACTTGATTTTCACCCTGTGGCTGGGACTGCTAGCTGCCATCTGGCAACCACCCCCCCCCCCCTTCTCCCACTGAAACGCTAGTGACTTTTGCTGGGCCAGTGGCCACTCACTATAAAGTCAATGTCACCTACATTTCTCAGTCTCTTTTGTTGGTGGGTTCTGGCTAATAAAAAGTAATCAGAGGTATTGTGTGGCTTCTTCTGGACAACATTCACTTACTGTACCATATTTGCAAACTACACCTTCAGGCAGTTTACCTCAAGGCACACGTTGTTTTTCCCTTCGTTTGCCCTTTCTCCATTCTGCTCCCTAGAATATAAGTGTGATGGTTGGAGCTCTAGTGTCCATCTTGGGTGAGGAAAATGAGGAAAACATCCCAGAGGTAGCAGAGTGGTAAGCTGAAAGGTTACCACTCTGATGGTCATGGAGCTGTCACACCAGTCCTGGACCACCTGCCTCCAGGCTTCCTTCCGTGATGGACAAGTGAGGAGCTCTCTTGTTCCAGCCACTGCCACTGTGCCTCTGAGCTGAATCTATCCTAGCCAATCTGTTCTGCTATGTATTCCTTATTTCATCTCTTGTCTATCAGAGAACAAGCCTCCTTTCACATACTAGGCAATTTGGAACATTTAGGAAGTCAAGGAGAATTTTTCTTCTATTTTAATCACTAAAAGTATAAAGTTAGAAAAGATGATTTGCTTTTACATAAACTTGTTCAACAAATACATGTTTAAAAATATATTTTTATCCAATGAATATTTATAATTGTATTTTCTCAGGTTTTATTTTTTAAAGTTCATTTATTCATTTTTGAGAGAGAGCACGCACATGAGCTCAGGAGAGGGAGAAAGAGAATCCCAAGCAGGCTCTGCACTAAGACCATGGAGCCTGATGTTGGGCTCAATCCCACAAACCATGAGATCATGATCAAGAGTTAGACTCGTAGCCAATTAAGGCACTCAGGTGCCCCTGTTTCTTGGGTTTTTAATGAGTTCTAATAAAAACCCATTTATGCTGCTGAGACTATACTCCTTTCCAAATGGATGACTGTCATCATCTGACATTTTGTACTAGTTGGAGTACTTTCATATGACAGGTCTAAAATAAAATACAGCCTTGATGCATGAAATCATGTCCAAATTTGAATGGTCTCAGACTAGAATATCTAGAATCTTTTTAAAAGGCTATGCTAAATTAGTTTATGGTACAAATTCAGTATTTGTTGAAAGAATGAGTAAATAAGTGGTATATTCTCCTGTAATTCTTCAGCTATATAAAGTTACTGTGGTAATTTTAATGCAAGCTCACAATTTCCTCACCATTCCTCTCCCCCTAAATATGGGCTAGCCTTGGGGACTGGGTTCAGGCAGATAGAATGCAGTGCAGGTGACTCTCGAACCTATACCACGATTAGGTTACAATAGATAATGCAGCTTCCACGAGCTGCTCTGTCTGTGACACTTGTTTTTGGATTCCTGAGCTGATATAAGTGTGAGAAGTGTGGTTCCTTTGAAGCCATTGTGCTGGAGAGAGATGTCTGAGGAGCCCCCTCTCTTCTAGACTTTGGCTCACTGGGCTTTCCAAGGTTAGCTTGCTTTACCAGTCAGTGACTGAGCTTTCCACTTATTTCATTGTTCTCCATGGAGTGTGGCAGAGATAAGCTCTCTCTGCCCAAATTGCAGACTTATTGCAGGATAAATACTGCTTCAAGTCTCTAAGTTTGAGGGTAGTTTGAGGAGCACCCCTGGTCATGGAAACATTTCTTAGCCCAGCACACCTATGCTAGATGTTGCCATGAGAGTATTATTGCTTGATTGCTATGGAGAACACTGACTCTTCAGTGCATTCCCTGTGTGAATAACTCTCTCTGTGGCAATGGAGCATTCTTGCAGTTGCCTACCATGTCTGTGACCACTGGTTAGAAAGGTTTTTACTCCTCTTACCTTTTCCGAAACTATAGAAAATAGCAGAGGTTTTGGATTCCAAAATTGAAACAAAATTAGCTCTTTCAAAGCAAACTGCCTTAATAGGTAGTTTGTAAATATGGTACAGTAAGTGATAAGTTTAAAAAAAAAAGAGTGATATATTTTTCCTTCTCTTTGCCCTAGAAATAAGAATAGACTGGACTGTGTTTCAGCATAATCCAGGTGACCAGAGAATATGCTCAGGACAGGAACAAAGTAACCATAAAGAAATACGTAGTCTTATTAACCCATCTGAGGCAATGATGTGTTAAGTGAAAAGCAGTGGGTGATGAAGAGTTCTTAAAAAGGCAGTCCGTCATTATCAGTTCTTCATTGTTAGCTTGGGAAGAAAGTACTTTCAATGTAGGTTCTCTGGGCCAAAATACGCCTAGACTGGAGAATGCAACCCAATATAATGCCATTTTAGCATGCTTCCTCAGTAGGAAAATCCTTGCACAAGTAGATGATATATTTGACAAATATGGTGCCCAATATAAATGACTACATGGTATTCTATTTTACAAATTGATGTATGAATTTGGCTAGCATTTATTTGTGCCCCTAAACTTGATCATTTCAGAGAAAGCTTTTAGGATAAATTTCCTAGACCTTGGCGTCTCCACCAAGGTTAAGATGCCTCATTGGATTCTACAGGAAGCTGCTAGCTGATTTTTTTCTTTCTTGATCCAAGTTTAGCTGTAGCAGGAAAGAGTGTCTAATTATAAGAGGCTCCCAAACATTAGTCCTCATCTGGATGGTTGCCAGGCCCACAGAGCACTTTAAAGACCAAATGTCAGGGAGGCCACGTTCTTCCACAGTGGGACTTTTCTTCTGACTTCAGCTTCATGATTTTAAGTTCTGAAACCTCAAACTTAATTCTCTTTAAATGCAAGCATGTCTCTCCGGTGAGTTGGGTCTGTATGCCTCGTTTGAGCAGCTTCATTTAAAAGTCATTTGGAAAACTAAATATGACAGCCATCTACTTTCTAAGAAGCTTTTGATTCAAAAGAGGGAGATAGAATATAATTAAATTGCATTTTGATTCTGGTGACTAGACAGTCTTTGATCATTAATGGTGTCAGAGAAACTGAGAACATCTGAGAATGCAATACTAAAATTATGAAGAATCTTACTTTAGGGCAGGTTCATTACCTCTCAGTCTCTTCCATTAAGTCTTTCTCCCTTCCTCCTCTCAGCGTGGAATCCAGTCTTCTTTCACCTTGTCACTTCCCACTAGATAGGCAACTTAAATAAATTGATGATGCCCTTTCATTTCTATAAGATTCATCAAGCTATTAATGAAATTTCTTTATGAAAAATACAAGTTTAAAGTCACTTAAGCACCCACTATTTGAGTTTTTTGTTATGGGGGGACAATACATGCAATTTTAGTTTTTAAAATTTGGGCTAAAGCATTCATTGGGATTTAGCAATGACTATTTTTTTACTATCTCCAAAACCATTAATATTAGGAGGATATGTATTTTTTCTTCACCTTCTATTTTGTTATTTTTGCAAAAGGAAATTGACATTTATTTTTATGAATACAAAAAGGAAAACATTTTGAAAGAGAATTACTATTTTATGAATCACTTAGACTAAAATTTATATGCATGGAACACATCAGTGCTGAAAAAATATTCAGAGTATAATATCCAAGTACCACTTGAAGGTGACCGCTTATGAACTGAAATATTTCAATGGCATTCTTACATGCTATCACGGGCCTCCCTATGAATCGAGTCACCTACATGGATTTAAAGATAAAACACCTTCCTAGGGAAAATGAGAATCTTAAAAGAATTGTTTTTAACCCTAAGAGGTTCAAAAGATACACTATTTCCTTAATTATGAAACATCCCAATAAAGGAGAGTTTCACTATTTTGACTTCTTGGCACATCTTTAAAGGTATTCTGAAAGCCCACATCTCTAGGGTTAATAACATGTAGTGCAATATGTACTCACGAATGATACCCTTAAAAGACAGCTTAACAGTCAGTCAGTCTGTCTATCTATCTAGATTCAAGTTAGTTAGCATACAGTATAGTATTGGCTTTAAGAGAAGACTTCAGTGATTCATCACTTACATATAACAGCCAGTGCTCATCCCAGTAAGTACCCTCCTTAATGCCCATCACCCACTTAGCCACTCTGGAGAACAGTATACAGGTTCTTCAAAAAACTTTAAAATAGAACTACCCTTCAACCCAGCAATTCCACTACTAGGTATTTATCCAAAGGATACAAAAATGCTGATTTGAAGGGGTATGTGTACCCCAATGTTTATAGCAGCACTGTCTTATTTCCATTAAAATTTTTTTCCCTCATTTTCCACTTCTCAAATTTCTTGTTTTTCCAGTGGTTCTTGCATTATTGCTTATCTCCCCATTCTGCCTTTGAACTATTCTTTGGATTGAATTATCCACAAATTATTTTCAGTGATTATCAGGAAGATGCTTCATGAATTTGTCTTTAAAGCCTGTGCACCCACCTTTAGGTGAAGCTTCCACTAGACTGGTGTTGGCCTGGCCTGGGAGAACTGATACTCTTCCCTCAGCAGCCCCAGGAAAGTGCTGAGTGGAGCTCTCACTCAGTACCATGTTCAGGGTCTCTGCAGTGTCAGGGTACCCCTGACTCAGAAGAACCATTCAGCCCCACACTGCTCTTGCCCCTGGGCCAATGCAGAGAGATGTTCAAGGCCAGGAACAGACTGGTAGCTGGCTACAGAGACCACTGCCATAAAGATACATGTCTTTATGACCTCAGAACATTGCATGCCTTGCTTTAATGGAAAACGTTATCTAATAAAGTTGGTTGTAAAGCAAAGTTCCATAAATAAATCTCTACCCCCCCCCTTGCAGTAATTTCCTTTATAAAATCAAAGAAACTGCATGAGGAAGAAAAAAAAAAAGAAACCCTCAATTTTATGTGTTTGTACCTCACTTTGTTCCCAACATAATTTAAAGTGATTTGTCAGAATATGTGAAGCTATAACAAAAGAGTGAAAAAGGACAAAAAATAAGGGTGGGGACATAAAACAGAGCCAGAAACAAGGCTTAAAAAACACTATAAAATAATGACCTCTGCCCTGGATGGGTCACAGCTTGGCTCTATCTAGTAGCCCTCCATCAACTAATGGCATCACCCCCTCAAAACTCAGTTTCTTACGAGCATTTTGGGGGGAGGTGGAGAGGTCAGGGTGAGGGGTGAAAACACGGGAGTCTGGCCAACTGACTTTTCATTTGGCTTCATGTAGGAGTAGGTTTAACATATCTGGAATAGAAAACGCCCTAGACCGTGTGTTATTAAAACAATCCTCCTCAAATATTGTTCTTCTGAGACAAAGCGCTCATAAATATTGGAAGGCATCAAACTCAGAATTGAGGCGGCTTGCTTGCCAAAATGAACCTTAAAGATGTATAAAGCTCCTCTGTGTCTCTCCTCTCCTTCAGAATCAGACAGCTCAAAAGATTGATCTATTCTTGCTGTCTGCATTTCTTCACTTCCCCCTCACTCCTAAAACCACTTTAATGTGGCTTCCACCCCCACCACGTCACCGTGGCTGATCCTGCTAAGGTCCCCAAAGTACATTTCAGCTCATGTTTTACTTAGAGTCTCAGCAGCATCTGGAAGTTGACTTCTCCCTCCTACTTAAAATGCTCTGTGCCCTTCGTTTTCTTTAACACCACACTTTGTGGACATCCCCCCTCTTTGCTCATTCCTTCTACCTGTCTGCTTCTGTCTTCCTTCTGCTGCTCCTTTTCCACCTGACTCTTCAGAGTTGGTGTTCCTTAGAATTCTGTTGTAGTGCTTAGAGAAACCCTAGATATGAGTTAGCCCACAAAAATGTTTCTATCATACAGACCAGAAAAAAATACTTCTGTATCCCATACTGGGGAAGTTCATCAAGTTCTTGTTAACTGAATAATAGCAGCGGCAAATGGCATACTGCCTTGCTCACTCTCGGTTCCATAGTTCTTCTCCTGCCTTTCCTTTACTGCAGACTCTGGAGAGCCAGGAACCGTGTTTCTCTGACTTCCCTGCAGCTAAGGACTCCACCATGATGTAGGTCTCATCAATCAGCGGTGCTCATGTGAAGTCTGAATTTGAAATTGATATAAGTGGAAAGAGAGTAGCAGGAATGCCTGAGTCATCTAATTGGCTAGTGTGAGGAGCTAGCAGATATTATGTGGGTCTGGAGCCAGCAATCCTGGTGAGTCTTCCTGATGCCTAGACTGCGGCTAGGGGAACATGTCCATTAATGCAGTGATTTTGGTGACAGCCTCCTGGTTCTCAACAAATCGCCTCATGGGCCTATCGCACGCACAGAATTGTTGAAAGTTTAGCAGTGGAGATTAGGGGGTATCATTCAGGGAAGTTCTGGGCTTTGTCCATGGAAACTTACAGGAATTTTCTGATTATACAGATATGCACCTTTGATTTTCTACTAACCAGGGTATTTTACAACTCTAAGGTAGAAATTGACTTGTAGCAAACCAAAGAAATGCTGAGATTCCTTGTTCATAGGAAAGCAAGTTACCTTTTCTCTGGTAAATATATAATAGACTTTGCTCTAAAGAAAAGATAATTCCAAACATTCTTTTTATTGCCCTAAAACTCTCATAATATGGGAGCCACTAGCCATATGCGATTATTGAACACTTGTAATGTAGCCAGTTCGACTGGAGATCTGTTGTGAGTGTAAAATACTAGAATTCAAAGCCTCAATATAAAAGGTATGTAAACTATCTCATTTTAGTCAATAGTTGTTTGTATGGATTATATATTGAAATAATATTTTAGGTATACTGGACTTAATAAAATATTAAAATTAATTTCACCTATTTTTACCTTAATATGGTAAAAGATTTAAGACTTTGAATTGTACACGATGCTCATAAAATAGCAGCATTGGACAATCCTGCCCTATAGGATTTAAACCAGTTTCACACCTATTAGCCAGTTGGGTTCAGCATCCCTGATTACATGAGTGCATACACACACACACACACACACACACACACACACATATGTCTACATTCTCCTTTGAACCAGGTTCTGTCATTACTTAGTGTGTCAAATAGAAATCTTTGACACTGGCCAGTCTATATTTGCAGGAGAATCACAGTTTTAACATTTTGTATTTGAGCAGCCAATTCTACAGAGTTGCTCTAACAGACCCCATCTAAATATGTTCTTCCAGCCTATGACTCGTCGTGATTTTGTAGGACCCAATTCTCTATACTAAATTCCATTCTAAAATAGCTAACGTGGTTTTCATTACCTGCTATGGCACCCTAGCACAACAGCTAAATCTTGAGTGTTTACTATTTTCTACATGCTCTCTGAAACACTTAACAGATTACCTCCTTTCATCTTCATAACACCTCCAGGTCAGGCGACATGCTCTCCATTTTACAAATGAGGCACTTAGAGTTGAAGGTACTTGCCCACCGTGACCAGTGGTAGCTGGATGTGCACTGGAGCAGAGCTGCTCCCAAAGTCCACTCCCAAAGTCCATTACCACTGCACCACTCTCTCTTTTCTTTCCACTAAATAAAAACAGGAGACAGTATCTGTCACTTGTATGGCAGAGGAGTGACTGCCTTTGCTTCTTCTACTCCCAGTCCCTATGATCCACTTGGCTGGTTTTCAGAATCCTGTGCTTAGCCTTGGTAGCTCTTCCAGACTCTCCCAAGTGAGGAGATTGAATGACATGTCATTTCCCACTCAACTGAGCAGTAACTCCAACAAGTTTTACTAGTGGAATTGCACAGGAGGTGTGTGACTTGCTGGTCACAGAGCTTAAGAGGCAGTCCGCCATATTTGGCAAAGAGAACAATTATACTGTAAGAGCTGCTATTAAGGGATTACTGTGTGTCGGATGTTGCACTGGGCAGTTTACATACATTCTCTTTAATGCATTCAGTGACTCAGTAAGGTGAGGGTTTTCCCATTTTATTTTTTTATTTTTTTATGCTTTGTTTATTTCTGAGAAAGAGAGAGAGAGGGAGACACAGAATCTGAAGCAGGCTCCAGGCTCTGAACTAGCTGTCAGCCCAAAGCTTAATGCGGGGCTTGAACCCACAAACCGTGAGATCATGACCTGAGCTGAAGTTGGACACTTAACCAACTGAGCCACCCAGGCGCCCCGGGTTATCCCCATTTTAAAGAGGAGTAATCTGATTTCAGGTTAATTATCGAAGTGCTGGAATTCCCTTTGATAATCACTGAACTCTTCACTGATGATAAGCTACAATATGGCAAAAGTTATAGACATTACAGTTGCCACTTAAACAGTGCAGGGGTCGGGGTACCAACCCTCTGCGCAGTTAGAAATCCACATATAACTTTGTACTCCCCCAAAACTTAACCTCTCTAATCCTTACTCTTTTTTAAAAAAAATAGTTTATTGTCAAGTTGGTTTCCATATAACACCCAGTGCTCATCCCCACAAATGCTCTATTCCATGCCCATCACCCCCCTTCCCCTCCCCTCTACCCCCATCAGCCCTCAGTTTGTTCTCAGCATTCAAGAGAATGCCTCCCTCCCTCTCCCTATTTTCCCCCTTCTTCTCCCCCATGGTCCTCCGTTAAGTTCCTCCTAATCCTCCTGTATGTGCAAACATATGGTATCTGTCCTTCTCTACCTGACTTATTTCGCTCAGTATAACACCCTCAAGGTCCATCCATGTTGCTACACATGGCCAGATTTCATTCTTTCTCGTTGCCATGTACTATTCCATTGTATAGATAAACCACATCTTCTTGATCCATTCATCTGTTGATGGACACTTAGACTCTTTCCATGTTTTAGCTATTGTTGAGAGTGCTGCTATGAACATTGGGGTCCATGTGCCCCTATGCATCAGCACTCCTGTACCCCTTGGGTAAATTCCTAGCAGTGCTATTGCTGGGTCCTAGGGGAGTTCTATTGTTAGTTTCCTGAGGAACCTCCACACTGTTTTCCAGAGGAGCTGCACCAGTTTACATTCCCACCAACAGTGTAGGAGGGTGCCCGTTTGTCCACCTCCTCGCCAGCATCTAGAGTCTCTGATTTGCTCATTTTAGCCACTCTGACTGGCGTGAGGTGGTATCTCAGTGTGGTTTTGATTTGTATTTCCCTGATGAGGAGGGATGCTTAGCATCATTTCATGTGTCTGTTGGCCATCTGGATGTCCTCTTTGGAAAACTGTCTGTTCATGTCTTCTGCGCATTTCTCCCTGGATTATTTGTTTTTCGGGTGTGGAGTTTGGTGAGTTCCTTATAGATTTTGGATACTAAGCCCTTTATCTGATACGTCATTTGCAACTATCTTTTCCCATTCCATCAGTTGCCTATTAGTTTTATGGCTTCTAATCCTTACTCTTGACCAGAAGCTTTGTCAATAACATCTATAGTTGATTAACACATATTTTGTATGTTAGATGTATTATATACTATATTCTTAAAATAAGCTAGAAATGTTATTAAAATACATTTATTGTAAATCCACGTGTAAGTGGACCTGTATAGTTCAGATTCATATTGTTCAAGGGTCAATGGTCTATTAAAATACCATTAAAAAGCTCATATTGATGGGGCCTCTGGATGCCTCGGTTGGTTAAGCCTCTAACTTTAGCTCAGGTCATGATCTTACAGTTCATGGATTCAAGCCCTGTGTCAGGCTCTGCTCTGACAGCCCGGAGCCTGGAGCCTGCTTCATATTCTGTATCTCTCTCTCTCTCTCTTTCTCTCTCTGCCCTTCCCCTGCCTGTGCTCTGTCTCCTTCTGTCCCTCATAAATGTTAAGTGTTTTTTTAAAAGCTCATATTGATAATGAAGAAGCCTATGGTAGTATTTGTCCACATGTAACCGAATAAGAAACATGCTTAAGAAAGGAGAATAGCAAAAGTAATATGTGCCATTCTTCCATTATTAATGCTAGTTTAAAAGCTTCAAATGGGCAGGCAACTCAATATTTTCCAGCATGCATCACGTTAGCTTTTAATTCATTAGCTGTCTCTTCTTACTGTCTGCTTTCTTGCTACGGTCTGCATTTTGCACTGGTGTTACAGAGATGTCCAAAAGGATTATGCCGCCCCACTTCAGTCCCAGGAAATAGAACTGCTATGAATTATTAATAGTGTTGGCTTTCTAGTGCTTTAATCCACCCCTGTGTTTCAATAAGGATATTAGTTAAATGGAATTTTTCCTATCACCCCAGGAACTTACTACATTTTGTAGGAAACAGTAAATGACTTGAGTAATAGAAGAGAAAGTCCTATGTTGGTTTTCACTTCTACTTATGATGGATTCTCCATACGTTCCACTCCCATATATCCTTGCTCACTGATAAGAGGGCAGTTTTTAAATTGAGCTCTTCCAAGCCCCTGGAATTCTCCAGAGATGCTCAAGGTATAGCTGGGAAAGAGAGAGGCCTGATGGGGAGGTTCTGTACCTCACCCCCAGCCATTCCCTTGCTTCAGAGAAGCACCTCACTTCTATAAGCATTAAGCTTTCATGCAAGATTATGTTGGAAGAAAGGACTCTTTATAAAGCTTTAAAATCCTGAATAAATACACCTACGATAGGTGTTTGTAGAGCTTTGGGATACCAAGAACAATGTCTAAGGATTTTTGATAATTACAATACATCTGAGCATATACAAGCAACTATACCCTGAATTTGACCGAGATGGTGGCATGTTACGTGACTTGGTTTGTAGGATGGACTTGGACCTCCAGGGGTGTTATGATTGTCACTCTAAACGCTGGGTGAAGTCAGTTACTATGCTTTCATATATAATGAGTGAACTTAAAATCACAAGAACTTCAGTAAAATTTGGGGGTTGGCAAAAATAAGTGAACGATTCCACAAATAAACTTGGTTCACATGCTTACATTCAGGTTATTAGGTCAGACCCATGGGCCTCCAGTTTCCTTATTGAGGATGAACATAGCCATTACTTGTATTATTTCATAGGGACAGACATGAATTTTATCACTTTTCTGTAATAAGAGCACCTATTTGTTTACCTTACAAAGTGTGTAAAAAACGGGGGAGGGGTTGTTTCATGTGAGATAAAATAAAAAAGTTAAAAAGTTCGTGCCTAGGGCCCCCTTCTGTGTATGGACTGTGGAAGACCCTAGGAATGTGCCCCTTTTCTCATGCATGGAAGCTATAGACCTGAAGAAGGTGGACAAATAACAAAGCTGGATTCATTCAGTATGTATTGTATTTACTGAGTGCCCCCTGTCATAGGACATCATGCTAGATGTTTGGGATGCAGTAGTCAGACTCCTCCTCTGCCTTCACAGAATTTGCATGCTAATATGGAGGAGGCATGTAATGAACACATCAAGAATTACATGAACACAGCAATTACAGAATGTGACAATTCCCTTGATGCACACAATAGTTGGAGGCAGGCCTTTTGTAGATAGGGGCAGTCAGATAAGGGTCTCTGGGAGGGGGAAAACCTAAGTGCATTCTAGAAGGCCACAGCTGGCCTCTTTGCTGGCTGCTGAGGCCATCAATGTATGGTTTTTACTATACTGGATAGCCAAATGTGAGTCATCTGCACCAAAGAAAGCCCTTGAGGGGACCAGTAGTTGGTGACTGCCTGAGTAGGAACAAAAAAACACATCATAGTAAATTTATTAAATGAATGGGTTTTTCTCTAGTCATGTAACATTTATCAGCACTGTTTGGGTTTTTTTCCCCCCATGCAATGATGACCTGAAGAATACTTAAAATTCATGCAAGAGATTTTTCTTTTGCCACTCCATAAAAATTATTTTTACAACCATGTGTAATCCTCATGAAACATGTAAGAAATGCATCTATAAAGAAATGTCCTCTTATTACTTTGTAATTGTTAAAGGCAACATAATTTTGGTGAAAGAATTAGACTTCACAGAAATATTTTCATTTTCAAAGTCTCTACATACAGCATTTAAAATAGTGAAGGGAGAACATGTTTATCAAGTAACATAACTTCTGTTAATAGAATTTTCCACTTTCCATTCCTATTCTTCCATTTGTATTAGTTGAACTTTCTTATTTAAAAAAAAAAATTTTAAAAGCCTACCAGTGGATCATGTTAAATAAGAATACCTTAAAGATATACACACACAAATCAGATTCAGATTCATAGCAGAAATATTAGACTTCAGTGTCTCTCAAGCAAATATAATTCACTCATCCATCCAACCATCCATTCAGTGTTTATTGAGTCTACGGACCTAATAGGTAAAATATGCAATAGCCAGAGCAATGTACCATGATCATACTGGCCCCTTGACTGAGTGAACGCTGCTCATGATTCTTTATGTACTAAAGCAATTCTTGAAAGGCTTAGAACTAGTAACCAAAATGTGACTGGATAGCCTATAATAAAGAGCAATTTGAAATTATCCAATTAATGTGATAAAAATTGACAAACAGAATGAATTCTGGAGCACTACATAGGGTGGTTTATCTCAGGAACCCCAAAGGAAACTAATCTAAGGAACTTCAGTAAAGCATCTGATTACAACGAAGAGATCACGAGTTTCCCTATGTACCCATTTAAAAACATGATGATTAAAAAACATCTTGTTCAAAATAGCAAGAAAAATAGAGCATACGTATTAACTTATCAGGATCATTTTGTTAGAACCTGAATGGGAAATAGACAGAACCTGAATTAAGTAAACTACAAAATTTTGATGAGAAATGTAAAGACTTGAACAAAAGCAGGGAAAATCTGTTGCTCTTGATGACAAGATTAAGTGTTAGAATGTTGGTTCTTTCCAAATTATTTTAAGATTTAAAAGGGGATTTGAAGGGATTGGACAAAATTATACTAAAAGACTTTAGCATAACAGACTTTTTGATAAACAAGGACAACTTGAATAATGAGGTTGTGGGGGTGGGTGCGGGTAGCATAGAGACTGCTGGGCATTAAAATATATTCTAAAGCTGTAAGAACTAATATAGTTTGGTGGTGGTGTAGCGATTCACCAAAGCTATAAGTGGAGTAAAATAGAATGTCTAGAAAAAGATTCAGGTATACATACAGATTCAGTCTCTGATAATAGTTGTGCTGGGGAAAATATCTAACCCTTCAAAATTAAGATCTCTTTTTCACATAATGCAGTCACATAATTCCAGATGGATTAAAGATTTAAATAAAAAGGAAAAGGCCATACTTTCAATTAAAGTGTTACATTTTGAACATATGCATTTACCTCCCCCACCTAAACCCCACTTAGTATGAGTAAAATCTGTTTTTTTAAAAAAAGGTTTAAACACCCACAAGAACAAAGAACAAGAGAGAAAGCTTCCAAACTTTGGAAAACAAGGCAATAAAATGTGGGAAATTAGAAAGCAAATGAGCTAATGGTCACACCTCCATGGTAAGCCTCCAGTGGGAGAAACAGAAAAATGGTCCTTTTAACACAGTGGAAATCCCCCAAGGCTCGGGCAAATGGAAGTGGGCAGAAATGTGATGTCAAAAATACAGAGATTTAAAATTTGTTTAATAAGCTATTATCTCCCACCCCTTACTGGGGAGGGGCTGCTCCACCCACCCAGGTGGAAGCCAGAGTTTCAAGCTCCAGAGAGGGTCTTCTAGGCACAGCTGAAAAAAGATAAAGTGCTGATATGAGATATTGAATGAAAGTTACACACTAAATATTGAGGCCTTTACCCTTCTTCCCAGAACACACATAGCCAAATTTATAGACTCTAGGTAGTACATTGGACATACCTTCTCTAGAGGACCTGCCCGGTCCAAGAGAAGAGATACAAAGATACCAAAATCTGAGGCTCCCCCATGAAATGGTTTATTTCCCTCACTCCAGTAAGTAAATCTAGACCACAGCTCTGCAGGGGGAGAAGTCCATCCCAGGTTGGGGGATGGGCAGGCCTACCTTCCATTGCTCACTATGGGAAACATGGGATTGAATTGTTACTCTGCCCCTAAGATGGGATGTCACTAGGGAGAAGCCTTTGGCCCAAGTGCTGATCCCTGGTCCCAATGTGCTTGTAGGACAAGTATCTAAGGAAGTAGAGTGAAGCACACTGCAGGCAGCACGTGTTCCACTCCTGGCCATCTGGTCACCCTCAAGGGCTCTGCTTGCTCTTCAGCAATTAACTCCCATAACAATTATTATTTTTGGGTTTGTTTTTAAGATTTTTAGAGAGCCAGCAAGCCAGGGAGGGGCAGAGAGAAAGGGAAAGAAAGAGAATCCCAAATAGGCTCTGGACTGTCATTACAGAGCCAGATGTGGGACTCAAACTCATGAACTGTGAGATCATGACCTGAGCGGAAATTCAGAATCAAATCTTAATCCACTGAGCCATCCAGGTGCCCCTTCCATAGCAATTATTAATACCGTTTTCACTTTAATTCCTCAATCCTACCTCACCTCCCTTAATTCTCAGTAAATTACTTTACCTCTTTACTAAGAAAATGGAGGCCATCTTATGTCAATGCCTCTTCCTATCTAAATTGTTATTGTTTTTGTTTCTTTGACCTATTCTCTTCTGTATAGAGATTTTTCCTTGCTTCTAAACCTAATTAATCTGCTTACCAACCTGCTCTGAGGCTTTGTTCCACTAATTACTATTTGTCTTGCATCTTCATACCATCTCTTCATTCCCAACCCCACTTGTGAGAATATGTGTGCTTATTTTCCACATGCCAGGAGCGCTTGTGGAAGGTGGCCCTCAGCCCTCTTCAGGAGTTGCCCCAGGAGAAGGAAGTCACCACACTAACAGTCACACCTCCTCTGGGTAGCTCTTCTGTAATGACTGGCTCATATGAGGGATAAAGACCCAGCCCTCTCACTGTAGCCCTAAAAGGTCTTCCCAGATTCAGATCTCCTGGGTGTTGGCAGAGGTCTTCAATGAGACTGCATCTCACCCAACTTCCCCCTCAGGCCCATGCTACTTTCCATGCCTCCCAGTTTTTGAATCCAAGAGCAATTCCTACAAACTAATCTCCATCTCAGAGTCTGTATCCCAGGGCTGCCCTCTCTATGACAGCATGTCTGTAAGTCATGGACATTTAAAATTTTGATAGGTAATATGAAGTTGCCCTTCTTTTAATTTTTTAAAAAAATTTAAAATGTTTTTGAGAGAGAGAGAGAGAGACAGCATGAGCAGGGGAGGAAAGAGAGGGTGACACAGAATCCAAAACAGGCTCCAGGCTCTGAACTAGCTGTCAGCACAGAGCCTAACCTGGGGCTCAAACCCACGAACTGTGAGATCATGATCTGAGCCGAAGTCGGATGCTTAACTGACTGAGCCAGCTAGATGCCCCCCAAGTTGCCCTTCTAAAAAGCTGTACAAAGTTGTATTCCCATCAATCTAGAAAAGTGCCTCTTTTCCCACATCTTAATGGTCACTACTAGATATTATCAAATTTTCAAATCTTTGTCATTTCCTAAGTAACAGATGGTATCCTGTTCTTGTTTGATTTGTATTTTTAAAATTATGAGTAAGAGAATATTTTCACATATTTACTGTCCATGTATATTTCTTTCTCATCTGTTTGTTCTTTGTCCATTTTTCTGTGGAATGGCTATCTTTTATGTATTAGTTTTTGAGTGCGCTTTGTATAGTAAGAACACTGAAAGTAAGTTTTCCAGTTTGCTCTTTGTTATGGTTTTGCTTAAGATGTTTGTTGACCATTCACAAATTTTACATTTTTTAATTGGTTAATATTATCCATTTTTTCCCTAGGTTTCTTGGTTTCCTGTCAAGCTTAAGCAGGCATTCCCTATCATAAGATGTGAAATTTTCAATACCATTTTCTTTAAAACTTAGCTGCAGTGCCATTGCTATCACAAGGATGTCCCTGAGTACCTTGACCAGAAATTAACTCCATCCATTTCCTCTGCCTTTATATTAAAATCACATTGCACGTCACATTATGAAGTATTTTATAGTAAGTTGTATTATTCTCCAAACTCTTCTGTTAGACTGTGAGTTACTCAGGGAAGAAACTTCATTTTATTTCTTTATTTTCAACCAAACTCTATACTTAATTTATCTGTCACCAGTTTTTCCACTAATGGCCTTTTCCTGGTCCAGGATACCTTCCAGGATACTGAATTCATCATCATGTGTCCTTTGGCTACTCTTGGCTGACAGTTTCACAGATTTGGTGTTTTTTAAGTTTTTATTTAAATTCCATTGGTTAACATACAGTGTAATATTAGTTTCAGTTATACAATTTGGTGATTCAACACTTAAATCCAACACCTGGTACTCATCACAAGTGCCCTTCTTAATCCCCGTCCCCTATTTCACCCATGCCCCCACCTCCCATATAGCAACCCTCAGTTTGTTCTCTATAGTTTCTTGGTTTGCCTCTCTTTTTTCCCCTTTGCTTGTTTATTCCATTTCTTAAATGCTGTATAGGAGTGAAACCAGATGGTATTTGTCTTTCTCTGACTTACTTTGCTTAGCATAATACTCTGTGGCTCCATCCACATTGTTGCAGATGGCAAGGTTTTGTTCTTTTGTGTGGCTGAGTAACATTTCATTGTACATATACCACCACTTCTTTATCCGTTCATCAATTGATGGACACTTGGGCTGTTTCTGTAATTTGGCCATTGTGGATAATGCTGCTATGAACGTTGGGTAGCATGTATCCTTCAAATTAGTATTTTTGTATCCTTCGGATAAATAGTAGTGCAACTGTTGGATCATAGGGTAGTTCTATTTTTAACTTTCTGAGGAACCTCCATACTGTTTGCCAGACTGGCTGCACTGGTTTGCATTCCCACCAACAATGTAAGAGGGGTTCCCCTTTCTCCACATCCTTGCTAACACCTGTTGTGTCTTGTGTTACTCATTTTGACCTGACAGGTGTGCGATGGTATCTCATTGTAGTTTTGATTTGAATTTCCCAGATGAGTGATGTTGAGCATCTTTTCATGTGTCCATTGTCCATCTGTAGGTCTTCTTTGGAAAAATGTCTCTTCATGTCTTCTGCCCATTTTTTCATTGGATTATTCATTTTTTGGGTGTTGAGTTTTGTAAGTTCTCTATATATTTTGGATAGGAAAGAAACTTTATTTTAGGTATCTGTACATACATTCCAATATCAAGGATACCCCTTGCCTACAATGCTACGTAAATATTTAATGAAATTAATTAACTGATACTGTTTGATTATGCGGTTTTTAACTAACACCTGTCTTGAAACAAAGATGTGAAATTAAAACACTTTAGCTAGGAGAACTCTCAGTTCTGTTATCTCCAGATCTGAACCACATCTATAAAGGGCTGACTGCAGGAACATCACACGAGGGAAGTCAGGGCTTGCCAAGTGACAGGTGACCACAACACTCTTCAGTAAGTAGGCAGGTCAGGCAAGATGGCTCCTAGCAGTAGGAGTGGCATGCATGGAGCCATGACACACAGTGGTCCCGCTGCATCTGGTACAAATGGCATGACCATTCTGCCCCTACCAGTGGCATATATTTCTCCTTGGCCCTACTTCTGGCTGGTGAACTTCTTAATGGTGTTGAAGATCAGTTACAAGTAAGTAGCCAGGCTCTCAACTAGCTAAATACATTGAGTTATAATCCTAGGTGGATTAGTTATTGCAACTCATAGGCCCACGAGTGCTTGTCCTCGATTCACTGGTTCTAACTGTTCTCCACTCATTCTCTCTTGAGCCCATTGAAATACAGCTTTCACTCTACCAAAACTGTTCTTATCAAGGTCATCAGTGACCAACATGTTGCCAAATGCAGTGGTCAATTCTCAGTCCTCACCTTATTTGACCTGCCAGCAGCAGGGACCCAGTTCATCCATTTCTGCTCCTGGAGGGTTTCCTGGGACAGGATGCCCTTTCAGTTTTGCTTCTATCCCCTAGACGCTTTCTTCTCCTCTTTGCTGGTTTTTCCTCTGTTTTCTGAGCTCTTAACTTTGAGGTGTCCTAAGGCACAGTCCCTGGACCTCTTCCCTTTCCAATATTCTTTCTCTTGGTGATGCCACCCAATTTTATGGCTTTCAGTACTCACTACCTGTAGACAAATTCCAACATTATCTCGTCCACCCAGACTCCAAGAACCAGCTGCCTGCTCAACATCTCATGTAGATGTCTAAATAGATATCTCAAAGTCAATATTCCAAAGCTGGACTTTTTTTTTAGGAAATATTTTTAAAGTTTTTATTAAATGCTAGTTAGATAACATATAGTGTATTATTGGTTTCAGAAATCGAATTTAGTGCTTCATCACTTATATATAACATTCAGTGCTCAACACAAGTGCCCTCTTGAATACCCATTATCTATTTAGCCCACCCCCCACCCACCTCCCTCCATCAACCTGTTTATTCTCTATAGTTGAGTCTTTTATGCTTTGGTTCCCTCTCTTTAGCCCCCCCGCCCCCTTCTCTTATGTTCATCAGTTTTGTTTCTTAAATTTTGCATGAATGAAATTCTATAGTATCGGTCTTTCTCCAACTGACTTATTTCACTTAGCATTGTACTCTAGTTCCATCCATGTCACTGAAAATGGCAAGATTCGGTTCTTTTTCATGGCTGAGTAATATTCTATTGTGTTTATATACCACATCTTTATCCATCTGTCCATCCTGTCGATGGACATGTGGGCTCTTTCCATAATTTGGCTCTTCAAAACTGAAGTTTTAATCATCCCCTTGGTCTGCTCTTCACAGTCTCTCCATTGCAATGAACTACAGCCATTACCAAGTAGTTTTTCACTACTAACTGAGGTCATCCTTGAATACTCTCCCTCACATCATGTCCAGTTGTCAGCAAATCATATCCAGAATATGGTCCTTTGTCATAACCACCACTGCTACTACCCTGAGCAAATTACTTAACTCTTTTCTGTTTCCTCATCAGTAACTTGGGAGTAATGATGGACTATAATTTATAGGGTTAATGTGTGGATCAAAGGAAAGAGTCCATGTAAAGAACTTAGCACAATGCAGAGCAAGTAGTGCTTAATATACTTAATAAGCTTTTATTATTTCTGACCTTTGTTTTCTAAAGATTTCAAGTAGCTAAGAGTAGTAAAATTGAACCCACTGGCTCTTTTTCTTAATAACTGACTTTTATTCTTGAACACGTGCAATTTCAACTTTTAAGATTTTAACTAAATGAAGAAAATAAGATGTGTTACTGGGCTTAGCTCCTGGAAAAGGAGAAACATGAAAGTTCACCTTACCTAGTAAAACTGTCACAAGAACCAAAGGAAGGGTTAAGTAATCCAAAGGCAATTTGAATCATTGGCATCAGTCTTCCTTAGACTGATTAAGAGTAATTTCAGTAACAGAGGAATAAGGTAACAGAGGAGAAGCCCCATGTCAGGCTTTGTGCTGACAGCTCAAAGCCTGGAGCCTGCTTTGGATTCTGTCTCCTCTCTGTGCTTCCCCTGCTCATACTCTGTCTCTCTTTCAAAAATAAACATTAAATTTTAAAAATTTTATTTTTTTAAGTAATCTCTATACCCAAAGTGGGGCTTGAACTTACAACCCTGAGATCAAGAGTTGCATACTCTATTGACTGAGCCAACCAAGCATCCCTCATCTAAAATGTTTGTGGAAAATCACATTCTTCACATTTTTTTCATTTATTTCTCTTTCAGTCTGCACAGTATATATGTGTGTGTGTATATATATATATATGTATACACATACACATACACACACACACATATATATATACATATAAGTACACACCTACTATGTGCTGAGTAATGAGAAAAAACAATGGTGAACTGTTTTAATTATTTACCTCTTTGTAAAAATATTGTCCTTTTACATATAAGAGCTCTGTTTTAATGGCTTTGAATGGTTTAAGAGGGGGACAATAACCCCAATATGAAATCATCAGGAATTTATTGGGCTTAATTTGCTCTAAGCTTTTCTTTGTTCATATTTAATTATGTGCTAAACTTTCTGGTACTCTGATACATGATGTATACAAGGTAAATAAAAATTGTATTTCACATTAGATGCAAAAGCTACCTAGTAAAAGTAAACCATTGTAACCTGTGGTGGGATCACTTTAGCTAGTCCACATATGCTTTGTATGCTAATTTTTATGTATTTGTTTATTTTTTGTAGGATGTCCTGGCTGAGCAAGGTTGGAAGTCCTAGTTCTCGCATTGACCGCACAAACTTTTCTAATGAAAAAACCATCTCTAAACTTGACTACTCCAATTTCAGTATTCGATATTAACAGAAAATTTTTAATGCTTATATTACACAACAAACACCATATATTCTCAAGTCTGTGTACTAGAATAGCAGCAGCAGACAGTAGGGTAAAAAAAAAAAAAACTTTATTCTGAAAGCTACAAAAGAATAGATGTTACTAAAAAGCTCTGACACTGAAATAGTTTTACTTGACTTTGTTTTTAAGAAGCAAAAACTTAGCATTGTAAAGTAAATGTCGTTACAAAATATTTAATATGAATATTTAAACTGGTCTCGTGGAATCTTTAATGAATATTATAACAAATGTTATTGGGCTAGGTATAAAATAAAGCTAACCATTTAAAAATTAAGCATTGTTTGAATTGAATTCTAAAAACCTTCTGAATAATAATTTATTAAATTTGAGTAATTTGTTTAACAAAAAGAACCAGTAGTTAGATATAAATGTTTATGATGATCAGTATAACCATAATATCAATAAAGAATTTTTAAAATTATGGTTGAGACATGATTCAGTATTTGGGTTGGAGTAACATCATGCCATCTATGAACTTTACTGTTCTGTGTAACTGTTGAGAACAGGTGATGTGATGTGATGGTAACTGTTAAGAACCCACAATTTCACTACTACAAGCAGCAAGATTTATGTCAAACACTATGTACAGTGGATGTCCTATTAACCAGAAGAGGAACTGAGAGTCCAAGTAAATCATACTGTCCCCTCAACTTAATCTATTCTTTAGGGGTTTTCACATGGAAATTGTAATTAAGCAACAGGATATTTTAAGGGGAAGGTTCATTTCTATGCCATAGAATTATACTATTGAAAAAAGAAGATCTTTAACTCAAAATACCGGGGAACTTCAAATGTTATAGGTATATACACACATATATCCTTCAATGATCTCCTAATTTTTGTACCAATGGAATCCTTCATTAAAACAAAATTTTACATGGAATTCAATACCTGAAGTAAGTGAAAAAGCACAACTAGTATGAATGAAATGGGCATGGAGGTCCCTGGGGCCCTGCATGCTTGGTCTCACTTTCCCTCCTGCATCTTGTCTGCCTTGGACAATTTCACATCCCCTAGGAATATGCATTAGAAACCACCATTTCTGTCTATAAAACCAATCTCCACTGCTACTTTTCATGGCATGGACAAAGACTTCAGGCCTTTCTCTGCTGCAAGAGTAGAACTGAGAAAAGGAAATGAAGCAGGATGGGCATTGTTCCTTTCAAAGGCTAACTCTGGATAACAGTAATGTTGATATCTAGCATACACAACACAATGCAAAATCAGGGAATGACCGAGATATTTTTTAGAACATTCCAAACACACTTAAAGGAGTAAAGAACTTTCCTATTATTCTAATGTCATCATCATGTAAAGCATTAAACACGTTGAATATTATACAGGAGAATCTATTGTGATAGTCACTTGGATTTTGCTCCCTTTTTATTTCCCTACTCCTGGCTAAAGGAAGGCAAAAAAGCCTTTGTGTCCTGTAAGCTCAGGGAAGCTTTTGGTGCTAGTGTCCTAGAGACAACTTCTCTTCCAAGGTTTTATTTTAAAGAAGGCATATGATGCTATGAGTTGAGGACAAAGATCAACACTAGGCCTTCAGCAAGTAAAAGAGAAGCAGAACTGGCAAGAGTCAAGAGAGAAAGATTATCCAAGGCTTTTGAAAGGGACCAAAGGCTGTGGGTTTCCCAAGAGATGGAGACCTGTGCCCTTCTCCCCAGTGGTGCCTCTGCAGGATGGCTACGCCTGAGAGGGGGACAGCTTGAGCACCCAGAGAAGTGGGGTCCCAGGGACTCCCAGGACCAGCAAGACTCCTGCCCCCAGTAGTGCCACAAGGCATCCTGCTACAGAGGACCGTGGTGGCTTGGACAGTAGTCCTGGCAACTGGAATAAACTGGAAGCCAGAGAAGCCTTTCCTGAATGTTCTGTCTGCATGAAACCCTTTCTGTGGTCCTGCTGCAAGGCAGCAGACAATCCCAGGGATGACTGAGAATTAACCTCCCACAGATAAGACAGGATGGGATTTGAAATGAGCTTGATTTGATTTACAGAAAATACAAGACCTTTCTTGCACACTCAAGTTTGAAACAAAATCTGCATCTCTTTACACATAGGATGGCTAAGTGATTTTAGAAAAATACCATCTCAGAAATGACACCAATATGTCACTTTTTATTACCTTGCTACCCTTGGTAGATCCCTTCCCAACAGTCTTTATAAGAAAATCATACTTTGCTGGCACAATCTTCTGACTGCACAAAGTGAATCACATTAGTCAAGGCTGCTTAATGAGTAGCACATAATGAGATTCTATTACAGGCTGAAAAGTGTTGTAGTAATGATTAAAAGTAGGTGTTTGTGAATGGGTAGAAAGTAAGAGGGGAAAAAAGGTCAAACAATTGTAAAAACATGTTATCAAGACCAGAGCACACATCTTACCAGTAAACTTGATATGTCAGATTTCACAGTGAATGCGCACAGGGAATTTTAAATTTATGTATTTTAGATAATAAACCTTGACAAGTTTAGTCAGAATTAGACATTTTAAAAAGCAAGAGAAAAATTAAGCAAAAGGTGGGTATCTGCTTCAATGACTATGAACCAGATGTCACAACACTTCACATGCCCACACCCTCCTCAGGAAACACACATTGGAATTGGGGGTATGATCTGTAAAAGCATATTAAATACTATTTTCTAAATTCATATAAAAATGCCTATTTTTTATTTTTTTAAGTTTATTTTGAGACAGAGTGCAAGGAGGGATGGGGCAGAGAGACAGAGAAACAATGCCAGGCAGACTCCACGCTGTCCGTGCAGAACCTGACACGGCTCAAACTCATGAACCATGAGATCATGACCTGAGCTGAAATCAAGAGTTGGATGCTCAACTGACTGAGCTACCGAGGTGCCCTGAAAATGCCCATCTTTTCAAAAGCTGGCTCAGGAAGTAAAGCTCAGGACAGTCTTCTTGACTGGAGGGAATATGCAAAAGACAGACTCTTCATACCAGGTGGGGTGCCTAGAAGCAACTAGGGTGTGAGAGACTTAGGAGATCTTTTTCCTCATAAAGAGTATGTGCTTCTAAGTTTGGGAAGAAGCAACTGAAGTTTCATCTGACACAGGGAATCTCTAAGTTCAGGGGAATATCCTGCAGCCTGGGGGATCCTTGTGCTTCAGAGGTAGCTACTTATGTTAAAGAACAGAGAAGCACTGAAGGAAGAGAGCTAACAGCTGGCCCAGGTAGGGGTGGGGGTGTCAGGGGATACAGCAACACCCACTAGTTGGTGCTGTAAACTGGTCACTTTTTTTAAATTTATTTCTAGGAGAGAGAGAGAGAGAGACAGCATGAGCAGGGGAGGGTCAGAGAGAGAGGGAGATACAGACTCCGAAACAGGCTCCAGGCTCCGAGCTGGCAGTCAGCACAGAGCCCGACGTGGGGCTCGAACCCACGAACCGCGAGATCATGACCTAAGCGAAAGTCAGACGCTTAACCGACTAAGCCACCTAGGCGCCCCAACTGGTCACTCTTTTTATGACTAAATATTTTTAACTTAGTCTATTGAAGGAATTTTTCAGAAGTTCCTATCTCTAAGCTCATAATTACAACAGAAAAGACAACAGAAAACCAGAGTCTACATCTGAAAATTAGCCTGTAATTGGAAGGTATATAGATCACGAATATATCTCATATGGTTGCACTCTCTGGCCTCTGTTAATTTGGATATCAAAGAATTGTTCACTCCATAAAGGGAAGAGATTTTTATAGCTGGACCAAATTCAGGAACTGAAAATAGGCAACTCTGTGCAGTAGAAAATAGGAATCAGAAGAACTGCATTCTGGGCCCAGTCTATCCATTAATTAACTGCATGCCTAGGTGCGTTTGCTAGGTCAAGAATTTGAACTAAATCAAGACTGTTTTCAGGATTCCACTAAGCCAGAGGCCTCCCAGGAGGTGGTGCCGGGAGAGGTACAGAACGGCCATATGAAAGATGGATAGCGGAGGGTCCTCATACCTGCTCCAATCAGAGCAGCCCTGCTCTTTCTTTCATACATTAGAATTCTCCGTAAGACATCTTCTGAGAAGAATTCTTAAATAAAACAACAACACATTGACATTGAATTTAGTATCTGGGTCTTCTAAGTTTCTATACATGTTAAACTCAAATTCATTTCTTGTTCTCTTGACTACTTCCATCAAGCCATTGTGTTATGTACACTCTACCTTCAGCTATTTCCACTGAAATGTGGAATTTATGAAAAGCACTATGGGAAATAATTTTTCATAGTGGCCTCCATAAAGTTCCATGGTGACTAAACTATTTCTGAAATCGATTTCTGTTGTCTTTTGTTTCTATGTGCCAAAATGAAAAATATGCAAGAGAAAACACAAGTATATAATTAGTGGCTTAATTAAAATGTATTTTAGAAGTATAGCTTGGAGATTTTTAACCTGATATTTAGAATTATGTCTAAGAGGTAATTTTCCTTTTCTTAACGGATTCAAGTTGTTTTTGAATAACACCAAAGTCTGATAATTCTAAAATTTTATTAAATTTTTATCAGACTTCAAAGTCTGAAGTCTTAGCGTGTGATCTCACTGGCAGGTTTTTCTACAGAAAGTGAGTTTTCCCCCATTGTAGACACATGATTTATGCTCTCTTTGCTGCATAAATTTGGATGGATTATTGGTTGGATGTCCAATATGCTTCTTTTATCCTCAAACTATGTTTTTCTTTTATTAGTTTTATTTTCCATATTGGCACAATGGATGCTGCAAGTAGCAGTGTTTGGATTTTTTAAAAAAAATTTTTAACGTTTATTTAGTTTTGAGAGACACAGACAGAACACGAGTGAGGGAGGGGAAGAGAGAGAGGGAGAGACACAGAATTGGACGCAGGCTCCAGCTCTGAGGTGTCAGCACAGAGACCCATGCGGGTCTCGAACCCACGAACCATGAGATCATGACCTGGGCCAAAGGTGGACTCTTAACCAAATGAGCCACCCAGGTGCCTCAAGAGTGTTTGTTGAATTAGATACAGAAAAAGAAATAGTTCTTCAAGGCTTAAACTAACAGAAGACTGTATCTTCATGAAAATACATAAAAAATGCTTTAAATTCCCCTATCAACACTCTTCCCATAATCTAAGCATATGCTGATTATGAGACATATAAAATAAAAACTGTAGTGATGTAGTGACAAGCACTAGACTTAGCCTCCCATGGTAAACAACCAGAACACTGCACAAAATGTACAGAATAAGTGTTTTCAGACACAGGACAACAGGCAGTGCAGGTCCATGATCCCCCAGGAAAGGAGAACAAATGCAGTGAGCCCTACAAGTGCCATTATTTTCTGCCTAGAGGTAATTTCCAGAGTGTGGGAGCACGAAGTGCCTGGAGGCCTTGCTGAAGAGAAGAGACAGAATGAGGTTTAGGGAGACACAGCCACACTTGGCTGGTGACTAACATATTAGACCTAATATGACTCTGATTAGAGCCCAGCTCTAGACCAATGAGGGAAAAATGGAAACAAATCCATTGAATGTGAACAGTGGTTGTCTCTAGCAGGTCAAATTGTACTTAATATATATCTACGTTTACCAAATTTTTCTACAATAAGCATGCATTTCTTTTGTAATAGGGAAAAAAAATACCTATTGAAAACATGTGTATCTCAAATTCCTAATACCTAACTTGGAATTATAAGTGGAGATTTCACCAGAAAAAGTTTTAGAATCAAACTCTAATAGTAGAGAAACTGAGTTAGTGGAGTTAGCAATTGATCCTTCAAAGCAGTGTTCATCTCTGGATAGGAATTTCTGCACCAACAAGGAGTTGAGGAAAATGGAAATCTCATTTAAATTTAAGGAAATTAGTTTCAAGTCTTCATGTGCAAGTGAAATGAGTAGTTTCTTAACAACACTAACATTTCCTCTGCATGGTGAGGGATCCAGAGAGGATTATTTCTAAGTAGTACGAGAAAGGTATTCTATCTCAGAGACATACTGGACTACCCTGACAATAAAAAAATTAAAAAAAAAAAATCAGCTAAGTTGTGAAACTTCCATTCATTTGTCTAATTGTATATCATGAAAGGGAAAGAGCTTTGTGTTTATAGGTGCATAGAATTTAAAAATATTTTAATAAAGTAGAAAATGAAATCAGTTTAAAGGACTCAACCTGAGATAAATAAAAGATTTAATATTAGCCTTTTAGAAAATGGAGGGATATACTGTAAATTCTTTCAAGGTCTACGACCTGACCACTTCACCTTTCCTCCTTCCCACCAGTGCTTCAATGTAGCAACAATAAGACCTCTTTGTGGGCCCCATTAGTGTCTAAAATATGCAGCCCGAATAATACAGTTGAGACATCAGCATTTTGATAGTTAGGCCTTAGCTTAACTCTGATTTTAGAAAGAATGCCAATGTTCCATTCATTTTATTGTCTTACCCATTGTTTGAAAACAGAGTGGGAAAGACCACATTAGCTCTTCTCAAATGTCAGCAAACGCGGGTAACTCTAAATGTGTAGAGCTGTCAATCTATGGCCCATCACAGGGCTTTAATTCAGCGGTATGTGTGTATGTGGGCAACGTGGCCAGCCAGGAGTTCAAACTCTTCACGGACGCAAGTTTAAATTCTACCTAGCACATTTTGTGGTACTAAAAGTTTCTCTACATTTAAAAAATTAATCACGTCCAAAGACAAAACTTGAGTGTATTAAAGGGTACTCATAAGACTAAATTTGAAAATATCACTTTGAGATAAGATAGAATGGGTCATTTTACTGCAAATCATGTTTTTCCAAATTATAAGAGGCACTGTTTTTTAAGTACTGGCTGCCCCTGAGTAGCTCACAATTTGGGAAATAAGAACTTCACAAACACACACCTACAGTAAAATTCCAAGGTAATGAATGAACGACATTATGTTAATATGGTCTGTGTGATGCAAATCCTAAAAAATTAAGGCCCGATATTAAGAGCTGCCTTGGTATCTGATGAAATCCAAAAGGCCTTAAATGGCCTAAGTGCAAAATGTCTTTCCCAGTCTGCTCCCATGGAAAGTCCCCTAGCCAAACAACCCTACTTCCAAGGGACCAGATGCACTTCCTGCTTATCCCCGAGTAGCGAGTTTCAGGGCCCGCTGGCCTGCAAAATTATCCAAACAAGCCAATCACATTCCCTAGTGGAAACCAGGGGTGACCTCACCCTGCCTGCCTCCCACAGCCTCTGGTTGTTCGTTCTTTTCTTGTTGCAATCCCTGTGTGGCCCTGCATGGCTTGGTGTCCATCCCCTTGGCTGTGCGTGTGACTAGCAAATTGTTGCTAGTGTCATCCGTCCAAGGTCAGGTAACGTGTATTCAGCCATCCCCGTTACTGTACACAGCAGCAACCTCTTCCTCATCAACAGGGCAAATAGGAGGGGGGCAGAATAGGCTACCTCTCTTTTTTTTTTTTTTTTTAATTTTTTTTTTAATGTTTTATTTATTTCTAGGAGAGAGAGACAGCGTGAGCAGGGGAGGGTCAGAGAGAGAGGGAGACACAGACTGAAACAGGCTCCAGGCTCTGAGCTGGCAGTCAGCACAGAGCCCGACACGGGGCTCGAACCCACGAACTGCGAGATCATGACCTAAGCAAAAGTCAGACGCTTAACCGACTAAGACACCCAGGCGCCCCTAAGCTACCTCTCTTAATACTGCAAAAGGTCCAGTTTTAGACAAAGACCCTTACGGTGCTGTCTAAAACGTTTTTGTGAAGTAGACTGGTCTGGGTGGAGAATGATGTTAAGGATTTGGTTTTGTACATGGCTTTGGTCTTACTTTTGGATTCAGTGCCTAAGAAGTATATAGACAAGAAGTGATAGCCAAATAGCAAAGTAATACTTTCATTAATGCGACAAGGACCCAGTTCAACAAGGAGATAAAAATAGACTACAAGTAAAAGCTAGATTACAGAATCTTATTGAGAGTAGGAGGCCAAAGGGAACCTTCTTACTCTCCCCTGAGCTTTCTCTTGAGCTCTACACCCTCTCCAAATAGTTGCATGATTATGGATGAATGGTCTATCAGCTCCATCCAGTTGCAGGTAGAAGAGAGTGTTAAAATAGCGAGGCCAGGTGAGATAGACCCTGTCTGGTCTGTCGAATTCCTCGAAACAGGAAATACACCATCCCTGAGCAATGACCTTTAACACAATGATTCTACTGACTGGTAAAATGTTCAGTTCTAACAGCCTGCTGAGCAAGTCTGTTCTCCACCATAATGGAAGTGGGTGGGGAGAGGGATGCTACAATTAGGGCCACGGTTTCCATTCAAACCATGAACAAAGGGGAAAGCTGGTTCCTTCTTCCAAACAGGAGGGAACACAGTCCGGGTAAATTAACTATATCTGCAAACAGAGTAAAGCAGCAATGAAGATGATTTTGTGGTACAATACACTGTTTGGACCAGAGGATCCAAACTATGGAGTTATGAGATCAGTAGGCTCAGTGTCAAGACAGAGATCCACGTCTTGTGATAGTGTCAGGTGCAAAGCCAAAAGGGGATTGAAAAATACCCCTGTCTCTGGTGAAAATAGGCAGTCTGATTTAAAAAAAAATTAAACTTTCTTGCATAAACACCAATGTTTTAGGACACTCAGGAGTCCAGTCTCTGGTACCCATAACTCTCCACGAAAAATTCCGGAAGCAGGGAGACACCAGTGGGCCGGCAGAGAAAGAACGGGGACCGTATAAAACTTAATGGACATTTCTGCCATTTATTCAAGAAACATCTACTGAGAATCTGCCAGATGCCAAGCACGGTGCCTGGGGCTGGGCGCACAGAGAACAATATGAGAAAATCCCAACTTTTAGGTCATTTATTTTCTGATGGTAACGCTGCCAGGTGACAAGGAGCACAGCACATGCGAGAGGGCGGGCAGCTAGACGGCAGGACCATCTTGTTTCAGCCTCGCAAGAACACAGTGAGGAAAGCAGGCATGATCATCATTACCGCTTTATGATGAGGAAATTAAGGTTCAGAAAGATAAAATTTATGTAGTCATGTTATTAAGAAGTGGTTCCAGCATCAGGGCACGGTTTGTGACTATTATGGTAAATTCCTATAAATACTGAATGAGAAGCAAAAAGAAGTACAATTTCCATTCTGTCTATACTCATTTCAGAAGAAAAAAACAATAATGGATCTAAGTTTAAAAGTATAAAAAAAAATTTCTTTCAGAAGGTAAAAAAGAGAAAGTTTACAGAGTAGTAATCCTAAGCGGGGAGGGGAATCACAACTCTGACATGAACAGAAAATGATAGCAGGAAAATAATAACTTTGGTATATAACCCCATGAAGTAGGGCCAAGATAAACTTTTATGGCTCCTATCTATTTTATTTTACATAATCTCAAATGTTCATTGGGGAAATAACATAATTAAAATCATTTCATTTTCCTATTAGTGAAGCTTTCTGTTCTCACCCAATCTAATCCAACTGTACTCCAGTTAAAGCAAAGGTCTAAAGTTAATTATTTGGTCCTGTCTTCTACACAACTCAGACCCATCTTCAGAGAGAGAAATAGGAGTCTGGAGCAGATAATCTTTTTTTTTTTTTTTTTTTTTTTAATATTTTTACTTATTTCTAGGAGAGAGAGACAGCGTGAGCAGAGGAGGGTCAGAGAGAGAGGGAGTCACAGACTGAAACAGGCTCCAGGCTCTGAGCTGCAGTCAGCACAGAGCCCGACGCGGGGCTCGAACCCACTAACTGCGAGATCATGACCTAAGCGAAAGTCGGACGCCTAACCAACTAAGCCACCCAGGCGCCCCTCTTTTTTTTTTTTTTTTTGATGTTTATTTACTTTAAGAGAGTGAGTGTATTTTTGCAAGCAGGGGAGGGGCAGAGAGAGAAGGAAGGAGAAGGAAACCCAAGGAGGCTCTACGCTGAGCATGAAGTCCCATGTAGGGCTGGATCTCACCACCTCACAACTGAGAGATCATGACCTGAGCCAAGATCAAGAGTTGGACTCTTAACCGACAGAGCCACCCAGGCACCCCTAGAACAGATGATCTTATGGCAGAACTTCTGAGTTTCACAGTCTTGATCCAGGTGAAATATAGCTTAAAATAAAGATTAACATCAGACCCAACAAGCAAGCAGGAGCTAAAATAGGAACAAAAAGCAAAAGCAAATACAAGCAGGAGAGTCTGTTACCAAAGTGGCTGCTGATGCAAACTGTACTTAACATATGGGGAGTTGCTTTGTCCCATCCAACGCATCCCATGAGGGTGAGGTTAGGACTCTAGCTGGGCCCAACCATTGCATTTAATGAAGGGGAGTTTAGCAAAGTCCTTCGGTGTGCAACTGTTTCTTTAGCCCTGCTGGGGCTGGTAGGGGAGATGTTGGTAGCCCAGTGTCTGGACAGGGAGGTCAGACTTGTCCCCTGGATATCTGACAGGGGATCCCAGGCCCTTGTTCATCGTGGCAGCTTGGTAACTTCAATGATGGCTTGCAAGGCTTCCTTGTGTTCCCCATGATGCTAACTAGCTATGATAACTTAAGGACAATAGTATTTCCCTACCTTTTCTCTTCATGGCAAAAACAACTGCAGTAATACAGGATTCTTTCTAATGCTGCCTTCCTGCTCTTAAAATGTAGGAAATCCTGTAAGATACCTTTTCCTGAATCTTAAACCTTACAATCCATTCTTAAAGTGTCCGAGCAACATTGGCAGAGAAAGCAAAAAAAAAAAAAAGGAAATTTAAATCAGGAGAGTGGCTAGCTTGCTCCCTGCATGCCCTAAGATGATTAAAAAAAATGGCTAAGTTGCCAAAATCTTGAAAATCTTATAAATACCAAAATAATTAACTATAACTTGGAGCACATAATACCGTTATAATTACATAGGGGGAAAATGATAGGTTAGAATAGTAGTTTAAAAGCAAGCACCCATGAAATGTTGATTTGCCTTGTCATATCAAAAAGATGGGCCTAGGAAGTATTTGATGTAAACTACCACTTATTAATTAAAAGTGTACTTTTCTATTAAAAACATTTTTTTAATGTTTATTTATTTTTGAGAGAGAGAGAGTGCAAGCAGGGGAGGGGGCAAAGAGAGGGAGACACAGAATCCAAAGCAGGCTCCAAGCTGTTATCACAGAGCCCAAAGCAGGTCTCAAACTCAAGAACTGCGAGATCATGATCTGAGCCGAGGACAGACCTCATCCGACTGAGCCACCCGTGTGCCCCTCTACTTTTCTACTTAAAACCTCACTGGTGATTCCTTTTTAGGTATATTCCGCCATTTAGGTCAAACCCTCATTTTTCCTTAAATGGAAGCTTATCTCCTAACTCTTCACTTGTGCTTTTAAGAAGACCATTTTTAAATTTATCATGGGTCTACCCATCCATATAAAAATAATTACCATCGTTTACCAGCTCATCGCCACAGTGGGACATTGTGGCACCAGGAGTGGTGGTGACTGGTGACTGTGGGCATATACTTTGATTGGTATGGTTTCTCTTTTAGCACCCGTCGCACCTCAACATCAGCCCTAACTGCAGCATGTTTGTGACGATACACGGTGTACGGTGATGTTTCACAAGGAGACTGTGCAAACTTTCACTTTCCACACACCCCATACGCCCATCCCTGAATGTTCTCCCCTCCGCCCATCACAGCCTTCCTGTTTTGAAGGCTTCCACTCCTGAAACATCTGCTGGTTTAATTCTTTCTAGTTATTTTTACCCATTCCCACACCACAGTAACCTTGGGAAGACCCTATTTTGAATTTTATGGTACGTTTTTATGGCTATGATTTAAACAAGAGGTAGAGAAACTATGTGTCGAGTCAACGGGATATAAAAAAGAGAGACAGGTCTAAAAATAAAAAAGATAAATAAAAAATAAAGATAAATAAAAAAAGAGACGATCTGAAAACAAATCCTTGCGGTGTCACTTTCTAGCTGGGGGAGTTTCCACAATGGGTAAGGCAGGGGAGAGGGGTAGGAAACAATACTTATTGGATGCCTACTTTGTGCAAGGTGCTCTACACTTATTTAATAGAATAGCTCTATAAGGTAAGTTCTTTTATCCCTAATCTTTTGGTGTATTATTCATTTTTTAAAAAGATTAATAATAGACATAGTCTAAACCTAAAGCTCAAGGAATTTAAGTAACTTACCCAGAATCACAGAGCTTTAAAAACAGAGCTAGGACATGGGGTGTCTGGGTGGATCAGTTGGTTAATGTTTGACTCTTGGTTTCGGCTCAAGTCATGATCTCACAGTTTTGTGAGTTCGAGCCCCACATCATGCTCTGTGCTGGCTGCAAGGAGCCTGCTTGGGATTCTCTGTTTCTCCCTTTCTCTCTCTGTCCCTACCCCACTCTTGCAGTCTCCATCTCTCTATACACTTAAAGAGAAAAAAAACCCCATGGAGCTAGGACTTAAAGTCTGCCCTAACCCTGAATTACAACAAATATTAGTTCTCCTCTCCTGGAGAAAGTACAGAGAATAGCAGTTTGTGTCACTGAAGGGATTAAAGGTAGATTTTATTGGGCCAAAAGAAACTGAAGAACTTAAGTTGCTTGTTTTAGAAGGTAGTTTTAATTACCATTTTTAAAATCTGGAGATTCTCTAAGAAGTTTCTTAAACAATTACTAGTTTCCACAAAAAAAACACCGAAAAGTTCGAAGTCGTACAATATATTTTGTAGGCTATAAGGAAGATTTTTTTCTGGGTCAATTTCACTGATAAGACCTGTTATTTGCAAAGTACTTTCCTGGGTGCTGAGAATCTTAAATGAATAAACTAAAATCTCATGATCCAGTGAGAATAGGCCAGAACATACGTGGTGCAACATACAGGTTGGGTTGCTCAATAACTAGATAATAAGATATAATAATGACTTGCAAGGAAGATGATCACATCTCTGGAATTCTTCATAGAGCACAAGGAAAGCTGCCCCCAAAGTAAGCTTTAACACAGAAAGCCATCAAAACTAGACAGCTTAGACTCGGGATTCCTAACTTGTACAAACAACTATGTTTCATTTTGCTTTCCTTTCTCAAGGCATGTGTCCATACCCATTTTTAAAAAATTTTTAACTTTATTTTGAGAGAGAAAGAGACAGCACAAGTGGGGGAAAGACAGCTAGAGAGAGAGAGAGAGAGAGAGAGAGAGAGAGAGAATCCCAAGCAGGGTCTGTGCTGTCAGAATAGAACCCAGCATGGGGCCTGAACACATGAAGCCATCAGATCATGATCTGAGCTGAAACCAAGAGTCGGACACTTAACTGATTAAGCCACCTAAGCACCCTGTTTCCATAGCTGTTCTTTCAACAAACCTTTACCACCTGACCACTCTATTGAGGACATCACTCTAGCATCAACATGGCCCTTTACTAATGGCTGCCTGAAACCAGCTCTTCACTCATTCTTTGGTTGTACAGCTTCTATATAAGACACCATAGGTGGGTTATTTCAAAATAAACCTTGAGTTATGAAATTATAAAGGTGACTAGAAAGCCCCACATTCATAAAATACAGGTTACTTCCTTCAATCAGGTAGATTTCCAAACTCATGATTTCTAAACAATAATAATGGAGTAAGCCGGGCTGTCTATGATTACTTTTGTTGTTTCAAGAGATATTTTTATGTAGACATTTTATGTATATAAACATGTTCATGCATATATCCAGGATCACTTATATCAGAGTGTTCTATAGGATTCATGTACTAGAGACTTTTACCTTTCAACAGATGTAACACCTCATGCTTGTTTTATAATCTCTTCTCAAAAGTACAGTATGAATCAATTAGTTCTAAACTCAGACCAGAGGAAAACTCGGGGTTCCTTTGCTATCTGTAAGTCCCTTGAATCTATTCATTTTCAAAGTTAGGCAAACCTAACACTAACATTTCTCATTCCCATTGCCCCAAATTAATGTATGTTTTGGGATGATAAAATTCTTAGTCTAAGGTAATGAAACAAAGGTAATTATAATGCGTGTACTTGACGAAACCTCTACCCTACTAGTTATAAAAATTGGGAGAATACTAACAGCCAACTTATAATGAGTCCTTACAATGTGCCAGGATAAATTCTCTGTGTATTATTTTCTCATTTAATTTTTACAATACATACATATGAGGCAAATAAACTCTCTTGTAAAAAAATAAAAGTAGAGATGGATTTGGTTTTGTGCCATATTCTTGAGATCCTCACCAGTATCACATCACTGAAGGATGACATGAGAGGAAGGTGGACCTTCTTTTCCTATCAGGTTATACAACTGTACCTTCATTATTTTTTGGCATTTTCCTAGGGTTCGAAAAAAACTGTTGACAATTTTCTGCATCTATAACATTTTGGATGAGCAATTTCTATCCTATTGTGTTTCCTCACATATGGTGTTCTAGCTCAAATAGCACTGGTATTTTTAACTTGCACATTATTAGTAAGCCACTTTGAATTACTTTGCTGACAAGAATCCAAACTACCTAACATAAATGAGAAAACTACATGTATTACTGAGGCTAGTGTGTTCATTGATTTTCAGGCATGAGTTTCCCAGAGGAATCACTGCATTTTATAGCTAAAAGGGAGCATAAAGATTATATAATCTGACCACTTCTTTTTACAAGTAAGAATCTACAATAGGCAGAAAGGTTTAAAGTGTTTCTCCTGGGTCAGAGAAGCTAGTTAATAGGAGGAAAAAAAACAGCAGCCCAGTGCTTTTCCTACATGAAAAAGACAGTAATTATTATAAAATCCACATTATTTTGAAGTGCCCTGCAGAGGATGTACCAATAAGTAATTGGCATTAAAAAAAATTTACTGGCATGTTTTTTAATACTGTATTATCTTCTGTACTGAAATTTGACACTTGCGACTATCAGTTACATGGTACTATCATGTACCATTGCTATTCACAGTTTTTTCTGGAACGTATGTCTTGTGTTCCTAACTAGATTGAGACTTCTCTGTGGTAAGCACAATTATCTTTTAAAAATGTTTCTTATATCCCTCAGTAAACCTACACATATATGAACTGCTTAAATGGAAAGAGATGGACATAAATATATTTAGATGTTAGATTCATACTACACAACTCAAATAGTTCGAGTTCTCAAAATAGAACTCAACAACTGTCGTTAGGATGCAGGTGAATTTGTTGTTTTGAAAAGGAAAAAAGTTGAGAACTTCCTCATTTCTTCACAGGAAGCAGTTGAGATTGTCCAGCTCACTCAAAAGTGAGTGGTTTTAGGAGCTTGAAGAGATCGGCAAAGGATGGAACAAAAATAAGAGAGAATGATGAGAGAGCTGAGTCTTAAAGACATGTGGGTGCATATTCACATCAAATTGCTCAATCAAAACCCTAGCTAATAATGACCAAGGATTGACTGGGAGCCTGGTCCTCCTGTCAGTACTCTGTCTGTATTAAACCAACCACACCTCAGAACAACCTTAAGAATATTTTCATTTTGTCGACAAGGAAATTGAGGCTCAGAGAGATTAGGTCATGTGCCCAACTGAAGCTGCTACTAACAGGTGGAATAGGATTCAAACACTTAACCAAGGCCTATGCTCCCAGAGTTTGATGCTTAGGATAAAACCACTTAAGTATGTGCTGTTTGATACAGAGCCAAACAAACGCCCGGCCCCCAAGCGGGAGCTCACTTAATGCTAGTTACCCCACTTTTGGGTTTGCAACCCACTCTCCCCGTATTTATTTACCCACAAGTTCTTATTCCCCAAACAGACATACCCGTATTTACACACACACCACTATTTTTACCATCTTAGGTGGGTAGATAACTAGCTATTAAACTTCTATTCATACATTCTTCCTCATAGGAAGGATTTAAGCACACATATGTACAAATGAGTCCAGAAACCAAACTCAGCTCTCTCCACATTACTCCAGGGAAATGTAAATACATACTAATAATGGCTCTGGGTTACAAAACACACGTGTATGCATAGCCTGGTTATATAGCCGAATTCAATTCAATAAAGATTCTTCTTTTCCCATTATCCAGGCAAATGCAAGAGTTAGCATGACTGATGCCAAAGACATTTGGCTCTGCTAGTGGAAATTGGGAAGCAATGGTAAAATGAGGTAAGAAAATCCGGGGCCAGAAGGTGGTCGCAAGTCATCAACTGCTCTTCCCAGGAACTTGCTCTTTTTGGTTAAGTGCTACGCATCCGAAATCCAACCTGCTGCCACAGCCTACAGCCCCCTCCGTCCGTGAACCCCACTCAGGCTGGAGCAGATGCACACACCGCGGGGAACCTCATTTGCAGGAGATGAGTGTTCCCTTGCTCTATTTTAATGCTTGCTGCCGGGCCGGAGAAGGAAGTTTTGCCAGAAATCGCGGAGAATAGCGACAGCCAAGCTTTCTCCAGCAATCACTAGCCAGCCCAGAACAGCGAATCATAGCTTGCACAGTACATAACGGTTCACGTAAACAAGTTTCCGCCCTGCCTGCGTGCACTTTCGGAGCCACCTCTGGCAGACGTGGGCAACGCCGGGGAGGCCTCCTGCGGAGCTCGGCGGAGACGCAGGCGGTGCCGTCTCCGACACCCGAGACTACCGCCACGGGGAGGCTCTGGGAACCGCCCTCGCTGATCCCCAAGGACTGGGTGGGCCTTAATAAACACCCTGCTCGGCCGGATACGAAAGACCAAGTTCAAATTCAAAAGGTCCAGCCTGGGGCGTGTCTGGAAAGGCCACCCACAGATGCGGCCAGCAGCCCCCGCCCGGCCGAGCAGTCTCAGGCGCAAGTTTACGGAGCCGAGCCGGGTCACTGCGCCTGCGCGCTCCGGCTCCCCCCCTCCCCCTTTCCGAGGCGGAGAGCTCGGGGGCCGCCTTCGCTTAGCAACGCGGAGAGTCACAGACGCGGCTCTCCACGCACTCCTTTTCTAGCAGGACTTAGTGCCTGATCTTCTCGTGAGGCTCCTCGCTGCCTCGTGTCAGGCCGTGGGAGCCCATGGAGGGAAAGGAGGATAAGCAGCAGTAAGTGCTGGGGTTTGGTTTTCTATTTCCCCTTCCGAAAAATATTTCCCTCCTTGGGGGAGGGTGAAGCGAGACCCGAAGGGTAGGTTCTCAGGCCAGCAAGGCTTTTCCTCTTCCACCCTACCTCTCCTTTCTAGTAGCTGAGCGCTTACAGTGATACTTTTAAAAACACACTGTTTACTGGGGCACCCACTGTGTCGGGCACTTTACATACACTGCCTGGCCTAAAATTCTTCAAGTCCTATCGAATCATCTGCTCCTTCTCACACCCCACATCTAAATTATTAGCAAATCCTGTAGGCTTCACCTTTAAAACATGTCCAAAATCCACCACTATGCACCACCTCCACTATCATCCCGCCCTGGCCCAGCTACTACAAGCGTCTCTTACGTGGATGTGGTAACCGGCTCTGCTGCTCCCCTTGCCCCTGAAGCGTCCTCAGCACGGTGGTCTGATCCTTTTTACAATGCAAGTTAGATCACTCTTCTCCATAGGCCATTGCAGAGTGCAAGCTAAGGCCTCTGCTGTAACCTATGGGACCTGTGTACCTGCCCCATTTCCTTTATTTGGTCTTATCTGCTGCTTATCCTCTGACTCCTCTTCTCCAGCACTCAGACCTCCATGCTATCATCTGCGGTGATTCTCAAAGTGTGGCCCTCCAACCACACCAGCAGCACCTGAGAAGTCATTAGAAATGCATACCCTTGCAGGCTGCCCACCACAGACTTACCGAATCTGAAATTTGGGGTTGAGCACAACGATCTAGGGTTTAACAAGTCCTCCAGGTGATCCTGATGTACCCTAAATCTTGAAAACTATTGGCCAAGGTGTTACAACTTAACATGACATGGAGCCAGGAGTATCTGCTTCCAAAGCCCTATTTTCATCACCAAACAGTGGTTCACAAACTTTAACCTATATAAGAATCACCTGGAGAGGCTCCTGGGTGGTTCAGTCAGTTAAGCGTCGGACTTCAGCTCAGGTCATGATCTCACAGTTTGTGGGTTTGAGCCCCGCGTCGGGCTCTGTGCTGACAGCCAGCTCAGAGCCTGGAGCCTGTTTCAGATTCTCTCTCTCTCTCTCTCTCTCTCTCTCATTCAGAAATAAATAAATAAAAACATTAAAAAAAAGAATCACCTGGAGAGCTGGTTAAAACAGTTTCCCAGGAAACCTGCCTCAGGGTGGGATGGGGCCAGTGAATTTGTACTTCCAACAAGGTCACCATTGATGCCACACTTTGAGAAGCACCTAAAGACGGGTGCTTCTGCTGCAGTGCTTTGGCAATTACAGTTCACTCTGCTAGAATGCTCTTTCTCAGATATCCTCTTAGCTCGCTCCCCTCTTTCCTTTCTTCAGTTGCCACCTTCATAATGCAGCCTCCACCCTGTCTAAAAATGCAGGCTCTCTCCCACATACATATACTCCTTGTCCCCATTCCCTGCTTTCTTGCTGTCCTTAGCACTTAACGGCATCTAAAAGACAGTATGTTTTACCTATTATTTGATTTCTCATCTGCCTTCCCTCACTAGAATGTAAGCTCTGTGAGGGCAAGAATTTTGGTTTTGCTATTCCTCTATCCTCAGTGCCGTGAACAGCACCCGGCACATAATTCAGTAAATACATGCTGAAAGAATGACGTATTTAACATTATCGTCACATCGCTCACAATAGGTATTCCTGCTCTTACCATGCAAACGAGGAAACCAAGGCTCAGATTGTAAATGGCAGAGTTGGGGTTCCAACTTTCCTCTTTCTTCACTACCTATTAGTATTTTTGTGTTCCCTTCTAGTAAGAAATCACCACAAAATCATATACTTCACGTTTATGTGTTAATCCATAACTACTCACATCACAAATACTTAATGGAAGGAATGCATACATATGTAAGCATATTGCCACAGTCTTTCATTCAAGGACCTGGTGGGAATACAATTGTATTGCTGAGTTACAACCAAGAGAAGCAGATAGAAAAAACTGACATCAGAAGTCTATAATAAATTAATCATGACCTTTAAGCAAATACCTCTGTATCTGGAAAGGTAATAGAAAAAGCCTTAGAAATTATTTCCATTTTACCAGCAATCAGTTTTTCGAGACCCTTTATAGAGAGCAACTTTTGTTGGGATGCAAGGAACTAGAATCCAAGGTTGTTGAATATTGTTTGTATGTGTCTTGGAGTGGGGGTTAGCAGTATAGAGCTACATTCAGCCAGATGGAAAAACAATTCCAGTTGGGGTGCCTGGGTGCCTCAGTTAGTTAAGCATCAGACTCTTGGTTTTGGCTCAGGTCATCTCCCTCTCAAAATAAATAAATAAACATTAAAAATAGAATAATCACAGATTCACCAAAATATGCAAATATTATTATGGCCATCCATTTACCTGTGACCAACAGGATGCTTCCCCATGTGGCTACGTCATGATGAATCAGTCTTCACCTTCATGGAGCTCACTGACTAGTAAAGGGTATTTATAGAGCTTACCAAAGACAAACAAAAATCTAGGTACATAAATTATAAATTGTGTTATGAAAGAAAATACTAAAATAGGGACTGCATGTGGCAGACTCATGATGGCTTTTAAGCTAAGACCTGAATCATAATGGACCAGTCCTGCAGGGAGCTGGGAAAGAGCTGCCCAGGGAGAGGGGACAGTGTGTGCAAATGCCCTGAAGAGGAAAAACCTGTGCTTCCAGGAACTGAAAGTAGACAGGCTGTTTGGAGAAGGGAGGGGAGAGAGGTCTGAGTGCCTTTGAAAAGATTAGTTCGAACTGGGTCACATGGCCTCAGAGCTATGATAAGGAAGCAATATTCACTGTAAATGCAATACAAACCAATTTTTTGAAGTTTATTTATTTTTGAGAGAGAGAGAGAGGGAGAAAGAGAATCCTATGCAGCCTGACATGGATCTCCATCCCATAAACTGTGAGGTCATAACCTGAGTTGAAATCAAGAGTTCGAGATTCAACTGACTGAGCCACCCATGTGCCTCTCCCTTTGGGGGTTTTAATTGAAAAGATGGACCCAGCTTTGGTTTGAAGTTAAGGCAGAGGTTATATTTTTAAGGGCCAAGACTAAGCAGAACTACTCACTTTACAAATTTGAAATCCTATTTATCTTTCGCGGGTCAGGGCTTTGATTTTAAATGCTTCTATGTAGAACAGTGTTAACATTCATCTATTTCATCCTTGCCATTTATTTTCCCAGTGTGTGAAATTTTAAAATAGTACCTTTTATAATTTCTATCACTCTTTATTTCAAAGGAGAAAATGCTATAAATTTTTTCTAAGCATTTTTTAACATTTAAAAAATTCAATAATGTTCATTTTTTGTACCAGTGTACAAAAAAGAAAAAAGTTATTAGATTCAGTTCACTGTTCTGACCCTTATACAGTGCTCTTTTCCTGAAAAAATAAATTATAGTGGTCATTTGTAGCTTTTATAAATTTGGCAAGTGAACTTTTAAAATTAAATAGCGATCCTCGTCCCAGTAACCGATTTTTACTAAATAACTTTTAAAGATGAATTCAGATTAGCATGTAACTTAGCTATATGGATGAAACTGCAAACATGACCTGTAACCATGATCAAATCCCTACTCATACTTTACTCCAAGCACATCCAAGTCTGTGCACTGCACTGACACACTGTTATAAATAATCAGTAGTAACACAAATCTCTTTATCTCTTACATGACTTAAAATGAAAAGATACCCCTTTATATTTTAATACTCCCTTATAACTATTAATAAAGCTTTAAATGTCTTGATTGATACTGGAAATATATTTATATTTTATTTTAGACAATCATGTCACAGTACAGAAATGCTCACTGGATAAATTATTTACTATTTAATTCTGTTTTTCAGACAGCATAAAAATATAGAAGATGCTGGTATAGCGTATGTAACTGAAAGAAAAGAAGAAATCAAACATGACAAAAAACCTGGGGAAAGTGTACAACGTTCAAAACCATGTGTCGGGAGAGGACGTGTATATTATGCAAAATTCATTCATACAAATGCAAGAACACTCAATGAACCAGTGCCTTACATAGATCCCCAAAAAGGGCCAGAAAAACAGGTTGGATGGATGTTCCTTATATACAAATCAGATTTAGATTCAGAAGCTGTTTTGCAGGATAATTTAGTCAGAGACTACATAAAGATGTGACATATTTCAGACCAATACTTCTTATAATACAGTAGTTAAAAGAAAAGTAGTAACCTGGAACTTTTCTTACAGATAGCTGTCACATACAAATAATATATAAATAAGGAAGGAATCCAAATAATCGTTTTTCTAGATTGGGTCAGATTATAGACACTTAGTAGAGCTTGGCAGATACTGAAGAAATCTATAATATTGTATTTGTGTCACATTCTAATATAAAAATTTCCCATGATACTCTCTATAAAGTAATAGCTACCAGTTAAAGTGTATGAAGTGCTAGGGATGAGCTAAGTGTTTTATATAAATTATATACTTTAATCTGTGCAATAGTTTCTAAGAGGTACTATTAGAAATATTTTACGGGTGATAACATAACACAAAACAGTAAGTTAACATATCTGAGATATGTTATAATGTTACAGTTGTGTTTCTGACCCAGGACTATTGGTTTAGTCAAACCACCTTTTATTCACTGTCATACTAAATATATTCCATTATCTTATTTCTTTAAAGTTAGTCTTGTTGAGGCTTAATTTATTGTATTAATTTCCTGTTACTGATGTTATAGATTACCACAAATTTAAACACTAGCTTAAAGAAACACAGATTTATTCTCAACATTGCTTGAGCTTAGAAGTCCAAATTTAGTCTCAGTGGCAGGGCTGGTTCCTTGTGGAAGACCTAAGGGAAAATCCAGTTCCTTGCCTTTTCCAGCTTCTAGAAGCTGCCTGTATTCCTTGGCTGGTGGCCCCTTCCTCTTCAGAGCCAATAGCATAGCATCTTCAAATCTGTCTGATTCTCCTGCCTCCTTTTTCCAAAGACCTTTGTGATTTCATTGGGCCCACCCAGATAATCCTGGTAATGTCCTCTTCCCAAAATGTTTAACTTGGGAAAGCTAAACATCGTAGTTGAAAAGTTCCTTTTGTCATTTAAGTTTATATGTAGCTGTGATTTAACTTTACATTTAAATGGAGATTGCTTTTAGTGACCTGACTTCACATCTGTAACATCGAATATTCTTGTCATAAAATAGATGGCATGTTAGAGCACTGTCTGTGAGTGGAAGATATTCTTGGGGTAGGAATTCCTGTAGTCAAATATGCTTTAATGTCATGTAGTAAACTTTACATGGTCAGCTTTAAGGCCATTTTATTTTATAAACAAGCAATTTGGGATTTAAAGAAATTGATAGTCCAGGCCTATACTGGGGAAATAAGTCTAGTACAGAAATCCAGGTTAGTGAATTCCCATGTTTCCTACAAGGTTAATGAAAAACTCTCCTGAGCTTTTTTATTCAGGGCTGAATTAAAACCCAGCTGTTAACTGAACCTATCCTTATCCTGGGGATACTAAGAAAACAAGTGGGTTTGAGAATAGAGATATAAAATGTAAAAATCTCAAAAATTAATCCAACTACTTTTCTCTTACTCCTAGTTTGTAGGTGTCTTGGGGAAAAAAATAGATGTTAGGAGGGGCTGTCAAGATTGGGCAACAGATGGGGTGCCTGGGTGGCTTAGTCTGTTAAGCGTCCGACTTTCGCTTAGGTCATGATCTCGCGGTTCGTGGGTTCGAGCCCTACGTCGGGCTCTGTGCTGACTGCCAGCTCAGAGCCTGGAGCCTATTTCTGAGTCTGTGTCTCCCTCTCTCTCTGACCCTCCCCTGCTCACGCTGTCTCTCTCTCTCTCCTAGAAATAAATAAAAATATTAAAAAAAAAAAAAAAAAAGATTGGGCAACAGAGTAGCATGGTAGTAGGATCCTTGTTAATTGGTGCTAAAGCCGAAATGAGCCGGAGACCTGTACAAGTGGGTGAGAGGTCGTGTGAAAGAAAGGAAGGGGATGGGTAGGAAAGGCTGCTTGTGGGTATGAGTGAGGAGGTAGAGAGAATGAATGAAGGTGTGTCCCAGGGTTAAGAGAGTATATGATCTGGGTGTGGAGTAAAGGCAATGGTCATATTTAAAAAAACAAAACAACAACCTTAACCTCAATTCCACATACTTGAGGAGGAAGTAATGCTCATTTTAAGGTCTGTACACTTTGTTCCTTTATTTAAGATGACAACTTTCTTTTTAAAGGTTAGGGGTTTTTTTGTTTTATGTTTTTAATTAACTGGTTTGTAGTAGTGCTGGCTTTAAAACAAGTAAAGAAAATAAAGTTGTCTCATGTTTAAATGGACTTATCTGCCATCTTATGTATTTTGCTAAGATAATATCTTAAGAACCTAACACCAGGTTGGTTGATTTTACTTATTTACAACATATTTAAATGAAACAATCACACAGTTCTACCTAGCGACATAAAGTTGGGGGTGCTAAAAAAAAAGGAAAAAGAGGCTGTAGTTCAGTCACTTCCAAAGAAAATAGCTTGGTGGTCTTGTGTTTTTAAATATTGGTATTTTAGGGGCGCCTGGGTGGCTCAATTGGCTAAGTGTCTGACTTCAGCTCAGGGCATCATCTCGTGGCTCACGAGTCCAATCCCCACATCAGGCTCTGTGCTAACAGCTCAGAGCCTGGAGCCTGCTTCAGATTCTGTGTCTCCCTCTCTCAGTCCCTCCCCCATTCATGCTCTCTCTCAAATAATAAATAAAAAAATTAAAAAAAAATTTTTTTTAATTGTTTTATTTATTTCTAGGAGAGAGAGAGAGAGAGACAGCATGAGCAGGGGAGGGTCAGAGAGAGAGGGAGTCACAGACTGAAACAGGCTCCAGGCTCCAAGCTGGCAGTCAGCACAGAGCCCGACGCAGGGCTCGAACCCACTAACCCCGAGATCATGACCTAAGCGAAAGTCGGACGCTTAACCGACTAAGCCACACAGGCGCCCCATAAATAAAAAATTTTTTAAATGTATTGGTATTTTAAGAGATTATACTAGTCATTATTTTCAAAGTGTATGTTTCAAAGGATTAGCCCTGCCTACATGGTCAACAAAATAAAATTCCCAAGTCAAATACATTTTGGAAAAGCTGAATTTTTAGATCTTAAAATTTCACAAATCACGTTGGTACATAAAGGCTCTAAGAAATCCTGTGATAAACTTATTTAACTTTATTTCTCCCAGTATTTCCCACATTTATCTAACTTGGGAATCTTGTATATATTACCTATTAATATGCTACAGAACTAGTATCCCACAGAACACAATTTAGGAATAACTTATCAGTGACATTATGAATTGCTTAAAAGTGGTATTGTTGGCACTGGTCTCCAAGGCAAAACAGAGAGGAACATAGCTACAGGGAGCCTCCACTGTTTCTGGTAGCACTTCAATTTGTTCAAGCCACTGAGCTCTACTAAGAAAACATAATTCTCTATAAGATGTTGTCAGAAGTCCGCATTTCCCCGGGAACCCCTGAAGCACGATTCTGTGTTCCACAGATGGCCACCCCACCGGCAGCCATCTTTGCCAGGCTGCTGCTGTGAGGGTCTGGTCCCCAGCTCTTGCATTCTCTTAACCAGCTTGTCCAGGGCACCCTGACTGCTTTTACTACTTCTCCCCCAAAGAATCTCCCTTAATTTCCCAAGGAATGGAAAGTAAGTAATGCCTCCTAACGCATTTCTGAACCCTTAGAGATAGCAGAAGTATAAGAAAGACGGTCTCATATTGGTTTCCACTGTGGCTAAGGAGCTCACAGTGTAACGGCCAACAGGCCTTCCAAGGACTGGAATTAGTGGGAGCCTCCTCCTCAGGATCCCTTCATACATGGAGCTCCAATGATTGTGATCCTGGGGCAGGAAAGGAGGCAGGCCTTGGGCTAGAAGGGAAGACAGCCTACTTTCTCTGGATACAAAGTTTTGAACTTACAGCAACTGTCAGTTTAGGCAAAACCCCTTCCATCTGTAATCCACAAAATATGGGCTGACCCTGGAAGTTCAGACAAAGCAGTCACAGTAGAGGACTTTTCCCAGTTTGGCTTATTGCATCATAAATAACCCATGTCAACCCTTCACCACCTATTTCAAGTAAGTGATGGTGCACAGAGTAGTAAATTTTTATTAAGTCTTTCGCTTCGCATGAGGCGAAGGGAAAAAAACAAGCTTCCACCTATCTCCTTAATCTTATAATCTCTTATGAGCAAATGTTTGGACCAAAATGGCATGCACATGTGCATGGGCCCATACACATTCTCCCTCTTCCAGGAACAAACCAGACTTTTCAGGCAAAGGGCAGGCTCTCCAGAAATAGAAAAGAGAAAAACAGGGTTTTTTGAACTGTAGGATCTCCTTCTGCCCAAGTGAAGATTCATCCAATTTATGACACTAATCAGAATACCTCCACCAACTCTGAGGTCTTCAAGTCATCAGTCACACTTTAGGAAACATTATTCATTCTTCTCGTTATATTTTGTGAAACTAAAGAGGCCATTTTAGTAAGATTCTGAAGTTCGTACTTTAAGGAGAACTTTCACATTATACTCTTGTTCAGGAAATGACTTGAACACTTGACTTGACTTGACACACTTCCAGGCGTGTCCTAGTGGTTTGCTTCTCCCAGAGTCATTTGTCCAGGAACGTGGGTGTTAGCAAAATAAGTTTCTGATCAACAAAAGAAGATAATACACAGTGTGCTCCTTTAAACCTTTTCGCAGAAGGTCTTTCTCAAGGTACTTATCTAAAATCTCTTCGTTGTTACACTGTTACTTCTGAAATAGGTAGGTCTGTGCTTATCTGGCTTTGCATTCTACAGATTTTTGGGTTTTTTTGTTTTGTTTTGTTTGAGAGAGAGAGAGAGAGAGGGAGTGCATGAGTGTGCACATGCAAGAGAGGAGCAGAGGGAGAATCATAAGCATGCTTCATGCTTAGGGCAGAGCCCTATACAGGGCTCGATCCCACAACTCTGGGATCGTGACCTGAGCCAAAATCAAGAGTTGCATGCTCTACTGACTGAGCCACCCAGGCACCCCTCTACAGATTTGTTAAGCAATGTAGCACAGATGTGAAAGGCATGCACTCATGGGGGCAGGGGCCTGACTTGGACAGCTCTGCTGCCTGCTACAGATACCCTTTGGGGAAGTTAATCTCTCAACAGTTTTCTCATCTGTGAAGTGGGTATATCTACTTGCAGAATCGTGACAAGAATAAGTGAGAGAAGGACTATAAATCTTAGACCTTGGGGCATAATAAGCACTATGATAATCATGCAGTGGAGGAGGGCTGCAAGAAGCCCGCATTCTGACAACAGTTAGATGTGACTATTTTCAGCCAGATAGTGAGAAGACACCATCTGTTTAGTAATCTGTTCTAGAATTCCCAGGATCGACATAAAGTGGTCTTAATTTTGGTAATTCACCTTTCAGTTCTTTCTGAAAAATGAGGTGTTAGCCTATCTCTTCTATTCTCCAAAATTCCCTACTTCCTAAATTTCTTTGATCTCTGCAATCTTATTCATTACCCATGGTAACAATTTGTTATTGGCCTGAAAACTGGCACTCATTTAAGGTTGCCAAGGGAGGTCTAGCTCTCTCTTTAATTAGTCAGGGCTCAGTTCCCTCTTAGGTCCATGTTCATCCTGTCTTTTTCAGTTTGAAGATAATTCACTTAACGAAGAACCTAAAGTTGAGTAGCTCTGACTTTCAGCTCTGAACTCTGTACTCTTCTCCAAATTCGTAGCCCTTCTGTGATTTTTTTTTTTTGATGTAACAGATTTTTTTTTCTTGCAGAAAACCCTATTTTTTGCTGCCTTTGGCATATTTCATGAATTTCTTCTATCTAAGCTTCCTGACAATCTCCTGACAAGTTGACTCCATGAAATTATTATTTTTTAAAATTTGATACTGTGCACCTCTTTTACACATGCCTGTCTTTTTAGAAACTAAGCTGGGAGCTGACTCCCTATGGAGCCAGATAGATGTCTTCAAATGCCTCTTACTTTTTATATCAGTGTAGCTTCAATTGCACTGTCAGAATTTTACTTATTTGAGTCTCATATTCATCCTCCTTGAATCATATTTTTAAAGTCTCTGACTATAACATCATGGTTGATTTTTTAAAAGCCTGATCTCTTTCCTCAAAGCCCAAGGTAGATGTCTGATTATACTCAAAGTTACTTTCATTGTCTAATAATATCTAAGAACTCCTAGTTGTCACAGATGTTTTCTCTCCAGGTTGTCTCTGGTCTAACTGATCAACCAGATCTAAAAAAATGTTTAGTTAAGATTAACTTGAGTAACAGTTCCCCTCACTGTTTTCACAACTTCTAAGAGATCAGATTGTGTATGTACTAATGGACAATCAATCAATTCTCCCTTTCCTGGATACCTAAGTCAGGTTTTACCATCAAAAATTCAGTAACATTGGAGGCATTTTTCCTTAGGACAAAGTTTTTTCAAACTGAGGCATCAGTGAATTCTAAATCAATGTGGGTTGCAACTAGCACTGTGAAATGCAATAGAAGAGATAAATGATAAAATAGAAAAATAGTTAAGTACACTGCATATAGTAAGAATAAATATTGTCTTGTGAAACTTAGTTTTATGTTATGTATATGCACTGTGTGCTCTTTCATGACATAAGATGTATTTCATGATGTTGACCATGGACTAAAAACTGAAAACCACCGTCTTAGATGATAATACATTATTTGTATTTTCATAATGAAAAGTATAGAACATAATTTTTAGATTAAATCATTATATATACACTCATGTGTATACATATGTATAATAAAATGGTGGTATAAAATAGAAAAATATAATTACTTCGTTGATTTTTACCACTCCATCTGTTGATAGAAAGTAGCTTAAGAATTTAGCAGCAACGTTTCAGCTAAAAATATGTTATAATTTGCTTTTAAGTATCATTTTAAAAATTAAGTCCTTGAAAAAATATACTTATTCCTAGATTTCAGAATTCCATTTAGTACTAGACTATCCAAGAACTTTTTGGATCAAATTACTAAACATTCACAGCCATCAGGCAGCACATGAAAATGTTCTACAGTATCCAATTTTATGTTTCCATTTTTTTTCCTTAAAGGGTGACTGGTGGTCACATGGTAAAGGACTGGGACGTCCCTTCCAACCACCTTATGACACTAAGAGCACCCAGAGGAGTGACTTTCAAAAACCAACATGTCCACTGGTTTTGCCAGTCAAACACAGCAAGTTGCAAAAACCTTCTTGTGGAATAGGTAAGGTTAGCTATGGTAAAATCTCTTTCCCATTCTCCTAGGTTACTCTCAAATTAAAATAGTTTAGATATACTGGCACCTCCTGAACAAAACTACTGTCAGAATAGTAGAAAATGGTCATATTCAGCATGATTTCAACCTCAAGGGTAGTAGTTAACGGAGAGAACTGTTAGCAAAACCCAACACATGTGGAGAGATGACTGCTATAAAGGCAAAAACTGAATCTATAAAGTTGAACAGATATTTTAAAACCACAGAACTTGGGGTGCTGGGTGGCTCAGTCAGTTAAGCATCCAACTTCAGCTCAGATCATGATCTCATGGTTTGTGGGTGCAAGCCCCACATTGGGCTCTGTGCTGAAAGCTCAGAGCCTAGAGCCTTCTTCAGATTCTGCGTCTCCCTCTCTCCCTGCCCCTCCCCTATTCATGCTCTGTTTCTCTCTGTATCAATAATAAATAAACATCAAAAAAAATTTTAAACCACAGAACTTTTAAAACCTCTCTTGTGAGCACAAGCATAATCCATCCATTCCAAGAAAAGGAATAAAGAATGCTATGTCTTCCCCACTTATTGGCCACCTCACTGTTTTTCCAGAAGATTATTTTACAGGACTGGAATCCCACCAAACAATGTAGGACATACTATTAACATGGACCACTAAAACATTGTTCAGGTCTAAAAATTATTTACCTGACAATGTCATAACAATAACCTGTCTTTCGTGTTTAGTCAAGTGGTATCTGTTTCCTACCGTACGTATTAGTCATCTCTACTGCTGGAGTAGGATTTAGCAAGTCTGAAAGAAGTGCATGGTCAAGTCAAATCCATACAAAAGTTCATAAACTTCAAATAACTTTCTGAACATGACAGTGGACAATGAAGGGTTACTTTTAGTAGTTAACAGGCCCTTACTTAATTTTAGCCTTCAGGCCTCTGTAATTTGGCCAGTCTAGTGAAGGATACAAAGGGCAGGTAGATTCAAGGTCAAAACAGTAGAAAATGGTCATATTCAGCATGATTTCAACCTCAAGGGTAGTAGTTAATGGAGAGAACTGTTAGATCATCTGTAACATGGTCTCTCCTTTAGAAAGGTAATGAAGTTTTCACTTATGATTCAAGTGGTAGACTGAATACAGTCATCTAAATCCCCCACCTCCCAAGACTCTCTTCAATGAGAGCAAAGCAATCAACTCATAAAGAAGAGAATGGAAAGAAGAACTTTCTGTGGTGTGGGAAGGATTGAAAGCTTGCTGACAGAATAAAGAGAGCAAAGAAGCAATAGCCTAGAAAATATAGAGGGAAATGCAACAAAGAGCCAATCTGCCTGACAAAACCCCAAAGGAGGCTGTAGGCTCAGTCAACAGGCATAGCAGCAGGCAAGAATGAAGGGGGTGGGCGTCCAAGGGTTACATAAAAATCTTTCATTTTTTTTTAATTTTTAAAAAATGATTTTTATTTATTTTTGAGAGAGGGACAGAGCATGAGCAGGAGAGGGGCAGAGAGAGAGGGAGACATAGAATCTGAAGTAGGCTCCGGGCTACGATCTGTCTACACAGAGATCAAAGTGGGGCTCAAATCCATGAGCTGTGAGATCATGACCTGAGCTGAAGTTGGATACTTAACCGACTGAGCCACCCAGGTGCCCTGAAAGTCTGTCTTTTAAATAACCACTCTAGTCATGAACACTCTACTTTATGCCAACATTAAGACTAGTTGAGCCCAGTGTCGAGGCCAGATGTCAATTACCACATCAGTTATTATTATTATTATTATTTTGTAATTCAAGCTGGTCTCTTATCCCATTCTTAGTTTACAAATGGACAGCCAAAGCACAATTATACCAAATTATTTTTTTAATGTTTGGAGGGTAAAGTCAAAGAAATAACACAGCATAAAACAACAGCAACAACAACAAAATTAGAAAATATGAGAGAATAAAACCAAAATGGAGAATCAGTCTGTGAGGTCCAACTTTTCTGGAGCTTCAGAAAAGCAAAGCATAAAAAATGAAAGTGGAGATAATTGTCAACATATAACATTTATTGAGCACATCCTACTTGCCAGGCACTTTATGGAACTTTCTAAATACTTAATCATTCAATTCTCATACCAACCCTCTGAAATGTATTAATATGGTAATATTTTATTAATACTCTCATTTTTCAGGTAAGAAAGCAAGCACAGAGTTTAAATAACTTGTCTAAGGCTACACAGCAAACAACTGCTATTTGAACTCAATCTACCTATAATTATACCAGTATTCTACACAGCTCCTGGACTAGGAAAGTTTCCCAATATATAAAGGAGGCATTAGAAGAGTCTAGTGAGTACTTCCAAGTGGGGAGGGGGAAAAAGATATAAACTATACACCATTACAGAACTGAAAAGCAACAACTATAAAAAGAAGATTCTATCAGTTCCCATAAAGAGAAAGAAAAATAAGTCACCATCTAAGAAATAAGTATGGAATTAAGCAGCACTGATGCAAAAGCAGAATTTATGTCTTCAAAGTTTCCAGGGGAAAAGATTCTTTCCTTAGGAAAGAGGATTTATTTCACACAAATACTAGAACCATTCTTTTTCAAGTGGCACCAGGCATTGAACCCACCAAGAAAGAAATGTAGTCCTAGCTCAATATTTCACCCTTAAGTGAACAAAATTCATATAATTACATCATAACTGCTATTTCATAGTTTTCAGCTTTTAGCATTATATAGACAGAATATGGAAATATTAAATGTGGTTACAGAACAGAATTATGTTATTAGCCTTACCAAGAAAAGCACATGTCCAGCTGATAGAGAATGGGGAGTATGAGAGAAAGGTGCTAATATCTTTATTTAACATGAGTACTCAAGATACTACCTAAATAGATGAAGCAAGCAACAGAAGTTCAAGATTGAAATCAAAGGAGCTAGTATAAGAACAGATTTCTCTCTCTAGCTCTGGCCTCTCTGCTGAACTTTGAACTCCTATCCAGTCACCACCTAACGTCTTTTCTTGGACAGCTAATCTCCTTTCAAAGTGAACATGGCTAGAATAGAATGGTTCATTTCCCCCTTCAAACTCATCTTTTCAATAAGTGCCACTTGTATTCCTCCTCAAGTTTTGGTAACCTAGAGGTCATTCCAAAACTCTCTACCCTCTTTATCCAATCCATCAGCAAATCTTGACCCTCTATCTCCAAAATATACTCCAAATCTTCTTAGCAATGTTGTTGGTAAGCTTCTCTTACCCCACTTCCTCTCTTTCTCCTCCAAAATATGTCTTCCACACCATTGTTAGAAGGATCTTTTAAAAACACAAATGATATCACTTTCCTCCCTTAGATCCTCTAGTTACTTCTTATGGTTTGTAGTGGCTTAGATGGCGGTCTAATCTGTGACATCAATCTATCTCCTATTGCTCATGACATCATGATAGGGGGATTTTGAAAAGGGGCATGTAACTCAGGCCAAGGAAGTAGAGAATTTCTGTGAAAGTCATGGTTGTTTCTAAACCGATTTGTACCTGTGTACTTGTTATTGTATTTGCCGCCTAACCATTTGCTTTCCAGCTTCCAAATTTGTTAAGATCTTTGCTCTCCTTTGGTTCTCTTTTTTTTCTAAGGACTGAAGCTCTTTAATGTCTCTACTATCATTACTGGTGTTTGGGCAGGGAATAGGGGAAAATGCACATTTTGAATTTGCCACCTTTAACTGGGAATCACGGTCACCTTATCACCATCAGCACTCACTCCCCTGAGACTTTACTATTGATTTAGCACTTACAGTGGTTTGATTGTAGACTTATTACTTAAATTTCATCATTTGATTTACTCAGTTCATGAAATGGGAATAATAATCCCCACTCTGCAGGATTGTTATGAGAAATAAAAATGTGTACAGCACCTACCACAGAGCATTATGTACTATGTTAGTACATAATAGACAACAAAGGAAGTTATTTCTATTATTAATTTTGCATTGTACTAAGTTAGGTGTTTAGTTGGAAGTTAGCTTTGGAAACCAGGTGTGGAAGTCTCTTTTTTCCCTTTCCCTGCCCTCCATCTGCCTTCACCACCCACCTCTTGCTCCTTTGTTTCTCAATTCTCTTATTGGTATTTCTTGCTGCCAAATTCATTACTGTGTCCCAGATCATAGTATGATACCTAGATTTCACAAAGGTTTATTGATTAATGGTAATTTTACATACTATTCAACAGATTAAAGACATCATGTAATTTAAACTAACACACACTACAATGTAGGCCTGTAATTTATTCATATTTTAGATGGTGTTTGGGAACTATGAAAAGAGTTTTTAAAAGAAAATATGTTAGTGTAGCATTTTAAAATGTGTATATATACTAGTTTGTATAATTCAGATTTGCATATATATATATGTATATGCATGCATACAGACATAAAAAATGTGTATGTAAACATGCATAATACCAATTAAAAGTCATCTCCTGGTAATTCTGTTCCATCAGCCCACTTAATTACGCTTGGTCTTTGGCATTTCAGCAATGTCATCTTGTGCTGATAATGAAAGTGCCCTTTATTCTTGTACTACCACACAATTTCCTGGCCGCCATCCATGGTCACTTCAACAAATGGCTATGCTCCATCATATCTGAGTCCCTGTAAGAATAAGTGTTCATCTTGGGTTTTATATAATAAAACTTTATAAATTGGAAAGGCTGATCTAACTTGTGAAGGAAGTCATTCACATTTAAATGAAACTTTGGCTGTTTATCAACTGCTTGCTATTTTAATGTTTTTTTAATTGAAATTCAGATTATTATTAAAAATAATTTTCTAAAGTAAGTTTTATTTTGTGTTGCTTCTTTTGCCCTAAAGTGTAGTTTAATAATGATTTCTTGCTAAATAGATATGTTCAAGTTTCTTTCACTGTATTTTGAACATCTATGGTGTTATTTTTTACACTAATACTATTTTTTTATAAGATTAAAATAAATACCATTTAGAAGAATGGAGTTTCTAATAGAAAAACATTACTGATGAATGTTTTTTAAGTAGACACAAAAAGTTAAGAAGATTTCTCAAAGTAAAAGCTGCTACGTTCCCACCAATACAAGGATCAAGTTGTGCGTTTGAATAAATCCTGGCTTTGTTCATAAGTATAGATGGCTAGACACCAACTTATTTGGTGTATCCTTGTTTAGAAAATTTCTATTTTAATTAGATCAAGTTTCCAAGAAACAGAGAATGGATTTCAAACATTCTTCATGGACTTTGCCTTATGTTTTGTAATCCTCATGTAACAAGGCTTCTTTTAAGTAATTACTCTGGGTTCAATTTGAATTCTGAAGTAGAATAACCACTAAGAACTTGAATATCTTCTTTGATGTTTTCCTACTTAGATGTTCTTTACTATTGTGCGTTTGTTCAAAAGTCTCATATATCTGCATAAATGCATGTGGTAGTTATGTCTAATTTTAATAGATATAATGTCTGGGTAAGGAATTTCTCTAATAGCTCAGATTCTTTTCCTCTCTCTTTATTAGTCCCCATGAAGAAGTGTTTCTTTTAAGTTGTTATTTTTGAGATTCTGGGAGGTTCTAGATCACTATTTAAAAGATAAGCCATTTCAATCAATTTAATTGACTTCCTTCTGAAGTATTTCTGTTTCTTAATTGCATAACAAGTCACCCCCAAATTTAGTTACCTCAGACAACCATCATTTTATTTGCTCATGATTCTGTAATCTGGGCTAGGCTCAGCTGGGCAGTTCTTTTGCTGGTCTTGGTGATGGGCACTGCTGTGGCTGCATTAAGTTGGCAGGTCATCTGAGGACTAGATGAAGCTAGGAGGCTGGAATGACCAGGCCTCTCTTTCTACATGTGGTCTCTCCATGTGGGTTCTCCGGTAGGGTAGTGGAACTTCTTACATAGCAGCTTAAGGTTTCCAAAAATGCAAAACCAGAAGCTGAAAGGCTTTCTTAAGGTTTATGCCTAGAACTGGCAGAGTGTTACTTTTGCCATGCTCTGTTGGTTAAACCTAATCACAAGTCCAGCCCACATCTCCAAGGAGGGGATTGTACAAGGATGTGAATAATGGGAGACCAATAAATCAGGGCTATCTATATTACAGAGTACCACAATGTCCCTCAACTCTTCTTCCCATGACAGTGTAGGAGTAGCCAACTCTTCACTTTTCTTTTGTCTGAAAATGTCTTTAAATTGCCCTCACTTGAATGAGTAAAAGTACAGCTGGGCATAGAATTTTGAGTTTATGGTTATTTACCTTTTATTCTTGGAGGACATTATTCCATTGTCTGCTGGATCCTATTATTACAGTATTCAAGTTTGCAGGAAGTCCAATTGTTAATCCTTCAATAGTAATATGTTTCAGTATAAGATTTTTAATATTCAAAAGGGGACTTTGTATATAGAATTATTTATAGTACTTATTATTTAAATTAATATTCTAGATTTAATATTACAAATGAAAAATATTTCTTTCTTAAGCCTTTAATTTTCAAATATTATTTCACTGTCATTGAGAGGCTATTTGTTTTTAAGGATTCTGTAGAGATTGGAACAGAAGCATGAAAATTGGGCAAGTTAAAATGCCACTTTTCTTAAATAAATGCTCCTTGGATTGTTGTGAACTTTTGGTTAATTTCCAGAGTCTTTTTTTTTTAAAGTTTATTTATTTATTTTGAGAGAGAGTGCACACAGGGGAGGGGCGGAGAGAGAGAAATCTGCACTGTCAGTGCAGAGTCCAAAGAGGGGCTTAAACCCGTGAATCATGAGATTATGACCTGAGCTGAAATCAAGAGTCAGAAGCTTAACCAACTGAGCCACCCAGGCACCCCTATTCAGTTCTATTTTTATGTCTTTAATAGAGTTAAATATTTTTTCCTCTGTAGATGTCTTGCAAGTTAGTTGTTAGTTTCTAAAACCTTGATATTGTACAGTTTTTGTTCCCATAGAGAATGTATCTTATTTTTTGTTTTGTTATCTAGTAGATTATGGTTTTGATTTTTATACACTTAACTGCTTACCTTCCTATATTCTTGGTCTTATACTTTGTTGATTCTAGTGGTTTATATATTCAGGTAATCATGTTACCTACAAATAATGACAGTTTTTCTCTTCTTCTGCAATCATTTTACTACTTTTTTCATATATATATAAAATATTCACCAGTATCACCATTGATATGTTAATAAACAGTAGAATTTTCATTCTTTTTTTTTTTAATTTTTTTTAATGTTTTATTTATTTCTAGGAGAGAGAGAGAGACAGCGGGAGCAGGGGAGGGTCAGAGAGAGAGGGAGTCACAGACTCTGAAACAGGCTCCAGGCTCTCAGCTGGCAGTCAGCACAGAGCTCGACGCGGGCCTCGAACCCACGAACCGCGAGATCATGACCCAAGCGAAAGTCGGACGCTTAACCGACTAAGCCACCCAGGCGCCCCTAGAATTTTCATTCTAAGTTGTTATGGATGTAATATTTATTTTTTTCTTTAGTCCATGTCTTTTTAAAGAAATTAAAAATGTTGTTATTTTCTTCTATGTATCTTAGACACTCTCCTTGATTTATTTCTCTTCTTAGTTGAGTTCTTCCTCTTAGAATGTTTTTCAGGTTGGTCTGTTTTATGGGGAAATAGTCTGAGGACTTCCTTGCCTCCCAATATTTTTTATTTTGGCTTCACAGTTGCATGACTCATTGGTTGGACATAAAAATTCTAGGCTTAAAGTTCTTTTCCCTTTAACATTTAAAAAATATTAATTAGTATCTTGTGTCCAACATTGTTGCCATGAATTCTAATATGTCTGCTTTTTCCTCCTTTGAAAGTAATCTACCTTCTCTTTTTCAAAGCATTTAGAATGTTCTTTGTCCCAGATGACCTTATTATCTTTATAAAGAGTCTTGGATGTGAGTTTTTCCTTATGTACCCTGCAGAATTGGGAGGAGAGTGAGGCAAATGAGAGACCCAGGGAGCAAAACTTAAGGAGGCACTCAGTTCCACGACTATGCAAATGCCTCCCTCAATTTTACATCCCATGGGTCTCACTTTGCTTCAACTTATTACAGGACCTTCCACTATGCTTAGTAATTTGAGCTCTTTCAACCTGAGGTCTTTGATCTTTCTTTAATTCTTGGGTATTTATCATTTTTAAAAAATAGACTCCACATCCAACGTGGGGCTTAGATTCATGACCTGAGATCAAGAGTCACATGCTGCGTGGACTAAGCCAGTCAAGGCACCCCTATCATCATTATTTCTTTAAAGTGTTTCCTTCCCTCTGTTTCTTTAGGTCTCCTGAATTCTACCATCCATATCTTTTAACTTTTCTTTTATATTTTAATTTCTTTATCCTTTACTGCCGCCTTTTGGGAGAGTTTCTTTTTCTAGTTTATGAGTCTTTTTATTGATCTCATCTTTTTTAATTCAGCTATTACATTTTCTTTCATTTCTGATATTTACATGATTCCTTTTTATGACCTTTCTTGCTTCATATTCATAATACCTTCTGTGTCTTTGAGGATATTTTATATCCTTATTTTAAATTCTTGGAGTACCAGTTCTTAATTACTCTGCCTCATGTAATACATGTTTTAAAACTTTATTGTCTTTCTTATCATATGTGTGCACGTATAGGAGGATTAGGAGGAGCTTAACAGAGGACCAAGGGGGAGAAGAAGGGCAGAAATGGTGGGGGAAAGGGGGAGAGGCAAACCATGAGAGACTCTTGAATGCTGACAAAAACTGAGGACTAGTGGATGTGGGGGGGGAGGGGGGATGGGCATGGAGGAGGACACTTGTGGGGATGAGCACTGGGTGTTATGTGGAAACTAATTTGACAATAAACTATTTGTAAAAAATAAAAAAAAATTAAAAAAAAAAAACTTTATTGTCTTTCTTAACAGTGTCTGTCTAGTTTATCCTAGGTCATGTTCCCCAAGGGGTCAACAGCCCTGCAGGGGAAAAGTCGAAGGACTAGGGTCTGGCTTAAGTGCTTCTCGGTGAATTTAAAGGAAAGAAAAGGAAATGAAACTGGAGAGTGTTAGACCCCACAAAACCAATTTTGACCATTTTCATTTGCTTTCCCTGTACTAGGCCAGTCCTCTAGTCATAACACCATACCTCCCCCCTACTTTAAATTCTTATAAAGAGGCATCACAAGAAAAGACAATCCCTAGATATTTTCAACCCTGCCAGCACTAATGGTTGCTGTGGGAATGGTAGCAGAACAAGTGCCCAAGGGGACAGCATGCACCCGTTTTCATCAGCTCTTTACCTGAAGAGATTTCTGTGCTGTTCAAATGTTACTAAGTTGACAACACATGGCTGGGCAGTTGCTGCCAGTTTCTTGCCCCTGGAGGCAAGCAGTGATCTTCCAAAGGCAGTGTGGGGGGAAGTCAACAGCAGGTGCTGAGACCTCTTCCCCACTTATTCTCTTTTGGCCAAACCTGACCTTCCTACCCTCCAGTTCCAGCTGCCATTGACCCTTCACACCAGTCTACTATAGCTTTTGAATTTCTCAAAAGTTCATCAGAGTCCTGCTTCTTCTCCCTTTCACGGTTTCCCCTTTCATTAAGATACAAAAGACCTGGCTCCTTGCCTCGTTTTGAAGACCCTCTCTAATTTGATCTAGCATCTTTCCATTCTGAAAGCATATTATTATCTGCATTTTAGAGAGGAGGGAATTGAGTTTCAATGAAGGTAAGTGATTTGTACACCACTAGGATATGTGGTAGGTGTAGAATTTGAGAACATGTCTTTCACATTCCAGAGCCATGCTTTGGACACTCCATTAACCCCACCTGATTAATACCTGAATTTAGAACTGTTTCATTTTATTCAAGAAGTTATCAAACTATGCTTCTAAAAACACTAGTGTTCTGTGAGCTGGACCATGGTATTCACCCAAAACCTGGAAGTCTTTTCCCAACTGGTAGAAAAAATATGTGTAAGTTATGGTTAGAATTTTCTCAGTGTCGTAGTTGCCCACACATTTTTAATAACTTGTTGGCACTTGTTTCTTAGTGCACTAGCAATCCTAAAAAATGGTAATGATTAAGAAGAAAATGAGTTTTGAATTACTGATCTTAATTAAAAATCAAGAAAATTGGGGCACTTGGCTGGCTCAGTGGGTTGAACATCTGACTTTTGATTTTAGCTCAGGATGTGATCTCACAGTTCATGGGATCAAGCCCTGCATTGGGCTTCACATTGACAGTGAGGAGCCTGCTTGGGATTCTTTCTCTCCCTCACTCTCTGCTACTACCCACTCATTCTCTCTCTCTCTGTCTCAAAAATAAATTAAAAAAACTTTAAAAAAGAAATCAAGAGGATGTTATCAGCAGCTTTTCACTGCTAATGAGGAAAAGATTTCCATTTCATATCATATAAATATATAAACACTTAAAGACTCCTCATTCTTGCTACTAACATTAGTTTATATCAATGTCTGAATGTTGAATTGAATTCATGAATGCTTAATAAGTATGAGTTTACTAACATATTTCTCCTTCTTATATAGTCTCCCTAATTTTAAAGGCAAGATTTTTAAAAAATTAATTTCATTTTTTAAATAGTTAACACATGTATATGAGACAAAATTCACACAGCACAAAAGACTATATGGTGAAAGCGAATCCCTTCTGTTCCTGTCACCCTAATTCCCTCCCCCTTGCAGCTATCACTTTATCAGTTTCTTGAATGTTCTTCCAGAGATATGATAGGTGAACATAACCTCTTATGTATCAATTTTTTATAAAAGGGAGAAATTTTCTATTTTTCCTTGACATAATTTACCTCACTAATAAAACTAGGAGTTGCTCTGATCCTTACATAAACTTGCATACTAAAAATAAAAATAAAATAAATTTTAAGAGTTAATGAGCCTCTATATACCCATTGCCCAGCTTGAAAGATTATTTAAAAGTAATTTTTAAAGGGTTTAACATTCTTACAAATTTTCAGAATGTCTGTCAATGGGAAATGAAAAGAATCACTCCAGCAGCACTGGAGTCTTCAGTTCATTCTGTTCGTGCTAACTTGGAATCAACTCCTGCATAAATTTCTCATAGCCTTTCTAGTAGTAAAAATATAAATGGACAAATGAATTGTACTTATACTTTTCCTAAAGTTTTGGTTGGTATCTGGACAAGAAACATTTCTAGCAGGCTTTTTTTTTTTTTTTTTTAAGTGTATTTATTTACTTTGGTCGGGAGGGGCAGAGAAAGAGAAAGAGGTAGAGAATCCCAAGCAGGTTCTGCGCTTCAGCACAGATCCAAATGTGGGGCTCGAACTCAGGAACCATGAGATCATGATCTGAGCTAAAGTCAGATGCTTAACTGACTGAGTCACCCAGGAGCCCCGCTAATAGACTTTTAAAGCCATCACTGCACTGATATTAGTTTTAGAATTTACTAATAATTCCACATATGGGGCTAATTTGATTGTTTGGATTTGGTTCTTTTTATGGAGAAAGGTTGATGCATCCATTATATTTATCCATACTTAAAAGAATTTAGTTTTATTATAATTGTTAAGGCATGATTATGAATATTGATTATATTTCCACAGATAAGTCTGATTTTTGTCTTGACTTCACAAAATCTGTTTTTTTTCTCAGTTCCACTTGCCTCTCCTGAAGCATCAGCAGAACTTCAAAAGAATTTTATAGAATGCATCTCTTACTTACATCAATATGATGCTAGGAAAAGTCCCAATGAGCCCATCCGGGGAAAGGTGAGTCTTCAGAATTAATTATTTAATATTTTAGGATGGGACAGATTTATAGTAGAACACTACGCCTTCTCAAGTCATAACCATCTTTCTAAAAGTCTATTTAAACAAACAAGCATGGCTGATAGGATAAAATCTTAACTACATATAGCGGTTTAAAGTAAGGAATGATGTCAGAATTTTGGATCATAGTCTTTGGGGTTTGGTTTATTATAATCATTCACTTGAGGTACTATCAAAGCAGTTTGATAAGCTTTTGGATATGCTTATGTGGGCGTGGCCAGGGAATGTGTCTAAGATTTACAAAGCCAAACAGCAATGTAATAGTTGCTGGATTTTTTTTCCAACTGCAGATGTTTGTTTCCATATTTAACCTTAAGTCTTTTGTTGAAGCTAACAGGCATTTGGGATGCAGTCACAAATCCTTAGGTCTATGAACTGTAGTTACCCTTGTATCCATTGAAACTTATAGAGCAAGAAACGAAATTTCACATGACGAGTCTTAAACAATCCAACTGATAGAAATGTCGAGAATGGGAAATTAGATGCTGCTTCTTTGACTTTCTGCTTTTCCCTTCTCATTTATTTTCTGGCACGTCCTATGTTATAAGTGATTTAAAACTTTCATTAATAATGATTATATCGCTGTCTCCAGCTTTGGAGTCAAGTGACGGCAGAGAAATAAGTAAGTACCTGTCTTGCCAGGACTTGAGCTCACACATGAACTGAGTTCCCAGTTGCATCTTCCAGCAACTTGCGTGCCCTGGTTAATGTCAACTTTGTTTTCTTTTCCAGCGACATGGAGCTTTTGTGCAGACAGAGATAAAACCAGGGAGTAGGCCAATAGTTCCTACGGGAACAGAGGTATTACGGAATGCTCCAGGGTCATGCTCATCAGAACAGTCCAAAAAAACAGAGAAAGGAAACTCAGCGGAAAGCAAAATGACCTCACCAGGTCTCTGCCGACAAAATTCCCCAGAGCTGTTAGAGACTGAAACTCACTTATCAGAAACAGACGTCGGAGAGGCAGCCAAGGCATGCCCCCGAAGTCCTGAGAGAAGAGAGAAGGCTGCAAACATCTTCCACATAACTGCAGTAAATGCTCTTCTCCCCAGGCATGATCCTTTAAATCCACCAATAAAGAGCCAGGATAAATCAGGATAAATTACTTTCTTCAGATGAAAATCTAATCCTTGGAATGTAGACAAATTTCAGAATCACCATACAAGCCCTCACAATTGCTTTTTCTGTTATCAATAAACTAAAGAAATTCAATTTACATAAATGGGAAAATGAAAAAAAATGACAATTAAATACACCAGGAATTTTAGAATTGTCCCTAATGAGTGGTGGGTTATGAGACATATTCCTATGTTATATTATTTATAAACAAAACAACTTTGTTTTGCACAAAAATGAACATAATTGACAAATATAATACTTTTAGAGGAGAGGCCCCATGAAACAGTCATTCTCTGGAATCAAACCAGGGTTAGATTTTGGTTCCACCATGTATGAGTTGTGTGACTTTGGGTGAGTTACTTAACCTCTCTAGACTTTAGTTTCCTTGTCTGTAAAATCAGGATAATAGCAACTTCTCAAGGTTAGTGAGCATGAGATTATGTACATTGATCGCTAAGTGACCCATATAATTACATCATTACTATTACTATAATTAAAATTTCCATTTAAGGATAATATTCTCCTATAAAATTAAATTTTCCTCCTTATTCTACAACTTTTAGTCTCTCTGTATACAATTAAGAGTGTGAAAAATCTAAAAACATTTTTCCTAGGATATTTACACACACACACACACACACTTATTTCAAACACATATGGGTATCTTTTATAGAATATAAAAATATTTTCTAAATTGGTTTCTATTTTACTTAGAACATTTCTAGCACTAACTCAATTTTTGATTTTTAGATGCATTGGTGTAGTTAATTCTACCAGCTCTTGTATTTGGCACATTTGGTATGCTAAAATGTATCTATCCGAAGCTATGTTCTGTTGCACACAAGTGGAAGTAGGTGGAGTATCTGTGCCAAGAGAGTATACGCCCAGCACATCTCCATGGCAATATATCAGTTTCACACTGTCATATGTAGTGTTGATAAAACTACAGGTATATCTTTATCCATTTCTCCTTCACTAAAGATATTTTAATAGACTGCAAAGGAATGGATGCCATTACTCTTTATTTGTGTATTGGAGACTTTCAGTTCTTACAGCAGATTAAGGGTAATAGTGAGGGGCGCCAGGGTGGCTCAGTCGGTTAAGCGTCCGACTTTTGTTTAGGTCATGATCTCGCGGTTCGTGGGTTCGAGCCCCACGTCGGGCTCTGTATTGACTGCCAGCTCAGAGTCTGGAGCCTGTTTCAGAGTCTGTCACTCCCTCTCTCTCTGACCCTCCCCTGCTCACGCTGTCTCTCTCTCCTAGAAATAAATAAAAAAACATTAAAAAAAAAAAAGGGTAATAGTGAACTCCTTTCATTACAAACAGCTTGAAATGCTGAATAAAATGAAAGAAACAAATATATAGCCAAGCACACAAAACAGAGAAACCCTCATGATTCAAAATAGAGAACTTGATTATTTGTGTATCAATATATATCTTGAAGATCTTTTATCAACATATGTAGAATATGTCATTATTTTAATAGATGAATAGACTTCCATAGTATAGTTATACCACAGCGTTGGAGCAAAAAGAATGCAAGCTTTATGTGTAGGGAAAGGGCAGAGATGGGGTTTGACAGCAAAGATGGAGAGAGAGGTCTTAAAGGCTAGGCACTTGAATTTTAATCCAGATTGGAATAGAGATGGAACATTATGGCTTCCATAGTACAGAGTTGAGATTGAAACTATCGTAAAGCCACAACCCTCAAATAGCTGGCCTACTGGTACAAGACAGACTAGAAGAACTTCACTCATATAACCAAGCAGATGCAAGAAAAGTTTGCCTCTTCCTACAGCTATAGATAGTTAAAATCTTTGTGAGAAAGTAAAATCTCTAGTTTGTGCCACATTCCAGTTTGGACTATGAACTCACATATAGAACGTTTCATAGGACACCAAATTTACATAAAAATTCATCCTGCTGGTGATACCACTGAGCCGTCTGACTAAAGAAAATGCAGAACCCTTCTGGAGAGATAGGTCTATAAACCACAGAAAAAACAGTCCCCACTGAAGGTGAGGTCGCAAAAAAAATTGCAAATCACACAAAAAAAGGAAACCCAACTGAGTAAGAGTCTGTGGTAAAACAAAGAGAATGGTTAAAACCTCAAAATTAGAGGTAACAGAATTAAAACACTTTCAATTTGAAGATACTTGTCTTTCTTTCACTTTGGAAAATTTTACTCTGTAGCCTTTTCTATTATTTCCATCCCCTCCATTCTCTCTCTTCTCTCCTTATGGAACAGCTACTAGGTGAATGATGGAACACTTGGATTTATCTTCTATCTTTTGTAGGCTTTCTCTCATTGTCCTTCTCATGGTATTTTACCACTAAGAATGTAAGCATCCCTTGACACTAACTTTATACTAACTAATTTGCTTTCCAGCCATGTCAATTGTTATTACAGGCCATCTACTGAAAAAAACTTTGTAATACATATTTTATTTTTTTAATTTCCAAGATATATAAATGCTTCATGAATACATATGACTCTTCCTATATTATAGATATGATATCTTAAAATATTGTAATTAAGCTTAATATCTTTTTCTGCTCCCTTAATTCTGTTAATTTCTATTGTTGAGCATGATGCCTCCTTCTTGGTATTGTAGTTTTTTTCTCAAATGTTTGGTGATTTTTGGTTGTATACTCTTTTTTGATTATTTGACTTCCAGATCTCTGTCAGTATAAACTGTTTCTGTCTACTGCAGCCTGACTTTGGGACAGGGTTGGGATATATAGTGAGACAGAATCTAAGGATGATTTGTGTGATGGTATCTTTGCTTCTCCTGGAGGTCAGTAGTTACTTGAGCCCTGGTCTGCTTTTCCAACCCCATTATATGATTCAATTCATCCACATGTGCTTCACACATGCAGAACAGGTAAGGGTTACTGATTTCCTACTCCAATACAGTTCCTAATTTTTCAAATTGATAAATGCCCTGGAGCGCCTTCTACTTCTTAGTATCCAATGGCTTTAAGCACGTAGTTCTATCCAACCTACCTCAACAGCAGTCATCTCTATACATGTGTTGGGTTTTTCTTTCATTTAGTTTTGCTCCTCCAAACTGTCGTCCACCAGTAATATCTCTCAGAATTTAATAAAAACATATTTCTTCTGATAACAGGTTTCCCTGGCTTCCAATGGTATTAGACTATATTTTATTATCAGTATCTATTTGCATATATTTTATGAGATTTAGTGAGCAGTAAGTGGTAGATGTGTATAATCAGTCTGCCATCTTGAATTAGTCTCTTATTTTAAGTAAATCATTTGCAAACCTAGTACTTTAACCATTAGGAAATTAACACATTCTCTGCAATAGACCTCACAATTGACTGGCAGACATCACTGAGGATTGACATAGTCCTTCTGTCTTAGGGAATATATTTTAGCAAGAGATGGAGGGTCTGGGGTCAAATAGCCCAGTTAGTGGACTACTATCATAGGCTAGATTAGTGGTTCTCAATGTTTTCAAGTATAGGGACATGCTTTCTACACTTAAAAAAGCTTATGGTTCTTTACAAAACAGTATCCACTGCTTATGAAAACACATAACAACAAAATGCACTGATGATTCCCAGTTTCAATTCTCTTTTTGTCTTTTCTTTCCTTTTTTTTTAATTGCTAGGGTGTGTCTCTCCACAATGAATTCCATAGTCTATTAAAGTTATAACTGCCTGTTGATACAAATAGTGTTCTCAAGTTTCACAAGAATATTTGAATGCTTTCAAGCAGTTCCATTATTAGGTATTTTCATGGAACTATAGCTTTTACCAGGGTTGAGTGTTGTTTTTTCTGTTTACCAAAGAGAACCAAACAACAACAACAACAAAAACACATGGTTCTTCATAAAATGTAATATTTTTAAAATATCTTAGCAAATGTGCTAATAATGGCTTTCAGTCCTTAACAATGCTATTAATTAATAATACCATATATGTATGTTTTAAGGTTTAAAGCATTTTCCAATCTTTTATCTCATTGGATCTTTATAATAATCTTATGATACAGGGCAAATAATAATACCAATCTTACAGCTAATAATAGGCTCAGAGAACTGAAGGAGTCCCTCCCATCCCCCTGGCAGTTTGTAGTTAACAAGCAGCAAAGCCAGGGCCAGAACCTAAGCCTCCCAAGGCTCCCAAATGTCGATGCACAGGGCAGTGCTGGCCCATGACAAATGGAAAAACAAGGACAGCGTAAGTAGTATCAAAGAAAATGCTTCAAAACTTTTGTTAAGAGATTGTCACTTTATTGCTTTTTGGGATTTAAAATGCTCTTTATTAGGGGCGCCTGGGTGGCTCAGTCGGTTAAGTGTCCACCTTTGGCTCAGGTCATGATCTCATGGTCCGTGGGTTCGAGCCCCCTGTGTTGGGCTCTGTGCTGACAGCTCAGAGCCTAGAGTCTACTTTGGATTCTGTGTCTCCCTCTCTCTCTGCCCCTACCCTGTAGGGGCTCTCTTTCTCTCAAAAATAAAATAAACATTAAAAAAATTTAGGGCTCTGTGTTAGAATTCTTATCAATATGATGGACTAAGTTGATGCGGGAAGCCCCCATCATTCCTACACAGACAAAGCTTCGATGAAATGTGACAAAATCTTTGAAGTACACAACTAAACAATAAAACAAGACATAGCAATCCTCAAGGGACAAAAAGAAAGAGAATGCTAATAAGTGGTGATTAAGAGGTAAGCTTACAGAGGCCCCTGGAGAAGTGGAATCAGAAGCTGAGCTTAGGAGCTGCAATGGGGGTTAAGGTCCCAGGTGCAGTAGAACCGGAGCTGAGCATAGAGCGAGGATTCCAGAAGAGTTTTGCTGCTATAAAAAGGATTCTAGAGGGGCGCCTGGGTAGCTTAGTCGGTTAAGCATCTGACTTTGGCTTAGGTCATGATCTCGCGGTTCGTGGGTTCGAGCCCCGCGTCGGGCTCTGTGCTGACTGCCAGCTCAGAGCCTGGAGCCTGTTTCAGTCTGTGTCTCCCTCTCTTTCTGACCCTCCCCTGCTCATGCTCTCTCTCTCTCTCCTAGAAAGAAATAAAACATTTAAAAAAATTTAAGAAAAAAATAAAGGATTCAAGAACCTCTCTCTCATTAGACTGCAAGGTAGGGAGTGAAACAAACTGATTACCACCTAGACAACACACCTCTGAAACGAACCTGTGCACAAAATGGGACCCAAGCATGTATTCGTGAGTAGTAGTGCAGAAAACGTAAACCACGGTTGCAACAGAAAACCTGATAACCAAAGAACCAGAAGAATCAGAGAAACATGAAGGACCCGAGTTTAGACAAGAGACAAATATAATACTGCCCCTTTACCATCCTGGGTACAGGAGACAGGAGAAGATGGAAAGCAACACCTAAGAGGAGACGGAAAAAATGTACCCATCTTTCAGGGGAAGGAGATAGCAGAATTCATGTCCCAAGGATAATGGACAAGAGAGCAAAGGACCGTAAAATAACTAAGCTTAAATGATTCAGGACATAAAAGAATAAACACGATACAGAAAAACCAGAATAGCCCAAAAAATAAGAGGCATATTTCAGGGAATAAAAGCTATAAAAATTCTAAAGATAAAAAATACATATCATTTTTTAAAACTTAACTCAGTAGATAAAACAAAAAATAAAAAACTTATTTCAGTAGACTAAACATAGCTTAAAAGAAAGTTGGGAGAGAGTTGAAATCTCACAGAATGAAACACAAAAAGATAAAAAGAAATATTAAAAAGAAAGAGGCACAGAGAATAGAACATTACTAAGTGTTCCAGAAGGACACAATAGAGGGAATATGAGAGAAATCTGCAATAAAAATGGCTATGATAGAGACTACCTGTTCCCAATAACTAATCTGCTCCTCTGCCTTTTTCATAGAATTCCCCCATTTTGAGCTGAGAACTTGGCTGCCCATTGTGAAGACAATGTTTCCCAGTTTCCCCTATACCTGGATTAGCCATACAACTGTGTTCTGGGATATAGCTAAAACAGCATGTACAACTTCCAGAAATGTCCTTAAAGGGAGGAGGTAGGATTTTCCATTTTTTCCTTCCTAGTAGCTGAAATGCTGATGGTATTAAGTTTGATTAGAGAATCTACTTTCTGTGAATGAATGGTAGAATAAAATTATAGGGCCCCTGAGCCCCTGACACCATCAAATACCACCTGGATAGCCTAATCTGTGTGAAAAAGAAATAAACTTCCATCTTGTATGAAGCACTTTGATTTAGAGTTGTTTTTTAAGGTCACTTGCAGCAGAATCTAATTGTAACTTATGCAATGATTGACAATTTTCTATAATTGAAGAAAGATGTGAATCTTCTATTTGAAGAGGCAAAATGAAGTTTGAGCTAGAAAAAATGAAATTAAATCCACACACGGACACAGAATAGTATAACCACAGAACATCAACTGTAAAGAGAAAAACTTTAAAAGCAAATCAGAGAGAAAAGTGATTGTTACCCGTAAGAAAAAACAAACTTCTCCTCCGCAGTGAGAGACGCAAGAATATGAAGTAATATCTTGAAAATGCTGGGAGGCAATACTGCTCTACATAGAATTCCATGCTTAACTGAACTATAATTCAAGACTGAGGACAAAATATGGACATTGTCAGATATACACAGATTGGCGATAATAGCAAGTACTTCTATAATACAGCTTTACAAGGCAATGTTATAAGTGCTTTATATATTTTAACTCAGAATCTTTGCAACAGCCCTCTAAGGTAGATACTATTAATAGTACTATATTACAGATGATGTAACTAAGGTACAGGAAGGCTAAGTAACATGCCCAAGGTCACACAGCTAGTAAGCAGCCAAATTGGGATTTCAGCACAGGCATTCTGCTTCAGATTCCAGGGTTTTAATCACTCATCTTCAATAAAAGTACTGAAAGATGTCATTTATTTTATTTTTAAAGATGTTAAAACAATTTTTTTAATTTATTTTTGAGAGAGAGAGAGAGTGTGTGTGTGTGTGAGCAGAAGAGGGACAGAAAGAGAGGGAGATACAGAATCCAAAGACAGACTCCAGGCTCTGAGCTAGCGATCAGCACAGAGCCCAACTCCGGGCTCGAACCCATGAACTGAGAGATCATGACTGGAGCCGAAGCTGGACGCTAAACCAACTGAACCACCCAGGTGCCCCTAAAGATGTCTTTTTTAAAAGTTTATTTATTTGGAGAAAGAGACAGTGTGAATGGGGGAGGGGCAGTGAGAGAGACAGAGAGAGACAGAGACAGAGAGAGAGAGAGAGAATCCCAAGCAGGCCCCAAGCTGCCAGCACAGAGCCCAATGCAGGGCTCCAACCCATGAAGCTGTATCATGACCTGAGCCAAAATCAAGAATCAGATGCTCAACCGACTGAGCCACCCAGGTGCCCCTGAAAGATGTCATTTAAAAGATTGATATGGTGTTCACTTGAGCAACACATCTGCTAAAATTGAAAGGATCCAGAGAAAGTTTGCATGGCCCCTGCACAAGGATGACATCCAAAAGCTTGGTATGGAACCTGGACAGAAAAAGTAAGATATAAGCAGAAAACCAAAAAAACTAAATCAGCAAATCATATTGATTAACTTATGTATTAACCCCAAAACATTCTTTCATGAAATAATTCTGACAATAGATTCTAGGGGATTTTTCCCCTTGTAGTGTCTTTAATTGGCAAGAGAAAATATTTGACAACTCTATGTCAATTCCCCCCAAAATTTTGGTAATTTTCCTAGTATGTGAAATCATAGTCTGGCAACTATTGATCTATTGTGCAACAAAGATTTTTTTTTGAAAAAGCAAATCTGCAAAATTAATTACTGTTGTGTTATGCAAAAAAATATTTATTGATATTAGGATATTTTGTTGGTTATTTAGATTCATGCTGTGAGGACGACAGGCTGCATGTAACCTTTAGTGAGAATCACTGTTTTCCTCAAACATGGCTCCTGTGAAGGACATACTATAAATTGAAATGTAAAAAAGGAAGAAAAAACCCCTTCCACTACAGAAACTCGTTGCTAACTTATTAAGGTTAATGGAGAGAATGCTTTTCGGTGATAAATTATATCAAGGTCATCTACAGTATTTTATCCAAGAAGGCAGAGCCCAGTGCTGTTACCTGCCCACCAAAATCAAAGATGGACAACAATACTGAACACTTCTGAAGGAGTGAATTTTGGGAGAAATAGAGAAAACATGTTACTTTTTACTTACTTGTAATATTAGCTATTATAAAAATTTTCTTCAAATTGCTCTGCCAACTTGTTAATTCTGTAGATAGAGAATGCCAAATGTTTTACTCTTAAGGAATTTTATAGATCACACAATTTCCTCATTCTCTGGTCAGTTGTGCATTAGAAAGATACCCCAAAAATGGTCCCTAGGGTTCCCAGCAATTTGTTTTACAATCCTAAGCAAATGAATGGAAAAAATATGTGACCTACCAGGTTTTAATGGCTATATATTTTTTTAAAGTTTATTTACTTATTTTTAAAGAGACAGAGATTGCACAAGTAGGGAGTGGACAGAGAAAAAGAGAGAGGGAGATAGGATCCCAAGCAGGTTCCATGCTACCAGAGCAGAGCCCAACACGGGTCTCAAGCTCACAAAACTGTGAGATCATGACCTGAGCCAAAACCAAGAGTTGGACACTTAACCAAGTAAACCACCCAGTACCCCTCATGGCTAGCATCTTAATTGTAGCACTAACAGAAACCAAATTTCCAGATTAAGTTCTTCTGTAAAAACCATTTTTAGGGTGCTTTTGCTTTTCTTTTCTTTTCTTTTCTTTTCTTTTCTTTTCAATAGCAGCGAGAGCTTCTGTGTTTCTGTGGAAGAAGTTGGGGATAATGAGAAGGTATTTCTAAGAGGCAGCTATAAAGTCAACGTTCCCATGAAAGTCCCCGATACAGCCCATGATGTCCAATATACAAAATTTTGTACACAGTAACTCTTATATACACTTAAAAATATCACTGAGCTACAAAGGCAAAAGGAAAATCCCTCTCAGATGTCTGCCTATCTATAGGGTTTCCTCCATTCTGTTTTTATATTAGTCTTCTATAACCTTAGTACATGCTTATGTAGTGAAGGATGAACCTTGCCCAAAGAGAGGTCTGGCCTTTGCCCTTGACTCCTGGGAGGCAACTTCAAAGACCTTGGAATATCCTGCTTGATAAGAGTGTCTTTGTTTACCTGGGGACCCTGGGCTGTGCCAGAAGGTCTATGCTAACAATGCAATTTTGAGGGGTGGGGGGAGAGGTCTTGGGCCACACAGTTGGACCTCTGGAGAGGCTAGAGGCTAAAGTCAGCCAGATGGGCAGTTAACCATGACTATGTGACCAAGCTTAATAAAAACTATGGACACCAAAACTTAGCAAAGCATCCTAGTGGCAATAATCCATGTGTATCGCCACACATTACCGAGAGAAGTTAGCACTGCTCACAACTGCACAACTTTGGGAAAGGACAAATGGAAGCTCTTGCTTGGAATTCTCCTGGACTCTGCCTCAGGTGCCTCTTGTCTCTACCAATTTTAGTATGTATCCTCTCACTGTAGTAAACTATAACTGTGAGTATAAGAGCTTTTAGTGAGTTCTGCGAGTCCTGCCAGCAAATTATTGAATGTGAGGGTGGTCTTAACAGCCCTCAAACTTGATGTCAGAAGTCAGGGTGGTCTTGGTGACTCTTAAACCTTACAATACAGATTCATCTGTTGTGAGAATAAGGCAAGATAATGATGCCTACAGTGAAGATCCTTTGTAATGTGGAATCTCTCACTGTATTAGATAAAGTTGAAATATTTGATATAAGTCAATAAGTAATATTCATGTTGCTATAAAAATGTTCCCAAGCATTTTTAATTAAAAACTCCTGAAATTTTTAAGGACAAAGTATGGATTTTACAACAAGCGATCTCATATATGGTACTAAAAAATGGCCAAAAGGAGAGCTCTAGGTAAATCACGGAAATTCTCATTTCTTCAGTCAATCCTATTGAAGGTCCTGTAGGCCTTGGAGTGGGAATCACAATTTCTGGCCTGTGTATAGTAGCCTCCCTTACAGACTTCCTTTAACTCTGTCCACAGCATCTTAAATAATCTCTTTATTAAATTCTGCCCATGCACTCTATTTAAGTGGCCACTACTTCCTGGCTGGACCTGACCAAAACAGTGGTTAACACTAAGGCTAGATGTGATCACAGAATCTTCTGTTTTTAAATATATATTTTTAAAATGTTTATTTATTTATTTTTGAGAAAAAGAGCAAGCACATGTACATGGGGGAGGGACAGAGATAGAGGGAGACAGAGAATCCCAAGCAGGCCCTGCACTGTCAGCACAGAGCCCAATGCAGGGCTGGAACCCATGAACCATGAGATCATGACCTGAGCTGAAATCAAGAGCCAGACGCTCAACTGACTGAGCTACCCACATGTCCCATGATCACAGAATCTTCTTAACAGTGAGCTCTACGTTATTATTATGAATTAATTAAAGTTGACACTTAATATACTTTTGTCATTCCTAGATTTGGGGTTTAATAATATTCCTCTTGGTGTGAGCTTCCACTAGGAAACATGAACAATGTGCCTTATTATTAGATACTTCCTGGTTGTCTCACTTCTAATTCACTGAGGAAAAACTAATAATACCTAGGTTTTATCACTTTGCCTATGACCTCAGTGATGGGAATTTTGTCCCAATATATTTGTTAATACATGACATCCACCAAGATGCCCTGTAGCCCAATGAGCTTCTGTGTCATACCTCTTCATTTGCCAGTCACTTGCCTGTGTATCTCAAATATTCTCAGAGACAAGAAGGTAACCTAAGAAAGGCAGTGGTATAACCAATGGGGAATTCTGCTTTTTGGCACATCAGAATAAAGACTTCCAAAAATCTACTCTTCCATAAAAGAAATGAGAACACTGACAAATCTTGTCAAAATCAAATTTGATTTCGAATTTGTTTTAAAATTCTCAAAGTTAACCAAAGGCTTACAACAATTGGAAGAGCATCTATTCACTAAAAATGACTGAATCTCTGTGAGAACAGTAAAATTTGTGGTTTTTTAACTTCCCCTATTCCCATCCCACTCTCAAAAAGAAAAAAATACTTAGGAATAAGTGTAGTAAAACGTGCAAGACTTTTGCAGTGAAAATATAAAATATTGTTGAAAGAAATTAAAGAAGATATAAATAAATCAAAAGAGAGGGCTTGTTCATGAATTGGAACAAATAATGTCAAATTGGCAACATTCCCTAAACTGATTGACAGAATCAGCACAATACCTTCCATATCCCAGGTGGGATTTTGCAGAAATTGAAACTGATCTTAAAATTCATACTGAAATGCAAGGGGCCCAAAATAGCCAAACATACCTGAAGAAGAACAAGTTAGAGGACTAACCCTTCCGGGTTTCAAAATTTATTACAAGGCTACAGTGACTCAAGATAGTGTGGTACCGGCATAAAAATAGACATGAAGATCAGTGGAGATTGGAGAGTCCAAAAATAAACTCATACACCCATGGTCAATTGATTTTTAACAAAGGTGCTAAGACAATTCAATGGGGAAAGAATAATCTTTCCAACAAACAGCACTAGACAACTGGATAACTACCTGCAAAAGGATAAAGATGCTTCATTACATTTAACAAAAATGAACTCAAAATGTATCACCAACCTAAATGTCAGAGAGAAAACTAAAAAAACCTTAAAAATAAAATATAGGCATAAATTTTTATCACCTTGGGTTAGGCAATGATTTGTATAATGCCAAAACAGCAAGAAACTAAAGAAAACATAGGTAAATTGGGTTTTATCCAAACTTTATGATGTGTGCTTCAGAGAGCACGATCAAAAAAGTAAAAAGTCAACTCACTGGAGAAAATATTTGCAAATCATTTAAGAGACTTGTATCCAAAACATATACACAACTCAGAAACTCAACAATTAAAAAAAATACCACATTAAAGTTGGGAAAGATTAAAGAAACTTTTCTCTCAGGAAGCTATACAAATGGTCAATAAACACATGGACGATTTTCAACAGCATGGGACGTTAGGGTAATACAAATGAAAACCACAGTGAAACATCACTTCATGCCCACTGGGATGGCAAAATAAAAAAGAAGGCAAGTATCGTCCATGACATGGAGCAATTGGAACCCTCAGTCATTGCTGGTAGGATTATAAAATGATGCAGCTACTGTAAAAACAGTTTGGTAATTCTTCAAAATGTTAAACGCAGAGTTACCATACAACACAGTAATCCCACATGTAGGAAAATACCCAAGAAAACAGAAAACATGTGTCCACACAAAAGCATTGTTTATAAAGCAGCATTGTTTATAAAGAATAGTCAGAAAACAGATACAACTTAAATGTCTACCGGTTTATAGATGAATCAACAAAATGCAGTGTACTCATACAATGGAAGATTATGCAACAGTATGGACATTAAAATTATATTATGCTAAGTAAAAGAAGCCAGACACAAAAGATTCAAGTTGTATGATTCCATGTATAGAAAATCTCCAAAATAGGCAAATCCATAGAAACCAAAGTAGATTAGTGGTTGCCAAGGGCTAGGAGTGGCAGCCGAGAAATGAGGAGTGATTGTTAATGGGTACAAGGTTTCTTTCTAAGGTGATGAAAATGTCTGCAATTAGATAGTGGTGACAACACACAACCTAATAATAAGAACCACTGAATTCTACACTTTAAAATAGTAAATTTTTATCGCATGTCAATTACAATTGGCCTTTTTTTTTTTAATGTTTATTTCTGAGAGAGAGAGAGAGAGGCAGCGTGAGCAGGGGAGGGTCAAAGAGAGAGGGAGACACAGAATCTGAAACAGGCTCCAGGCTCTGAGCTAGCTGCCAGCACAGAGCCCAATGTGGGGCTTGAACCCACGAACCGTGAAATCATGACCTGAGCTGAAGTCGGACGCTCAACCGACTGAGCCACACAGGCGCCCCACAATTGACCTTTGAACAATACAAGGGATTGGGGTGTTGAACCGTCACACAGTCTAAAATCATGGTATAATTTTTGACTCTTCCAAATATTTTTTAATGTTTATGTATTTTTGAGAGAGAGAGAGAGAGAGAATGAGTGGTAGAGGGGCAGAGAGAGAGGGAGACACAAGATCCAAAGCAGACTCTAGGCTGTGAGCTGTCTGCATAGAGCCTGAAGCAGGGCTCAAGCTTATGAACTGCAAGATCATGCCCTGAGCTAAAGTTGGGCACTTAACTAACTGAGCTACCCAGGCTCCCCTTGACTCCCCCAAATTATAACCAATAGCCTACTGTTGATGGAAGCCTTACCGATAAAAAACAGTAGATTAACACATATTTTGTATGGTATGTATTATATATTGTATTCTTACAATAAAGTAAGCTAGACAAAAGAAAGTATTATTAAGAAACTTGCAAGGAAAAGTTTATAGTACTGTACCATATTTATCCAAAATATCTGCATATATGTGGAGCCATGCAGTACAAAGTCATGTTGTTCAAGGGTCAACTGTATATCTGAATAAAGTTATTAAAAATAAGACAATAAGCAGTACTTGAACCAAAGTAAACTATGGAGTCCAGGCCCCTTCTAAAGATATCACAATTCAGAAACATTTTATTTTATTCTATGTTACTTTATTTTATTTTTAAGTAATCTCTACACCCAGCATGGGGCTCAATCTTACAGCTCTGAGATCAAGAGTTGCATGCTCCACTGACTAAGCCAGCCAGCCACCCAAGAAACATTTTAAATACTCAGCTGGTTAAATAAAATACCAACACAGCTGCCAGATCCAGACCTTAGACCCCAAGTATGTGTTCTCTTAAGAAGGTCTTCATCTCTTCATAACAGCCCTCTTAGAGACATTTGTCCTCTAGACTGGGAAGGGGACCAGGGCAAGGGTGTTTCCCCTGAAGTGGGTCATCACTTGGTGGCTAACACATCCTTTGTCTCCCTCACACAGGAGAGCACCAAGATCCAGTCTGGGTGTTTCCTTAGCGGGGCATACCTTTCTCTGGTGCATCCTTGCGTTATCTGGGAATCTGATTGCAATTTACCCCAGTAGGGCAGTTCAATCAAGTCCAGATCAACTGTTCTTTCAACCATTTTGGACATCTTGCATCCAGGATTTCCAAATCTTGCATTTAGATCATCTAAAACCTCTCAAACCAAGTCCCAGCTTCCTCAGGAACTCCCCATTCACTCTAAAGGCCCTTGTTCACCTGTGGTGCTGTGCATTTTACCCACATGGCACCCACCTGGCTACAAAAATCTTTGACCATCATCCTGGATCACAGTATAATATTCCTCTCATAATAAGAACTTAAATCCTTGGTTTACAAAAAGTAAGATGAAATTGACATAGATACAACTTTAAAAAATTTGTGTCAGGTGTGTGTCTATAGGACTGTCTGAAGTGAAATGATCCTAGATTTACAGACATTGTGACTCCTATCATCTACCAGTAATCTCTACTCAGGAGACTAAAAAAAAAAGAATTCTGGGTATCTATACAGAGGCGTCTTAGAACAAATCTGAGCCAAATGCTGAAAAATCTGGTTTCTAACTCCAAGGCAGGTCTTGGAATAGGTCATCTCATCCACATAAATACCAGTTTTGTAATCCAAGAACAATTACATTCACTCTAAGTCACCAGTGATCTTAAGGATCAAAGTGGAAACAAAAACTCATTTGAAAGTGCTTTAAAATGTGTAAAACAACAGATGTGGAGTTTATCATATCTCTGAAGTTCTGATCCTGTGAAAACTTTTATTTATTTTTTAATTTTTTTAACGGTTTGTTTTTGAGAGACAGAAGGACAGAACATGAGCAGGGGAGGGACAGAGACAGAGGGAAACACAGAACCCGAAGCAGGCTCCAGGCTCTGAGCTGTCAGCACAGAGTCCATTGCAGGGCTTAAGCCCACGGACCATGAGATCATAACCTGAGCTGAAGTCGGATGTTTAACCATCTGAGGCACTCAGGCGCCCCTCCTGTGAAAATTTTAATAGGCAAGTAATGGTTGTTTCAATAACTAGGACAATTTCCTGGGTTACAGTAAAGCAGTGTCCTGAAGGGAGGAAAAAGAAATACACTGAGTGCATTTATTTTTTCATATATGTATGAAATATAGATATTAAAATTTTCCTTGCTAAGCCACAGAGTAGGTTGTAAGGCAGTGTGATGCTGACATTTCTCATCACACTGTCAAAAAGAAAACCACCGCAGGCCCAAGATGGAGTCACATATGTCAGGCCCATGTCAGCAAACCAAGGCTCACTACCTAACCTAACTGCAGTTTCAACCTTTTTAACCAGCCAACCTGGAGTTTCCTGGTGAGCATGAGGAGGTAACCCACTGAGAGACCCTCTCTGTTCCTCTTAGTAGGGTGACTTTGCCTGAAACAATGCATTCTTTCCTATTAATTCCCTATTTCGTATTTCCTATTTCCTCTCTGACTTTAAAAACCTTTTCTGCAGCTCAAAATTGCTTCTTTCTATCCACTGGATGGAATGATACTTGATTCATAAATTATTGAAGAAAGTTAGTTTCATTTTTAAACTTACACAGATGAATTGTTTTTTAACAACACCAAAGTTGCCAGAATTGTTAAAGAATTCATTAGTAGACAGCAATGCAGGGCATCCCACTGCAGGGCAGTCAGGTGGGATTTTCTCTTCTTCATTTTGCTTCTAACATGGTTGTGAGTACATTCACACAGTACAAAACACTGAGTAATCCTATCCTACTTTAATCCTATATTAGGGGCACCTGGGTGGCTCAGTTGGTTAAGGGTCGACTTGGGCTCAGGTCATGATCTCACAGTTTGTGAGTTCAAGCCCCACATCTGTCAGCTCAGAGCCTGGAGCCTGCTTCAGATCCTGTGTTTCCCTCTCTCTCTGCCCGTCCCATAATCATGCTCACTCTTGCTCTCTCTCAAAAATAAAATAAACATTAAAAAATATCTTATGTTATATTTCAGTGCTGCCAGCTATCTTAAAAAGGAAAAGGAGTGAAAATTACATTTCCAGAGAAAGAAGAGGGAAAGCAAATAAAATTCTCTACCATGTCTATAAGGACGTTATGGAAATCATGAGATGCTAATTATAAAACGTATTTTACATATTTCCTTTAACAGCACATTACAAATATTAACTGTTATTTTAGTGCTTTTTGCTTAATTTTTTTAAAATGGTTGTTCATTTTTGAGAGACAGAGCATGAGGGGCAGAGAAAGAGGGATAGTAGAGCAGAGGACCTGAAGAGGGCTGTGCTAACAGCAGAGAGCCTGACGTGGGGCTCAAACTGAGATCATGACCTGAGCCAAATTAAGATGCTCAATCGACTGAGCCACCCAAGCACCCCTATTTTAGTGTTTTTTAGAAAACCCTTATAAAGAAGAGTAGCAAGTTTGTTAACTCAGACCTGTCACTGCAGAGCTGATGTGATGTTTTTGGGTTTTGCCCTCCGGTATTCCACCTGTAGAGTCCAATCTGGGCAGGATCCCAGGTAACTTTTTGGACAAACACAAATCTGTGCGTAGTTCCACCTGGTGACTCTTCCCACGCTGACCCTGGTCAGCTTCAACTGTGGGAAAAGGGGAAGGAGCCACCTGGTCTTCAGAAGAAGAAGAGTTCTATGAAGGAGGCCCCTTGTCTTGTGATGTGGGTGGAGAGCAAGCCTGGGGGTTGGGGGTGGGCTGGGACCCACCAAAGCCAGACAGAGTTCCTGACATTCTTGGGAACCTCCTGGAATCCTTGAGAGCTGAGACATGATCCCTGGAGGGACAGTCTGGCCACAGCAGGGCCGCCCGCCTGCCCTTACTGAACTGTTTTTATTGTTACCAAATGTCACTCCACCCAAGACAGGATTTTCAAAGATTCCTTACATGAATGGGAACTTCTGGTTACTCCTTGTTTTCTGCAGTGTGTTATGATAGGCATTTGATCTGTTCCTCCTTTGTAATTCAGGAACAATTCCTCGGGGCCCAGAGGGTGCCCTTTAACAGAAAGGAGCGGACATGGTTATGCTTTTCTAGCCAGTTTCAGGGTCTCTGACAAGTTGATAGATTCATTTTCTCACAGATGTGCCAATGTTGTAGTTTGTTCAAGGAGGAAGAGGAAATCTATCACTATTCTGAATTTTTTCTCATTTGATTTTGAGCCCCCCCTCCCCCCAATATGAACAGGAGGCAAGCTGAGATTGGGGAAAGTACTGAGCTCAGCCAGAGCACCCAGGGGGTGGGAGAAGCCATCCTGAAAGTACCACCACTGGGCACTGACAGCCTTTACCAGGCAGCTGACTTGTCTTGGATTTTTCCAGGAAAGGCAATCCTGCCCTTATTCAACACTCCCCCCACACAGCCCTGTGGGCCTCTCTCTCTGGCCAGAGAAGGGGACAGGAATATCTGGACCTGGCATCTATGTAGTCGCTGGGGAGTGGAGAGACTAATGTGTCCAATCCTGGGTTCCAATCAGCTTTCAGGAAAAGACCATACACCACCCCATGCCCATGCCCATCCCAGAGCAAATGCAACAGTATGCAGATTTCAAGCAGGGAGGTGAGGGGTGCCTGCCAGAATCACACCTGCTGCCACAGTTGTAGGAATCTTGCTTCTAGTAAATTTCAGACATGCCGATAGTGGGTGAGGGCCAAGGCCACCTCAGAGGCAACTCCCTGGGGGACAACAGCAGAGCCAGAAACAGAGCAGCTTGCCAGGAAGTTAATCCGACGATGTGGGTGAGCCCAGGAGGGGCCTAAGCATGCATCTACCTCGGGAGCTGCAGAGCTGGCGGGAAGAGCTCAGTCTAGGGAAGCAGGAAGGCAGGTTTCCCATCTCTGCCACTTCTGGGCTGTGTCACCGTGAGAATGTTACCTAACCTCTCAGGGTCATGGTCCCTCATCTGTGGAATGAAGATAATGCAAACGGCTACATCACAGGGTCCTAGTGAGGAACACATGAGGTAATACGTGTGGAATCCTTTGCAAGCAATAATGGCTGCTTACATGTATTACGGGTGCTGTGTGGCTGGTACTGTTAAATGAAGTTCACGTTTCTTAACTATGATCCTCACCAACACTTTGAAGCAGGTTACTACCACCGTACCCATTAGAATGGGTAGGGGCTAAGGAAAAGGGGGCAGAGATATTAAGTAACTTGCCTATGACCAAACTGTTAATAAGCAGTGGAGCTGGTATTGAAACCCACATAGTCTAATTCCAAGTCTGCCTTCTGACCCTAGTAATAAAATTATAATGTGGGAAATTTCAGTGTGTATATTCATCCTTGAGGCTTCCTTCCTCCCCAACCTAATATCCAATCAGTTGCTGAGATCTGTATCATTTATTTGTGTCTCGATTTATCCTCTTGTTTTTATTCTCATTTTGGTGGTTTTGAAACATGACCTCAAACTTTCTCTCCCACTGAGAGAAGGCGTCTGTGTCCCTTTCTCTTGAGTCTGCATGGCCTTGTGACTTGTTAGGACCAGTAAACCAAGGCAGAAGCGATGACATCAGACTTCCGAGACTAGATCATAAAGGGCCACCGTTCACCGGTACACGAAGCCAGCGTGTAAGAAATTGGACTTCCCCAACACTACTGTACAGAGAGGGCCACATGCAGACATTCCAACCCAGCTTCTAGTTTTCTCCACCAAGGTGCTAGACACATGAGTGAAGAAGTCAACTTGAAAGAGGCTCCTGCAGCTCCGACTGTTCTATGGCGAGCATTTGTCATTCTTTCCAGCAGAGGCCCCAGACTGAAGAGTAGAGTTGAGCCATACCCATTCCATCACGAAAGAGTTATTGTTGTTTGCCACTAAGTCTGGCATTGCTTAGGTTGTTTAGTTTACTGTCTTGCAATAGATAACTGGAACACTCATTATGTTCCAAATGAGACTCCTGCCTGCCACCGATGTTTCCCCTTGCAGATTTCTGCCTTTAAGTTAATGGCATCACGGGTCACCCAATAGGTTAAAAACTTTCGTGTCGCATCTCCAATCAGTCACCAAATTCTGGTTGTTCCATCTGTTTCCTGTTTTCTAGTTCCATTGCCTCTGCCTTCCTTAGTTCAAGACCATAGCACTCCACTCATCTACAGGTAATGGTCTCCTAACTGGCCTGTCAGCCTTTGCTTCTCATAGCCTATTCATTCACTGCTGGCACTGGTCTCTGCAGGTTCACCTCAGTCTCATCCAGCTCAGCCCTTTGGAAAATTCTATAAAGACCTCTCACTGCTGTCAGCAGGATTTACTCCCCAGTCTGGCAGCCTCCCTCCAGCCAGCCATGTCTCCAGCTCAATGCCCTGTGCTCACACCTGGAGCTGCTTGCTCTTTCCAGAACATTCCAGACACATTAGTGCTTCTGTGCCTTTATCTATGCTGTTCCCTCTGTCTGGACCACCCACACCTTCCCACCTCCCCCATTTCACATTTTCTGAAGCCCCACCTCCACCAACCCCAAGCAGAACAAATTGTTCCTAGCTGAATATCCCATTGTTACCCTGTTTGCATGTCACTTTTGCAGCACTTACTTGTCTGTCTCTATACTCTGCATCTCTAGGGTCTACTGTGTAGCCTGACTGGCACACAAGATGTACTCTATCAATATTTTTAGGATTTATACTGCTGCTGCCTTAATTCAGACAATAATCTTCACCCTAATATAATTTGTCTTCTTAAAATACAGCTGCGGGTTGCCTGGGTGGCTCAGTCATTTGGGCATCTAACTCTTGATTTCAGTTCAGGTCATGATCTTATGGTTCATGAGATCCAGCCCCTCACAGGACTCCATGTGGACAGCATGAAGCCTGCTTGAGATTCAGTCTCCTTCTCTCTCTGCCCCTCCCATGTTCTTACATTCTCTCTCTCTCTGTGTCTCTCAAAAATACATTTTCTAAAAACAATGATGCTCCTCTGGGAGTTTAATGCTCTGAGGTTGTGTCTTAAAATTCTTTAAAAAAATATATAGCTGAAGGGGCGCCTGGGTGGCTTAGTCAGTTAAGCGTCCGACTTTCGCTTAGGTCATGATCTCGCGGTTCGTGGGTTCGAGCTCCGCGTCGGGCTCTGTGCTGACTGCCAGCTCAGAGCCTGGGGCCTGTTTCGGAGTCTGTGTCTCCCTCTCCCTCTGGCCCTCCCCTGCTCTCACTGTCTCTCTCTCTCTCTCTTAGAAATAAATAAAAAATATTAAAGAAAAATACAGCTGCCAGCAGGTTACCTCCAATCCCACCTCCTCAAAAATGTAGGTATCTCGTGGGGATGAGCACTGGGTGTTATGTGGAAACTAATTTGACAATAAACTATTTGTAAAAAATAAAAAAAATAAAAAAAAATAAATAAAAAGAAACATACCAAAAAAAAAAAAAATGTAGGTATCTCCTCACTGAATGAAGACAGAACTTAGCACAGCATCTGTGATCTATGCCTTTGGAGGGAAGGAGACCTGGAGTAAAGATCAAATAGATGAAGTCACCCAGTAAGTTAAATGCATTAGGGCACTACCCACCTCTCTGCTGCATTTGATCCTCCTTCTTCTCTGTACCCAGATTGTCTCCAGGATGGCATGGTCCAATTTTTTGAATTTCTACTCATATATTTACCTCCCTCATAGTCTCTTCCTCTTGGACAAAGTTTATTCTTCCATTTTGCCTTTGAGTCTCCACATTACATCTCAGGAATGGCCAGGGGGTCATATTTCTTTCTGGGTGTTAGATTGCAAGTTCACTTTCTTTATTGCCCATTGCCAAGGCAATAACATAGTGAGACTGAAGATCAGAGATAGAGTTTCTTGCCTCCTTTCCAATCACTGTAGCCTGCGCTTTATGGTGAAACATCCTTCCACAGTGCTTTCTCTCTTATACTTAGTGCTCTCCAAAGTAACTGGTTTTAGGTGAGCATTCTTTGCTCTACACTGTTCTCTGTACAGAAGGAATCCTAAAATGCTGAATATGGAAGCCTTTTTCTCTTTTCTTTCATTCTGTTATGAGCTGTTTCAAGCAATTATATACTAATGCATTGGGAAGTCCTATTGAAAACAAGTTATTCTGAGTAATTAAATTTGAGTTATCTGGTTAAAAAATGCTGTTTAATAATTGGCTGGACATTCATAGTTCCTTTGGTTACTGATGGCATTTAAAGTAAAAAGAAAAATTGTCTCAGGGCAAAAGGAGCCTAAAATTTTGGTATTTAAAATAAAGGTAAAATAATGCTTAGAGAACCAGTAAGTACACCCTAAGTTTCTTAGGAAATAACGGATTTCTTCCAAAATTATAGCATAATTGGTCTCCATTTAAAGAACTTCAACATCAACCAGGGGTTTGCATTTTGGTCCCTTTTTAGGAATGTTCTTATACACATTTTCCAAAATGTGTGTTCCAAAGAGAAGGCTGGATAGGCCTGAACTTGAAAATAGTGGTCACTTTTCAAACACAGAGCACTTGACAGATTCCTAATCCTTTCTTTTCTTTTCACATGGAAACTAAGAACAGAATGAACATGTGTTAAAATTCCAATCCAGAGCAAATGATGCAAAGTACATGTCAAGACACCTTTCCTGTTTCCTGTTCGGCTCCCTTACTTCAGGGCCATGCAGGTTTGCCACTTAGAGAAAGAAGTCTCTGGACAGCTTTGTACTCGCATTTGCTTCCCTGGCCTGTAAAAAGCACTTATTAAACTTATTGGAAAAGTATCTTTTGTTTTGCTTCCACACATAATAGAATATCTAGTAAAGTATTTTTTTAATGTTTTTTTTTATTTATTTATTTCTAGGAGAGAGAGAGAGAGAGACAGCATGAGCAGGGGAGGGTCAGAGAGAGAGGGAGTCACAGACTGAAACAGGCTCCAGGCTCTGAGCTGGCTGTCAGCACAGAGCCCGACGCGGGGCTAGAACCCACGAACCGTGAGATCATGACCTGAGTGAAAGTCGGACGCTTAACCGACTAAGCCACCCAGGCTCCCCTAGTAAAGTATTTTTAAAATGCTGACTGTCTTTTATGACATTTAGTCAAATTTTCAAGGCTTCTTCTTAAGGCTTTCAAGTTACCTTGTCAGCATCTCTGAATATCCAAAGCAACATTCCATAGCAAGAAGCTATGAAGGAACAGTTCAGATTTATCTACAAAAGAATGCAAAATGTAAATATGGCCCAAAATAGAGCTTTGATTAAGTTAAAAAATAAATGCAAGAAAATATTTTTAGCACTACAAATATTAATAGCCTTAATATATAAAGATATCAAATGTTCTATATAAAGAGCTTACATAAATCAAATTAAGTCAATAAAAATAGGAAAATGGGCAAAGGGCATGAATAGGCAATTCAAAGAAAAAATACAAAACAAGCAGGGGCGCCAGGGTGGCTCAGTCTGTTAAGCGTCTGACTTTGGCTCAGGTCATGTATTACCTCATGATTCCTGGATTTGAGCTGCATATCAGGTTCTGTGCTGACAGTTCAGAGCCTAGAGCCTGCTTTGGATTCTGTGTCCCCTTCTCTTTCTGCCCCTCCCCTGCTTGCACGCTGTCTCTCTCTCTCTTTCTCTCCCAAAAATAAAGCATTTTAAAAAATTATAAAAAACAAACAAGGAAACAATGTCACATAATTGCAAAATAAGAACAGGATACAACTATTCGGTTGAGATGGGCTAAAATTTAAGGTTGTTCACATAACATGTTGGAAAGAATCAGTTGGGAAACAGGTATTTTACTATAACATTGTAGGAGTATAAAGAAGTACAACTCTTTTGAAAGGCAATTTGACAAAACTGACCAAATTGTAAATGTAAATATATTTTTACCCTCTAATTTTATTTCTTGATAACTATCCTACAGAAACAATGGTACAATTAAGCAAGAACATATTTATATGGATGTATATTTACTGTATTATTTTAGTTGAAGTAATTGAAAACAGTTTCTATGTTCTCTAATGGGGAGCTTTTTAAATACATTATGGTACATCTGCACAATGGAATTTTTTATTATACATTCAAAATATGGTCTAGATCTTCTCTAAGATATTTATGAACACAGCAAGTCACAAGACTACTTATATAGATGGTATTATTCAATTTTTTTAACAAAATTTTCAAATCATGTAGAGGAGTGTGTATATAGATGAGATTCTAGAAGAATATGAACTGTAGTGTGATTACCCCTGGAGAGCAGGGATAAAGAAGCAACTCTCATTTTAGCTTTACATTGTTGCATATTGTTTAAAATTTTTTAAGTTTATTCATTTTGAGGGGGAGATAGAGAGAGCAAAGTAGGAAGGAACTGGGAGAAAGGGAGAGAGAGAGAGAATCCCAAGGAGGCTCCACACTGCCAGCATAGAGCCCAGCATGTGAGGCTCAAACTCAGAAACTGCAAGATCATGACCTGAGCCGAAATCAAGAGTTGGACACTTAACCAACTGAGCCATCCAGGTGCCCCTGCATGTTGTTTAAAATTTTAACAGTGACATGAATCAGTTTCTAATGTTTTAATGAAAACAGAAGAAAAGAAATCATATCCAAATAAATCTTAACTATATTTCTGTCATGAGTATCAACCAACTAAGCTTTGAAGATCTCTGAAAGACCATTATCTACAATAAAATTTCAAGTTTATTGTATGGCTCCTTCTCTTGGCACTGAAGTAGATGTATATGTTTACATGTGAGGCCATGATTTTCATTTCTGACCTTTTACCAATTATTCTTACTCATTTCCAGACACCTTATTCCCATGAAGGTAAATCTAATCTTTGGTGAAGGTCACCTGAAAAAAAACCACTGGACACTCACTGGGGTAATGGGCAGGCAGTATCCAGCATCAGGAGTCATGCTAACCGAGTGAAAGCAAGCCATCCAGAAACTACTTCTAGAAACCTATCGTGAATGTGTGTTCATACACTTCACCAGCCAGGGCTGCCATTGCTTGGTCATTCGCACTGAGGCCCAGGAAGCTGAGTATTCTGGGAAAAGTACTAGCCATACTGGAAGACTTCTGTTAGCTGAGCATTCTAAGCATAACAAATTATACTTACTTTTCTTTGACAACAGGATCAATACGAAGCTCACTCTAGAGTCTGTATCACAATTTTGTGAATAGCCAAGCATTCTTTTGATCTAAGGAGTCTATACTACTCACTTCACTAACACCCCAACAGGCTTTGTTTTCCTGACTTCTACTCTCCTGGCCGGCTCTCCATTGGGTGGATAGTACTTGGAACTTACAGAAGGTATTCATTAGTTCTTGTGGACTGTTTATTTTCTTATAAAGGGAACTCATGACAACACTTGTATGGATACTGCCCCATGGCGGGTTGGTAAATGTTTAACAACCAGCTCTCTTGGAGAAACTACACCCTGGTCCATAATATTTATTAATTTCCTTAGTGTAGCTACAACTTCCACGATGGGAGTTCAAGATACCAACAAAATGTCACTGAATACTGGGAAGACATGCACATAATAGCATATCATCATATACTATTTTTACCTTAAGAGCAGAGGTAATGGTAGAGTGTAACAAAATAAGTAGGAAGTGGGTTGTATTTAAGACATTTGTTTTTAATATGTTATTTAATCAAAAATTATTGTAGTTTAGTATGTAATAATGGCCAAGTTTAACAACTCACAAAATTCCTGAAAACTTAACAAGTGGCTCTTATAAGCCAGTACAAACTGACTCCAGTACACCCCTGAGACTACCACAGTGCAAGATGTTATGGATATTCTTTTTCCTGGAAAAATCACAGTCATTATTCCCTTAATGGATACCCAGATCCCCCTATGTTTTGAATAACACATGTGTCAGTATGTTTACAGGTAGTGGTCTGTTGATGCATGTGTCTGTATTCACAGCTCCTTGGGCTTGGTGTCAGGGCTGGACGGTACCATAGAAGAGAAAAAGCACGGACATTCGAGTCAAATAAACCAGTACTGTTCTGCATCAATGTAACATTTAATTAGTCTTTGGATCTTAATGTAATGATTTAATAATATTACCTAGGATATAAAAAGATCAAGCAGGTAGAGAGCATACATAAACATAAAGCAGATGTGAGGTTTAACGACCGACACATGTATAACACTTGGCATCCTACAGGAGCTTAATACATATTAGGACCCTTTCTCTTTAACAAACTTCTCCACAGATCCCCAAGTAATTGATTGGAGCTATTTAGAGAGACCTGCAGAGCCAGGCAGCATCAGGACACAGCAGGCTGAACCTGACTCCTTTTCTTTTTACCTGATTTGGAAATCAGGTTGGGAGAAACACTGACTTTATCATTCTGGTGCCTGGCAACGGTCTGTAGTTTAATCCTCTAATTCGGGTTGCCATTGTGTGGCAGGTTCTACAGATAGAATTGTCCTGGGTTTGTGGTGATAATATTCCTCTGAGTCACCCAGGTTGGGTGTATAACCAGCGCTCTTCATTCTTGGGAACAGTCTCAGCCTCCTATGGGCTCTGTAGCCACATGAGCTTACCCAGGATTCTAGGCCTGCACCTAGATGAGCCTCAAGAGAGTTCATCAACAGTTTTTCAATAGAACAACTATGTATTAAACCAATTTGAATTCTTCCCTAGTTAACTGATCAAATCACATGCTTTGTATATGTTAATGGATTTTTTTTTAGGACATCACAAATTTACTCTAAAATGTATTTCAGGAAGGGGCGCCCGCATGGCTTAGTCAGTTAAGTGTCTGACTTCAGCTCAGGTTATGATCTCACTGTTTCTGAGTTCAAGTCTTGTGTCAGCTTCTGTGCTGATAGCTCACAGCCTGGAGCATGCTTTGGATTCTGTGCCTCCCTCTCTCTCTCTCTGCTCCTCCTTCAGCCCCCCTCTCAAAAATAAATAAATGTTAAAAAATTTTAAATGTACTTCAGGAAATATACAGGTGAATTTACCAAAACCTTGTTGAGGGTAGAAGAAATACAAGAGGATTCAGTTTTCCCAGAAAACAGTATGATCAACAATCAAGGGCAGTTACTGGTTTGAACAACCATGACAGAACTTAGTAACACATCTACAGAAGGTATGCAGTAGGATATGTAAAGGGTATGTAATGATTCCCCAGACAGTAAATTAAAAAGAAGTATTCGATGAAGGGGGAAAGCTGGAATGCCTTCCACTCACTCTGTCCAAATCAAACTTTCTTTTCAAGTCCCAGCCCAGTTCCCAAAGGCTCCAGTTAACCATTCCTGGATCCCCATCCCCTGAATTCCCACAGCTACAGAACATGTTATCTCTACTGCTCAGTCTGTACTGTGGTTACATTCTGTACTGTTGGCTTTGTAGATACTCAAATTGTCCTTTTGTAACAACTGTTTTTGAGGGCAGAGAGTAGGTCCTGTACTTTTATGCAAACTTCATGTAACAGGAAGTCAATTCATGAAGAGTAAGTGAACCAATGAAGCAATAAATGAACAGAAACTATGGATTTGGGCAAAGCACTGCTTTTGTGGTCCTGTCTCCTCATATGGCCTTATGTAACGAGATTACATTGATTCGATTTAAAAATGAAGCCCTTGCAGAGTGCCTGTGTGGTGCAGTTGGTTATGTGTCCAACTCTTGGTTTCTGCTCAGGTCATGACCTCATGGTTCTGTGGGATTAAGCCCTGCATTGGTCTCTGGGCTGACAGTGTGAAGCCTGGTTGGGATTCTCTCTCTCTGCCTCTCCCCAACGGCCCGTGCACACATTCGTGTTCTCTCTCCCTCAGAAATAAATAAATAAGCATTTTAAAAAATGACAAGCTTTTGCTATAAATGTGGCTTGTTGGCCTGGGGTCAGTGTGACAGGCATTTCTGCAAAGTGATGTGGCTTCCCCCAACAATGCCCTCCTCATCCCCTGGCTAATAAAAAATAGTCAGGAGGGGTGCCTGGGTGGCTTAGTCGGTTAAGCGTCCGACTTTCGCTTAGGTCAATATCTCGCGGTTTGTGGGTTCGAGCCCCGTGTTGGGCTCTGTGCTGACTGCCAGCTCAGAGCCTGGAGCCTATTTCAGAGTCTGTGTCTCCCTCTCTCTCTGACCCTCCCCTGCTCACGCTGTCTCTCTCTCTCTCCTAGAAATAAATAAAAATATTTAAAAATATATATATACACATATATAAATAAATAATAATAAAAATAGTCAGGAAAGAACACTTGGTGTTCACTTGACAGCTTATCTTTTGTTTTCTATGTTTCTCTAGTTCTTAGCTCTTTTAGGATATGGTTATTAGATCACCTCATCAGATGTCCTGTGGCCCTAGGTAAATATGCAGATTCCTCACCCCCCTCTGATGGTGTTGGATCAGGTTCCTAGGTGCAAGGCAAGGCCTGCATTTCCCAAGTGACTCTTATGTATTCTGAAGTTTATGAGTCTCTTAGTCAGAAGAGAAGAGAGATATGAGAACAGAATGTATTAGATGGTTCCCAAAGGCCAGGTACTGGCTCCTTTAATTTAAGATGGCTCCTTTGATTCTCACACCGTTTTCTTTCAGTGGAGAGTCTCAGATACAAATTGCCAAAGGCCCCACAGCAAATTAGTACTAAGGCTGGATTCTGATCCAGGTCCATCTGACCCCATGTCTTCAGTTCTTTCCACCACATTACACTGACTGCCTCACTACTACCCAGGGTGCCTCTCTACTTGCATACATTTGAGACCCCAAGTTCCAGGTGATATCTAAAAAAAATTAACGTTTATTTATATGTGTATATATATAAATATATATATATATATTTTTTTTTTTTGAGAGAGAGAGAGAGATACAAAGTGTGAGTGGTGAAGGGAGGGGCAGAGAGAGAGAGAGAGACAGAATCCAAAGCAGGCTCCAGGCTCTGAGTTGTCAGCACAGAGCCTGACACAGGGCTCAGACCCACGAATCAGGAAATCACAACCTGAGCTCAAGTCGAACACTTAACTGTCTGAGCCACTCAGGTGCCCCCAGGTGCTATTTTCTATATTGACCAAAATGATTTCTGAGATGCTACTCCACAGACCATTTTCCGTAACAGCTGAAAGCTCAGAAACCTCTTGGGAATTTCTCATCCACCTGTGGATGCCACAGGGGGACCATGTGCTCCCACAATTGCAACATCACATGAGTTCGGTATGAATTCTCCACACTGGCCCTTGATGTGTGCGTGTGCACACACACACACACACACACACACACACATACACACAAACACACACACGATTACACCTGTGCTTTATGGGCCAGGCACTCCAAACAGACACATGCTACCATGGGAACAGGGGCACAGAATACATAGCTGTTTCTCCTCTTTCTTGTACAGATATTTTCAAAACAGTGTTTCTTTGGTGATATCTTTTTTAGTCTCCCTGTTTCCCTGACTACGGGTTGAGAATGATGAAAGCTTCTGGTGCTTTTTAGTAGATCTTTCTCCACTGAGCTTGGTGGCTGAATGAGTATATTCCTATTCCTGATTCAAAGTCTATTGTATTAATTATATCATTCATCTATTTGTAACTGAATCTCAGAATTTGTTTGCATAAAATACCTACCTCCTTGCGGGAGAATTTATGATCCTATCCTTCTCTTTACTAGATCAGCTCAAGTTCCTTTCCTGCTTTCAAGGGCTGGTGTTGTTCTGTCCCCCTATGCTCAGGTGGCTTCCTCTGTCACCTTTATTCCAGACCCAGGTCTTACTTTTAGATCTCTATACCTATGTTTGTACTGCTTCTAGTCCAATTTCCAATTAAGCCCCCATCTGATTTAGAGGATCTTGTTAAAAATCTCTACAACTATTTCTTTATTCGCCATAAAGAAGCTCCATTGATCACTGGAACTACCATTTACTTCCCTAAGTATTTTATACATTTTTTCAAGTCTCCTAACACCCGTGAAAAGAGATACTATTGTTCCCATTGTATAGATGTAGAAACCGAGACTGATAGAGACAAACTAAACTGCCCAAAGGTACCCAGCTAATGAAGGTCCAAGAAGAAGTTAGAAGCTATGAGGGGAAAAACCTTCTTTCTTTTTCCAGTGGAGTTTTCCTCCACTGTTCTACTCATTTATGTGAACAGGTATGTGTGTGGTGTTTTCCGCCACACCAACTGATTCTCCAACACAAGCTGGGCGTCCTGTCCAACCCAGTTCTGACACCATCCAGGAGTTAGCATTCGGCTCCCACAAGGTAAGGGTTCTGTTACACGAAACTGTCTTCTCAATTCAGATGCCAACTGCACATCCCAGGTAATCACCTACATATCTAACCAGCTGGCTATAAACTGGGGTTCCCACAATCCCCTCCATGGGTTTGGTAATTTGCTGGGATGACTCATGGAACTCAGGCAAACATCTGCTCACATTTACCAGTGTATCCTATTACAAAGGATATGGTAAAGGACGTAGACAAACAGCCAGATAAAGAGATATATAGGGCGAGGTCTAGAAGGGGCTTCCCTCCCTGTGGAGCTGGGGTGCACAATCCTCCTAGCACGTGGATGTGTTCACCAGCCAGGAAGCTCTCTGCACTGATAACTTTAAGGATTCTTATGGAAGCTTTATCACAGTAGGCATGATTGGTGATGAGCTCAACCTCTAGTCCCTCACTGGAAGTTGTAGGAAGTGGGGCTGAAAGTGCCAACCCTCTGACCACGGGCTGGTTCTCCTTACCCTTGGGTCTTTCCAAAAGTCACCACATTCAAATAAACTGAGGTATGGTTCCAAGAGGCTTCTGTTAAATAACCAAAGACACTCTTATCTACTCTTATCACTTAGAACGCTCCAAGGGCTTTCGGAGCCCGGTGCTCAATGTATATTTGATACCCCTCCTTTCTAGGATTGGATCTTAATTCCACTTCTCATGGTGTGGGTTGGATTTAGTGAGCCTCTTCTAATGAACAAATAGAGCAGGAATGGCAACACGTGGCTTCTGGGACTAGATCACTCAAAGGCATTAGAGCTTTCTCCTTGCTCTCCCTCTCACATCACTGGCTCTGGGGGAAGCCAGCTACCATGTTGTAATAACATTCAAACAGCCCCGTGGAGAGGTCCACATGGCAAGAAACTGAAGCATCCTGCCAACAGCCAGCCAAGAATGGAGACCTTCTGCCAACAGGCATGTGAATGAGCCCTCTTGCAAGAGGATCCTCCTATCTCATTCAAGCATTCAGATGACTGCAGCGCAGCCAAAGCTTCATTCCAGCCTCATTAGAGACTCAAGGCTAGAAACACCCAGCTAAGCTGTTGCAGAACTCCTGACCTGCAGAAACGAGGGCTTCTTTTAAATTGCTAGGTGTGGGGCTCTGTGTTTCACAACAGTAAGTAACTACTAGGCAGGCCCACGTCGTATTTCACATACCCTCTCTTTTTTCCTACTCATGTACCTTGAAGTGAATGACTCTGAGTCTCTAGAAGGCCACAGATGGAAGGAGCCAGGGTCCGAGTTACTTGGAACAGAGGTAGCCTAGAAAAGCCACGCCTACAGTGTTAAACCACAGACACATGGCTTGTTAATTACAGTAGCTAATGCTATGCACTCTGTGAATACATGTTCCTTCTGCCTTCTTATAGCATTTATTGTTCTTTACCACACAGGCTATAATTATTTACATAAATGTATTTTTTTCCATGAACAAACAAGGGGTTACAAGATGCTTGGCAGTATGTGATTTGTGAGCATATATTGATTAATTCTCATAATAATTTTTCAGATGTGGAATCTGAGACAGAGAGGTTAAGTGACTTGCTCAAGATCATATGGCCCAGAAGAGGCAGAACTGATGAGCGCTATGATTCCCAAACTCAGAGCTCTGGGTCACTCTGCTCTGCTCCCTCCCAGTGATCCCTGTATCCTACACAGTGCCCAACACAGCCTCCTGCATACAGTCGTTGTTTAATTAATGTCCGTGACTACATGAAAATGTGAATGAACAATTGGTAATAAGAGGGGAAATGTCACAAAAGTTCACAAGTAGTCAAAAAAAAGTCTGTTGTCCTGAAATCTTGTTGTCCTCATACAAATGCCCCCTTTTACTCATATGCGTCTGAACTTTAGGGTGTTAGTGGCTAGAACACATAAAGAGATTCATTCACTGGATGAAAAGCATGCTTAGAGAATACTAGGGAATTCTTCATTGTGTTTACATTTTTAGATAAAGAGCCCAAAGTGCTTCAGATCATCAAGCAAATTCAAGACTTTCTGAAGAGCTTGAATCTTCATTAGAGAAGGTTACTGGAATCCACAGGCACCTTTAAGAAGAAGACAGGAACTACTGTAATCATGATGCCCATTTCTCTAGAAACCTGTGCCCATTCACGAGGCCTGGCGGGGGAAACCTCAGCACGATGACAAAGGCCGAATTGTTCTGTCCGTTCTGTTCAGAACAACATGCTAATGCAGTGAAAGAGTGGGTGCCCTGTGTACTGAGGAAAAGAGGCTGTAAATGAGTCCCTGGCATAATCACAGCAGGTCAACCCTAACAAAGATGGGGATGCGACTCCCTGCCAGAAACCAGTCTCGGTGAGCTTGCTCTAGGAGTGAAAACCCTATCAGATTTAAACTAAAACAGTGTAATTTCTAAAGCACACAGCCAGTGCAGCCTGGGAAAAAGAAGACTATCCCTTCCTAGGGAGGGTAGATAAGTAATGAATAGTCTCAAAGCCCAGGTCTTCCTTTCTAGTTTGCTCGGAATTGATATTAGCTTCAAGTCCCTGCCCTGTTTCCAAGTTTACACCTGTCTCTATTCTAACATCCCAAAGGCGAGCTTAAACCTTCCTTATTGCAGACTTTTTTTTTTTTTTTCTGAAATAAAAAATGTTTAAAGTGGCTACCTCTGGGGAGAGTTAGGGGCATTGAAGAAAGGGGAGACATTTGTTTTCCATTTTTACCTTCTTATATTAACTTTAAAAAATGATTTATTTTTGAGAGAGAGAAAAAGAGAGAGAGAGAGGATAAGCAGGGAGGGGCAGAGAGTGAGAGAGTAGACACAGAGTCTGAAGCAGACTCCAGGCTCTGAGCTGTCCGCAGCCCGATGCAGGGCTTCAGCTCATGAATTGTGAGATCATGACCTGAGGCGAAATCATATGCTTAACTGACTAAGCCACCCAGGTGCCTCTTCTTATAATTAAATTTTTATCGCATATACTTATTCATTTTACTTTTCTAAATGTTAGAGTCCACCAGGGTGAGGATTTGACTATTTGGATCTTCATTTGTCTATTATTCTTTCAAAGAAATAAAATAGTATTTTGTATGTTTTTTTTTAACTATAAATCTCTGCCCTGAAACAACACTTATTGTTCCCATGAACAAAAGCCTTGCTTCTCAGAGAATGGTCCATTCAGTCTGTGTTCCTTAGAGCAGGATGTGAAAAAACACCTTCACTGAATGACAACAAAAAAAATGGGTTGTTGGGTTTTTCTGTAATTTTAGTATTGTTTAAGATGGCATAACCACATAATACTTGATAGGAATTTGTGGTATCTAATTCAGGGTGATTTATCTCCCCAGAAGTAAATTTGCAAATGCCTAGAACATTTTTGCATGTCGTAACTGGGGGCTGTCATAACAGCCTCTAGAGAAGCTGTTAAATACCCCACAGGGCACAGGGCAGTCCCCACCACAAAGAATTATCTAGTCCAAACGCCAATAGTGTTCAGGTTGAGAAACCCTGTCACATAGATATGTTGACTCCAATGTCTGATATGTAGAAATTCACTCTCAAGTGGTGCTCACAGAATAAGTGATTCAATAGGAGGGGGATCATCCCTTAGTTATTTGGATGTCACACCAAGTGTGAGGTTGAGATTGGCCGGATTTGGGAGGAGGTATTTGTGCTCATTCTTCCTGGACATACAAGGTACCTGATCAGTGTTTCGAAATGTAACCAAGCTATCTTTTATTCTTTATTCATTTATTTAAATGTTGAATCTCTCCTCTGCTATCAGGTGGACGCAGACAGTAAGAGACTTTACCACTATAAGCACATCTGTTCTTAATCAAAACAGAAGTATCCAGACCACTTCTAAATATTACAATCAATATTTTGGCCAGCATAGGTTTTGGGAAAGCTGAAATGAAATGGGAGTGAACCTGAACCGTTGAGCTGTTTTATTATTAAGCGTGCATATGATTCATTTCCAATTTGGTGGATTTGGTCATACAATAATTATAAATAAACCCCTATCCTTTTGGGAAAGTCAGGTTCTCCAAGGGCATCAATTCAGGGGGCTAAAGGAGGTTAAATGAGTCAAGTAAGAATTTAGGCCCAGGACATGAACAACAAGAGCTTTCTGGTACTTTCACTTTATATTTCTGACTGGTCCCCACCCTAACCGGTTGTCCCGGGACAGGAGGTGCTTCTGGACTTCCTCCCACAGCTAGAATAGCCGGAAGGATGTGAGTGTGTGGTCCCAGGGGCTGGACTTGGCTCCTCACTCGGAATGGGCTCATTAGGAAAGTTCCCAAACTATCCCTCCCTAAGCAATCATGAATCCACACTTAATTCTCACCCATCCAAGTAAGCCTCACAAAAATATTTTCCCTTAAAGAAGCCCCAGTTGGATGAATTCTCTCTGAAGTTTAAATAGTTGTAGCATTATTGATCCATCAACAATTCCTTGAATGAGTGCCTAAGAACACAAAGAAGACCCTGTACTTTTTCACAAGTCCCTGTGGAATTTTCCATGCCAATGAAAACAACTTATACTTAAAATAAAATTTACCAAGAGCATCATTTCCAACCACCAATGTAACCACTTAATACAGTTGTTTGTTTAGGATTTAAATGTTCTATTATTATTATTATTATTATTATTATTGAGAGCAAGGGAGAAGGAGAGCACATGCACACAAGTGAGGAGGAAGGAGCAGGGAGATGGGGGTCAAGGATATGAAGCAGATTCTGCCCTGACAGCAGAAAGACCAATGTGGTGTTCAATGCCCGGAGATCATGACTTGAGCTAAAGTCGGACACTTAACCAACTGAGCTACCCAGGCACCCCTGTTTGGTCAGGATTTAGACTTTTTTTTTTTTCTAACAACTAAAAAACAAGTGTGGCTACAAAGTACTATGATCAAAAAGATATATTTGTAAAAAAATACATTACAAATGTAGTTCTCTCCTATTTTTGGTTGCTGTCAAGGAAAACTGAGTTGGAAGAGCAGAATTGTACCAACTCAATGGGCCAAAACCAAAGCTGACCCGGGGTTGGCTGGACCCACGGAGCTGCAGTCAGAACAGGTCCAGCTGAACCTCCCTGCTGGGTGGGAGTCTGACTGGGATTATATCTGTCTCAGGCCATCAGGGCTATGAGCACTCCTGGTTGACCTTGCCTCCTCTTCCTCCCAATGGAACTTAGCTTAGAGCCCAACCCTAGTTCTATGGACGACCAAAGTCCTAGTCAGTATTCACAACCTACTATCAGACTCAAGGGTTGGGTGCCCTGGTCTGGCATGGAAACAGCCTGGCCACTTTGGGGCTCTATCTGTGGATACTGGATCCAGGACCAGCCAACAAGTCCTAGGTCAATCCCACAGCTACTCAAATCCAAAGGCTTTGACTGGATCCAGAAAAACTATGGGAACACAGCAAACCATCTGCCTGGCTGTATTCAGCCCTGGGTCAGTCACAATAGGTGTTCAGAACCCCTAGTCCCGTGTAATCAATCAAAGACACACAGCTTCCACTAAGAACTAAAAACCTGGGCAGGCTGTCTGGCTTTAAATCATGCCTTGTGTCACTTTGAAACTATGGAAGGAGTTCAAGCTCAGCATGTTCCTTGCCTTTAACTCATTCCAGTTTCTCAAATGAGAACAAAGGAAACATCAGCAGTTACCCATCAGCAGAGCAATGCACATTCCACGCTGGGCCAAGCACGGTGTTTTCACCCTTAACTCGCAATTTCCTTTCACTTAGAGACCTGACACAAATCCTTTGTTTTGCTGAATGATGGCACATATATTTGTTTTTGTTTACTGACTATGAGCTGCACAGTGTCTTTACTGCTTTATAAATGCTCATATATTTATATTTATGTATTTACATTTGTGCATATGTATAATATACACATTTATCCCACAATGTGCATATTATGGGGTCGCATAAATTCCAACAAAGGGTTCACCTTTTTCAGTTTTATTTGTGACTAAATATACTTCCTATGATCTTTAACAGATGTCACATGTGCCCATTTTAAGAAAGTAAAGATAAAGTTTTATAAGGACAAAGTGAATTACCTTGTTTTCCTGTTCTAGATCTGCCCTCCTGAGTGAACACCAAAAGTGAGAGAGTGGGGGTAAACCTTATGATGGGAGTACTAAAAATGGTTTTAAATACTTAAAAAAATTTTTTTAATGCTTATTTATTTTTGAGAGACAGAGTGCAAGTGGGGGAGGGGCAGAGAGGGAGGCACATAATCTGAAGCAGGCTCCAGGCTCTCAACTGTCAGCAGAGAACCACATGCGGGGCCTGAACTCACGAACCGCAAGATCCTAACCTGAGCCAAAGTCGAATGTCCAACCAACTGAGCCACCCAGGTGCCCCTCAAAAAAGATTTTAAAAGAATCCCAAGGTCCAAAGCAAACAAGTGGCATGAGAAAAAGAGTAACCTTCCTTCAAGAAAAAATTAAGAGGTGAAGTGGAAAACAAGATGAAGGAAAAGACTCATGATCTTGGTGGCACGGAAGGAGGCTAAAAAGTATAGTTGTCATTGAATGTTGAGGTAAGAGTGATGAAGAGTGAACCGTAAGTCAGTGTCATCCTGGGAGCATGGAGGGAGGGGACAATGTGAAATTTTGGGCCTTCCATAATTCATTAGTAGTTTCTCATCTTTAGAGAAAACAAGCATCTAGTAGTTCCTTTCAGCAGACATTCCTTTTCAGTTTAGACACATGCCATTTCGAAAACGGCCCAGTTACTTCTGCTTATTTACCCCAAAGAACCCTGGGATTGTATCTGAACAGCCTGACAATGCCCAACGGAAATCTTGTCCTTGTTCCCTGGAGAGAGGAACAGAGCAGCCTCAAAAGGAAATCTGGAAACATTTGTCCCCAGTGACCCAGCATCTTCCAAGAACCTCCGTTCTTCCCTGTGATGTGTGCTAGAGATGTATGGCCTTACCTTCAAGAAGGCTCTACAGAGGAGGGAAGCTCCTAGGTGCCCTCGAGAATAGGATCTAGGGTAATCAGCGCCAAAGGGGTCCTTTGTCCTATGTCACCACAACATAGCAGAGAACATTCTGGGTAGAGGGGTTAACTGGAAAAGAGAGAAGGGAGTAATTAGGACAGAAAAATACTATAAATCCTACAGGGTCACTGTCATAACCCTCAGAATAAAATGAAGGCTTCGGGCTCCAGGGACCACTGTTCCAGCTGCAAAAATGTTACAGACTGAGCATCTTTGTCTTCCAAGGGGACCAAAATAGAGATCAAATAATCGAGGGGGTAGGAAGGGGGAATACAGAACTCCCTAGCTTACCGACCTCAACACTGCATGTGATTTAGAAGCTTTTTGTATCACATAGTAATCAGTCTCTTGGCCTTTTAAAAAATACATGTGTTAATAATTATTTCTTATCTGCTTAGAGAACTCTTAACCTCTCCCCAGAGCTAATTAATAACTCTTAATAAGGACAGGTGTCTTGGCTTAAACTTCAAAGTGTTTAAAGTAACAACAGGCCATGGTTAGGATGGTATTTGTTGAAGGCAGTGGTTCAGTACCCTGGCTGCCCATTAGAATCACTTGGAAAGTTTTAAAATGTTGATGCCTGGGGGCACCTGGGTGGCTTAGTTGGTTGGGTGTCCAACTTCAGCTCAGGTCAAGATCTCAAGGTTCATGAATTCAAGTCCCGCATTGGGCTCTGTGCTGACAGCTTGGAGCCTGAAACCTGCTTTGGATTCTGTGTGTGTGTGTGTGTGTCTCTCTCTCTCTCCCTCTCCCTCTCCTGCCTGGCACTCTGTCTCTCTCTCCTTCAGAAATAAATAAACATTAAAAAATGCTTTTAAAAACAAATTAATAAAATGTTGATACCTAGAATCCATCCTCAGAAATTCTTATTTAATTGTTTTGGGGGTAAGGCCAGGTTATCCATATTATTTTTGCAAGTTCCCCAGGAGATTTGAATGTTCAGGTAGCCATGAGAAACTTGGGTCTGGGATCATTGGGATCCTAAGCCCTTCCTAAATAACCATCTGTTCCTATTGGTGGGAGGGTGGGGGGGGCGCCACAGAGAAGAAAACAAAACAAGTAACTGTTTTTCTGGAGCTTCAGCCCCCCGTCTCACTGCAGTACTACTGTAGTGAGTTACGCTGGACCTAAGGAACACTTCTGCGTGCACATAAAGAGCCAAAAAGCAGAGTCAAATGAAAAGCTAACACTTCCTCAAGTCCAAACCCAAGTGTCAGTTGTTACACTCTATCAAGAGAGACATGCACACCCACCAGCAAAAAGCAGAACAGCTCATATTTTACAACTCCTATTTTCAACCCAGAAAGACTTAGTATCTCAAAACAGAAGGAAATGCAAACCAATAAGAAAAAGGCAACAACCCAATGGAAAAATGAGCAAAGAATATAACATTGATAAAAGAGAAAACTCAGGGCACTTGAGTGGCTCAGTCGGTTAAGCATCTGGCTCGGCTCAGGTCACAGTCTCACAGTTTGTGAATTCAAGCCCTGCATGAGGCTCTACGTTAGCATCCAGGAGTCTGCTTGAGAGTCTCTCTCTCCCTCTCTCTCTCTCTGCTCCTCTTCCACTTGTGCTTTCTCTCTCTTGCAAAATAAATACACTTTTAAAAAATAAATAGAGAAATCTTTAAAGTCCAACAAACATGAAAAAAATCTTCCACATCTCTAGTAATCAGGGAAATGCCAATTATAACCACAATGAGATAGATACCATTTCACACTTAACAGAGTGACTAAGATCCTGGCTTGGTAATAGCAAATGGTAGCAAGGATGTTGAGCGATGACAACTCCCATCCTACTTATGAATGGCCATTTGCACAGCCTATTAGAAGAGCAGTTTTGCAATATCTCCTGATGTACCAGATCCTCACACCCTTTGAGGAATCAATTTCCCCTTCAGGTGCTGGCTACTCAGGTGCAGAAGGAGACAGACAGATCTACAAGGGTGTCCACTGCAGCGCTGTTTGTAACATGAATGTCATGTGAAGATTAGAACAGCTGATATCCTCCAATGATGGAACAGATGGTTGTGGCTTCATTGTCATGACTCATCATAGAATGAAATAGTCTATCCAGTTAAAATGAATAAACATCTATATATTTCAACACAGATTAATGTAGAATGCAATGCTAAATGAAACTGAAAATTATAAAATATCACTTTCAGTATGATACTCTTTATGTAAAATGTGAAAGCACACAATTATATATGTGCATATATTTATGAACAGATATCTAGGAAAAGTATAAAAACATGAGCAGGAAAAAGACCTATGAATAAGAAAGTTATTACCTTTGGGAAGAGGCAGGATCTCCTCAGTTGATATTGGTGAGGCACCTCTGACTCCAACTAAAATGTTTTCCTTCCTTCCTTGTGGTTTTTTAATCTAAGGACTTGTGGCCAAATGTTAATGATCTTAAAACCTGGATAAGGTAACTGTGTACTGTTATATTTTTATCTGTATCTTACGATATGTTTAAAATATTTAATAACTAACTTTTTAAAAACTCTTTTCGGGGGGAAAAAAGAAGCCATGAGTATGTCGTTTAATTGGACCTTCGGTGTAGTTCTCCTCTTCCTTTAATACCGAGAGGCCAAAACAGCTGCTCCTGAGAAGCATGAGGCTGGCTGCCTGCATCCACTCGCTGAGGGGGGCGGAGACTTCAGGGTCCCAGGTGATCCATCTCACAGCCACCACAGCTCATGCTGCATCGTCAGTGTCCACTTAGGAACTCCGCTTTGGAATGTGCGCGAGATTTAATCTGACCTCCAGAGCAACACACAAACCCTGGAGGGAAGGAACCTCTTTACTCACATAATTGGTGTTTTATGTGGATTTACTGTTGGAATTGTATTTAACCTATATTTGATGTGTTTCAAATGCTCTGGCCCCTATACAAGACCAAGTTGTGAGTCATTCATGAGCAAGTTGAGGGGGAATTGGAAACAGCTGGGAGCCAAGAGCTGCAGGGCCTCTGATGGATGAGAAAACCAAGACTCAGAGCCCACGGGCCTTGTCTGAGCCTGCAGCTCTGTTTGCCTTTGCGGGACCCAGGGCTCCGGTCTCTTGACTCCTTGCCCCGTGCTCAGTCCCCAAGCTGCCAAGGTGTTTCTTTTCATGGACAGGTGAAACCTCCTCAGGAGAGAGAAAACTAGAAATATTCAGAGATTCTGGCCATTCCATTCTTCTCCGTGGTGTTGCTTTAGCTCTATACTTAAAATTTACGGAAAGTAGATTGCTAGGCATTTTAGGGAAACAGGTTATTTGAGGAGCCTTACCTTGAAAAAGGAAATGGCTCTTCATATATAGATATAGATGATATATAGATATAGATACTTAATGCTATTTATTTTTGAGAGAGGGCACACACATGCGAGCGCAGGAGGGGCAGAGAGAAGGAGAGACAGAATTCTAAGCAGGCTCTGCACTATCAGACAAAGCCCAATGTAGGGCTTGAACCGGCAAACCATGAGATCATGACCTGAGCCAAAGTTGGACGCTCAAATGATGGTGTCACCCAGGCACCCTAGAAATGGCTTTATGTTTTTTTCATCACTGCTTTCAACCATGTTCTTTCAAATCAACCATTTCATTCCCTAGTGTTATTTTAGGCAGATTTTATATCTTTCTGGTCACTTTTACTTACTAAAATTTGTCCAATCTTGGGGCGCCTGGGTGGCTCAGTCGGTTAAGCGTCCGACCTTGGCTCAGGTCATGATCTCACTGGTTCGTGGGTTCGAGCCCCGCATCGGACTCTGTGGTGATAGCTCAGAGCCTGGAACCTATTTCGGATTCTGTGTCTCCCTCTCTCTTTGACCCTCCCCTGTTCACACTGTCTCTCTCTCTCTCTCTCTCTCTCTCTCTTTCTCTCTCTCTCAAAAATAAATAAAACATTAAAAATTAAAAAAAAAATTTGTCCAATCTCATAATCTCATAAGCAATTCAAATCTCTTCTTTCCAGATTGGAGAAGGAAAGAAGAGGGCTTGGAAATGGGTTTGTGCGTTCAATGTGGTGGATGACACCTGCCCCGACACTGCCAGTCCCTTCTCAGGGGCGAGCTTTCTTTTGGGTGTTGGGGGGTGGGGTTAGCTCATTTAATGGGGCTTAATGGCTAGTGGTTCTCTGTTGGGGATGGGGGGTGGTCACCGGTGTCACATGGGTTTGTTGTGATTTTCTCTGAAAGTGGAGGCCTCTGTTAACCAGGAGTCTGTTATGATCCCACAGTCTGTTAGAAACCGGTGCATCAGGGAACCTTCTGCAGTGCTAGAAATGCTTTTTACCTTGTCCTTCTCTCCCCTAAGGCGTCTGCGGGAATAGGATGAACTCATCAGTCAAGCCTGTTGAGGCCAGGAGTGCCGCAGAGAGCAGGCTGTCGGAGAACACGCACCGCCCGCTTGTGTGTTTTCCAGGCCCCCATGCCGTCCCAGCACACAGAGGCACCGAGGGGCCTTCCCCGATCCTGTGTAGCTGCCAGGAAGAGGCCCAATCCCTCACAAACATGGGTAAGGCCCTGCTTCCGCCTGGAGAGGAATCCGTTCTCTTCTGCTAAACTAAGCACTGATCACTGAGTCCCAGTGAATAATTTACCAGTAACTGCCTCACTATCCTTTCAGAGCCAAGCTGGGGAAGGAGGAAAAGAAACAATAAGCCTCACCCATCCAGGTGGTAATGTCAAAGGTGGCAGAGGAAGCATTCAAAGCGTTCATTCACATGGCCATTCTGTCCTTTTTGGTTGTAGGGAGGAAGGAAGAACGTGGAAGGGGAAGGAAGGCATGCCTGTTCTAACAAATCTTTTTTTTTTTTTTTTTTTTTTTTAAGAAAGAGGTCACCAGAAAGTTACCTCTAGAGACAGGGTGGTCCTCCCCTCATCTGACCACATCCACACACTGCAGCTGTTAGCTGGCCTGCATTACTCTTATGAAGGCTTTGGGTAGTGATTCTGTCTGAGGCCAACCTGCGTTTTAGACTTCCTCATACCAAGAGAGCTGGGAGCAATCTATCCCTGAAAGGAAGCTGTCCTCAAAGAGAGCATCATTCAGATCAAATGGCAGGTTTGTTTGTCTCTTTGGAGCTTGTCAGGAACCATCCATTTCAGATGGAACTGGACATAACCTAGTCCCTTTCAATTTAGAGCCTTAAGCAGCTAAGGCTTCATTCCTTAAGGGTTCTTATTTAAAATTCTGTCTGGGGGTGCCTGGGTGGCTCAGTCGGTTAAGCGTCCGACTTCAGCTCAGGTCATGATCTCCCGGTTCGTGGGTTCGAGCCCCACATTGGGCTCTGTGCTGACTGCCAGCCCAAGGCCTGGAGCCTGTTTCAGAGTCTGTGATTCTCTCTCTCTCTGACCCTCCCCTGCTTGCGCTGTCTCTCTCTCTCTCAGAAATAAATAAAACATTTTTTTAAAAATTCTGTCTTTAGTGTCAAAACTTTCTAGCTTTTGGAGGGTCACCATGTAGATCTCTGGATAGAAATTGATCTGAACTACATATATCTTAAAATAATCCATGAAATACTCTGGGTAAGGACTAGAAATCATGTATTAATGTTACCTCAATATTTGTTTATGTTGCTGAGATGTTCAATAGTTGATACGTGTTCTGTGCTCTGAAAATGTTTCCAGTTCCAATCAATCAGAAGTTAAAGAACTGAAATAGTCGATATAAATTGCACTCATACCTTGTAAATGTAGAGGCTCAGCTTCTGTCGAACTCTAGAAATAACATTCTGAAGGTAATGCAGAATATCCAGGGAGACATTTAGTTTCTTTATAGGGTCAACCAGAGGCCTACCTTTATACCAATTAAATAATGTATTTATTTTAATTTTTCCTCTTAGTTTAAGTTTTGATGGCATTAATTTCCCTTTCAAATATATACTTTTTATTTACATTTTATGTCATTCATGTTAGTTAAAATTCTTCTGCCTTTAAAATATTATTATAAAAACCGAAATATAATGAGTCTTGGCTTCCTATTCCAGTTGTAAAGAGCAACCTGGTTTGCAACCCAGAGAGGAAAGGATGAATCACAGTCATCCTCTCAGACTAGAAGCACATAGATCTGAAATATTTATAATGTGGGCAGGTCAAGGATAAGTGCACTTGAGGGTAATTGTATGTATGCAATTAGCAAGATGCACTGTCTAATGATATATAGAAAAAGTGACAGTTCCAAATAACATAAGCCTCTCTAGCTAAATCACACCTTCCAAATGTCTCTGAAACATTTCAGAATGTCTGTGATTAGCAGTTATCTCAGTGATCATTTTAAAGGCTGCCATGGCCCTTTGCACAAGTACGTGGCTGGTTCCTTCTATCCATCTGTTTATGACTCAAGGCTCCAGTTTCCCATCAGAGAAAATTATGAGGGTTGGAAAATGTGAGAGAAAGAGAGGAGAGAGGATGAGAGAGTGTGCAAGCATGTGTGTGTTAAGAATTCCAGGAACCCAGTCAGAAATCCACCCTTGGGACCCCCAAACTACTAACGACGTGACGATGCTGGCAGATATGGTACATTATCTCACTTTATCCTTTTGGATGATTTAGCAGAGACACTTTCTCTAGAGATGTTGGAAACTGACAGGGAGAGCTGGATCTCTTTCCTTCATAGGGATTTTTATAAGCACAGAAATCCACCCCCCTCCCCCGCCCCCATTTACTCTCTGGCACATTCTTGCTCCTCATTCAAATGGATGTCAGTGAAGACCTAAATGTCCTTTCAGCTGGTGCTTCTACTGCTGTTACTAATAGAACCCATTCAAGGAATCTTGTTTCCCTCGGGCAGTTTGTATGCCTCCAACACTTTGATTCTATTCAAGGTATCTATTCATTTTCTCTGTATCTTTTTATATTTTGAATAATTTATGCTGGGCTTTTACTTTTATATGCTCCATCTCAGATTCTTTTGTCATATAAAGTAAAAATTTCCCATTTTCTTGCTCTCAGTTGACCTGGCTACTTGATTGTAAAGCACTTCAGTTTTCCATCCAGAAACATGATCATGATACTACTGTTTCTACAGTCTACCCAACTGCCTTCTTCCCTGGAGTGTATATGTATTATGTCCATTTAGCTAAGCTAGAACTATGTTTCCAGAGTTCTTGCACAGTTGGCTTGGGTCAGAAGAGAAATTTTGTTTCAGATTCAGAAGACAGAAATGAAATAGCCATTTTCTTTTAGTGCTTCAAAGGTTGGTGCCTGCACGGGGTGCTATTGACACTCACGTGTGTCTTTACAGATTCAGGGGCTCCCCTGGTTGGCATAGGCCACTGTTGCACCCCGCCACAGTGCTTCCAGCTTCCTCCGGGTGTCCCGCATCAGCTCCTGGGGCTCCCACCCAGGTGCACTCTTCTCTGTGGGAGAGAGGCTGCTGGCTTCCTCCTCAGGGTAACTGCACTGTAGACTTGGAGCCTTGAAGGTAGTTGAGAGTGCCATTTGAGGTCCAGCCATCCTTGCAGTTTCTGTCTCACTCCCACCTGTTCCGGTGTATCTATGTTTCCCCACTTCACACTCATCTTTTCTTCTCAACTGCCTTTCTGCTATCATCGATTCCCAGTACCAGAGGCAGAGGCAAAACCTCACAGAGACTGTTTAACCAGATCCCACCCTACATAAGGTCAAACCTCGAAAATAAATCCCTTGTTATTATGTCACCTCGAGTGATTGTGTTTCTCTGATAAAATCTTGATGGATACACTAATTTTACTTGGTTGGGTGCATTTTGGCAAATAAAGGAAAAAAGGATTGAGGCTACCACTGTTAAGGTCAAGGTTACTTGTCCATTAACTTCATCCGGGTGGGAAATCTGCAGTTAAAATTAAACATTTCTATTTGAGGCAAACATCCGGGGTTTCAATTTTTTTTTAATCTTTGTTTATTTTTGAGAGAGAGAGAGACACAGTGCAAGTGGGGGAGGAGCAGAGAGAGAGAGGGAGACACAGAGCTGTCAGCCCAGAGCCTGATGCCAGGCTCAAATTTATGAACCGTGAGATCACGACCTGGGCCGAAGTCCGACGCTCAACAGACTGAGCCACCCAGGTGCCCCTAAAGCATCTGGAATTTAAACCAAAAGTGTTCCATGCAATCCGCTTCCAGCCTATTGCTCAGAGCAGTTCAAGGATTCTTTCGCAACTCTGCTTTTGGTTCTCATACACAAACAACACCAGGATGGGCTGCTGAAGCTCTGAGTGGCCAGGGTACAGACATCACCTTTGGAAATGCCCTGCTGCCAGTCTTCTATCAGAACTGGGCAGTTGAGGGCACCCCGGGCTCTCTGAGCTGCTCAGTCAGCCTCCATACCACATTACAGGACTAACACATCCTGGAAAGAGGTCTTTTCAGGGCAAGTAGTAATCCTGTTGGTCAGCCAAGCAGTGAAAATGTATTTAACTCTTCTACACGGGTGGGTCTGTTGATTTTTAAGGATATGCTTTGAATTATGAGAGTTACCCAGAAGCCACTAAACTACATTTTGGTTACATGCATGTTTAGGCTCAAAGAGCTGGTAAGATCTAGAAAACACTTTAGAAAATTCTCAGTATTGTTCTCATGGCTGAACTTTCCTAAATATGATGCCTTTTTTTGTTGTTTTTGTTTTGTTTTGTTTTGTTTTACATGAGAGTTTCTTTTGGATCAGATTTAGGTATACGGGTCATGACTTGTATAGGATCTTAGGTAACCCCAAATCTAGATGAATAAAAAGTTTCCAAACACAGCTGCTTGACAGTGAAGAATTGCAAATTCTTATAAAAAGAATTTTATGAGGAGAAGAAGAAGATATTTTCAGAAATCTGTTTTCTTTCCTCTGCAGTTTGTTTTTCATTCAATCCAAGAAGAAAGTCTTATTTTTTGTTAACTCTAAATATCCATCCTTGAAGTAATTTGGAGGCGGTCTTACTTCCTTAATCATCTTTAAACCTTAGCTATCTTATTTTGGATTCATTTTGTATGAGTTCAAGCAAATAGACAAATATCAGTCCAGCTGGGTCTAAAAGAGTTCAAGTACCTGATCCTGGCAGAAAAGAAAGGTCACAGAAATGGAAGCCAAGAGTTACTCAAATAAAGGAGACCACATCTTTGGAGAATGCCTTCCATTTTCGGTTTATCAGTGTGGAGCTTTCCCGGGGGGCATACCAGTCTGAGAATACCTAGGGGCTCATGCATGCAGGGGTATTAGGGTGTTCATACATAGTACCTATCTTTCACCCATCTTAGTTCAATACTAATTAAGAATGAGACACAGGTGTCAGATAAGTGAAAATGAAAATTATGGGCTTTCTTTCTGAGAAATGCTAAATTAGAGGACACAGCTAGTTGTGCAACAGCTTATTCCACACTGCCTCCAGTCACAGGCACAGCTGGACGATCTCAGTCCTCATCCACAGGGTCAAGGACTGTCCACTAAGCTTCCTGTATGATCAAGAACAGAAGAGTCAGGAAGTCCCAAAGGAGAGGAGGAAGCAAGGGCATCACCAGAGTATGCCCAGTCCTTCCTTCAAAATGCACCATCACAGAAGTCATTATTCCTTTCATGGGGAGAAGAGAGTAAACGGTGAGGAGAGAGGTCATGTTGTTCTCAGGGTGTTCCTCCTCATGAACACTGCTGTCCTGCCTGGGCTCTGCTGCTGTCTCTGACCAGGTTCCACTAATGGTTTCTGGAGCCCTGAAAGAACCCAAAACTGTCCAATGATCTTTAGCAAGGCAGGAAAGAATGTTTCTATTCTTTCTTTAGTTTTGTGGAACTATCTTGTTGATGGAATCCCAATTTTCTCCAGCTGGCAATGTAACAGTCTATTTTTTCCCCAGCCCCCTTGCATCATGGAATGGCCATGTGACACAATTTGGACAAATGACACATAAACAGAAGTCTCCTGAATTTTTCTGCAAAATTTGCTTTCCAGATTTAATATGTGTGTGTGTATGTAAATACATTTATTTTATTTTAAATATTTACATACACACACACACATATGTAATTGTGGTATCCTCCTCTCCCATTCCCTTCTTCCTTCCTTGGGTTCAAATGATAAATACAGCCATCTTGCCACATCAGGAGCCAAGGATGAAAGTGAAAACTGACACACTAACGATGGTGCAGCTGATATACAGAAAGAGACTAAGTGCCTGATGCTACTGTTGATCAGCTGAATTAAATGAGCATCAGCCTACTTCTGGGTTTCTTGCTATATGGAAAAACAAAAAGAAAATAGACATCTATATAAAGCACTCGAAGATGGGTTATCTGTTACTTGCAGATAACTGTCATCGAACTGAGAGCATCTTCACCGCCTGAATCAGCTTCAAGAGGGAGCATCGTGAAGAAGCAAAGGATGAAGAAGGGCCTTTTCCTCTCTCCTCCCACTACCCCCAGTGAGCCATAGCACCCAAACCAACACCAATGACTAAAGGGATGAAGCATGTTGTGGCCACTTCACCCCCACCTCATCATCATTTAAGAGCACTGTAGGGCAGAGCCAGTGTCTTCACTTTCATCAATTACATGCTATTTAAATTCCACTTTCACTGTCTATACCAAACCAAGGATTCACTACCTCACTGACAATAATCACAGAATCCATCCTTCTGGCTTTTTGTTTAAGCTAAGATTCATCTAACATTTCGGAAAAATAGGATAAGTTAGAATTGTGTTTCTAAAGTCTATTTATAACAAGCTATTTCATCATCAACTTCTCCAGCTTTAGGCAATCAATTTCCTTCTCAGCAAACTCAATTACTCATTATCATCTTCAAAAACAGATTTGTATTGAGTAGACACAGAACCTGAGTTGAAGAGACTCCCAATACTAGATCAATAAAGAAATCACATTCTTCTCCCAGCCCCAACAGGCAGTGCATTCTCAAATCCCAGGGAGCTCTATCGTACATAATTTAGTAGTATTCTATAATAATAAAAGAAGTCAGAGGATGGAGGAAGGGAGAAAAACCACTACCATATCTTTCCCTAAAAGGCTGCTTCCTGAGATATACACACTTGAAAAAGATTGCAAGCCAAAAAGAGTACCTGGGTGCTTGTTTTATTTTAATCAGAAGTATAAATTAATATTTTTTTTCTACCAGGAAATATTAACAGATCCAGGGAATCTGGCAACAAAGAAAGTGATTATTGCATTATTGTGTTTTTTTGCTTCCTCCTGTAAGAGTATAACATTCCTTTAAATTATTCTATATATTTATCGCAACGTTTCCTGTCACTTTGTGGTTTCCATATACTTAGATATATCTGTGTGCCAGTGACTCTTATTTTTGTCAGGCTGTCTCAGTTAGAGTGCCCTGAGCTTCAAGTAATAGCAAACCAAACAGTGGTTCAAACCACAAAGACAGTTATTATGTAGTTATCAAGAAGTCTTCAGGCAATCTGTCCTTGAGTTTGTTCAGTAACTCAGTAGTACTGTCTAGTACTAAGGGTCTTTCTGTCATTCTACCCTGCCCTCCTCAGAGAGTTGGTGGGGTTTCAAGATGGCTGCCACAGCTTCCAGAGGGAAAAGGCAGAGTAAAAAGGCAAAAGGAGAAAAGGATTTTCTTAATGGGTCTGACTTTGTAAGGGTGGAAACTTTTCTGCAGCTGTAGTCCAAGAGGCTTCCCTTTGGATTTCTTTGGTCAAGAGTGGGTCATGATGAGGACTGACTCAAAGGGAGGTAGGAAATCCAATATGGCATTTTCAGCCATTGTGTAGGAGATAGGCAAAGGGGAAGGGGGCTGGGAACAGCTGCTGAGTAGGCCACAAACATCTAATGAAGAGTGTAAACTTTAAGGAATCAGCAATTGCATATTTTTAGTTGCTCTCTGTGTTTTATAATAAAACAAAAAATACATCAAAACTGTAATAGCAGTAAATATATTCAAATAATACTTTGGAAAAAGAAAAAGTCACCCATCGTTCCATCCTCCTGTTATGAAGATTTCTTTTATGTGTATTGTCTTCCACTCCCTATCCATAGTCCATATTCTTAAATATTTTTACCTGTTTACAATCTAATTTTATATTTTTTTCATTTAATGTTACACTGTAATAATTTTCCTATTTTTCTATATATTGATCATAGCTATAATTTTAATGGAAAGTTTTTTCTTTAAGGTATATCGCAACTTAACCATTTCCTCATTATTGAACTCAGAGGACTTTCCATTTTTTGGCTAAAATAGATTATATTATTATATTTTGGCTAAAATAGATATACTAATAACATCATTGTGTGTAAGTTTTTCTGCTAGCAGATTATTTTAAGTGCAAAATAACCTCTAAAGTCATAGGGATATAGAGTATAGCATGATGACTATAGTTAATAATACTGTATTGCATGTTTTAAAATTGCTAAGAGAGTAAATCTTAAAAATTCTCATCACAAGAAAAAAAAGTTTTAAACTATGTATGGTGACAGATGTTAACTATGCTTACTGTGGTGGTAATTTTACAGTATATACAAATACCAAATCGTTATACTTTATTCCTGTAACAAATATAATATGTCCAATATACCTCAAAAAAGCTATGAATATTCTTATAACTTATATTGTCAAACTCTCATGCAGGCAGAATGACTGTTTTAGCTTAAAATTCTTCTACTGATATATATATAGTGACATTTATAAATGTCACCAGCATGGTACTATCATTATTCAGATGTGGTTTTCTTTTGTTTTTTGCTGATCTACCAACAAATAAAATGTTTTATTATTTCCATTATTTTCCTTTTTTCTGGCAAGGCAACCAGAAGAGTAAAACCAGCTAGGGAGGATCTTACATGACCATAGTTGGGGCAAGAGGGCTTCTTACCCAGAGCTAAGTTTTGTTTGGTTGTTTATTTTGTTTTGTTTTGAGACAGAGAGGGTGTAAGTGAGTGAGGGGCAAAGAGAGGGAAAGAGAGAGAATCCCATGAGGGACAAGGAGAGAGGAAGAGAGAGAGAGAGAGAGAAAGAAGTGAGGCTCACCAGAAACAGATCTCAAACTCATCCAGTACAGGGCTTGAACTCACAAACCGTAAGATCATGACCTGAGCCAAAGTTGGAAGCTTAACAGAATGAGCCACCCACACATACCACCCAGAGCTAAGTTAAACCAAAATGCTAATAGTCTTTTGAAAGGGATCTCTGAAGAGTATGTGTGAGAGATTTTGTACGATTTTTATTCTCTACCTTTTTTCTAATTATAAACTGAATATATAGAGCTTTGATAATGAGTCTAAAGTAATTACAATGTATTATTTTACTAATGATTTGAACTTTGATAGTGCCGGCATAGGTGTGTAAATAAAGAAAAGGGTTCCCACAGGTCACCAGGACCTGGAAAACCTAACACGGGAAGACAGAGGTGGAGAGATGGATATACAGCCTGGGCATGGGGAGTCCACTGAGACCAGAGCAAGGACCAGCATGTCAGTGGAGCAGGCAGGAAGTTAAAAACAAGGACTGGAGGGCTTCTCATGAGCAGCTGAGGAAGGATTGATAAGAGACCAGACCTTCAAAAGTCAGAGGAAAAGACTGTTATTTTGATTGCTGTCAACGTGTTTTCTTATTGTTATTTCTCCTTGAGTGAATTATTTCTTCACATCATAAAACTCAGCATTAAACACAACAGACAAAGCCTCTAACCAGAGAATAAGGTTAACAGTTACAAAGAATGAAAAGGAACATAAAAGCCTAGAAAGTGTCTGGGAGAAGGGGAGCCTCTTTCTCATATAGCAGATGAGAAGAGATTTCTCTGATGAGGTGACATTTGAATGGGACCCGGATGAAGTAAGGAAATGAAAGATCCACGTATCTGGGGGGAAAGTTTGCCTGACTGAGGAAAGATAAAATGAAGACGTCCTCAGACCTGAGCCCACTGGATGTGTTGAAAAAACAGAACAAGTCGAGTGTGGCCGGAGTGTGTAAGTAAGGGAGCAGTGGCAAGGGATGTGGTCACGGGGAAACCTGGAAGCCGGATGCCACCGGCCCTCACAGGCCACGGTGAGAATTTGGGACTGTGTTGCCAATACATGGGAGACACCTAGGTTTGCAAAGACCTACGTTTTAAAGGAATCACAAGCTGCTGTTTGGAGAACAGGTTAGAGCAAGAGTGAAAGCTAAGAGGCCTGTCAGAGGTTATTGCAATAGTCTCGGTGAGGGTGCTAGGCAGGTGGGCTAACAGGGGACAGCCTTCAGATTCTGGATAATTTTCCAGACTAGCACTGACAGAATTTGCTGATGGATTAAAGATGGCATGTAAGAGAAAAGGAACAATCCAGCATGACTCCTAGATTCTGAGCTAGGGGAAACCATGGTGCCTTTTACTGCATTTTGGAATACCAGGAAAGGGGCAGGTTGAGAGGAGAACATTGAAAGTCCAGATCTTTAAATGGGAGATTAGGGATCCAAGAGCAAAAGTTGCATTGATGGCTGAATATAGTTTTTTGGAGTTCAGCGCAGAGATCCAGATGGAGGATTAATTTTAGAATAATCAGTGCATAGGGGAGCCTGGGTGGCTTAGTCGGTTAAGCGTCCGACTTTCGCTTAGGTCATGATCTCACGGTTCGTGGGTTCGAGCCCCGCATCGGGCTCTGTGCTTACTGCCAGCTCAGAGACTGGAGCCTGTTTCAGAGTCTGTGACTCCCTCTCACTCTGACCCTCCCCTGCTCACGCTGTCTCTCTCTCTCTCTCTCTCCTAGAAATAAATAAAACATTTTTAAAAATTAAAAGAAAAAAGAATAATCAGTGCATAGGTACTAATGAAAGCCACAAGCCTGGATAAGATCACCAAAAAGATGAGTGCAGGTGCAGAAAAGGAGGGGTCCTTCAACAAGTGGAGACTGGGAAGATGAGGAGGGTCCAGCAAAGGCCACCAATTAGAGGCCAGAGAGGTGGGAGGAGAACCGGGTGGGTTCAGGGTCTTGGAAGCCAGAGAAGGAAAATGTTTTAAGAATTGTTTCAATCAACCACGTCAAATGCTACCAAAAGTCTAGGAAGATGAAGGCTCAGAACTGATCTACTCTGGTGCTTGGTAAACACCTAAGCAAATGTCTAAGGTGGAGAAAACCCATGGAAAGCAATCCCAGCAACCGTTCCTCCTTGGACTAATCCAAAGTGACAAAGGCTTTACGTAAGTCTTTATGTAAATAAGGACCAGTGGGTTGGTAACTGGAGTTCCACAAACTGTTGGAATTCCTTGTTTGAGATGTTCCTCTGATATTCCAGAGGTTGTTCTGAGGATTAAATGGATAATAAGTGCAAAATATGGGGCACAAGGTCTGGTGCAACATAATTACTCAATAATGTCAACATTAACTCTGACGGTAACCTTAGTGAGTCTCATTTAGTGTTAGGCACTCATTTCAGGCTGTTGCTTAGCAGTGATAAGCACTAAGTTTTTCAGAAATGATTGAAAGTAATCACAACATTGTATACCTGAAAAGACTGTAGAGATTAATTACTCCACTCTTCTCACGTGACAGATAGGAAAACAGAGATGCAGCAAAGTTGGGTGACTTTCTTAAGATCGTTCATACCCACCAAATTAATGGCAGGACACAGACCAGAACAGACCAGAACACAGGTCTCCCCATGCTAAATCCTTTAGAATCAGTTACAGAAAAGCTCACAGGTGGAGACTGAACATTCTATGTCCAGGAATCTGTTTCAGATAACTGAAGCTTGTTCCTTTTTTTTTTTGTTTTTTTTTTTTAATGTTTATTTATTTTTGAAAGAGAGAGAGAGAGAATGGGGGGGCGGGTAGAGAGAGAGAGAAAGACACAGAATCTGAAGCAGGCTCCAGGATCTGAGCTACCAGCACAGAGCCCGAGGCCGGGCTCAAACTCACAAGCCGTGAGATCATGACCTGAGCCGAAGTTGGACACTTAACTGACTGAGCCACCCAGGTGCCCCTGAAGCTTGATGCTTTTAACTACCAAAACTTGATAACAATCATTATGACCATCATTATCACTCTCGATTAAAATCTTCTACTGCTTTGATGAAAACACTTTTCCTACCCAATGGAGTTATTTTAGTCTAGAAGATTTGAAATTCTTGAAGTCAGCCTTTCTTGTTACCTAATTTCTTTGCCAACTGCTTTAAGCTTTGAGCAGTCCCTTTAACTTGTAAAGCAAGTGACAATTTCATATGATAGTGTTACACAATATTGTCAAAATGATCACTTGATATTTTCTGAAAGACAGAAATCTACAGAGTTAAGAATAGCAACAAGCACATGATTTTGCATCTCAGCATTCACAATTATAAGAGTACATTTATTTATATTCTATATACATGTAGAGTCATAAATGTATTATTAAGGAGACCTCAGGGCACAACACAGATCTGAAACTCATGGAGAAATTAATCTTAAATGACTCTGTATTATCTCTCCTTCACCTCTTCAGAGTATATCTGGAGCTAGTATATATTAAGTTATTGAAATAATTTATATCTACATGGCATTTTTCCATAGAGAAATTCCAAACATCACCTTATTAAATACTGAAATACTCCTATGAGAGAAGAGGAAGAATCAGATATTGTTATTTCTATGCTAGAATTGAGAAAACTAACATCCCCAAACATTAAAATGCTCAGAAGACTTATACGAACTGTAACAAAGTCCCTTTCTCCTTTCTCCTTCTCACTGGGCAATCTTTGAGTATCATACAGAAATGTGAGTTTACCCCTTAGCATTTTCAACTGTTCCAGAAATGGACCTTGTGAGGAAATAAAGCACACTGATTCCTGGTGCTCACAAATCCACTCTCAGTATTTCCTATTTCTAGTGACCACAGGCTCAGCCTCTGCCTGCCTCTAAGGTCGTGTGGTCTTCATTGCTGCAACAGCCATGAATCTATCACATTTCACTATTAAAAGTAAATTGTCAGTCACTTACATTCTATCCAATCTTGTTAGAGCAATGAAGGTGTAGATCTCTAGAGAGTGAAGTACAAATAACAGATCAGCAAAGCATTCCTTTTTCTCTACCTAGATTTTCGTGCCTATGAGTGACTAGAGATATTGGTGGATGTTGGGCATCTGGAATGTCCTGGAAGAATAACTGACATCTGGTTAATTATAGGGTGGCCGGGAGGATTAAAATTGAAGTAATGCACATGAATTACTTACCAAAGGATCTTGCTCAAAGAATATGTTCAATAAGTGTTAGTGCTTATTATTTTTAGTCTTTGTAGCTTAGCTGGTAGAATTTGGGAAGATCTAATAATTATAATTCTGGTTATCATTTATTAAATTAGACTTAAATCTCTTGATAAGGTTACAAGGTGATTATCATATTTCCCCATTCCACAGATGAGAAAATGGCAAACTTGGGATTTGACAAATGTTTCTCTCATTTTACCAAGCTTGTTAGTTCATTCATTCACAAATACTAAGTTCCTGTGTACTAGTCACTGAGCTAAGCAAAGGTGAAACAAGACAGATCTATTTTCCTGCCATCACAAAACTTGGAGTCTAGGGAAGAATACAGACACATTGTCATGATATTCCAAAGCTTGCTCCCGTTCTTAACCCTGTATTTTGAATGCAAACCCCTGCCCTTCTCTTCATGCTCCTAAAATAAAGGCACTCTATTAGGCCAAGACAAAGGATATTTTACTGAAGAACGAATAGGAGAAGTTGTTTACACCTCACAATACACATAATTTCTCTCCAAAAGGCTCTATAAGCATCTTTGTCTTCATGTTACATCAATCCTTAACCTTCTCACCCCACCACCCTATTATACCCACAGTCTCCCAGTCTAGGAACAGGCCCCTCTCCCTGCATCTGCACTGAAAGCTGCTCTTTAAATCTTTCTTCCTTACGGAGACTACTTAAGTTTTACATCTCAGGTGTCCAACAAAGTTCTCCAAACATTCACAAGATATCTCTTCCTTATAAGATGGTCAGGGAATGATAAGTACATTATTATTCTCCTGGTCCCATAAGTAAACAGGCAGGTCTACTGTGGTATTATCTGCTGTGTTAACAGTACACATTAGAGAGACTTGGAATTCGGACTTGGGGCAACAAGGGAGATGTTCTGGAAGAAGTGACATCTAAAATGTGGTGGATGTTATGGTTGCCTCCTTGATGTTCGTTGTTCAACACTTGGTAACTACCCTAACATGGTGGTAGAGATTGGCATGCAGGGGATAGTCATGCCTTCTACATGAAGCCCACATGTTTTGGTGGGAACAATTTCACCATCCTCAACTCAAGTCTAATAGTATAAGTTGAATAGTATAGGCAATTATTGGTTCAGGTGTAAGCAAGGACTAATCTGCAATAAGACTGAAAAAGATGTGGAAAAGAGAGAGATTTGCATGGAAGAAAGTCTGGAAAAGAAACACTGTCTTTTCTTTTTTTTAATTTATTTTTTATTTTTAAAAAAGTTTTTCATATTTATTTATTTTTGAGAGAGGGAGAGACAGAGTGCAAGTGGGGAAGGGGAAGAGAGAGAGGGAGAAACAGAATCCAAAGCAGGTTCCAGGCTCTGAGCTGTCAACAGAGAGCCTGACGCGAGGCTCAAACCCATGAACCAGGAGATCATGACCTGAATGGGCTGAAATGGGATGCTTAACCAACTGAGCCACCCAGGTGCCCCGAAACACTGTCTTTTCTTTAATGGACATGAATAGGGAAGTGCATAGACTTAATGGCTACTGTTGACCATCCGATCCCCACAAGGACCAACAGCCTCAGCATGAAGGCTATGTTGCCCAGCAGAGTGAAGAGCTAAAAAGAGATTAAGCCCTTCGTTACCCGGTAGAGCAGACAAACTAATCTCAATGATGGGAGCCTCTCTTGTCTAGGGTGGCTTGGTTTGAGTTTTTTGTTACTTATAATCAAACCCAAACTAAGTGATACAGAAGGTGAAATTTGAACAACAAGTAGGTTAAGTTCCTTATCTACAACTTACAAGTTCATTTACATAAGACAGTCTGATTTTTAAGACAAGCAAAATACATGACAACTTCTACGTACACTTAATTACCAGCCTGATAACATGATAGCATAATGAAAAAAGTACCTGATTTATAGGCATGTGTGCATCATACACACACACACACACACACATATCACACTCACAAATTTTCAGACTTAAAATGATTAGGAGCTACATAATGTGACATTTAAAAAGAAAACCTCAGAAATTTGTTAGAACATTTAAAATATGATAAGATGATTCGCATAAGTAAAGAAATAGAGCCAATTTCAAGGTGAAAAAACAATAACATTAAGATGTCTGAACCAACCAATAGAATTGGATTAGAGTTTAATTAAATTTATAGATTTAATACTATTCTGATCAAAAGCCCAATAATTATGCTGAGTCCACAAAATTATTCTAAAATGTGTGCATAAAAATAATAATACCATCAATAGGGAGTATAGAAAAGAAAGGCAATGGAAGTTTCTACCAATATCAGCCATTAAAAACTTCTATATAATAGAATAAGGATTAAAGTAATGTCTTAGATAGATCACAGATTAATGGAACCAAATAAGAGGACTTAAAAAGGCCTAACCATTTATAGGAGCATTTGTGTGGAATGAATTAAAGTATAACTATATATATGTATACACACATACATATTTTAAATATGTGATATATATATGTACATACATATATATACTGATGCTTCAATTTATTCTACCTGATTATACAATGTATAGTTATACTTTGATTTATTCCACCCAGGCCTGCACCCTAGGCTTCAAAGCTCACGTTAGGGGCCCTCAGCCCTCCTACTCCTCAAAGAGTCCACCAGGCCTCTGGCCCTGGCTGCAGATGTGGGTGGGAGGCTATAACTCCAGGGGGTTGGGGGAGTTTGCAAAAAAGGATAAATGCATTCCAGACCTGCACACACTAGGTGTCATGAAGAAAGTGTCATAAACTATTATACAGTTCCTGATACGGTCCCAGTAAAACGTCAGAGACAAAAATCCTCGGTGGCAACCCAGTTGGGACCCCTCTCACTCTTGAGAGCTTTGTACTTCACTCAATAAATTCTATCTCTGTGCTCACAAAAAGTAAAATAAAATAATCTATTGCAAAATAGTTTTTTTTAATATAAGGAGAGAAGGAAGGTGTGTGGCAGACACTTCTAGTTGGCTGATTCAATGGTCTTTCTCAAACTTCTTCTCTTTTGTGGTCTTCTCCTATTAAAGCAGGAAGAATTAAATTTTTTCCCAGCCACCATTACAGCCGGATGTGACCACATAATGCAGTTCTAACTGATAAGACATAAGTAAAAGTCTGCTGGTAGGTTTCTGAGAAAATTTTTGTTTTCCTGATAAAAGAAACTGATGTGGTTCTTGTTGCCCTGCCTTCCTGCTTTGAATGCAACATTATTCTTATTTTAAATACAGAGGAGATAGTTTGAGGTTCGTAGGCCATCTTGGAACCATGAGGTGGTAAGCATAAGGCAAAGATTAAGAGAATTTTAGAGTCTCCAGCCCCAAATCACTGAGATGCTGAAATGATGCCAAAAGTTACTGTGTCAACCATGGTGTTTTGTTTTGTTTTGTTTTTGAAACTTTTCTGTATGTAATGATGTCCTGACAACTTATAAATCTTACTGGCCTGGGACGATAGCCCTTCCAGGGCTAGCTAATCGCTCAAGATAGTAAACAACTTACTTAGGAGATGTGCTTCTTACATACACACCAACCTACTCCTGTTATTTCATTCTTACATATGAAGACAGTATTTCTCCCGTCCTGAATCATCTCAGGGCCAGGGATCAGGCAAGTAGAGAGACCACTTTGATAGCCCAAAGCCCACCAGAATTATTCACACTAGCCATTCCTAAGCTGTTTACTCTGCTCTGCCTTGCTTTTCCTGCAGAAACCCCAAGAAGGTTCTGGCCTAGGCTTTCCATAGCTACTGCTTCTGACCGAAACCTGATGCTCCTTCGGTGCTCCTGCGTGGCATGGCGTGCCCTCTTCAATCAGGAAATGTAAGTAATAAATTCTTTTTTTCGGTGACATGGATCTCTCCATCTCATTACTGGGTCACTTCCATAAACTAAAATCCCACAGGTATATTCCAGAATAGCTACCAACCTCTGGACTTCTTGTAGAGTGAGAAAAATAAACCCCTATCTGTTTAAACCACTATTATTTGGATTTTTGTTACTGGCAGTCACATAATCATAACTGGTACAAGAGATATTGAGCAGGTCTTGAGAAAGAACTTATTTCTTTCTTGAAGCTTCAAAAGGAACGATAAATAGGTAAATATGTATATAAATTTTAAACTTCTATACAATGAACAACAGCAAAAATATAAGAAAACAAAATACAGAATATGAAAAATATATATCATATGTGGTAGACTATGGGGTTATAAATAAAATATAAAAGGACCTTTTTCAAATTTATTAGCTATATTTCTTTACTCTGATAGATAAACAGGCAAAGAATACGGACAAGCAGTTCCCCCTAAGGAGAAATAAAAACAGTAAACACACACCTGAGAAAATGTTTCAACCCTGGTAGTGACCAAAGAAATGCAAATTAAAGCAACCTTGAAGTGTTATTTGGCGCCTACTAAATTAGCATTTTTTAAACTGATGAGCTGACAAGGTGACGGTGATACTGGTTGGTGTTCATTTCAGGTGGCGCTACAAATCTGTACCAGCTTTGAGAAGCTTTGAGAAAGCTCTGTGGCAAGTCAGGAGACACATCATGCCTTTTAACCTGGTGATTCCAGTTTTTGCAATTTGCACTAAGGAGAATAATTGAACAAAAGCAAAGAGACACCCTCAGTACTGATCTTCAGAGTCTTTGCAATTCAATTAAATACAATTAACGTATATTTTACACATTCCACCTGCCAAGCAGAGGCGCTAGGGAATTAGAAATTAATAAGACACTATGTCTGACCTCAGGGGGTTCACAGTCTGGCAGAGCAGTCAAATAGGCAAATAAATACTTTACAAAATGGTGCACCAAATCCGGCAATAAAAACACAGAAGAATTCAGATGAGCTAGATTTTTATGATGAGCCTTTCTAAGGGGGCAAAGTGAAACTAAAGGCAAAAAGGCACAGAGAGTTAACATAGGGACAATGAGGGACATCTGGGTGGCTCTGTGGGTTAAGTGTCCGACTTTGGCTCAGGTCATGACCTCGCAGTTTGTGAGTTCAAGCCCCACATCGGGCTCTGTGCTGACAGCTCAGAGCCTGGAGCCTGCTTCTGATTCTGTGTCACCCTCTCTTTCTGCCCCTCCTCCACTCATGCTCTGTCTCTTTCTCTCTCAAAAATAAAATAAACATTAAAATAAAATAAAATAGGGACAATGAGTTGTCCAACAGTGTAAGAACAGACATTCCAGGACAAAGGTTGTGGAAAACCAAGATTTGTGGCACAGCGCAGAGAGCTGTACAGACCTTGTTCGACATCTCTAACAGTAAAACACAGAAATCATCAACATTGGAAATATCTCCTTATGAATTATGATACACAGTGGACCATTATCCCTCCATAAGAATGAACATTATGAAAAAGTATATTAGACACTTAAAAACATTTAGAATATGCAGGCAGGATACCTGAGGGAGAGCAGCTGTTGGCTTTGACAACCCTGAGCATTGCTCTAAAATTCACCTTTGCTCCTGTTTTCCCCTCAAATTTAAAAAATTGAAATATAATTCATATGCTATAAAATCACTCATTTTAAAGCGCTTTTAACATATTCACAGAGTGGTGCAACAATCACCACTATCAAGGACATTTTTATCACCTGAAGAAGAAACTCCCCATTCCTCTTGGCCTTCAGCAACTGCTAATCTAACTTCTGTGCCTATAGACCTGCCTATTCTTCACCTTGCCCTGAGAGAAGCCTCCAGAATTACTGCTGCCCTCCCCCAGTCTGGGTAAACAGGGGCAACACCTATTCAATGCTCTGGCTCCAGTGTGGATACTGACCCTCCTTTGAGTGTGGCTGACTGAAAGCAAGTAAACACCACCTATTAAAGGTTCAGACATAACACAAAGGAATTAAGTGTAACCTCATGTACATCTAGAGACTCTTGCATAGTCTACCCTGTGGCGCTCTCAAAACCCATCATTCTAACTTGAGCACCCCCTCCTTGATGTGAGCACCTTCTCAGCCCCTAGTTCCAGCTTCCCTCCTTGATATCTAGAGCCAAGAAGGGGACCAGTGAAAACCAGTGTGAGGAGAGCATGAGGGCTGGGCAGGAAGCCCACCTTCTGGTGGAGCGTCTTCATTTTCCCACTAAGGAACTTGCAGGAGGCATGGTGAGTATGGTAGCTTGGTCTCTGGCCACCTTCAGCAAGTTCATTACCTCTCTTCCTCCCCAGCCTTATCTACTGCCAGACGCCATTTTGTTCCTTTTCCAGGGACACTGAATGCAAAAACTGTGGTTCTCTATGGAAGTGAATACCAAGAGATTAACTTGCAATTTGTGTTTGTTGTGTTTTCCTGAGTAGCTAAAGAGGACACTGCACATGTGATGGTGAAGTTTGGCCTTTTTGTTTTATGCATCATGATGTATTCTTTTTGGTGGTCCTGGGTTAGATGATCTTACCCTGCTCTTTCTGAGCAGACTACAGCGATTGGTCTTCCAGTCCCAAGTCTTCCAGTCCCCTCGATGCAGCACGAGGCAAAGATGGGGATGAACCACAACCTTTGTCAAAACCTAGCACACAGAAGCAATTAAGCAATGTGTTACGGGGAGCACTACTGGAAGTTAGGATGTGCAGGGCTTATCCTCTCTCCGCTCCCTCATCAATCGAGTGAGAGTTGGAATAGAAAGAGTGCCCAACAGTTCCATAGATTGGAACTCCAAAGTTTCTTTAAATTAGGAAGGTGAGGACCAACCTCATTATTTAGGACCCATCTGGCCTCAGTGACCTTGGGAGAGAGGAGAGGAGGGGAAAGAGAAGGGGGAACCAGGAAGGAAGGAGCTTAGGGAAAGGAAAGGGGAGATTCAGGAGATGATGGGAAGGAAGTGGACAAGAGGCGATGGGAGAGAACAGAGGGAAAGAGGGGATGGGAGAGGTAGGGCCAGGAAGGGGGAGGGAAGGGAATGGGAGAAAGGGAAGGAGGGAGGGAAGAGGAGATGAAAGAATGGATGGACAGGAGAGAGGAAGGGAACAAATGGGACCAGAGGAAAGAAGAATGGTAAATTAACAGACTTCATTGAAAAGAAGATGGAAAGGAGAGAACTAACATTTCCAACGTCCTACTAAATATCAGTTCTCAAAACTGCCTTCAAGGTGGGTACCAATACTGCTCTTTCACCCAAGGAGGACCTGAAATTTCCGACTCTTCAGGCCCCTCTCCTGCATGCAGAGTGAGCGATACCCCGCTGCCCCAAGGGATGCTGGCGCAGTCAGACAGACTGGGCAACAAGCTGGGTTAAGTAATTTGCCCAAGGTCTTCACTGACTGATTCATGGTGCTCAAGTTCAGACTCAGGCCTATCCAGTTCTGAGACCTGTGTCCTTTCCGGTTTACTACGCTGAGAAAAGAAACACAAAGGGAAGTGAGGAGAAGTTTCAGAGTGGTCACATCTCATGCATGTAATAAAGAATGGGCTAAGAGTCCCAGTGAAATCCACTTCAAAAAAAAAAAAAAAAAAAGGGGGAGGAAGGAAAAGGTGGTCTGAGTTAAGTAAAACCTATTCAATTCAAGGGAGCAGATTTAAGATAAAGTCTCAGAGGTATTCTCAGGGCAATAGACCTTTTCCATAATTAACACATCTCCCTCTGCACTGAGCTGGAAGTAACTCTTACTGCTTTATTCTTTAATAGGGATCTAGATTTAATAATAAACTTTGTTTCTAGCACATTAACAATCTTTAAAGCACTTTCACATTTATTATTCCTTTTGACACTTAACATAATAATAACAATAAGAGTTCAAACAAAGATTTTGGAATAAGACCTCAGTTTGATTGCCACCCCCGCCTTATGAGCTGTGTGACCTTTGGTTGATTAATTAACCGCTCTGAGCCTCAATGTTCTCTCTCTTGCAAGATGAGGATAATGACAGTGCCTACCTCATAGGGTTTTGGTGAGCATCCAAAGAGGTAATACATGTCAGTGTTGGCCAGCACGCAGTAAGTGCTGAAGAAATGCTAACCAGCGTTATATATCTATAAATGCACAGTATACAATACCTGATAGTATACGTATAGAATGTCTGACATATATATGTATATATACATAATGTTGGTTAGCACTATAATATGTAATAAAATGTGACAAATATATATTTGTGTATACATAATGCTAGTTAGCATTATAGTATAATATATAATATAATACAATAGCCTAAAAAATATATGTATATTTGTCAGAAAGATTATGTGACATTTGAAAATAGAAAGAAAAGATTACTGGGTCTTCTTTCAGTGCAGTACTGAGATTAATTTTCTATTGACTCTGTAACTCTGAAGGTATAGGGGCTAACGTGAAAATTTTTGTCTCTTGAAGGTAAAAATAATTTCTGTCCAATAGAGTAGATAAGCACAAAGATTATAAGACATTGTCCAGTTTCATATCTAACTTGACAATCTTTTACTTTTCTTTATTAAATTGTGCACACACACGCACATACACGCACACACACACATAATGTCCAATGTTCTTTTGACCAGTGTTAACGTCTTAACATGCCCTTCGATAAATAAAATCTTTGACATGTATTATTATTATTTTTTCCTGAGAGATAGATTTTACCCTTTTGAAATGACACTTTAACCTATGAGACAGCTAATACAGGTAGGCTTGCCCCCTTTACTTGAGAGACTCTGAAAATCAGAGAGATTTTGACTTGTGCAGAGTTAGGAGCAGAATTTGGTTTTCTCAAATTCCAGTCCAGCATTTTTTTTTTGTTCCATCATATGCCTTTGCCCAAATGATATACAAAAATAGAGCAATAACAATAAAGAATATAACACAAAAGAATATATGGCTTCAGCGGTTTCCAGGCTATCTTCACAGCCATCTCTCCATCAAAGAGGAATGTGGGAAGCCCCATGTGAAGCTGCATTCTAAATGTTCTGCTTCTTCACTTGTTTTTGAAATCCATAGAGGAAACAGGGATAGTCTTTAAAGACAACAGCTGCCTAAAACAAGGAATGGGGTAGGGGATCTGTTAGTTCACTAACCTAGTCAAAGGGAAACCAAAACTATTCTATGCAAAATAAATTTAATCTACATTGATGAGGTACAGGGAGACGAGGTTGACTCTATCTCGGAATTAGAGCTGACTCAGCATCCCAGAAAATTTTATATCTTCTTTTCTCAGCATGAGAGGAATGTAAGCTTTCAAAATTCACGGGGTAATTAAGAGTGAACCCTGTGTCGGTGGGCTGAACTCTGTCAGGCTCTGGAGGGGGAACATAACTAAGACTAGCATGGTGCTCAGGCTTCAGTGGCCAGCCTGTCCAGGCAGCAGAAGGAGCAAGTAGAGCTGAGCAGTGGGAAAGTGAATGTGAAGCCAGGGTGAATTTAAATCAAGCAGTGCCTGAATCAAGTGAAAGGAGCTACCCTTACCTGTATTATAACTGCAGGTATATTAAAACAACATAAATGAAGAGTATTTTTGTATTTAAAAAAGATCCCACTAACATTGGGTTTTGGCACAGTTGGCCCTCAGTTTTGCAATGCTTTCATCTCTAAATTTCCCTAGATTTCTTCCTACCTTGCTAGCTGCCCCTTCTCAGTTTCCTTTGCTGACTGTTCATCTTTGGTTCCTCAGCGTCAGTTCACACAAGGGTCGCTCATTCCTTGGCCCTATCTTCTAACCCACTCCCTGGCTTGAATGTCATCCATATGCTGATGCTTCCCAAGTTTTATCTACAGCCTTAAACTCTTGCCTGAACTCAGAACTAATATATCCAGCTGCATATGTAAGATCTCCACTTGGATGCCAACAATCAACTTAAACTTAATATGTCTAGAACAGAGTTCTGGTTCTTTTCCCTTACTTTACACCCCTGTAACCTCCTAGAACAAATTCTGTGTCAGAGCCTTTGCACATGCTGTTCTCTGGGCCTGTCATTGCATGGAGAGCTTCCTGTTGTCATTCGAACATCACCTCCTTTGCGGAGCTGTCCCCGACTCGCCCTCTAAAGTAGCCCCTCCCTTGCCCAGCACCCCCACCAGTCGCTCTGGCGGCTATGAAGATAACTGGCAAGGGCTCCGTAGCCTCATATTTATCACTGTATGGTATTCTGTTTTGGGGGGTTTGCTTGTTTCTTATTACTCTCCCTGCTACGCCACAGCTCTGCCCTCCACCCCAATAGAAAATGAGCCCTGAGGGAGCTGGGACTCCTCGGTCTTAGCCACTGCTATCCCACTAACACCGGGGCCCTTGACAAATTGTTGCTGAATGCATATATACATGCATGAATGCATCTCTGGGGATCTGTTTTCCCAAAAAACCAACGGTAAGAATCACGGAAAGCCTGAATGATAACTGGGAAGGAAGAAGATACCAGTTTAGGCATGATCTTGAATTTCTAAATTGATTCAGGGATAGTAAATGCCATAGTGACAGCAAAGAGGGCAGAAGATGTGTGTGTTGGGGATACAGTAAGCAAACAGAAGATCACAAGGAATGAAATTGCTCACTTTCTGGACTTTGGGATTACAATAATCCCTAAGAAAATCTGTGAAAGACGAACACAGAGTAATCATTTTATTTTTATTTTGCCAAGGAAAGATACCCGGGGACAAATTATTATCTACCATTACTGTCACCATCATGCCATAAGAGAAAGGACATTTAACTTCCAAAAAGTAGAAAAGAGATAACCTTCACTGTGTTTTACTTTTTATTTTAATTTATTATTTTTTTAAGATTACTTTGAGTAATTTCTACACCCAACATGGGGCTCAAACTTACAACCCCGAGTGTAAGAGTCATATGCTCCCCTGACTGAGCCAGCCAGGTGCCCTCACCTTCACTTTTTTTTTTTTAACTGAATAAACCTTATTTTGTGAAAACTATATTGGCTTCATTTCTTCATTCATTCTCTCTATTGACTTCATTTCCCTCATTGAGCCATTATCCTTTGGAAAGTCATCCTTGATATTACTGACAGAAATGACTGGTTCAAGACCAACAAGTAATCACTGGCAAGTTTCCCAAATCTACTTCTTAACATGTCTTTGCCCAGTTAAGACTCTCTAATAAATATTCTCTACTTATGTATTATAACGCACATGTGACCTCAGAAACCTAGCATTGAAATGTTACTTAGAATTTTTCCCATACATTAACAAATTATAAGGCCAGACATACCAAAACAAACAAAAACCCAAGTAAGATATCTGCAACAAATAAATGAGCATGTATGTCTGTGTACACACATGTACGTGTGTGTACATGGGTGTGTGATGCATTAAGAAGACACTGGTGGGTCGACAGTTTTAATAAGTAAAGGAGGTCAGTAGTACCTTCTATAACGATTAACCAAGACATTCAGGCTCAGTCATGTTACATAGAACACAAAGGAGAATTTCCTTTCAGTTTACTGTAAATGGTTCTAAAGAGAAATGTTTCTTAAAGAATATGATAGGGGCACCTGGGTGGCTCAGTCAGCTAAGTGTCCAACTTTGGCTCAGGTCACAATCTCACGGTTCATGGGTTTGAGCCCCACATCAGGCTCTGTGCTGACAGCTAGCCCAGAGCCTGGAGCCTGTTTCAGATTCTGTATCTCCTTCTCTATCTGACCCTCTTCTGCTCATGTGCCTCTCGCAGAAATAAATAAAAAAAATTTTTTTTACGAATATGATAAAAGGGTACCAATAACAGAGACAACTAGAAAAAAGTGTTTAGTCTAATGGGGAAACTAAGAAACAAACCCAAGTACGGCAGATGATATCAAGCATTATTTACATGTACTGCTGAACCAAAGTATTTAGGTGTAACGCCCACATGAGAAGGAGAATATATTTTGCAAATGGAAATGTGAATAATTTCCTTAGATGACCTACTTCATATGAAAAGAGGAAAATCTGCTTGTGGAGAATATGCAGCATGCAAAGCACAGTGAGTAGAAACAAAGTTGCAACTGGAGGAGAAAGATTCTGGGCTGAAGGGGCATTAGCCAGCTAGAACCTGAAAGTGCTGGCAGCTGGGACATGTGTCACAATCCATTAGATGCCATTTTAAGAAATTAATTTAGGATTCAGGGGTAGCATTGGTGACTGTAGTCATACTCAAGAAGCAAATAACAATAAGGACTAAGCGTTCTGTGCATTTCATTGACCCACGGGCTGGAGGGCAATAAACAGACAGGCACACTGGCTGGCTCACTAGGTAAACAACATTGATAAGCGGAATCATAATGGTTCCTGTTTGGAATCCCAGCTCTGACCTATTCAAATCAAAAAGAAAACTCAGTCAGCAGCTCTCCACCCCCCAGCCACGCTCTGTCTTATGAGGGAAAGGAGTAGAATATTCTCTACATGCTCCCTGAGCCGTGGGAATGTCTTTTGAGCTTCTGAACAGCAGTCAGGAAACAAGGCTGTTCAGTACGTTGATACTGTGAACCACAGTTCGCCTGAAGAGCCTAAGTGGAAAATAATATTAGTGGATAGATTTGAATTCCCAGTAAAGCAAAGCTATTCTCCCTATTTAGTTCAAGTAGAAATTGTCATATTTTAAATAAACGCTGCATAATGTTTGTGATTTCGAAGCAGATTCAAAACCTTGTCTTGTGATGCAGGAAATAGGCCTTTCCTTGGCACTCAGGACAAGCTAAGACAGTTTGGTACCAAGCTTCCCGGACCAGAGAACGCTCCTCCTGGAAACATTTTGAAAACTAAGTGGCCACCAGACTCTCTCGTCTCCCAGTCAGAGCCCACTGTGGGCTTAAATCCTGCGTACTTTTGGAGATGTGTCCACAAGCAAAGAGAACAGGTCCAGTGACCACGGTTCATTTGAATTTTAAAAAAACGTTTGCAAAGACTGCTGACGCTTTTGCTTAAAGCTTTATCTCAGCTGAACTTAGGTTAATCTTTCACTCGTGGGAGACTCTGAAGAGGTAGGGACAGTAGGTGAGAGAGGCAGGCAGACAGGGATCTGGTCTGTCTGCACCAGCAGCCAGCTGTGTGTCAGTCCAATGCACGATGTCTCCCTTCTCTGAATGGTGGTTTTCTTGGCTGGATGATTGGAGTATTGATGATCTTTAAGGTCTTTTTCTGGTTCCCCAATAATATCATTTGATGTTTATAACTCTGTGTGATTGGACAGAAGTTTTGAATAGGTCTGTTGCCCAAGAATTATTGTGACATCATTCCATTGTTGCAGTGACCGAGATAACCAGTTTTTAAATCCTTGGCTGCTTATGGGCAACAACTGTGACCACTTACTGACTTGACCATGTTTTGCTTAAAACAGTTTTCAAGCAGTTAAAATAAAAAATTTAAAAATGAGAATAACCACATTTGATCAGTTGGTCTCCCCCGCATAAGCTGACCTTGCTTATGGGCATCTTGAGACACACATCTCACAGGATTATTTTGTAATCTCTCCTCCCTTAGTGTCTATAGCACAACCTTTTGCTGCATCCTAGATGCTTCTGGTTCTCTTTTACAACTCCTCTTTCTCTGTCCACCCCCTAAATGTTACTTTCTTAGCACTCCTTCTCAGGCCTTTTCCTCTCTCACTGTATTTGCTCTCCTTGGATGATTTCACCCTCAGCCCACGATAGTGGGCAATAAACGTTAATAAACAACTCTTCCAGAGAGGGTAAAAACATTCAGGTTTGTGCCGTTTGCTGATTTCTGTGATGTAAATTCTCTTATCACTGCTGGTTTCAAGCTACCAACCATTTGCGGAGCTGGGAACTGATGCGCAGAATTGGCCCTTCCCAGCTGTATGAAGCAGCTCCAACTCCCACCACCCATCCCTTCCACTACCACCTACATACTGAAATATCCCTCTGTGTGTGTGTGTGTGTGACTCTCCATTTGTGAGCTTGTTTCACAGTTAAATTGACTTGAATGCCACATCTTCTTAGCATCAGCGGGAGCAAAACAGACACACTACCTTCCTATAAACCTTTTCCTGTATTCCCAGTTTATCAAGGTAGCCCTTCATAGGAGTGAGTGACCCAGGCTAGGGAAAGTGTACTGACTTTGAACTACTGTGTGGTTGTGTCTTTTGAGCAACCACATGCCGGTGAATGGGGATGGAGTTTTTCCTAGCAGAGAGGGGATGTCTTTGCTCAATCACCACCTGATGTGGTTTCTCCTGGGACAAGAATAAAAGGTGGGGGGTGTTTTGAACTGGAGTATAGAAAGACCTAGGGTCTAAGACCAGCTGAGTCTGAATCTGAAATACAGAGAGGCCTAGAGTCATTCTACAAGAAGAGGAATTGCTGCTGTCACATGGGAACAGTGAATGAGAATACCAAAGTTCTGATCTAGCAACAACACAAAGGCTGAGAAAGCGAGGCAAAACCGGGGCCAGTTTCTGAAGATGTCAGACTGAGGCAGCAATTCTGGACCCGGCTGGTCTTGAGAAGGCACATCCCATTTTCAAGGCTGGAAGGGGGCCCGCAGGCAGCAGTCACACCATAAGTCAGCTGATTCCGCTGAGTAGGGATCTCAGAAGGGCATGAACAGTAGCAGCAGCAGCAAAACAGCACGATTAGAAGGTTAGAGGGGAGTCACCCAAGGGACTTGCTCTGTAGCTCAACGGAGCAATGCTTTGCGACACTGAGAAATGATAGCCAGGACACCCTGGCGGGAGCTGGTTCCCAGCAAGTGGCTCTGGTGCAGACTTTATGATATAAGAACTTAGACATACGAAGAAAGAATAACTTTATGTCATAGTCACAGGCTAGTGCGGCCAGGGAATTCCCCTGGATTACATCTATTTCCATCGGATGAGACCAGTTACTGTACCACCTAAGCCTGAAAATGAGGAGTGGCTGAGTATCATCTGACCTGCTGTGTATATTCGGTCACAAATCAGTTCTGTTGCCCGGCATCAGCTTGAATCCCTCTTTTCTCTTCATGCTCACAGTCATGCCTTCAAGCTCAAGCTTTCATCCTTTTTCTCGTGGATTTCTCTGACAGCCTCTCAACTAGGCTCCCTAATTTTTGTTTTGCTTGCTCCAATTAGCCCATCTACCACATGGCAGCAAGTGATATTCAAAACAAAACAAAACAAAACAAAACAAGAAAACCCAAGCAAACAAAAAATCTGTCCAAGTCACTCCGTTGCTGTAAGTTTTTATGGTAAAATCCAGACCCCTTGAGACACCATATGAGCTCCTTCATGATCTTTCAGGCTCAACCCATGCTCCCTTCATACCTCCAATATGCAGAGTCATCTAGATATGGGAAGTCGCTCTGGATCTTCTCCCTGTCTTCTTTTTTATCGTAATAGTGTAGTTTTAAAGTCTCACGTCTTTCTTCCATTATAGTCCTCTCTTCTGGTTGTTCCTCCTTTCTTTACTTTTCCTCTATTCATCCTTTAATGTTACCTTCTTTGAGGTACTTTCCTCAGCTCTCTTTTCCATCTTCCCAGAAAACTTAACTTGTTCCTGGGTTTTCTGTTTCCATTTAATGCTGGATCCTCTCAAGTCTCTGCCGCCAGATCAGATTGTACTTATCAACACCTCTGCAGAATGTCACCCAGCTACCTAAACTCCACATGTCTAAAACAGAGCCCCTCCCACCTTCAGATGGGTTCTTCTTCCTCAAGTCTCCACTTTAGTTATGTCTCTGGAACTTCTATCAGTTATTTACAGCTGCCTAACAAAGCACCCCCACACACTGGCTTAATAGAACAGCCTTTTATTATTGGCTAACAAATCTATGAGTCAGCTGGGCATTTCTGCTAACCTGACCCAGACTTAGCTGGTCCTGGCTGGGCTCTCTCACATGTCTGGAGTCTCCACTGGGACAGCCACACCAACTGGGCCCATATGGTCTATCCTCCAACAGGTTACCTTAGGTGGATTCACATGGCACAGGGGCAGAGTTCCAAGACAAAAAGCAGAAACCACTCAAAGCTTCTGGAGGCCTAAGATGGGAACTAATACACTATCATTCCCATTGCATTCTATTGGCTAGAAGTCACAAAGCCAGCCCAGAATGGAGAAATACCCAATACCTTTTGATGGAAAAAGCTGCAGTCAAGTTGCAAGTGATATGGATACACAGCATGGTGGAGAAGTGCAGGATTTTTGCAATCTACACAGAAGTAATTCTAGATACTTCCATATTGATAATATGGTGGTACTGGTGGTGGGTAGTAGTGAAGGCAGCTAGCTAATGTTTACTGAGTACCTAGCACATATACTGCTCTAAGTTAATATCAAGGAAAAGATAAAACTTTCATTGTGTTTAAAGTTGTTCATTAAAATCATCTTTTATTTATACAGGAGTTTCAATTTTATTATGAGATGATGTAGAATATGTGTAAATTTAACTTAAATTTTATGGTAACCAGTACGGAAATACAGTAATTATTACTTTTACTTTATTTAACTATAAAACAAACATTGTTACTAATCTAATGCTTTGTATTCTCAAAAGCACTTGGGACAATAACTGTTCATTCTTAGAACAACTAAATTGGTGTCAAAATCCCTCATTCATTACTATGTCCTTATCCTATAATGAGAAGGCTGCTTTGAGCAAGAATGGTTTGAAAACACAGTTGTGTAGTTTAGTCAACTTATTTCACAAGGATTAAATCAAAATAAAACATTTGTCATTTAATTACACCTTTAATTTACTAATCCCTTACGCTTGACTGGACTAACTATGGCTTTCTGGACTTTCTGGACATTTTCTCCCATACTTTTCATCAACTGAACGGGCAAAGAAAACTGAAAACTGGAATCTTCTCATCATCCTCAATAAAGCATATTTTCATGTTCACTGAGATATTGCATCTAGAATGGATACAAAATATCCAAATTTATATGCATTCTATAATTATAAGTTTTCACAAAGAAAATAATAGAAAACAAGTGCTCATCAGACTTTAAAAGAATTTTCTCATTCTTGCATATTTAATAATAATAAATAAACACATTTTAACAATAAATAAATTGTAGCCTCTGGTTTTAACTTTATAAAGTTATAAATTAATTAACATAATTAATTAAAATTATTAAATTATAATATAGTAATTTTAATTTGTAATTATATTACTTTTAAATAACATAGGCTCTATATTAATTTTATTAATCATATCATACAATTAATATATATTGATTTTAATTACAAACTGATAATTATGTTACTTATAAACACTAATGTATTGATATATTAATTTTATATATTAAATTGGCATTTAATTTATATAATTATATAAAATTATATTATTAATTATATGTATATAATTACATTATATATTAGTTTTTTTCCCTATAGGTACTTTACATTATCTCATTTAATTTTCATAGTAACTCCAGAAGGAAGCTGTTATTTTTGTTAATTCCTTAATTTATAATTGAAGTAATGGAAGTCTGGTGTGATAAAATACGTAGCTCAAGGTCACACAGCTACTAAGTGATGGGGCCAGGTTTTGAATTCACATAGCTTGACTCCAGGGCTGCTCTTGGGCAAAATGCTGAATTGGCACCTCTCTCTCCTTTCTTTTCCACATCTAAATGATTTGCCAATTCTCCTTTTTTCTATTTATTGACCTGACTCCTACTCACCAACCCAGTTGACACTGACTTTGTTCGGGCTCTCATAAATTTTTCCGAGATTATTCTTTTAGCTCTGGTTTTTCTCCTTATTTCTAGTCCTGCAGCTACAGTATAAACCTAGTCACTTTCCTCTGTTATGCTTTGAGGAGTAACATACAAATTAAAACTACAATGAGATTCCATTACTCCATTAGCCACCCTGGCCTACCATAATGACCTACCAAAGACTGGATGGCTTAAATAATAGATTCTTATTTTCCCACAGTTCTGGAGGCTCGAAATTCAAGATTAAGGTGCCAGCAGGGTTTATTTCTGATGAGGACTCTCTTCCAGGCTTGCAGATAGTTGCCTTCCTGACTGTGGCTTCACATGGGGTTTTCTCTGTGTGTACACAGACTGAGGGAGAGCTCTCTAATGTCTCTTCCTCTTTTTCTAGGGACACCAGTCCTATTAGATTAGGGTCCCCCTGTTATGACCTCATTGAACTTTAATTACTTCTGTAAATGCTGTAAATCCAAATACAATCACATTGAAGGTTAGGGCTTCAACACATGGATTTGGCAGGCTGGGGTGGGAGTGGGCAAGGCACAATTCAGTCTATAACAACTACACACATACACACCATGATAGCTAAAATGAAAAGGATAAACAGTATCAATTGTTGGAAACTAGAACGACTGGAATTGTCGTCTACTGCCACTGGGACTTTAAAATAGTACAATCACTTTGTAAAACCGGCAGAATTCAATAAAGCTGAGTATATACTAAGCTTAAGGCCCAGATATTCCACTCCTCAGTGTTTTATGCAGTGGAAATGCATACATATACTCACCAAAAGACATATGCAAGAACATTCATAGCAATACTATTTATAATAGCCTCATACTGGAAATAACTCACATGTTGATACGTAGTAGAAAGTATAAATAAATTATGGCAAATTCATACAAGGAATATTATACAGCCATGATATTGAATGAACTACATCTCCATGTGACAGAGTGGATGATGCTCAGAAACATAATGCTGACTGATAGAAGCCAGATGGAAAAGTACATATTTTAAAGTCCCACTTAAATAATGTTCAAAAACAGGCAAAACAAATTCATTGTGTTAGAAGTTAAACAGGTGGTCCCCCTTGGAGGGGGATGTACTAACTTGAAGGGAACAAGATGGGCATTCAGGGGTTCTTGTTACATGATGATTAAGGGTACATGGGTACCCAGCTGTGTTCAGTTCATGAAAATTTATCAAGGGGAACACTTACCATATGTACACGTTTCTGCGTGTATTTTACATTTCAATACTTTTTTTTCTTAAAAAAAAGAAATATTGTGAAGACTCCGTATCACCCAGGAATAGAGTCCCAATACTTTAGCCTGGCCTAAAGCCCTGTAATCTGGTCCCAGGCCAACCTTTCCAGGCCTATCTGTACTAATCCTGGACTACACTCCAGCCAAAATAAGCCTATCACTAAATGCCTACACTGCATCATGCTCTTTCATGCTCTCCCCCTGCCCGAATACCATTCCCGTTTCATCTAGCCAGTTAACTCCTTTTAAAACTTAGACTTCATTCTCCACCAGGAAGTTTTTCCTCACTCCACCCCACCCAGACTGAGTTAGAAGTGCCTTCCTTGTCCTCCTTTAACATTCTATGTACTTATCACCCCGACTACACCGCACTGTCATTTTTGGTTTATACATCTATCTTCACTGATGAACTGTGAGTGGGTTGAGGGCAAGGCTTGGGTCCTTTATCTCTGCATACACAGCATCTACTGCAGGGACCAGCACATAGCAAATGCCCAGTGAACAGCAAATGAATTAATAAAGAGATTAGTGAAATTTAGCTTACATCTTGATTTTGGTGCAGAATATCTCCTCTGTCATTCCAGCAAGAAGAGGGGGAAAAGAAAAGAGAGAGAAGAAAAAAACTAATCTGGCAGCATAGACTATACCATACCCCAAATTTAGTTCGCAATGAGTGCTTTGTTCTCCATGAACATTAATATCAGGGAAACCAAATACACATTTCTTAAAATATATGATAGTAATATTGCCCATTCCCTAAAGACTGTCCAACTGTACAAAATGATCGCATTCCTCTGAAATATGGGTGAAGTGTTAATGTTCTTGGTTGGCTTGAAACTCAAGAAATTCCTCTCACATCTAGGTTGGCCTTGTTCCTTGGGTGGATCTGCCAAAAATTCCTCAGATATCCTGGTCTGGGATTTATGGCCTGAGAGGTTTATGATATTTCGGAGTGTAGAATAGGCTATTGTTACATATTAGACAAGTCAAGTAAATGCAATGAAAGCTGTGATTGGGCTTGGGGCCTAAAAAGTGAATCAAATTGACTACAGTCATTTTTCTATGCAAGTTCCAAGCAGTCTTAAACCAGGCAAAATGCTAAGTGGTGATCATATTGGGTTCCCCACAGTACTTCTGAGTTTGACCTTCAGCATGGCTCCACAACAGAAAGCTAGAAAGGGTATTGACGATGAGAGGTAAGATAGTGAGGAGATTGCCATCATGGCAATTCCTGGTAAATAAACGTGTACGATGTGCAACGGAACTCTCATAAATGTGAAACCCGACCTCAAACTGCTATCACTCAAAAAGAGTTAAGACAAAGGTAAAGAAATACTCATCTATCTTACACATGTACTCTCTGGGTTCGGAGGCCAAGCCGGCCTCCAAGGCATCTGCCCACCTCCAACTAGCTGAAGACTTCTCATCCACTCCAGCAGAAGGACTTCAACTACAGGCTCATTTATACTGTCTATGACTCCACCCATTTTCTTGAGCCACAGCTGATTGGCCCAGACATAGACATCTGACTCAAGCAGGGCCAATCAAATTATCTCAATTTGGAATTGAGCTGTAGTTAAGCCAGGCTCCCAATGAGAGGACTGTGGGGCTGCCTGCCCAGCGTTTGTGGTGCCAAGCAGTGGAGAAACAGAGAAATGGACCATAGGGAGAGAGAAGTTACAATAAACTATCGAGGCGGGTGGGGGTTGTGAGAAGAGAGGTCAGTTCCTGACAGCTTTCCTGTTCCTGTTTTCAATCCTCTGGATACATTCTCGCTGAGTGTGGCGTATGCCTCAAGACAAAATAGCACGTTTTTGCTCAAGCTGGTTCGGATGGGTTTCTGAGTCCCAGGACTAGGACAGGAATGCTCTGGTATTCTGGCAGGAAGTCTGTCTTCACTTCCCCAGTGCCTTTGGAAGAGGAGAGAAGGGTGGAGTTGAAGCCCGTTGGGGAGACGTGGAGTGTGCGGGGTCCACGGCCCTTGCCGGCTGCAGTTCTGGCTGTGAATGCAGCCGGAGCTTGCGAGCTGTGGGTTAGTGGGGGTGTTAATGTAGTTCCTTAAAAAGGGAAGCATGACACCGGCGAATGATGACATCTGAGCGTCAACAATGCAAAATTAAGCCTGTGGAAAATTTCAATTATGATAGCTAACACAGGAAATTGCACTTATGTATGGAAACTAAATTTAGAAGCCTGGACAGATTGACAGGATCCTTCCTAAATCCATGTAAATAGCCCATGCCAGGTGCCAGGAAGTAACTGCAGCAGCAGGACCAGCTAGGCCTGCAGACCCCTTGGCCGTCCTCTAAAATCTGAAGGAGGAAAAGGGGCTTTTCTCTAGGCAAGTTAATTGCTCAGAAGTCTTATCTAACAGGTTAAGAGAGAATTAACAGTTCGTGAAGGAATCCTTTTCAAAGCTGTTCCTTCCTATTCTCTCCCTGCTTTGTGTTCGTAAACAAGGAAAGGGTGGGGTCGGACTTGGAATTGCTCTGGGCTGTGTCTGTGCAGTTCGAGCTGGCTGCCGCACGCAAGGCCTGGGGCGAAAAGGGGTGTGTGAGAGCGGGTGAGGGGAAATCTCTCAGGCTTCTTCCCTTCACCCGCTGGCACACCCCCCACCCCACCATAGGGTTCATCTCCTTCCCATGCTATTCCTCTACCAGTTCAGGTCCCAGTGACATGAAAACTGAGTTAGAAGCAGAGGAGTGACATTTAATGGTGCTACAGTAGGCTAGGACATTGGGGGCAGGCAGAAAGGTTTAAAACCCTATGACCACTACCAGTGCTTCTCTCAGAGCCTGACCAGAGGGGCATCTGCCATGGCTGTGAGGTCTAGAGAGCCTTACTATGGCCCTCTTTGTGGAAAGCTCCAGTCCACAGAGGCGAGAGTCCAATGGGTAGAAGGAATGTGCCCACCAGAGCCCATACCTCCCTCTCTAGGCCATGCTGGAGGTACTGAGACACCAGAATTGCCTGTGCCCATGGCCCTGAGTCTGTTTGCAGGACCTGTGTAGGCCTTTTCCCAGGCATGTCCTCCCAAGGGTGTATATTCTCTGGATTTCAGGTGGCTTAGGGCAGCTGTTTGTAGAGAGAACAGACAAGAGTTGGACAGCGTGTGCCGGAGTATCTGTGTGCGAGTGTTGGGGGTGGGAAGGGAAGGGCACTAGGCCAGAGACTGGGCATAGCTCATTCTGCGCTCCCTCTTTCTGGCTCAGACCAAGAAGTCTGAAAATTCTAAATTTGAATCTGGGCTTCCAAGTTGTTATGAAGCAGGAAAAGAGAAGATATTTTATTCAACTGTAAGCTTAGTGTATAGCGTATGCCATGGAATGTGGATCTCAATTTGTTTTCTTGCTCCAGGGCATTAAATGCTAGGAGTGGGCCATGCTACCACTCCAACACTGTGTGACCTTAGATAAGTTACTTTAGGCCTCTATGCCTCAGTTTCCCTATCTGCAGATGAAGGCAATAAAAGTAGCAGTTATTTTGAGCATTTAAAATGTAATTCCCTCTATTATTGTTATGTGCCTTCTGGCAAGTTAATCTCTTTGTGCCTCATTTTTCTCATCTGTCAAATGGGAGGATGCTAATACTACCTATCTTACTGGTTGTTATTTATTAATGTTTGTAGGGGTCTTAGAACAGAGTCTGGCAGGGGTGCCTGGGTGGCTCAGTCGGTTAAGCGTCCGACTTTCGCTTAGGTCATGATCTCGCAGTTCGCGGGTTCAGGCCCCGCGTCGGGCTCTGTGCTGACTGCCAGCTCAGAGCCTGGAGCCTGTTTCAGTCTGTGACCCTCTCTCTCTCTCTGACCCTCCCCTGCTCACGCTGTCTCTCTCTCTCTCTCCTAGAAATAAATAAAACATTAAAAAAAAAAAAAAAGAACAGAGTCTGGCATGTCATAAATGCTGTGTAAATGCCAGCAATTATTGTTGTCTACTGCCCACTACCACCAGTACCACCACCTTCCCCATTGGATTAAAGGAATACACACAGCATATGCAGTGTGTACGTCCCAGGGAGGCACGCCTGTGCCACATTTTTAAGTTACTTTGAGACTTGCCTCATACTCCAGTCTCATCCTATGATTTCAAAATCCCTATGAGACTTCTTAGGAAGCATGAAGCCTGTTCCTGCTTCCAACTGAGACTGTTGCTTTGGCCAAGTGTAATCTGATGAATACAAACTAAGAGCCCTGTCCTGGGATAACCCTCATTCTTGTCTGTCAAGGGCTTTGAGATCCACTGAGAAAGGTGCAAAACAAATCTTCAATCTCTGGGCAGAGACACAGTAGTGGCAGCAAGTGAGGAATGGGGGAGGGATGTTGGCTCTTCTCCTGAGATCCACCAATTGTCATTCTAGCTTATGGAAGTTTCTCCAGCCCTGTGTGTCGGCAGGCTTGGGTCTGGAAATTAACCTGAAACGTTAGTTTTGTAAATATCTAGAGAAGGCTGATCTTTCATGCACAGGGACATGATTGCATCGTAAGAACCTATAAGCCACAGAGAGCTACAAAATGCTTTTCCAATCACAAATGCCATTCCTTTCTGCTACACAACGCTGTGTGGGTCAGCAGTTCTTTCTCCTACTCGACACTCAGGCAGCCCGCTCCCCATTTGTTTTACCAACAGGCAGCTTCAATAGCAGGACAAACCAGTGGAGTGAAACTTAAGCAGGATACCAGAGAGGCCGTTAGTAAAACGTCAAGCATCAAGCCCAGCTCCTCACCTTTGCAGCATCCTCCCCACAAGGACTCATAGAAGGCTGATTCTTCCTGCGTCCCTGTGCTCTAGAAGCATATTTTCTTAGGAATGTTCTATTCCATGTTCGTGTCGAGGCCCAGATAACTGAGAGCAGCTATTATGCCTACTAAGAACAGTATTATACCTCTCTCAAATTATTTTCATCTAAAAAAAGCCTTAAGAAAGCGCTAAACCAAAGAAATAAGGTAATTTCAGACAACAGTCAAAAAGTACAGCAGGTTTTTGTCAGGGTGGGGGTCCTGGGGAACGGCAGGCCTATTCCAAAGTGCTTTTCGTCTCAGAATCCATCTCTTCAGCCTAAATGCTGTTCTCCCTGTGCTTTCAGGTATGGTATTAGGGACTGACTCCACAAGTTCATTGGCATCACGGTGGTTTGGGGCCGGTTGCACAGCTATTCCCCAGGGCCTATAAGCAGTGTCCACTAAATCCCTGAGGCCGTGGTTTCCAACGAGGCCTTTGCTTTGGAATTCCCTTCTCCTTAGGGCCAGCAGCTTTGAGTTCTACAGACAGTCATGGAACGGTGCCCTGACCACCTTTTATTTGTGCGTGGTGGTTCTGACACATACACGCACTCATATATCGTAGAACGAAACCATTTTAACATGTTGAAAAATGTGAGACTGAGGGAGAGGAGCACCCCACTGCTGCTGCCAATGAGGGTCTCTGCTTCGATTGGCTTGAGTGGTGCCTTTGTTTTTAAGATCGCATTCCATGCGGGATGTAAACCTGTTAAGTTGGTTTGCATCCACCCTGAACAAGCCCCGCAGTCAATTGTAACATCCTTGTGATGTTACCTCAAAGGAGGTAGTTGTATGTGTGACTAGTAGTAACCATTTTTTTTCCCAAGAGTTAAACATCTGAGCTATTTAAATTCCTCAGCAAAGTATGAAAAGCAAATTAAGTAATCGTGGCACTCCAAACAAAAGAATGAGGAGTGCAATAGTTGTTTGTTTGGTTGGTTTTTCTTCTAACTGGTGAGATGGTAGGGGAATATCAAACCTGATGGCCAACATTCAGTCAAAATCTCTAGCCGTTAGAAGTTTTTAGGAGATAAACGATCTCCCTTACAGATGATTAGCTAGAATTAATATCTTTGTGGTACAATCCAATCAACATGGACTTGACTGCTGTCTGCTGCGTGGTGCAGAATGTGTGTAAGTCCAGGGCGTGGGAGACCACTGTCGAATGTGTTATGGGTGTGTCTATGAAGCAGCAGAAATATTTCTCTCAACATTCTGTTTATGAAGTCCTAGTTCAATGCTGAGAAGTGGAACCAAAGAATGTGATAGTCAATATGTTTAATCCATAAGACCTAATTTTTAAATAAATTTACCAGTAGCACACTAAGCTGTATTCTATGCCAGCTTTTCTCTGCTCCAGAGAACAGATGTTGCTAGTTTATTTCTTATGACGGGAAAGTTTTGATTTCACCGTGGACATACCTTTGTTTATTTGTAGAGCCATTTCCTATGTTTTCTTATCAAAATATTTCAGCTGTAGCTTAACAAATCAAGTAGGTATAGGAGGTTCTGTCCCAACCAAATCAGATGAGTGTTTTTAATCACAGTCCTGAAGCAGATCCACTATGTTGGCAATTACAGCATGTTAAAAAATAAATAAATAAAAGGGGAAAGTATTTTTGTTCCAGTGAGTCTCTCCCGTGGGAAAAAAGGCAGATGGAATGAATAGCAATGATGAAACAAAATTAATATATCTATATTACACAACCACCATGCAACATTGCTGTGTTTCCTTTTGCAAGTAGTGTGCATTTTTTCCCTTTCAATTTGAGTTTAGGCTGGAGTTCACAGCAGTTTAAGCTTAAAGGCATGGGATAGATCACTGATTTCTGCCCCTTTAAGAAGATTTTTATGTATCTCTGCCCAGTGCCATTATGTGTTGATTTCAAGGTTTAACACTCCAAAAGTGTGTTTATTTCCCTATTTCCTATTTGTTGGTTGTATGTGCTTATTTCTCTGTTTCCTATTTCTTGGCTGTGCTGGGGGCTGGGGGTGGACATCTCACTTTTGCCCTCCTGGACCGCCTACATGTGTGAAATCAAATTCTCAGGAAATGTATTCTAACTCCCTCTGAGCAACATATGAAAATGCTTTATATTGAAGACTGAACGTATTCCAGTTTGCTGACAAATCCAGCTCTGGGGTCTCAAAAGTTGGAGATTATTTTTTCTTTTGTTTCTTTCTATGAAGGAGTTACTAGTACTGAACAAGAAAAATACTGTGTTGCTTTTAGGCCAGAGGAGTGAGGGTGGCACTTAGGGGAGGTAAGAGAGTTAATTGTTGTGTCCTAAATTGAGCTGGTGGTGATGTACCTAGTGCGTCCAGTTAACTAATCTTTAATTTTTGTACCAGGCCCACAGCCAGCACGTCCACTTAACTGGGATAGATGATTAAGAAGAATGTTGCAGAAAAGCTGAATATAACTCACTATCACCAAATATAGAAGTCTCTGAAGCTGACAATCTTGCTCCTACAAAATGCAATGACATGATCCAAACCGTGAGAAAAAGAATCCAACTTGGTTGGGATAGGAAAGACAAAGCAAAAACAAAACAAAACAAAACACCAACTTTGGCCTGCAAGTCATTTCTGTTTGGAAAGATTTCTAAAGATTGAACTTAGGCCGGCAGGGCACCTGACAATGCAATCTGCAGACTGCCATTGAGCAGCCATGGAACGGAACCCAGATGCTTGAAGTGGGATAAAATTCAGTGGACAGGGTCTATCTTCTGAAGCTGCTCTTCTCAGAGCTTCCTGAGACTTTCCATAGGGATGGGTCCCAAACTGTGGTTAGCCATAAGGGGGGATAAAAAGATTTGGCCAGCTGTAAACACTGGATTTCATTATCTGCACCCTATTTCCAGCTTCAGAACGATTTCCACTTCTACCGTATAACCCACAACAGCCCAGGAGTTTAAGAATTTTATCTGAAAGAATCTCAACATAGTTGATTTCTTTTAAAGAAAATTACCACAGAGAAAACATTTTTTGAAAAACCACTTTCCAATTATACATACAATGTCCAGCATACATGTCATAAACACATAGCATATTTTATTTACACATAGAGATTTGAATCAAGTAGGTGCCCTGCCCCTCATTCATTGTATGGAAAATTCAAAGAGAAGGATCTATGTATGGCTTTCTTCTGGTTGGGCATGTTCTTTGGAACACCTGTCACAGGATGTTGCTTAGGTGCTTCAGTTAACTAGACAAAATAATTATTACACCTCCAGAAAACAAATGACTAACTTATTTAACATAAAAATGAGTGTTACAAATCAATAAGAAAGAGATAACAATCTTGTGAAAAATAGGCAAGGGATAGATACAGATAATTCAGAGGGGAAAAAAACTGGAAAAAAAAGGAAATAGACATACAAGGATATACTTAACCTTGCTCATAGTTTAAAAATTCGAGTGATGGGGCGCCTGGGTGGCTTAGTCGGTTAAGCGTCCGACTTTCCCTTAGGTCATGATCTCGCAGTTCGTGGGTTCGAGCCCCGCGTCGGGCTCTGTGCTGACTGCCAGCTCAGAGCCTGGTGCCTGTTTCAGTCTGTGACTCCCTCTCTCTCTGACCCTCCCCTGCTCACGCTGTCTCTCTCTCTCTCCTAGAAATAAATTTTAAAAAATTAAAAAAAAAAAATTCGAGTGATGATGATATGGCAAGTTTCACTTTCCATTGGCAAAGATCAAAAAGGGCGTTGGTGGGGCGCCTGGGTGGATCAGTTGGTTGAGCATCCAACTCGTGTTTTTGGCTCAGGTCATGATCTCAGGGCCATGGGATTGAGCCCCTCGTCAGGCACCATGCTGAGTGTGGAGCCTGCTTGAGATTCTCTCTGTTTCTCCTTCTGCCCCTCTCCCCTGCTTATACTCTCTCTCTCTAAGAAAGAAAGAAAGAAGAAAAAAGGGTGGTAAAACCAGGAGAAAATGTGAGGAAACAGTCATTTTCATACATATTTGTTGACTGTGTGTTAATTGATATGTTTTGTGGTGTCAGTTTTGCAACATCAAAGGTGATCCAGAAGCTTTACTTCTAGGATTGGCATCTATGGAAACACTCATAGATGTACACAAAGACAAAAATGTACATGGAAGATGGTTGTAGTATAGCTCCTAATAGCTAAAAGCTGGAAACAAACCACTGAAAAGAATGAGGTAGACCTCCTCCTACACTGTTGGTGGGACTGTAAACTGGTACAGCCCCTCTGGAAAACAGTGTGGAGGTTCCTCAGGAAACTAACAATAGAACTCCCCTATGATCCAGCAATAGCACTGCTAGGAATTTACCCAAGGGATACAGAAATGCTGAGGCATAGGAGCACATGTACCCCAATGTTCATGGCAGCACTCTCCACAATAGCTAAAACATGGAAAGAGCCTAAGTGTCCATCAACAGATGAATGGATCAAGAAGATGTGGTTTATCTATACCATGGAATACTACATGGCAATGAGAAACAATGAAATCTAGCCATGTGTAGCAACGTGGATGGACCTTGAGGGTGTTATGCTGAGCAAAATAAGTCAGGCAGAGAAGGACAAATATCATATGTTTGCACGTATAGGAGGATTAGGAGGAACTTGACGGAGGAACAAGGGGAGAAGAAGGGGGGAAATGGTGGGGGAAAGGGAGAGAGGCAAACCATGAGAGACTCTTGAATGCTGACAAAAACTGAGGACTGATGGATGTGGGGGGAGGAGGGATGGGCATAGAGGAGGGCACTTGTGGGGATGAGCACTGAGTGTTATGTGGAAACTAATTTGACAATAAACTTTGTAAAAAAAAAAAAAGAATGAGGTAGACCTACAGGTACTCACACAGAATGCGTTCCAAGAGACAGTAACAAGGAAAAAGAGCCAGTTACAAAAAATGATGTAGAAAATGATTCCATTTTTGTTGTTCTATGAGAAGGAAAAAAATGTAATGGCATATATACTAAAATGTAAATACTAGTTATTTCTGGGAGGCATTTTGGGGAGCCTTCCATTTCCACCTTATGCATTTCTGTCAGATTTGATCACAGATGAAAGGTAAAATAAAAATAATATAAAAAAAATAATGGTACAAGCATCACTTCTGTAGTTTTCTTGCCAAACATGTTAACTCTGAATCTAAACATTAGGAAACAACTACATAAATCCAGATTGTATGATATTCTGCAAGATAACCAGGCGAGACTCCTCAAATCTATCAATGAAAAAGGAAAAAAAGACTATTCTAGATTAAAAATAACTAAAGAGAACCAATAACTAAATGCAGTTATGTGATCTTTGATTGGATCCTGAATGCATTAAAAAAACATTATAAAGGATCTTTTAGGATACAGTTGCCTTGGTGAATCTATGTGAAAGCATAGTATTTCTAGAATTATATTTTGGGAAATGCTAGTGTAGGAAATGCCCCATAAACTGAAATGTATTGTACCCCTCCATGCTAGATTTCCCATGGGTATATTATCTCTTTTAATCTTTGTTATTTTTTAAACTTGTTTTAACGTTTATTCATTTTTGAGAGACCGAGTGTGAATAGGGGGAGGAACACAGAGAGAGGGAGACACAGAATCCAAAATAGGCTCCAGGCTCTGAGCTCTCAGCACAGAGCCAGATGTGGAGCTTGAAACCATGAACTATGAGATCATGCCCTGAGCCAAAGTCGGACGCTTAACCAACTGAGCCACCCCAGGTACCCCTAATCTTTGTTATTTATTGAATAAAAAGCTGATTTCCTTTCAAACCAAAGACTCTTACCATGATTACTGAGGGATACTCATATATTCAATTCTAGAATATCTTATCTGATTTATAGAGTTCTGGTTACTGCTTAGATGCCAACTATGGTTTATTACAAAGTTGGGGAATTTCAGAGCTGGAGGGTGACTTTAAGGTTATATCAACCTCATTGATAGGATCAACCCTCATAAGTTTACAAATGAGCAAAAGGGACCCAGATGGGTTAGTGACTTAGCATAGTCAGAGAACTGGTTTTGGAAATCTTGCCCCAAAGGTTAATACTCCTACAATAAAACCATTAAGATGTATATAACTATTGCTGATTGTCAACAGCAGAGTAGACATCATAATGGCCGGCCCTGAGATGGGCCCCCTCTGCAGACAAAGAGGCCTACCACTTGCGGAGGAATTGCATGATAATCCTCAAGGAGCAAAGAGTCTCAGACTCCCAGCACTGTAATAATGCAGGCAGTCTGCCGAGTCCAAGCTGAACCAAGACATGCCCTTTGCTTGACTTTTTTATTACATAAGAAAGCACGAGGAGTTCAGGCCAACACTTATTTCTCCCTAAAAAAAAAAAAAAATACAAAAGAAAAAAGAAATGACTGCTTATGGAAGATGGATAACAAGAGTCCCGGGTCCTTTACTTCTCTTCCTGATAAATGTTTCCCTTGCAGCACATTCCCAGCAGGACTCAGCCCATCTGGTAAAATGATGGGAGAGAGATTAAATCACCTTCCCTTTATAAAATGTGTGTACCTCCTTCTAACTGGACTAAGACTCCAGATTTACATTCCCTACTTCATCTCTCTCTCTGAGAATAATCTCCTGACCTGCACAGTGGACTTAGAACATCAAAAGCTCTTTTCCCTGACTGGTTTTATCAGGAAAACCATTCTCCCGATGGGCTTATGCCCACTTCTCAGGGGCCAGTGGAATGTTCCACACTGGTGATGGTGAGGCTATGACTTCTCCTTGTAGTGGGCCAGGTACTGGAGGGAAAGGAAGCCAAAGGGTTTTAGTAGGCACAGGGAGCCGCCAAAGGTGAACAAGGCCAAAGTTTGTACAGGTAATCTGAATGTAAATAGCGGGAAGAACACATGCAGTGTGAAGTCAGGAGGCTACTGAGATCAGAGTTGCTAAGTTAAGCATTTGGAACTGAACAGAAGTGGGCTTGTAGCACAGGCAAGAGGGTCTCCTGGAAGACAACCCCAGATTCCAGCTGGCAAGTGTGGCCTGCCATTTGTGGTTGCCAGGGCCTGGTGTTTGGGAGTGGGTGAAGTTGCCAGGATCAGTGGACCTGGACAAACCACCAGCCAGTGAACAAAATTAAGAGCATCAGGGTCTGAGTTGGGGTCTGAAGTGAAAACTGGATCTCCATATCCTAAGAGGTCAACAGGGTGTAAACTCAAGGACAAACCCATTGTTAGTCCAGTAAGCATGTTTGACAAATTAAGGGAGGAGCAAGAATGTGAGCATGAAGGGGGCACCTGGGTGGCTTAGTTGGTTAAGCGTCCGACTTTTGCTTAGGTCATGATCTCGCGGTTCGTGGGTTTGAGCCCCGCGTCGGGCTCTGTGCTGACTGCCAGCTCAGAGCCTGAGCCTGTTTCAGAGTCTGTGACTCCCTCTCTCTCTGACCCTCCCCTACTCATGCTGTCTCTCTCTCTCTCTCCTAGAAATAAATTTAAAAAAAATTAAAAAAAAAAAAAAAAGAATGTGAGCATGAAGCCCAAGAGAAAAGGCAGCCATGGTGGTCAATGTCAGAGGAGTGAGTGCAGTCCTGTGCTGGGGTGAATGGGTAGAATGATACCAGGCCAAGGAGTGGACAGTACACCATTCTTCATTCTGTTCCTGTGTTTTGAATGAGATGTGTCTTGTGCCATTTAAAGTACCACCAGAGCTTTCTGCTATAGGTTTGACTGGCATCAAAGTGGGCAGGTTCATGAAACTGGGGAGGTGGTGCTGGTCCCGGCCAGTCAGCATTCTGATGCAAAGCAGTTATCGTGAAGAATGTTGATGATGATACCTTAGACTGTCCCTATAGCCATGCTCTGGTGGCTAGAATTGGCCACTACCCTTGCAAAGTGACAGCTGCCATGGGAAAGAAGGAAATCGCCAAGAGGACAAAGATCAAGTCTTGTGAAAGTTTATAACTACAATCATGCATGCCCACAAGGTACTCTGTAGATATCCCTCCTTGGACGAAACTGTTGTCAACAACGATGTCTTCAGAGACCCTGCTCTTAAAGGCAAGGCTTGATTAGAAGCCAAGGTAAACTTCCAGGAGAAGTACAGGACCAGCAAAAACAAACCGTTCTTCCAGAAGCTGAGGTTTTTAGATCTGTTTTGTTTAAGTCATTAAAAATACACATACACCACCAGAATGACTATAGTTAGTAATACAGTCTTACATATTTGAAAGTTGCTAAGAGAGTAGATCTTAAAAGTTCTCATCACAAGAAAAAAAATTATGAACTGTGAACAAGGACAGATATTAATTAGACTTACTGTGGTGATCATTTTGCAAAATGTATTTGAATGAAATCATTGTAATTTGATTAAATTGAAATTAATATAATGTTATATGTCAATTTTACCTCAATTTAAAAAAAAGTGCTACCAGTAACTTTGTTTACTCTATTTCCTTGCAATTAATTGAGAGTATGAAAGAGAAAAGAGAATTTTGCTTATGGGGAAGAGTATGTGTTGACAGAAAGTACTATTGGAGACTTCCAGAAATTTTTTTAAAATTTTTTATGTTTTATTTATTTATTTATTAAAAACATTTTAAAAAATGTTTTATTTATTTCTGAGAGACAGAGAGAGAGGCAGCATGAGCAAGGGAGGGTCAGAGAGAGAGAGGGAGACACAGAATTGGAAGCAGGCTCCTGGCTCTGAGCTGTCAGCACAGAACTCCATGCAGGGCTCAAACTCACAGACCGTGAGATCATGACCTGAGCCAAAATCAGACACTTAACCAACTGAGCCACGCAGGCGGCCCAGGATTTCCAGAATTTCAAACACACAGGCATTCCTAAGAGAATATGCTGGCGCAGCAGGAAATGAGGAATATGGCCAAAAGAACTGGTCTGTGATCAGCCATACTGAGTTCTCCAAGTGACTGGTTAGAGATTCATGGGTCTGGTTGAGGTTCTCTCTTTAGAAAAATTCTTTGAGAATGCACACATTTTGGAGAGAGTGGGTAACATTAGCACACTGGTGAGTCCTAACAGCTCAGCTCAAATATATCTATGCTTATGCCTGGAGGGAATGGAATGAGGCCACTAAGGTACTGGGAAGGTCAGGTTCCCAGCACAGGGCCTGGGGACACTGGGCATAGACACGGCAAGGGAGAAAGGAAGGGTGAGCTGTGGGGATGCTCCAGCATCTGAGCAAAGAGGAGGATAGGGAATGGGGTCCAGTTTATGGGGTGCCAGTGTACCTATCCATACTCCAACTTCTACCACACTAGGTCAACTTTTGTCTATTTTGCATATTGGGTTTCTGTGATTTTCTTTTATTAGGCTTTAGACCATTTGAAAACCATCACCTTATATCAACAACACTAAGCACCTTCTGGGTTCTTAGCTGTGTATTGGATGCTATCTTGGCTATTCATGTGGGACCCTCTCTTCCAGGTGTTTACAGTCTCTCTGGAAATCCCAGTTTTATGTAGTGGTAAAAAGGAAAAAACAAAATAGGGTAGGACTTAAGTGTTATGTGATGTGTTGAGGGTACAAGTTACTGACAGTTGTGAGAAAAAGAAAGGACCCCTTGGTGGTGGAGGGTAAGGACCCATGTCAAAAGTTATAGAAATTTCTACCTTAAAAAATTATTTGAGCTGAAACTTAAAGAAGGAGAATATTTGAATAACTGGGGAAGGTATTTCAGCTGTGAGAATAGCATAAACAAAGGTATAGAGATAGATATGTTCAAGGCCAGTTAGGGAAACAATAAATAGAGAAAACATATGGGTGACTGACAGTGTTTTCCATTTTTTAAATTACTTATTCAGACAGTATCCTGAGTAAGAACAATTTCCTGTGGTTTATAAATAGGTCCCAGTTATTTTAGTAGAACGTAATGTTGATGATCATTCATGGAATGTTCCACAGAGACTTCAGTTTTCCAAAGACCAGGAGAAAATGTATAAATGTGTAAGGAATGGTCCAGAACATAAAACACTATTAATAAAACCTAATACAAAGTGTGTGCAGAAACATACTGTTCCTAACCAGGTACTTGTCTCCTTCACTCTTTCTGCCTCTTGGATTTGTTCCTGATTTATGATGCAAAGTGCCCAAGGCTTCAGATGACATGTACCTCTGGATGTGAAAGAACAAGAATAGAAATTGGGAGATAGTAAAACAGGCACCAGAGATGAAGTCATTTGTCTGAGCTCACAGGGTGGGTGGTGCCAAGGTTACAATTCAGGATGCACATCTTGAGTTTCCTTTCACCCAAGATTTCCTACCCAATTCCAAAACCAAGAAGCCACTAGAATGATACAGAATCCCAAGTCCAGTGATTCCTAAGATGAGAACCTTTTCATAAGCCCGGTATGTTTCATAGGTTGGGGATCCCAGCTGCCCATGCTTGAGAAACATTCCAATGTGTATGTCCATGTTATAGGGTATGCAAAAGAAAGAAGATACTTATATTAATTGGTTTATGGATGGATTTGTATCTTATTGCAATTAGTCAGTATCATTTTCCATTTTCCAGTGGTGTTCTATTTTCAATCTGTTTCACTAGGATTTATATCTATATATTGTTCATTTCAGCCTAAGAAAGATTATGAGTGACTACATCTTTTTTATTTGTGTTTTCCCTTTGGCTTCCTCTTATTATAGACTCAGGGCAAAAGAACCGATGGGTATCTGACATCTGCTACCTTCCAATCAGAATGCAGTGGTAAAAGAGGGAGTTTGAACTTTACTCACAGCTTCGAGTCATTAAAATTAAATTTTAGAGCAACAGCAGCAGCAGCAGCAGCAGCAGCAAAGTACTTTATTATGAAAATTTTCTTAGGAAAAATATCCAACAGTCGATCTTGTCTATAGCTGAAGAGATTACCATCAAACGTCTCCAAAAGTATGAAAGAACACCACTGCTAGTGATCCTACCAGTGTGAGCAAGAACTTGGAGCTGTATTTAAGCCTTCACCTGCACGCTAAATAAGAATGCATGTTATTAAGTTGCCCTCTTGTTCTTAGACTGGGTCATTTTATGGGGTAATAAAATCAGCACTGGTACCATTTCTGGACATTCCAATAATCCTCCCACAGATAAAAAAAAAAATACTCATAGAATTGAAAAGGAAGCTGCACTCAACTAAGAAATGTAATAACATTTGCCTATAGAAATGTCCTTTGACATACAGAATTTGTAGCCAGTAAAAGAGTATTATTTTCACACGTGTTTAAGATTTGCAGAATACTTTGCTTTTCATTTTTTAAATGTTTATTTATTTTTGAGAGAGAGAGGGAGAGAGAGCATGAGTGGGGGAAGAGCAGAGAGAGAGAGGGAGACAGAATCCGAAGTGGGCTCCAGGCTCTGAGCTGTTAGCACAGAGCCTGATGCAGAGCTTGAACTCACTAACTGCAAGATCATGACCTGAGCTGAAGTCGGACGCTTAACCGACTGATCCATCCAGGCGCCCTACAGAATACTTTTTTAACAACAAAGGTTTTACTTGATTTATTTATGCCATGAGTGTAAGATTTACATTTCATTAGGCAATTTGAACGAAAGACTAAAGATATTCTTTTTGAACATACTCTCTTTTATAGTGATACAATAGCAACATCAAATTATAATTTAAACCACCAGCTAATCAGAAATTAAGTTCACAGGCATAACTTAAAAACCGTAACCTCCATATATTTTTTGATTCCCAACACCACAATACCTTTATCTTGGGGTGTGAAAGAACTGGACTAGAAATTGGGAGATTTCTAGTTTAGAAATCAAATCAGGATTTCCCATTTTGATACTTAAACAGAGATAAAAACAAAGAAACAATCAAAACATTCCAGTCTTCAGAACATACGGAAGTTTAGATAACTTCTTTCTTGTGGAATCCTCAGAAAGTAAGATTCATGTGCACTTCATATTTTAAACTTATAGATCTGTAAAGAGTGCCTATATGCCTAGGTGATCAGGAAACACCTTTCCTTCCTTTCTCCAGTATATTCTATTCAGGCTTCAGGCTTCAGGCTTTCCCAAACTGGTATACTTCCCAGTACTATTTCTACTGAATATGACTTGAACAAAGGACTTGGGAGTGGTGGGAGCAGAATGTATCATGGTAAGATATGCACACACACACACACACACACACACACACACACACACACACACACTCAGCACCCAGCTGTGTGATCTAGCAGGTACAATTTCAGGCAGGAAATCAGTGAACCTAGACTCTGGTTCCAGACCAACCACTCTGTAACCCTGGGCAAGTTGCTTTACAGGAGTTTTCCCCCTTCTTAAAAGAGTGGGTTGGATTAGGCCAGCTCTAAAGCCTCTTCTGTATCTATCCTTTTGTAAATCTAGTGTGTGACCTTTGGGCAGCCATGCATAAGCCTGTAGAATATCAAGAGAATAAAAGAAACAACACTTGAGCCAGAAATGTCTGATTAGAAACACTTGCTGGCACTGTTTATAAAAGCACAAGACTGAAACAACCCAAATAAATAAGTGTGGCATCTAATAGAATACTATGCAGCTCTAAGAACAGCCAAGAATAAGGAAGCTTACCATAAGGAAAGCCACTAAAGAAAGATCTCTAGGATGCATTAAATGAAAAAAAGCAAGGTGCAAAACAGTGTTTGTACAATGCTCCCTATTGCATGAAAAGGGGAGAGAAGTTATAAGAACATGTATTCGATTCTGTTTATTATGCCTAAACAGACACTGGGCAGGTGCCCTGGAAGAGCACATAAGAAAAAATTTTAAATGGTTACCTATAGGAAAGGGGCTTGGGGCTAGTGGGCACAGGGTGAGAATGAGAATTTCAATGCATTCCTTTTAATATCATTTTGATTATTTATTTATTTATTTATTTATTTATTTATAATCTCTACACCCAATGTGGGGTTCGAAGTCATGACCCCAAGATCAAGAGTCACATGCTCTTCTGACTGAGCCAGCCAGGTGCCCCTACCATTTTGATTTTTTAATTATTTGAAAAAAAAGTTAAGAGAAATCTCTGTGACAAGGATTTTTAACAAAAACAGATGTTTATCTTATTTGCTTATTTTCAGTTTTCAATGAGGCTAGGGTTGAACTAAGTAATGAGGTACTAATTTATTGCTGTAGCTTTGTACTGAGATATGAATACCTGTGACATTCTTGTCATTGGAAAGGTGAAGTTTGGTCATTTGGATATTCTTGGAGTTTTCTTTTCTTTTCAATTTTTTTATGTTTTTATTTTTGAGAGAGAGACAGAGCGCGAGCAGGGGAGGGGCAGAGAGAGAGGGAGACACAGAACCTGAAGCAGGCTCTAGACTCTGAGCTGTCAGCGCAGAGCCTGACACGGGGCTTGAACTCACGCACTGCAAGATCATGACCTGAGCCGAATTCGTCTCCCAACCAACTGAGCCACCCACGTACCCCAGAGTTTTCTTCTCAGCCCAGCCACCTTGATTCCCCAGTTCGTACCACCTGATGCAGATAGATGCTCAGCAGCCAGAGGTGTCCACCCTCCTGGGACATAGCTGGTGGTCAAAGGAAAGGCCTCAGGCCGTAGTATCAGCACCCCAATTCTTCCTGGAGGATCTGGGAGAATTCCACTGAGGAGGAAGGGAAGGGAGCCTAGCGAATTCTCAAATCCTTTTGGAGGGCAAATGAACAGAGGAACAGAGGAATCAGAGAAGACTCTGATTCTCCTTTTAGGTATGGTTAAAGATGGGGCGCTTGGGGGCGCCTAGGTGGCTTAGTCGGTTAAGCGTCCGACTTTTGCTTAGGTCATGATCTCACTGTTCGTGGGTTCGAGCCCCGCGTAGGGCTCTGTGCTGACTGCCAGCTCAGAGCCTGGAGCCTGCTTCAGTCTGTGACTCCCTCTCTCTCTGACCCTCCCTGCTCACGCTGTCTCTCTCTCTCTCTCCTAGAAATAAATAAAAATATTTAAAAAAAAAAGATGGGGCGCTTGGCTGGCTTGGTCAGTGAAGCATGCAACTCTTAATCTCAGGGTTGCAGGTTCGAGCACAATGTTGGGTATAGAGATTACTTTAAAAGATTAGATAAATTATTTTTTAAAATTTTGAATGTTTATTTATTATTGAGAGACAGAGACAGAGTGTACGCAAGGGAGGAGCAGAGAGAGGGAGATACAGAAACTAAAGCAGGCTCCAGGTTCTGAGCTGTCAGCACAGAGCCCAACATAGGGCTTGAACTCTGAAGCCATGAGATCATGACCTGAGCCCAAGTCAGATGTTTAACTGACTGAGCCATCCAGGCATCCCAAGATGAGATAAACTCTGAAAAAAAAAAAGGATGTTTAAAGTTATAGTGTCTACACTCCAAGAGCTATGACACAGTTCAGGGAATGTTTTCAGTTACCTTTCCAGCTTTCCCACAAAATCTACCCGTTGGATAGTGCAAAGCTTCCTCCCCAATGGGTGAAATTCCACATCCTTCTCAAATTTAGGTAACTCACCACTTTAAGAAACTTAGGCCTATAAATATTTTTGTTTCTACCACAGAGTCCTGCAGCAATTAGAAATCCAATGTATGACATTCTCAGCTTGCTTTGGTCCAGGGTCCCATTTGGAGAGAATCCTGAGATTAAATTGCTTGCAGCTGAGGCAGACCCACATTTAACCAGCATGTATTGCATCAAACCCCAGCACTCCTGCTTGGTTACTCCTGGGAAGTCTTCAGAAGAGCTTTTCAAAGCAGACCTCATAAAAACAAACACCCCCACCACGACCCCCATCTCCTGTCCCCTTAAAAAAGCAAACAACAATACTTCTCTGTTCACCAAACACAAGGGAATTTTCTGTTTAAAGTATCTTTTCTTATTTCATATTGGCAGGACTTGTTAAGGAACCGATGACTTTCAAGTTGCAGGAACTTTGAAACATAAGCACGTGAGAATCCAGGTGCTTAAAACTTCCTCAAACTTCGATTCTTCCCCATAACCTTCATCTAAAAGAAGCCTTTTTAACGTTTAATATAATTATTTCAGTTTAAAAAAAGATGCCGTTGGCCCCATATTTTGACTCATTATGTTTGTTTGTAAAGGTAGTAAGTAAAATGTCATAGGATTTTTAAGCTCTTTTCAGGCTTCGAAACAAATTTAGAAACTTGGTGTCAGATATGGGTTTGAATTCTGTTTTCATCTCTTACTAGCTGTAAGACCTCAGACAACTAACCCAACCTCTTTGTGCCTCAATTTCTTCTTTGGTAAAATGGAGTAACAAAAGTACAAATGTGTGTAATAAACAAACAAGTGATGAGCAAAATGAGCACATGTACTTAGCAGAGTGCCTAGAGATATATGCGAGCGACAAAAGTAACCGTGTTAAAACAATAACAAAGAATTTTTATACTTCATATCTCATGGGGGGGAATATTAACTGAAATTGAGCAAATACAGTATTTCTTCATTCTTGTGATTCTTTACAGGCTCCAGTTTCAGTCTTAAATAAATGCTTATCATTAAAATTGACCTCTTGTTTGCTCTAGCCTGTGTATGAAAGAAAGAAACCCAAGAGCAGAAACCTGCTAACCATGAGAAATGAGCCAAGAAAGAATTTCATTGGTTTTCCAACAAATGTTTTAGTGTTAGTGTTTTATTACCCTGCCCTGAGACATGGCATTTATGCTGTGACTGGGCATCCCCACCTACTGAGAATCTGAGGGCAGGGGATGGGAAATGCGGACGCTCCAACATCAGAAGTATGACTGGGAGGCAAAGTGGGTAAGATCTAATCACTCAATCCAGACAGAAGAGCTTCTCCTCAAACCAGTGGCATGTTAAACTTTTCTAACCTCTGCGGGGAAGTGATTTTTCTTCTTCACTTTGCTCCTCACCCATCAGTCTGTGAATTTCTGCAATTTCTCGAATGAATTCTAGGCATGAATCTAGCCCACTTCTGGAATCTTTTACACAGGCTGGCAAACTATGTCACGTTGAGGGGTGGGGTTATCCTGAGGCAATGGCCCTCTGTCATTGCCAAACCCATCTTTGGACTTCTGAAAGAATGACACCAGTCGTCAAAATATTAGCCATGCCTGCCCTCTGCTCACAAGAGAGCACCAAGGCTTGCCTCCCACACGTACCAAGGCCATTGTGATGGAGGCACTACGGAAAGCCTGAAAGTTGGAAATTTGACCTCACTTTGGATTCTCACTTGGTAGCATATTTCAAATTCTACTAGCTTTTTTCCGTTTTCCTGAGCCTAATAGTGAGGATGCCAACAACCGGAGTTCCCATTGACAATGTCTAGAACAAAGTTGTCCAACAGAAATATAACGTGAACCACGTATGTAATATAAAATTTTTTCGGGGCATCTGGCTGGCTCAGTTGGGTGAGTGTTAGACTTCAGCTCAGGTCATGATGTCACGTCTCCTGAGTTTGAGCCCTGAGTCGGGCTCTGTGCTGACAGCTCAGAGCCTAGAACAAATAAAAATAAATGGTAAAATTAATTTTAAAAATAGGTTTTATTTAATCCATAACATCCAAGATAATATCATTGCAACATATAATAGATATTTAAAAAATTGAGATACTTTATATCCTTTTTTTAAACTAAGCCTGAATCTAGTGTATGTAGATGTCACAAAATTAACAGTTAAAGCAAGCAGATTCGAATATCCAAGTTGTTTCAAATATAGTTAAATTTTTTCTTATAGCTCAAACTAAGAACCAATTCTTAAATTGAAATCTCAATTCATTAAAATTAGGTAAAATTGATGAGCACTGGATATTGTATGTAAGTCATGAATCACTACATTCTACTTTTGAAACTAATATTATGCTGTATGTCAATTAAATCTTAAATAAAAACTTCAAATATTAAAAATTAACTAAGTAGTTAAGTAAAATTAGAAATTCAGATCTCAGTCATTCCAGCCACATTTCTAGCAGCTACTGTACGGGCCGCTGCAGGCTGAAAAAATGAAGAAACATGGCATGATGTTTTATGGAGGGCCATGACACTGAGCTCTTCTGTCCTGATCCTCACCTTCTCCATGCTAAAGGGAGGGTCCAATAACTTTTGTTTTTCCATTTCTGGTTTGTTCCCAAACCAATAAGAACTCAGAATCACTTTAACATTTCTGTGGTGGGATAATTAGAATCAAGCTGTCTGAAAACAGGCAAGTAGAATAATCAGCTTACATATATGAGAGGTACATGGTGACAAACTCTTTCTCAAGAGGTCCATGTAGGAAAGTTTCAAAGAACGTGCAGAAGTCTATTCACCAGATGTGATAAGTGCTTGGTCAGTTACTGAACAATAATGTTACATGAGAAATAAAAAAGATATTCACTTTTGAATTATATTTTTTGAATTGGGGTGAAATCCAGATAACATAAAATTAACCATTTTAAAGCAAACACTTCAGTAGCATTTTGTATAGTCATTATGTTGTGTAACTACCACCTCTATATAATTCGAAAACACTTTCATCACCCAAAATAAAGTTTCATACCAATTAGGTATGAAATTAGGTATACCCCACCCACTCCCCTGCTCTTTTCTCAGTCCCTGGCAACCTTCAGTCTGTGTTCTATTTTTATGGATCTACCTATTCTGGATATTTCATATAAATGGAATCATATAATATTGACTTTTTGTGTCTTTTCCCCCCCACATTATAGCATGTATCACTGCTTTATTCCTGTTATGGCTGAATACTATTCCATTGTATGCATATACCATATTTTGATTCATCCAGTGTTGGACATTTGGGTTGTTTCTGCCTTTTGACTATTGTGAATAGTGCTATTACTAACATTTGTGTACAAGTGTTTGTGTGAGCACCTGTTTTCTGTTCTTTGGGGCATATAGTTAGGAATGGAATCACTGGATCACGTGGTAATCCTGCTTAACTATTTGAGAGACTGCCAAATTCTGTCCACAACATCTGCACCATTTTACATTCCCACCAGCAATATATGAGGCCCCCATTCCTCCACATTCTTGCTGATACTTGTTATTTTCTTTCTTTAAAAAAAAATTAAAGCTATGGGCTAAATGGGTGATGAGCATTAAGGAAGGCACTTGTCGGGATAAGCACCGGGTGTTATGTGTGACAAATTACTAAACTCTACTCCCGAAACCATTATTACACAATATGTTGACTAACTTGGACTTAAATGAAATTTAACAAAAAATTAAAGCTATCCTAGTGGGTTTGAAACTGTGTTTCATAGTGGTTTTGATTTGCATTTCTCTAATGACTAATGATGTTGAACATATTTTCATGTGTTCATAGGCCATTTGTATATCTTCTTCGGAGAAAATTCTGTTTGAGTCCTTTGCCCATTTTTGTTTTTTTTTTTGTTTTTTGTTTTTTTTTAATTTTTTTTTTTAATGTTTTTTATTTATTTTTAGGAGAGAGAGAGAGACAGCGTGAGCAGGGGAGGTCAGAGAGAGAGGGAGTCACAGACTCTGAAACAGGCTCCAGGCTCTGAGCTGGCAGTCAGCACAGAGCCCGACGCGGGGTTCGAACCCACGAACCGTGAGATCATGACCTAAGCGAAAGTCGGACGCTTAACCGACTAAGCCACCCAGGCGCCCCTCCTTTGCCCATTTTTGAATTGGGTTGTCTTTTTGTTTTTGAGTTGTACTTTGGATACCAGACCCTTATTAGATGTGTAATTTGCAAATATTTTATCTTATTTTCTAGATTGTTTTCTCACTTTTTTGGTAATATCCTTTGACACACAAAAGATTATAATTTCGATGAAGTCCAATTTGTCTGTATTTATTGTTGTTGCTCATGCTTTTGGTGTCCCATCTAACAATTCATTCCCTAACCCTTGAGGCACATTTTGAAAAATTAACAATAGATTTATATCTGGAAAAAGACATAAAATTTTACTTTACTTGAAACTTATAAATGTACATTCACTTGGTAATCTGTTGATAGTCAAAAGGTTTCTTCCAACATGTTTACTGAGTAAAAGGCCACTTTATTTTTGTATAAGCCACAACTATCTGATATAGTTTGATTTCTTTTAAGTTGGCTAAGCTTGCAAAGCAATGTGACTCCAGATAGTTCAAGGTTTTCATGATTTCCATTCCTCCCTAAATTTTAGTGTTATCTTTCCCACATATAATTTGATGGCAACATTTTTAGCTTTTAACAGACATTTAAATAATATGCAGCTTAGGGGCACGAGGGTGTGTGCGTGTGCATGTGCATGTGCTCCTCTCCACCCTCCCACCCCTGCCCGGTCAAAATAAATAAACAAACTTAAAAAATATGCAACTTAATTATCACTGAAAGAAGTCTCTTTGTACAGTCATATTTATTTGGTTTATGTGATGTTTAATTATAATGAGTATAATTATTAACTAAAATAGGTATAACTGTAATAAATATGGCTGGCATAAACAGATTTGGGAATAAACCCAACTGACTTGGTAAATACATAGCACAATGGTAGGAACTGAAAATACAGGTGTAGCAGATTATAGCCCACTGTCAAAGTGTGTTTGGTGTGCTATGAACATCAGTGAATCTGCTTACAATACAGAGGGAATGAAGTGTGTAATCCAAGTGTGTCAACTGAAGAAGAGTTAAGAGAGCATTTATTCTATTATTTTAGACGTCTCAATTTAAAATTATTTAAAACATTTTTATTTTTATTTTTTAACATTTTTAAAACTATGGTAACATATACATAACATAAAATTTACCACTTTAACCCTTTTAAGTGTACAGTTCAATGGCATGAAGTACATTCACATTGTTATGCAAACATTACCACCATTGATCTCAAGAAGTTTTTCATCTTGCAAAACAAAATTACTTTTTAGTAATATGCAATGACAAGCACATCAGCTGTGATATGCTATCTTCTAAGCAGGTACTTAGTAGCAGTATGAGTTTGGGCAACTCATTTAACCTACTGTTGTCCTCAGTTTTCTAATCTATAAAATGGGGTTAATATGTACCCGGCAAAACTAAGAAAAAGGACAAAAAATATATTGGCTAAAGCACTTAAAAAACTGGAAAGCATTTTATAATTGCTACTTATGTTTATTTTCATTAATAGAAAATTTTAGAAGTCTTCCTTAGAAAGCTGAGGCTTCTTATTCTCATCATTTTATAAATATTATTTTTATATCTTTAGATTATTCAGATTGATCATGACACATATTTTCCTTGTTTATTGATTGATGGTATCTCCTACTAGAATGGAAGATCCATGAAGGCAGTGATTGCTTTCTATTTTGCCCATTGCTCTATTTCATAGTCTAGAACAGATTAAGGTTCTAGACTATTTCCTGAATAAATGAAAGGATGAATTATTTTATACATCAGTAAATGTATTCTTAGTGTAAATGTATTCTTAGTGCTTAAAAAATATTAATTCGTGATATTGATAGCTCAAACATATAATTGTTACATCTTCCCAGTGCTAAATTAATATTTGTTATTTAGAATATTTTAGAATAGTCCCATTCCTTTAGAACATGGTAGAACATTTCTACCATGAGGAAACTTCTAGACTAGTTCAGAGTTGAAAGGAAGTCAAATTTAGGAGTAAATAGAAATGAAAAAAATTATTCAAATGTTGAAAATGTATTCTGAATTTCAAATTTTACGGTATTATCAATTAAATAAAAGATGTGTTTTAATTGGTTTGAGTTAATACAACCAAGGAAATACTTTTAGTCCCAGTCTCTGGTTTCTAAATAAAACAGGCAGACTATACTATTGTTTATCAACATCTAGTTTCAAGTATAGCTATGTGACTTGCTTTGGCAGATGAATTGTGAATGGAAGTAACCTTGTGTCTTTTCTGGGTGGAAGTATTTAGTTGCTGGTATTTAACCCTCCACATAGTCTTTGCTTACAATGGAGATTATGGAAGTACCCACTGACATGGAGGTACCATAATTTTAACGTACTCTGGAATGCTGAGCTGACACATAGAAGATAGCTTCCCCAGAGAGATGGTCTCATGGAACCACAGTTGATTTTATACAAGCAATAAATTACCTTGTTGATTTGGAATTTGTACATTATATTGAGATTTGGGAATTGTGTATTATAACATCATAATGTAGTCTTTCTATATATACATATACGAACACTATTTTCCCCTACATTTTGAATGGGAAGTTAAAATAACAATTTAGATCTGCAAAACTTTTGTGGTAAAGTACTATTACTATGGGAGTCAAAGCTGTATATAATCAAATGTACTATTACTATGGGAGACAAAGCTGTATATAATCAAATGTTTTCAAAAATGGAGAGTAATATGTTACAGACATGATATCAAGGAGTTCTAGGTTCCTTTAAATCATCTTGATTTCTAACGTGAGGAAGAACTCAACAAAGCAGCTTCTGACATATTTGAGAATAATCCTTTTGAATTACCATCATTACTGACTAAGGTTTTTTTAATCTTTTTTTAGATTCTTGCCTTTCACAGAGATATAGGTCTTCTCCAATAGTCTCTCCAAATTTAGACTTTTATTTGACCTGTTTTTGTTTGTTTGTTTGTTTTGGTCAGTGGTACACTGGGCTCTTACAGATGACTTTTGTTCCACCAAAGAATTCAAAATTGTGAGGTATGTATACTGAAAGTCTGGTGAAAACTCAGGTATTTGTAGTGAAACTTTGAATCCTTGCCTTTTACATTTTTGGGATACTTATTGGTACTTTAGTAGAGTACCTTGCTAAGGTTGTGTGTAGCCTCCCTTTTTGAAAGAAATTTTAAAAAATTAAGGGGGAGTGGAATGGGGTGGGGAGGTGACTCATCCATTAAATGAAGATTTATTCAAGTACTGTTATCTGTGATAAAGGAAGCTGTTAAGAGTCACCATTTCAGAATAACACTGGAAGAATTTAAACAGGCATTTTCCAGAATTGCCATTGTTTTCTTTGGTATTTCATTAACATTGTGGGTGGGGACATGATGAGGGCCATGGAGCAAAATAAGTGAAAGGGAAACAACTTTCATTCCTGGTGGATTTCCTGTATTACCTAATGAGAGCAGCCACTTACAAGTTGATTCTGTACAATTCAACAAATATTTTTGAGCACCTCCTAAGTGCCTGCTATGTACAAAACAGTGAACAAACAGACAAAAGAACCCTGTCCTTGCAGAGTTCACCTTCTGGCGGTGTTGATCAACCCTCCGGGAACAATATTAAATTATTTGCCTTTCTCAAAAATTTTTTCATATGTATCAAAAGCAAACATTGATCCAAACATCCAAACTGATGGTGAAGCGCGAAAAGGAAGAATCCTCCTCACTCTGCTGGAACAGTTTCATTTAGACTTATTTGAAAATACTCATTTAAAAAATACATGCAAAAATATAAACCCACCAGGCCTCGGGTCTCTTGATTTGAGATATAAGCGTGATCTAAATCATTTGTCTTTTATTTCTGTTTTTGTTTTGTCTTTATTCAGCGGCTGAGGGTCAGATCTTTAGGGAGAAAAGCCTTGGGCGTGTTCAAACGAGAAGGGCCCTCTTCCCTGAGAAAGCTTGCAGTGCCGCCGTTGGCTACCTACACAGCAGGCAGAACGTCAGTTTCCCCAGACTCTGCTCTCGAAAGAGCGTTTCTATTCGTGGACACGGTGATGACACCATCCTTTCTTCCCAACAGTGGCGGTTCCATAATTTCTACATAGCCTGGGGGGACTGACTGGGTGGGCAAGCTGGTTGAGAAGAGGCATGAGCAGTTGACAAAAACTCGAGATAACGGCCGGTATCCGTCTCAGGGTTTTCGGGTAGGAGGAGAAATCAACCCCCAAAGCCATCGCGGGGCTTGCACGGCAGCCTGAACGACCCCACTCCGCACGGGTGGTTCGGGAAAAGCACCCGGTTTTAGGTTAAAGAGAGCGAGCCAGAACGCCCAGAGTTGGACAAACCACTTGTAGGGACTGTCTGCCCGGAGGAACAGGGGGAAGCACTCACAAATCGGGGGAAGATGGTGAGTTCACCCAGGAACAACCCTCTGCCCCCATCGCCCAACGTTTCCCACGGAAAGGTCACTGTCGCTCTTCATCAGGCTGGGCGGAACCTATAAGGCATCACCACCTAAATCAAACCAAGCCAACCAAACGACGCTCTAAAACCTCTCTCAACACTCCAGCGCGTTCCAAACGCAAACGTCGCTGGCGAAAAGAGGCTGCACAAATCACGTAGAAAATTAGGCTGCCCCTTTCTAAAGCGATAATCAAATTAGCCTCAAATTAAACGTGAAATTGGCCCTCGCCGGCTCTGGGGGACAAAGCCCCCATTGTCCCTACGCCCGGGAAGCGGAGGCGGCGGTGCCCACCCAGCCCCGGCCAGCCTGGCGAGTCCCGGCGGCAGACGACGAGGTCGGCGCCGGGCCGCAGCACAGCCTCAGCCGGGGAGTGCGTGGACGCGCCGGAGGTTCGGCTGGCGCGCGCGGCAGGCGCTGGGTGGGCGGCTGCGGGGTTTCCGACAGGCGCCGAGGGCTGGCGAGGGAGGAACCGGGGGAGGGAGAGAGGAGCCGCGAGCGGCGAGGAGCGCGCAGGGTGTGCGGGAGAGAGCGTGTGCGCGCGCCACACGCGCGCTCCCGGCGCCCGCGCGCTCCCTCTCCCCGCCTTCGCCCCCTCCCGGCCTGCTCCCTCCCCTCCTCCCCCCGCCCCGCGCTCCCGCCCAGCCCCCGGAATCAGTGCAGCTGTTGCCGTGCAGGCTGCGGATTCCTCCAGTCCCTCCCTCGGCCGCCTCTCCGCCCGGAGCGAGCGCGCAGCCCCGCGCAGCAGCGCCCACCGGTCCCGTCCTGTGAGCCCCGGCCCCAGCCGCGGACAGCCTCGCGGAGTCGCGTCCCGGCCCACCCGCCCGGCCGCCGAGGAGCGGGAGGAGGACGGGACCCCGGCGCCCCCACCCCCTTATCCGCGGGAGGTAGGTGGGGGGCCTAGGCTGGAAGATGCCAACTCACTGGGGCTGCCTCCCGGGCGGGCTCCTGGGCGGCTGGAGGGCAGGAGGAGGGGCGCGGGCCCAGGCCCAGAGGACGCCGCTGCCCCGCCGCTGCCCTGCGCCTGGGGAGCGGCGTGGGGGCAGGGAGGCTGCAGAGCCCGGGCGGGGGCGGCGCGGGGAGCCTTGCTCTCCAGTGCCTATTAGTACGCGGGCTCTGCGGGCAGGGGCGGCAGGCTCCGCAGTGAGGCGGACGCAGCTCCTCCGTGCGCACCGCGGCAGCCCAGCCCCATCCTCGGGCGCAGCGGCGCGGATTCCTCCCTGCCTCCGCCGCCTCCTCCCTCCTGCTGGGCGCAGCTGCCCCTGGTGCGGGGGTGGGTGCGGAGTGGGCAGCGCGCTGGGCGTATTTTCGGGTGTCCTCCCTGCGGCCGAGGCTGGTGGGGAGCGGGGGCGGCGTTGACAAGGCTGCGCTGTGCGCGTAACGGTACGGGGGATGCGGCCAGGCGTGGTCCCCGCTGCGCTGCGCTGCAGCTGAACCGGAGGCGGCCGCCCGGCACCCCCCCCCCCGCCCTTCCCCGCGCCCGCCCCCCGCCCTCCCTGCTGTCCCCACTCTCCCAGGGCTGGGCGTGAGCCGCCTCGGGGCGCGGAGCGGCGGCGGCGCCCGCCCTTCAGCTCCAGCCACCCGCTCTTCAACAGGTTTGTACCAGCGCTGGGACCCTCCGGGCCGGCCTTTGGGGTGGTGGGCTGGAAACCCCACTTGTCTTCATCTCTCATACCACGCCCGCGGCCCTCCTTTTTTGGGGGGGGGAGTCTTCCCTTTGTTTTTGTGAGAGGAGAGATGCCAAGTGCCTGCCGTCAGATGGGGAGGGGAGTGTTGTGGATGTCAGTGTACAAAACCCAGTCCATTATTTTTCGAGTCAAAAGCAGGGCCACAGAGCGAGGAGAGGGCGAGTGTGAGGGTGCTTCAGCAGAGGAGAAAAATGGATTCGGTGGGGTTTATTTGGGCGGGGATGTGCTTTTTTGGCAAGATGGATGGCTCCGGTGCCCTCGCCGTGATGCAGCACAATGCAGCAGTATCGCAGCTTCCCCCGGTTCTCGCTGCCGGGGCTTGGCACGGCCACTCGGCGCCTGCGGCCCCCGCCCGGCCCCACCCAGGCCCGGGGCTGCCGTTGGCCGAGGCTGGGAGCTGCTTCTACCTTGTCATGCTGCTTCGGATGGATGTGGCGTCAGGAGGACCAGGTCACCTGGCAGTGAGGTGGGGGTGGGGGCATTCTGCTGTTTGGGGTGAACCCTCCCGCCCCGCCTGTCGGGCTGTGCTCGGACGAAGGGGCGTCCTGCAGCGCCAATGCAGGCCGGGGAGCCGGCCTGCGGTTGCGGTCGGGAATCTGATCTCGCACCCAGGGACCTGAGCCGTAGGGAGGGGCTGCAGGGAGGACAGGCCCGGTGGTGTGCGGAGGCAGTGGTGCAGTCAGTATTGGGAGTCGCAGTGTTTTCTGTGCCTTACCCATAACCTGTGACTACAACCCAGCTATCCACCGGTTTCTTCTTATGTGAAAAGTTGATTAATTGGAGCTTCGTAGCGATGATATTACAGTACCTCTGTCTTTGGTTAATACTAAGAATATGAATTTTTCCTATAGGAAACCATTCTGTGAAATATAATGATGTGATTTAGTTTTTATGTCTCTGAGACATTTCTAAAAATATTACATCCAGTAAGTTGTTTTAAAAAGGAACGTATTTTTTGATGGGTTAAACATTGTTTCTTTAACCTGTCTTTGCTGTATTTCATCATTTGCTTTTTTCCTGTAAATCAAGTACAGTTACCTATTTGGATTCTTTACTAAGGTTTATTAGGTAAATGAGTGTCATGATTGTTGGTCAGTTGGTATTCAGATTGATTTAGATAGCCAAGTTAAGTATCCAGTCATGACTAATGGGATTATCCTGGTAACTGACTGCATTTGTGTTTGTTTATATGTAGTTTTTGCATACATTTTTTTGTGCATTTGGCTAGGGACGGGATCCAGAGAAAGGCAGACCACCAAGGCCTCGGTAGCTGGTATTTGGTCAGAAGGAGATGGTTCCCAGTGTCCTCATCTGTTTAGTCTGGGAACACCGGGAATTTCTCTTCTAAATGCCTCTTCTACAATTCATTTATTCAGTGTGGGATGGCAAATGGGATACATCTAAATGTCACCTCAGGATCTTCTAAAATTCATAAATGAAAAAGGGTATTTCAGTATGCTAACTGGAAGGGAAGGTCAGTGTTTGAATGCAAGGGCGTATCTACTTTTATTTTTAAAATCTCAAATGAATCCAGCTTAGTGGCATTTGATTTTATGTGGATCTTCAGAGTAGAATTTAAATTGTGTGGTTTATGTGCATGATTTTGAATTTCTCTCATAGGGGGCCATTAAGATACAGAATTTTTTAAAATTTGGATTTCATCGTTGTTCTGGTTGTATAAAATTGTGATGCATAAAGATGTTTGGGAGTATTGTTTCCGTGGATTATCCAGACATTTTGGATTTATTATGTTGTAAAAAAATATCCTGTGTTGATGGCTCACGGGGTTTAGCTGTTCTGACTTACACACCAGGTGCAGAATTCTGTTAGGTTATGCTCTTTGTAACTCTGTCCATCTCTGGACTAATCAAACCCTTCATTTGAGAGTTAAGTATTGAGGCAGTGAGGAAACTGCTGTCACTTGGCCATCTCCTGCTGTGCAGGCTTTCAGAGCAGAGCATCTCTGGGGTGAGACTAGTAACAGCAGTCTGTGATGTAGGAGCAAGTGAGAAGACCTCACTCTACTTGTGACACATCCGTAGCAGAGACTTGGCACTGGCGTTTCCTTGGAAGAGTTTGAGTGGTTATTGAGTGCTGTATGAAAGCATGACTCTACGTGTAGAAGTACTATTTTGAGATGGAAGGATTTTACTACTACTAAACAAACAGACATGATGAGTGGATATTATTTGATGTGGTTTTTGTTAAAATAATAAGCTTTTCATTTTAAGAGCACATTCTTAGAAGTCTAAAGCTATATGCACACGTATATATACAGTAATGTGATGCTCCCTTAATTATTTTGGGCCCTGACCAACATCTTCATTATCATCAGTCTTTAATTAATGTTCTGTGGATTTCCTTAGGGCAGTCCTGTTTTCTTCCTTAAGGAAACCATTCTTCCTTAAGGAAGAGGCTGATACCCTTCGGAAAGGCTACTACTTTAGGTTTGTGGAAGTGAATAAAACCCCACTTGGGTTTCCCTTGTAAATTTTCAGTCCTTGGTGTCTCCCAAAGCACCTTTTCTTTGCAAAAGACCTAGGTTAGTATTCTTGATTTTTCTTTTTTCTTAAAAAAGAATTTTTTTTTTTTTTTTAACTGCGGGGGAGTTGGGGAAGAGCAGAAGGAGAGGGAAACAGTCCCAAGCAGGCTCCCGGGCAGTCAGCACAGAGCCCATGTGAGGCTCAAACTCACAATCTGTTAGATCATGACCTCAGCCGAAATCAAGAGTCAGGCACTTAAACCCACTGAGCCACTCAGGCGCCCCTTCTTGATTTTTCTGATAGCAGTAGTCCCATACCCAAGTTTGTATAGCATAGGAATGGTATCATCAATTTCTACATCTTGGTGGGTAAAATGAAACTATCCCAGGTAGAGACACTCGTAACTTGGGTTTTTAGATATTACCGGAAAAGATGTTTTCATAATGTCTTGATATGGTAGTGAGATTTGTGGAACAGTAACATCAGGAGTTAGTTATAAATACAGGTTCTTAGAGGTCTCATTCTTCTATCTACCCCCATCAGGATTTGTATTTTAAATAGACCTCTAAGTGATTTATATACATGTTAAATGGAGAAACTGCTCTACTCCTTCAGCTAAGGGACCTCCATAATCAAAATGTTCCTTCTGGTATCCTTTTGTCTTGCTGAAGTACCAGCAAATTTTTTCCCCTTGTGTTATTAAGTGGTATTGAAGAAAGGGATGCACTGACTATAAATCATTTAATACAGAAATACTTAGTAAAGTTCTTTAATCTTAGGTGGAAGAGCTTTTTTTATAGTTTATTTAGATTAGTCAGGTTTTTTAGTTCTTTTCTAGAACACTTCTAAAGGTGGAAAACAGTCTGCCCTCCCCACCTAGATAAAAAGGCATTGCCTTTGACACAGCAGAACTGGAGTCTGGGAAGCTGCCAGCCTGAGTGCCCTCTGGTCCCTTTTCTCTCCTCTGACTGACATCTTGTTCTCTGTAATCAGTTGCTTCCCCTGGTATGTTCAGTGTCCTGCCCCTCTGGTCCATTTTCTTTTTCTTTTTTTTTTTTTTAATTTTTAAAATGTTTTTTATTTATTTCTGAGAGAGAGAGACAGCATGAGCAGGGGAGGGTCAGAGAGAGAGGGAGACACAGAATCTGAAACAGGCTCCAGGCTTTGAGCTAGCTGTCAGCACAGAGCCCGATGTGGGGCCTGAACCCACGAACCTTGAGATCATGACCTGAGCCAACACCGGACGCTTAACTGACTGAGCCACCCAGGCACCCCATGGGTCCATTGCCTTTCTTAAAGTTTTTTATTAAGTGATCTGTGCATATAAAATAATGCTCATAAAAGCTGTGTCACAGAATCATAAACTAGTGGACATTCAGACAAGCACCACGTAGTTGAGGAAAAACTTTATCATTGTACATTCATAGTCCTCTGTGTGATCCTCTGTCATCCCATCTGAAGAAACCACTGTCCTGAGTTTTAGGCTTATCATTCCCTTGCTCTTCATTATGGGTTACCTTTAAAAATTTTTTAATTTAGTATGTTTTTGAACTTTATGTAAAAGGAATTATACTTTATGTATTTTTCTGAGACTTGCACTTTTAGGTTAACATTATATTCCTGAGATTCATTGATTTGTGGCTGTGGTTCATTCATTTTTTACTGTTGTGTAGTATTCCACCACAGTTTGTTTATTCCTTTTACTATAGATAGAGATTTGAATTGATTTCCAGTTTTTGCTCTTAGAAAAAGGCTGCTGTGAATGGATCTCCTACATATCTCTTAATACATATGAGGAGATAGATTTAAACATATATACACATTATCTGTCTCAGGAATGAAATTTTCTGGGTGATAGAGTATATGGATTGTATCTGAGATAGGTATGCCAGACTATTTTTCCCAAGTGGTTGTACTGCTTATGTTCCTACTAGTAATGTATGTGTTATGATTAGTCCACAACTTTGCCAGCACTTCATTTAACAGACTTTAAAATGTTGTGTAGTTGATATTTATTAAATAATGTCCCATTGCACTTTTTATTTGCTGTTTCCCTGATTCCTGAGGTTAAGTATCTATTTATATTATTGCCATTTGGGTTCCTTCTTTTATGAAGTCCCTGTTAAGTCTTTTACTAGCTTACCTTTTAGATTTGTTTCTTACTGTTTTGTAGGAGTTCTTTATGTAGATTGCCTCCTAATCCCTGTGGATTATGTGTTGCAAAAATTACCTCCTAATTTGTGTTTGTTTTTAAACACTCTTCTTAGTTTCTTTCGATGAACATTTATTCATAATTTCAGTAGAGTCATAATCAATTTTTGTCCTTTAAGATTTGTGAGAATAATTTTGTTATTGTAGAAGAATTTTTTTTAGTTGGGAAAGAGCATGAGTTTTGGAGTCAAACAGATGTGGGCTCAGATCCTAATGCTATTCTATATTATCCATGTGGCCACTGCTGGGTTCTAGCCTTGGGCTAGTTCATTACTCTTAAAACCACAGTTTCCTCATCAGTATAATTGAAATGATAATACTTCCCCATACAGTGGTGAGACCACAGTGTACGTTGCTAGGCACATAGTAGGTGTTTATTTAATAACAGTTCTGTTACCTTCTCTTCAAACTGCCTTAGCTATATGAGCCACTAACTTCTTTTAAATGCTTTCCCAAAACTACCTTAATATTTTTTATGTCAGAAGAGGTATTAAACAGCTTATTCTTTTTTGAAAAGGCTGTTTTACCAATGGAATTTATATATTGATAAGCACAGGTTGTACAAGACTACTTACTGGAAACTCTTTGTCAGCTCAGGTTCCTGTACTACTTGAAAGTAGTACAATAATAGATATTTTTACCCAGAAGCATTTATATTATTGTTCTCCTTTTGCTGCATCTTTAAGATTACTCTGCAGTATTATTTTTGATGCAGTAAACAATTATTGGATATCTTCTCTTGCCAGGGCTTGAAATTGGGTTGGAGTGATGGTGGTATGGGCTGGTTTAATGCTGAGTAAGATTTAGTTCCTGAATCTAAGGACTGTATATTGTATACAATATACTCTCTATATGTCCACAGAAAATAAAAGACCTCTTAATGACCTGGTGTGTGACTCCGGCAAGCCATTTACCCTTCTGTTCTCAGTTCTAAATTTGTAAAATGAAAAACTTAGATGAAATTATAGTGGGAGTTAAAACCTGGCACATGACTATCATTCCCTCTTTCCCTGGCAGATGTAGAAAATCAGCCATGACACTTTTTCCGCAAAGCTGAGATAGAGCCTCAGTCATGTTCTCAATACAGTAACTACCAGTTGATCACATCTCATGCTTAATTTTTAAGATTCCCATATACCCCTAAAATTCTGTGATGGTAAGATACTGGAGTGACACAGCACTCTGGAAAAGTTAAGAATAGAGTGGAACAGGAAGAAACCAAAAGCAGGGAGACAGGAAATAGGTGATTGTGGGGTCTGGAGGTTAAGGGAGCAGGTTATGGTGATAGCCAAGGAAATGAGAAGGAGGGGAGAGAAGGGAGAAAGGCTGTGAAGGCCCAGTCCTGTGCCAGCTGTTTGTAGGGTACGTGAATGGGAAGTGGAGCTAAGTGGATGAAAAACTCAGGTGACAAAGATTTCAAATTTGGATGATAAAGAGCATGTTTGGTGATGATGAGAGAAATAGACCCAGGAAAGAGTGGAAATCTGGTTGGGAAGAGAATCAGTTTTCTCTTTAAACATGTTGAATATGAGGTTCCAGTAGAACCCTTAGTGGAGATATATGTTGGAGAAGTTGAGAGAGGTCAGGGCTAGTGTGGCTGATGGGAGGCTGTTGGATGCAAGGGCTCTGGAGTTACACAACCTGGTGACTCCATGTACAGGCTAAGTTTCCTTGGGCAAACTACCTTAACCTCTCTGTGTTCCTTAATATCTCCATCTGCATGCTGGTGGTATGTGACAGTACCTATCACAAAGGATCGTTAAAGTTAAGTGAGACAATCCATTGCCCATTACAATACATTTTATTAGCATGAGATATGGACATTTTTGCTTAGTTTGTCTCTTATTTATTCTTTCAAATAAAATTTTGATTTATTGAAGAAAGATACATTCCAGTAAACAATACCATCCTTGAGATAAATAATGCTAAGTTCAGTCTACATTAAACTTGTCCTTATGTCTGAGTTATAGGTAAGGCAAACCTAACTATTACTTATTTTTAACAAACGAAATGTTAAAACCATTCTATTCAGGGAAAAGGATGTAAACAGAGTTCAATACCTATAATATATTAAATTTTTTAAACTCACCAATAATATGAAACACAGAACACTTAGATTAATTTTTCCACTTTAATTAGTGGGTAGAAAATACTCTCTGGGATACTATGAAATAGAAGGTCTGCATTGCCTCTTGGGAGAATATTTGGATTAATACAACTTAGTAGAAAACACTGGGTTATATATGTAACAGAAACCTTAAATGTTTATACCTTTTTGGAGTGAAATCTCACTTGTAGTTCTGTAACCTAAAGAAAGAAATAAAAGTAAGGACAGAGGTTTTTGGTTTTTTTTGCCATTACTATTATTTTATTTTATTATTATTATTTTTTTTACAAATAGTTTATTGTCAAGTTGGTTTCCCAGAGATTTTTTTATAAGTTAAAGTTTCTAATTTTTTTTTTTTAAATGTTGACGTCTGAGAGAGAGAGAGAGAGAGAGAGAGACAGAGTGTGAGAGGGGGAGGCCAGAGAGAAAGAGAGAGAGGGAGACACAGAATTCAAAGCAGGCTCCAGACTCTGAGCTGTGTCAACACAGAGCCTGATGGGGGGCTTGAACTCATGAACCATGAGATCATGAACTTAGCTGAAGTCAGACTCAACCTACTGAGCCATCCAGGCGCCCTCCAAGGACAGAGGTTTTTAAACAATTGTTTTCTTATCAGTATTTATAGTGAAAAAGCAAATGGAACATACTCAAATAAATTATGGCACAGGATTGTGCCATATTTCAATGTAGTGCTTAAATAATGGTTTGTTAAAATATCATTGAAATGGGAAAATGCTAACAATATAATATTCAGTGGAAATATCTTTATGCAAAGCTATATAATAGGGCTTAACTCCAGTTTTGTTTTATTAAATAAAAGACTGGGAGGAAATACATTAAAATATTAATGGTTTGCTTTGGATGGTGGGTTGATGGGTGATTTCCTTTCTTACAAGAAAGGAAATTCCTATGATGTAATGTTTCTCATTTTGAGTTTTGAAATATTTTATAAATAGAGAAGAGTACAGTAAATATAATAGTCTACCATAAGAGCTGTTTTTAAATGATCAAAAAGCAAGCAGTACTTCATTTTAATTTTTAAAAAAGGAAAGGAAAAAAGCAGATCTGTTCACCTATAGATCATTACTAAAGAATAGTTTGAACTTCCAAAGGATTGTTTCATCTGTCCTTCTGTACACTTTTCTAAGGGCAGAGGAAAAATGCGTAAATCAGCATCTTCAAGGTATACAGAGAAGTAGAGCATTCAGATGTGATGGAATGCTAATGTGATCCTATACTAACCTGGGTCAGCTGGTAAGGTGGAAAGACCAGGATTCTTCAGTATTTCCAAACTGCACACTTGGGAAGAGAGGGCACTGGAATTCTGTGACATACTTGTTCTCACTTGTGGAAACCCAGCTACTGCTGGAGCTATATTTGTAACCATTAGGCCATCATAATTCATTGGAATTGGTCAGAAATATAGATAAAATTCCAAGTGAAAATTTAAAAATAAAATAACTCCAGATTTATATTACTTGCAATTAATGGTCTCTCACCATGAATTTTAATGGTAACCTTCCTTCTTTAGTATGAAAGGAAGTTCTTAGGTATGCATATGGTTTATTGCATCTGTCATACAGGTGAGAAAGAGATGTGTGGGATTGAGTAATCTCCACCATGAATGGAGGCAGAAGGCTATTTTAAGACTTTGAAAGAGGGGAATTTGGTGGGGATAACATTTTGAAGGTGGATCTGAGGAATGAATCACGTTGCCCTTCATCTTTGGGGAAAATGTTTGTAAATAGTACTTTTTGTTTCATGGTGCAAATCTCCCAATTGTATTGGTACTTGGTAAAATGTAGCTTGTAGAAATGAACTGATTCACTGAATTTTGTGTTTTTTCTGCCATTGATTTTAAGTGGTTGATTGAGGAAGGTTTCAGATTAGTATGCTTTGAGATATGAAAGTAAGATGTTATAATTTCAAGATTGCTTTAAAATTGACCTTTGTTTATAGGTATCATAATTCTGTTCATAGTAAACTCTAAACTATGAGAGTAAACACCTGAGCGATTTTTTAAAGCCATTTGACATCTCTGATCTAGAATATAGAGCATCCTTCTGTTTCTGATCTTTAATATATAAACTTGAAGCCATTGGTTAGGCAGTAAAGTCTGTATTAGAACATAATTACAAATTTTTACCCAGCAGATGCGCTAGGATGAAATGCAGAGTGATGTATAAATTAGCAGAATTTATTCTTTGGAAGTATATATGTGTAATTAAATATGTCTGTGCTTAGAAAGTGGTTATTGATGTTGATGGGATTGTGGAAGAGTTCTAATGTCATCTCCACATTTCCCAAATTTTTAGAAGTACTTAACAGTAAGCTTGCTCTTTATCAAAAATATCCTAACACCATGATAAGCCTCATTTTAGATGAATAAATAAAATGACTAATCAACTAAATATACCCCTTGCTATTCAACTTTTTTTCTGCCAGAACTTAACAGAAAAGCAGTATTAATACTAAAGATGTCATGAGCCCTGAAATTTTGAAAAGAGTTTTCCATTCCTCATTTAAATGTGGAGTTTATTAGAGCCTTGGTGGTTTAGTACTTCTGTGGAGTGTGGGAAAAGATGTAGGAACTGGGCGACAAGGAAGCTGGTAAAAAATGTCCTCCAGGAGATCAGCCTCTATGGCTACTGCCTCTGGCCCTGAGTTTCTTGTTGTTTCCTTACCCTCTTGGGTAGCAGCTTCAGGGATAATTTTTGTTCTAGTATGTTTGCTTCAATGCTAAATCTAAACAGTCAAGGGCTGTACATTTTTCTGAAATGTTTTTCACCAGCTGTACAGTGGGGTGGGATAATGCATGTTCTTATCATGGTTTACTCCCTCTCCTCCTTTTAGCCTTTTTATCTTATTTATTTAAAGGGGAAGGAAAACTTGGATTCTTCCCCAAACAGTGCTTATTTATTTTGTTCTCTGATGTTTAAACGTTGTCTATTGTATTTTTAAATCTGTAGCATGGGAGTGTTTTTATAGTGAGTACAATAGTCAGAGTTAAAATATTTATTTTTTTTACCTTCTTAGAATCCCTGAATATTTGACAGTATCTGCTATGATATACAGTAGGTGTAGTTTTTTTCCTGAATGGCTTACTAGGAATATATACTTTCATGAAGTTATAAATTAGCATAAAATCATCTAACATAAAAAGTTTTAAATATTTTATTACCAAAATAATAAATGTTTATTGTAGATCATGGAAAATAAAAGCGAATGCAGAGAAGAAAATTAAAATCGCTAGATGTTCAGTGACGCAGGCAGCCTGCAGTTAACATTTTGGTGTTTATCCTTTAAACCCTTTTTCCCTGTGGATATATTTGTTCATCTCACAAATAAGGGCCAGATCTTAGGCTAAAGCTGTCAAGTTTTGGCAGTTTAAAGAATCACTTGATACATGAAGTATGGCAAAACATAAAATCCTATTACTGGTCATATTTAAAGCTGTGGCATGGACACTGTTGCCTGAGCTGTTTTTAATAGTGTGGATGTTAAAAATGGTGAAGAAACAGAATCCAAATCTTATGAAGATATTTTTCTTTGAAAAAAAATATAGTGGAAAAATACCAGAAATTAAGTTCTCATTAGATAATGTGTGTTTTCTGTTTTGTTTTGGAAAGAATTCTCATCAGAGTTGCATTAATTCCCTCGAGGGACATCTCCATATGCTTTGGACAACATCTGATTTTACTTTTATCTTCAGATTTCAGAGAATCTTTAAAACAGCTACCCCATAACATGTTACAAACGGAATGGATGTAGTTATTAGCATCTTGGTTTTAAAGGTAATAAATTTTACTGGGCTGGGTTTGGTTGTAACTGTTGAAAGCATACACTAGAGCTCAACTTTCTTGGGATTTTTGTATTGGCTGAATTCTTTCAAGTACTATCTTTGGCTCTACAATCTGTTTCAAGGAGAAGCAATATACTTATTGGATTATGCAAGCCAATTGTTCAAGCCCTGGGACATTGGATGGATGGAAGTGACTTGCTAGCACTACTTTGTTACTTTAATTCTAGAATTTGGTCTTTTCCTTGAAGAAGGTACTAAAAGGGTTTTTTCATGTGCATAGCGAAAGGAGTGGAATACCCTTTCATTGGAAAAGAAAGCCCCTTATAGCAGTTTCTATGAGGTACTTTGTGGTTGTTATTAGTCTTGTTTGGAGTGGTAGGCTCTAAGGAAAAGTGGCAAGTGTCCTTCTTCCTGGGTTTAAATACTGAAGGCCAGTGGTAGCTTCTTTTAAAGTTTAGAGGAAAACTCAGCTGTGCTTAGTGATGGATGGACCAGGATTGGGGTTTGGAGTATAGCTGTGCTACATGGATTTTCTCTCTACAAGTAAGGAATTCTTCAGAAATTCCCAACCTGATGGGAATCATTCTTTTTGAGGGTGGCCACAACTCATCAGGTGAAATGCTTGATGGTTAAAGTGCCTGGGCTGTCTGAAGCCTGTAGTAGGGACTTAACCTCCAGGCAGCTGCACTTGTTGGTTCTAGCACTTGGGTGGGGGTTGGGGAGGTGAGGAGGCATTGAGGTGAGACAGTGCTCAAAGTGGTCACTGCACCCCACATTAGAGGGAGGACTGGAATGTGGCCTTATGTGGACTTCTGAATGGATAAGTACACCTGTCACTTTTTAAGGAAGCGAGTGGTAGTCAGAAGTATCAGTTGGGTAACTTCTCTGAGAGGGGCCTGGTCCTTCTCACAGCAAGGTTGACAACTCTCTTGCCAGCTGTCCTTAAATACCCATCTTATCTCCTGGGACGGAGTCGAGGATGTACCATGATCCTAGAGCAAACACATTTGTGTGCTGTTGGAGCAGTAAAGAAGCCAGTGCACACTTAGTGTTTTATTCTTTGTTTTAAATGTAGGTTTTGTTTTGGTTTGTTTTTGTCTGTTTTTAAATCAATACCCACTGCTAAAGGAATTTCGGAGTTTCCCTGATAATCAGGATCATTTCTCATTTTGAAAAGCTTATTTTGCTTTTGAAGTGTGTGTTCCTGACTTTAGGAATACCACCTTTTCCCCTAGTTCTAAAAGTCTCATTCAATTCATAAAGGGTGAAAGTTTAATTAGAGAGAAGGTTAATTTGGGGCACCAGGTGGCCCAGTCAGTTAACCGTCAGACTTCGGCTCAGGTCATGATCTCCAGGTTTGTGAGTTTGAGCCCTGTGTGGGGTTCTGCATTGACAGCTCAGAGCCTGGAGCCTACTTGGGATTCTGTGTTTCCCTCTCTCTCTGCCCTCCCCCACTCACGCTGTGTCTCTCTCTTTCAAAAGTAAATAAAAGTTTAAAAAAATTTAGAGAGCAGGTTAATTTATTGTCTTATTCCTGTGGAAGACTATTCTTGTCTGTCAGGTTAGTATTTATTTATATATATATTTCCAGCTTTGAGGACTTACTTTGTTAGTGTATATTTACCTGAATATTCCTAATTACAGTATGCATTTTCTTTGGGCTACACTTTTGTTAAAGGAAATTTTTGTTGATATGCAATAAATAGATCTTTAGTGGGTCATATTTGAAAACTGGTTTTCAGTCTTCTCAACTTTTAAAGTAAGTAGATATTTAATGTAAAGAGTACATTGATGGCTGGCCTGTCACTGGAATATTGTACAGCTGTGCAGAGTATGAGGCTCAAATATGCTAATTAAATATATTTTTTTAAAGCAAGAATGGAATGTAGCAGCATGTGGTTAACCATTCTGGTTTGTTTTTGAAGAGGACTTTTTTTTTTTGGCCAAATATTAACAATTAGAGAGTATGTTGACTTAGAGGATGTATTGCTAGGTTAAATTGTTTTTTTAAAAGAAGTAATGGGACTTATTAAATACTGATATGATCCTGATTAATAATCTGCTTCAAAATGTAGGCAGTGGGAACATGACTAGGGCTTTAGCATCTGTAATTAAGGTGTTTCTTTTTTAAGATTTAATCTTGCTTTTCCTCCTCCATATCCATTCTCCTTCTTTAGTTGAGGAGTACTCAGCCTTCTTTTGGGCAGTGAAATACAGCATTTCCCCCCAGTTTGAACAATATTTTGATATCTCTTTTGGGGACCCACTGTACATTGGATCATTTGCACTAAACTGTATCCACACAGATGGTGGTCTGATTTTTTTTTTTTTTTAGTCAGACATTGTGCAGAGTGATCTGATGGGGATAAATGGCAGGTTGGTTGTGTAATGTGGCAACACCTTACTTGGTGTATCTTTAGAGATAAGTGGGATGTGATTCCAGCAAGGCTGTGTATCACAAGTTGGAATGCGTTGGAGAACTGCCAAGAGATTGGGAGCAAGTTGTATCACAAGCACTAATGCGGCATTGGCCTGCCCTAAAATAGCGACAGTTCAACAAAATATCTTGAAGCTTGTCATTTCACTTGAGCAAAATCACTGCTCTAAACTTACTGTCAAGAAATATAAATGATTGCTCTCCTCTTTAGTAAGGTTTATTATTATTTATCTTTTTGTTTCAATGATCTTAAAAAATCTTGTGCCTGTATATAAGAAAATACTTCTGTGTAGCATGTTATCTTGGATAGTTTTATCTGGACTAATTAGTGATGCATTATCCCAACCTTCATGCTGAGGTTCCCCTGCCCCACTCATCCTTCTCACTGCGAAATACGTAGTTTCTGTGGTTTGAATAGAAATTCTGGCCCTGAAGGTTAAGAACTAAAAGCCCTATATTTTGTCATAAAATACACGTGGATATGAATTGTGGATGTTTGAACACTAAAACATCATAGAAGCGTGGTAAAGGGCATTGGCTACTGTCCTGCAGAATCTTTCTTTCTTTGTTTATTGCTTTTTGGCTTTAAGTTTTTGCCGCTTATCTGCAGCGCTTTATTTTTATTTATTTATTTAGTTTTTAAATGTTTATTTATTTTTGAGACAGAGAGAGACAGAGCTTGAGCTGGGGAGGGGCAGAGAGAGAGGGAGTTGGAATCCAAAGCAGGCTTCAAGCTCTGAGCTGTCAGCACAGAGCCAGATGCGGGACTCGAACCCATGAACCACAAGATCATGACCTGAGCTGAAGCTGGATGCTTAACCGACTGAGCCACTCAGGCATTCCAAGCACTTAATTCTTGTTTGTAATTGATTTAGTTTCTAATTCTGGTCCCTCAGTTTTAGAAAAGGATAGATAGACTTGTTTTTCAAAGTCAGGGTGATAAAGCAGGAGTGTGGGGGGGTACAGTCTTTAGGAGGGGTCCTGTATGGGTTTGTATCTGATGATGACAAGATCATCACCTCCAGAGGATGAGGCACAGCTAGGTGGAGGTGGGAGCTGCCTGGGGGGAGAATCCAGTCAACTTATTTATGAGCTTGGGTACTGTGAAGGTGACGTTTTTAAAAAAGCAACATTTAGATTCCTGAGAGGAAATAAAATAAGAACAGAGAGGACTTGGGTGTTAAATATAATACGAAAACAGTAAGGAGCACCTGAGTGGCTCACCCAGGTAAGCATCCCACTCTGGATTTCGGCTCAGGTCATGATCCCAGGGTCATGGGATCCAGCCCCATGTTGAACTCTATGCTGACAGTGTAGAGCCTGCTTGGGATTTTCTGTCTCTCCCTCTCTCCTTGCCCCTACCTTGCTTCTGCTCTCTCTCAAAATAAACAAACATAAAAAAAAAACAAAAACAAAAACCAGTGAACTTCATCTTGAAGGGCTTCATTACAAACCAAATTTCTGTCAAGAATTTCTCAAAAGATGTTACTAATTTGATTATCCTTAAAGTCCATTAGAATTTTGGACTTAGACTGATTGCAGTAATTTTATAGCTTTTTAGAGTACTTTGCACAATGGCTTTGTTTCTTATGTATTGCTGTGCTTAGATTTAGAAATCATGAATTTTGCTTTGTCACTTTCAGTAACATACACACATTTCAGAGGGCCTCTTCTCGTATAGAAGCATTATTTCTGGCTCTTATGTAAGTGCTTTATACAGAGATTTATATTTTATACGTATTAGGCCTTTGGTCAATAGAATTGAGGTTATCTTTCCACATATGTAGAAATAACATTTTGCGTTTTACTGCATGGAAAAATGTTTTGTGGGAAACACATGGATACATATTCCTTAGCTGTACTTTTCATTGTTAGATGGCAAGTGAGTTCTCTATATGTTATTGTTGACATGTTGGAAAATGTATTTATTGAGCCAATGATTTCTGAATTGTTTTATGTTTCTGTCTTCCCTTTTATACATTCCTTGTTTCTTATTCCTTGGATAGCCAGATTGGTAAATTGAGTTCAGAAGATGTGAACTGTGAACTAGAGCCACCAGTTTCCTTTTTACTTAACACACCATTATCTGATCTGCCTGCAAAACTATTTTGGATAGTTTCCAACTCAGATCATTTAATCTTGCAAGAACCTTCAATCATTCACTACAAGAAGACAAAAAGTAAAATATTTGAATATCCTTTTCCTAGGCTATTGTCTCAGAAAATTCTTCATTTTGGTTTTACACATGCATACTGGATGTCCTGTCTCTGGTTTTCTGTGCCTTGTATTGGCACAAACACATAAGACTGGGAACAGATATTTAGCATTCAAAATATTCCAGGCAAAAATTTATGGAATTTGTTCATAAATGTTAGGGGATGCACAGAACAGACGCAGGGTTTTAGTTGGCTCCTTTTGCAGTGTGAAGGCAGATGGAAACATTACAGAAATCTGCTGCAGATGGCAGTGGGGTGGACAGGTGAGGACCACATGGAAGTTCATACCAGGGGTAGATGGAGTAATGAGTTGGTTTATGAAATGCTAGCCGTCTTGGATGTTTCTACAGCTGTTGTCAGCTAGCTGAAAATAAATTCAACTTGCTGGAATGGTAAGAGTTTTGCTGTCTACATAGGCTTAGATAAAATAGTGCTTCAGATGCCCATGACAATGTCTATTGTAACATTATTATAGGAAAAACATGGTAATAAACCAAATGTCCATTATTGGTAAGTTAAAGGAAGAAGTATTATGGAAGCAATATAATGTAGTGGTTAAAAGTGCTGACGCAGGGGCTGCCTGGGTCTGAATCCCAAATCTACCATGGACTCACTTTGTGACATTGGGCATGTCATTAACCCTACTCTGCTCCAGTTTCCTCATCTGTAAGATGGGGGCAATGATGATACAGACCTTGAGGATTCTTGTGAGGATTAAGTAAGTTGATATAAACCATGAGATTAGTTTAATAGTGGCAAATATATAATTATTAGTTATTATGTGGATAAAAATATTGAAAACATTCTAATAACATAGAGAGCTTTTTAATGTAAAGAAATAAAAGTAGTACACAAACTTGTGTAAATGATATGATCTCAACTATGTAGAATAACATACACACAAAAAAGAAAGAAGGAAATACTCCACGTTTGAAGTTTTTGTAAAGTGTGGTGGGATTGTGACTTTTGTTTTCCTTTCAGTGCTTTTCTGTATTTTCCAATGTTCACCAATAAGCATGTCTTTTATAATTTGAAAAAATAAACTTTTTTTCAAAAGTGCATGTCACCCTTTGTAAACAGTATATTAATTATAAGAACATCCTGTTTATTCTTTGAAAGCTCAGGACATACCATTTGGCCAGAGTTTGATTTTACAGTACTTTCACTTCCTTATAAAGTGCCTCAGAGTAATGAAACTCCAGAAACTAATTTTTTTTAATTTGATGACTTAGATTTTTCTACTTATTCAGACAAATGGTATAGTGAAAGAACATAGACACCTGTAGTTACATGAGTTCCATTTATTAGCAATATGATCTTAGGCAAATTATGTAGTAGAGTTTTGGTTGTGTCCTGTGAAGGGGAGATGATGCCACAGTTAACATCTACCAACTATCACTGTGTCAGTCTGTACACATTTCTGGCATTCAGTAAGTGATTCTATGACCCTTACTGCCCACCTTCACTCCCCACCCTTGTCAACAAACTAAATTTGGTCACTTCAGAGTAGTCCACACCATGGTGTTTAGTTTTAACTCCCTGATCTTCATTGCTTAATGTAAGATTCAGTAGACCAAAGTGGCTTTCTTGAAGATTAATTCTTATAAGCTTATTCTGCTGCCTCCCCCCCGCCCCCATTCTTCACATATCTCTATCTGTGTATTTATTTTGTCACTTCCAGTCAGTTTATATAGCTCTATTTAAGACAGTTCTCTTCCGTAGTGTATCACGCAGTTTAGGCTTGGTGTACAGTAACAAACATCTTCAAAATCTCATTGGCTCAGAGCCATAAAAGTGTATTTCTAATTCATGTTATGTATCCATCATAAGATGGCAGGGAGCTCTGCCTCACATTTTTCTAGTTCAAGAACCATGGCTGATGGGTCATATAAAAGCCATTGGCCAGAACTAGTCACATGACCTTGCCCAGCTGCAAGGGGAGCAGACCAGTATAATCCACTCATGTGACCAGAAAGAGAAGAGACTGGGTATGTGTGATCACTAGAGGTTTTTGACCAAACCTAGATAATGGTGTAGATACTATGGTCTGGCTTTACATGTCCCATCAAGTTCTTTGAAGCACTAGCTTTGCAGTATGTTAACATGTATTATTTAAAAAGAGAATGCTGGGCTAAGTAAAATGTAATAGATTAGAGCTTTTATTTTTTATTAGTTTTTTTTTAATATTTTTTATTTATTTCTAGGAGAGAGAGAGAGAGAGACAGCGTGAGCAGGGGAGGGCCAGAGAGAGAGGGGGATACGGAATCTGAAACAGGCTCCAGGCTCTGAGCCGGCAGTCAGCACAGAGCCCGACGCGGGGCTCAAACCCACGAACCGTGAGATCATGACCCAAGTGAAAGTCGGACGCTTAACCGACTAAGCCACCCAGGCACCCCTAGATTAGAGCTTTTATAAGCTAATAGGCATTCTGTGGGGGAGGAAGAGAAATAAATATATAGTGTTTCCCAAATTTACCTGACCTTGGAATTCTTTTTTTCCCCCCCATAACCTCTCTTAGGCTTAAGGTTTCATAGAGTGTACTTTGGGGTACCCTAGTCTGGTGTGTTTCATACAGAGCGAAAATACTAGAGTTTCATTTTAATTATTACATAGACTAGCAAAAAGCTTTGTTTTTATTGTTAGAAGAGTTGATTACTTGAAGAGTCTGATTTCTCCTAATATGAATCAAATCGCAGGCCCTCAGTTTTTTAAACGTCTTTTTAAAAAATTTAGTCATTATTGGTTATATGCTTGTGTTGAATCCATGTGATTTTTTCTTCATTTAGTTGCTGTTGTGTTCCAAACTTACCATTGAAAAGAGAAAGGTAAACAAACCATGACCACATATCTTAGGTGTTAGAAAGGATGAAGTTTGAACAAATGACCCAAACACAGAGAATTTTTTATTGGCTTCAGCATTTTTTCTGGGTTCCTTCTGACTTTCCGTAACAAATTTTCTAGAAGTTTTGACACTACTGAAATGAGGGCTCTGGTAAGCAGAGAGACAACTTTTGTTAAGAGGTATTGCATATTTCTCTACCAAAAGGCTTTGGATTTAAACGTGATATTTGTTGCCAGTGATTTTATGCCTGCATATGTAACAAATCTCAGTATGGAAGCTTTCACTTAAATGTGACTGTAAACTTCATGTAATAAAACTTTAGGTAAGAAGGAGCTCTTCCTGTTTCATGACTATGCATGAGTAAAAATTAATAATCAACTCCCCTGACCTCTGAATTTATGGTGCTTTTTTTTTTTTTTTGTGAGGAGTTCAGTTTTTATTAGAAATTATATGAAATCCAGGCTGAGAATTGAGTTTTCATTTTGTCTTCTCTTTGTTCTTTTTCCTTTGTGAGTGAAAAATTGCCCCAGGGCCCTGATGGGAAACGGGGGCTTTTATTTTTTTTTTATTTTTTGCAAATAGTTTATTGTCAAATTAGTTTCCACATAACACCCAGTGCTCATCCCCACAAGTGCCCTCCTCCATGCCCACCCCTCCTCCCCCCCACGTCCACTAGTCCTCAGTTTTTGTCAGCATTCAAGAGTCTCTCATGGTTTGTTCATTTCTGCCCTTCTTCTCCCCCTTGGTCCTCTGTTTTCCTCCTAATCCTCCTATAGATGATATTTGTCTTTCTCTGCCTGACTTATTTCGCTCAGCATAACACCCTCAAGGTCCATCCATGGCATGGCCAGATTTCAATTGCCATGAGTTATAGATCATCTTCTTGTCCATTCTCTTTGGACACTTAGGCTCTTTTTTTCCTGCTATGAACATTGGGGATGTGTGATCAAAATCCCTTGGGTAAATTCCCAGCAGTGCTATTGCTGGGTCATAGGGGAGTTCTATTGTTAGTTTCCTTAGGAACCTCCACACTGTTTTCCAGAGGGGCTGTACCAGTTTACATTCCCACCAACAGTGCAGGAGGGTGGGGGGCTTTTAAATCTTACAGCTAACTCAGTACCATCCTCCCCAGGCCGTCCAGCCCCGTTCCCACTGCCATTATAATCAGGACCTGGCCAGTAGCAAAACTGCCTTTGGAAGGTAACTGGGGAGGATTTGAGGCAGGGAGAGCCTTCTTTAGAGCCATGGTTCCCAGCCATGTCCTTTTTGCTGATGTTAGTGTCATTGTAGAAAAAGCATTCATGACCTGTCTCAAAAACGAACTTTATAAAAAGCATTTTTCACGTGGTGTACGGCTGACAGAAATCAAACTTAATATATCAAGGCGTGGCACAAACATGAGAGCCATCGCTCTTTACCACGGGGCTGCTCCCAAACCTACTCACAGGACCCTGGCCAGTGGCGGTTCTTCCCGGTGTTTGAAGACCTCGGATGCTTACGTTGGGTTTCAGTAAAGGCAGCCTTGGTGTAAGTCTGCTTTGGAGGGAGGATTGTTCATTTCCTTCAGGGACTAGTCATGTGGCCCCATCATGGACCTTGTGGACCTGCTACGAAGCCAGCTGTAAGGAAGCGGTTTCACGTTGCAGGCTGCAGACCATGGTCGGGAAGGTTGTAGAGAATACATAGAATTAGAAGCTTTAGAGCCGGGCAGGACCCTGTGGATCTAGTAGTCCATGCCTTTTGTGTGAAGATGGAGACCAGCCCAGAGAGGCCAGGTGAAGCCACACAGCCAGATGGTAAGGGCTGAAATTGCCACCTCTGCTTACTTGGGCCGCTTGGGATGCATTTTAAAACTACGTATGAAGTGAGGCTACAAGTTAATGCTCATATTTGCTGTTTTCACGCTGTCAAACTAGCATTAGTGTTTAATGAGAGATATTTATTGGGAAGATAGATAGTGTTTTACCATAGATTAAAAAGATAAGAGAGAGTTGTTTCCTTTTGAATTAGGGGAGAAAGGAAAGCCCATTGTGTATGGAATGAAAAGTGCATACAGCACACCCACCCACCTTTGTCTTAATAGAAATAGCAAACACTTGTGTCTTGGCATCTCAGGCTAGGCTGGAGGAAGGTGAAGGTCATTCTAAAGTAGAAAAGGATTTGGTTAAATATTGCTTCGATAGGTTGAATATGTTTAAAAATTTTCAGACCCAGGGATGTGGATAGAGGCTGACAGCAATTCTCTGTGCCCATGGTGGGTTTGTGTTGTGCATTATCAGTGATTTAAAGAAGGATGGATAAAGGACAGTTCTGAAAAACATGGTCTTACTGGCTCCACCGTCTCCTCTACCCACATTGATTTGTCAGCATGCAGGAAATCTGGGGTATGATGGGGTAAAAGTAAAAAGAATAAATCCCATCATCCCAGGCTTCTGTGGAAGGTAAGACTTGGGAGAGTATCTTATAGTAGTTGAGTTCTGGAGCTGCATTACCCCATGGAAGCTTGCCTCGGCTGGTTATTGAGGGTAGGTCTTTGGTAAGTGACCAGGTAATTTATTGTCCAAACTGGGTAGTTTATGAGAGTGAAAGGGGGCCCTCTTAACAGCTATGCCAGGACAGCACACATAAACTCGGACTGTCTGAGGCAAAGCAGGTAATATGGTCACTCTGTGCTTATCAAATTACTCCATCTTTGTGTCTCTGTTTTTTCATGTTGTAAAATGGGAGTGATGATAGTACTCACTTATTAGGGGAATCAGATTAAGTGCAGTAGAACATGTGAAGCGTTTGGAATGTTGCTTGGCACGTATTAACTGTTCAGTAGGGTCATGTGTTTAAACTTTTATTTAGGATACTTAATTCACATGACAACCACTTATATATTCAGTTTACTTTCTGGTATTTTCATATTATTTCTCCATAGAAAAATTTGCTTTTATTTTTATTGATGGAATAAACAGTTACTAATGACTTCTTCTATTTATGGCACCTAGTGAAACTTCATTTACTTGATTTACCTGAGCCCTTTCTTCAGATAAAAGCCCTGAAACTAAAATTTACTGTTATTGTGCCAAATACCCAGGTATCTGCATTTAATTATATAATTAGCATCTGTGGGGCAGAGAAGGAAAGGCATTGGGACACGTGTTTATCAGGTGGTGGCAAATTAGTGTTCATACTAGGGACACAGTTTTCACAGCTGGCCCTGAGATATAGGAGTGGTTAGATAGTTGAGGGTGGGGAGACGCCAAAACTAGGTCTCTTCCGTGCTTCTCTCAAGCTGGATTTTCCCAGCACAGTTGGGAAATTTAAGTTTCAGTTGACAGATTTAAGAAAAACAGAGAAACCAGAATGCCCAGTTAAGTTTGAATTCCAGATAAACAGCCCATCTTTTTTAGTATAAATATGTCTTATGCAATATTTGGGGCATACTTACACCAAAAATTCATTTTATCTGAAATTCATCTTCAATTTGGCATTCTGTGTTTATCTGGCAATCTAGTTATAGTCTAAAGAGACTTTTTACCCTATTCGGTCTCACCCACATTCAGATGTATATACAAAAGTATCGTCCAGTTCCTACTGTAAATTTTGTGTGAACTATAAGAATGTCCATGTGTTTTACTCTCCATTGGAATGGACAGCCGAGAAGTTGTTACAAGGAGCTGCTGCTGGGTAGCCACCAAGGCTTAGATAAAAAGGAATATCATCTAGTTTGCCACAGCAATAGGGATTACATTTGCTCTGTGAGAACTTCTTGGCTGTGAATGTGGATGGATTTATGCCAGCCCTTTCTCCTTGGTGGGGAGTCCGTTAGTTAAGGTGAATTGTTGAAGCCTTGGTCAACTCAAGTTCTCAGTTTTGTGACTGAATTATGTTAGTAATAATCTGGGAAAGTGGGGGAAGATGTAATTTTGGATCATTTATATTTCACCTCTCAGTAGAAGGAACAAATTTTATTGTCATTGAGAGTGACCTTCACATATTCTTCCCATTAAAATCGCCTCTTCCTGTTTTTCACTTTTTCAGTGCTGCTGCCTAGAAAATGCCAGTGAATTTTTTGTATCAGCCTTCAACCTGAAGGGCACTGTGTGCCTTTGGGAAATGCTGATTGGAAGATTAGAGGCTGTGGGAAGCTGAGTGACTATTTGCTTTTTTTTATACTCTGGGTATAATGCTTCTGTTAAGTCAAGCCTCAGAAACAAAGCTTCACCAGGTTAATGATACACTTGGTGAAATTAGTAATGTCGAGTGAAGGTTGAGATTGTGCCTACCCGAGAAGAGCAATCCAGAGTACATGGGTTTTGGACTAATTCTGGCTTTTAATTGCTGCCACTTAAAAAGTTTAATGTACTCAATGAAAAGGCGCAAGTTTCAAGTTATCCTTTCAAGAAAAACCAACAGTGGCAAGAGCTTACTGTCAGCAACAGATAGTATGTGGGTGGGTTAGCCAAGGAAAAATAATCCACTTAGAGCTGTTTGTTCAAAGTACCAGATTTGGAGGTGCATTTTGTTGCTAATTGGTGCCTTCCCAGAAAATGAATTACTTGTGTGTAAAGACATAGGGTAGCCAGGCTTTGGATGTTGATAGTTATTTTGAAAAACTCTTTTCCTTCCTTGTTTTACTTTCCTTTTTGAGCTCTTTCCTTTTCTACTTCTTGGTTGCTTTAGTGGCCCATTCCTTTTGGACATGGTTTTGCTCTTGAAGAAATTCTAAATCTGTCCCAGTGTCGTGGATTGATTTGCATGATGGGTGGAATATTTGGCCTAATTGTTTACATAGCTTAGTGTTTGTGTTTTGTTGGATGAGGACTGGCTCTGAATGGTAGAAATTCTCACATTTTAGAGCAGTGATTCTCCTTGTCAGCACATTGGCATCACCTGAGGAGCCTTTAAAAATGCAGATGTCTGGGTCCCACCCCCACAAAATTTGCTTTAATCATCTGGTGGTAAAATGAGCAGTGGGACTTTTAAGCCCTCCTCAGGTGGTTCTAACATACAGCCAAGTTTGCATATTATCCTTTGTTCTCGGAATTATGACTCCAGCATATGCTGTCCAGTCAGGTTGCTGTGAGCCTTAGGTGACGATTTACAATAACTAAAGGTAACTAAAACTAAAAAATTCAGCTCCTCAGTCACACTGGCCACATTTCAGGTGCTCAGTAGCCACATAAGGCTCATGGCTACTGGTTTGGACAGTGAAGATATAGAAGATACAGAATGTTTCTAACATGGCAGAATGTTTCTAACATGGCTCCCTCTGTAGGATGGTAGCAAAACAGAGAGAAACCATGAACATTGGAGAGGTCTGACACAGGAAAGACAGACTTGGAATTGAGCTAATCCAACAGGACCTGCCAGTACTGAATTACCACATACGTTTTTAGCAGTCTTTTTCTCAATGGCCTTTTGGCACCAGAAGCCTTGCAGCAGTTGGTGAGATGGATTATGTGTCGCATCTTGCTGAAAGGCCCCGTTTAAAGCAGGCTGGCCTGCAGGGGTGTGGTAAGGGTGAAGGGCAGGAAAATGTGAACTCCCAGGAGTCCAGGGCCAGGAAGGAGAGAATTAAGCTTTATTCCTGCAGAGCTGAAGAATGCCCTTTAAGGGATGAAAGCATGAGAATTTGGGGTAAAACTACGTGAGAGGCGAAAAATCCCTTCTGTTGAAGAAGTACCTTCCCCAGTTGTTTGCCTTCTCAGCTGATCTCTCAGAGGTGGGAGAAAAGGGTAGTGCTAGCTCATATTTCCAGTGAAATTTCCACTGTGGGTTCCCAGAATGTTCTGGAGGGAGGGCAGATGGGAGTTGAGAGAATGGGATTAGACTAGATCTTTGTATTCAGACAATGCCAAAGGATGTCGATTTTCTAAATGATGCTTTCTTAGGCAAATCCTCTTTCTAGAATCTGCCTTCTTTCTGAAATCTACTTCTTTTCATTTTATTTTTTATTTTCGGCAGCGTGTAGAATTCTGTTCCTCTATCATTCCCAGAGCGCTGTTTCTTGCTTCATGATAAAGGGTGGCATGTCACATGTCCTGCATGGTTATACACGCTGGGTGTGAGCACGTGGATGATCTCTTGGGACCCTCTTCCTCAGACTGCAGCGATGTGCATTATCTCATCCTAGTGACTTCTTTGTGATTTATAGTTTCCTCCTTCCCCTCACCATTAAAAAAAAAAGTCCTATCTCTTGTTATATTTTTGGCTGCAGAGTAACTCCAGATGGTACATTTTGTATAGGAGAAAAATAACAGAATTTTTCACATTTTCTGTGAATTATTTTCCTACGTTCAATTTTAATGAAGTTATTAATCTTAACAAAGGACTCATTTGTAAAGAGACTAATCATGAACAAACACACGTGCATACAATATTTAATTCCATTGGCAAAAATTAACAGTATTATTACCCTTACATCTTTGTATTGTCACCGTCTTACATCTTTAGCATCAGATGCTAAAATAATAATCCATTTTTCTAGAAATAGAATGAATGCCAAAAATGGGATCAAATAAAATGATGTAATTGAAAGCACTTGGAAAAATAACATGGCGATACAGAGGTGTAAGTTACTGATTTTTACAGTTATAATTCTGAGTTGAGAGTCGATCCGTTCAAATGATGAAGAGCTTTTTGCAAAGAGCATGCATGCAGAAATACCTAAGTGGGCATGTTTTGCAAAATATTACTGAGTATGTGGATTATTTATAGAAAATGTTCTTTACTTTGAAATGATCTTTTCTTTGCGGTTTTGAATTAGTTGGAGTTTTCTGGATCAAGGAGAGGACCTATGATCTATTCTTTGAGCCTAAAATATTTTTAATCCTCACTGTGTTTCTCTAAGAATACCAGAACACTTCAGTATTCAGCATCCATTCTGATCTCAAAGTCGTCCTAAGAATCTATTTAATTTTTCTGGTCGATGATGCAGAGAATAGAAAACAACTTTCAGAGATTTTCTGAATAGATCTTTTAATTCCCAAAATATTTAAACGGACTTCTCTGACTGTGCTCTTAATTCAGGTACCTCAAGAAAAAGGGAAATTAGGACATCTGAACAATCTTGAAATCACTAAAGTGGTGACAAGAAAGTTCTTTCAAAAGTCAATTCTCCAGAAACTTCTGATTGGGCATAAGCACTTTTAAATAACTGAATTCTCTCATTAATCTGCCACATCTTAATTTTCCCTCAGTAGTGGATATGTTTTGTGGGACTGAATTGGACCATTGCTTCCACAGCCTAGATGGGCGTGGAGCTTCAGTTGGAATGGTGAATACTTCCCAATGCTGGGCTCTGTGCTGGCACCAGGGCATGGGAATGAGACTGTTCTGTTCGCATGGGACAAGTGTTCAGAGGAGGAAACGGGGAACGAGTGACAAGTCCTTGTCATTAGTATAACTTTGGACACAGAATTGACATGTCTTATTCAGGTAAGTGACAGGTATGAGGGGATAGGGACAGCTTTCTGAAGAAGTATGATGCCCCGAGATGACTCTGGAAGAATGAATGGTGTTAGCTGGAAACATTAATGTGTGGAGAAGTCCTAGCCAAGGGAACAGCATGCACAAAGCCATGGAGAAAGAAGATAGTGTGCTTTGGGGAAGTGTTCTGCTATGGCTGGAGCAGAGGGACTATGTTGAATGTGGCTGACGCAGGATGAAAGAGGTCTTACATACTTTGAAAGGAGGTTTTACTGCAAAGATGAAGCAGGAGGCTTTGAAAGATTTTAGGCAAGTTTTTGTATTTTTCAAAGCTCACTTGCACTCCAGGGTGGAAGAGAATACATTTTAGTAGGGCAAAGTGGCAGAGTAGGCAAGAATTCTGTCAAGAAACGTGGAGAGGGACTTTACCAAAGTCAGAGTGATGGCTCATATATTTTAGGGGAGGGTTCAGATAAATTGCTAATAATAAACCTGACTGAGAGCAAAAACTGAATCCCCAAGGCATCAATGTCTTTCGCTGTGAGGGTTTACCTTCACACAGTCATACATTAGGAAGGGTCTCCAAATCTATATTCAGTGGGTGAATATTCCCCACATTATTAATTGCCCACATTATTAACAAGTCTTTATAGTTTTCAATATTTCCTCTTCTGATTACAGTTAGAAAAAAAATTTGTTACCTACTAGATACTATGATTTGAACTATTTTGGTGGTCAACATTTTTGGTGAAGAACTGGTTGGAAATTGTTGATCATATTATGTAAGAATAATTTTTAATTGTTTAATTTTTTTAAGTTTACTGAGAGAGCAAGAGAGTATGTTGGGGGAGGGGCTGAAGGAGAGAATCTTAAGCAGGTTCCATGCTTAGTGCTGAGCCCAGCTCAGGGCTCAGTCTCACAATCATGAGATCATGATCTGAACCAAAATCAGCAGACGCTTAACTAAGTAACCCAGGCATCCCCAGAAGAATAATCTTTCATATATATATATATTTTACATACCTGTATATATAGGCATATAAACAGATATATATACATATATATATCTGTAGGTATATATATATACAGGTAATATATACAGGTATATATTATATTTTATAATAATATGTACCTGAGGAATCTCATGGAAGGTAAAATTTTCAACATCATATTTTAAGTGTCTTATAGCCATGTACCATTTAAATTAATTTTCTTAAAACTTCTGTGGTTTAAAGAATCACTTTTAAATAACTGACTTCTGATTTTTCTCTTTTCTAAATCCACATTTTCTTATTAGGCTTTTCTTATAGTCCCTTAAAGAAACAGGCATTCCATATTGCTGGTGGCCATAGTTAAGTTCTTTAGATGTTTCTAGAGAAATAATGTGGTACTTTAAGAACTTAAAAAAAAAAGAAGCCCTGTAAAATATTTGTCTTGAGAAATACATCATAATTGAAGAAAAAACTTCTAATGAGGAAAGTAATACACTTAAGAATTTTCCAGTGATCCTGATGCTTTGCTATACCCTGTTAACATTTTCATAAATGTACTTCTTCCTGGTCTTGTTTATTCATACTTGGTCACATATGTACACTCACATAATTATACTACACCTACACTTTTATTTTTATATAATTGTGTTCCCTTTGTTACATCATGAGTTGTGTCCTTTTAAAAATATTTTTTTGAACATTTTTCTTCATGGCCATGTAAAGTACCCACTCTTATTACTGGGCATTTAGGTTGTCTTCACCTTTTTTGCTGCTATAAAAAACCCTGTGATGAACATCACTGAATTCAGACTTTTATCTGAATTCACCTTTTCCTGTAGATTTCTAAGAGGGGAATTCCTAGATCTAAGGAGATTTATTTAACACCTGTTCTAAGGTTATATGTTCCCAGGACCTCCTTGTAGTTGTCTGACTTCCTATCCTGATGTTGTCTGACTTCCTCCTATGACAGATAGCTTCAAGCTTAAGCAGGCTCATAACAATTTTGTATGGGATTTTGGGTTTGCTTCCCTAACATTTAAAAAAAAAATTCATTTGTTTGAGAGGAAGAGAGAGAGAAAGAGAGAAAGACACAGAAAGACAGAGTCAGAGACAGAGAGAGAGAGAATCCCAAGAAACACAGAGCCTGACACAGGGCTTGATCTCACCAACCACGAGATCATGACTGGAGCCGAGATCATGACTGGAGCGAAATCCAGAGTTGGATGCTTAACCCACTGAGCCACCCAGGCTCCCCTGCTTCTGTAACAGTTACGTAAAATTAGTGGTCTTTGTGCTGAGGAATGTTGGGCATGTATGTTAGGTCTCATGCAAAGATACTCCCAGCCTGCAATAGAAATGTAGTTGACTGCTGTGTAGATTTCCTTTCTTTTCATCTGGAATGAGAATGAGTTTTTTTTTTTCTAGGAGAGAGAGAGAGAGACAGCGTGAGCAGGGGAGGGTTAGAGAGAGAGGGAGTCACAGACTGAAACAGGCTCCCGGCTCTGAGCCGGCAGTCAGCACAGAGCCCGACGCGGGGCTTGAACCCACGAACCGTGAGATCATGACCCAAGCGAAAGTCGGACGCTTAACCGACTAAGCCACCCAGGCGCCCCTGGAATGAGAATGAGTTTTATTGGTTTGTGAAAACTAGAGTAGAAGAGTTAATAGAAATAATAAAAGTTGTCAGACTCTATTATGCTTTAATACTTAAGAGTCCTCTAAAACTGTTTAGAAAATTGTTCTGTAGTGTAAAGCATCCACAGAATACTGAATACAGTGTTTACCAGTGAAAACCCAATCTTTTGAAGTGTAGATAGAACCAAAGAGCAGTTTTCTTACAATTTCCTGTGTTCCAGATTACTCTTACTTTTTATATTCTACAAACGTATGGTTTTATCTGTTCTGAATTTAAATAGGTTTAAGTTGGGGAGAAGGTCCTAAACTAAGAATATTTCCATGTAGAATTGTTTTTTTCTATTTTTAGCTCAAGTTGTATTGACTGCTGAATAGTCTTTTAAACAAGAGGCCCTTAACTCTCACACCTAATTTTGGGTGCCAGTAGAATAGGGTGACTATCAAAGGCACAGAAAGTTAATACAACTTACCCCAAAGTCACATGAGTGGTTACTGTCTTCTCTTGGAACACATACAAAGAAAGGGTCCTTCTTCAAGACTGATAGAATCACAGTGTCATGCTATTTCTCACAACACCACTGTACAGAATTAACAGAGAAAGAAGCAATTAAATGGTGCCATCCAAATCCTGAAAAGAATGAGGCTCAATGTAGGGGAATTGGGCAATGGATAGAGTGTAAATTTTTGTATAACTGTAATTGATACAGACATGACTCATTTGAAGTTAAAGAAACTTCAGATGTGAAGATTAAATTTTAGAAGTTACAGAGAATGATTATTCACATTATGAAATGTCTCATCCCTTATGAAAGGATTTATTATCTTTCTTTTAAAGGGATATTCCCCTAGTGCATTTGGGTACTTGTCTACTCATTGTCTTTTGTTTTTTGTTTTGTTTTTAAAAATTAAGTTAGAATATTCCATGATGCAGTTTCTTTAAAAAAATTACACTTATGACCTGTGATATGACCCAGGTGTTCCCCTCCTACGGTATTTGCCCAAGAGAAAGGAAAGCATGTATTCACACAAAAACTTATACACAAATGTTCATAGCAGCTTTGTTTGTAATAGCCCCAAACCAGAAATGTCCATCACAGGTGAATGTATAAATAAACTGTTGTATCTGTACAATGGAATACTACCCAGCTATAAAAAAGAAAAAAAAAAACGGAGTATTGCTCTGTATTAACAGGGCTGAATCTCAAAGTAATTATGAAGAAGCCAGACAGAAAAATTTCATACTGTACAATTCCATTAGTAGAGAACCTATAAGTTAATTCCTAGTGACAGAAAGCCGGTCTGTGGTTGTCTGGCGGTGGGGGCTGGGAGTCTGTGGCGGAGGTGGGATAAGAGGATGGACTGCAGATGCCATGAGGAAACTTTTTGGAGTGATGGATGTGCTCATTGATTGTGTTGATGGTTTCACAGGTGTATAGATAGGCCAAAACTTATCAAATTGTATCATTTACATATGTGCCATTCATTGTATTTCTTATATGTCAACTATACCTCAGTAGGTCCCCTCTCCTGTCTACTGGCTCCACCACTCTGTTGCATCCTCCCCCCCCACCCCCGCCCCAACCCACTCAAAGTCAAGAGTGTGGGAAAGAATGGACCAGCATTGTAGTCCAGGGTGTAGAATGCTGTTAGATATGGGCATAAGGGTACAGTGAAGGCACCTGCAGGAGGCGAGCTTATGAGAGATTATGAGATTATGAGAGAGTATGAGAGAGCGGTGTTGCAGCCAAATCTGGGAACTGTCTGGAGTGAATGTATGTGTGGTCATCTCAGGGGATGAGACTGGGGGAATGCAGGGGCCTGTGTTCTTATCAGAGAGCTTGAACAGTTATGTAAGAAGCTCTGGAGCATCTCTGATGGCTGGTGAATAGGGGAAAGACAAAATCAGCTCAGAGCCCTTGCCCATATCTGGGAAAATGAGGAGGCAGGAATCTCAGGTTCAGAGCTCAACGAACCCGTAGGAGAAGCTACTCCCAGTCCAAAGAATGTTCCTGCTGGAGAGAACCTTGTTATCCAAGAGGGGGCTGTCTTGCCAGCTCTGCTCTGTCCAAGAAACTGTACACCACATTGGAATCCCACCTGTACAAATACTTAAAATTTCTCATTTCAAAAATTAAAGCATTCTTTGTAGAAACTAAGAAAAATAGGTTTTTTTTTTAAAGAAAAATGAGAAAATTGAAATTGTCTTTAGTAGCACCATCCAGGGCTACCTTTTAACATTTTGGTATATACTATTCCAGATAAATATATGTTTTCAAACAAACATATACATTTTGTTACCTGCTATTTCATTTGAGAATTGTCCCATATTTTACTTATATGTATAAAATATTGTTTTTATTTTATGCATGGGAGTCTACATATTGTGTGTGTGTGTGTGTGTGTGTGTGTGTGTATGCATGCATGTTTGTGTGTGTATCATGATTTATGTTACCAAACTCATTTTGGGGACTTTTTTTTTGTTAAAACATTTTTTAAATTCTGAGAACATGAAGATTTTATTTAAAAAGGAAATCAAAGAATCTGTAGTTTATTAAAATTAAAATTTTATTCAAACGTGTATTTTTTTTTTAACGTTACAGAAAAATAGCTTTGGTCTACTGGATGTTAAAGCCAAACGAAGGGGAGGGAGGTCCATTTCTAGAATTACACATGGGTACATACAGTGGTTCTTTGTTACCCTTTGATAATTATTTCATCTGTGCTGTTCAGAAAAAGCAGCCACTGATGTGAACTCTATTGTTTCAAAGGAAGAGTTCTTCCTTATCAGAAATAAGTTGAAAAGTATAAATGTCAGAAATAAGTTAAAAATACAGATAACAGTAATAGTTAACATTTTTAATGTTCCATGTATTATAAATATTTTATGTGCATTATCTCATTTAATTCTCAAAACAGTTCTATGAGACATAGGTTCAATTATTATTCCTGTTTTACAGATAAATTAACTGAAGCACAGAGAGGCTAGTAACTTACCCAAATAATTGATTCATTTAGATTATGAAAACATATTCAGTGTCATGTCACTTGTACACATAGACATGCAAATTAAAATAACACTGCAATACTAATTTAGAGACGTGGAGTGATTTTAACCATAACACTTGATGCTAATCAGTGGAGAGGGGAAATAGGCCCTTTTGTATAATCCTGGTGGGAAAGTGCCTTTCTGTAGGGCAACAGATTTCTCTTCTAGAAACTTATCCTAAGTTTCTAGGAAACTAAGAAAATAATAAGAAAATAATGGACAAGGTTACAATGATAATTACCACATTCAGGAAAAGATTTTGAGCATAGTTGTCCATTAAGTTGTGTCTTATTGTAGGGACTTGGGTAAATAGATTATAGCATATCCATACTGTAGAAAAGTGCTCAGCTATTGGAGATGATGATTTGGGCATGTGTTTACAGAAATAGTAGCTGAGGAAATTGTAAATAGGGGTAAACATATAGCATGGAACATGAAGATCCAACATTTGTGCAGACTCTGAGCTCTTGGCTGTGGGTATCTGGCTCTCCATGAAGAGCCAGTGTACCTGGCTTCCTCTGTTTTCTGTAGTGCTGGAGAAACTAGTTCTCTTTTGACCCGGAGAATGCATGTCCATTCAAGGAACCCCTGACGTTTCTGTGGGGAACCCTCTAGGGTTTTCTGAAAATAAGTAGGAGAAGAAGGAGAGCAGGAATGATGAATAGATCTTCTGTTGACTTCATTTAACAGATGGAGAAACAGAATTTTACAACTGGGAAGTTCAGCCATAGCAGAGCTGTGAATTTGTTTGGTTTCTCCAGTCTGCCTGTAAGCCCATTTGGGTTCCTTCCCTCTTCCCATGAGACTTGCTCCACCCTATAAGTTTTCCTCTTTACCTCTTTATTGTCATGGCTGTTGGTGCTAGGACTTGACTTGTAACCTACCAGAATTTACCTGTCCAGGGTCTCATTTTCCCCTCAAGTCTTTGGATTCAGATGTTGTACTGAACAAGGACAGGATGCATTACTGCTCTTATGTGATTGAACTTTCATTTCACAACTACCATTTTCTTAAAGGTATAACTACTTTGGGAATTGCAGAAATCATTACCTCCCCTTAACCACCCAACCGCCCACCTTTATGGCAGCTCTCTATGAATCCTTCTCCAAGACATAGAATTTAAAGGCTGCCTTGACACCAAAAACTTTGTTTCTTATGTTAAAGAACCTTCTGTGGTTCATTTTGAAAAATATCTGCAAATATTTTGAGAACAGGATTTTGGGAATGGCTATCCTCTGGCTGAACTCTGCTTACAAAATCCATAAATATGGGGTTTCAGTCTTTCACAGCAGGACAGGTGCAAGTGTGCGCCAGTGAGCTTACAGCCAGAGACCATTTCTGCAAACATCCTGCCAGGAGAAGAGTAGAAAATAACAAGGGGAAAAAAACAAAATTTCTAGTTGGCTTTCTTGTTAAAGACATCCATCAAGAGTCATGCTGCTGTCAACTTGCTTTTCTATGTTTCTGCTTAAAGAGAAGGTGTTAGAGCCCCTATTAGAAAAACTCTTTGTGCTGTTTTATTAGGTTAGGTTAGACCTGGAGATGAGATTCAGGTCTGGAGCCAAACCCAAATCAAGGAAGCAGCAATAGAATTTTGCCTCCATATTTTGGTGCCTCCATTGGGACTTTCTGCAGTGATGGAAGCATTCTGTATTTGTGCTGTTCAGTACTGTAGCCATGATCTACATGTGGCTTCTTGGGGCATATGGCTAGGACACTGAAGAGCTGAATTTTACATTTTATTTAATTTTAATTTATTTAAATTTAAATAGCCACATGTAGCTTGTTGCAACCATACTGGACAGCATAGGATAGTAGATTCACAATCTGAACCACTTGGATTCAAATTGCAACTCCACTAGCTTTACCTCTCTGGCCTTTGACTTGTGCCATAATTTTCTCATCTGTAAAATACAAAAATTAGTAGTCCCTGCCTCATAAAGGTTATTTGAGGCTTAGGCCTGGCACAGAGAGCTATGTATGTGTTAACTGATGCAAATGTATATACCTCTATAAAGTTAAAAATTCAAACTCCACACCCAGAAGACAAATAATCCAGTGATGAAATGGACAGAAGACATGAACAGATACTTCTCCAAAGAGGACATCCGAATGGCCAACAGATACATGAAGTGATGCGCAGCATCCCTCATCATCAGGGAAATACAAATCAAAACCACACTGAGACACCACCTCACACTGGTCAGAGTGGTGAAAATGAACAAAACAGGAGACTCTAGATGCTGACAAGGATGTGGAGAAATGGGCACCCTCCTACACTGTTGGTGGGAATGTAAACGGGTGCAGCCCCTCTGGAAAACAGTATGGAGATTCCTCAAAAAATTAACAGTAGAAGTCCCTATGACCCAGCAGTAGCACTGCTAGGAATTGACCCAAGGGATACAGGAGTGCTGATGCATAGGGGCACATGTACCCCAATGTTCATAGCAGCACTCTCAACAATAGCCAAAACATGGAAAGAGCCTAAGTGTCCATCAACGGACGAATGGATCAAGAAGATGTGGTTTATCTATACAATGGAATACTGCATAACAATGAGAAAGAATGAAATCTGGCCTGTGTAGCAACATGGATGGACCTTGAGGGTATTATGCTGAGTGAAATAAGTCAGGCAGAGCAGGACAGATACCATATGTTTGCATGTATAGGAGGATTAGGAGGAACTTAACGGAGGACCATGGGGGAGAAGAAAGGGAAAATAGTGGGGGAGAGGGAGGGAGGCAAACCATGAAAGACTCTTGAATGCTGAGAACAAACTGAGGGCTGATGGGGGGGGGAGGGAAGGAGGGTGATGGGCATGGAGGAGGGCACTTGTGGGGACAAGCACTGAGCGTTATATGGAAACCAAATTGACAATAAACTATTAAAAAAAAAGATGTGGTTTATATATACAATGGAATACCACATGGCAATGAGGAAGAATGAAATCTGGCCATGTGTAGCAACGTGGAAGGAACTTGAAGGTGTTAGGCTGAGCAAAATAAGTGAGCCAGAGAAGGACAGATACCATACGTTTTCACTTATAATTGGAACAGAAGAAACTTAACAGAGGACCATGGGGGAGGGGAAGGGGAAAAAAATAGTTGGGGAGAGGGAGGGAGGCAAACCATGAGAGTCTCCTGAATACGGAGAACAAATTGAGGACTGATGGGGGTAGGGGAAGAGGGGAAGGAGGTGATGGACATGGAGGAGGGCACTTTTTGGGATGAGCACTGGGTGTTTTATGGAAACCAACTTGACAATAAACTAAAAAAAAGAAAAGTTAAAAATTAAAGCCCAATCCACATTGTATTTTCTTTCAACAAGCTCCCAAGCATCAGTGATCAGTGCAATTTTCTTAAAACTCTTTGAATACTGTGGAGATGAGTGCTTACTTTGTGCCAAGTGCTATGCTGGGTGCTGGAGATAAACATTATGGGGCAAAGGAGACCTTTTTCTTACTCCTCATCCTAATGATCTAGGTAATGTTCTAGCAGACTATTTCCATCTGATGGATATGGAACTTTAGAACGGGATGGGACTTCAGAAGTAGGGTAAATAAGGGTTTAGGTGTAGCGTTAGAAACCTGGAGTGACTCTGCCTGCTCCTGTCCGGCGAGTTGGGACATCAGCTCTCATCTTCTTACTGCTCACTCATGCTTCCCGTTGCACCTGTGGGACCAGGTGTGTCCTGAGTCATTCATTTCCTGCTTCACCAACCTGGATGTGAGGTTACCATGTGTTTTCTTCTGTAATGGATTGATGTCTCAGTTCTCAGATGATGATCCTTCTCCTAGTTTGGATCTTATTAATAAAATAGTGGAATATGATTTAGTAGGTTTAACTTTTATTCTTCACAAAATAAGAGTCGAAACCCATGTTGGTTGCTCCATTTTTTTGTTGTTGTTCATTTGTTTAACTTTACAGGTCCATGAGATTAAAGTCTCTGCTGGACCATGTCATTGTCACTACATTGGTTTGTGTAAACCTTTTTAAAACAATTATATAAAGTCCCAACACTTATGAACTACTAAAAGTGAGAGGCTTTTGAACCATAATTGATTTGACAACAAGTGGACATATGAAGGCAGGTTGACTGGTGGTTTGCCTCTCGATTTGCTTTCAGCACTTGCTAAAAAGTGGAGGGAGGGCAAGAGAATGGACTGGTTTGCTTTACATATGAAAAGTATTAAAATGTCAGCCACTGACGGAAGAAAAATTGTTTAAAGTTAAGTCTCTAAATGATGTCCTAAAAACACAACATTTGTAATTATCTAATTAAACTAATAAAGGCTACAGGTAATAGAAGTAATATGGGAGGCATTTTCTGGCAGATAAACCTTCGGGAACGTTCACATCTGCACATGATTATGAAGCCCTGTTTTTCCTTCACCTTCTCTTTTCCTTAGCCCACATTTCTCACTATGAACTAATAGTACATAACAATAAAACCCTGGACAGCAGCCAACACAGAGTTTTGGCTAAGTTTGAGAGTGTTTGCGAAAGTTGAAAAAGCAATGCAGCTGTTATACTGGGTACTTTCCAGTAGAGAATATGTTTTCCAGATGAAAGCTCAAATAGTAATTGAAATGTAATCAGTGTTTCTGGCATCTTGGTATTATAATTCTTTTCACTTTTTGTTGTGTTAATTGTTCATTTCTTAGGGTTTGTTTTGTATTTTTCTGTGGTCTATAATAGACTAAAAATGAGGGAATGAATGAATGTTTTAGGCAGTTGTTTGTTCTTTGTTTTAACGGAAAACAATGACAAGGAGTCTCCTTTGTTAGCTAAAGACTTAAATAACCACAAAATTTTCGTTTAAGATATTTTATTGTGAGACTCATGTTTGAGGCAGCAAGACGGAAGAACATCTAAATCCCAAATACGGTGTCCAAATTTTAGAGCCGACTGGAAACTTCTAGAACATTCAAGTAGGTTGCAACATCAGTGTTTGTTAATCAGGTGTTCTCAGGGCAGGGCTAGTGGGAGAGGCCCCTTCCTCTGACAGACTTGCCTTACGGCGGTGAAGAGCTCACCTTTTTTGTCACCATCCATCACCCTGCCTGTGGAGGAGTGCAGATGATTTCACTTGTGTTTGGGGGCGGGGGGGGGGGGTGCTTAGGAAGACTTTTATTTCCTTTAAGCTAGAAGGGCTTCTAGTTGATCAGTAAATCTCAGCCCATAGTTCTAAAGGGCCCCATGCCCACCCACACCTGAGCCTAATTAAGTCACAGAGTTATCCTGAGGGATTGTGATGTGTGGCTGGAAACTGCTGTTCTAGTCTAGACCTCTCTCTTTACAGATGGGGTAACTGAGCCCTGAGCCTTGAGGTGACTGGCCCTAAGGCCCCTTCTGGAACCAACATAAACATGGGATAATTGGCTTCCAGAAGGGGCGTCAGAGTGTCCGATTCCAGAACCCTGGCAATCTCCTCTGCGTCTGGCCCTGTGGAGACTGGCCAAGCTGCCACAGAGCGTAGGGCCCCAGTAAGGAGGATGAAGCATTGATCAACCTGTCCCTTTCATCCAAGTAGAAACTGCCCTCCGTTTTCCCACCGGAGCTACCACATTCCTCAGTGAGAAGCATGATAAACTGCCTCAGGTTCTCTCTCTCTCTCTCTCTCTCTCTCTCTTTTTTTAACCCCAGAAACAAATAAGTTTGTAATTAGCTAAAATGAGATGGCAGCTTCCAGACCAGTTGCTGTTTAATAGAGTCTTTGGTATAGCTGGTCACATTTGTATCTTAGAAACCTCTTTTTCCCTTTTAAGGAATAGTACAGATTCTTTAGGCAGTTTTGCATAACTGACAATTTCTGATGCTCCATTTATCCATTAAGGATACTTTAAACGGCTGGACAGCAAGGTGCAGGTCTGATGTATCAAAGAGAGGGATTGGACAAGTGGACTCTGAATTGGTCTTCTTCGCCCTTTTTTGTGTTGGACGCTCTGTCTAAAATGCTCTCTCTACCTGCCTACTTTGCTGGCCACCTGGTGGGGTCTGTGCGCAGTGGAGGGTGGTAACCTGGCTCGCCCCCTGGCCCAGCACAGGGCGCCTGCGGGGCAGCCTACGTGGGAGATGAAGGCTGTGAGGAGAGGAGAGCACAACGGAGGGGCTGTGGAGTTGTGGGATGAGAGGAAACTGAGGTATGGAGGGACTTTGGTGCCTAGAGACTTTTGAGAAAAATTTGATCACATTTTTGGTAAGTGCTTACAACTCACTGAAAATTGGTGCTGCAGGTAATCATTAGCATATTTTGAAATGTTTGTTTGAAAACCGCTTGCATTTTAAAGCAAGACTGGATTAAAGGGCTTTGGGTTCATTTCAAGACCTGCCGTTGATTCTTGTAATATGACAGCATCCATTTCCAATTGTAAAACTCAGGGAAATGAAGAAAATAAAAACGTGTGTATTTTTCTTTTCAGGATATGTGAATCAGAGAATTCATTCATCTCTTATCTAAAGGACACCCACCAGCCTCTGAAATACCCTCTCCCCTCCATGAGACACAGTAGCTGTGATGGGGAAGCTGGTGGTTTTCTGCTTTTTAGCCCTGAAGGCCTCACCTCTGCTATCATCTGGAAGCTGATGGTGAGGGTTTGTTATTCTTGTCAGGAGCTGGTTCCAGAGACCTAAGGAATGTAGACAGTAATGGACAGCTGGCATCAATTTAGCGCTGTGGGATGGTCAGGCCCATAGAGTGGTCTAGCTGTACCTGCCTGCCCCTCCTCCTTGAGGAGTTGGTTTACATCAGAGAAGTCTGCTCCTGACGTTGCTATTTCTGGCAACAGAGGCATGGCAGAGATGCAAGATCCCTCCTGCTATTTAGAGGAAATGAAATAAATATTCACTTCAGAGAATACCTTTTGGGGCTGGGATGTGTATGCATGCAGGCTCATAGCCTGCTTTTTTCTGCAAGGTTCTGTACATAGGGAAAGATTAATGGACTTAGCCTGAAGTCAGACAGAGATGTGTTAATGAAAAATCTATCTCCATGCAAAACCAAAGGTAAACTCTGGCTTTGCTCTGTGTGTGTGTGTGTGTGTGTGTGTTCTTGGAATGTATACTGAAAGCAAGGGGGAAGGTCTCCTTTTTCCTCATTTGTAAAGCCTGTCAAGTTGGCCAGCAGGAACTTTCTGGAACTTCTTGAGGGAAGTTCCTAGAGAATGTGGGAGTGGTGAGCAATCTCATTGAAGAGGACCAGTCCTGATTGGCTTTGTCCTCATTAGGAGTCCAGAGAGAGCTCTGTGCAGACTCTTGAGCTGGTACATAAGCTAGCTCCTACCTCAAGGAGAATGCACTTGATGTCACTGCCATGTTTCCTCTGTGGTTATGAGGCAAGAAGAACACTGATACTCCTTGCCTGTGTAGCTGGCATATTTCCTGGCACAGTAGTCATTCTGGATTTTACATGAAGAGGGGTTTTAACAACTGGTTATGTTTGAGTCTTCTGGTCAGTGATTGCTAGGTTAAAAAATTTTTCTTTCCCTATAGAGCTTACTTTACTGAGCTGATTAATTAAAAAAAAAAAAATAGCATTTTTGGATCCTGGTTAACCAGTCTCACCTGCCCCCAAGACAGGAGTCTCCATTCTGGTGTCTTATACTCCATTTCTTTGCATGCTTCATTTGAAGATAGAATGATCTCATGGGAACTTGGCTAGTTTTTAGTAGACTGTATGAGCCATTGGCTGCCTTCCATAATGTGAGGGGTCTTTGCCCACCTGGTTGGTGCTTTTGCAATCAGGGCAAACTAAGCAGACCACTACCCTCCCTGTGGTCTTCCAGTGGGCCAAGATGTGTTTTGAAGAAATCTTTGACACTGGCTACTTACTCCTTCCCCTGGAGGGTCTAAGGGATTTAGCAGAATTTAAAAGTATCCAAGAGTTACAGGCAAGAAATCTCCTTAAGTATGACAATGACCATCCTTGTAAGTCACCACTTCGATCCTTTCTCTCATCACTGGTCTCACAAACAGGTCTCTCATTCCCAGTCTTTGAACATATAGACTTTTTGAGCAAAATGGCAGTATCAAAACACATGTACATCACCAGAAAGCAAAAACAGCCAACTCTGGCAGAGAAGCTGCTAAATGAATAATTCTTCATCATCCCATAGCGGAGTATGGTTACAGTGAATGGTTTTCCCACACTTTCTTGATGCTTCCAAATCTATTCACTTTTTTCAGAAATGTTTTGGTGCAGCCGTAACCTGCCTATAGAAAACAGGTGAGAAAAGGACACATCTAGGAACTGTATTTAAAACAGCCATAACAAAACCAATTCTCTAGCTGATTTGGTACCTTGGTTATTTGATTTGGTTTGTCATCAACTCATCTTCGTAGTATCACTCTCATCATGTCAGGACTTGGCTGCAAAATGACCGATGCTGTATACTGGATATGTGTCTGTTGACTTTTAAGTACCCTAGGTGTGACTGATGAATTTAAAACCTGATCAGGGGGATCACAGAGTAATTTCTTAAGGACACTATTTGAAATACAGCACTCTTCCCCCAAAATTGAAGACGCAAAGAGAGGTTTTCATTTAAGCAGTGTAAACAAAGGGTTTATGAAGCGCAAGCTGTTTTGTATTCTGACATTTCTGACTTCCTTAAATAAAACCTTTTTGCTTTTACACATTATTTAGGTATCAGGAATGTCTCTACCTTTTGCAAAAGAACAGTCCCTCCCAGACTCAATAATATGCTTTGGGTCACAGAGATGTTATGCCAGTAAAGGCAGTATTTTCTATTTAAAAGATTTTTTTAATGAATGTAGATTTTACTTGGTACCTTATGGTACTAATAAAGTATAAAGTTGCCTAATAAAATAATTGTTTTGATAAACATTTTTAAAAAGTTTTAATGTTTATTTATTTTTGAGAGACAGAGTCTGAGCAAAGGAGGGGCAGAGAAAGAGGGAGACACAGAATCTGAAGCAGGCTTCAAGCTCTGAGCTGTTCACACAGAACCTGATGTGGACCTCGAACCCACAAACTGAAATCATGATCTGAGCCAAAGTCTGACGCTCAACCAACTGAGCCACCCAGGCACCCCGATAAATATTTTCAATGATACACTTAAAATTAATGTTTTCATCAAAATGTAAAAACCAGGTATGCCTGGGTGGCTTAGTGAGTTGAACATCCAACTCTTGATTTCAGCCTGGGTCATGATCCCTGGGTCATGGGATCGAGCCCCTCATCAGGCTCTGCACTGAGTATGGAGCCTCCTTGGCTTTCTCTCTCTCCCCCTCCCTCCCTCCCTCCTTCTCTCTCTCTCCCCCGCCCTCCCTCCCTCTCTCTGTCTCTCTCTCCGCCTCCCTCCCTCTCTCTCTCCCCTTCCACTGCCTCTCTCCCCTTCCCACGCGCTCTCTCTAAAAAAAAAAAAGTAAAAGCCAGTTTCAAAACTGTTGCTAATTTTTTTTCTACTGGGGTTGTGCAAGTCAATGAAAATATTTGTAAGTGTTTGCAGAAGAGCACTTTTGTTTTAAAGAGAATGCAAATACTTTCCTTATATGAAAACACAAAGATGGCTATAATTAAGGTAAGAGAGATTCCGTTAAAAATAGGAACGGAAAATTCATTCTTTTGAAATATCCCTTAAACTCCCATCGAAGAGAGAGTACCATGCAAACCTTGGGAACTAAGTTTCGAGTACTGTAGTATTACAGTGTACTAATCTTAAGAATGGTAAATACTTTGTGGTTAACCGAATCATAGGGGCCTGCTGGTTGGAAGGGATCTTGGCATTCATGTAGTCCAGCTTCCCACAAAGTACTTGGTTTCCTCTGTAGCTTCCCTGTCATACAGTACGTCTCCCACCCTGTGTGAATCGCTGGTGATAAGGTGAGCTCTCTGCTCTCTGGCCAACCTTCTGCACTTTTTGGAGAGCTCTAGTTGTTAGAAAGCACCTTCTGACCCTGAGTCACTGTGAGTTTGTTGCTCCCTATCTGCCAAGGAGTTTGTGCCAGTACCCACATGAGAGCTCCTGAAGCTATCCTTAAGGGTAGATGCCTCTAAGGGTAGCATGTCTTAAGGGTAGCATCCCTCTAAGACTTTTTCCCCTGTGAGGTCCTAGCTCCTCGTCACAGACTCCCAGGTGTCTTCCAACCTGGCTGCCCCCTTCTCAGCACTCTAGAGTTGGTCAGTGCCCTGGGCTGATGACTTCATTTCTAACAACCAAGCCACTCATGTTTGTACTGCCTTCTGCTGGCACTTCATGCTGAGCTTACCACATTTTCTTTGGACTGCTGTCAGTTTTCACCGCTTCCAACGTGGGGTACTTAAAATGGATACCGACAGTGTTTTTGAACGATTTTGAGCTTCTTCTTGGTTCAGTGCCCTTCACTGTGCTAAATATGCTTTCTGAGGCTTCTAGGTATACTTTCTGTCTGGGCCCTGGGTAATGGACCTGACCCACCACACTTTTCATCTTCGACTTGGCACCCTTTGAGTATGGCTATTCAGCTGACAATGCAGTTTTTACTGGGGAAATTAACCTCCGTAATTTAAAGTTGAAGTTGCCATTTGAAGTTTTCCTTCTTGGTTAGTCAGGGAGGTTAAAAGTTGTAATGTAAATACAGTAAAAAATAAATGCAGGTAACTCATGACCATTTAGGAGTTTATTTCAGGTTTTATTTGATTTTTGCTTTCATTTGAAAAGACTTAACCATTGAATAACACCGGACATGTTTTTTTTCTTGATATAGCAAATTTGGGAAAGTGCTTATAATACTCTTGGAAGGTGAAAAAGTTTTAAGTTTATTCATTAAATCATTATTGTCTGCTATGTGCTAGGTATTATATCTAGGGTATACATTGATGAAAAAAGAGGCAAATGGCTAATAACTCTTGGAGAGTATAATGGAGGGTGAGATAGTCATTTAACAAATAATTACACATGTAATTTAAATGCTATAGGTACATGCGGTGAGGAAAAGTTACCAACAAGGACATGTAACAAGAGGCCATGGGGTTGGGACTGGGAGCCTCAGAAGAGCCTTCCTAGAGAAAGTAATGTTCAGGCTGTCCTGGTTCTGTTTTCTCAGTCTTAAAAGTCACAGGTTACTGAGAGATAGTAGTTCTGTTGCTAATGAGATTAGCAAGCTTCCCTTAATTACCTGAATGAATCTTTTCAAATCGGCTTTAGCGTTTGATGGCATGAAAGATAGCATCAGAGTTCACTCAGACATCCCTGAATATTCAGGCTCCACTGGAGAACCCACCCCCAGATTTTCTGTCTGCACAGAATCACAGAATGCTAACAGAATTTATTGCCTCCAGTTGTCTCATTTACCCTGCCATCATCCGTTCATTCTTCACTCTGTTGCTGAGTTTGGCAAAAGAAGTAACTGACTTCTTTGAAAGCATTGGGAAGCAGGAAAAACAAAGTGCATGTTATGTTGTAGATATTTTGGGAAATAGAAAACTGGTTTATTAATAACATATTTCAAGGAGATAAAAGTCTAGGCTTGATTTTTTTCAGGCGAGGAGTTCAAAAATGCAGTTTCCAAAATCGTATCAGTAGGGAGCTTTTAAAGGGAATGCTCTGGATGCTCTAGTTCTTGTTCTTTTGAGCCTATTTTCTGCTGTGGGGGGAACAAGGAAAGTTGCTGATTTCCTTTCCTCTTGAACCTGATTAAGGGCTTCACCCCCTGAGACCTTATTTTCATTTTGAAGTGATTTGAGCAACAGCAAATTTGAATTGCAGGCCCATGTCCCTGTAGCTTTGGGTAGGCCATGCTTTAATCTGTGCCTTTATGAGAAGTTTGATATGGAGTGCTCAGTTGACTCAGTTGGTCAGGTTAGGATCTGGCCCTGTGGTAGATGTACTTGTGCTTGGTCACCTATGATGAATGCATGCTTTTAGTTATGGATCAGAGAGTGTCTCTGTCATTCTAAGCCTAGGGAAACGTTTTAAGCACTGTGGCTCCTTTTTCTCATACATGAACATTTAAATGTTCTAGAAATCCAAAATGGATCTCCACATTTACTTTAACTGACCTTTGTTACCAAGCTTGATACTGATCACCTTTGGAATCAAGCTTTTGAAAGTACATGCAGAATTCTCATGGGGTTCAGCCTGTATTAATTGTTAAATGGTGTTTTTTTTTTTAAAAGAAAAGTTTTTCAAATTGATCACTTCTAAATAAATTTTAGTAATTGAGGTTTGATCATGTTAAAATGGTATTTACTTGAATGTTACTTTCTGGTATTAATATCACTTCTCCTTTTCAAGTATCATAGCCCAACCTTTACTCATTTTGTTCATTTGAAAGGTTACAGATTTCTAAGTAGGCTTGGGAAACATTAACCAGGCATTTGTAGGGAAAGGCTTTCTGCCGAAGTATTAACCTGAGCAACGAGAATTGTTTGAACTACTGTCTGAGAAAATTTAACTAGAAATATTTAAACCTTTGGAAAATTGGGTATTAGACAAGCCTAGGGTTTGGGTCATTTTGTAAACGGAAATGACTCTTAAAGCATTATGTATTAAGATACATATATTTATTTATCCCAAATGAGATTGTGAAATTAGTGATTGCTCCATTCCTATTCAAATACGATCTTATTTTGTAACATTTGAAAACAAACTTCTTGTAAAAATTGGCCCTTTCTAAATGAAACTGAGTGAAGAGAAGGCCCCCACTTAGGTAACAATGAGAGTTTTATTGACGTCCAGGATACATACGATTTAGGCAGGAAAAAGCATTGTGTTTCAGAACTGCTCTGGAGTGAACACTGCTCCTCACACCTGCCATTTTAATTCATAATTGTTTTTGAACACCTGCTGCGGCTTAAGCATGATGCTGGTGTCAGTGGTATAAAAATAATCAGAACAGAGAAGATCCTGGCCCTCTGGAGCTTAGGGTATCTGTGCCTCATTTATTACTTTACATAGTGTTGATTTTCATTGCCATTTTATGTATTTCCTTCATTTGGTCACTATGCCAGGAAATAGAGGTACTAGTTTTCGCTTGATAGATTTGCAGAGAATTTTGGCACTGGGCTACTCTAGAAGGAAAACTCCACTTTCCAAATAGAAAGCACATTATTGCTCCTCTGTTGTTCCAGTTGGGCACACATGATACTGACTTAGGAACTTTCTCAAATAAGGCAGTGAAGTGCCAAACCGACTGAAATTCAGGATCAGCATTTTGGCAGCAGTGCCATTAGGCCTATATTCTACTGTAATTTAAAACTATCTGGGAATAAGGGTAAGACCAAAATAGTTACTTACAATGGCTTAGAAACCCCACATTGGCTATCAGATCATGGTGTTAGGTCTGCATTGAGTTAATGATTTCAGTTTTAATTACTTCTCTCTGTAAGGAGACAAAAACAAGCTTGGCCTTTAGCTGCCAATAAGGATAGTCATGTATTTAGTAGGAATTGTTGTAATTTTTTTTTTTTGATTCAGTTAGGTGATTTTGAGGCTTATAGGTAGACATTGCAAAAGCTTTCTTTCTAGATCTGTTCTCAAAATAAAAAATCTTTCTGTCTAGAGCTGTTTTCAAAATAAAGCTAGTCTAAAAAACCTTCAGGGCTTGCAGATTTATATTTAGAATTTGGGTGGTATCATAGGTAGGCAGAGAAAATAAATTAGATACTTTATTAAAAATTTCATGTACCGATAGGAAAAGAGGATAAATTTCTATTCAGTATATTAAGAATTTTCCTTTCCTTTAAGACACTCAAATAAGAATTGTTTATAATTCCACTGCTTTTTATGCAGTTTACCCTATAAAATGGAGGAAGGTTAGAGTGAAGCCTTGTTTCCTCCCCTGAGTTATAATCCTCCTTGTTGTAGAAATCTGTTGTTGGTCATTGTGGAATATAAATTATTAAGCCATAGTGATGGATATTTATTAATAGGCTGCTTTAAAATAAAATGAATTATGGCCAATGTGTTGTTCGCTAGTGAAATCTTTTAAAATAATTTCTTTTACAATAAGGAAAGGAGATTAGCTCCTCCACATAGAACCTGACTTAACGAGCCCATGTTAAAAAATAAAATTTGTTCCTAGAACTCTGTTCATAAAACTAGTATCAGCCTTTTTGGGGCATCTTTCACATGTGTAGGAAAGAGGTTATTTCTGAATATTGGGCATGAAGTCCCTTTGAGCTGCTATAACAAAATACCATAGGTAGACAGCAGACATTTATTTCTCATGGTTGTGGAGCCTAGAAGTTCCAAGATCAGGGTGCTGGCAGATACGGTGTCTGATGAGGACCTGCTTCCTAGTTAATAGATGGCTATCACGTTTCTGTAGCCTCTCCTGGAAGAATGAGTGACATTATACTCTCTGTCCCTCTTAGTGTCTATAGGGACACTAATCAACTTTCCCCAACCCCACCTCTCAGTACCACCATATTGGGCATTAGGATTTAATGTGAATTGGCTGGGGGGGAGGGGGGACACAAACATTCAGTCTATAGCAGAAAATTTGCAATAGGTACTTTAGTCTTTGAATGTTATTTCCCTAAAACACATATATTAGTGTTTGGGGAGAGTAGCCCACTGTGGATTTTTACATCAGAGATATGATGAATGGGACCTTTGGTATATGAAATTCTAATTCTTTCTACAAAAAAATTTTTTGTTCTTCATCTTCTATCCTCTGTGGCTGCCTTCAGGTCTTCATTTACTTAAAGGTGATACATATTTTCTCTTAGCTTGGATGGTGCTTTTAAAACTTCTTTTCATTATTCCTTTTCTCTACCAGGAGTCTTTTAGACATTTCCCCCCCCTAATTTCCTATCCATGAAATTTTAATGCCACAGATACTCCATATCTTTGTGCTTACATCAGAAAGAATATTTTCCTCCCTCATTCCCACAATGGATTTTCACTCTTTGGGAGGAATATCCCCTCCATTGAGAATGCACAAGTTAGGAGGCCCATTTAGGTCACTTGCTGCCTTATGCAGTAATTAGACTTTGAAGAGGGCTAATCTATTTACTAATTTGTTTAAGAACCTTGAGTCCATTAAATATTTTTCAATTTTTTAAAAAAATTTATTTCTGAGAGAGAGACAGCATGAGCAGGGGAGGGTCAGAGAGAGAGGGAGACACAGAATCTGAAACAGGCTCTAGACTCTGAGCTAGCTGTTAGCACAGAGCCCGATGTGGGGCTTGAACCCACAAACCGCGAGATCATGACCTGAGCCAAAGTTGGATGCTCAACCGACTGAGCCACCTAGGTGCCCCAGATATTTTTCTGATATAGACCACTACTAAAGGTTTGTGCTTCAAAATGCAGGCTAAGTTATTCATTTAAAACATGGGCTATGGAGTCCTACATACCTGGTTCAAATCCCGTTGTCTTCTTCATTTCCTTGTTCTCTTTCCTGGAGCAAAGCCTTAGTTTATTCATCTCTGAAATAAGGTTAATAGGAGTGTCTGGCTGGCTCAGTCAGTCGAGCAGATCTTGGGGTTGTGAGTTCGAGCCCCACATTGGGTGTAAAGATTACTTTAAAAAAATAAAAATAAATAAAGTAGTGCTAATAATGATTTCTACCTCAAAGCTTGCTGGGAAGGATTGAATGAAAAAGCAAGTAAAGTATTCTCCTCACATAAAGTAAGCCAGCTTGAAAATTAAGCTATTTTAAATACTATTAGCATTTTCTTGGGTTGTTAGACTCTTCAGCTCTCTGCATTTTAAAGATTACATTGAGTTCTTGTGGCTCAGGATTCAAGGGTGACAAAGATATTATAGACATTGGGCTCACAGCTGTAACATTGTCCAATGGCTCCCCATCTCTTTAATTAAGATACAAAACAAGTTGGTTGAAATGTTAAATATGACTATAATCCTAATAAATGTAAATGGATTATATTTGCACACAAAATGATAGAAACTCTTGGATTAGATTTAAAAATAAGAGACATAACTAAAAACCTAAAACAAAATGACTGTGGAAGGTAAAAGAGTAGAATGGAAAAAATATACCAGGTAAATATTACAATAAAGAAAGTAGAGTTAATTTGTGAATAGGGAGAAAATAGACTATTTCCATGTTATTAGCCCACCAAGAAGATAATATAGATATGATCTGTATTTGTATATATCCAGGGAATTATAAGGAAAACCTGATAAATCCACATTCACAGTGGGAGATTTTAACCTATTCTGTCATTGATAAAACAGACCAAAGTTAGCATAGAGTGTTTGAAGACCACCTTTGTTAATGATTGGTAATTATTAAGTATCTGAGCATACCTGCTTCTCAAAATGGCCTGATTCTATGAATTGTTTGTTTGTATAGCTGTATCATGCTTTCTGTATAGTTGATATATTCCTATAAAGCAGCAAGTAAACTAGTCATTTTAAAAGTGAATGGTACTGGGGTGCCTGGTTGACTCAATTGATAGATCATGACTCTTGATCTCAGGGTTATGGGCTCAAGCCCAATGTTGGGCATAGAGCTTACTTAAAAAAAAAAAAGGTAGTGAATGATACTTCTGTAAAGGACTGGGACTGGGCATGTGACTTTCTTAGCTGTCACAGTAGAATCTATCATTTATGTCTTGGTTTTGTGAGCAGAGAACTCTGAATATTTAAGGTGGTGTCTTGGGCCTTCTTGTGAAAGTTCCCTTTCTTCTTCTAGCTCCCATGAACCTGAATAACAATATGTTAGCTGGGTTTATCCATCGTTGTGGTTCTAGATGTGATTTTTTGCAGATAGTCCTCTTTGTTGGCTGTTTTATTCATGCTACAGGATGACTTGGTACATTGCAAACAGACTGTGACTGCCTTACTTTCTGGGAATGTTATAGTTGAGAGGATGGAGAACTCTGCTAGGTCTCTTCCTGGAAATTGTCAGACACACAGTTTGGTCCCTTCAAAGTCCCTAAGCAGAACTGTTTTCAAAGATAGCATAGCAGCAATCCAGTGTATGTTTTTTCAACTCTTTTAGGAGTAAAGTGGGAGGGTTTTAAGTGTTTGCAGAACATTTGGGTCTGTGGATTCTGCCAAAATAATTATTAGCATATGGTTTTCTTCTTCAAAAAGGATTGGCAACTGTTAGTTACCTTTTTCATTTTCATTTAATTTATTAGAGCCCTTAATTAAAAATGGGTATTAAAGGGGCACCTAGGTGGCTCAGCCCGCTGATTATCCCACTCTTGATTTTGGCTCAGGTCATGATCCCAGGGTCATGGGATCGAGACCCACAGCAAGGCTCAGCATGGAGCCTACTTAAGATTATCTTTTTCTCTCTCTGCCCCTTTCTTTCCCTCATGTTCTCTCTCTTCTCTCTCTCAAATAAAATTTTAAAAATTGAGTATTAAGGAGGGGTGTGTGTGTATATGTGTGTGTGTGTGGTGAAAATCCCATTTATTGTCTACTTACTGCTTTGCTTTCTAAAACCTGGACAGTTCAGATAAAAAATAAATTCTTTTCATGGATAAAACTTAATTAAAAAGGGAAACGTAAATTTTAATATGTACATGGAGAAGTACCTTATTAAATCTATGTTCAAGTCTAAAATCGTGACTTCCTTGAAAGCAAGGTACCTAGGAGATCTGTGTAGCTCAGAAGAGTGTGTGTTTTGGCCTTTGTGACTGATGAGATGGTACCAGAGTGGCAGCTTGAATTGACATTTCCCCTGTGCCCTTACCTTCCAGACCTCCATCTACCAGTCTCCCACCCAGCCAACCAGCCACAGATAAATAATTAGCAAGCACTTAATATTTCCAAGCACCCCACTGAGAGTGGAGAAGATACAGGGACAGTAAGATGGGAATGTAACTTTGAAAGCCTATGGCTTGTTGACAATAAGTACCTAGAAGCTTTTGTATAATGGTAAGTGATAGATCAAGTGGTGTGTAAGGTGTCTGGGAGCTCCCTCATAGGCATATGCAGTCTGATCTCAGGTGGTCTTAATTCAGACCAGGAGCTACTGGTGGTAACTGAGAAGAGGTAGCTTCCTGGATGAAGTGATACTTAAGCTAGGATTTGTGGGAAGAGGTGAAAGCTGTTTCCAGGTAGTCTGGAGGTAAGTCAAGAGCCTGACATTTTTTTCTCAGAAGCTACAAGAGCTTAGGACATTAATCTTGAAACCAGGCTTGAGAGCTGGTCAGAGCTCCCTCATGAAGTCACATTTCTTTTCAAAAGTTTCTGTGCATTATTCTGAAGGTGTGGGCATTGGTGGGTTTAGTTACAGGAATGAAATGATGGGACTTACATTTGAGAATGGTCCCTCTGGTGGCAATGTAGGGGAAAGGGTTAGGGGTTAAAATTGGAGGTGAGTTGCTGGAAAAAGAAGAAACTGTTGCTTTAACTAACTCATGGGATTTTCAGGAGGTACCAGCAGCCTTGGGGGCCGAAGCTGGGGGGAGATGGAGAGGTGAGGACTGCAGTGTGTCCAGCTTGGGTAACTGGAAGAAAGGAAGGTGCTGTTTAGTGAGGGAGTGATGGAAGGGAAAACAGGTCTGGAGGGAGGAATTAGGGGATTCATTTTAGACACTGACCTGATAATCCTTCTTAGCACTTAGCTGTCTAGGGAGCAGGTGTCAGGATAGGGAAGGAGCTTACAGATTTGGCATCTTGTAAAGTTAACAGATATGGTATTTCTCCTCTGAACTTTGCCGTTAATTGACTTACATAATTTTAATCAATAAAAAGGCAAACTAATAGAATACTACTAAAACTTGGAATGACGATGGTCTGGCTTTTTTCTTGATGGTTATGACCTTATAGTAGCACATGCAAGAGTTGTAGGAACCTTTGCCTTCTAGATCTAGGGTAATCATTTCCTGATCTGTTTCTGTTTTGGTCTGCCATTTAAAGAGATAAAATTATTGTCTTCTTATTGAAGCAGAAAATGATGAGCTTTTGGAATTTTTTTAGTATCTTGGAAAATTCCAGTTCATAGGATGTAGGGTTAGAGAAGAGTAATTTTGTGGAGAGGCCTTGGCTTTTTCTTAGATATTCCTTGTTTTTCACACAGACTCCCCCTGTCCCTCAGGGCTGGGAAAGTGGTCATGTACTTTTACCAGTCTTCCCAAAACCAAGCCACAAAAGCTTGGGTATTACTTATTGCACCCAGGATATTATTGATTTTTATTATTTAATGAGTTCCTGCTGTGGTGAGCAAGTTATATAGAATCCAGTCCCTCACTTGAGCCCTTAGGGTCAGGGAGGAACCTTCTCTGGGAGAGGAGAGTATCTTGTTTCATGCCAAATTTATATAGCCCTCTCGGACTTTCCAAATGGCAGACCCACCAGGCAGAGTTCCAAGATGGCCAGCCCTCCTTTCTTCTCTCCTCCTAATCTCCCCACAGCCATTTAAGAAATACAGATTACTTCACTGGCTGTGGGGTCACATGGCTGATAGCACCTTAGGAAAATCTAGCCCTTTATAGATAACCTACTTGAGACACCTCCATGTGTGATAGTAACTGCCTTCTCAGCTGGCACTAGTTGAAGCATGCTGAACTTTCTGGAATCCCCATGCCATGGGCATACTCATCCACATCTTTCTTTGATTCTGACTTTTCCTTTATCCTCAGGGTACTCTGTTGTTGATCTTGAAAACATAGAAGCACCCTTTCCCTGTGTCCCCTGGTGGGGATGTTTTGTTTTAATATTGCACTGATGCCCTGAAAGAAAAAGCTTCCATCTTCCATCATTATGAAAAAGCAACTGTTTGATAAGGATATTATCTTAGGACAAATGGAGGATATTGAAGGAAAAAATGACCCTGATACCCAAGTTCTTACACACTCAAGTGAACCAATTGAATAAGAAGAACTAACTGATAGCATCAATATTTCTATTGTACACAGACTAGTAGGAGCTTTGCTTCCCACTTTACTCTTTCCTTTAAGGAAAAATTATGTTATTAAAGAACACAATTAAAGAAAAACTTTTTAGAACAAAATGTGCTTACATGCTTTGAATGATTTATTTAAAGCTTAGAGAAGGATTAACGCATGTTGGGAAATTTATGGAAAGCAGTTGCTGACTTGAGAGGCACTATACCACCAACGCCCCCGCAGCAGTCACTGACTTGGGGATAAGTCAGTGGTAGGAAGAGGGTCCCTAGGGGAAAGCATTGCTCTTGGGTTTACCCTGCAGTCAGGTGTGGTGGATCGGAGCACAGGTTGGTAGCTTCCCTGGAGGCCATGGTGTGGCTTGTCCTCATTGGTCAGCAGGTGGCACCAAATATCCAGCACGAATCTCAAGAGATATGTAGTGTTTAGATTTCACCATTGCTTGGGTTGAATTGCACTTTCTCTACTTTTAGAAATTTATAATTCATAGCACTTTCACATTTTTCCCCCCCCATAGAGATGGCATCCTCCAAGGCTGAATTTTATGAAAGTCTTTGGTATTGACATAGTTGTGAAAATTAACCATCTCCCAAGGTCAAATGGTACATAACATTATTGACTTTTTTTTTTTTGAAGGGGTTATGACTCAATGTGAAAAGCAACAAACTATAATATCAGTAGAATATAGTTAATTGGCCTAAGTTTCTGTAATTTTTTTTGTTTTTATAAAATGTGGTTAAATATGTTGCTAATGGAGGTATTAAAATTAACCTACTCATACATTTATATTGTTGAGATTGATTATGTTCACCTGATGGGAATCGAGGATTTTATTCCTGTCCAAATGTTTGTGTTTGAGCGAAGATGGGTGATTATCTGGGTCATTGACCTCTTCATTCCTCCTAACAAGATATCCTGCTTCTCAATATAAAGTCTTTCCTTTGCCTAGAATGCTATTTCTCCTGATCTGGGCATGACCTATTCCTTTTTGATACTGAGATCTCATTTTAAATACTGACTCTGAGAGGCCTTTCCTGACCACCAATTCTGAAATAGTCTCAGACTTCTCTCTCTCTCTCTCTTTTTAAGTTTATTCATTTATTTTTGATGAGGGTGCACAGAGGGGGAGGGGAGGGAGAGAATTCCAAGCAGACATGGGACTTGAACTCACAAACCATGAGATCATGACCTGAGCCAATATCAAGAGTCAGACACTTAACTGACTGAGCCACACAGATGCCCCCCTCTTTCTTTTTTAAATTGAGATATAATTGTGTATAATCATATATAAGTTTAAGGTGTACAGCATGTCGACTTGATATACATGTGTATTGCAACATGATCACCACTGTAGCATTAGCTAACATCTGTCACATGATGTAATTATCGTGTGTAATTACACATGTGTGCGTACATGCGTGTGTGTGGGGGTGGGTGGGGGTGGTGTGAACAATAAGATGTAGTCTCTTAGCAACTTGGAGGCTTATAATACACAGTGTGGTTGATCACTGTCTCTATTGTATCACTCCACTTTTCATTTTACTTTCTTTCAACTCTTTGCCTTTTCTTGTGTGCTTTTTGTTTAGCTCTTTCTCCTAGGCCATAGGCTTCACTAGACCTGAGTCCTAATCTTCTTTGCTGTTATCCCTAGCATCTGAAAGTGCTGAGCATGTAGTAAGTCCTAAGTACATTCTAGTTCAGTGGATGAATCACAACTGTGTTGAGGAGAGAAGAAGCTATATTTAAATAAGCTAAATGTATTTCTCATAATTCTCGGAGGGCATTTTGGTAAAGTGAAGACAGCAGTGGACCAAAAGTGGAGGCCTAGATTCTTGTTTCTTATTTGTGCTTGTAAAATATGTGACCTGGGTGGGTCTCTGAGAAGTGGGTATTGGTCATAAAATTTGTAAATAACAACAGTATAATAATTGCAGTCATTATTTTTTGAGCCTCTGCTATGCACCAGAACCGCCCTTGGTGCCTTACATGTACTATTTCATTTGATCTTAGGCATCTGCTAGTTCTAATATGAAAATGAGATATTTATGTGAAATGATCTGTTCTCATATATAACATTTTGTGAATTTCTAGGAAAAGCTAAAAGTTTATAGTTTATGGTGGTACACAGTAGAAATAAACGAATTCATTCAGAAGCCGTGTTTATCTTAGTTCTTAAATAAAACTTTAAAACCACAAAAAAACTTTACGAAGAGAGAAGAAACTCACTCTGTGGTGGATATATGTCATCTATTTCAGTCCTGTCAACAACATGGAGACTATCTTTTCTCTTTAATGGTTGGGGAAATTGAGACTCAGAGATGTTCAGTAACCTAGTCAAGGTCACACATGTGTTATGAGGCAGTGCTGAAGTTCAAAACCAGCATTGACTGACCCAGAAACCTCCTCTTGACATGTAGGAATTGTTCTACATTTCTGCTTCACCTTTATCCCAGCAGGTTTCATGGAAGCACAATGCACTTTAGACATCTAAATAGGGTTTTCTTTCTCTTCCTCACAGAACTGTAAGAAGGAGCTGATGTGGAGGAGCAGCTGAGACAGTTCAAGATGACGACCACAGTAGCCACAGACTATGACAACATTGAGATCCAACAGCAGTACAGCGATGTCAACAACCGCTGGGACGTGGATGACTGGGACAATGAGAACAGCTCCGCGAGGCTCTTCGAGCGGTCCCGCATCAAGGCTTTGGCAGGTAAGTCTTCTCATGCCCTGTGACAGAGGCCCAGGGGCCTTATAGTCCCTTTAGAATCACCACCCTGTCTCTCCTGCAAGGAAGGTCAGCTCACCTCTACTTAAATATGTCCCAGGAGGGCAAGTTGACCATTGCACAAGGTAGCCAGGTCCCTATTTGGGGAACTGTCGATCCTAAGGCCAAAATGGTTGAGTGATTTTTCGAGCTGCCCTCGGTTTGTAAGAATTCTTTTATTTTTGACTCCTCTTACATTTCAAAATAATGCATATTGTACCATATTCAGACAAATGTACAAATTAGCCTGTGTGCTTAGTTCCTGTGATATTTTAGTTGACCTGACTTGTTCCAGTAGACTCCTTTGACTGATCAAAGGTAGTTAAGTGTGACATGCAAGGGTTTTAGATGTAAAAAGCAATAACTTAATCTGGTGAGGTCATATTTAATGCTATCCTGGGTAAGATTGCCATTAATTCATTCAAAATTTTAATTTTGATTCATTAAAATTAGCAGAAACATATCATTCCTTTGTGCTTTATAACTCCCAGTTGCTGTTGAATACTTAGAACACACTTTTACCCTAACCCTAGTTGGGGTGGGCAGTGTCTTGCCCTCAAATTGCCCTGGAAATCAGGAAGGAGTTTTCTCACAAAGAAAACTCAGCGGTACTGAATATATGTAAACCAAGGGTCAAAGTGGAATCTATTTAAGGTCTTGCATTTGTACTTTGATATTTTAAATAAAATGGCTTCCAAATGAGAAAAGTAGTTTATGATTTTTTTTTTCTTTTTTTTTTTTAATATTTATTTGAGAGAGAGAGGAGGGAGGGAGGGGGAGAGAGAGAGAGAGAGAGAGAGAGAGAGAGAGAATAGGGGAAGGGCAGAGAGAGAGGAGACACAGAATCTGAAGCAGGCTCCAGGCTCTGAGCTGGCAGTCAGCACAGAGCCCGATGTGGGGCTCGAACCCACGAACCAGGAGATCATGACCTAAGTGAAAGTCGGACGCTTAACCGACTAAGCCACCCAGATGCCCCTATGATTTTTTTCTTTAATGTCTTTAATCATGACACACAAATCATAGCCATGATTTAACAGGTAATTTTACTGTTAATTGTTCAAATTGCTCACATTTCTTTTTACCTTTACAGTATAATCTGCTTATGATGCATGTATCATTTAGAGTTCTCTTGATTGCAAGCAAAAGGAAACCTAACCCAAAGTGGTTTAAATGATAAAGAGATGTATTGATCACATAGAAGACAAATTTGGCTTTTAAACAAGACTTACTTTTGGGCTTAAATGGATTGCCCAGGACCCAGTTTCTTTCTCCATACTTTGTGGCCTTATAGTTCCCAGATGGCTGTCCCAGGTCCCAAATCTGTCTGTAAGGGGACATCCAGGAGGAAAGAGCGCCTCTGCTGCCCCAGTACTTCTACCATGTCCTAGGATCAGTCTCACTGACTTGATCGATCATGATTGGACTGTGGGCCTCCCTTAGAATCTCACTCCCTGTGGAATCAGAGAAGAGGATACACTGATTGACATCAGCTAATCAGGATGTACTTCTGGTGTGGGGGTTGTGGGGTGAGGTGGAGGGGGTCAGTCCCATCAGAGCAGCTTGGCTAGAAAATTTGTAATGTAAGAGGAAGGAGGAGAAGGGAAATGGATGCTGGGGATACAGCTAACTAAATGCTATAGGAAAGTTTTTCAGTTGCCTTAGGATAATTAGTCTCTTGAGTGGTGGTGATTTAATGATCTTTCTTGAGCTTGCCTGACTAAGAGCATAAATTAATGATTAACCAGATAGTCACTCTAGAATTGAAGCTTTATTTTCTAGCTTATTCATTAACATGGAACCTTATGAGAACCTTGATGCTGGCTTGTGCTAGTGGATTGATTTGTACTTTAATCTCTTACTAATTTTTCCTGAATCATCATTTAAGCCTTTAGACCACTATGATTTTGGTGGACAGTTACCTTTGATAAGGAGTCATTTATTTTCTAGTTCAAGGCTACTATGTAGCATCTCCCTTTTAAGAATAATAATATGGGGGCGCCTGGGTGACTCAGTCAGTTAAACATCTGGCCTGGGCTCAGGTCATGATCTCACAGATCATGAGTTCAAGCCCGCATCAGGCTCTATGCTGACAGCTCAGAGCCAGGAGCCTCCTTCGGATTCTGTATCTCCTCTCTCTCTGCCCCTCCCCTGCTCCCACTCTGTCTCCCTCTCTCTCTCAAAAATAAATAAACCTAAAAAAAAGAAAAATACATATTTGCAACTATAGATCAGTTCTTTGCTCTTTGCATCTGGTCTTTGCTGCAGTTCTAGAGGATATCTCCAGCTGTCCTTAGTATTGCTCACTTGTCCTTAAACTTCCTAGGGTGGCTTTCCTTCCATCTTATCTGGGTCCCTGAACTCCTCTAGTTAATGATAATAATAGTAAGCACTTAACCTGGTGTTTACTAGGTACGGACAATTGTTCTAAGTGCATTGTATATATTAACAGTCAATCCTATAACAACCATATACGAGGGACATTATTATTATTTACAGTGTATATTGATGAGGAAACTGAGGCATGGAGAGATTAAACCAGCTTGCCCAAGCTCACACTGCTGATAAGTGGCTAAGGCAGACTGGCTCCAAAGTGTATACTTTACTGTTTTTCTATGTTCAGTAAAATACAGAAAGATTCAAAGCATATTGGTATAGGGCACTGATAATGAGTAATTCAAACATGTTTTTAAAAAGATTTTAAAAGGTTCAGGAATGCATCTTGTGGTCTAGAAGAAGCCATGAGTAACCATGACAAGTTATTGAAAAGAAAGCATGTTGCCTCCAGGTTAAATGATGTTTATTTAAAAAAAAAATGCATTCAGTGAATCCAGAAAATAATCAGGAAAATCATCTGTGTATTGAAGGAGATTTTCTTGTTATCTGACTTCCCGCTCTGTGGGACAGAAAAATCTCTGAACTCTCTTAAGAAATCTTACATGCTGAGGGGCGCCTGGGTGGCTTAGTCGGTTGAGCGTCCGACTTTCACTTAGGTCATGATCTCGCGGTTCGTGGGTTTGAGCCCCGCGTCGGACTCTGTGCTGACTGCCGGCTCAGAGCCTGGAGCCTGTTTCAGTCTGTGACTCCCTCTCTCTCTGACCCTCCCCTGCTCACGCTGTCTCTCTCTCTCCTAGAAATAAATAAAACATTAAAAAAAAAAAAAAAAAAAGAAATCTTACATGCTGAAAAAAAGAGTAACAGAACAGTCCACATTGTCTGTAACAGTGATTCTAGAATGTGAGCATGCATCAGAATCACCTGGTCATCTTGTCCATTGCTGGGCTGACCCCCCAGAGTTTCTGATTCAGTAAGTCTGGGAAAGGGCTTGATAATCCCTGCATTTCTAACAGGTGATGCTGATGTGGCTGGTCTGGGAATCACATTTCAAGACTGGTGTAGAGTATTGATGTTTGTCTGGTCTATTTCCTTGGGTGTCTGAGACTATTTCTTCTAGTCCTAGCTAAAGTCTAGTAAGAGTTAAAGTCTCAGACTCAACAGAGTTATCTTAAAGACATGCTTAAATGTGGGAGTGCTGTGAAAGTCTGACATCTCATTTTGAGAAGAGAGAAATATCTTCTGTTCATTATTGGGAAGTAGTATAGTGATAGAGCCAGCATGAGGGAGTGCTGTTGTAGGGTTTCTGTTACAGATGCACATTCTAAAGTGGGAAATCTTGGTTAGAGCAGTAGAAATGTGAGTAGAAATGTACATACCAAGTTTCCTGTCCCTTTTCAGTGCTCTACATGTTGAGTCTTCTGTAGACTTCAGTCTGAATTCTGAGGTGATATACAAAAGACATTACTGCAGGAATTTATCTTTTAGTGTACTATATTGATAGTGCATCTTGTATTGATAATGTAACAACCACCTTGGATTGTGTCCTTTACTAAGTGACTTTTAAATATTTGTGTCTCTGAGGAAATAAGGTAAGGCAGACTACTTGCAACTAGTTTTTACCCAGTTTACAGATCTTTTCTATTATTAGGCTTCTGTATATGTAATATATATTGTATATTTTACATGTAAGTAATGTATATTATGTATATGATATGTATGTGGAGTTTTTTCTTCCCGTGAGTTGTAAAAACCATTCTTTTTTTTTTTTTTTTTTACAAATAGTTTATTGTCAAATTAGTTTCCACATAACACCCAGTGCTCATCCCCACAAGTGCCCTCCTCCATGCCCACCCCTCCTCCCCCCACATCCACCAGTCCTCAGTTTTTGTCAGCATTCAAGAGTCTCTCATGGTTTGCCTCTCTCCCTTTCCCCCACCATTTCCGCCCTTCTTCTCCCCCTTGGTCCTCCGTTAAGTTCCTCCTAATCCTCCTATACGTGCACACATATGATATTTGTCCTTCTCTGCCTGACTTATTTCGCTCAGCATAACACCCTCAAGGTCCATCCATGTTGCTGCACATGGCCAGATTTCATTGTTTCTCATTGCCATGTAGTATTCCATGGTATAGATAAACCACATCTTCTTGATCCATTCATCTGTTGATGGACACTTAGGCTCTTTCCAGGTTTTAGCTATTGTGGAGAGTGCTGCTATGAACATTGGGGTACATGTGCTCCTATGCATCAGCATTTCTGTATCCCTTGGGTAAATTCCTAGCAGTGCTATTGCTGGGTCATAGGGGAGTTCTATTGTTAGTTTCCTGAGGAACCTCCACACTGTTTTCCAGAGGGGCTGTACCAGTTTACATTCCCACCAACAGTGTAGGAGGGTGCCCGTTTCTCCACATCCTCGCCAGCATCTAGAGTTCTCTGATTGGCTCATTTTAGCCACTCTGACTGGCGTGAGGTGGTATCTCAGTGTGGTTTTGATTTGTATTTCCCTGATGAGGAGCGATGCTGAGCATCGTTTCATGTGTCTGTTGGCCATCTGGATGTCCTCTTTGGAGAAGTGTCTGTTCATATCTTCTGCCCATTTCTTCACTGGGTTGTTTGCTTTTTCGGGCGTGTAGTTTGGTGAGTTCCTTGTAGATTCTGGATATCAACCCTTTATCTGATATGTCATTTGCAACTATCTTTTCCCATTCCGTTGGTTGCCTATTAATTTTCTGGGTTGTTTCCTTGGCAGTGCAGAAGCTTGTAAAAACCATTCTTAATTTCAGTTTTACTTGCCTTCATCCTCTTCTTGCTTTTAACTTTGTGGTATAATAAAAAATTTTATTTTTGCCCTCAGTTCCTGACACAGAACTCCTAAAACCCTTGGAATTTGCTGTCTTTTGTTATTCATAAAAAGCCTAGTTTCTCACACCTGGATTTATGCTAGTGGAGATGACTTAGGGTGAAACCTTTAGATAGTGTTAGGATGGGACTGGTCACTGGAATGACCAAATAATGAGAAGGTGGGAACTTTCAGCCCCATCCCCCAACCTCCAGGAAAGAGAGGGGTGTGAAGATTGAGTTTAATCTCAGCAGCTGATGATTTAATTTTCATGTCTACATATTGAGACCTTCATAAAAACTTCTAAATGACAGGATTTGGAGAGCTTCTGGGTTGGGGAACACATCAGTGTATTGGAAGGGTGATGTGTCCTGAGAGGCTGTGGAAGTTCTGCCCACCCCCACCCCCCCCGCCCCCACACAGTAACTTGGCTACATACCTCTTCCATTTGGCTGTTTCTCAGTTGTATCCTTTATAATAAATCAGCAAAATAATTATTTTCTGGAATTGTGTGAGTTGTCCTAGTAAATTTTTGAAACCGAGGGTGTGTTCATGGGAACCGATGAACTTATTATGCTCTTAAGTCAGATATATGGTGGTCTCGGACCTGTGACTGGCATCTGAAGTGGAGGCAGTCTTGTAGGACAGATCCCTTCAGCTGGGGATTCAGCACTGACTCCAGGCAGCTAGTGTCAGAATTGAATCATATTCTGGGACATGCAGCTCATGTCAGAGTATCAGACGCAGTGAGATATTTCATAGGGGAGATGGCTTCCCTGGTACGGTGTAGAACATGGCCATGTTTTTAAAATGTAGGATTCAGGCCTGCAGTCACTGTCAAATGCCATTTTATCATTGCAAAGATGAAAGGATCTGGAGTTGGGTCACTTCCATTGTGCAGGGAGCTTTGAATCTTTCCATTCTCCTTAGACTTTTTTTACTTGAAAATTAGTCTGATTCATCTCTCAGTCACTCAGCACCCCCTCCCGTTCTTTGCTATCTGAAACATCAGAGGAAAACACTAGTGGAAACATAGGGAACTGAGCTCTGCTGTCTTCATAATCTACCTAGAGAATCTCCTGGTGAGGTTGAAAACAGCAGCTCTTTCTTACAGTAGAGAAAAGCTTCATCTGAAAATTTCCCCCCACACCAGTAGGGTGGAGAGGGGACTTCATGAATTGTTATTTTATAAAATGTCAAGACTGGGGCACCTGGATGGCTCAGTCAGTTAAGCAGTCGACTTCGGCTTGGGTTATGATCTCAGAGTTTGTGCATTTGAGCCTCGCAATGGGCTCCATGCTGACAGCTCAGAGCCTGGAGCCTGCTTCAGATTCTGTGTCTCCCTCTTTCTCCCCACTCACTCTCCGTCTCTCTCTCTCAAAAATAAATAATAAACATTAAAAAAAATTAAAATGTCAAGACTTAGGAATGTTTTAGAAAGTAGTTAGAATTAATATTGACTCTTGCCACATGTTCACAAATTTTATATGTATGAGGATGGGGAGATTCATACTTATGCCTAAATTGTTGCTCCCGTTTATAATTTAGAAAGAAGATGAGAAGAGCATTGGTGCATCGTGTTGCATAGCAGAGATCATGCCATGCCGATTCAGCCTTAGGGCAGAGTGCTGCGAAGTGACTTTTATGTATTCTGTAAATGATTTCCTGCATCGCATGATGGCATTCCCACATTCCTGACCTCTGACCAAATTGCCCCAGTAGTGTGGAACATGTGGTAATGAAGAGAGTGATTCAGAATAAGCTGGACTTTTTACAAAGCAGCATTTTATTTGAAATAAAAACAACAAAATCTTTGATCTTTTAAGGAAATGTAAAATGTAAATGGTTTCTTTTTACAAGTGATAAGTATGGTTACAGGTTATATTTTGTAGAATCAACATAAAGTAGGGGAAAGAGGCAAGGAAAAGCCCATTAATAAGTACATTTTGGTTGAAAATATTCATAAAGTAATTAGAATTAATATCTTTGTATTTACACTCATAAACAGTGAATTTTAAAAATTAAACACCAAAATAGTGTTTATTTCTGAATGACTTTCCTTTTTTCTTACCTGTATTTGAATTTTTTCCTGACGTAAAATCTGAACTAATCTGTAGTAAGGAAAACAAAGCATAAATGTCTAATATCACGTTCAGAAGTTTTGATTATTTCCACAAAGAATCATGACATAGAAAAGTGACAGGAAAAAGCCTATGTATGAATGAGTATTTAGAAAAAAGACAGAAATTAGAAACAAAATTCCCTTGGGAGTTGTCACTCATCAACATTTATGAGCTAAAATTATGCATAAGAGACTTGGCACAAGAAATTGACCTTGAATTTACATGGTTAGTGGGGAATCAAGGACAGCTGATAGCCATAGGAAAATGAGCTGAAGGCCACTAATTTTATCTTTTACCTTACATCCATAGAGCATATAAATTATTATTGGCTATATATACAGGCCAGACTCCCTTTAAATACAGGCATTTGACTGACCAAAAATTTTGGTGGAGCATTTAATCAGCTAAAGCACTGATTTGCTTTAAATATTTAAAGCAGTATTGTCCAAAAGGAATGTAAAACTAGCCGCATGTGATTTTTTTCAAGTGCTTTTATTTATTTTTTGAGAGAGAAAGAGCGCTCATGTGCACGCAGGAGAGGTCCAGAGCAAAAAGGGGACAGAGGATCTGAACTCAGATGTGGGGCTTGAACTCACAAACCCTGAGATCATGACCTGAGCCAAAGTCATATGCTTAACCAGCTGAGCTAACCAGGCACCCCTGGCCACATGTGATTTTTAGCTTTCTAAGTAAGATCTTTCGGTTAATCAAATCATCTAAAATATTATCATATCAATGTGCAATCAGTATAAGAAGTTAGCGAGATAATTTACATTTTTTCTACTAAGTTTTTGAAATCCAGTATGTATTTTACCACCCCTATTTCTTACGGTCATTAGTCACGTGTGGCCAATTGGCTACCGATTTGGACAGTGCAACTTGACTGCCTTTACATAGACACTTATTGGTTAAAACTTTATAGATCCAGCCACACAAATGTGAGCTTTAAAATATCCATCAGGTATTTGGTCTTGGGTGTATTTATAAAGTAATTAGTTGGGCATTAGCTAAGTGTAAATTTAAATTCTGATCAGGAATAACGCATCAGTTGAATTGTTGTAAAAATGAATACTTCTCTTTTTTGTGCTTTCTGGTACTAAACTTTTACTAAGTGGATGTGAGGTAGCAACAAGATAGATCCTTTACCACATCTGCGTTCTGCTGTTTCAGCTGAAAGTTTGGCACTGCTCTCAAGCACTGTTTTTGGATACAGAGGATTCAATAGCACACTTACTTAAAAATGCACATTTAAGGTTCCCCCACAAATGGAGATTTACCACTGGAGGAGGGAACACAGTAATCTGCATTTCTTTAATGTTTTATTTATTTCTAAGAGAGAGAGAAAGACAACATGAGCAGGGGAGGGTCAGAGAAAGAGGGAAACACAGAATCCGAAACAGGCTCCAGGCTCTTAGCTGTCAGCACAGAGCCGGACGTGGGACTCGAACCCACGAACCGTGAGATCATGACCTGAGCTGAAGTTGGATGCTTCGTCGACTGAACCATCCAGGTGCACCAGTAATCTGCATTTTTAATGCATCCAATACACTTTTTGAGAAACACTTAACTGGGACATGGCCCAAGTATACTCACTTAATTTTCATATCCTGTTATGTCTGAGTCTTCCCCTCAAAGTGAAAATCAATTTTTATCTCTTCTTTAAAATATCAGTCTGTCCTTTCACCCAGGAAGTAGGTCACAGTTATGTGTTGATATCTTGACACCTAAGAAGCCTTAGTGTTCTTCTCAAACTGAGTATAGTGCTGTCTCCTGGCAGGGGGAGCACATTCTTCCTCTAATCCCAAATCTCACTCCCACCCCTTCTGGGTGGATCCTCCTGGTCCCAGAGATAATTAAGCACCTCCCCCCATGTCCACCTGCCCCCACTGTCACTGTTGGGGCCTTTTAGTCTGTAATCTCCAGGAGGGCAGACAATTTGTCTAGGCCTAAATTAGCTTTCTAGTGCTAATCAAAATTAGTAAGGAAACTCGAAAGATATATCCTTAAAAAAAATCTCCAGCTATAGATTAAAATAAAATTCAGGGACAGGGTTTTCTCAGGAGGAAAAGAGCTGGATTCTGTACACTGAGAATTGGAGCAAAACTTGCCATGCTTTCCCCCACGTGAGTGTAAATTTCAAGCTAAGGCTAAAGTTATGTACTTAAATTGTTTACCTAGTTCCAGAATAGATAGACCTGCACATAGATGGAGGAAAGCCTACTTTAACCTTGAGTACTAAGTTCACCTTTTTTGGGAGATGTCTTAATGTCTTTTCTACCTACAGTCATGAGTTTTTAATAAGATAGTTTAGATATTGGCTTTATATTTTTTATGATCTTCTGGAATATGACCGGTTTTAGAAACTTTCCAGAGTCAGACTGTTAATTCATAATTACCTGCCTCTGCCAAAATGAATAAACAAAACAAAAATGTATATATATCTTCGTATGCATGTATATTCACCTTCTTTCTAGTGATATTGCAAAGCTAGCCTGCTCTTGAATATATAGAGATCTGTAAAACATAGTCTAGAATTGTCTCAGTAGGAAGACACAACCTTTGGGGCGCCTGGGTGGCTTAGTCGTTTAAGTGTCCGACTTTCGCTTAGGTCATGATCTCGCGGTTCGTGGGTTCGAGCCCCACGTCGGGCTCTGTGCTGACTGCCAGCTCAGAGCCTGGAGCCTGTTTCAGAGTCTGTCACTCCTCTCTCTGACCCTCTCCTGCTCACGCTGTCTCTCTCTCTCCTAGAAATAAATAAAACATTTTAAAAAAAAAAAAAAAAGGGAGACAAAACCTTTTTACATGAAACATTAACCAAATAAGTATGCAAGTGCCAGGAAGGTAGTATAGGCAATTACTGCTCTAGCAATTTAGAGACAAAGGGTGATCACAAGAGGGGGAAAAAAGCCAGTCATTTTAAGAGGATGGATGAAGTAATGTGAAGAACATTGGAACTTGGAGAGGAACTGAGGCTTCAACCTCGGCATGGCTGCTTTCGTTTCCACTGCAGCAAAACTGAAGAGGCCAGGCTGCAGATCCCTGGAGACCATTAAAGCAGAAAGTTAGCTTCTGGCTTCTGAAGCTTGGACTCATTCCTCTAAAATTAATTAGAGCTTTTCTTATGTCATACCCACCTGCCCATTCGGATAGAACACTTTTATGCCTACCGGGAAAGTCTTCCTGCATGATGGAATGGATTTTTATAGTCAGGATTAACAGGGAGTTAATAGCTATCCATTATTTTCCTCATCCACTCTTGAGGCCATTTCCCTAAATTTTGCATTATTTGGGATTATTTTAGAGAGAGGTATGGTCCCTAGCGTACAGTAAATATACCACCCATTATCTGTGAAATCGTAATCTGCAGGAGCCATTTCATACCAAAGAGGTTCGTGAAAAGTATTGAGGAGAAAGTCTGTTTAGGTCATTACGTGTAGTTCCAGGTTATACCTTCCATTTATTTTCTCTGTACATATGCCTTCAGTAGTTTCCTCACCGTAGGATTGCCGGAATCGTTTCCTTCTTTGGGGACAGTTCCTCAGGTTTTCCTTTCTCTGTTTTTCCTCTGACCGCTGGGGATGACCCCTCCCCACTCTGGAAATCAGCTTGGGTTCCTGCTGCTGCTTACACTCTTCCCATTCTGTTCTCACCTTCGCTGTGCCGACATCCCCTCGTAGCTGAGGTGAATGATCCTGGCGGAGAGCACCAGCCTATCAGTCCTCTCCTTCACCACACCAGCCACTCCACCACACACCACTCTCTCTTCCTTTCCTGTCCCTGTCTTCTAGAGCACACCTTCTCCTTTCTCAGCCACCGTGGAGGACCTCCCTTGGTCCTCACTCCTTTATTGCTCTCTTACTGCGCCGTTAGCCTTTCCCTTAACTCCTTTCCCCACCCCACCAACATACTTAACTCAGTCTCTTACTTTTAAAGAACATCACAGTCACCATTTCTATGGGAAAATCCCCTAAGTTTTATGGTTAACTTGTGAATGAACTTGGGGAGTTTAACCTGTCTTTTAGGGACTGCCTGGGTAAGCAAAAGAGGAAACCTTGAGCCTTTTCTCTTCTCCTAGGCTTTTCCTGGCTTTCTGTGCAAATGTGCCCCTGTCGCCATCTGTCTCACTCTTAAATATCAGCCTTATTGAGATATAATTTACATATTACATATCATAAAACTTGTAAAGTGTACACTTTAGTGGTTTTTAATATACTCACAGAGCTGTCCAGTAATCACCACTAATTCCGGAATAGTTTTCTCACCCAGAAAGAAATAACATACGTATTAGCAAGTCACTTCTCATTTTCACCTCCTCCTAGCCCCAAGCTACTCTTACTTTCTGGCTGTGGATTTGCCTGTTCTGGGAATTTCATGTAAATGGAATCAGGCAATATGTGGCCTTTTGTGACTGGGTTTCTTTTCCTTAGCAAAACACTGTCAAGGTACATATGCTCTGGCATATATCGGTACCTCGTTTCTTCCTGCGCTCTCTTATGTAAGTAATTGTGTAAGTAATTGAGGTAGATGAGCAAGAAAGGACAGAAAAGTTCTATGAAAGCTATCAACATCATAATACTTTTTTATCTGGCAGTTCCTGGGAACAGATGGCAGATCTGTTGTAGGTACTGAAAGTCCTGGACATTTAGGAACTTCTTCATTTCATTGCTCAGCGTCTCATGGGGTCATGTCTGTTGCCTTTATTAAGTTTACTTACACAGTCTTAACTCCTTTGCCAGTTTCTACCAAAGTAGACCTGTGAGTAAGTACTGTCATAGGAAGATGAAAAGAGAAAATATAATTTGTATACAGGACATTCATAAAGTCCTGTACACTTTAAAAGTAAAAACATGTCATGTGACTAGAAAAAAACTGAAAGTGTTGAAAAGTAGGTTTCACATTAGCACTGCAGTTCAGATAGCCAGGGTTTTATGTAACCACCGTCTTCAGTGATACCACTCAATTTAATATATTAGTTTTCTGATTTGTACAGAGATTGGTGCTGGGTAGATGTTAATAGTCTCTTAAATTACATTCTGATTTCTCATACTAAGTTGATTAAAGAAGATGGTTTTGGTTATTAAACCATGTATTTGTCAGTTTTAACACGATCCCATTACATAGTAATCCACTGGGAGGGATCTGGGTAACAAGGTAACAAGCCTTTGGTCTGTGTTTACTGTTTGTTTGGCTTCTCTGAAAAAAATCCTGCATTCAAAATTATTTTTCGGTAGTTCTTTCTGGTTGTCTAGAACAGAAATTCACTTGAATTATCTGAATAAAAAAGGATACATGTTTGGTAGAGTAAGGGAGGAGTGGAAGAGGGTTACAGCAAATTTCAGACTTACCCAGACCTAGAAATCCATTAGCAACCCAGGCTGCTGTGGGGCTGGAGCCATTCTTCATCTTTCACATGGGCTATGTACCTCGTTCATTGGAGCCCTGTGCATAGTAATAGTATCTGCTCCCTTCTAACTCAATTCGCACATGGTTTTGGTGTACTGTAGTTCCAGCTCTACATCTCTTCTGACCTCTTTGTCAAATGACTCAATATCCTAGTTTCCTCTAGTTCAAATCTCTATGAGGTTGAATATGAAGATAGGGCTCTGATTGGCCCAATCTTTTTATATCTGAGAACGACCAATAAGGGTACTTACAAATGATTACCTTTAGAAGAATTATCTATAACATTGGTGAAGAGCAGGAAGCCATATGTATAAAACATACCAGCCCTGCCCCTCCATAGCTCATAGGGTATTTGGCTGACAGTTAGAGGCTATGGTTGGCATTTCCAATGTAGAATGTTGATGTAGTGGAGGGAGGTACTTTATTTGGGGACTTTTGAGGAAAGATACTGGGGCATTCTGCATGATCAAGGGAAAGGTTAAAGAGCCAATATGAGGGAAAGGCAGGGCGTATAGACAGGCCCCAGAACCACAGAAATAAAGGTTTTCCATCTCTTGTTTTTACCTTCTCTTTCTGGCCTCAGAGGTAGTCTTTCAGGTGACTGAAATATGTTTGCTGTCTGCCCCTGGACTTTGCTGTCTACCACGCTGTCTATTATTCTAGTTCTAGTTGGAAACATGGGGTCAGGGGTATTTGATAGGGAGGCTTTAATTTACTAGGCTTTGGTCAGGAGGCTACTCCTAAACCAGTGAACTGCGGTGTGTGGTGTGGATGATGTGAGAACATGGCAGCTTTCCCTGGAATCATACAGAAATGTTCCTGGAAAGGAAGGTGGGTGCAGGGCAGATGACTGTAAGTAACGGTAAATGTTCACAACACATTTTCAGATAGATCAGTCATCTTTTTTTTTAAAACATTTTTTTCTCTTTATTTTTTTTGGAGGGAGGGTGTAGGGGCAGAGAGAGAGAGTGACAGAGGATCTAAAGTGTGCAGTGAGTCCCAGGTGGGGCTTGAACTCACGAACGGTGAGATTGTGACCTGAACTGAAGTCGGATGCCCAAGCAGCTGAGCCATCCAGGCACCCCTAGATTGATTCAAAAATAAAGGTATTATGAAATGACAGGGTGACATTTGCTGTTGTTTGATTCCTTCCTTGAAAAAAAAAAAAAAAAGCAACCAATAATGTACAGCTTCCTTTAAGACCTTTGAAAAAATAAAGTTAAAAAAGAGAAATGTACATCAGTGTTTCAGTCTTTAGAATATGCCTCTAATAAGATGCCTTAAGGGGTGCCTGGGCGGCTTAGTCGGTTAGGCATCCGACTTCGGCTCAGGTCATGAACTCCCAGTTCTTGGGTTTGAGCCCCGCGTCGGGCTCTGTGCAGGTAGCTCAGAGCCTGGAGCCTGTTTCAGATTCTGTGTCTCCCTCTCTCTCTGCCCCTTCCCTGCTCATGCTCTGTCTCTGTTTCAAAAATAAATAAAAACTATTAAAAAAAGAAAAAAAAAAGATGCCTTCATTTGCACCTAAGCTGTTAACTTGTGAATTTGGCAGTTTTGTTACTTCTAAATATTCTAACCCATTCTACTTTCTTGAGGCCTCAAAGACTAACACCGTTCTTAGAGTATGACAGGTGCCCAGGAATAGGGCACCATTCCAGACTTTTTAACAGTATAACAATGTAAGCACTATATTAGCATGTTCCTTACCCACATTTAATCTATTTGGGGAACTAGAGCATGTGTATAAAACAAGCAGTGAATGTGACAGGATTATATAAAAGTGCTGTGATGCTTCCCCAAATCCTAAATCTTAGCCTCCTCATTCTCTAGTTGATAAACATACCCCTTTTCCACACTTCTTCCATATTTTCATTGGGTTAATCTTCAAGGGAATTTGCTGAGCTTGAGTTTTGACATCTTTCCTACAAACCTGTGAATTTTTAGAACTTGAAGGTAGTGACCTCATTGGGTAGTGGATACATGTTATTGGCTAAGGCTGATAAAATTTTGCCATACAGGTTTAAATTTCTGCACAGTCCTTAGATTTCTTGAGCGGGTATGTGAAATTGCCTTACTAGCCACGTGATTGCATCTTAACAGCATCAAAGAGATGCTGGGCAATTTACCAGGTTCCAGGCCCTGCCTGAATTACATGTTACCTTTTGGATCACCCTGTAAGTTTTCAGGAAACCCAATCCTCTCCACTGTTGTCAGCCTGAGCCCCAGGTTCTCCATGGGACCATCTCCTGCTTGGTTCACACCTTTTCAGGAAACTTCTTCGGCCTTTGTATTTCTTTACCCTATCCTCTGAATATTACTAGTTTCATGTGTGTGCTTATTCTCTCTCCAGCTAATCACTTAATTCCTTGAAGACAGTGACTGAGTGATACTTCTTTCCATATTTCCTGCAGTGCTTCATGTAAATGAAAGTGCAGTTAGATACTTTTACTTGTCAGACTGAAGAGCCCACTTTATTTGGGGGAAAATTTGTCCCTAAATTTATGTGATACCCATTGGAAAGTAAGTTCTATGTGTTTAAGAATTTTACTAAAATGTAAGAGATAGGGACTTCTGGGTGGCTCAGTCTGTTAAGTGTCTGACTCGATTTCGGCTTAGGCTGTGATACTCATGAGCCCCGGATAATGCTCCACACTGATGTGGAGACTGCATAAGACTCTCTCTCTCCCAAGACACTTGGGTGGCTCAATAGGTTAAGCATTCAAATCTCAGTTTCAGCTCAGGTCGGGATCTTGAGATTGGTGGTACTGAGCCTCGTGTTAGGCTTTGCACTGACAGGATGGAGCCTGCTTGGGATTCTCTTTCTCCTTCTCTATCTCTCTGCCCCTCCTCTGCTTGTGCATGCACTATCACTCTCTCTCTCTCTCTTTCTCTCTTGATAAAGAAATAAACCTAAAAAAAAGATTCTCTTCCTCCCTCTCCCTGTGCGCCTCCCCCACATGTGCACACTTTCTCTCTTAAAAAAAAAAAAGTAAGAGATATTTCTTTTTAAAATTTGACATATATCTTTTGCGATAGTTTCCATGCACATTATTAAAACACCTTTTTACCCTAGTAATAAGCAGAAGGAAGACAGGTTGATTATTAGAATCTGGGGTATTCTCTTAAAGAGTATTTGTCTTAGATTTTCATTCTTGCAGGATCTGATCTCACTACTACAATGTTAACTTACAGAGTTGTTTTTGGATTTGGGGCATAATTTTTAAGCTGATACAAACCATTACACGGAATGTCTTTTAATGATGCTTTCACTTTGGTCCCTGCTTGTTTTTGTGCTGCAAGTATCTGCCCTTAGAGTTTTATACTTTTTGACCAAAAGAGCTAGAGCTAAAGATGTACTTTTCCACTCCTTCCTCAGTTCACTGCAGTGTTTCTGGACCTCTTTTGAAAGCTCCTTATCTCTTTACCTTCCATGTTTTGGGATACTAAAAGGCACTTGATGAGGGCACCTCTAAAGAGGTGCTCACTCCTAGGTTGGCCCACAGTTTGCCTGTGTTTTCCCATGTGTCACTTAGCTTCCAGTGGGTGCCAACAGCTGGAATTAGATAATTCAATGGTTCATTACAAATTTATAAATGCTGGCCACAGTTGTCCATCTGGAATAATGTATTGTGACTTTAAGGACATAGGGAATTTGGTGAATATAGTGGCCAAGCATGACAGTGAATGGAATGCTCTAATTGCAGTTTATGGTTCCTAGAGTACTTTATTTCACTATGGCAGCCAAAGGCCATTCATCTATCCCTCAGACTAGCTACAAGAGGACTAGAGTGCTGTTGTCATTCTTGTTGTTTTAACCATCCCTTTAACTGGGATATAATTTAAACCTTTTCTTCTGTGGTTAACAACAACAAAAACTATCCAGCAGCTTTCTAAGCCCTTGGGACTGGCAGGATGTTGTTTAGCCAGCTTGGCCCTTGGTCAGTTTTTACCTTTTTTGAGATGGGTTGACAGTTCCATGGGTTGACAGTCCTGAAGCTGATTTTGGAGAAATGGGTTTACAGTCCAAATCAGTTAGCCCTTTATATGTGTCTGTTGTGAGAACACACAATTTTGTACCTGGAACTGGTCGCTCTGCAGAGGATTAGTGTGGGCTTCCAGCTTCTTCGCTGAGCCCCTCCATGGAGTTGTCTCCAAGCATTTGAGGGAAGGCCAGGGTTAGTAGGGATGTTGTAAATAATGTAGAGGTATTCAAGACTGCCTTGAGAAATACAGGATGGAGAAGAGGCCAAGCTGGAGGAAGCACATGATACTAATTTGAAACCCAAAACCCACAGCACTGAATTAACAGGTGTGCTGGTGCAGCTTTCTTTGTGCATTTAATCAGGTGTATTCTTCAGGTGTGCCTGCATGAAGATCTTTTTTTTTTTTTTGAAGACTTCCTCACAGTCAGGGAACCATTTTAATTAGCATGCTTAACACCATTATTATCTGAACTGGATTTTGTCGTAGAGTATGAAGTATCTGTGTGTTTTTTTTAACTTTTTTTTTTTTAAGTTTATTTATTTTGAGACAGCATGCGTGGGGGAGGGGCAGAGGAAAAGGGAGAGAGAACTGCAAGCAGGCTCCCCACTGTCAGCACAGACCCTGATGTGGGGCTCAAACTCACTAACTGTGAGATTGTGACCTGAGATGAAATCAAGATTCAGACACTTAACCACTGAGCCACCCAAGAGCCCCCCGCCCCCCCAACAATGGTGTTCTTTCTCTGTTGTTTAAACTGAAGACATCAGACTCATCATGTTGCTCTAATCTGTATTTGACTTAAGGTTTCAACAGAAAAAAATTTGAGCACAGGATCAGTAGGAAACATATTTTACATGGTATTCTAGTACACACAGAAATGTATGTATTTATGTATATGGGTATGTTTATGTATTCACTCATTTAAATTTCACAATGTGATACTGAACTTGAATTCATGAGATGCTATGATATTTTCTATTCTATCTCATATTTTTAAATGCTAGTATTGATCTACTAATTAGATTTTTTTTTTTTAATTTCAGAGAGAGCACACAGGGGAGAGGGACAAAGTGGGGGCAGAGAGAGAGAGAGCGAGAATCTTGCACAGAGCCTGATGGCGGGGCTCGATCCCACAACCCTGGGATCATGACCTGAATCAAAATCAAGAGTTGGAGACTCAACTGACTGAGCCACCGAGGCAACCCTACCAATTCGAATTTTTAACTGTTAGGAAACCCTGTGGTATCAGATGCATTTAAAAGTACATCAAAGTGACCTCTCTATTTTTAAGCTTTGTGAATCATGGTTATTAAATGCCTAAGGTAGTATTTGATTTTTTTGCCTCATTCATTTATTAGTGAATGACTAAGCGAAATTTTATTGAGTACTTACCAGATACTGTGATTAGTATTAAAAATATAGAGATAGGTGATTAAGTGAACACAGGTGTGTATGGTCAGCAGAGATTTTCTCTTCTCACAGAAGGGTCAGTAGATGGAAGGGAATTTTAGGCTGAACAAGTGATCCCATGAATGGTGTGATGGTGCCTGGTTGTCTCTCAGAGAACTGTGTGCAGAAGTACAGAAGGAGCTCAAAGCAGAACTATAGGAGCAGACAGGAAGGTCTTGAATGCCATGCCAAGGAGTTTAGTTTTATCCTTTTGGCCAGCAGTTTTCAACATTTAGCTCTGTAAAACTTTTATTTTCAAAGAGAATTTAATTTGTTACCTCACTATGTAAAATGGCAAGCTGAATGAAACAGAGTAGTCTCCCCTAGATTTCTACCCCCAAGGGTCCTAAAGCCCCTGGTGACTTCACCTGAGAGCCACAGGGAGCGCTGGACTTAACGTCTCAGGAGGAGCTCTCTGGGGATATGGTGGAGAGTGACCTGGGAGAACAACTGGGTGGAGGAGAGCCATCTTAGGAGAATGTCATGTTTGTCTGGGGAAGAGACGAGGAGGAGGCCCTGAAAACAGGCCAGTGGCAAAGGGCTTGAGAGAGCCCGGACTTAAGCTGTTGCGGTTGACTCCTGAGGCCTTGCTCTCCACTGGGCTGTGGAGCATGGGAAGGGGGAGCGGGGGAATACCCGTTTGGTTTAGATTATATGTAACCTCATGCCAAGTTTTTCTTTTGGGTGCCAGATGTTTGGGGTAGATGAGGATTGCTCAGGTATGTTGGTCGCAAATCTGCGAAGCAGGCCACTGTTTGTCATGGCTTTTTTTTTTTTTCTTTTTAATTCAATTCTCCATCACATGGCCCCCAATTTTCAGGATTATATCATGTTTTCCTTAGCTCTTATTATTAGTCTGTATTCTCTCCAGAACTTGGAAACTGTACGGGCCCTGAGGCTCTCTCAGTCTGCCTCTCTGCATGCATGTTTGGACCCGAGCTTTATGTATACTCCATGTACCTTAAAATGATCACAACTCCAAACATTTACTGAAAGAATGATTTCAGGGAAAGTACAATAAAGTTTTAAAACTTTCCTTGGAGTAGAGGTTGAGAAGTTATTTCCCCGACCTTCTACCCCCCAGAAATAGCCAAGATGGAAGGGAGAGAGAGAGAGATGGAGAGAGGAGAAAGAGAGACCTGTGTTCCTTGGAGGAAGAGAGATGTGCTCTGTGCAGAAAATCACAGTCAAACAGCCTAGCTCCGGCTGGAAGAGAGCTGGCCCTTCCTGGGGTGGTTTTAGCTTGAGTACACTGCTCCTCTTTGTTGAGACAGCTGTAGTTTGGTATCGGGATAATAATGAAGAAATATTACTAGATTTTCAGTGGGATTATTGAGAACATGTAAAATTTGTGTATCACTTTCATCTTGGACAACATTGTGAAAATATTACTTTAATATTAAGAGCAGTTTTTAGTGGGGGGGCATTACCCCCCATTTTACAGATTTCATTCTGAGTTTTTCTGAACTGGCTTGTTACTAGCCCCAGCCTGCCTGCTTTTGGGCTAATATAAATCAGAGGCTCCTGCGGTCCAGAATGATGATTAAAAGCCTCTGATGCCTATCTTTGGCTTGCCTTTTCTATCTCTACTGGAAATTGCTTTCCTTGGAATAAGTATTTGTAGGTCTCTGAATGCTCTTCTGAATGGAGAAAAAAAGTCGTGTACCTCTCCCTACGACGGCTCCATGTTAGAAAGTCATGAGTAAAATTGAGATCCCTTGAGTAAACCTAGAAGATGAGAATTGTTGGAGGAACAGAAATTAGAGTGCAGTTTTCTGTGTTTTGGTTTTAAGTAATGAATACTCATTTGTGACATCAGTGCTGATTGAGCTTATTTTAAAACCTTTCCCAATAGGACACACCTATATTTAACAGGAAAGCAGAGTTAAGAATCTGATGTTGTATAGTTAGTTTCTCTTTGTGTTTTAGTCAAGCACAAGGGAAATGTGACCCATTGAAAAAGGGAGGCCTAAGTGACCTATATATTAAAAAAATGGTCAAACATTTTTATGTGTTAAATAGTATACTAAAAAGACACAGAATGAATTGTCTTATATGATCGGCAAATGTACATTTTCTCCTAGATATGACAATTGGTGGGTTGCACAACTTGAGAATAACAAGTTATTTTCATTTTCAGGAAGGATAAAATTAAGTAAGTGAAGATATCTAAGACCCTACCAAGTAACAGATGCTAGCTGGACACTTTATGTAACATGCCTACTTTTCTCTTGCTATTCTACTGTCAGCAGGTGGTCATTAAAGTCTAGGGAAAACTTTTTTTTAGGTCACAAAGCTTTTTATAAATTTATTTATTTTTTAAAAACAAGCTCTGTGCCCAATGTGGGGATTAGACTCACAACCCTAATAAGATCAGGAGTCGTGTGCTCTACCGACTGAGCCAGCCAGGTGCCCTTGGGTCACAAAGCTTTTTCTGGTATTTATAAAAGTGGCTTCAGATAGGAGGGCATTATCGGTACTGTTACTGCAGCTGGGACATCTGGGTGCCACTGGGCCTGGCTAGTTAATGTTAGAGAAGTCATCCAACCTCTCAGCCTCAGTTTCCTTACTTGTAAAATGAGGGGGTTGGCTGGCTAGATACTAAGTTCCCTTAGGCCTCTAAGATTGTGTGTGAGCTCCAGGGGAGTTAGCACGTTAACGTCCTTTGGTTACCAAGGTGCGTTGTGGTCTCTTCCTGGTGGTTTCTGTGTACACAGTGAGAAGCTAACAGTGTGGGGGTATAGGGATGCTAGCAACCTTTGTCCTTCTCCAGGAAATAATAAATGCCGGGTGACTCAGACTCCAGTCCGAGGCTCTTGTTAGTTTTTGTTAACTTTCTATGTTTGATGAGTCAGAAATGCAGGTTCTTGTAGCATGTTAACAAATCTTTGATTATAGGCACTTCAAATTACAGTCCCCTTTCCTGTGTAATGATTTTTGCCATTTGCCCTTCCATAATACAGAAGGCAGGATAGAAGGATATTTTGATCAGTAAGAACTTGGTCTGTTGCTTCATGAGTCCTTTTACACTAAAATAATAATTCTTCTTCTTCTTCTTTTTTCTTCTTCTTCTTCTTCTTCTTCTTCTCTCTCTCTCTCCTTTTTTTTTTTAAACTTTTATTAAGTAAGCTCTACGCACAGCATGGGGCTCAAACTCACCACCCTGAGATTAAGAGTCGCATGCTCCACCTACTGAGCCAGCCAGGCGCCTCTACGCTAAAATTATTCTTGACAGAAAACTATGTGTGTGCCTGCACTGACAGAATATGAGTATTTAGTTGGGTGGGCAGTTGTTACGTATTGCAGGATAGTTGATGCTGGAGTAGCACAAAACCTTAAGAGTAAGGAACACTTGTCTATTTAATATCCGCCAAAGTGATCTTGTGCACATGTGGGCCTGTAAGCACACATACACACCCACGCCCAAAGTGTGTCAGTGTGCATGTGCCTGCTCAACTAGGATGCGTTGCTGCTGACCATTCCTTAACTGCCAGTTGATTTCACTTTTGTGTTTTGTGCACTCAGTCTTAGAGAACATCGTTTTTAAACAATTTCATGGAGGTTGGACTTGTGGAGATCCTAAGGGGACCCTAGTGGTCACTCACAAATGGAGGTTGCTCGACAGTGCTGTGTAAGATGTGAGTGAGGCATGGGTGCAGTTTGGAATCAGTAACTCATTTATTAAGCCTTTTTTTTTCCTTTTTACAAAACTGAAGAGTTGTCAGGATTCCCGTGAATTTTTCTTCAGGGTTGAAGAGCGGGCTTGGAGGGATCAGTGTGTTGGTCAATAGTTATTAAGAATGTTTATTAGAGCTTGGGAGTCCCACATGGATACCACATAGCTTTAGGTCTGCTGCTTGTCCCCACACTCAGTATTGCATTCTTTAGGTTTTTTTAAAAAAATTATTTGTGGGGCACCTCGGTGGCTTAGTCGGTTAAGCGTCCGGCTTTCGCTTAGGTCATGATCTCGCGGTTCGTGGGTTCGAGCCCCACGTCGGGCTCTGTGCCTACTGCCAGCTCAGAGCCTGGAGCCTGTTTCAGTCTGTGACTCCCTCTCTCTCTGACCCTCCCCTGCTCACATTGTCTCTCTCTCTCTCTCTCCTAAAAATAAATAAAAATATTAAAAAAAAAAAATTATTTGTAATTGTAAAAAATTCAATTTTTAAAATTATTTTTAATTGTAAAAAACATAAAATTTACCCTCTTAACCATTAAAAAATTTTTTTGAATGTGTATTTATTTTTGAGAGACAGAGAGGGACAAGGCATGAGTTGAAGAGAGGCAGAGAGAGAGGGAGACATAGAATCTGAAGCAGGCTCCAGGCTCTGAGCTGACTGCACAGAGCCTGATGCAGGGTTCAAACCCACAAACCATGAGATCATACTGGAGCTGAAGTTGGACACTTAACCGACTGAGCCACCCAGGCGCCCCCCATCTTAACCATTTTTAAGTGTACAGTTCAGTAGTGTTGACTGTGTTCACTATATTATGTAGCATATCTCTAGAACTTCATCTTGGAAAACTGAAACTCTGTGCCCACCAAAACGCTCCCCACTCCCCTCAGCTCCTGGCAGCCTCCATTTTACTTTCTGTTTCCATCAGTTTGACTATCTAGATACCGCATGTGAATGGAATCATAGAGTACTTGTCTTTCTGTGACTGGCTTGTTTCATGATGTCCAAATAATGACTTAGTATGACATCCTCAGGGCTCATCCATGTTGTGGCATGTGACACGACTACTTTCTTTTTTAAGGCTGAATAATATTCTGTTGTATGTAAATGCCACATTTTCTTTACCCATTCATTCATCAGTGGACCTTTGCGTGGTTTCCACTTGGCTTTTGTGAATAATGCTGCAGTGAACATGGGTGTGCAAATCATCTCTTTGATCTTGCTTTCAGGTTTTGGTTTTGTTTTGTTTCGGGATATATATCCAGAAGTGGGACTGCTACATCCCATGTAATTCTATTTTGAATTTTTTGAGGAAACCTCCATACCATTTCCCATAACAACTCCACCATTTTAAATTACTGTCAGAGGTGCACAAGTGTTCCAATTTCTCTACATCCTTTACTGAAGTTTTTACTATGTTATAAAAACAAAGTGGGGTGGAGAAAGGCACCATTGTGGTCACAATTCATGTTTTTTTCCTGGTAGATGGTAGTTAAGAGGGCAGTAGAAATGGTAATAAAGATGAGTGGAGAGGTGGTTATAGATGAGAATGTCAGGTTTTAGAAAAGAGCTTAGTCTCTTAGCTCACTTCATTCCTTCCCTGTCATTAAAATTCTACATATGATCAGTGAATCCAGTTTTCAGATATCTTTAAAAAATTACTCCTGAGGGAACTTAATGGAGAACCATGGAGGAGAAGGGTAAAAATAGGGAGAGGGAGGGAGGCAATCCATGAGAGACTCTTTTTTTTTTTTAATGTTTTATTTTTATTTCTGAGAGAGAGAGAGAGAGAGAGAGAGCGCAGACAGAGACAGCATGAGCAAGGGAGGGTCAGAGAGAGAGGGAGACACAGAATCTGAAACAGGCTCCAGGCTCTGAGCTGGCTGTCAGCACAGAGCCTGACGCGGGGCTTGAACCCATGAACCATAAGATCATGGCCTGAGCCGAAGTTGAATGCTTAACCAACTAAGCCACCCAGATGCCCCAAACCATGAGAGACTCTTGAATGCTGAGGACAAACTGAGGTCTGATGGGGGTGGGGGAGAAGGGAAGGGGGGTGATGGGCATGGAGGAGGGCACTTGTGGGGATGAGCACTGGGTGGAAACCATCTTGACAATAAACTATTAAAAAAAAAATAGAATTTACCAAAAAAAAGGTCTCCTGAGTAAACTATTCCCTCAGAATATCATAAGAATAATAAAGAAAAGTCCAGTGCAGAAAACTTAGAAAGAGTCTTTGGACAAGAGAGTTTATTGGGGCTGACAGTGTGTTTGATTTCGTGTCAATCTGTAAAGGTAAAATTGAAGATGTCAGTACCATCATCTGGGTCTCCATTCTGTCTCTGCCGAGACACACTGGACATCAGAGAACACAGAAAATAAGGGTCATCTGCCACTTAGTATGAGCCCCTTGGCTTCACCATGGTGTTGGATGCTGGATGGTGAAGTGGGAGAGTGGATGAAGATGGGCCTTTTCTAATTTTGAGCCATGGGCCCACTTCCCTGACAGAGACTCATGAGAAATGCCTGCCTCTTCCTCTGTCCACAGCTTCTGGTTTGCCCTAGAAATGAAAGGCTGCAGGATTTCAGAAGGTGTACTTTCTAGTATCTGGCATGCAGTAACTTCCTCTGTATCTCTGTGCATGCCGCTCTGTGCCTCACTTCTTTCTTATCTGGAAATGAGATGGTTGGCTTAGGTAGGTACATTTTGAAAAGTACCTTCCTGACACCTGTTTTAGGAGTTTGGCTCTCATGTTCTGCTCACGAAGGACGGACATGTAGACCAAGGAGTGTTCCATAAGGTGGAGAAGGCGCTGCGGTCTCCATGTGGTGCCGGCTCCGTCACAGAGCCCTGGCTGTGTTCAGGCTTCTGAAATGGCTGAATGGTATTGAACAGCTGCCTCTTAGGGGATCCTGGGCTTAGGGGTATAGAGTGAAGGTGCTATAAGACTTGAATCTGCCCTAAAACAGGTTATAATGTATTTCCAAGAGCATTACCTTAGAGCTTTTTGATTTCATATCTCGTGGTTTTTAGGAAGAAAATTGGAGAAGCCAAGGGACCAGTTTAGGGTCACAAGGCCAGTTAGTGATAAAAACTGAGACTAGAGTCCATTTTTCACTTCTCTCAAGTCTGTAACTGGTGTACTTGCCATTATTTTAATTAGGTTGATAAGACTGGTGCAGGAGAAAAGCAATACTCTAAGGCAGCGCATGATAGGTGCCAGACAAGGGGAGCTGACGGTACTGGGATAGGGTTTCTGAGAGGGGGAGCATTCATCTCAGCGGGGATAGTCTGGGAAATCTTCCTGGAGGAGGGAAGCTTTGAGCTTGGCTTGAAGAAGGATAGATAGACTTCAAAGCAGAGGGGAGCACCCAGAACAGAGGTGTGGAGACTGGAAAGCCCAAAACAGGTGCGGTGTGAATCAGGCTTGGCTGGAGCAGAGGGACAAGTAGGAGAAAGGGACGAGGACTGGCGTTTATTGAGCATCTGTCTTGTGTCAGGCTCATTGTCTGGTCCTTTAGCCGTGTCATCTCAGTGTCCTGAGTGGGGAAATGATACCCTGACCATACGTTTGTTTGAGAGGGTCACTGTCTTCCCACCCCATCACTACTTGGGATCTGTCTTCTTTAGAGTAAAAGTTACATTTTTATCTAGTGGGAAAGTACCTCATTAAAAATGGGGAGAAGAAGAGTGGAAGGAGTTGCTTCTATAAAGGTCTCAGAGGTAGCTGATAGTAGGTAATGCTTCTGCAGTAAGCCTGGAGCCTGCCTCCCAGCTAATGGCAGCTGGCGGGCCTTGGTGCTCCTGAGTGACTGGGCTGACCATAAATTATTCAGGGCCTGTGCCCAGTGAGTGGCTGCCTAGCAAGGTCCTGTGAGAAGGAGGCTGTGTTATCTCATTGAGAGATTGGCAGAAGCTCGGGTGCTGAGGAAGAAGAAATGACTGCACCCTTAAAATATTTCACATTTTAACATGCCAGGGCCGCACACAATGTTCCATAGACCTGCAACTGGGTAATCGGGACCTGTTTTTCAAAGAGGAAGAATATCTCCGACCCCTAATTAACAGATACAATAACCTACACTCCCGTGTTACTCTGGCACTTGTTGGCAGGGATTTGGCCAGAAGCCACATTAAAATCGCAGATAAGACAGCATTGCCACAGAGTGTTCTTGTGGGAGAAACCCCACTCTGCTCTGTTTTTATCTCAGCCAAATAGAGAGTTGCTGTTGTTGATCCATTCAGAATGATACTTTCAGTAACTGTCACTAATTTCATTTGTTACATGTCATATGTATGTGTGTGTGTGTGTGTGTGTGTGTGTGTGTGTGTGTGTGTGACCATCCGTCCATCCCATTTCAACAGCTAGGTTGAAAGTGCCGACAGAAGAAATCAGATCTTAGAACTTTGTGGGTCCCTCCAGTGGTCTGTGTTCCTGGATGGGACTAAGCATGTGTTAGGTGGGGTGACTTTTACTTTCTGTGGACCAGGAGGTATGGGGCCTGTGCCTTGATGATTAGGTTTGCCTCCCTCCACTCCATCCCTTCCCTCTCTGGGTGCCTGTTCAGACTGTTCTTTTCACCTTTTCTCATGAGAGCCAGTCTATGGTAAGCTCCTGGAAAATGTAACATGTGGATGAAGATCTGAGGGCAGGGTCCAGAGGCCTGTTTCCACAAAGAACAGATTTATATCTCCTCTCTCCCAATATTTTCCTGAGCTGTGCTACCAGAAAACAGCATTTTCTCACTGTCCCATCTGCTTCCTTGTAAAACTCTGGCCCAGTGGTTCTGAACACCTGTGTGTGTGTGTCAGCCTTTCTCCTCCATGTTGGAGGTGGGAAACAGTACCAAAAATCTTGGGCAAGAGCAGGCCTAGCCCCAGCTGCATTCCTCACATGTTCTTTCCCTTTGAACTACTCTGCCTGTAGCAGAGGAGTCTAGTCTTGGCTCTGGCTGGTGTTACATTCACAGGCATAGCAGCACCTGTTTGCCAAAGGTGGGGCCTCTGGACTGGGGCATTCTTTTGCCCATACAGGGAAGCTTTGCATGTGCAGATAACAGACACGATAAGAATGCAGGGATAAGGGTTGGCTGGGGTAGAAGATTCAATAAACTGCATTCCTTCCTCAAGACCTTGGGTACTTGTTACTGAGTGTGACTTGCTATTTTTTTCCTTCTCAGCAGAGATGTCAGGTACTTTGTATTCTGCTGTGACCAGGTGAACAAGAGAGAAAAAGGATATAAGTGGGAATTAGATTTGCCCTGGTATTTCACATGCAGCTGTGTAATTAGATAGTTTTTTTGCAGGAACGGTGTGTGTGTGTGTGTGTGTGTGTGTGTGTAGGAGAGAGGAAAAAAACATGTATATCCTTCATGGAACAGAGATAGCAATCACTGCAGATGAAAAATACCTTAGCCTTCCCTTTAATTTTTCTTCTAGGTATTCAGAGTCCTGAAGGATCAAATCTGATAGCCCCACCTCAAGTAAACATTGGCCTTTCTAAAAACATAGGTCCTTTGTAACTTGTTTCATAGTGAATATTGTGTTCTTGTTATCTCTGAGGTGTTACTGCTTTATTTTTATCTATTAAATACGATTTTGAATATGCCTTTCCCTATGCAAAAGGGTGTGAGTGAAAAAGAAGGAAAAGAAGGAAATGAAGTTTGTGAGCACCTCCCCGGTGCTCTTACCTTCCTGAATTGTCCTTGTCCAGAAATCCACAGGGGTGGACACTTGTGGTCCCTGGCCTTGAGGTCAGTGACTCCATAGGAAACCTGTAACACCCTCCAGCCAGTAGCCCCCTTAGCAAACAGGTGGCCAAAGGTTGGGTACAATTACTTCTTGAAATTTCCTCCACGAAGAATTTAAATAGTAATTGTAGCTGCTCGGATAGTGCAGGTACCTTCCTGACATTTCTCTTCTGAAAGCTTTTATCTCACTTATAGAACAACTCTGAAGTGGGTCCCCTTATTGTGCTGACTTTCCAGGCTCAGGGAATCACACACTTAGAAAGTAGCAGAGTCAGATTCTTAGATTCCAGATCTGTTTTTAAGCACGTTTCCTCATCTGAACCCTGACCCAAATGCCCCGTGGGTGGTGCTCTGGGAGTAAGCAGAGGAGTGGTCTAGGCGCTGATGCCAGAGCTGTGTGCTTATGAGGAAGTGCTGCTGACTGCTTCCAGCTGCCCAGGCTGTGGGCCTGTATGCCACGTGCCACTGGGGAGAAATGAGACAGACGTTCTGGAAGCATGGCACGCCGCTCGCTAGCAGTGGTACAGAAACACCAGAGTCAGAGATATATGTTCTCACAGTGGGACTTGTTGAAAATTGTTCTTTTTGGGAGGGCAGGGAAAGAAGGTTTCAGGTAATTCTGTTTTCTGGTTTTTTTTTTGTTGTTTTGTTTTCTTAATGTTTTTATTTATTTTTGAGAGAGAGAGCAAATGGGAGAGGGGCAAAGGGAGAGAGGGACACATAGAATATGAAGCAGGCTCCAGGCTCTGAGCTGTCACCTCAGAGCCTCCCGTGGGGCTTGAACTCACAGGCTGAGAGATCATGACCTGAGCTGAAGTTGGATGCTCAACCGACTGAGCCACCCAGGTTCCCCAGTTTTCTGATTTTGACTGGATTTCATGGTGGCATGTTTGGTTAGTTGATAGAACTTTCTGGTACATGGTGCAGTTCCCTTTGAAAAAGGGCTGGGCTTTTGAGAATACACATACTGAGGCAGGCTTTGGGAGAAAGGACAGTGGTAACTCGGTAGCTGGCGGTGGGAAGCATTGTACAGTAGAGAAGAAGCAGAGAAAGAATGCCCACAGTTAAGGATTCAAAACTAGGAAGAGTAGGCAAGAGGCTGGCTGGAGAAGGGGGTGGATGGGCCGGAGAGGTGAGATGGATCACGTATGCTTCAGCTCCTAGGATCACTGGCATGATTTGGAGCCCGTTTCTCTATCTGGCCACACTAGTGGAGGAAGATTATTTTAGTAGTAGTATTTTGGTTTCCTATAAAGAAACGTTCAGGAGAAATTGAACGTTTGTCTGAACGTGGTTGTCCAGCTGTCGTCCAGATGAAGGAAAGGCAGATCTGGAAACAGCAGAGAACTTGGCAAAACAGTTTATATGTGAAATGTTGTATTCTGACCTTCCCTGTTCCCACCACTTCTTTCCCAGCTCTTGGGTAGGTTTTTCAAGTCCTTGAATGTGTACAAATCCCATCACATCTTAGCATGTTGGCCATCCTCTCTCAGGCATTGCAATCCTCTTAGTGTTTAGATGTTCAGGAAATGAACACTCCATAGTTTACCCTTTCAAGCTCGTTGTGATGCATGGAAAGCGGTCGTCTATTTTTCTTTCTTTCTTTCTTTTTTTTTATTTTTTTATTTTTTTTTAGCTGTCAGACTTCATAAAGCCTCTTGGAACAGAGGCTTAATCTCATCTCTTAGTGTTTCTATTCACATGCTACATGCTAAGTCATACAGAATCTTAGTGTATAGGTCCACTTAGTATGAGAAAAGGAACAAAATCCAAACATGCAAGGTCAAACAAAACCCATTCACAAAAAGAGAATCCTCAAAGAAGCAACTTCCACATGAACTAGCACGGAATGTGCCTGTTCCTGACCCAAACTAAGTGTTGCAGGGATTCATATGGAGGCTTGCTTGTTGGGTTTTAGGTATCGTGATACCATTTACTGAGTTTTTTTATAGTTTTTCTGAAAAGCTTACAAACCATTAGTAAATTGATATTCTACTCTAAGTACATGGGATAAACAGGGCTGAACCAAGGGGTTCAGGTGTGGCTCTGCCGTTCATCAGCCGTGGCGGCCCTGGGCAAGGCACAGTATCTTTGAATCTCAGTTGCCTTATCTACAAAATGGACACAATACTTACTTCATAGGTTTAGTCACTTGAGAAAATGTACGTGACAGCATTTTGTAAATTACAGAGTGCTGTAGTAATGTGATAACTGTTGTTATTATGGCCAGTCATTTATATGGAGATGGATGATAATTGGGACTACAACAGTAGTCTTCAAGAGAAGGGAGATTATCACCAGTAGTTACATTCAGAACTAGAAGGAATTTTTTATGGCCATAGTCCCCAACCTCTTTGATCTATAGATGATGATTCGAAGGCCAGGGAAGGTTAGACACACATGCAATTACTTCTGTTTTCTGTGGCACTCACGAGATGGGGTGAGCCTGTCGACCTGGGTCTTTCATTACACCACAGCACTTCTAATGTGTGCTGTCCGCAGATAGCCGTAGGAACCTGGTTTTACTATTCTGGCACCGTAAGGATGGCAGGTACCTGTTGCATGGGTTTCAGTTGCTAACTGTGCCTGTCCATTGTGGCCACCTTTCACTGTGCCCTGGAATCTTGGTGCAACTTAAAGCAGGTACAACTCTTAGCAGAGAGTTGACTGAATGTGTTGATATCCTTGGCCTGGCTGAGGGACACTGGTTTTTTAGATTAGAAAAGATTGAGGGGATAGCCTCAAATCACAGGGTCTATTTCTGCAGAAAGCTTGGTTGACTGCTGAGCATTCTGAAAACTGTCTTGCCTCTGTTCATGTTCCCTTTCACATGCTGTGTGTTCCTGCCATAAGCGTCTCTAGGGTTCTTCTTAGAGTACTATAAATTGTGGGTAAGACTCCTGGCCTCTTGCTTTATTAAGTTAGAGTTGGGTAGACTCCTCTACATTTCTTCTTTTCTTCCTCAGAATGTCCTTGTCCTTTCCTTTCTGCCTCAGAAGGTAAGGGTATCTTTCCTCTTGGCTATGGCTGACTGCCCCAGCCAATACCTTCAAGCCATATTCCCACTGGCCTTTTCCTACCTGTGCCAACTCAAGGCTGAAACCTGTGCACAGTGCATGTGCTCAGCCTGCCTGGCCCAGAGCCCCTTCCCCTGGTCCTGTCGCTCCCATTGACCACCTCTACCTTCTTGTTCTTTCCTTTGCTCCTCATTCTCTAACTCCCTGTAACCTTGCTTCAGCTTTTATTACCCCAGTGACCTCCTCATTCCCATACTGGATCAATCCACATCTCTCCTTTTTCTTTTTGCAGTGTGATGCCATGCTACCCCCTTTCCTTGGTAAGTGTCTTTCTTCTCTTGGATTTTCATTCCATAGCGCTTTTGGTATCACCACTGTTTTTTCTTCTTGCTTACAGCCCCTGACCTTCCTGAGGGCTCTCTGCGTAGCCACTTGCCTCTTAAATTCCTTCCCAGGTTTAAGCCGACTACAGTCTCTCTCACTGTGCACCGACTCTTTCCTCAGCCTTGAGCTCTTGCTTGCTCCACATCCTTGACTACTTCTGGACATGTCACCCCTCAGTGTTGAGGTAACTCAGATTCACTGTAGCCAGAAGGAAATGTTCAATCCTCCCCTAATCCAGCAGCCAGCTCTAAAAACCCAGGCTTCTGCAACTCTAGCCTTTGAACCTCCCACACACATAGAGTTGGTTATGAAGAGTCCTGTGGATTAACTCTTGCATCAGTCCATTCCTTTCTGTTCCTGTTGCCTCACACTGACTAGTCCTTTGACCTGGAGAATTCCCATAACCCCCTGAGTGACCTTGCTGCTTTCAGTCTCTCTTCTTTCTACCTATTCTGACCACTGCCAGAATAATCTTCCCTAGACCCAATCTTCCTCTGACTGAAAAGTCTCCAATAGTTCCCTGCTCAGGCTTAGTTCCCTCAGGGCTTCCTTCCTGCCTGACAGTCCCTTATGCTCCAGTCAGATGGTAGCACTCGCTGGTGCTTTTCCTGGGACAGTCCAGTTGGTGCCTCTATTTATGTTGCTTCCCACCCCATCCCCCACACTAGGAGAGGATGTTCCCTTTGATCCCCGCCTGTTGAGTCTTACCTGTGTTTCAGGGTCTGGTCACAATACCAGTCCCTCCTAAAGTTGTTTCTACCTGTCTTCCTAGGCAGTTGTGTCTTCCTTGTCCCCTGAACTCTTGTAGGTCTGTTTCTTTGGCCCCTGTCTGTTCTTCTGGTATCAGACTGTTTGCATATCTGTCCCATCTCCTTTGGCCAGAAACTCTCCCATCTCCCAGTCATCTCTGAATCTTCCACTGAGCAATGTTTCTTGCACAGAGTTGGAGTTGAGTGAATGGAATAAAGAACGAGTGCCTCTGGCCTTCCTTTACCTCTTCCCCACTGCTGAGTTGGAGTGGCCAGATGAATCATCAGGGTTGTGTCTTCTTCTTCTCTTGCCCCATAATCTCAGATAGATTCCCACTTCTCACCTCTTGCCCCCGCAGGGTTATTAAACCCTTCCCCGGCCTCACAACCTTTCTTACTTGGCTTGCGTTCACTCTGCCTGGCTTGTTTGGAGTCTGCTCTTTGGTACTGAGTGTGGCTACACTAGTCCTAGCCTCTACCCCCATCACCTAGTATGTAACCTGGCTAATTAGAAAGCTTATTTTACCTACTTCCCCATACCAGAGGGAGCTGAAAGGGAGACTTGAAGAGTGGTGACTCATACTCTATTCACTAAGTGGCTTAAAGATTAAAAATAAAACATTGTAAATTAGGAAGCACTTTGCAGTCTCCTTGTCTCTGCCCACAGCTGGACACTTAAGAGACTTAAAACTTCATATTTAATAGTGAAATATATTTAATATTAATATATAATGTATTAAATAGTAAAGAAGGGCCTCTTAAGATCTTAATTGAGAAAATTTTTCATTCAGCTTTTTGTAGCTTTGATGTGATATGTGGGGAAAAATATGCAAGAGGTATATTTTGAAAGATACACTTCTGTTTGAATTATATCATCATTGTCAGGGTATTTTCACATCATTCTCTCATTGACCTTGTAAAGGGAGGCATTAGTTAACCCTGTGTACAGGGGAGGTTTAGAAAGAATCCAGGTTTCTTCTAAGGTCATAGGCGATTAAGAGGCTTGGCCAGGACTAGAAGCTCAGATCTTGGGATCCTAGTCCGGTGCTTCTTCCAGTAACCCCGCATTTTCCACATTACTGTCAGCATCCCAGATGATGAGAAATGCCTTCAAATCCTGGAACTGGCTTTAGAAAGCTAAAGGTTGACACTGGATGTATAAAAAATCCTATCCTGTAGAATGGAGAATGGGGGGGAGGGCGGGGGAGGTGCTCATTTGAGCACTTAGCTAAACTTTAGGTTTGTTTTAACTCTAGCCCAGGACAAGATGCAGTTGCTTGAATTACCAGTGCCCTGGGGACTAAAGTAAACCTGGAGGCCCACCTCTTTAGTGCAGATTGGAATCCCTGAGGAAGAAATTACCCAAGACTTCAGTGAGTATTGCTGCAGGGTTCCATGTGGAAAAGCCAAATATGTGATTTGTTTTCTGCCTGTAGTTAGGGAAGAGGGGTTGAGGGTGAGGAGAAGAAAAAAGTTATTTACCCAAAATCCATTTTGACCACTGTTACTGTCTCTACAGGATTTTTATTTTATTTTATTTTTTTTGAGATTTGTGGGAGAAGTTGAGAGTTTTAGGGTCTTGAAGAAGCCAGAAGTTCAGGAACCTCATTTTGCAAATCAAAGTAGGATTTGAGGATAATTTCTGTTCTCTTAATCTCCTCATCAGGGCGTAAACTCCTCAGTTTAGGGATCCTCGAGGTGTTTACCTGTGTACCTTTCTCCCACAATGCCTTGCAAATCAGTGCTCCCGTCAATCTAGCATTGACTTAGCATTACAGGGCCAGTGTTATACCCGAAAACCTCCCGCTAAATCTTGTGATGGCCCAGAAGTCTCCTGAGGAGATTCTTCGAGCGATGAACTCACACCTCCCCTCGCTGTGGCCGGAGTGACTTTGTCTCACTTGCACGCCGTGGCCGGCCGGGCCGCCGCCGCCGCCGCCGCCGCGTGGTTGGCGCCCGCGCAGTGGGGACGCCGCGCGCACCTAGGTGCGCGGCGGCGCCGGTGGCCGCGTTGTCTCCGCGGACGCTGAGGAGTGGATGAGTCGCCCCGGCCGGGGACCTGCGGGGCTCCTCACCCGCCCGCGCCGCCTCCTTTTCATGTGATAGTAATCGGAGACTTTTCCGTTACATGAGGCTCTCAACAAAAGATTGTAATTCCAGCAGCTTTGTTTGGGAAGGTACCACCGCGGCGGGCGCGTCCTGGGCCCGGCCCGGGGTCCGCGGCCTCGGCACTGCGGAGGCAGCTCGGGCCGTGCCCGGGCCGCCTGTGAGTGTGGGGCTGCCGGCCGGCCGGCGTCCCCCGCGCCCCTCCTCGTGGTACAGCCTGCGTTTCCCCTACAATGCTGTTATGCTAATCAGGTGACATCACCGCCCAGCGCACGGAGAGTGGCTCCTGATTAAATTACAGACCGGCGGCCGCCGCGGGCAGCCGGGAGGAGGTGTGTGTACTGCTCCCGTGAGCTCCTGGCTTTGGCGATCGGGGCATGCTTAGGATTGGCCATATTTAAAAAAAAATTTTTAAAGTGGGACTTGCACCTCCTTTCCTTCCTCCCGCCGTCCTCCCGCCGCTCCTCGGTAATTTATTTCACGCTTCTAGTCGAGAGCCACAAAAGGAAGGAAAACAACAAGGAATTAGATGCGTGAGTGGTAACTCCTGGCCGGGCTACGGTGGACCCTACTGCAGCCCGCTTCCTATCAGATCAGCTTGCTGGACTTTCAGACCCGAATGGGGCTTGCCTGAGGTCCAGCCCTTTTTACGGGGACCGGGAGCCAAGCCGCGCGGAAGCTGCTGTGTGTTGGATGGGGGTAGGAGGGGGCCGGAGCGGGATTTCCACCGTGCAGCCCGCCGGGGCGTTACGCCGGGCATAATGGAATTGCAGAGGACGTCTAGCATCTCAGGGCCGCTGTCGCCAGCTTACACGGGGCAGGTGCCTTACAACTACAACCAGCTGGAAGGGAGATTCAAGCAGCTACAAGGTAAGCCGCCCTCCCGAAGGCCGGGCCTGTCGTGGGGCTGCGCCTACGTGGGTTCCGAGGTTTTATTTGTGCCATATGGTACGTGACCCTAATGAAGACGGGCTGCCGCACGGCCCAGCCCCAAAGCCTCTGGTTGGCTGCGAGCACCCCATTCACTGCTTAAAAGAGACACTTTCTCACTCTCTACTCTAGAAAAGCCTCCATTTGGGGCCCCATTCTCTCTCTCCCCCTCTCCCCCTCTCTCCTTCTCCCCTTACCCCAGTGTCCTTTTGACTTTCTTGGTTGTCAGGTATCTGCTGCTCACTGCACACACCTTTTCTGTCCTTTTAGCCATCTTTGCAGCTCAGTAGATCAATGCTAATAGACCTGTTAGTATGCAAGCATTAGATTCCGGGTTGCTCCGTCTCCCAGCCCCCCAGCTTCTTACCTCTGGGAATCCTAAAGGTGTAAAAGTGCACTGCTTGACACCCAGTCCTGTAGAACAATAGCAAAGGGGAGGAGGGAGTGGTCTTTTTGTTCCTAAGCCTTGGGTAAATTACAGTTTTGATTCTGAAGCTTAATTTTAACTCTTTTGATGTATTGTGTTGGGGAGAGCCTTTCCCATCAATTTAGTAGGCTGTGTAATTTATAATGAAAGCCAGTTATTGTCATTCCAATGCTATGGGTTGGATTAGTTGGATCAATTATAGGTTTCTTGGCGTCTATATTAGTCTGAAATAATTGAATGAATCCAGTATTTTACCGCACATATTTTTATGGAAAGTGGGGTCCTGTGTGCAGCAGTGTGTGGGATGATGGGCCTGCAGCCCACTGCTGGGGTGGCCCCTGCATCCCTTGGCTGCCCCTGCCCAAGCAGCAGGCGTGGCTGGCGGTTTCTCAGAGCTTGTACATGAAAAAGAACTAATAACTGAAAACAGAACTCCTTCCGTTTGGAAGCCCCTGGAATCAGTAGTAGGCCAGGAATGATTCTAATGCTGTGAAAAAGTGGCCTTCGCACACTGTATGTTTCTTATTTTAAGTCTTCTTGGTGCCACAAATGTGGTTCCTGTGAGGAGGAGGAAGGAAGGAAGCAGCTCAATCCTAGAATGTTTTCATTGGGAAGGGGAGGGAGGATATATTTCATTCACAGGTTTATTTGTCTTGTGAAATAGTTGACAGTAATGACACTTTTCTGGAAAACAAGAGGACGTGGTTTTAAACATTTGCTAGTCTGTGCTGCATTCCTGGGTCGGTTAGCTAAGAGGAAGCTTCACTCCCCCCAGGGAGTGGTTATGTGTCTTTGCTGCATGCCCCTTGAGCTCTTCGAAGGTGGACTTTGCTTTTTGGGAAAACTTGGGTTGGAGGCACAGGAGGTAGGGGACATTAGCAAATGGTAAAGAAAGGAATGGTGGTGTGTCTCTTATCTTCTGGGTCTGTGCTGGAAGCTCCATAGCTCTGGGTTTTAAGAATTCAGCATGCACCTCCTCTAAGCATGATGAAGTCTCCCTGCTTCATTGTGTCACACCGCTAAGGAGAAGACACTCGATGGCAGATCCTTGATCAGAAAATCTATTACCAACATCCAGTCAGCCCACTCGTGTAGTCTCAGGAAAGAAATGCAAACCCAAGGAGATGTAAGGTGTGGGGAGCAGTGTTCTCAAAGGCCCACCCATAACAAAAAGCCGTTATCTGAAAGTTTTGAGGATGGCTGTAAAACTGCTCACTGAGAAGGGTGGAGCTTACACACAGGAAATGTCTTAAACTGTCCTCCCTGGATAGAGTAAAATTGAAATTAAAAAACCAAAATCACCACACACTCATTACTGTTTCTCAAGGAAATCCCTTCGAAAGGTGTGGGCTTTGCATTTTGTTTGCTGGCTTTTTTTTTTTTTTAAATGACTTTTGCTCCCTAATGTAGTTCTAGATAACTTTCTTATTTCTGAATATTGTGGTTTAGGAGTTACACAAGTTTAGTGTTAGTATTTCTGTAACAGAAAACTACCCATGTTGAGAAACTGAGAAAAGGTGAATTAACTTCCAAGTATGGTGGATCCCAGGAGAATTACAAACATTGCATCCTCCTTAGTAACGACGAATGGAACTGATTGCATTTTAAGCAACTTTAGAAGAATTTTTGCTAAAACTTGTTCCATTTCCTACCCCCAGTTTGTATTTGTAGTTCTTTCAATCATCACATCTTTGATAATATATAGATTACATCATCTGATTTAATTTTATGCATGCCTCCAAAGCTGCCCCTCTCCCCCTCCCTCATTTTTTATTCTTCTGAATATTATCCTTCCTGGCACTTATGACCCAATATTGGTACACTGGTCCTCTGAATTGATTTTTTTTAATGTCTCTTACATGAATTTATTCATTTAGCGTCTACGCCTGAGACATTTATTTCTGAGGGTACTGTGATTTCATGGGAGATATATTTGCTGGCTTCGTATATTTTTACACTTGATCCTAAAAATTCCAGGAGGAACCAGGGGATGAGATTTGATGTAGCTAAAGGAATATAATATTAAAATGTGTTTAGTCTACTTAGATAGTAAGCAAGTAAGTGTGACTTATTTACACTCTGATTTAGGGGACTGAGATGTAGAGTGTTGTTTATCACCCTGGTGTTCCAGGCCTGCGTAAGACAAGAGACAGGACCTTCAGCCTCTGATGGCTTCAGATGTTAACCACTAACACCCAGCACACCTAACAGACACACCCAAAGTGCATTCTCTCTTTTTCAAATTGTTCATCTGTAGAATTAAGTTACCACTTTCCTCGAGCCTGTTCATGTGTCTTTAAAGGTGGATTCGTTATTCTTTTTTTTTTTTCCCAAATAAGAAAGAAATGCTAAGACACAGAAACTCAACCTGACATGTTTAAAAAATGTGTTTGTAGTAACAGGTTCATAATGTCTTTTCTTCAATTTCAAATCAACCAGCTGAATTTCCTATAGGAATTGCTACTCTTCTACTCAGGAACTGTTGCTTGTGCCTAAGGTGTAAATTAAATGCCAGACTCCTTAACTTGGCATTGGACCCTCCCCCAAATGGCCCGAACTCTGAATACTTCATATTTTGCCTCTTACATTCCAGTCAGATCTTCCAGGTAGGCAGACTTGCAGCTTTTCATAAAACCAAACCCTGGGTTTTGCCTTCATCGTCTGCCTTCTGCTTTAAATGCCCTACTCTTCCATTTTACCTGCAGAAATTATTCCTATAATTTTTTTAAAACTCTGTTCACATTCCAGTTATTCCATAAAGCTTCTTGTCTCCTCTGTTGTGGTTGGTAGGAAAAAGATTTCATTGAGTGCTTACTAACATGTGTCCCAAACATGTTAGTAGGAGCTTTACATATGGTATCTTGTCTTTGTAACACACCTAAGGAGATTTAAAAATGAGAAGACAATCAAATAGCTTGACCGGGGTCACAGGCATTACTGAGCTCAGGCTGTACATTGTTGTTTTCTAATTTTCTTTTCCTAGACTTTTAGATACTAATAATATTTTATTTCTACAAGAATAATAATAATAATAATAATAATAATAATAATAATGTGATTACATTGTGAAATGGGCACCCTAACTGGTTTGCTCTCGCCTGCCTGCCTGCCTTCCAGAGCACTGATTCTTTTGGCCCTGGCAGTGAGGTTGTAATGAAGACAGGATCTAGTTGAAAAGCATCAACATGAATTTCTTCTGCCTTCTTTGTAGCCTAACCCTGGCATTTAGCACCTGGTACTTTGGGAGAAGGTGCTTTTTCTTAGCTGTTCTGGCTCAATGAACGTGTCCCACTGTCTAGGAGTTATGGAGTAGTCTGTCTTCGGTGGGACACAGGGAAACTGCAGAGCAATGTATTACTTGCTATCTCAGAGTTGCCTTATTGCATTTCTTCATATTTTTTTGGTCCTGGTTTCTTCTCTTAGTGAAAGAATATTGTTGGTCTTAAGTTTTTAAGAACTTGCCAGTTTGTTTGGGTACTTAAGATGTTTGTCTTACATAATGTTTAAGCCTTAGGGAAAGAAGATTGCTGGACTTATACCTTCCTCATCATGTAGAAAAGTTTAAGTTGTTAGGTATACAGCGTTAGCCTTCATATATTTCCTGTTGTGACAGTGGAAAGAGTTGGTGACAAATGAGAACTGTTTTTTGGGGGTAGGGACCAGGATTTATAAGAGCATTTTGGGGTTTAATGAAAGTATACAAGATTGGTGTTTTGGTCTGGATACCTGCCAATATTATACTATAGCTTTTCTCAGTCCAGATAACTTTGTGGGACAATTAACCAATTAAAAAAAAAATCCTCTTAACAGTTTACCAGACTTTCAGCTTAAAATTTGGAAGTTCTTTTTTTAAAATGTTTTTTCCTATGTTTATTTATTTTTAAGAGAGAAAGACACAGCACAAGCAAAAGGACAGAGAGAGAGGGAGACACAGAATCCAAAGCAGGCTCCAAGTTCTGAGCTGTCAGCACGGAGTCCGATGCCTGGCTTGAACTCTTGAACTGCGAGATCATGACCTGAGCCAAAGTCGGATACTTAACCAGCTGAGCCACCCAGGGCCCCTTAAAATTTGGAAGTTCTTAACAGATTTGCAAATCAGAATCCTTTTTGAATGATGTAGTAATAATAACTACTATTAATGTGTACAGCACTTAACTTTAATATGTGTCATCTTGCATAATTAACTAAATGAGACTATTCAAAGTACCCAGCATGGGATGTAGTACTTAGTATGTTCTACGTGAGTGTGCATGTATTTAATAATATTTCTCCGGGATAAATATTTTTTATAGGTAAGTAAGCATATCATTTGGTATGAGACTACCTTTCCAGAATCCAGTTTTTCAGATTCCAAATTTTATTTCTTCTAGAACAAAGTGGGTTAGGTGTGAGCCATAGCAGCCGTCCCCCAGATATCGTGAATGCATTGTGGTGGCATGGAAAATTGATGAGTTCAGGACTGCTCAGATTCTGGACATGTGGTGCTCTCTGTTTTGGTGGACCAGGAACTTTCATGGTCAAAGGAATGCCAATTCCTTTAGCTTAAATCTGTAGTTTGACTGGGATGTCCATTTAAAGACTGTTGGAGGCCAGCCAGCAAGAAGAGGGAGGTGACTGATAACCTCCCTTTGAGGGAGAGAGACCAGTTTTCTTAGGGTAGGGAAATAGGACTAAATGATCCGACTGCTGAGGAAGCTTTCTGATGACTCTGTTCCTGTCACCTCTTCACAGGCCTAGGGCCCAGAAAGAGATCTCTTCACTACCCCCCACTGCCTCTACCTGTGTTTTAGTCTCTTTCTTTGATTTCCTGAAGCCTCCCTACCGTTGGACCCTGATTTAGACTTCTGTGCAAAAAGGTTTGGGACTTGACTCCCTTGTGACTTGGCTCCATTCGACCTTCCCATTTCCAGCTTCTGCTACTCCTTCTTCAGCAGTACTCAGGATTCCCTCAACCTACCCTGTGTTTTCCCTGCCCTTGACACCCTGATCTCCAGCTGCTTATACCTGGAACTCTTTCTCAAGTCAGGATTATTACTTTTGAGTTCCAGTTCAGATGCCACCTAATTCTTAGTATTCCCAGAGTGGGGAGAGGAGGTCAGAATCTTTATTTGGATTCCCTTCCTATAAGATTTAAAGTTTAAGCACTTGCTTATTTCGTGATTTTCACACACTGCTTTTGGTTACAGTTTATTTACCTTTTTTTCCCCCTACTTTCTCAAAGCGTAGGGGCATAAAGATAAAAGTCTTACATGTAACAGTTACCAAGTCTGTTAAAGAGTAATAAAGAGTAAATAACTGAAATTATTATTATGGGCTACTTTATTGCAGTGGTTCTTAAAAGGAGGCCCCCAGACCGTCAGCATCAGTGTGATCTGGGAACTTACAAGAAATATAAATTCTCAGGCCCTACTTCTGAAACTTTGGGGTGGGGCCCAGCAGTAGGTGTTTTTTATAGCCTGCCAGGTGGCTCTAATGCACACTCAAGTTTGAGAAATACTCCCTTATTGGATCATTCATGCAGTCTTTGTAATTTGGTGAAGAGGAGGAGCCAACTGCATGAATTGCTCCTTCATAGGAGCAGATAATATATCTGATCTATTGAAGAATGAAAAGTTGTGAAAAAGTATATTTAGAACAAAATTATTTAATAGTGGAAAAGGCATTTAGTCAGGAATGGCCTCTGTTCCACTAAACTAGAGAAGCCATTTAACCCCTCCAGGCTTCAGCTACCTCATCTGCCAGATGGGTCAGTTACTGTCCTAGTTGCCCACCAAGTTGGTGTGAAGACCAATCCAGAAAGATCTAAGTTTAGAAAAACTAGAGATAAAGATAATAGTATCTGCAGGTTGTGAGTACAGTTCTGTAAGGCATCTCGTTTAGTTCCATTTAGGTTCTTAGAAAATAATCTACTGCATTTAACTGTAAAACCAGAAATCCCAGCAACTTGGTAACTGGAAGGGAGGCAGGCAGCACCTAGCCAGGGCCCTGTCCTGGATCTCTGAAGATCTGGGCTGCTTTCCTTATCTGAATACCTCTCAAGTTTACCTTCCAGGGTTGTGTTGAAAACTAGCTGCCATAATCTATATGAAGCTTCCTTGAAAACATCCATGTACTATATGTTTCCATCATCATCTTTTCTTTAAGAAAACTTCTACATATGAATGAATTCTAATAAGTCCACCATTGCATAGCAGTTTAAATAGAGATTTCATGGGCACCTGGGTGGCTCAGTTGGTTGAGCGTCCAACTTCAGCTCAGTTCATGATCTTGTGGTCTGTGAGTTTGAACCTCACGTTGGGCTCTGTGCTAACAGCTCAGAGCCGGAGCCTCCTTTGGATTCTGTATCTGTGTCTGCCCCTCCGCTACTCATGCACTCTCTCTCTCTCTCTCTCTCTCTCTCTCTCTCTCTCAAAAATAAATAAACATTAAAAAATTTTTAAATACGGATTTTAGGGTTTGTTTTCCTGTCTTCTGGAAAGTGACATGAATAGTGACAGAACTTCAAGTTTTCAGTTAACGATAGTTTCACAGGCATACATCTGTTCAAAGTAGAATTACATTTGTGCACATTATCAAAGTAATGTGCCATTTTCAGAAAACCAGCCCTTTTCAGATCTCTTTGCCTTTTCTCCATCTTGTCTGACAAGCTTCTATCAATTCTTAGGCCCCCAGCTATGAAAAACTAATGACAGGTGAGATAAATAGTAAAAGCATTGTAAGCATTTTTCTGACTTCTGTGTTCTTTGCTGGATTGGCTTAATTAAAATTTTGGCAGTTAAACCAGTTTATGGGTACAAAGGACTTAGCATGTAAAAGCTCAGTAGTTGGTCACTAATCTTGGCAGTTTAGAGTAAGAAGAATCCTAAGAAATAAAATAATGAAACTGATTTTTAAATATCCTATTTTTAATATTCTATTAGTTTATTAACAAAAATTTGTTGATGGCCACCTTTTCAATGAGAACTGTCCCCTGGTTGGAAACTGTGTGAGAAAGTGTATTTCAGCAATTCTGGAAATGCTGGTTGAGCTTTCTGAGGAGTGGAAGGAAGTGGAGAATAAAGTTGTTCAGGTTAGAGATCCAGACTAGGGACGGAGGACCAGGGTAGGGAAAGTGGAGCAGATAGCAGATTCAGGGTGGCCAGAGTTTGTAGAGTGAAGATGAGGAAGGGTGGTTAGGAGGGGTTCTAGAAGGATAATTGAAAAGCCAGAGGATGTGTGGTCCTATAAATCAAGTTAAGGAGTTTGGAGGTAAGTTGAGCAGTGGAAAGCCACGGAAGGATTTTAGACAGGATAGTGACTTGTGACTTTTTTTTTTTCCTCCCAAGAAAGGTGGGTTTGACTGCTTAGTGTGTTGATTGCTTTAGAGGGTAGTGGTCAGAAAAAGAGGCTGGAAACCAGTTGGGAAACTGTTGGATTTGTGGGGTGAGAAACAGCATAGCCTGTTCTCAGATTTTAAACTGCAAGGTGCTTAGAACCTGGTTACTTAGGGTGTTCTGCAGATAACCTAGGGGTTTGTTAGAAATGCCGAATCTTCAAGCCCGCCCCAGATCAACTGAGGCAGAACTTGGTTGTAACAAGATCCCCAGGTAGTTTGTAGGCTCCTTCAAGTTTAAGAAGTGCTGCCTTGGGGGGCACCTGGGTGGCTCAGGTCATGATCTCACAGCTCTCAGATTGTGGGTTCAAGCCTCTAGTCGGGCTGTGTGCTGACAGCTCTGAGCCTGGAGCCTGCTTAGGATTCTGTGTCTCCGTCTCTCTCTCTGTCCCTGCCCTGCTCATGCTCTGTCTCTCCCTCAAATATTAGTAAACATTTAAAAAAAAAAAAAAGTGCTGCCTTGAAAATAATCTCTGCTTGCCTCTTTACCCCCATGAGCATAGAGTGAAAAAGTTCCAGATAGGTTCTGACCTTTCTGAGGTTTAAAGTCTGTGTTTTATATTAGTCTACATTAAAAGTTTTGTTGGCTTTTTTATTTCAGGTAATCTAGAGCATTTTAAAGTAACTATAAAAATAATCTTGTATCTAAATGTATAATAGTTAATTAAAGAAAATTTAGTATTACCCTAGGAGATTACAGAGCTTTAAAAGCATGGTTGGTTAATTCCTAGCTTTTTTAATCTTTGTATAATTTGACTTGGATTTTTGTACTTGCTAATCTGCTTTTCTCGCAGTTGGTGAGGTTAAAAAAGCACAGTTTCTCTTCATTTACCCATTTGATAGATATGTTAAAGCTTATTTTTTTATTTTGAGAGAGAGAGAGACAGTGTGAGTGGCAGAGGGGCAGAGAGAGAGAGAAAGAGAGGAGAGGGAATTCCACGCAAGCTCCCTGCTGCTAGTGCAGAGCCTGACTCAGAGCAGGAACTCACAGGAACCTGTGAGATCATGACCTAAGCCAAAACCAAGAAGATGCTTAACCAGCTGAGCCACCCAGGCATCCCTACCCATTTGGTATAAATGGAGAATTAAAACAATTTTCTGGGCCAGTTTAAGTTCTTTCAGAATTTTAGCGTGGTATCCTGGGAAGTAGAGGCTTGATAAATTCATACCTGCTTTATGACTTCTACTGTTTACATACTTTTAAACTTTTTTTAAAAGCAAAAATATCCCCCTCCCCAATGCTCCATTTTAGTAAAATCAACCTATATTAAATCAGTGATGTTCATCTTGTACTTACTTAGACTTTAGTCCACTTCACGTATATCAAACTTCCCTAGCAGTGCCTTCAGGTGTGGCTGTTAAAAGTGGATTTAAAATATATTAAGTATCTGTTACTTGATAGGTGCTCATTTCCTGTGAGTCTGCAGGCGAAGCTTTAAAATTAGTGGGTATTGATTACTTGGAGGAGGAAAAACACCTGCTGAAAACTTGATGGCTAGAAGTTTCTGCCCCTTAAAGAAAGAAAGATAAGGGATGGGGGAGATAAGCTATTTCTGTTCTCAACTAGCTCCAGTCTAGAGCCTTCCTGATGAAAAGGGCACAGGTAATGAAAGCAGTGTGAGTCAGGAGGCCACTAAGGTGATGTTCTTACCACAGCTAGGTCACTAATGGGCCAAAAAAAGGTTTAATTTGTAACCATTCTCTATATTACTCCAAAATTCATTTTATAATTTTTTTTCAATGTGTTATTTATTTCTGACAGAGAGAGAGAGAGACAGTGTGAGCAGGGATGGGTCAGAGAGAGAGAGGGAGACACAGAATCTGAAACAGGCTCCAGGCTCTGAGCTAGCTGTCAGCAGAGAGCTCGATGCAGGGCTCGAACCCACAAACTGTGAGATCGTGACCTGAGCCGAAGTTGGACGCTTAACCAGTTGAGCCACACTGGCACCCCCAAAATTCATTTTATACAGTATTTATTTCATAGCCAAATTAAGACACATTCAAAAAGAAAAAATAATTTAAGATCCAGCAATCCCAGTAGAGTTTAACTTTTCAGTAGTTCTTATCTACATGTATGTACAGTTTAAGATTATTATAATCATTACATAGATTCAGTTTTTTGGTGTCTTGTTTCTGTTCACTTAACATTATATCATAAACTTATATGTGGGTATTTCTGTGCCTATTGCCAAATTGCTTTCTAGATCAGGGCAGTCTTTTAACTAATCTGAACCTGTTCACTCATCTCTGGGATGAAGCTAATACAGATTTTATGAAATAAGATTATTGTAGGAATAAGTAAGGTTCTCCATGGAAATGGTCACAGTACCTGGTACATGGTGAACTCCGTAATCACTGGCAGCCATTATTATTATAGGTCCCTGTTAAATGGCAAAGTGGGGCCCAACAGGGGCCAGTCTGCTGAACTTAAGTTGGGTATCTTACCCCACCCCCAGCCAAAACCTGTTCTGGGTGTGGTTTCCTTCAGCATGTCAGAAGAGTGGTTTGCCTGAAAATGCACCCAACTGAAACACCCCCTTTTATGTTCCCCTTTAGAACAAACAAAAGGTTGACTGCAGTCACTTGAGTCTGATGACTTTTGATGTAGGTTGAAGGTCACAATGGTGCTGGCTTTACCAAGTTCATAAAAAGCATCTAGAGCAGTTATTGATGCAGCCAGAGCCTCCAGCACTTTGTCAGAGAGAACTACTGTAGCCAAACTAATATTACCCACCCTCTGCAGATTGGTGAATGCCTCTACTGTGTGTGCTTTTGAAAGGCCTTTCTTAGCCTTTCTCTCTCTGCCCCAACCTTGTTTTCAAGAGGCATAGGGTCTTTAAGTGGTAAATCCAGTAATCACAGTAGCATGGAGACACAGGCCAGCCTATATTTGGTTTCACAAAGGCCTTGTGAAAGATCCGGCCTTAAAGTCTCTTTTAATACTGAAATGATGCAAGTGGAAAGTTAATTTGAGGATCACTGAGGCACGCTTTATACATGAAGAATGTGAGCAAAACATAAAAAGTCTGCAGACTCTGTTCTTCTCTGGTGGCAAGGAAATTACATAGGCTGTGTCATTATTTGGGTGAATGTTACCCCCTATGGAGTGTAATTGTGCTGGAATTTTGGAGTGAGAGCTGTCAGTTAAGGACAGACTAGTTGGAGTGTGTGTGTGTTTTGCCTGAAATCCTTATACAAACCATAGACCTTATTTTGGTGACACTGAGGATTTGCAAATGGTGGTTATCTTGGCCTTGGCATTTTGAATTCGTCTTTCTTTTTTTTTTAAGAGAAACTTTGAAGGTCTGTTTTAATGTATATGAAGTCCTTGAAAGTCTGCATAGTCTGTTTGAACTGTTAAATGCCAGTGAGCTTCTGTATATCACTAGTTTCAGTGTACAGTAGTTGAGAGGTGAGTACAAGTCTAGTGCAGAGTATGTTTCTGATGCTTGAAAATGGTGCCCTGATTTCTATTGAAGGAGACATTTATTCCTACAGAGGCTTAAGCGACTTGCTATAAAAAGTTGAGTCTTGCAGTGGTAGAGGGAGATTACACATTATCTGTGAACAACTGCCAAGCAGATGAAATCGCAGCTGCACAGTCTGTGGTGGAGACTGGGTGGGAGTGGCTGGGGGAGCAGAGGAGAAGAGTGATCAGAACCTGGCTGTGGTGGTGTGGTGCAGAAGGCTCAGGGCCGTGCTAGGCAGTGTTGGGTTTTTGGACATTGTGTCTCTCAGAAATGCAGCATGGTGGAAAGCACATGGGCCATGGAGTCACATAAGCCAGCATCAAATCCTGGCTTCACCAGTGACCTCCCTGGACCCCATTTTCTTGATCTGTTAAAAACTGGGAAAAATGAATAGCCCTTGGGGTGGCTGTAAAACTTAAATTAGTACGTCATATTGATTGGGTCACAAACTCATCCTAGTCTGCCAGAGACTCTCCCAGTTTCAACACTGGCTATTCTTTATGGGCATTCTCCCCAAGTCCCAGGCAGGCTGGACGGTGGGTCACCATACTTACATATGAAAATACCTGTTACCGTGTACAGAAGACAAGGTCTGTGTATGTTTGCTCATCCCAGTATGCCTTCCTAGTGTTTGACATGTAAATAATGAACGAGCGAAGTAACGAAGGCAGTAATGCATACATAATTATTTTAAAGTGAGTTAGCTAGTCTTCCTCCCTGTGGGCTCTCCTCTCCCGGAGAAATGAGGTGGCCTCGCCAGCCACATAATAAATAATGTGTTGAATGAATGAGTGAATCATATGATAATGGTTTTGGCTCTGTGATGTAGCTAAGCTATAACTTCAGGAAGGTCTCATCTGGGTCTGTTTACTCTTTTGATAAAATGAAATTTCGATAGGACCCTAGGGACCTTCCTCATACAGTCCCTATAGTCTGCAGGGTGCTGGGGGATTTAACTTTGCTGAGGAGAGAACGAAGCCCATGGTACTGAAGTACTTAGGTAGTAACAGTTCCCCAGAAGTTAATTAGACATCAGGTTGTCCCATTGTTGTTGTTATTGTTTCCTTTTTCTCTTTGAGTTAGATGGGGCGAGAGTAGTTGGACCAGAGGGGGTTAGGGTCACACTGATGTAATCTAGTTTCATAGCCAGAGAGGTGAAAAGTACCCTGTGAAATTGAAATCCATTGTTCTGGGTGTGGTAGCCGTTCATTCAGATTTTTATACTGTGTGACTGTAATATGAAGGTAGCTTTTCTAACTGCAAATACGTCTTTGCTCACAGTGATACAGCATGAGTAATGTTTTTCTGGAAGCCAGGCAGTTAATAATACTCTGAGCAAATAGAGGCAAAGCCTCAGAAATGGAGATACCAGATTAATGTGCAAGCTTGGCTTTTTAAACTGAAGAGATAGCCACAAGAAAACTAGTATGGCCAACGAACTGCTTCTCAGCCCACAGTGACTTTCAGTCCCCTACCCCCTCCTTAAAAAACAAATCATTGGTTTTCCTCTGCAAATATATATGATTTCAATTTTGAGACAGGAGGTTATTTTTTCATTTGAAACACAAGGAAGCAATTTTTAAAAGTCCCAGCCATTCAGCAGTGGGGCTGACTATAGTCAGGCTTGACTAGGAGTTCTTGGCCACAGAACCACATACTGCAGCCATTATTAGGGTAGTTTACTAGTTGGCTTTTTGGGAAAGGAAGGGCCTGGAATTGAGGGAGGGCCACTAGAGCACTGGCTGGCTTCGGGGCTCTTGGCCTACCTATGTGCCCAGTCAGATGGGAGGGTGGGTCCAGGTATCATCTCAGCCAGTGTTGTCATCCAGTGATTCTGAAGTGACCTTTCTTACCTCATTGTCCTTATGAGCTCACAGCAAACGTAAGTTATGCTGTGGATCCTTGTTCACTTTTTCTTTGATAAGGAGCAGTGCTTCTGCTCATCAGTGGTTTTTGGGAGAGGAAACTGAGGCGCATGTCACTCAGTGATTTAGCAGTTGGCTTTGGGATCTCCTCTCTCTATATCCCCTTCTCTAGTGGGAATTTACAATGTAAGTCATTTGCTAAGGTCCCCCGCATTAAACACCAACAAAATTATTGCAGTGGGAGACATGATTGTTAGAATAATAATTGGTGTTACTCAACTCCTGTTTAATATTCTGCCTTCTAGAGGGTGTCTCTGTAGCTTGTTGCTAGGCACTAGGGTACAACTTCCCTCTTGAGGCTCACAAAGAAGTCAAGAGACAGGAAAACACGTAGGGTGTTTGTAATAGGATTTGAATGGGTAAATATAAGGATGGGGTGGGTGCTTTATACCCCTGCAAAATGGAGAACACTTGCCCTCCTTACTCATCCAGGAGTTGCTTTGAGAATCAGTTACAATATTGTGTGTGAGCACCCTATGAAAAATACAAATTCATAATCAAATCCAAGAAATTTTTGTGTGGGGAAACAAATGGTGAGACTCTGTTCTCAGTTTCACTGAACTAGTCTGATGAAGGAAACTGACCTTTTCGATAACAGTTGCCTGTATTTACTGACTACTTAAATACCTGACTCTGTGCCATTTATTACATGCATTACCTCATTGCACGCTCAGAGGAATGCTTGAGATAGGCATAGATGTTATCTCTGTTTACAGATGAGGAAACCAAGGCTTGAAGAGATGAAGAAACTTGCTCAGTGTCACGGGGCCAGTAGACGGCGGCGGGCCCATGATCACGCCCGGCTGTGTGCTCTCAGAGCCCCACTCCACGCTGTCTCTGTGGAGATAGTTATCTTCCTGGGAGGCTCTAGGCGTGCCTAGGTGTGGAGAGAGCGGTTGGACCTCTACTAGCAGCAGCCCACACAGTTTCTTGAGTGTGCTTTGAAGCAGCTTCCTCAGTCCTTGCTCCTCAGAAAGCATCCTCTCCCGTGGGTGTGGGATTTATGATGTGGTTTCCTTCCTCCTGCCTCTGGCCCTTCTCCCCCAGGGTCGGAAAGCCTACGGATGGCCGATAATGTGCTGTGCTGAAGTCACTTGTGCCCGCCCTGTGTTCAGGATGGGTCATGCTTGTGTTACCATGTGGTAAGCTGGTGGTGCTGTGAGGGCCTGACCAGTGCAGGCTGGCTTGGAATCAGAGGTCACAGCCCTGCCACCACATTGCTCATGAGTCCACTGATGCCTGTGATGTAAGAGTTCAGCCACGGGCTTCTTTCTCCTGCACTGAATGTCACTTAAAAAAAAAAAGGCTTTTGCGGTTGAAATTTCCAGCACGAGTCAGGTATGTACCAGGTGCTTTGATATATCCTGTATACTGTTCTTTCAGTTGCCTCTTCAGGTAGGTGGTGTCCTATCTGCCCTGAGAATTGAGGAACCTGAAGATTACAAAGGTGAAATGAGATGGCACGATCACTTAGCCAACAAGTGACAAATGGGTGATTTTGCAAAATTTTGCAGCAAGAGGGGGCTGTTTTCAACATTTCTTTGAACTTAAATTGTGTATTTTTTTCTATATAGGTAGAGGCAGATAGCAAGGCATAGGGTACATGTCTATCAGCACATGGGTAGATTTTACTGATTTTAATTTTGTTTACATTTTGTTGAAAACACATGTATTATTTTTATTAGGGATTCAGCCAAATTCATAGGTGTTTTAAAGTGTCACACTTAACCTAGCAACAAATTGAATACACAGATTAAAAATGAAAGGCTCATCAGTCAGGTTTCTCAAGTATCAATTTCTGATCAAACTGCTTGCTACTGATGAGTAAATCCTTCCATTAAAAACAGTGTAGTCTGCTAAACTGCTTATCATAGATATCGCAAGGGGCATAATATTGATGGAGGGGCAATGCATCTGTGTATCTTGAAGGTCAGAGCTGACATTCATTTGGTTTCATTGGATACAGCGTTTGGTAAATGCATTTAGGATATTTGGAAGATGTTGAGCCATGTGATAGCCCAAATTGAGGTGATATTAAGCCTTGGTCTATCAGGATCTCTTTGAAGATACCTATAGACATTCATGTGACTAAAGACCCAGTGCCCGTACTTTGAGAACTCTGGATTTTGAGTTGTTAGACATGAAATACCTGCAGCTAGACATCTGTTGTGATTTAAATGATGTGGTGACTCAGTGACATCCAGACTATAGGACAGCTCAACTGTAAGGTATCAAGGACTCATTTGAATCTCTGTCCATAAATCTCTGAACGAAAAGGGGAGGGAAAAATGTGTTTACATACATTTGGAAAGCTGGGTCCCAACATGCTTCTGCTGTCCTGTGTGAGACAGGACTTGACCGGTAGCATGAAAGAAACCTGTTTCGGTGGGTACTTATGGCAGCTTCCAGAACCTGGCTCAGTTTTTAGGTTATCGTGGCGGAGTTAGAGGGAAAGCTGGGTAGTGATACTGGTCTTTTGTTTTGATGTCACCTCATGTCACTGAGGTCTGCTTCACCTTTTGCTGCTATGGCTCAGTTTGTGACTGAAAGCTAGAACATCGCCGAGGGGAGATGCATGTAGGCCCAGGAAGATAGCTGTTGGGTCTAGTTGTTGCTTCCATTTCTTTATATTGGCGATAAGTGTTGTTATCTAGAACTTGTCCTCAAAACTCACTTGGCGTAACCTGGAAGCCACTTGCTTATAAAGAACCCTAGTTGATACACCATTGCAGACTGGGTGTTGGGATAGAGTAGCATGTGCCTGCTAAGTAATGAAGAATAAGTGCTGTGGATGAATGCAAGAACACCTTTATAGCTCTAACACTGCTGAAAGAGTCATCAAATCCATCCACCTGTTTAATCAAAAATTCAGCAGGTGAGTGTCATGGTGAGCAAGTTAAGACATTAAACACTGTAGAAACACTGGTGTAAGAGGCAGTCACTCCCTTGAATTACATTCTAAAAGGGAATAGTAGGTAGAAAGTGGCAGGTGTTCCAAGATGTGCACATAACATCCCTAGGTTGTGGGATGTGAGAGCGACTTTTTGGAGTTGACATTTGAGCTGCAACTTTAGGACCAGAATTAGGTAATGAGATGGTGGGTGCTGGGGGATAGGGATGTGCTTTGACCAGAGGGAGCCACAAAAACAGTGAGGCATGTTGGAATGGCTAAACACCTGCTTAGGATGTGAGATATATATATTTCCCTTCCATTTCCATTGTTAATGTTTATTATTATTAGTTGGGGGTTAGCCTTCTTTTTGTTATCCCATCATATAGCTAATGTTGGCATCGGTACAGGGAATGAGGTGCTTAGCAGCTGATGTTGGTAAAGTGACCTTGCACAATTGTCACGTATCTCATTTCTCTCACCCACTAGAAAGGGCTGTGAGAGGGGTGCCTGGGTGGCTCAGTTGGTTAAGCATCCTACTTCGGCTCAGGTCATGAACTCATGGTTCCTGGGTTCAAGCCCTGCATCGGGCTCGGTGCTGACAGCTCGAAGCCTGGAGCCTGCTTCAGATTCTGTGTCTCTCTCCCTCCCTCCCTTCCTCCCTCCCTCCCTCTCTCCCTCCCTCCCTCTCTCTCTCTGCCCCTCCCCTACTCATGCTCTGTCTCTGTCTCAAAAACAAGTAAAACATTAAAATAATTTTAAAAAGGCTGTGAGATCATCATCTGACACAAACATGAAGGCTCCCACAAATAAGTGTATGGGAGGTATTAACGGTAGTACTAGTAACCAGTGGTAATATGATTTCACCAAATGTACCTGTAAGGCTTTGCTGGGTTTAACACTTTAGCCCATTGCTAAAAAACAAAACAACAACAACAACAACAAAACAAACAAAAAGCAAAACATACACAAGCATTTCTGGCTTCTATGTCCTCTAGGCTCATAGAATCAGCCCCTTTGGAAACTAACATGCTCTTGAGGAGAAGGAAAGCAAAAGAAAAGCTATATCCTCAAGCAGAGAAAAGGAAAAGTAGGTCCCTACCTAAACTCCAGCCTGGTTGTGGTGGTAATGGTAATACAGCTAAAGGTTCTTGATACTTATCCTCATGCACTAAGTACTTTGCACATATTGATTCATTTGCTCCCCATAGCCTCCGTGTTATCTCCATTTTGGAAATGAGAAAATTTAGGTACAAAGGATGTTTTGCTCAAAGACACATAGCTAGTAAGTGGTGGAGTTGGGATTCCAGCCCAAGGTGCCTGAACTGGAGTCCAAATCCTTAACCATTTTGCCATGCTGCCTCTCCAGAGCATTTCTCTCATGATGATTAAGGCCCATGCTTTTGTAGATCTCAGGTTAGCATTTTCTAAGACTTCTCAAAACTCTGATTGGTAAAAGCACTTGCGGGAAAGTGGAAATACCTGATCGTACTCCCAACTGTAAAGGATCTTTTGAGACTTTCACTCTGAATTGGTTGGGGTAGTGAAGGAGCAGCATGATAAATGCAGCGTAAAATTTAAGCCTTGCCTAGTCTTGGAAGACTTCATTCCCTTTTCTTTAATGATGGTTTGTTTTGGTAATTCTGGCAGAGTAAGAGCCACTCAGCTGATTCTTTCCCTACAGTGGCACTAGTTGTCACCATGTTACACGCTCTCCACTTCCATTTTAGCAGGATTGGGTTTTTGTTGTTTAGACGTTTTGGTTTTGGTAGTGGTGTTTTGTCTTGTTTTGCCTGGTATTTTGCCCAGCATACAACATTATTTGTAAAGAGACTTGGAGAACCTGGAATGAAGGGTCGCAGTGCTGGAGTCGAATTTTGGAGTTAAAAGTGTGATATTCACTCCTGTGGCATAGGCTCCACAGAAGGTAACCTTGGAGCAGTTTTCAGTGGTGACAGTCTTAACGTGGGAACATGGAGCTGGGCCAGGTTTTAAGTTTACATTCTTGGAGTTTGCTGATTTTTCTTGACTTTAAATATTTTCAGTTGCTGGAGCATTTGTTGGTGTATTTAGGCCAAGTTGCCTTTTATTCTGTGATGTCCATGTGTGAATAAAGTAGATCATCCTGATTTCTGGCTCGACCATTGCTGCCAACTGTAGGTGAAGACTTCCAGCTGCTATTTATATTTTGTTTCAGGCCACCTTCCCCACAGCAGATATACAATAGTTTTTTTTTTAATAGTTTATTGTCAAGTTGGTTTCCACATAACACCCAGTGCTCATCCCCACAGGTGCCCTCCTCCATGCCCATCACCCCCCTTTTCCTCCCCCCAACCCCATCTGCCCTCAGTTTGTTCTCGGCATTGAAGAGTCTCTCATGGTTTGCCTCCCTCCCGCTCCCCTACTATTTTTCCCCTTCTTCTCCCCCATGGTCCTCCATTAAGTTCCTCCTAATCCCCCTATACGTGCAAACATATGGTATCTGCCTTGCTCTGCCTGGCTTATTTTCGCTCAGCGTAACACCCTCACGTTCCATCCCCATGTTGCTACACATGGCCAGATTTCCTTCTTTCTCATTGCCATGTAGTATTCCATTGAGATATACAATAGTTTTCAAGAGAAGCAATAGTTCATCCTTGCTCATTGCTACTCCAAAACTGTATGCTTGGTTTTGTTCGCCATGCAGTGTGTTATAAATTTGGCATAAGAGGAGCAAGTGATTTGTCTTTACTGGATATAGTTCCCTCCACCCCCCACCCAGTTCCAGAAATGATTGAATTTGACCTTGGCAAGGGTCTTCTCATCACCTTTTTAAAAAAAAAAAAAAAAAAAATGTGTGATGGCAATTCTGCTGCTTGCACAATCTGGATTACAAAACTCATGATGGGACTGCTGGGTTGGTGAACGTGGGGTTTATCTTCTTCTTTGGCCCCTATCTAGAACAATGAACATTTTAGGAAGGCCTGACAGTTGGTAGTACTGGGAAGTGCCGTGTCACTGCGGCATGACTGTTTTTTTAATCCCCCTAAGAAATTTTCTTTTGCTGGTGCTATACAGAAGCCAAGCCCTCTTATGATGTATGTGTTATGAACTCACATTTTGATCTCTTCGGAAAGCATTCATTGGATTTCTGTGGTTCAGGTGATCTCTTTTTTACCTTTTCTCTGAGATGCAATATACTTACAATGTAGAAGGAGCTATAACAAGCGTGTAGTTAAGATGAATTATAACAGTTTCCATACCGCCTGTGGTACCCCACAGCTGAAAGAGAAAGAATCAATATCAGATTATCAGCTGCTGTTTTTTTAGGATTGGTTCTGGGTTCTGTGGAGATGACAGCCAGTGTGGGGCCATTTATGGGTGAACCGTGTAATAACCACAAACCAGAACATTTGTGAAAATACCTGAACATTTACAGGGAGAGACCTCCTTTCACATTTACAGGGAGAGACCACAGCACCCAGTGAGGGGTACTTCATCTCTGCAGTAGGCACAGTTTATCAAGCAGGGAAATCTTTAGCTCTCTCAGTCCCAGAACTGTGGGTAGTGCAGATCTCACCTAACTGGAGCACATGGCTGAAGGTCGGGCATATCCGGGAGTATGATCATTGCAGTTTCGTCCTACTTTTGAATTGGGAAGATCTGCTGTGTGAAGTTCTGAAAGGTATCTTTATGAGTTGCAGTAACTCCTGACTATTGACTCTGGGGTTTAGGTAGACTCTAAGCCTTAAAGAGTCTTAAATAGAATGTAGGAACCAGTTCTAGCCAAATGCATTGACTAAAATGACTGTATTGTTTGTTAGGTCTTATGAGAAAGTACAATGTGACAGCAAGAGCCTAAAACTGTAATAAAAGTAAATAGCCAACAGCAGTTAACTGTATTTACTTTGGAGACAGGTTATAAACCCAGATCTCTGCCAAACTTGAATGAGCGTTTCTTTTCTCCGCTCCTAGGTCAAAGGCTCCTAACGAGGAGGACTTGCTAGGACAAACCTGTATGACCTTCTTCGTGTAATGACTAATGGGAATATTTTCATTTACTTTAAAGCCATGTATGAAAGAGGTTTGCAGGCTGGTCCTGATAGTCTTTGGCACCTCTAGGGAGAGGAAAGCTAATGCTGAACAAATTGAAGCTTCCAAATGGTCAGGTAGAACCCTAGCAAATCCTCTTCATGACAGTGATGGCTGTAAAGCTGTTTTTCTTTGAAGTAATACCCCTGTGAGAGTTACTCTGGGGTGACTTTTCTGGTCCATAAACAGTAGATTTTGTTTCTTGCTGCTGTGCAGGGTGGTGGTTAACTATGTGTGAAACTGAACAGTATCTGAAACTTTCAGGAACCAATACCATTTAGAGGCTTCTGGCCCACTTTGGCTGGGCACCTTTCATTTCAAATGCCCACTCTGGCTCTTCAAAATCTCTTGAATACACAAAGACAAGTTCATCCCCATTTCTGGGAGGGCAATTTGAAGCATAGGGCTTGTAAATTGGGATGACAATATCTTCTCCCTATTTGTGTGTCTGGGGCAGTGGGGTGCGTTCTCATTCTTGCAGCCAAAGAATCTTCCCTCCTCTCTCATTGTTTCTTCACAGACTGAGACATTTATTGTGAGGAGTGAGTTATTTCTGAAAGGATTTGGGTTCTTACCATGCCTGGAGGTGATGAAGATGAGATGCACATGTAACAAGATAATGATAATACAAGTGTAGGGAGGAGAGCAGAGGAGTTCTCTGTAGTCGCTAAGTGCTTCTTTGTGCCTCATAACCTTTTTAGTAGTCCTGGTATAGGGGAGGGAGGGGTGTTCTGAACTGAGAATTCTCAGTCAGGGCTTCAGTGAGACACAAGCCGGTGACTGACCAGCTTGCCCAGGACATGGGCTTCCTTTGGTGTTGACCAGTTGGTTTTGCTCTCCAGGGGATCCCTGAGCTGCCCCTGCATCTGGGCTCCCACCGTTACTCTTCAGCCTGCAGCCAACTCTTGGGTGCCACAGCATTCATATCCTTTTGTTGTTGTTGTTCTGGGACCACTTTGAGGCCTTTCAGGGATTTTCCTGTGGGTATAGCCCCATGGTTTAAAACAAACAAACAAACAAAAAACAAGCAGAAAAACAACTGTACAAGGCCTGAGCTTCAAAATAAGAATACAACCCTTTTTCCCTTGTCATTACAGCTTTTTCCTCACTAGCCAGCTGCTGCAGGTCTCATTAAACATCATTAATCCTGAGCATCTGTCCATAGGAACTGCCTCAAGATAAAAAGAGGAAACTCAGCTAAACATTTCTGTTGCTGCTAATTACCCTAAGCTGTACTTTTTATTAATTAATTACTCTGCTCACTTCCAAACCTGAATGAGGACCTTTCCCCGTGCCAGACAATAGGCCTTTCCCTCTCCCGTGGCTGCAGATATCTACCTTGTGGTTTGGTGTATGGGATACCTGTAATTAATTATCAGGACTGACAATAGGGTGGCTCTGGAAGCTTAGTTTGTGTAACCTCAACTGTTGAAAGCTTTCAGTTGATAATGGATTTATTTTTTATTATTATTATTTTTTTAGTTTATTTTTGAGAGAGAGAAAAAGAGAGAGCAGGGACGGGGCAGAGAGAATCTCAAGCAGGCTCTGCACCGTCAGCACAGAGCCCAGTGTGGGGCTTGAACTCACAAACTGTGAGATCAAGAGTCGGACACTTAACCAACTGAGCTACCCAGGCACCCCTCGATAATTGATTTTTTTAAACAGATGCATTCTTTTTTTTTTTTTTTTAATTTTTTAATGTTTTATTTATTTCTGAGAGACAGCCAGAGCATGGGAGGGTCAGAGAGAGAGGGAAACACAGAATCCGAAACAGGCTCCAGGCTCTGAGGTAGCTGTCAGCACAGAGGCTGATGTGGGGCTTGAACTCACAAACCGTGAGACCATGACCTGAGCCAAAGTCAGACGCTTAACCTACTGAGTCACCCAGGTGCCCCTAAACAGATGCATTTCTTAAATTATCTCATATGTTTGTTAAAATACATGATGGTAGAGCAATTACAAAGCTTGTTGTTCCAGAGTCTAACGGAGAACTTTAATGAGGGTAGGGACAGGAGTGCAATGGGTAGTTCTGTGTTATAACTACAGGTGACATGAAAAGGAAAGTGTTGGATCTTGGGGTTTGGATTGGTGGTGACTGAAAGCAAGGAGGCCTTGATGGTACAGGGTGACTTGTACTCCTCACAGGTGTCAGGCAGGGCAGAGGAGCACACTTCCCTTGTTGGGACTTGACAGGAGATCCCAGTGGAACTGAAAGAGTAGTTGAATGGGGCACCTGGGTGGCTCAGTCAGTTGAGCCTCTGACTTCGGCTCAGGTCATGATCTCGCGGTCTGTGGGTTCAAGCCCCACATCGGGCTCTGTGCTGACAGCTAGCTCAGAGCCTGGAGGCTGTCTTCGGATTCTGTGACTCCCTCTCTCTCTGACCCTCCCCTACTTATGCTGTCTCTATCTCTCTCTCAAAAATAAATTAAAAAACAAACAAAAAAAAAGAATAGTTGAATGGAGAATTCTTTTTGGTGAGGGCTTCTGCACTGAATTAAGAGTAAAACTCATGGTGTTATATTGTCAGGAGTAAAGTTTACAGGATACCTTAAGATATTTAGTTCCATGTGTTCACTTTAGATGGGGGAAAAACATATTCACCAATCAGGCTTGGCTCCTCTATTTCATCTAAGGTGTAGCAATAATGTAGAATTCTATTTGGAGCAGTGCAAGCTAGCAAGGCAGGTCTTGGTTCAAATTCATGGGACTGTGCTTTGTGACTTTGGGCAAGTCACTGAACCTCTCTGAGCTTTGGTTTGCTTTTTTGCAAAACATGTTTGATAAGAGTACCTCCTTCACATGGTGGTTTTAAGACGTAAATGAGTCTCAGTGAAGTGCTTAGAAGAGTCCCTGGCCCTTTTACATCAAGGGCTCCCTAAGTACACTGGTTGATATGGAAGACCATAATTGAATTCCTCTTTGATTTAGGGTGGTGTTCGTGGATGAACCCTGTTGGGCTCTGATCTTATCCCTGTGGCTGATTGGTGATATCACCTGGACTTAAACCTCAGTGGTGACACTTTGACCCCTTGATCACCTCTGGTCAGATGATCCTACAGTGCTTTGCTCCTTCCTCTCTTTTGCCACCTCTTTATTACATGCTGTGTAATTAACTGTTGAGGAGGCTGATAAGTTATTAAACTGAAAACCCCTCCAGCACGCATCCTAATTTCCCATTGCTTTGTATGGTGACTTATGAACCCTTTTTAAAAATGGAATTATTTTTCCTGCAGATGAAATCAGAGGTGGAACTCCAGTAAATAAAGGGTATATTGGAGTTTTTCTGACCAGAGTGCAAATGAATGGGTACTTGGAGCCTGACTTCTGGGGGCCTGGTTTGCAAACTACTTCCCTAGCATCCTGTAGACCTCAGTGTTTCATTAGTGAATGTCACTTATTTTTCTATTAGTAGGCTTAATTCCCCATCTATTAGAGGGAAGAAGTAGTATTTGTTTGCTTTATTTTGCTTATAAATGTTGTATAAAGTTAAATGCTGATTTGGCATTCTCTGGAAGATAGGCATGAAAATTCAGGGTGACATTTTATTTTAGAGTACTCACTGGAGACAGCATTTCACATAGGACCTTTTGTAGTGCCCTGGGAGAATGTTTTCCTCTAGCAAGTGCCCTTTCTGTTCCAGTTCATCAATCTCAGACCCATTTGTGAACCTCAGTTCTCCTACCAAATTAAGATGCATTTTATGTTCTTCCCTCAGATGGAAATGCTCTTTGAATATTTAGAGATGGTATGTGCTGTTTTTGTTTTGTTTTGTTTTTACAGAACAACTAACAGTGCAGAAATACAGAAGCAGAAGTCCTCCAGGCTCTGGCTGTACTCCTTTGAGACCATTACAGTTAATAGTTTGGGAAGTGTCCTTTCATTCCTTTTTATTTGGTTGCTTACATTTAAATATGTGTCTCTCTCCGTAGGATCATACTAAGAATATCCAGTGTTCTGTGACTCTTCATTTATGGCGATCTCCCTAAACCTGTATGCTGCAGATTTCCCTTACTCTTTTTAATGCTCACAGACTATTCTTTTACATAAATACATCATATTTTACTTCATCAATCTGTTAATCCATATTTAGTTGTTTCTGGTCTTTCCTTTTGTTGTTGCTGGTAAATGTTTTGATGTTTTTTATTTTTTATTTTTGATCTGCAATCTGTGTCTCATCCATCTTTGTGTGCTAGTGCAAGTATTTCTAGGAAGTAATTCTCTACGGGTGTGATTGGTAGATGGAGGAAATGCATACTTTAAGTTTTGATATTGCCTATATTATCCTCCCACCGACCACATACTAGTATGCCATTTTCTTCAGGTTTTCAGTAAGTGACAGGATTTGTTTTTCAAATCCAAGGGATAGAGTTAGTTTATTTTTGCCTACTTCCATCTAGTCCTGTAGGTGGAACTTTCTGCCACCTCAGCGGAACATCGTCTATGGGCTGTGAGCCCTTCCCACCCAGTTCCAAGATTACTATCTTTATACAGGCTATTGAGGAGAAACAACTAACGTCTTTATTAAGCAATAAAATGTCCCTGGAGAACTAATCAGTTGGCTTCCTAGGCGTATGTAGGTAACAAGCAGAAATAATTCTGTGACAAGGTTTCCTTACCCTTCCCCATCACCTCACAAACTGGCAAAATGACAAACAGCAAGGTCCCCGCACCTTTTGTAAGTACCCAACGCTGTGGGATGGGAGATAAAGACTTGCTTATAGAGACGGGAAGGGACTGAGATGGGGGACTGAGGTGTGGGGGTCTTGTGTGGGGGAGTGGACTCTGGGGTATCATGAAGATACACATTCCGTGTTGTGGGAAGAGATTCGCATTTGGGCCAAGCAGTACTGTGCAACTGGTTTAAGTTTCCACAACAAATAGAACAACAGAAAACCCGTCTCCCTGTGTATGTCCCTGTTCCTCCTCTTTTGTTGTTGTTTTTTTTTTCACTTAAAAGACGTAAGGAGATAACTAGCTGTAAGCTGTGAAGATTCAGTATGATCTGGGAGACACCTTGTGCATTGTCTTATATAATATAAAACTGCGCTTAAAGCTTTGAGTAGTGTTCTTATTAATGAAAAATGGGTTTTACTTAAAAAAAAATAAAACCTGTATGAACTGAACTGTCCTGTCCTCTTTTGATTAGGGTGAGAGATCCTTTGGTGCCACCCACCATTTCTACCTCCAATTTTTCTGTCCTCCTCTATTAAAACAAGATAGTGTACATGTGTACTTAAAAGATCTGCCCGCCAAAACTCTGTATTATTTGGATTTGTAAGAAATATTCTGTAACCATTCTGTTTGAGGTTGAGTAAAGCCACAAAGGCAGTTACCAGAATTGTTTTTCAGTGTTGGGCCTTGTGAGTGATAACTTTCTCTTTTTTATTTTAAGATATCCTAAAAATAACTAAATAGTGGTTGAGTATGGGTATCAATTATCAAATGTTGTGAATTCTCAAAGAATTGGAAATTTCTCATTAACTGTTTTTAGGAGAGGACTTTTAATGCTTTAAGGTACCCTTCCCAGTGCCTTCACAGTTGTTACTCAATAAATGGTTGCTCATCGGTTAACAGATTAACCCAAGATGAAAAAAAAAAACTAGAAGAGGCCTGTATGGCTGAATGTCAGGTAGTAATATGTAAAATATGTGCTGTTTGGGGCTCCTGGCTGGCTCAGTCGGTTAAACATAGGACTTTGGCTCAGGTTCGTGGGTTCGAGCCCTGCATTGGGCTCTATGCTGACATGTGGGAGTCTGGACCCTGTTTTGGATTCTGTGTCTCCCTCTCTCTCTCTGCCCCTCCCCACCTTCACACTCTGTCTACCTGTCTCTCTCTCTCTCTCTCAAAAATAAATAAACATTATAATAAAATAAAACATATACTGTTCTACATGGAATAAGTTTTTAGGCAGTGAAATAGTTGGCCCAAGGATTCGGTCAGAGCTTATCTGTCATTCAATAAATTACTTCCTGAATGAAGAATACTCAATGAGAAGTGAAAATTTTGCTTTGATACACTGGAATATCACTCAGAAAATAGTGTTAAACTCAGAACTTTAGTTCAGAAAGTAGCTTATCTTTATAATATTATGCATTAAAAAAAAATCTTGTCACAACTAATGGTTCTTTCTGGTATGCAACTGTAATTTGGACATCTCTCCCATTCCCAGTACATGAAACCTTGGGCTTACTTGCATATACAACTGCAGTTTTGGAGTTTGGCCTTGAAGTTGAAACAGTCTTATTTAACTTCCCAAACGGCCATCTCAACCCTGATAGTTTCTGCCCCAGGTCATAGTCCCTGCCGGAGCGGTTTGGGTGACTAATTTGTAGTGATCTTTCAGACGGAAGCCAGTTTCTATATTCTTCTGTGTTTACTTTCATTTAAGTATAATTTCCCATTTATTGGAAACTTGTCCTAATTCTGTACTTCCAAGTGATACCTTGGCATCACTGTAACATTCTTTGTTCCGAAATGGTAATACTTTGCAGATTAAATTTACACATAACCATATTTGAAGGACTTCCATGGTAAATTATCTTAGAAGGGCACTTCCACAACTGATTTAGGAAATGATCATTGTACTATCCATGTACTATCTACCCTGAAGCCTCCTGGGTTTTCCTCATCCTTTGAAATGAAGGTTCAGCCTGGAGTTCTGGCCCTTGGTGCCCACTCTGTTGTGTCCCTCCTGACTGCTGGGGTAACACTGTTAATCCTACTGTTTCAAGGTGGCCAGAAAAATACCTCAGCTGGGGAGGGAAGAGGGCCCAGAGTTCACCCCTGTGGCACATCAACCTGGCTGCATGTTTAATAGTAGAAATTCAAATGGTCCCAATTGTGTTATCTTGTTTATAGCAAGCATTCAGTGTATATTTGCTAAGCTAATTTTGATTTGAAAATGGAAGCTAACAAAGGGGATACAGGACTAATGACAATATAAAAATGTTAAAGCCAGGAATTGATGGAACTTTTTCTATAAAGGGCCAGACAGTAATTATATTAAGCTTGGAGGGCCACATAGGGTCTCTGTCATATCTCCTCATTCTCTTTTGATATGTCCCCCACCCCTAATATGAAAAAACATGCTAGCCCCTTGACTGTACAAAAGCAGGCTATAGGCCAAAGTTTGCTGCTCTGTATTTTAAATTGATCTTTTCAGTCACCAAGAAGCTGACCTGAGTGGTTGGGTGTTGTTTGGGGGAGATAAGTATGTTACTTTCCTCAAGCATTGTAAGATAGTGATGTGAGTAGGAGCGCTGGGATTCTTAAAGGTTCACAGAGACAGTGTTCTGATCCTGGGTGTGCCTTTCCTAGGCACATGCCCTCAGGCAAAACACCAAAATCTTTCTATGCCTCATCTAGTTAGAACTAATATCTTAATGAGCAAGGTGAAGTTAACAATGGCCTTAACACAGCATCCACCAGTATGTAGGAACTGGTAGGACTTCATCCTTGGTCCTGCTGACTCTCCCTGGCTGCAGTTTCAGGTCGTTTGTGCCAGAATGTCCCTTAGAGATAGACAGAACCGGTTAGCAGGCTTATAATAGGGCTTCTTTTGAAGTATGCTGCCCAGTTCAGACAAATTTAGTGAATGGTTTCTGAGTATTCATAGGGTCCTGTTTCTTTTTTAAAATATTTATCATATTTTATTAAGGTAAACATTTGACTAAGACATGCAACAAACATCAGAAACATTTTCATCAAAACACATTTGCAGTTACAAACTTCCAAAGATTAAGTTGTATTTATGGCTTTAAAAAAAAATTTTTAAGTTTATTTTGAGAGAGCATGCGTGGGGACAGAGGGAGAGGGAGAAAGAATCCCAAGCAGGCTCTCTACATTGTCAGTGCAGAGCTCGACACAGGGCTGGAACTCGCTTACAAAGAGATCATGATCTGAGCTGAAATCAAGAGTTGGATGCTTAACTAGCTGAGCCTCCCAGGCTCCCCAACTTGTATTTATGTTAAATATTAAATGGGGGAAAAGTCTATTTTCCATGTCAAATAAATGAGGTTGTGTTACCCAATATGCATCATAATCCCACTGCCCAAGGCGTCAGAAACCTGTTGGTTATAATCACTTAATGACTGTGTAACCTTTGGCACAGATGCCTCCATTTCTTCACCTGTAAACTGGGAATAATAATTAATATATCTATTAACAATGGGTCTAAATGAATAGATTGAAAACAAAAGACATTCTGGCACACGGGCTCAATAAATTTAATATGTTATTGTTACCACTATGGCAGCTACAGTAATTCCTTTAGAATCACCAATATGAATCAGGGTATTGACAAAGTAATATTTTAAACAAGATAATGAAATACAGTATTATTTATTAGTTGTGTTCTTGGAAAATTATGTGCAGTTCAAATATTTAGTAAAATAAATAACATCCTTTCTTAAAATAAACTTTATTGATAGATTTTGCACTGGAACGAATCATTTCCTTTTATCATTTACTTATTTTTTTATGAAGCATTTTTAATATTTTAAAATAAATATTAAAAAATTAACATACATTCCCAAGTTCATGTAATATTTCTGTCAAGGTGAATTTCTCCAGAAATCCGTGATTTGATGGATTTGGGGTGTGTCTATGTGTGTGTACATATTCTTTTGAGTATAGTTGACACAGCAACTCAGAAACTGTAGGTGATGCTGTGTTCACTGCAAGCGTAGCTGCCATCTGTCACCATACAGTGCTCTTACGATATCATTGACTATATCCCCTTATCCCCTGTGCCAAAGCTCTTTCTCCCCTTCTCCCATTTTACCCATCCCACCCTCCTCTGGCAACCATCACTTTGTTCTCTGTATTTATGGGTCTCTGTCTGCTTTTTGTTTCATTCGATTTGTTCTTTAGTTTGTACATATAAAGTAAATTTTTCAGGGTTTTTTAAGGCATTTAATTTTCCCTCCTGGTTTTTGCATTTTATACTACTTTATAATTCACCCTAATTCTCAGCTTTGCTCTCATTGAAAAGAGTTAGTGATGTTGCTCTGGCCATTTGCTTTCAGAGATCACCCTTACCATAACCTTAGCCTCATCCACAGTCTTGACTTTTTGTACATGGTGACTCTAAGGGGCTCACCTTGAAGTGATGATGGTCACAGGGAGGCAGGACCACTGGGAATTGGCCTGTGTTCTCAGTCCATTACTGTGCGTCTCCCTTGCAGTGCCTTAGTTTCACCGTTGGCAAAACTCAGCTGGGCTCCTTAAAAGAAAGGACTGCTGTAAGCTCCAGGCAGGGCCTGCTTAACTGATGTAAACTTTAGGTGCAGGGTTATATAGAGTTCACAGTTGTTCTGGAGTCTGCATATCAGGCTGCTTAGTGTTAGCACAGAATTGCATATTTGCTGCACATGCGTTTAGAACAGATGTTTACATGTGTTTTGTCCACAAAGCAGGTTAAACTGTTAGGAAAAGTATTTTAACTCAAGTTCTATTTATATAAACATCAGCAAACATAAATTAAAGGCCGGCACGCAAACTAACCCGTCACAGGGAGGCCTTTAGTCAAAAAATTAGTTTCCTTCCTTTTGCTGCTTCAAGATAACAGCTTGATTCTCTATTATCAATACAGTCAGTTGCCTGTTTCCGGTTTCCTGCTCTGTGTATTTTACATGTTGCTCATGGGAAATGATTTATTTATTTTTTCAAGCCAAGACACATATGGGAACTCCACCCTATTGTAGTCTTTTGTTCTGAATTAGGATTTTTTTAATAACTCCAGAATTGAGCTGTAATGGATAAATTGTTAAAATTGTTATAAATTAAGTCTTGTGACTATTGGCCTACTTGGTCATGTTAAAATAATGTTATAATTAGAGCCTTATGTATTTTGCTGCCATTCATTCTACCGCATAGGTATCTGATGGCAGTTGCCACAAAACAAAACAAATTGGAAAGAAATAAAAACTTTGAACTTTTTAGGTTAGCTTTGGACCCCTTTTATTCTCAAAGCCTGTACCACAAAATTGCATTTTTATGATTTATCAGGCATTGAGAAACTGTTGGAAAAAGCAATCAGTTGTGAAAGATTTTTAGTTAATTTTTAGTACAATGATAACACTTAACTTCTTAGGGCCTGTCTATGTGATTTGAAATTTCTTTCTTGAACAGTTTAAGTAGGATCACCAGTCGCAGCAGGATTTATCAGAGCGCCTATTTGTTGGGCACTGGAAGTCTACTGGTTCATTCAGCAAATGTTTGTTGTGTACTCACTCTACCAGGCATATGGTGAGGCTTTAAACAGATGTAGAATTGAGTTCTTGCCCTGGGCACGATTACAGGCTAGTTGAGGAGATAAAGGACACAGGATCCAAGATAAAAAGATAAGAGATCACATCCCATCAAATGATGGCCCATGGAAGAGCTCATCCTGGCCTGGGTCTTAAAAGAAGGGTAAGGGAAGAGTAAGTGCCCTCTAGCTTAGGAGAATGGTGTTAAGCAAAGGTAGGACAAAGGAATATGCAAGTTATGTGAGTTCAGAGTATAACAAAAGAAGTGCTGTAAGATTGGAACACAGAGCTCATGTGTCAGGGAGGATCCCAGTGGAAGCATGTGTCTCCTCAAGAGAGGCTGCTCTGGACCCTTGATCTCTCACCTCAGCAATTTGGACCCTCTTGTGGATGGCTGGGAGCCGTTGAAGATTTTGGTACAGTGGTGCAACTTTGAAAAACCGCTGTTTGGGGGAGACGACCACAGCAGTGATGTTTAAAGTGGGTAAGAAAGGCACGAGGCAGGGGACTTGCGGAATTGTTGAATGGTGGACCTGCAGCCATCATAACTGTAGTAAGCTTTTTCTTCTAAACACCCAGAAATACATCTTGAAGTCATTCCTGGCAACTGATCCTGTACTACTTTTGTTATTTTTTGACTTTCCACTTTGTTTCCCCAGCTAGACTAACTAGTTCATTGAGAGCAAGGGACCTTCACTTAGACAGAGTTCTGCCTACAGTTAGGTGCCTCATAAAGACCGGAGCTTACTAATATTTCAACCTTCAGATTGATTATTCCTTACTCAGATAGCTATAATAAGGTCCATTCAAGTAGCCATGGGGCAGTATTCATGGCATGATTGCTTCATCGCTTTCTTTTGATTTCTTCTCAACTTCTGTCCTTGTTTCCCCATTCCTACTGTGAACCCACATGGACACTTAACGTAGCTGAGTCTGTACAAAGAAAAATTGTACATGATTGCCACCTCCTCCTCAAGATAGGCCACTAATTTAACACACTTGAAGAAGATCCTGGAAAGAAAATTTTCTTGGGTTATACCAGCAGGTTCAGACTATTTGAAAAGTAGAAGAAAGATCTGTTCTCTGCAGCCAGGTATAAGTCTAGTCTTTGGGGAAATACTGCATGGGGTCATTTGTCAGTTCCTGTTTCTGTGTTTCCCTTATTTTCCATCCAGAAATGTTCCATGCCTTGAGGCCTTTCTTCATCCCTGGCTCCCATCCCTTTTTCTAGCCAGAATTGTGGCATATGGTGAATACGATTGTGTTTAGCACTCTGTGCACAGGGTGTTGCCGAAAGATGCTATACAATCATTTTAATAGCACAATGCCCTTCTGTTCATCAAACTATTTCTGTGTCCTTTAGCTTAACTTAGGCTAACACAGGGTTCATTTTTCTAGTTGTAGCAAATTCTCCAGAGTAAATAAATGTTGAAGCATTACAGTTCTTGAAGTATTGGTAATAGCCATTCCCCAAAAAGCACGGAAGTCAGTTATATGCTTTATAGGGGCGGATGATGGAAAGGATATTCATAGCCTTTTGGTTAAAATTGCGCAAGTATGGGGGCGCCTGGGTGGTTTGGTTGGTTAAACATCTGACTCCTGATTTCAACTCTGGTCATGATCTCAGGGTTTGTGAGTTTGAGCCCCATGTTTTGGAATTTTTCTCTCTCTTTGCCCCTCCCCTGCTCGTGCTTGCTCACATGATCTTTCTCTTTCTAAATAAGTAAATAAATAAACAAAAATAAACTTAAAAATTGGTAAATATGTTTCTCAGTTATAAATATTTTACCCCTTTTCGGTAAGCCATCTTCTGAAAATCTTAAGTTATGTATCAAAACCAAAAGACCATAAATCTAGATACTTCAAGAAGGTGTATCCATGCATAATAACTCGTCTTGACTAGACAATGGAAGAGCCAGATCAAACACCCACGGGCACCCAGCATATGTCAGCTGCGCCTCTACTGGCTGGCATTGCAGAAAGCCCTTATCCTCACCAGGCCTTGAGCTTTGGTGGAGATACCTCTTGTGTCCCACCTCCCTGACAGAGTTGCTGGGGTGAGAAAGTGCACATTGCTGTATGGATGCATGATGGGGTTACTGGACGCACACCATCTCATCAAATTCTGTTTTCAAGAAAGCTCACCATAGTAGAATTTCACCTACAGTTCACTCCTTCTAGGGATCAGAAGCTGACACAGATATTGCCCCTCACTCAAGATTGGGTTTTCTCTTCTGTTTCTCAGTAGTCCATATTTTCCAGGTGGTTGGCTAATTTTTCTCTGGGGCTGTGGTGACAAAGACTGGCTAGATCTTTACACCCGGAACCAGTTGTGGTTCCTGGGTTCTGTTATGCGGACATTTTGGTAGAATTGGTAGTTCTGGGAGGCTTATTTTGGCCGTCACCTTAGCCCTTCCTGACTCCCACTCCTGCATTGACATGTAGACTCACCAAGCCCTCTCCTGCGAGGGACTGCTGGTTCTCTCTGCCCTTTCTTCACTTGGTTCCCTGTCTCTGGGCTACTGGCACTGCAAATGCCTCAAGTCCTGGCTTCCACTGGTCCGTATGCATTGATGCCAGGATGCCATAGGTGGTAGTGTCCTCATGTACCCCATTGGTTTCCACTCTGCCTACCACATCAGGATGCTCATTGCAAAGAGGCATCGGTGAAGATTGATTAACATGAAGGCCCTTAGGAGGGGGAGTGAGGAGACCTATATTCTCTGTAGCTTTGTGTGTAGAGCAAGCCTTGCGGGGCCATAGAGACATATCTAGACTTGCTGAAGACACAGTTGGAGTTACCCAGTGATGGAGCAGACCCTCTCACAAAGTAAGGATTTGGGTTAGGGTGGTGAGATGGTGGGTGATTCTGTATCTTGTATCATGGACACGTGTTTTTGTTTCAGTGTTGTGCTAGAGACATCATTGCATAATGAATGATTGAGAATCCAGGCTTTAGAGCCAGCCTTTCTGGAAAGTTACTAATTCCTACCTCATAGAGTGGTTACGAGAATTGTAAAAGCACGTAGAAAGGTACCTGGGACATAGAAAGTCTCATTGATGCTATTATTTTTTTTAATAAAAATGAAAGAACGAGCCATTTTCTTTCTGGATGATTGCTAACAACTTCTTGCTATGTACACACGCAGTTCCCCGCCCACCCACCCCCCCACCCCCCCGGGATTTTTAAATAGCTGGTCCAGGTGTGGTAGAAGGGAATTTTGTGTTTTTGAAAGAATGTTGTTTTAGATGACTTTCAAAACCTTGTTCTACCTGAGAGCGTATGACTCCATGATCCTTGATCTCAGGTGGTTGGAACTCATGAGAGTGCTGCTCTGCTGGGGCAGAGCAGAAGGAGCTGATGGTTACAAGCCTGGCACTTTGCTGTGTACTTTACCTCCTCTCATCTAATGCTAGAGCGACTTTAGGCCAGTCCCTCTAAAGGAATAAATGGTGGGGGTTGGGGGGGATGAATACACACAGCTGAGAGACACTCACTGGGAACAGGGCTCTGGAAGTGCCTGTTCCTTCGAAGCAACACATACAGCTTACGCACAGGGCAGGCTGGGTGGGGGACACTGAACCTGCCCCAGTGTCATGCTCAGCCATTGTCAACTTTTTGGGAGGAGATGCAGGCCTGACCTGGCTTGGTTAACTGCACTACAAGGTCCTGAAAAGGTACAAGGAGAACAGAGATGGCTTGGGGGACAGAAGTACCCAGTGTCACCCTGGGCCCTACTCCTTTGGTTGTCCTGGAGGCAGAGGCGGCGGCTGCTGCTGCTTTCTGGAACGCGTGGGGTTGAGGGTAGGGAGTTTCTCCTGCTGCGGCCAATGTGCAGACCACCAGGCTCATAAAACCTTAGGTAAGAGAGTAGTGAAATGAACAGCACCCCAAGTCAGATGACTCTCTGGGGAGTACAGTCTGAGACACTACGAATGCCAACTCCTTTTTGGTAGAAGCCCAGAATGTGTATACCAGGATATCCTAACCTGGGTACTACTGACGTTTTGAGCTGGATAATTCCTTGTTGTGGGGGCTCTCCTGTGCCCTGTAGGATGTTTATCAGCATCCCTGACCTCTACCCACTAGTTGCCAGTATAGCACCCCCCATCCCCCCACGGGACAGTGTCTTCAGACATTGCTAAATGTCCCCTGGGGAGTTGAGAACCACTGCTCTAAATAACCAAATCAGTATGGAGTTTGCCAGGGCTCCCTTCTCATGGTACCAGATTTGCCTCATACTCATAGAGCTGAAGTGGTCTCTCCTTTCTCAGCTACTCCCACCACTTCCTTACACAGTTCTGGCAGAGTGACCTCAGCTTGAGCTTGGAAACACGCCTCTGGACTGTCTTCCATCATCTGTGCCAAGGCCTCCTGCTCCTCAAGCAGGCATCTGGCTTAATCTGCCCCTGTCTCACTGGGTTGTGAGTACAGGGGTGATGTCATTGTGCCTTCCCAGGAAGGGTGGAACAAAGAGCTGAGTCCCCAAGGACACGCAGCCTCATCCTCAGCTAGGCTGCTGGGTAGATTTCTTTCCTTCCCTTTCCCTCCTTCCGGCCTCAGAAGTGTTTGTTGTTCACCAGCCCTCCATTGTCAAAGGCTACACTAAGCTCACTGGACTTCGTGTCTCACTGCTGAGCCCATTTCCTGCCCCTCGTGTGTCATGAGAGTGTTGGTCCTGGTCCAGTTCTTGGATGGAGTCTACGTGCCTTTTCCAGAGCAGAGGCACAAGCCAGAGGAGCTTAGGCCTTATGTGACTTTTCTAGCACACTTATGTGACCTGGGGCCTGCTTTTAAGCTGTGTGGGGAGAATAGAAAGGGGAAACAGGAGCGAGGACAAGCAAGTGCTCGTTCCTTTCCTTTATTTTTATTTGAGTTCTCCTCTTCCTCTTTTCTCCCTCCTTCCTGGAGTTTCTGGGGATGGGTGGAGCCTTCCTCAGGCAGATCCGCAGCCTGTTTTATTTCCATTCAGTTCTCTGCTCCACCTGTGACCTCTCTGCCCCCTTCTGGAGGAGGAGAGTCTGGGTTCCACTATAACTCCCAGAACTGGGTGCTGTGGGAGTGTGCTTACTGTCTTTAGAAGCAAATCCTTGGAATCTCCTTGTATGTAAGGGAACCTGTGAATTCCGAACCTGAAGGAAGCCAGGAGTATTTTTGTAATGTGAGATTCACCCAAAGGAGTGACAGTTGGCTGAGGAACACCTTTGTGCTTGTTTATTTAGAAATACCATAATCCAGGCAGGTTTTCATTTTGATCTTGTTCCCTTGATAGGTTGGGTGTGGTAGTGACTTTGAGCCTAAACCCTTTAATAACAGCTTCGAAACCCATCAAGGGCTTTATTAAAGACATTTTTAACTCCATTGTAGCACATAAAATGTATTAGAATTTTTTAAAAAAATTAGTAGGCCCTAAATACATCTGAACCAGGAGTTACTTGCCATCTGTGAAATGTACTCAGTGTGTTTGTGTTCTGCTCTGGACTTCCTCTTTCAGAACAGCCAAGCTTTGGCAAAAAATACAGCTCCTTGTGTCAGTGTCCTGAAGTTGCCGTCCATCATGATGATTGTGTGATTAATTATGCATTTGATCTTCTCTATGTGACCTATCATGATGTTATTGGTACAGCTCCTTTTTCATCTGCACTGTGCCCCTTACTACCGTTTTCTTGTTCCCCCAGTCCTGCCCTTTCTGATCCTTTGTTTTGGGTTGGCTTTTGTCCCTTAGAAAGGCCCTCTTTTCTGCTGGACAGACTGTTCCTTTAGGGAAAGGCAGGGTGGGGAGGAGCTGCTCACTACAGCAGGTGGCCAGCTGCCTCACCTGCCAGGCAGTACAGGCTCATCCCACGTTGTCTTTGCCTGACCCCCTCCCTGTGGAGGGGTGGCTGGAGGCCTTGGCAAAGCCTTCCGGCAGACTCCCAGGATGTTCTAGCCAGGCTGGGAACCCAGTATCTCCAGGCCACCAGATACACGCCCTTGTCAGCAAGGGTGGCTTTTTAGTTGTCCCTGAGTGGTGGTGAAATACATAAAAATTATTGGGGTCTGCTCCCTTTTTGTAGATTAATGCATAGACATCTTGGTGGGTTTGGACTTATACTGGAAGGAGTAGATCTTGGGTCCTTTTGGCACAAATTTATGCTATAAAACCAGAAGTGGGGTGAGTAACTGACAAGAGAGTACTTTTATAGAAAACAGTCAGTGAGTGTGAATGTGTACAGGGCATATTCTGTGGATCCCTGTTGATGGTTTCAGCAGTGTGCTGGGCTGATATGTCTAGAGTTTCAGGTTCTGAATTGAACAGAACTTGATCAGTTAGGCTTGAAAAACAGTACTGTTCCCTAGATGACTTGGATGTACTACTACTATACTTTAGGCCGTAAACCAGCAGTCGCATTTTAAAAAAATGTTTATTATTTTCAGAGAGAGAGAGTAAGCAAGCGAGCATGTGTACTCATGAGTAGGGAGAGGAGCAGAGAGAGAGCGAAAAACCAAGAATCCCAGGCAGGTGCTGTGCTGTAAATGCAGAGCCTGATGTGGGGCTCTGTCCCAGGAACGATTAGCAGAAATCAAGAGTTGTATACTCAACTGACTGAGCCACCCAGGCACCCCTGCCAGTTTTTCAACTAATGGTTGTAGTTTGGAGATTATAACTGTCCACTCACCTGATAGAAGGGGACACTGAACAAAGTATCTGAACACGTTTTTGGTGAAACCTTGGGCCCAGGCCCTGTTCTCCCGGTGCCTGGTACAGATGTCTTTGTACCTCACCACCTGCCATTTTCTCTGTTGTTCATGGATGTATGATTTAGCAGGTAAGAGGGTCATTGCAGATCAATGTCATGAATGAATTTATCTTTTTTTTTTTTTAGTTAAGAGTGAAAGAACATGAGTGGGGAATGGGGAGAGAGAGAGGGAGAGAAAGAATCCCAAGTAGGCTCCACGCGGTCAGCATGGAGCCCAGTGCACAGCTCCATCCCATGAACTGTGAGATCATGACCTGAACCACCCAGGCACGCTGTCTTCTGATCTTTTGTATATGAGGGAAGCCATTTCTTGCTGCCTCCTTTTTTTTTTTTTTACCACATGTCCTTCCCTATACTGTGTGCTTCCCTAATACTCACCTTTTGAAGGAATAATAGTAGTTGTAAGATATACATTGGAAACTTTACCAAATGTTATGCTGTTGGGCAGGGCTGCACAGGACCCCACTGTGGTCTGCTGTATCTTCTTGTCTCCAACAGAGATGAGAGAAAATGAAACAAATGAGAGCAAGGCTATAATGCTGGTGGTATATGTAGGAGCTTAGACATTCAAGGACTGTACAATTCTTACATTCCTCAAGCATTTATTATGCTTCAGAGAAGCTAAGTAGCAGTTTGTTAGAGTTGAGTTTTCCTGTTCTTTCTTTGGCCGGGCTTTTGTGACCCTGCCCGCACAAAGCTGCTGCTGCCGGGCTGTGATTGATGGTAAAACGAGCTCTCTTCTGCTTGCAGATGAGCGCGAAGCTGTGCAGAAGAAGACCTTTACCAAGTGGGTCAATTCCCACCTTGCCCGGGTGTCCTGCCGCATCACAGACCTGTACACTGACCTTCGAGATGGACGGATGCTCATCAAGCTACTGGAAGTTCTTTCCGGAGAGAGGCTGGTAAGTGGTAATGTTATTAAGTGACTTTGCACCATAGGCTGGAAAATTTTTTTGAAAAACCGAGTGTGGACTTGTGTCTTCTGATGAATTTTGCAATTAATGACTAATATTTTTGAGAAGGAAGATCTGGTCAGGTGAGCTGAGTATGTTGGGAAAAGCTCCTGTGTACCGTTGTGAGTCTGGGCGATATTCTTGAACTGAAGGAAAGCAGCCTTGTTCTGGAAATTTTTGAGTTACTACCCTTGGTCTGACAGATCTTGGCTGGTGTCCCCTGTTAAACAGGGCACGGCACTGGAAATTGAAGGGCCAGACTTAGGCACTGGCTCCAGGATGAATCTGTATCCCACAGGATCATGGAATAATTTTAAATCTGTTTCTTATTGATTCTTTGGAAAATCTGAGCTGCTGTTACAAGGTGGCAGGAATTGAATTCAGTAGTCTTTGATGTTTTTTGCTTTCTTCCCTGCATACTTCTTATTTTGGGGGTGGAGGGAGAGGCTGGTGTTGTGTCATCTCCTTGGAAACTCAGCTTCTGATGAATTCACTGTGCCTTTTTGGGCAGGGCGGTTGTCAGCCTAAAGTGAAAATTCTATCCTCATTTTATTTCTCAGAGCTACTCTGGCTTTCTCCGCTGTGACTTTTGTTTATGAACCATAAACCAGTCACTGTAACTGGCCCGACAGGTTTTGTCTCCCCTTGTTTTGAAAATAGATGCTATATTGTACCAGAACACATGTAGTTCTATAGGTGGTAGTGGGACTGAGCCAAAAACTGACGTCCAGGGATAGAGTCCCACATCTGTAGTGACATCACCAGGAAAATATGATGCTGGTGGTTGGCAGGGCTGCCAGAAAGCCTTATTTTTAACTTGAACTCCACCCTGTAACTTGACAGCCTCATGGGTCTCTATGCAGACCAACCCACACACCTCTGACCACAGGCAAGGGGCTAAGGTTGTACCCTGCCCTATTATTATCCTGCCAACACAATTGCCTCTTGAGCATGGGTGAATATAGAGTTTTTTCTCTCCCTTTCCCTATGTTCAAGAACAGAGTCCTTTAGGGGCGCCTGGGTGGCTTAGTCGGTTAAGCGTCCGACTTTCTCTTAGGTCATGATCTCGCGGTTCGTGGGTTCGAGCCCCGCGTCGGGCTCTGTGCTGACTGCCAGCTCAGAGCCTGGAGCCTGTTTCAGTCTGTGACTCCCTCTCTCTCTGGCCCTCCCCTGCTCACGCTGTCTTTCTCTCTCTCCTAAAAAATAAATAAAACATTAAAAAAAAAATTAAAAAAAAAAAACAAAAAAAAAAACAGAGTCCTTTAAAAGGTAGTGAGGCAGGCCCTGTCTCATCCATAGTGAGTTTTGTCTATGCGCTTTGTTCCCCAGGTGTGCAGGTCTTGTTACCTCATATTTGAGAGTTTGTGGGTCAAGCTAAACAAACTAGAGAACTTAAAGGAGACTTCTGCTCAGGCCCATGATGGCTGCCTCAAAAGTGGTATATGGAGTCGTAGTCTGGTCAGTTGGGCTCATGTGGAGGGAATATAAGACCCCTCATTTATTGCATGTTGATTTTTTTATTAGTGTTTTAATGTTTATTTATTTCTGAGAGACAGAGGGGCAGAAAGAGGGAGACAGAATCTAAAGAAGGCTCCAGGATCTGAACTGTCAGCATAGAGCCTGATGTGGCGTTTGAACTCAAAAACTGTGAGATCATGACCTGAGCAAAAGTTGAACGCTTAACTGACTGAGCCACCCAAGGCGCCCCTTGATTTGTTTTTTTGAAGTGAGTCTGTGTGAGAACCTAGGATAGAATTACAGTGATATGCACCTTTAAATTTAGTTTTTGTTTTAGTTTTTCCTGTTTATATTTTTGTTCTTTTTTTGAAAAATTTTTAAGTAGGCTCCGCATCCAATGCAGGACTTGAACTCAAAACCCTGAGATCGAGAATTGAATGTTTTACTGACTGAGCCAGCCAAGCACCTCCTCCCCTTTTTAAAAATTTTATTTTTAAGTAATCTCTACCTGCAACATGGGGCTTGAAGTTACAAGCCCAAGATCAAAAGTCATATACTCTACTGACTGAGCCAGCCAGGTGCTCCTGATTTCACTTTTCTAACCAGACATTTCCCCCTACTTCTCAGTCTTCCCCCGCCCCCCCCCGCTTCTTCAGTGTTTAATATAGTATGATTGATTTTATTTTGTTTTTGTTTGTTTGGAATGTTGTTTGGAAAGTAGCTAAAAAATCATTAAAGATCATATGGTTAGAAAGTAATTTGAACATTTATTTTAGTTCCAGTAGGGTAGTCTTCCGGGCTTTAGGGAGCAAAGTGTTCACCTTTGAAGATCCATAATTCTTTAATACCTTGTATCCTTAATGATGTCCATATAATAAATGGAATCAGTCCCATTGCCCTTTATTCCAACAAAAACTTTAGTAGGGAAAAAGAAAACAGCCAGCAAAAAGTATAGTTCTTAGTTATGTGCAGGTCCCACTCCTTTGTTTATTTGCTGTTAGCAATACTTTATCTTTTTCTTCTTTTTTTTTTTTTTGGCAGTCATCCAGAGGCCTAGGAGAGTAGGAATGGGAAGAACAGAAGATGGGAGTTATCTTCTAACCTCTTAGGCAGTCAATGCCAGAAATGGTGTTTAGCAATGACATACTCCTTGGTGAAACCCCAAGTGCCTTGACTTCTTTCATTATCCATTCCTCACACCAACACTGATTATAGGTTGGGCAGTCTGATTAATCTTCTTACTCCAAAAATAAGGGTACCATAGATAGAGTGAGCTAAGGCTCTTGTTCATTCAGACTAAGAATTTTTAGCCTGTTTGGCCCCATGGTTTATTTGGTTCATAGAACTTTCTGGAGGGGACACAAACTACCTTTGGCTCTTGGCTGTAGAGGCTGCTAGGGACTCACTTTAGAGACCTCCCTGCAGGAGATGACCTTCCTGAAGGCTTGCCCCAAAGAATCCTCGCATATTCAGAGTACAGAACTAATGAGGTGTGGTTAGAGGTTCTCGGCCTGGGTAAATTCTCGTCCACAGCTAAACGTGTATGGTCAGATAGTAGTCAGCTCTGGGCTTTCTGCACCAGTGATCCCAAACCCTGGGTAACATGCCCTCCATCCGGACCTATGTCTCAGTCAGCATTTTAGCCCCAGCCCTTACCATCAGCTTGACAGTAGGTAAGAGATGAATATAGGAGGAACTAGAATATTTAATTTTACTGTATTAATGGATTCTTGGAGCCAGTTCATCCTTCTTTACAAAGGAGGAAGTTTGATTTTTCCTAAGTTGAAAGAAACAATAGCTCCAGATAATTCTACCCTAACTCCGTCCTACATTTTGGCTCAATAAAATTTGAGTTCCATTTGAACAAGTTTCAGACAGGCATTCGGGTTATCAAGGCACTTGACTCTGCTGTATGGGGAGCATCAGAGAGCAGAAATCCCTTTCTGTGGTCCAGGCATGGACAGGATCCATGTCTGGAAATGTCCCTTTGTTTGCCTCAGGTATGTCATCCTGTGGAGCATTGAGGAAACTCTGAGGCTAAGCTAGGAAGCTTCTCCTACTTAGGTGGGATTGGGTTGATGACAAAGAAAACCATTTTTTCCCCAATATCTTATTCTGAAATTACAGTGGCTTCTAGCTCTTCATAAAGGCATTGCTTTAAAATTCCCTTGTAAGTATAGACCCATCGTGGGATGCCTGGGTGGCTTAGCTTAGTTGGTTTTAAGCGTCTGACTTTGGCTCAGGTCATGATCTCATGGTTCGTGGGTTCGAGCCCCGCATCGGGCTCTGTGCTGACAGTTCAGAGCCTGGAGCCTGCTTCAGATTCTGTGTCTCCCTCTCTCTCTGCCCCTCCCCTACTGTCTCTGTCTCAAAAGTAAGTTTAAAAAAATTAAAAAAATATAGACCCACCCTTAACTTTAGCATCAACTGAGCAGATAAATGCTGTGAGCAGAGAACATGTGCCAGTCATTATGTCAGTGGTCCCACATCTTAGGATCTTAGGAGTAATGCTGTTGGTCTTGGACTTAGCTGAAGTGGAGCCCATTGGTCATAACCCAGGGTTGAAGCTTGCCTGCGCTTGCCCCCTTCCCTCAATGGGCCTCAGCAGTGAGGGATGGTTCTAAGTAAGATTGCCAGCTTTCTGTCCCATTCCTGCCACACAGGGCACTCACTTCTGACCCAGAGAGGACAAGGTTTTCTGAATACCTCTGTATGCAGTTCCCAATAACAGATATCTCTGGGTTTTGCCTGCCTTTTGTTTTCTTGATATTCTGTCTTCTTAATCTGTTAATCAGTGTTGAAGAAGAGAAAGCAGCAACAACAACAAAAAGCATTTTTTTTCCCTTTGCCACCGTTAATTCCAAAACAGGCTGAGCTAGGTGGGGACGATAGATTTACCACAGGATTTGTTAAGCCTTAAATCCCACATTGCTGAGTGAGTTTTACATAAAGCCTTTGTTAGGAGAGCCACACTGGCTTGTATTGTTGTTGAAATGGGATTTTGTGGACTGGTCACAGAACCTGTCTGTTGTTTGTAATATCATTTGTTTGGGAGAATTGGGTTTTGTTCTGAATAACTGGCCACAGAAGAAAGCCCCATTAAGTTGCAGTGTAAACTGCACAAATGCAAAAAGTGAATTAATAATAGTAGGTACGTATGATGAAGTACCCAGTGAATGGTCCCAGAGCCCTAGAGTTCAGAAGGGGAAACAGCCTTCTGGATGACTTGTCATGAAGCCATAGCAAGTGGGTGGGGTTTCACAGGATCCAGGAGGAAGGGTTTAGGTTTAGATGGTCGGAGGAGATAAGGGTCAGTTGTCTGCTGTGAGGGAGAGTGAAGGCGTGCATTTGGTGGTGGGCATCAGGAAGGAACTTGTGTAGGAAAGTATCCCGGGTAAATTGGCAATGGTTTTTGGGAAGAGTGATGATGGTGACTTGAAGATCTATTGCTTTTAGTGTGTTGTTCCTTGATTAATTTTAGTTGGACAAGAATCTTTTTTTTTTAATTTTGTTAATGTTTATTCACTTTTTTTATGTTTTATTTATTTCTGAGAGAGAGAGAGAGAGCATGAGCGGAGGAGGGTCAGAGACAGAGGGAGACACAGAATCCGAAACAGCTTCCTGGCTCTGAGCTAGCTGTCAGCACAGAGCCTGACACAGGGCTTGAACCCACAAACCATGAGATCATGACCTGAGCTGAAGTCGGATGCTTACCTGACTAAGCCACCCAGGTGCCACTGGACAAGAATCTTTTATACTGTTATTAAAGCTCAAAGTTTGACTGGGGACTTAGAAGTGAGTTTGCTGTGTATTATATTAGAGGAGGCTGTGGAATAAGTGCTTCCCATCCTACCATCTGTATTAAGTAGAGCCGTGTGTATGTGGTAAAACTATTTTTGATTAAAAGACAAAGATGGGCACCTGGGCGGCTCGGTTGGATGTCCAACTCTTAATTTCCACTCAGGTCATGATCTCACAGTCATAGGATCAAACCCCACATCGGGCTCTGCGCTGAGCATGGAACCTGCTTGGGAGGATTCTCTCTCCCTCCATTTCTTCACCTCTCCCCAGCTTACACGCTCTCTCTCAAAATAAAGAAATAAACATTAAAAAAAAATTAAAAAAAGACAAAGACCTCAGGGTCAGTCACATTGGTATGTGGAGACCAGTTAGTGTGTTTTCTCCATTTCCTCTAACTGGACAAAAGACCAGAACGTATGTTAGTAAGCCTTCCAACCTCCAGCATATACATTGTATTTTATAGCTGGAAGTGATGTTGGTGGCCACGGTAGTGTTAGATCCCTTTATTTCACTCCTTCCTACTAAGAATAAGTAACCAGCTGAGCCATCCAGCTAGTGTGTGGCAGATAGAAGCTTAGAGCCCAGCCTGCTTCTCCCATTTCCCAGCGAGTGCATCCTGTGAGGCTGGTCACACTGCAACCCTTGGGGAAGCTGCTGCTCCAGGTGGCTTCAGGGTGACTTTGGAAACCCATGGAAAGTATCTGAGGAAGTAGGGGTTACCAGGGCGGAACAGCGTGGACCAGCTCCCAGGGGGCCTCCCAAAGCACCCTGCCAGAAATGTTCCCTTATGTCTTCCTGTTTTATTCAGGGAGGCCAGGTCAGCTCTAAGAAACTTTTTTTTTTTTCATCTCTAGACTCTGACAAAAACACTGCCATTGTGATTATTCTGTAGTTGTGCAAATCCTGACACTCTGCAGGGTAGAATAGATTTCAGACTCAAGGACGGGCAAACAGTGGAGGCAGAGTGGTGGCCCAGACACCATCCAGCTCTTTTGTTCTTCTTTAAAGGCATTGGGTCTACTCAGGCAGATTTGCCCAAGGCCACTTTCTCAGAGGTAGGGCTTGGACAGATTGCTCTAAGAAGCACTTAGAATTGTGTTGTCAGATGCTAGAGGTGCTTCTTTAGCCATCATTTCCACTCCCTCTTTGGAGTCTGAAAAAAGACGGGTCTGGGGTGAAATGTAGGATGGAGCTGTGGTTGATGAAGATGAGAGACTAAAAGGGACCTTGGGAAGGGAAACAGGAAAAGTGCCTGCAAAATACAGGAGCATGGGCTGTGGTGTGGGAAAAGCAGAGAAGCTTGTTTTTTTAAAGCTTATTTATTTTTGAGAGAGAGAGGGAGGGGTAGAGAGAGTGAAGGGAGGAGGGGCAGAGAGAGAGAGAGAGAGAAAAGAGACAAGAAGACCAGAGAATCCCAAGCAGGCTCCACTTCACACTGCCAGCACAGAGCCCAGTGCGGGGCTTGAAATCACGAACTATGAGATCATGACCTGAGCTGAAATCAAGAGTTGGATGCTTAACCGACTAAGTCACACAGGCGTCCCGAATGATTTCAGGGAGGATCTGTAAAAGTAGGCATTTCCTCAGAGGAACCTTTCTCCCGCTGCCACCACCACCGCCACTTACTTGAGTCACATATTGATCTGGTATCAATCTTTGTTTCCACATTAATGGCATTTCAGACTGCCCCATCAGAAATGACCTACAAGACAGAAAGGCATACGTTGCCGTGGGAACACACCAGTGTCACACTAGAAGTCTGACAGTAATTAATGGAGGTAAGATAGGGAACACTCCTTTTCTTGGCAGACTTAGCCGCTCTTGGGGCGCGGCTTTAAGAAAGTGTTTATTACTGAGAAATGCACCCGTCCCCCAGTTCCATTGTGTTCAGTTTTCCCCATTGTTATCTCTTTTTAACTTTTGAGAGGATGGAAGTTTAATAATATAAAAATAGCCCTTAAAAAAATGAAAACTATCTGCCAGATGGGAATTGAGTCTATTTCCTTTCACGTGGAAATGTGTACCACTTTTGGTTCTTAGTATATCATGAAGACCGCGAGCTTTGGAATCCTTGCTGGCCATGTAGGGACTAGCCGCATGGATTATTCTATCCCTCTAAGCCCACGTGTTCCTATCGGTAAATGGTAATTACTATACAGTGTTACTGTGAGGATTAAATGCAGTTACAGTTACAATCACCTAATAAAGAGGTTAACGTAGTTGGTCCATCAGTGGCCACCAAGAATTTTTAGATCTTGGGGGCTTGGCAGGTTTTTTTTTAATGGTTTAAAAAAAAATTTTGGGGGGCGCCTGGGTGGCTTAGTCAGTTGGGCATCCGACTTTCGCTTAGGTCATGATCTCGCGGTTCGTGGGTTCAAGCCCCGCATCGGGCTCTGTGCTGACTGCCAGCTCAGAGCCTGGAGCCTGTTTCAGTCTGTGACTCGCTCGCTCTCTGACCCTCCCCTGCTCACGCTGTCTCTCTCTCTCTCTCCTAGAAATAAATAAAAAATATTTAAAAAAAAATTTTTTTTGTTGTTATATTTGAGAGAGAAAGACCAGAGAGCGAGCAGGGGAGGGTCAGAGAGACGGAGACAGAATCTGAAGCAGCCTGCAGGCTACAAGCTGTCAGCACAGAGCCTGATGCTGGACTCAAACTCCTAAACCTCGAGATCATGACCTGAGCTGAAGTTGGATGCTCAGCTGACCACCTAGGCAGCCCTGCAGTAATAATATTTAAAATGTCTTTGTAAATCATGTTTTTCATACTTGTTTCCTAACAAACTTTGAACCACAGAGTCCTCATTATTGCAGAGCCCTAAGTGTAGAGGTTTGGATATTTTCATGTCCTTTCCTCTCTGTGGAAGCCCCAAGCAGCCACATTTTTCTCTACCACTTTTTCTTTTCATTCCAGTCCAGAATTTAATTTCAGGTGTCAGGATTAGAAGAGTGGTATTATCATCATCATGGTTTGGAGGCACATTTTCTTGTGGTTTTAAACTTTGCCTTTCAAAAATTGAAGTATGTCAACTTTTCAGGCTTTTACTGGGAAAGTTCTGTCTGGAACCTAAAAATCAGCTGTTGTCTCCAGAGAGGTATGTTATACTTAAACACAAGTAGAGGGGAGAGTCCTCCCCCATTTATTTTAAGTAGAATTGTTGAGAGGAAGATACTTGAGGTGCCTTTGCTGGTAAAGAGACATTTTGTGTGTTTGAGAACACTATAGTGATTAGATTACCATTTCATTTATGTAGTGGCCCTTTGAGATAATTATCAGTTTCTAATCAGTTTATGGGTAAGCAGTTGAGAAGTGAGGCTCTAATTTGCCAGAAAGTGGGGAAATTGCAGCTTGAAAGTAGGCATTTCAACATCGCATTTGTTATCTTCTGCACCTAACTGTCCAACAAAAGCTTATCCCATAGGGCTAGTTTTCTCATGTCTGATGATTTAAAAGAGAAGAGGCCATGAGCAGTAGGGAAATTTTAGGGAAAGGGAAACCCCACCCCTGCCTTGGTTTTATCTGGGGAGAGTTGCAAAAAAGAGGGTTGGTTCCTGAAAGTTTTCCTTCTTTTTTTTTTATTACTAGCTTTTAGAAGTTCAGTGAGGTTTGTTTATTTTTTAACCATTTGAAGGATTCTGATCATTTTACCTGAGGAGGTTTGTCTGAATTTTTTCTTCCAGTTCCTTCCTTTGCCTCATGCCCTAGTGTTTCCAGTGGCTGGTGCTTTTCAGGGATTTGAGTTGCGTCTAGGTCTGCAGTGAACCTTCCGTAGCTGATCTGGCATGGCCAGTCACATCCGCATGGGGTCCGTGCCAGGTGGCATTAGACTTCATCAACCTGCTGGAAAGTGGACCTTTATCACCATCCTCCCCCACTCATGCCTTGTATCTACATTCATGTGGAAAGGAGCACAGGTTCTGCTGAGATTTTGTAGAGAGAGAATAGAGGCCTGGAAGGTCTTGTATGTTTGCAGTTGAGTTTTTTAGGATAAAGTCTGAAAGAACAGTGATTTTACCTGATGGAGCCTGGGAAGATACCAGCAGCCGCCCCCAGTCTACTCCTTCCCCTCTTTAGTTCCTTCTGATTCCATCCACACTGTTTCTCTCACCCTCAGTTAGGAAATGACCTTTTCTGTCCCCTTTGAGGGACACTTGGGAGACTGTATTGCACTTCGTAGAATGGCCCAGTTCTCCTTGCTGTGCAGGCCTCGACACCAGGACACTTTGGGATTGAAACAGCACACGTCAGCGGACCGAGATCTTACTAGTCAGGTGCACAGTCACTGAAAAGCGCTGAGAGGGAAAGGCCTTAGGACGCCACAGGAAGTGTCAGTCTGAGGTGCTGCCAGTGCTAGGGGGGGTCTGTGCTGGGAAATGGAAAGGGGCGGTCAGAGCTAGGTGGTGGAGGCATGAGCTTGCTCTAGATGCCGTAGATGACAGAGACCCACGGAGAATTTCCTGAATGTGTGTGTTTGTCTTTTGCTTTATTTATTTAAAATGTTCACCTTCCCAGGTCCTCTTGGGTTGGATATAACTGGGTAAAAGAAGAGGCATGAGGGTATTCACATTAAACTACTCTTTTATTTTCTTTTCCTTTGTCCTCAGGGGATTGCACCCTTTATCTGAGCCCTTTGCATCATCACTCTCACAAAACCACCACTTTGAAAGTCTCCTCATTTGGTGGTGTGTCCCCTTTTCTTGAGCCAGCCTTAGGAAATCGCCCACACATGCAGGTAGCAAGCCCACTTTTACATTTCAAGCAGTCAGAAACATCATCAGGTATTTTGCCGTGCATCTGCAGAAAGCTGAGTGGGTGGCAGCAGTAGCTCTGAAATCCTTTATGGAAATGGGGTTCCTTCTCTCTAACCTTCCAGCTTCTTTGCTCATTTGTAAATTGTGTCGCTTACATGATTAAACAAAGCTCTGAAGAGTGATCACCTTCCGTTAAGTAAACTTCTCTCTTGTAAGGATGGTAGGTAAATACTGTCCTTGTACTGAGCGAGTACCCGCGTTTTTTAAATGTCTTGGTTTGGGTAAGAGAGTGCTGTAGGGGCAGGCATGCGCAGACTCTGGACAGTAGCTCTGAGCCTGTCTCTGCCCCTTTATATGATCAGTTTCTACTTTCTGCTCTCCTGTTTCTAGCCTAAACCCACCAAGGGACGAATGCGCATCCACTGTCTGGAGAATGTGGACAAGGCCCTTCAGTTCCTGAAAGAGCAGAGAGTCCATCTTGAGAACATGGGGTCCCATGACATCGTGGATGGGAACCACCGGCTGACCCTCGGCCTCATCTGGACCATCATCCTGCGCTTCCAGGTGAGGGCACTTGGCCACCAAGGTTCTGCCTTCCCCCTGTCTATGAGCATCCTTGTGGAAATGGCATCCCCGAGTAAGGTGTGTGGAGCTGTGTGTCCCGTTAGCCACCTGTAGGCACATGGCAGCTACCACATCCTCCCTCAGTCTTGCTGGAAAGTCTTGGTCCTCCTTTCAGATAAGGGGGTGTCTGCACTGCATCCCTGTCTACCCCTTCACTAGAACCTTCTCTAAATGTCCGGTGTCTTCCTCTAAACGTCTGGTGCCTTCCTCCAAACGCCTGATGTCTGCCACTAGCCTTTCGGGAGCAAAGATAAAAAGGATATGGTTGATGCTGGGATACTGGTCATAGACTATCTGAACTTGACCAGATTGTAGTACATATCCTGGAATATTTTCAGGAGAAGCGATTTAGGATTATGATATGTGTGTGCACTCTGTTTTCTCCTTCACATTCTCCTTTGGATGTGAGGAAGCATTTTTCAGGGGGAATGTGCAAAAACCTTACACTTGTTTGAATCGATCATAATTTTATGGGTTTGTTATACTTGAGAGGAAGGCTCTAAGTATAGAAGAACTCTAAACCAGAAGGTCCTCTCAAGGTCATTCTGTCCAGTTTCTTTGTGAGGTAAGGGAGGAGTCTTAGCCAGGGTTACAAAGCCAGTCAGGGCTGCAGTGCATACTTCTGACCCTTTAGGAGGGAGCTCAGAATTTCAGCACTGTGGAGCACCTCTGGCCTGATTATTGGTTCTTTCTCCAGGCAATGCTTCATGCTCTTGCTTCTTAATTAGAATTTGAAATGCAGGAAACACTTCTTAGCATAGAGTCAGGTTACTCTGCAAACACATATCCTAACAATTCTGTCTCCTGGGTGGCTGTGTTCTCTGTGCCTTTCCTTCGTGTTCCACCCCTTTGATATAAAATCTGATTGATTTTTCTAGCCAAATAAAAATCTCACCAAAAAAGGGCAAAGACAGAAACCAAATTATAGCTCTCTTTGTAGTCTTCTTAAAACTCTGAAGTCAGCCCGTAACCAATCGTTTTCTTTCTCATTTCCCCTGAGAGTGGGTTTGAGTTAGCAACGTTCTGGCCGTTTATGTGGGAGGAGGAGGTGGGAGCTAAAACAGAGCTATCCAAACAAACTCCCTGAATGGTGGTTCCCAAGCCTGGCTGATCATCTATCTGACTCCTTGGGAAAGCTTTTTACTAATCTGGTCCACAGTCCCAGATATCCCACTTAGAGTAGGTCTAAGGAAGGAACCACTGTTGAAGGTGACATCATGAACGAACTTAATTACAACAACCAATGACTCTCTGTTTTGCAAACAGAATTCTTATGTAGGTTTCTGTCATTTAGCTCCTGAATGATTTGAAAATAAATACCATTAAATTCACTAATAATAGCCCTCCTTCTCAGGCCAACAGAAGTAGAATTAACAGGACCCTCCTTTAGCCTCACCTCATTTTTGTAGAGTAAGAGGTTATATTTCTGTTGCTTTGGCCTGTAGTAATCAGAGTGTAGAAGGGCATTCTGATGGTGGCTCTCTTCACATCGGGTCATTGCCCACGTTGGTGAGCTGCCACACGCAGCCCTTTCGAGGATTCTCAGCGTGAATCGGGTTAAGTTATTGACTAATTAGCTTCCTGACGGCTTGCCTTTTTCTGTACTTGAACCTGTAAATGCTGATACATACTTTCTTTTTTTTGTGAGGTGAGAACCTTAGGCTGCTGATGTCACTGCATGGCCTGCAGTGTTGGTGTCTTACATGACCTAGCTTCCTCCAACAGGCTTATTAAATCATCACCCATTTCACAAATATTTTTGATTTTGCATCAGCCAGGGCCCAACTCTCTTTCTGCCTCCTCTGTGAAGCTTCCTCACGGTTTTACAGAGCTCTCTCTTTCTCCCAGTTCCTGAATACACAGGCTTGTCTTAAATTCCCTGTGTGTGTGTGTGTGTGTGTGTGTGTCCCCAGAACTCCCAGGATATGGCCTGTCCTGTCTGTGCATAGCAGGTATCCATTAAATACTAATGATGACACACAGGTTTTATTCTTTTCCTTTAAAAGAGAGTAGAGGGTATTGTGGGAAACTGGAATGAAAGCCTTTGAGTTTGCCTCATATAAATAGGGACCTGTCTTCATTTCAGAAGAGTAGACTATGTTTCTAAATGAGCAAGTCTGGAAATAGATTTCCTTCTTCACCCAGAAGCATAAGAAGGTTGACAGGGGTTAATGTGTGGAATTCCACCTGCCTTTCCTGATGAGTCTGTGTCTTAACCCTTGAGTAAGGTTATTCTTTCACATTTACTTTGTGCACAAGAACTGAAGGTCCTAATGATAACATTATCATTATTTCAATTTTTTAAGTGTTTTTCCTAGTTGAAAGTTTCTTACTTTTTCATCTTGTATATTTATATTTTAACCTCCTCCTGTGTCTTTTCCAAAAAGAGTGCTGGATCATGTCTCTAGATGAAATGGGAAGACCTGTGACAGGGGCCAGGGCAGGGAAGCTTGGAATGGCTAGAGCTAAAAGATGATGGGGGGCCTGCTAGGCCACCACCATTTATCACCACCCACCATCCCACATTGTAGTATTACAGGCAAGAATCTAAAGACAGAGGGTATATAGAGCACTTGTCTAAACTGGTAGGAAGCCCCTAATCCAAAGAGCTAGCATTGGTGGTTCCTTATTACGAGCTCAGCACTTGATATTCTTTCTTCATTTAACTTCATGGCAGTGCTGTGAGACAGCCACTGTTGCTGTTGCCATTCCTCGGATGGGAAGCTGAGCAAGGTGCCCAGCGATGCACAGTAGGTGGTGGAACCTAGCTTTATACCTAGGTGGTCTGATGTTGGTGCCAGTAGACCAGACTCTGTGTATAATGTTGCTTTTATGTTGACAGTGAGTGGCTTATGAATACAGACTGTCTTAGTCCGTTTGGACAGCTATCATAGAACACCACAGACAGGTAGCTTACAAACCATAGCAGTTCATTTCCACAGTTCTGGAGGTGAAGTCTGATCAAGCCAGCATGGTCTGGTGAGGGCCCTATTCTGGACTGCAAATTTTTCCCTGTGTCCTCGCATTGTGGAAGATGCTAAGGACCTCTCCGGAGCCTCTTTAATAAGGCCCTGATCCTGTTCACGAGGATCCCACCCTCATCACCTAGCCTCCCCCCCAATCCCATTACCTTTGGGAGTTAGGATTTCAACGTAAGAATTTGGGGGAACCACACACATTCAGACCATAGCACAGACAACAGAAGCAGAATGTCCGTGCATGCTTTCTCTGAGAATTTGGGTCACCTTTTAGGAAAAGGTATATATGCTGTCCTCATCTATGAGGGACACATACCCTGGTATGAAAAATGATTGGTTATGAAAGACTGAACCAGGTGTATTTCTGAGATCTAATGAGATTCAAGTTGTTTGTATTGTGAACCACTGTGCTGACTTGCAGTTGGAAAGATGGGCTATCTTGAAGTTAGAAGTGACCCCCCACTGGGTAGTTCTGGGACATCTTGCAGGTTAAGTAGCCTTAGCTTCTTCTTACCTGCATACAACATAGAAAACCTGATTGGTGTTTCCGTGTGGTGAGCTTTGAGGTGAGCAGTTGTCTTTGGCACAGTAGATAGTCTGCAGGACCAGGTTGTAATCTGCAGTTTATTCTTCGTTTATAAGACTTGTTCTTCTCTGGCAGTCATGCGGCAGCTTGACTCATCTGTTCGACTCATCGACTCATACTTCTTTGTAAATCTTAGATCCAGGATATCAGCGTAGAAACTGAAGACAACAAAGAGAAGAAATCTGCCAAGGATGCATTGCTGTTGTGGTGCCAGATGAAGACAGCTGGGTGAGTGTGAACTCACAGGGGATCAGGGGCCACTGCTCCCAGGACAGGTTCTGCTGCAGTCATCACTTCTGAGGTGTTGACAAGTATCTTCTTCCACTGCTTCCACCAAGAAGTCTTGTTAGCTCTTGGGCAGTTGATAGCTGACATTTCAGCTAGCTCACTGCATGGAAGGAGTTCTGATTCATATTCTGGACCTGTCATCCCTGCAGTCACTTCCGCTCTCTTTGTTAAGGACGCTCAGAGAGCAGTATATCTTGAATTTTAAAACCCAGAAACCATGTTTAAGAAACACATCCGATATTTTAAAAAAGCAGTTGTGGGTTTTCTTCTCCCTTTAATTTTTGCTGCTTTTGGGGAACTTTGTGTTATAAACTTAAGAGTAGTCTGTATACATTATCCTATCTCTGTTTTCCTTCCTTTTATTCTTTCAGTGAAATTTTAGTGAAAATACTTTCTAGAGAACTGCCCCTGTTAATGTTGCTCACTAAAATTGCTGGGGCTTGTAGTACTTAGAACTGATTTTGTACCAAGTTAATTGGAGTTACTGTCATAATGCTTTGAGGACAGTTACAACTAATGGACATGATCAATTAACAGTAAATATGAAGCTCATAAAGACTGCATGTCTAATAAGGACATCAGCTTAGTTATAAACCTTAGTCAACCACAGATACGAAGTTAGTAATGTCCAGTATGGTACAGAATAGCTGAATGATGAGAGGTAGGTCTCAAACATAAGGAAGTTTTTCACAGAGATACTTAGTTTATAAGACTTTATTCAAGTCAGTGATAGAAGAAAGAAAGCTGAATGTCATGTGAATCCCAGCTGTTCCCTCTCCCCAAGTAGCATGTGAATTCAGATCTCAGTGACTGCAGGGTCCTGAATCTTTGCTGTCAGAGTAGAAGGCCAGTGAAAGCAAAGAGGCCTCAAGGCATCTGGGTTGTGGTCACTTTTTCGTCATTAAGCGTAGTTTTTAAATCTAGGACACAGTTCACAATCTTTTGGCTGGTCGACTTAACCAAGAAACAAAAGCTATGGGGATGTGTATTTTATTTTTATTTTATAGCATGCTGATTTTGAAGCAGTGTTTGTTCTGACTTGATTGTCCGTTGACATTTACTGCCTCAACCTTTTTACAGTGCTTATAAACTTTTTCTTAGATGCTGCATTTCATGAAATTGTAAATCTTTATTTGGTAATTCTGTTGATTCTTCTCTTGTGCTTGGTCTCTGCTAGGTACCCAAATGTCAACATTCACAATTTCACCACCAGCTGGAGGGACGGCATGGCCTTCAACGCACTAATCCACAAACACCGGTGAGTCAGATCCTTAGAAATCATGCTAACAATTTGGGGGTTGAATGTTGACACTCCTCTGTTAGCAGATCTGGGTGACTTTTGATCCTCATATCCATTGCCTTAGATGTTGCACCACAGTGGGAATTCCTGCATTCCATGTGAGGAAAATGTGAAAGAATATGTAAATTCTCCCAGGCAAACAAGTTTGTCAATTATCTATCTCCAGCTCTCTTAATAAACTTTGAAGTGTTTATTAAAAAATCAGGTTTCATTGTTTGATGATTAAATAGTATTATAGAGTTTTCCTCTGCTAAGGGGTGATTTCTACCACTTTTGGAGTAATGATTGTGCTTCATTGGTCACATGTGTTTTCAAGCCATGGTTTTTGTCATGTCCCACTGTTGTTCTCCATAGGCCTGACCTGATAGATTTCGACAAATTAAAGAAATCCAATGCACACTACAATCTGCAGAATGCATTTAACCTGGCAGAGCAGCACCTTGGCCTCACTAAACTATTGGATCCCGAAGGTAAGGACGTGAGGGATGAAAGGCGGGACAGTTAGCATCTCTAGTAGTGGGGAGCTAATATAAAATCTGCTTTCTGTCACTTTTATTTGTGCTTTGGGAATTACTGAAGGAAGAGGAGCTTAACTTTGGTGTGGGAATTACTTGAGGATTTGTGCAAAGGATTATATTTGAAAATGCCTTGAAAGATGAGAATGATTTAAACATGATGGGAAAGAGAGAGCTTGCTAGGCAGAGGCACTTGCACGAGCAGAGGTGCGGAACCAGGAATGAGGAAGATGTGTTTGGGGACTAACAGTTCGTTGGGAATGGTGTTTAGAGTAATAATAGGAAGTACCACTGGAAAGGTGGGTCAGGGCTCTACAGGTTAACATTTTTAGAGGTTATTCAGCAGTCAGTGGAAGTTTTTAGCAGCTGTGCTCAAGGAAGAGAACCTGACATAGGCTCTCAGCGAATGCTCATTGACTGACTTTCATCTTGAGGTGGCAAGCAGCCTTGGGATGAATGCGTGCAAGACTGGGCATGGGGAGGGTGGGGAAGGGGGCTTGTAGGAGGCTGTGCAGTATTTGCTTTGAGCAAGAAGAGCTTAAGTGAAAAAGGTGCATCAGGAAAAGCAAACATGTGGGTGGAAGAAGGCTTAAGAGTTGTGGTCCCTTTTTACGGCTGACTACTTCTGCCGGAAACCCCTCTTTCCACTCTCTGTCCCTGCAGCAGGACCCCAGAGACTGACTGCAGGTGACATGGAGTTGACCGGTGTGGGGCATTCCCTCAGGCCATAGCTCCCTTACTTAACACAGAATTCTAGTTCTAGGATTTTAGCATGAGCTGTCATAGGTACTTTTTCTTATTTTGAAAAGCATTTCAGATCTAAGAGGATTTATTTGTAGTGCTGGAGCTTTAGATCACAACTCTCAGCTGTGAGCAAATATTACAGAGAAAGCTATGAGTGAAAGTTTAAAGTTCTTATAAATATAGAACAGGAAGTTGAATTCCCCAAGGACAGATTGAGGTCATGAGGCTGCTAAGCAGGCTTGCTCTTTCCAATGCATCAGATTCACTGATAAGTTCACTATACAGGAAGCGGAGATAAAATTATCTTTGTGCTAACCCATTAAATGATTTCTTAGTATAAACAGAAAACTAAAATTCCTTAGGGTGTGATTAATCTTCCTTTTGAACCCTTCCTTAAACTATGGGAGGACATTCTTCCTTAGCTGTAGTTCTTTGTGCTTTGCTAAATAACCTTTTTTTTCCTACCATGATGACAAATTTTTTTTAATAACTTTCCCATTAGTTAATCTTTCTAATCACTTCCCAGTATGAAAAAGGGGATTGATGTTTCCCAGATCACAAGACAAGGAGCTAAAAAAAGGCAGTTGATGTCACTTGTCCAGTTTAATCTTGATTATTAGTTGTCCTTAGCTATTGTTAGTTGTTCAGTGCCCCGGAGAGCCATCAGCTAAGATGTGATTGCAGATAAGTTACAAAACCACAAGGTTTTTGCCTGCTCACATCTTCCCAGTCATGTTGACATTTTGTTTATTATATTGTGTACAGGACCAGCATTTTTTTCTGGCCTTCCTCCATTTCTCTCTCTTTAGGGCATACTTGGATGGGGCTGAGCAGATGCAGAGTTGGCCACGGGGACTCTGGAGGGGAAACGGTAGCTGCTTTTCTGGCTGCCACTGCCATGGCTGCCTGGGTGACCCTGGGTAGGGAGATTTCCTGCCCTCTGTCCTAGTGGTCTCATCTTAAAAGTAAGGGAAACAATCCTGCCTCACACAGAGGTGCCAGGAAGATAGAAGGCACATGTGTGAATGCATTTTGAAAAAGAGCCTGATTATCAGTTAAGAGCCATTCTATATATTCTCACCTCCATCTGTCCTGAGTTAAATACTTCACTCATATTGCCATACCTCGAACACTTGCCATCTTCATGCATTTATTCCCTCCCTTAGTGAATACTTTTTGACTCCCCACTTTGTGCAAGACGACACAGCAGGAATTTGAGAGGCAGAGCAGCACCAGGCTTACCAGAACACAGGGTTCCTACCTACAAGACTTGGGAACTTAGTCTTGTAAAACAAAGAAAATGTGTATGAGTAAATTAAAGTACCTAGCAGAGAGTGGACTGTGTGTCCATGTAAACAGAGTCCTTAAGGGAACATAGGAGAGAGACAGTAGTTCTAACTATAGGGATCAGAAATAACTATGTTGGAGTGGTAACTTTTCAAGTGGACCCTGAAGGATAGGGAGAAGGTGATGGGGTGGGGAAGGACATCTTAGGCAAAGGGAAATTGTGAGTAAAGGGAAAGAATATTAGGAATTGTGGAGTGTGTGGAGGGGAATTTTGAATAGTCCAGTTTGGTTCATATTATGCCTGAAAATAAATAGGCTATAGAGTTAGAAATGTCTAGAACTGTGGTTAGCTCTTAAGGGAGCCAGATAAATACTCGATGGATGGATGGATGGATGGAATGAAAGGAAGGAAAGTTATGGCTGAGGATTTGGGGGCTTAGACTTTATATTTATAAATTGTAGGGCACTTTTGAGTAATTTTGAGCTAGGAGAAAGTGTGTTCACAGCTGTGCTTCTGGAAGATCAACCAGGTGCAGCGTGTAAAGTGACTTGGGTGGTAGGGAAACCCAATGAGGAAGCTGTTACTTCAGGTCTGGTTATGTGACCATGAGAGTCTGAACCATGAATGACAATAAAGACTCTATAAATAGAATCATCTGGAATCAGATTTGGTGACTAACAGGATAACAGGTAACAATAAGGTAAAGATGTCCAAAGACTGAATGATTGGAAGTAATTCAGGTGGCATCGGCATAAATGAGGATTCAAGAAGCACAAACCCAGTTTGGGAGTAGCATTGGGCAAGGAGATGAACGTGGTGTGCCTAGATAATAGCCACATTGCTAAGAATTCTAACAATTCTTCCTGTATTCTTCATTTTTCTCTAGTTTTGCTTATATGTGTTTTCTTGGTGACTTGGGATCCTGTAGAGAAAGGATTGTGTCTCTTAAGACTTTTATGTCCTTAATGCAATAGTTGAAGGCATTCATGAATATTTGTATCATAAAAGAGACGGGTTCATCCTCATTAGCCTTGTAATTACCGCACTGATGGCAGAACTCTCAATATAAAAATTGAAGACTCTGGCTTGTGTCAGTGTTGGACAGTTGTTCTGGGTTGTTCCTGCTGCCTGGGTGGTAGCACTCGGAGCAGAGTACTGAAGGAAATCTTCTCCGGGTTACAGATATCAGTGTGGACCACCCTGATGAGAAGTCTATTATCACTTATGTGGTGACTTATTACCACTACTTCTCTAAGATGAAGGCCTTGGCTGTTGAAGGAAAACGAATTGGAAAGGTGAGTTCACACTAATTTTATAAGTTGTGAGACATGATTAAAGCTTTTGTCTTAATGTACTGCCACGGGGCACCTGTTCTCCCACGCCCTCATCAGTTCAGCCAGCAGCAGCTTGTGGAGGACACTTCTAGTGGCAGAGGAGGCAGAAGCCTCTTTGTCCCTAAGAGTAACTGGAGGTGGGAAAAGCTACAATGTTTAGGGAGGGATTTGAGGGGCATCTCAGACCCAGAGACATTCCTCCCCAGCACCTTACCAGAAAATTGGGTATTGGAAATCTGAGTCTCTTGACATTATGGGTATGAGACCCTATTTATTCAGTTGAAAAGATGTCGCTGTTATGCTTCTCATTTCTCATTTGGCTTATGTTCACCCACCATGTATTTCAGAACAGCTCAGAAGATTCATCGGATAGGACCAAACAAAATAGATACCTTTTTGTTTTTCTAGGAATTTTGGAGCTGAGGCAGGAGTCATTCAGAATCTTAAACCCTTTGCCTGTGGGTTGGGAAGTTACAGAACCAATTACACTTGAGTTAAGCTGTCATTGCTCACAAATATGGCTACAGTCTGAGTGCCTATTAACAACTGGTTCCTCTAGTTTAAAATGCTTGGGCCAGAGTAGCAGAGAACTGTCTCAAAGCCAGTCATTAAGGATGCATGTGCTCATGTAGGGTTATAATCATGTTTTTCTTCCTTGGCAGTATGATCTTCTCCATTTTTCTAACTCTTGTTTACAGGTGCTTGACAATGCTATTGAAACAGAAAAAATGATTGAAAAGTATGAGTCACTTGCCTCTGACCTTCTGGAGTGGATTGAACAAACCATCATTATCTTGAACAATCGCAAATTTGCCAATTCTCTGGTTGGGGTTCAACAACAGCTTCAGGCATTTAACACTTACCGCACTGTGGAAAAACCACCCAAGTAAGATGTAGATTGGAATGTGTTACCATTAGTGTGGGAAGAGAGACGATTGCACTACAGACCCCTGCCTTCTGACTTAACGTGATCTCTTCACTTAATGAATGCCTATCACCAGTGGCCTGTTGTTCTCCTTTTCATCTGACCCTGAGTGGCTGAGCTTTATTACAAACCATGCCCTCTGTGAGCCCTTCCCAGTGGATTGTGCCCCTGGTTTGGTATACGTGATACATGAGAATTCTAAGAAATAGTACAGGTCCCTTATACCAAACCCTTGTGCCTGATGTGTTCCAGAATTCCTTGTTCTTTGGATTTTTAGAGAAGCAGCTGAGTGCATGGATATTGTTTATTATAAGACTCCCAGTAGACCTGAGGCAGTAACCCATTGTCAGGCCTACTGAAAAGTCTGTAGCAAAATGTGTAAATACTCACATTTTGTTGAATAAAGACAGATAATAAATGGTTTTATATCTGTCTGTTCAGATCAGCATTCGCTTCCCCTAAATTTGATTTTTCACTTCTTTTTGAAAATTGTAATTCTCAGATAATGATTTTGGACCTTATCCCTTTTTATAGTTGGAAAGTCATGCCTCCTTTTTCTATAAACCTGCTCCACTGAGAATTCCTTGCTGTGGTCTCTGAAAACCCATTGAAAGTTACACTAGGTAGTCATTAGAAGTGATTCTTGCTAAATGCATTCAGGTGTGCTCTCTGAAGTCCATTTTCAAGGATGTATAATCTAAACCTGGAATGAAGTAATTAATAAAGGAGTGGTACTGTATGCCCCCATAAATCTCAATAACAACAGCCAACCAACCCCACCAAAATTCCACAGTTGGGTGCATTTTTTTGAGGTCTGTAATACCCAAAAACTACTGCATTTTCTCTAACCCGAGTTGCACATAATTCTGACCGGAGATAAATGGCTTTTAAAATCGTGTGGCTCTGGGAAATGTTTTTTTCTCCAAAAGCAAATGAATTTTTTTCCTTGAAAGGACAGCATATGTATATTTTTTTCTGTGCTTAGGTTCACTGAAAAGGGGAACTTGGAAGTGCTGCTTTTTACTATTCAGAGCAAGATGAGGGCCAACAATCAGAAGGTCTACATGCCCCGGGAGGGCAAGCTCATCTCTGACATTAACAAGGTAAAGGCAATCCATCTGGTCTTGTTTGGGCCTTGACCTTCTTTACTGCTTCAGGTTGTAGGTCTTTATTGCCAAGGGGGCAGTCTGAAAGGGTCTGCCCCAGCCTGCTGAATTGAAGAGTGACAGTGGTATCTGGGGTTTTGCAGGGGGTCAAACAAATACTTGAGGTGAGCTAGTCTGTTAGAGTTTGGGGAGGGAATGTTAGATTTTATCAAACCGGTTTTGATTCATTGTCTCCTTGTTATTCTCATTTATTTACGTATTTTTAAATGTTAATTTTTTGAGAGAGCGAGGGAAGAGCTAAGAGAGAGAGAGCCACACAGACTCCGAAGCAGTGCTGACAGCTCAGAGCCTGACACAGGGCTCAAACTCTCAAACTGCGAGATCATGACCCGAGCCAAAGTCAGATACTTAACCAAATGAGCCACCCAGGCGCCCCAACTCCAGCATCTTTAAATTGCAGAAGAGGGAACTTGAAACCTTATTTCATAGATCTAGAATCTCTAGAGGTTTGAGCTTAAGATTTGGGCTGTTTCTATCAGAGAACCTGTTCAAAAGTTTCCACCATTGACCTGTTTTCTCTGTAATGATAGAATTTCACAGTGTGTATTATTTCCAAGTAGAAATTTGAAAAATGTAGAGCCGTGGTCAGTGGTACACATTTAGGTTATTTTATAATATTTTTTAATGTAAGATATATTTCATAGAAATGAATTTAATGTGCACTTTTGATGAGGATTTTGAAAAAATGCTCAGAGGTCTGAACTAAAAATAAGAGGTACAAAATAAGCAGAGGACCTGGAGGGTGCTTAGCTGGCTCAGTCGGCGGAGTGTGCGACTCTTGATCTTCAGGTTGAGTTTGAGCCCTACGTTGGGCATAAAGATTAGGTAAATAAATAAAATGTTGAACAACAACGACAAAAACAACAAATGGCCCAGTTTGGGGTGGAAGATTCATAATATGATTTTCTGAGAAAAATGATTTGTCATTTTTATGTGATCAGAGCTGTTAAAGATAGTACTTTGTTTCCTCTCAAAGAGATTTATAAATGAGTTATATTGCTCACTATCTACCCTGTTTTGTTTTCCAAATATAACAGAACCTATAGATAAAGACAGGAGAGAGTGTTCCCATGCAGCTACACTGAGAGAAAACGATTTCTTTCTCAAGGCTTAAGAGTCCGTGAGGGTGGAAACAGGATGTCCTTTTTAAGTTCTCAGGTCTTGTTGAGAAATATTAGCAGTTGGCTGTAGCTAAGGAAAGTTCCTTGAACACTGCAGGAAACTGTTCTTTTTCGCCTCTGCAGGCCTGGGAAAGACTGGAAAAAGCGGAACATGAGCGAGAACTGGCCCTGCGGAACGAGCTCATTAGACAGGAGAAACTGGAACAGCTCGCCCGCAGATTCGATCGCAAGGCAGCTATGAGGGAGACCTGGCTGAGTGAAAACCAGCGTCTGGTGTCTCAGGTTCTGCTCTAGACCCTCTTCGGGGAACCACTCCTGGGGTCATCTAGAAATGTAGACCATTCCCGAGGGCAGCAGGACAGCCGCTTATCAACACCCACTATTCTGAAGTAACTCGCGCCCTCTTGCTCACTTCCCATGAAGAGGATGTTTATCCTTTCTAATACACTTTGTCTTCTGTTTATCTAATTTGTCATAGATTTGAAAGCAGCTCAAGCAGTTTGTTTAGAGCCATTGAGTGAGTGTGAACTACTCACATTTATATAATTTTTAGAAATTTCTCTTACCTTCCATCTCTGATCATCTGACATTCAAGGCAGTTAGACTGGTCATGAAATAAAAGTGGCTTTCTTTTCTTCTTGGCATGACACACACTATCACCTGCTCCAGTCACATAAGCATAAGGTGCTAGATATGAGCTTGGACCCTACTGTATGATGAGAAGTTGCCGATTGGCTTTGGAAAGGGCATCCTAGCTCGAGCAAGGTGTTATAAGTGCCCTAAAGAGGGCAGAAACAGACTGGCATCTGACGGGGCTCAAGTCATTGTGGCCTCAGGAGCACCAGAGATGGTGTTCAGGATTCATCCTCTGAACAGATGAATGTTTGCTGAGCAAACTGTTCCTTTGCTCCAGCTGGATGGCTTTTTTTTATGTTGTGGGGTTTTTTCCTCCCATTTCTCTATAGGACAACTTTGGTTTTGACCTTCCTGCTGTTGAGGCCGCCACGAAAAAGCATGAGGCCATTGAGACAGACATTGCCGCATATGAGGAACGTGTGCAGGCAGTGGTAGCAGTGGCCAGGGAGCTCGAGGCGGAGAACTACCATGACATCAAGCGCATCACAGCAAGGAAAGACAATGTCATCCGGCTCTGGGAGTACCTGCTGGAGCTGCTCAGGGCCCGGAGGCAGCGTCTTGAGATGAACCTGGGGCTACAAAAGATATTCCAGGAAATGCTCTACATTATGGACTGGATGGACGAAATGAAGGTAGAACTTGAGTGAAAGGAGGCCAGAGCGGATGCAATAGGGCCTCCCTTTTCTGGGACCCACCCGCTGACCCCACAGCATACTGTGTGCCACTGGTCTAACTGCCCTCTCCATAAAGCCACAGGGAGGGGCACATTACCCGTGGGAATATTGTTAGTTCAAGAGTTAAATGGGATGTCAAGTGTGAAAAAGTTGTATTAAAGACCAGTTCTGTAGCTAGAGGTCAGCTACGGTGACTTAGACTTAATATAGATCTTTTCCACAGTAGAGAATCAATCAAATTATGGTTTTCTGTGTTTTTGATCCTTGAGAGTTGACCTAGCTTTCCATCTCATTGATATGTATGTGAGTGGCTCTAGTTTGGGGAGGGACCCGGGAAGGTAATGTGGGCAGGTGGGAGAGTGGTGGGCAGGGTGGGCAGAGTGCAGGTTGGGAACCAGTTGAGATTGGCAGTGCTGGAGCTGTGTAGTCTTCTTGAGCTTCCTTTCTGTGTTTCTAAGTGGAGACGGCACTGACCACCTACCTCAGTGCATTGCTGTAAAGACTAAGCATGGTAATATGTGTACACATCATAGGACAGAGCTGGTTCGAAGTGATTGCCTGTGCCAGTTTGTGCTTCCCCTTCCTCACTGGACAGCCCTGAGCATAGAGTTACAAGCTTGCCTCCCACCAGGAGGAGACCTGTCCTTGTCCCCAAACCCCATGACTGTTTCTGTTCTCTGCTGCAGGAGGTAAAGTGCTTGTCCATGTCACACAGTCCCCCAGCTGGAAGGCACTTAGCTTCATATCTAGAATGGAACAAGGCAGTTTGTTAGTCCAGTGAAACCCCCTTTATCTCAGCACACTGTGTTCCCAAGCTGACCTTAGGCAAGGGATTTCCTTCACGGGATATAAGTCTTTGCCTTTTCCCTCACCTCTTGAACTGTTCCTGGCGGAGGGGCAGGGTCACCTCATACCACCAGTTTGCCCTCTTACTGTCTGAGGTTTATTATGTTCTCAAGTGTGGTCTTTGTTGACCTTTTAAAGTAGAAGTGTTCATAAAATCTAGCAGGGAGGTGCTTTTCATTTAAATCATGTTGTACGTTATAGTTCAGATTTTGGGCCAGAGACTTAACTCAGAAGTAGGAGTGAAGTAGAAGTTCCATCTGGAGAGGAGGTCAGATGAGGCTCCCAAATTGAGCTGATGGAAGAAAGAAAAGAAAATGTTAGTGGATTCGAACTTAAACCAAAGAAATTGCTCAGGCCCTTCTAAGCATGAAGCATGACCCTGTGTTTATTTGGTTAAAGATGTGGTTTGTAAGCTTTCAACTAGATTCTTCTCCCATTGATGATAGAAATATCTCAGAGGCAAAACAGTAAGCTTTTAACTGAGAAAAAGATTGATTTGAGGGGTCCACAACTTATGGGAGATTTCTTTAAACTTTGAAGTGAAATCTTGAAGTGAAATAACTCTGTGACCTTTATCTCTTATCTTTTTGGATAGAGTCTTTGAGCCCCAGGTTACCTGCCATACCGGTTCCCACCGCTTCTTTTTTTTCTATTTTGTTCTTAGTGTAGTTGTGACCTGCTTATTCCAGGCTAAATCACCTTTGGTTTATCACGTCTGTCCTGATGAAAGCTTCTGGTTTGTTTGATTTTGCTCCGATTTATTTGTCCTTCTCCGCTAGATATGCAGGGAGGGAGGGTGGCTGGAGAGAGGGTGCAGTGTGGTTGCTGGCTCAGCATGTCTCAAGAGGATGAGACCCTGAAGTCAAGGTTGTGTGCACAGATGTCCTCTCTGTTTTGTCTGGTGCACAGGTGCTATTACTGTCTCAAGACTATGGCAAGCACTTGCTTGGCGTGGAGGACCTGTTACAGAAGCACGCCCTGGTTGAAGCAGACATTGGCATCCAGGCAGAGCGGGTGAGAGGCGTCAATGCCTCTGCCCAGAAGTTCGCAACAGACGGGGAAGGTGAGGATGGCCTGTTGCAGACATGACTTCCTCATCATCAGAGATCCATTTGTATAGCAGTAGATGAGTTGTGTGTGCCAGCAGGGTTCTTGAAGTTACTGTGCCATTGTAGGTTCCTGGTGGGTCTGTCTGCCATCACGTCGTGGGCACACGAAATGCACTGGGGTGGCCTATTGGACACTTTATGTAACTGTCTGGCTTTTCTGAAATGGACAAGGGTTTTCCTTAAATACTCACGTGCTGCTTGGTTTTGAGTGTTGATATTGGGCAGTTAGACTTGGTCACTTATTGCACATTTGATGCATACCAACACCCTGGTGTGGCTGCTCAAGCATCTCATGGCCTTTTGACATCTGCTTGTACATGTCCTTGTTGAGAGGATGTTTGGAAGGACTTGGTTGTGTTCCTTCTATTTGACAAATGTGGCTGCCCTTTTTCTGCTAAACTGTCATACCCCCACATTCCTTCCTTGACATTAAACAGGTTACAAGCCCTGCGACCCTCAGGTGATTCGAGACCGTGTGGCCCACATGGAGTTCTGTTACCAAGAACTCTGCCAGCTGGCGGCTGAACGCCGGGCTCGACTGGAAGAGTCTCGTCGCCTCTGGAAGTTCTTCTGGGAGATGGCAGAAGAGGAGGGCTGGATACGGGAGAAGGAGAAGATCCTGTCCTCTGACGATTACGGGAAGGACCTGACCAGCGTCATGCGCTTGCTCAGCAAGCACCGGGCATTCGAGGATGAGATGAGTGGCCGCAGTGGCCACTTTGAGCAGGCCATCAAAGAAGGTGAAGACATGATCGCGGAGGAGCACTTCGGGTCAGAGAAGATCCGAGAGCGGATCCTTTACATCCGGGAACAGTGGGCCAACCTGGAGCAGCTCTCAGCCATCCGGAAGAAGCGCCTGGAGGAGGCCTCGCTGCTACACCAGTTCCAGGCAGATGCCGACGACATCGACGCGTGGATGCTGGACATCCTCAAGATTGTCTCCAGCAACGATGTGGGCCACGACGAGTACTCCACGCAGTCTCTGGTCAAGAAACACAAGGACGTGGCAGAGGAGATCGCCAACTACAGGCCCACCATCGACACGCTGCACGAGCAGGCCGGGGCCCTCCCCCAGGAGCATGCCGAGTCTCCAGACGTGAAGGGCCGGCTGTCGGGTATCGAGGAACGGTACAAGGAGGTGGCAGAGCTGACGCGGCTGAGGAAGCAGGCGCTGCAGGACACCCTGGCCTTGTACAAGATGTTCAGTGAGGCTGATGCCTGCGAGCTCTGGATTGACGAGAAGGAACAGTGGCTCAACAACATGCAGATCCCAGAAAAGCTGGAGGACCTGGAAGTCATCCAGCACAGGTGAGTGTGAGAGCTGCCGGCAGCGCTGGGGCCACCGCCTGCCCCTCATCACCACACGTGACCAAGGGGGTGACCTATCCTATTGAACTGCCTTTCCAGATTCGAGAGCCTTGAGCCCGAAATGAACAACCAGGCTTCCCGGGTCGCAGTGGTGAACCAGATTGCACGACAACTCATGCACAGTGGCCACCCGAGTGAGAAAGAGATCAAAGCCCAGCAGGACAAACTCAACACGAGGTGAACGTGCAACCAGCAGTGTGCGGGGCCAGGGAGGGCAAGGTCGCTTACTGAGCCTTGCTGTCAGGAATTTCCCACAAAGGTTCACTGGTATCATGGCACTGATGTCACAGCATTGGCGTCTGCCTTTCAACATCCACTGGTTTTGCAAGAAGTGTCTTTTGGGATGATGTCATGCAAGGCAGCCTGGCCCCTGCCCGCCCCCACATCAGAAGTTAGGATGTTAATGTGAGGCCTGTGCCCAGCATGGATCCCCATGGCATCAAGGTCGCACCTCTATTGTCCCTTTTAATCTTAATCCTTCTGGGACAGGGTTTTAGCATGTTTTAGACCTAATTGGCCAGTGAAAGTCCTGATGATCGAGTTAGACCTTTGTCCTCGTCATCTTTCTGCTGTATAAACACATTCAACTAGGATGTGGTGGCCTTGACTCTAAAGGTTACTGCCAGGTATTAGGTTTGGAAAATGTTGTTTAGATGCAGTTCAGAGACAAGTAAAATGGGTATGTATATGGATTGCAGTTACGGAGAAGTAGTTGAATCTTTGGGGGACAGATGTGTTGTCACTACTCACATTGGAGCTCTTTAAACAAGTGCCTCTTCACGACAGGTTTTTGCCAGATTATAGTGTGTCCCTGAGCTGTTTTGATGATATATGATGTCCATGTACGAAGTGAGATGATTGTCCAAAAAGCGTGTATTCCTAGATGAGATGAAGAGAAAAAAAATGACAGTTCTGTCCTTTGCAGTTAATGTCCCTGTCCAGCTATGGGCTGTCACCTGTCACTTACATGGCCCTCTCTCCTTGGCCTTGCATTCACAGGTGGAGTCAGTTCCGAGAGCTGGTCGACAGGAAGAAGGACGCTCTTCTCTCTGCTCTGAGCATACAGAACTACCACCTTGAGTGCAATGAAACCAAATCCTGGATTCGAGAGAAGACCAAGGTCATCGAGTCCACCCAGGACCTGGGCAACGACCTGGCTGGCGTCATGGCCCTGCAGCGCAAGCTGACCGGCATGGAGCGGGACCTGGTGGCCATTGAGGCAAAGCTGAGTGACCTGCAGAAAGAGGCCGAGAAGCTCGAGTCCGAGCACCCCGACCAGGCTCAGGCCATCCTGTCTCGGCTGGCCGAGATCAGCGACGTGTGGGAGGAGATGAAGACCACTCTGAAAAACCGCGAGGCCTCCCTGGGAGAGGCCAGCAAGCTGCAGCAGTTCCTGCGGGACCTGGACGACTTCCAGTCCTGGCTCTCCCGCACCCAGACGGCCATCGCCTCCGAGGACATGCCCAACACCCTGACTGAGGCGGAGAAGCTCCTCACGCAGCACGAGAACATTAAAAACGAGATCGACAACTATGAGGAGGACTACCAGAAGATGAGGGACATGGGTGAGATGGTCACCCAGGGACAAACCGACGCCCAGTACATGTTTCTGCGGCAGCGGCTGCAGGCCCTGGACACTGGGTGGAATGAGCTGCACAAAATGTGGGAGAACAGGCAGAATCTCCTTTCCCAGTCACATGCCTACCAGCAGTTCCTTAGGGACACGAAGCAGGCCGAGGCCTTCCTTAACAACCAGGTACCTCTGCTCACTGCCTTTGCTTCCTTCCTCGTAGAGCAGGCCACTGCTTCAAGGCACCCTGTGCAGAGGCAGTTTACTTGAGTTTCTTTCCTATTTTTTTTTTTTTGGAATGGGAGCTAACGGTTCTGTTTTCCTTGCTCTGGTGCAAGAGTCAGGGACCTTGAGTCAGAAACTCAAGCAGAAAAACAGCTAAAGATGTTGGCCAACATCAGGGTTGTTAATCTCTCTTTTTTTTTTTTTAAATGTTTTTTTTTTTTATTTTTATTTCTAGGAGAGAGAGACAGCGTGAGCAGGGGAGGGTCAGAGAGAGAGGGAGTCACAGACTGAAACAGGCTCCAGGCTCTGAGCTGGCAGTCAGCACAGAGCCCGACGCGGGGCTCGAACCCACGAACCGCGAGATCATGACCTAAGTGAAAGTCGGACGCTCAACCGACTCAGCCACCCAGGCGCCCCTGTTAATCTCTCTTTTTAAAGAGAGTTTGAAGAGACTGTCGCTACTGCCTTCATGAGCACATGGAGGACCCTGGTGGCTGATGCACAAACCTTTGCTTACTGTCCCCACTCAATTTAGGGAAAAAATTAATTCTTTATGGGGTCCCACTAGGTGTTTTTCTCTCCCAACCTATTGTTTTCTTTGATTCAGTAGATTATTTTATTTAAGAATAATGAAGCAAGTGTTGTGAAGTATGTTACACAGAAACTCAGGATTTGGGAAACTGCTTTCATTATTCTGAAAATGAGTTCTATTTCATAATATCCTGCTGTGATTTTGGTTTTCTCTCTTTGAAAAAGGAATATGTTTTGGCCCATACCGAAATGCCTACTACCTTGGAAGGAGCAGAAGCAGCTATTAAAAAACAAGAGGACTTCATGACCACCATGGATGCCAATGAGGAGAAGATCAATGCTGTCGTGGAGACAGGCCGGAGGCTGGTGAGCGATGGAAACATCAACTCAGATCGCATCCAGGAGAAGGTGGACTCCATTGATGACAGGTACAGTGTTCCGATGTCTGAGGGAGTCTGGCACCCTGGGAACACTAAATTCAGATTAGTATTCAGAGTAGCCTCTGAATCACTGGCCAGATGTTCTTGGAACTGGGTATAAATTTCCCAGTGGGCGTAGTATGGGGGCCTGGCAATTTACCTACCAGAAAATTTGCTTGCCTCATAGAAAATCAGTGAGCAGTTGCATAGCTGCCTGGAAATGTGGTTCTCCTGGTCAGGCATGTACAGGTGTCCACAAAAGAAAAGAAGCTTTGAGAAGCCAAACTAACACTAAATCAAAGATCTATAAGAGCCGCTGTGATGCCAAGTAGCAGTTGGATACGAGTCATGCCCTTAGAGAGTTGATGTGTAGCCTGTTATCTGGTGGGATTCTGAGAGCCACATTTCCCCAGCAAAGCCTATGTTCTCCTTCATCCACATGAGATCTTTCCGGAGGCAGTAGGGAGGAGAGCGAGGTTTCCTTGTCCTGCGGTACCAGGCAGAGCCACAAAGGAATGTTATCAGACCCTTCTCAGAAAATTGGCTTGGATAATACCTTAATAGGATTTTTTCATGATGAGAGAAAAGCCCTTTTCCTCTTCTGCCAAGGCATCTCCAAGATTGGATGCTCTTCTTTTATCTTTATTTATTTGTTTACTCATTTATTTGCAGTTCTGAAAGAATTTTCCCCTGACTGAAGGCCAGTGTGCTTTGTTTGTACCTTAATTCTCACTCTGCCTTGGTGGTTACTAAAGTGGGAGGTCAGGGCAGATCAAGATCTGAATGTACCAGCACAGGCTGGTTCTGGTCTGGCCCGTCTGCCTTCTAGCCTCTGTTCTAACCCATCTTCTGTGGTCCCAGTTTGGGCTGGATTCTTAAGGGCTCATTATGAAACTGACATCATCGAGAAACCAGCTCTTCCTCACTGCGGCTTTTCTGAGTTTCAAGTGCAGTGTAAAGGAAGAACTTCTTGCTTAGAGCGTTTCCTTGCTTACCATGTCCAAGAGGGTCTCATGGGACCTTGGGCCAGATTAACTTTTTATCAGATGGGGCGAAAGGGGAGATTCTTCCCTCCCCATGAAGATTCAGCTTTTGGCTTTAGCACTTCCAGTCTGTTTTTTTCACTGATTCAGAGCCTCAACCATACATTCTGAGGGTGCTATTATTGAATAGAGTATGACATATATTAATCATAATTTTGTATCTATTGCTTTTCAAACAGCTACAAAAAAGGAAAAAACAAATCCCTCCACCAAACCCTTGAGTGAGTGTGAAAAATACAGATTAAGCCAGGTATTCTTAACTTAGAGAAAAAGAATTTCCTTTTTTCCTGACGTTAAGTCTCCAATTATTTTGTAAATATAATACCTCATGTTCATCTGTATCAGATGCACACAGCTGGTTTCCTGAAGGCGGGCTTGGCCGTTAGGGACACGTGCTTCCAGGCAGACGTGCAGCCGCCGTGCAGTTTCCTGCGTGTATTTATATGTCCCCTGGTGCCTCAGCTGTGAGGGGTTGTTGGAAGCAGGTGACGTTGTCAAGAATGGAGACTCCTGCATATGAGAGAACTTTTTAGCAGCCCTTGGTTGTGGTTTAACCTTCCTTTTGCCCTTGATTTGGAACCTGAGCTCCTGGGGTTCCAAAGCCTTCTTAGGACTTTTGTCTTGAGGAAGAATGGAGGGGTGCCTGAGTAGCTCAGTTGGTGAAGCATCTGACTCTTCATCTTAGCTCAGGGTCATGAGTTCAAGTACTCTGTTGGGCTCCACACGGAGCCAGGGGCCTACTTAAAAAAAAAAAAGCACAAGAAATGGAAAATACTATCCATAAATGTAAGAAAGATGGAAGGGAGAGGGGGCTTTCTGTTGATCTGCCCCCAGGAGGTCTATGCTGTCCTCAGCTGATGTTAAATGAATTCTGGTTTCACTTTAATATCTCCAGAGGCGTCAAGATCAAAAACTGACCCCAGAAGATACTTGTCTGTTATCAAAATACACAAATATGTTAATTCCAGGTGCTGTGGGGGCACAAGCTAAGTATAAATATCTAAATCTTCAGATCTTACCCCCTGTCCAGAAACTTTTTGATGCTGTTGTGAAGCAATTTCCATAAAATCCAAAAATCATTATAATGGGCTTATGTTCTGGAAATCTTGTCGATGATCACTGAGTTTATTGAAATGAAAAAGTACCAGAACAAAGACACTGGTTTTGTTAACAGATGTGGGTGGGGTACAAGTGACCTTTAAAGTGCTCATGCCTCGGTGGAAAGTAGCCTGCTGTCCAAGCCCGTCCCAGGGGTGTGCCTGGGTGAGCTTCCTGGCTTGAAAGAAGTTCCAGAAACATTGCAGTACTGGGAGAGCAAGGAAACAGGATCCAGCTTCATAAAGCCAGACCCTGTCTCACACGGGAAAATAAGCTTACATATTATCCATCTGTTTTACTTAAGCAGCTGTGGTTCTTTACTTATAAGAACCAGAGTTAGACCCAGCAGTATCTGCCTCAGGATGAAGGAGCTTCTGAGTTGTGTTATAGGGAGAGGAGGTGAGAGATGGAAACAAAGCAAGAGACTTAGCCTTGGCCCAAACAAAGAGTACCCTTAGGACTGTGGGAAACTATGGCCAAGTTTTAGATGGTCCTTCCCTACAATTAAATGGATGATCCAACCTTGAAAGGACTTCTCTGAATGCCATTGATTACCACTGGTGATCAGTGAAGCCACAGACTTCTCTCGAGGGTTCTCTGAGTCAGCAACCGTGTCCACTGCCCGTGTAGCTGTTTTTGCACTGCAGAGCGCATATCCCTTCGAAGCCATCATCATACCCTCTCGTAGATCAGTGTCATTTGGACATGGGGCCTAAGGCACCATTTGGCTTTTCCCTTCTTCCTGGTCCCACTAGAAGAGAAAGACTGGCCAGACAGAAGTCTGCTGTATATGTGTGACTTCAATATGTAAGATACATTCAGGATTCTGTCTGGTTGCTTCTGTCTTGGTGAGTCTTCCCAGTATTTGAAGTTATTTTTATTTCCACTATTGCCTTGAGCTTCAAGGATGTATCTCCTCCGATAGCTGTCAGTTTCTGGTTCTTCCTTGCTTTCTGAGCACTTGGATGTGATGCTGTGGAAGGGATTAGGATGCTCTATTCAAGCCCTCTGACTAAAGGCTGGAACTCCTGGATTTTGTGCTGACTCCAACTCAAATTACCTTCCTCCCAAAGATTGGCTTTATATTCTAAAACTCCCTACAATTAGTGACTGGAATTTGAGTTTCAGGAGCTTAGAAAACTTTTTTTAGACATTCCTACCCTACCCACTTTTTTAGACACCTAATTGCTCTAGCCCAAGTACACTAACAGTCTTTAAGTAATTTTTTTTTTAATTTTTGGTATCTGAGAAAGGATCTCCGTGCAGTTAGGAGTTTGTGGCCTTTAGTTTTTGTTGTTATGAAAGCAACAGCATGTTAAAAACGTTGGAGGAGAAGCTACAACCATGAATCTCACCCCTAGCACATACCTTTTTAGTTTTTGCTTTCTAATCAGCGCCAGTGAACATGCATTATTTAAGAAGTATTTTTCTATTTTTGTACTTTACCTAAGTGATTAAACATACTAAGATCCCTGTGTCTGCACCTATAAAACCCCTTTCAGCTAAAAAAAAAAAAAGAGAGAGAGAGAGAGAAAGTTATGTGATTGGTGTACACTTGGCATTGTTCCTTCCACTCATATCATTCCAGCTGTCCTGTAGGAGCCAAGAGCATTTCCTTCCGCTCCCCAGGCACATGGTAGCGGCAGTGTTGCTGCGGTCCCTTACTCTACCAGTGCTCACTGGGAGCCCGTGGGACCCACGGCGTGGCTGTATGATCTTTCTTGCCCCCGAGGAAGGTTCTTAAAAGTCAGTCAGCAGCTAGTGCTCCCTGAGCTGCTCTTTCTAGGCATTGTAGAGAATCAGGTCATGGTCTTCCTCCTCCTGCACGGGGGCCAAAGCAGAGACCTCACCCAGGCAAATGCAGCAGGAGATGACTTTGAGAGTTAGAATGGAAACCCAGCGTCCTCCTCTGCCGCAGTTACTGTTCTTCTCTGAGACTGGCTGGCTGGCTTCGGTTCCTCGAGAATATCGGAGAAGCCGTATTAGAGCATTGCTGCCTGATTCTAACTGTGCTGTGGCTCCCCTTTCGCCACCGTACTGTGGCAAGGCCATCCTTCTCCTGGCACTCCCAGCATTCGCATAGCTGTTCTTCACCATCTCCGGTGGGCCTAAGCCACTGGGCGCATGAAGGAAGTCTGCTGCTAAGTTCTGCCACCTCAGCGGTATGTGCGAAGAGGCCCTGTGGGCAACATTCAGGCTGGGGAGTGAGCACCCCATTTCCCTTGTTGTTTACCGATTCAGCAGCTCCTAGCAATTTTGCTTTAGATTTTGTGCTTTAGCTAACTTAAACCTTGGTAACCCTTACCTGTTAATAACGTGGGATTTAGTAGCTAGATAATCTCACAGGTCTCAAAAGTTTCATTCTTGGTTAATTATCCTTTGGAGGGAGTTTTTTCTCAAGATGGGAAAATATTTATCTAGGAGACATTAATTGAAAGCCCGTTGTATGGTTGTCTATATTTTCTTATCCCAGTTTCTTGAAGGTAAGTTTCAGAGTCTCCTGCAGTGCTCCAGATGAAGACTTGTACACAGTGCATGCTCAGAGTCGTTCCCCCACCCCACCCCACCCCCGCCCAGAACCAGATTAGGAAGCACTGGATTTATACAGCTCATTTGACAGCATCCTCTGTGTGTCTTGTGGCTTGGGCAGGTATTTAGGTCTTGTACCATGGCTTACTCATTTGGAGGATGCTAAATTCTCTCGTTTATCTTTTTGACCTAATGAAAACTGTACAGGCGTACTGCTGTCATCATATATAGAAATCCAGGAAAGGCATTGTAAAATTGGTATTTCAAGATTCTTTGTTTCCTTTTTTAAGTTATTTTTATTATTATCGTAAACAGACATAGGAAGAATCGTGAGGCAGCCAGTGAGCTTCTGATGCGATTGAAGGACAACCGGGATCTTCAGAAATTCCTGCAAGATTGTCAGGAGGTACGTCTCCCTTTAGCCCCTCCCTTCCTTGCTTCTAAGGCGATCCAGAGCACTTGGCAGAAGAGCTCTTGAATTATAAAATTAATCGAGGCCCAGAAATTCATTATTTCCAGCTGGGGCAGTGTGGCAGTTCTGGTCAGTTCTCCAGCCTGCAAGCTACCACTTTGAGTAACTAGATTCTTATAATCTAGAATAATCCAGAACTCTGCTATCTATGACAGTGGACCCTAGCCACACGTGGGGCTATTTCATTTTAAATCAATCAAACTTAAGTAGAAATCAGGGTGTAGTTTTTCTGTCAAACTAGCTGTGTTTTAAGTGCTCAGTAGCCAACTATGACTAGCAGCTCCCACGTTGGACAGTGCAGATCTAGAGCATTCCAGTTGTTAAAGGCAGTGATACCCTAGGATATTCTGTATTCTAGACACATTTGCTGCCGTGTTTTAACTATTTAAAGTAATGTACATTTAGTGGCATGGCAGGAAAGAACTACAGGATACTGAAACTGGCTATCCAGGTAAGAGGCAACGATTTAAAAAATATAGACTGAGTTTCCTATTCACTGAAGACTTTGAAATATCTATCTTTCAGGTTCTTTGAATATGTGTCTAACATGCCAAGAGCAGCACTCTTGATTTCAAACTTTTGAGTTTTAACATGTGGTAGTAATCTAACGATTCTTATACCATTTCATGCTCCCCTGATATGTGCACAAACAAACTTGGAAAACTAAAGTTTGCCAGAAAAATGCAGTTTCTCTGCAAGCTAGTTGGAGAAAAGCATCTGGCTGCCGTCACATGTGAGAGTTCATGAGCATGTTGCATTTTTCTGTGTGCCAGACAATAACAGTGTGAGACTCCATCCTCTCTGGTTTATTAGGTTAAATCCCCTCAGAGGCATGAATGGGATGAGGAATATCCAAGTGAAGCTGCAGAGGCCTTTGGGGAAGGATATTGGAGGGTGTGGGGACAGGATCGGGTTGTGTGCGAAGAATGTGACTGACCGAAATCATCTCAACACCTTGCATGCAAATGTCTGGCTGTGTGTTAGAAGTACGGCCCTAATAGCAGTCATGTTAGATTGTGTGTGACAAAAGTGATCCTTCATATCCATTCAGCTGCTCTCTTACTGTGAATCTTAAAATATGCTCAAGCAGCTAAACTTTCAGAAGGAAAGACCTCTAAACTAAGTAGCTTAGGGTCTGTCAGCTTTCCATGCCACTCTGATGAATGTAGGTCTCTGGGGGATTTGCCTGGGGCCAGACAGGCAGAAGATAGGAGTGCCTCTTCAAGCAGCACCCATGTATAGTAATGCATTTGGATAGGATGCTTATTTAAAGAGGTATTTGTGTCCCTAGACAGGACATAGAGGAAAGTAATGGGATCTGAAGTTAGCTGTATAGGGCTTCATGTTGTACCACAGTGAGTACCAAGTGACTCTTAGGCATGGGAGGGGTCAGGAGATGTTTGCAGCCTGGGCTGTGCCTTCCACACATTGGAGGTCCCTGTATTGCCCCTTGATGTTTCCCTTGTAATACCAGTAATGACTCATTTTAACCTCAGCCCATACAGGGGGACGGGGGAGCCAGTAGGATTCCATACTCTTGCTTACAAGGTAAGTTTATTGAGATGAAACTTATGAACCTAGGCTAAATTTGGGGAAAAGAATGCTGGAAAATGAGCAGGAGGTAAGGAGACCAGAGAGACCCTTGAGAGAAACCCATTTGGAGTTTCCCTATTTTCCATTTACACACGTGGATTCATAAGTGGAAACATGGGGAAAGTAAGTGAGTAAAATGATAGTCCTTCCCAGTAGAGTCACAGGAAATAGTCTTAGTAGGTCATTAGAGCTCTGTTAGCACTTGTTCCAAATTAGTACTGTTGGTTACAAGTTCACTCCTTAACATGCACCAGTGACTGCTGGGCACGCCTCAAGGGCTGAGTCCTGCTGGGATTTCCCCTCACAATGTGCAGAAAGATTTTGGCTGGGTTCTTACATCCTGGGAATGATGTGCAGGTCTGTGTAATTGCTCTGCCGAGTCTTCCTGGTTTAGCCTTTCTTTCCTTGAGCCTCATTAAAAGTTACTACAACTCAGGGCGCCTGGGTGGCTCAGTCAGTTGATCATCTGACTCTTGATTTTGATTCAGGTCATGATCTGATGGTCATGAGATTGAGCCCCTCGTTGGGCTCTGTGCTGACAGTGAGGAGCCTGCTTGGGATTCTCTGTCTCCCTCTCTGTGCTCCTTCCGTGCTCACGTGCACGTTCATCCTCTCTCTCTCTCTCTCTCTCTCTCTCAATAAATGTTAAAAAAAAAAAAGTACAACTAGGGGTACCTGGGTGACTCAGTCAGTTATCATCTGACTCTTGATTTTGATTCAGGTCATGAATCCAGGGTCATGGGATTGAGTTCTACATTGGGCTCTGAGCTAAGCATGGAGCGTAAGATTCTTTCTCTCTTTCTCTCTCCCCCTCTCCTCCCCCTTGCCTGCTCTCTCTCTAAACAAAAAGTTATAAAAAAATAAAAGTTACTATAACCGTAGTTGCTGGGGGGTGCCATCCCTCCCACATCAGCATGTACAGCTTCTGTGTAGTAACAGAATTTAGGGTAGGTTTGGGGGCTCCAAAACTCTTGACGTAGAAGTGCAGGCAAAGCATTAGAATGTAGTTTTCTTTGGCCATAAGCTCTGCGTCATTCAGCCTCATTAAAATACATACCTTTTAAGCCAGGACCTCTGAGAATGGAGTTTGTGTGTGGACCAGCTTTGCATTTGAAAATCTACCTACTGTGCTTCTAGAAACTTACCAGAGCACCCAGAGGTCAGATTCAGTACCATTTCTGGCTACTGGTATGATCCAAAGTCTAGGGAATCCAAGCTGTCCCTGTCAGAGTCCCTTCCTCCTGAATGCCTTGGCTGGAGCAGGCAGGGGTTGGGAGATCTGCTTTGGTTGCCACTCCCATTAACCCCTGCCTGGATGGGGAGGTTTACTGCATGGGCTCCCCTTTGCCCAGTTGTAGATGGGGATATTGAGAACGTCATAATTTTTGTAGTATTATTTTGATGTGAAATCCTGGGAAATGGTTTAGGAGTTAACTGCATTTCTGTTGTATTCCCTCATAGCATAGCTCCTGTTTTCAGAAACGGCTGTGTTTTTTTAGGGGGTCAGGCTAACTAGACTTGTGTGGCACTGGGGATAGCAAGTTTCGTTGCTCTGCTTTGAAAAGCTTGATTCAGTGATCAAAGCGTTTTTCCTATCCTTTTCCAATCTATACAGTGTTCTTTTCTGCAGAGAATGAGTATATTCTTAAATGACCTTTGTAAATGCCCACAAATAATAACTGCACTTCTGATTCCAGAATGCTGATGAAGGGCTGATGAGCTAGCAAGTTCCATGGATCCATTTCATTGTGCTGTATTGCATGACGCCTTATCTGTAGGATGATGTGTTCAGCAAAGAGCAGATTTGTTTATAAGCCTCTGATTTTTATGTAGCTCTCTCTTTTTTTTAAAAAATTCTCTCTGGGTAGGTGGTTATGAATAGCGAAAATATGTGAATGTCCTTTGCACTTTGGATAAATGCCTTCTATTGTGTGTAATCCGTGTGTATGTGAAACACAGGAAAAGTTAACCTCTTTCCCCCTTGGACTGAATGAATGGGCATAGTATTTCAGGTTTTACCAACTCAGGTAACTGGAAAATAGGTAATTCTTTTAAAGTAGGAAATTTAGTGTCTCTGTTGCTTAACCGGTCTGTGGTCCTAGCTTACAAAGGGCTTTATGAAATTTATTGGTTCTTCACTTCAGTAAAGAAGTACAGCCTAGATCTCACTACCTTTTGCTTTCTATCTCCATCCCCTTCTGCACAGTGGGTGAATGAGAAAGTAAAGATGGTGCCTGGGAGTTCATCCACATGCAGAGCACAGGGGTGCTCCTGTGACCTGTGTCACCTTCCTTGACATTGTTTTTAAAGAACAGACTTTGTATTATTTACACACGTTTGTGGGGAAGCCTTTCCTAGCAGCAGCCCTGAGTGTGAGTGCATGAATGGCCTTGGAAATGTTGATCCTGTAAATGTTCTTTTGGTTTTTCTCTGCCTTGGAGATTGGCATAGAAATCTCTAAACCTTGGAGATTGGACCATAAGGGTTTGGGGTGCAAATTTGTTTTGGCAGCGACTGGTTAAGAAGTGAGCTTCTCATGGTCACACGGAGAAGGGACATAGTCTCCGAAAACTTTTGCTTCTGATCCTACATTCTTCTGTGTATCTTTCTCTCGGGCAAACAAAAAGCTCTTCCCGGGTTAGTGCTGTGTATGGGGTAGGAATTAGGACCTGGCATGGCCAACTACAGGCAGGCAGTAAGAAGCCGAGCAAATTGGGATGAAAGCCAGCAAGAGAAGGGTGTCCAGGGCCTTGCGTTGAGCCGACTCCCACCCTGAGCCTCGTGAGAGAACTCCCTTCTTAGATCTGTCAGCAACTGGCAGGTTTTGTGATGCTTTGCAGAGCTCAGATCCAAGTAGACATGTTGGGTCTCAAAATCAAATCCTGTGGAGTGTTCTTGGTCTGAATGGAAGGTTCTTTAGAGAAATAGAGGCTATAGAAAAAAAGGTGAAGGTGACTTGAACTTGAAGGAAACTTTAAGAGGGAATCGTTGTTGGCTTGCTCCTACAGTGAGCAAGTTATTTATGCTTTTTGGCATTCCCATAGATACGCTGTGAAGGGAGGGGAGGGATCAAAGAGTGGTTTTGTGTTTGGTCTTTTTTATATATAATAGAACTAACTAAAAGAGTAAAAAGATTACTGGACAGAGTAAAAAAAGACAGTTAATTGTGATTAACATGGTATAGCTGGCACAAGTATTTGGAAGAGAAAGAAGATTGTGACTTGGACTGGTTACGGCAGAATTTTAAACACAAGCCTTGAGGGAAAAGGCTGGTTGTGCTTGCCAAACACTTTGAAGGCTGGCTTAGAGAGCTTTTGTACCTATGGAGTTAGCATTAGATACTTCAGAGCAAGGCTCAGGTACATCTCCCATACAATAGAGATAACCTGTCATGACGGGTCAGAGTTGTAAAGTAAATATTTGGTTGTCTGTTGCCTTGGAAACGTGCAGTATGTGTAGTACAACATAACACAACTCTTTCCAGGCAGAAAAAAGGCTGATGTCTGTGATTACAGTCTCTGAAACCCTTTTGATTTTTGTTTTTCCTAGTTATCTCTTTGGATCAATGAAAAGATGCTTACCGCCCAGGACATGTCTTACGATGAAGCCAGAAATCTGCACAGTAAATGGTTAAAACATCAAGCATTTATGGCAGAACTTGCATCGAACAAAGAATGGCTTGACAAAATTGAGAAGGTGAGTTAAAATGTTGGATGAGACTCCCACGTGTGTGGTGTGGCCATGGCAAAAAAAAAATGAACCAGGTGAGAAACGAGCTCTTCTCTTAAACACGTTCTCCTGCATTTTTTAATCCATCTGATCCCATCCAGAAGTCACCCTGTAGGAAGCAGGGCTTCTCCCACTAACCAAATGCCAACTTTAACCCGGTAGAAGGGAGAACAGCAGAAACCCAACCAGGTGTGGTGCAAAATGCTTGATTTGTCTTTCAGTGAGCGCTAGTTGTTCTGTGTCTTTCTCACCTGCTGTAGATGATGGGCTGTGAGCCCCCTAGACAGAGTCCCCACCATCTTGATCATAGCATGTGTCCTGGACCGTGACAGAGACTGATGCTTTGCACAGAATCTAGAAGTATTACATATTTTAAGTTTTCCTGATTTTTCTTGTGTATTATGATAACTTAGTATTATCTTGGCACAGGGAGATTCTGTACAGCATAACTGAACACAAAGGTGAAGTTCCCCACCCTTCCTTCTTTTCCTCAGACTTTTTATATTGTTTCAGACTCTCAATGGTTAAAATGATGTGTTACCATCTTTGGGGACCAAATGGAGCGGAAGTCATAAGTCATTAGCATTTTCCCATTGCCCTTGTTGAAAGAATTTCATCACGCAGCAGTCATTTCTTGCTGCACTCTTTGGAAAACCATGTATACATAGACCAGACCCTTGTTCATCTTATTAAGCCATAACCATATATGAATGAATAGGTGAATCACAGATTAAATATCTTAGGGTTGTTTTTCACAGTGACCTTTGTTCTCAAGCAAACTGTATTTATTGATGTTTTCCAGGAAGGAATGCAGCTCATTTCAGAAAAGCCTGAGACGGAAGCTGTGGTGAAGGAAAAACTCACTGGTTTACATAACATGTGGGAAGTCCTCGAGTCCACCACCCAGACCAAGGCCCAGCGGCTCTTTGATGCTAACAAGGCTGAACTTTTCACCCAGAGCTGTGCAGATCTGGACAAATGGCTGCATGGCCTGGAGAGTCAGATTCAGTCTGATGACTATGGCAAAGACCTGACCAGCGTCAATATCCTGCTTAAAAAACAACAGGCAAGTGGGCCAGGCAGCCACATACTTGGGCCTCTTTCTGTTTTATTGCCATGATCATTACAGCCCTAACTCACCCACTGTGTTCTCAACCACCTGCCTTCTGTGTGAAGGGGTTTTAACCCAGCAAAATGTTTGTCCTGACAGCATCATGGGACATTTCTAGAATCAACTGGAAAGACATATGTTAGGAGAAATACTGGGTGTCTATGTATGGCAGTCCTTTTTTTTTTTTTTTTTTTTTTTTGGTCATCATCTTAGTTGATGGATTATATCACCATTTAGCAGTTGAGTAAATATGCATTTCATTCAGTTCTGTGGTTTACACAAGGAAAAGGAATCCTGTTCGCATACTTTGCTGTATAACATCTAGTAGGTATGTGTCAGTTGTCTGAGTTGTCAGAGTACTTTTTAGGTGATAAATTTTATTTATGTATTTGTTTTTTGGACATCATGGTAGAGGATTCTAAAGGCAAATGCATTTACTTCACACTGGTGAGTAAACAGCTTTGGTGAGGTTCAGGAAAAGCAGTTTGGTGGCAGAAGTTTCCAGTGGCTTCCCCAGCTGGCTTTGCTGCGTGTGGCCGAGTCCCTGGCCCAGCGGTTCTGCTTTGAATCAGTCATTGTGGAAGTGTATTTGCTGAGTGCTGCGGCTTGTTTCTTCAGAGTGATCCTCACCCTTCCTTTGCTAAGTGATGCAGTTACTTGCCGACGTTATTATGCATTAAGGAGTTATGTTACGACTGTTTTTATTCATGGCTGCTTACTTCCCTACCTAAGAAAGGAGCCTGTTTGTTCCTGATGGAACTGCCCCCACTCCGTTTCTCAGCCCTCGGTGTATGGTATTCTCAGCGTGTCGTTCCCTGAGTGAGACTCCTCTGCTTTCACTTTGGCTCATTTTCCTCACGTAGATAAGCAATTAGTATGTTTTCACCTGCTGATCCAGTATTTAAGAAAGAGAATAATCAACCTCCTGATACAAGAAATTGAGAGAGGATGATGACATTAAGTGTTCTTTTTGCCTAAAGGAATTAGAACCTTAAGACATTACTTTTTCCAGGGGCGCCTGGGTGGCTCAGTCGGTTGGGTGTCCAACTTCGGCTCAGGTCATGATCTCGCGGTTCGTGGGTTCAAGCCCCATGTCAGGTGCTGTGCTGATAGCTAGCTCAGAGCCTGGAGCCTGTTTCGGATTCTGTGTCTCCCTCTCTCTGACCCTCCCCTGCTCATGTTGTCTCTCAGAAATAAAACATTAAAAAATTTTTTTTTTAAAAGACACTACTTTTTCCTGATGGTTAAATGGGTTTCCAACATTGTTATGGCTTTTGAACAAGCAGATGAAGACTGTCCTTTCCCCATAATTAATTCTTGTTTCTCTTGTCATTCGCCTTAAGAACTTGAGTGTTGTTCCTGAGTTTAAAAATCCTGGGAAGGGATTAATTGATCGTTTGATAGATGTTAAGAATCCTTTCTTGGGTTCTCCATTATATAAATTAATATTCAGTCTTCCATTTTGACCAGTGCTCAAAACAAACATTTTATAGGACTGTGGGCTGTGTGTGTTTCCCTTGTCTCCGGTGTGACAGTTGGTCTGTTTTCTGTCCTCAGATGCTGGAGAACCAGATGGAGGTGCGGAAGAAGGAGATCGAGGAGCTCCAAAGCCAGGCCCAGGCCCTGAGTCAGGAGGGGAAGAGCACCGACGAAGTGGACAGCAAGCGCCTCACCGTGCAGACCAAGTTCATGGAACTGCTAGAGCCCTTGAGTGAAAGAAAGCATAATCTGCTGGCCTCTAAAGAGATCCATCAGTTCAACAGGGATGTGGAGGATGAGATTGTGAGTAGACACAAGGGGCTTTTCCATCAACTTTCTCACCTGTCCTGCCTTAAGCAGGACAGTCTCGCTTCTTTGTGAGACTCACTTTGGGCTGCATTGGTGAGCTGGGCTTCCAAAGCCCATGCTTTTATATATTCACAAAATGCAACTCCATTGTTCTTTTTGACTTTCCAAAGGTGTTCTAGGATACAGAGTAATAGTTTTAAAAATAAATTAAGGGTGAAGATTCACAACAACAACAAAAGAGTGAGGACTCAGAGTAAGTCCAGCAGCAAAGAGGAAGTAAGGTCTAAAAGACTCGCCCTCACCTTGCACTGGTTGAAGGGCAGGCTCCTCTCCTCATGCAGCCCTTCCCAGTGGGATCGAACACACCTTCCCTCTCAAGCTGGCCTCCCTGCTAATCCTCTTTTGCACTTTTGTTTGCATCAAGTATTTGTTCCTTGTGAGTGGTCCTGACCACCTAAATTTATAATTCTTTCCAGTTGTGGGTTGGAGAGAGGATGCCTTTGGCAACTTCCACGGATCATGGCCACAACCTCCAGACTGTGCAGCTGTTAATAAAGAAAAATCAGGTAAGCGTTTCTGCTTGGGCTAGCTCAGTCTGATAAATAATTGCTCCAAATTACAGAGCAGAGAATGTGAGAACTTTGAAGGTTCACTGTTTCCCCTTGGCCCTCATGGAACAGCCTGTCATTGTGACTCAGCAAGCCTTTTTTGTGTGTTCCCTGTTCCCACAGACCCTCCAGAAAGAAATCCAGGGACACCAGCCTCGCATTGATGACATCTTTGAGAGGAGCCAAAACATTGTCACCGACAGCAGCAGCCTCAGTGCGGAGGCCATCCGGCGGAGGCTCGCTGACCTCAAGGAGTTGTGGGGTCTCCTCATTGAGGAGACCGAGAAGCGCCACAGGCGGCTTGAGGAGGCGCACCGGGCCCAGCAGTACTACTTCGATGCTGCCGAAGCCGAGGCATGGATGAGCGAGCAGGAGCTGTACATGATGTCTGAGGAGAAGGCCAAGGTGAGAGACGTTTCCAGCTTTGCCCTGAGAGCCTCCGACTCAGTCCTGGAGCTTGTTTTCTACTGGTGGCTGTGTCTTTGTGAAACATTTCATTGTTGTCTTCAAGTGTCATCGGGGGCAGGGTGTGGTGCATTAAGGTGACTGGAATCTGGCTACTTCCCCTCAACACAGAATCTTCTTGTCAGAGTCTTGGCATGTCATTAAGACTGAGTTTCTCTTTTTAAACAGATGTTTGCCAGAGTATTTTTTGCTCTCTTTCATTAATAGAATTACCTGAACTATACAAGGTGCTTTTGAGACAATTTGAAAGTTTTTAGGGTTCCAGGATGCAGTCATCTACATAGGTGTTAGACTGTGAGGAGTCTTAGCCAGCCAGGATACACTTGGTTTCCTGGGCTTTACCCTATACCTCAGATGGGTCTCACTCATTCTATGTGATCCTCGTGTTCACCTTTCACAGGGGCCTCCCACATGCGCATAGTCCACTCCATATTGATGCTCCTGATGGTTTTGTTCTTTCTGATGATTCTTCTGCCCATGATGCAGTCAGCTGGTCTTAAGGTGGTATCAGGTCAGAGGGGACGACTGTCGTTGTGACCCTCCCCATCTTTGCAGGATGAGCAGAGTGCCGTCTCCATGTTGAAGAAGCACCAGATTCTGGAACAAGCTGTGGAAGACTATGCAGAGACCGTGCATCAGCTCTCCAAGACCAGCCGGGCCCTGGTGGCTGACAGCCATCCTGAAAGGTGAGTACTGTTAGGTCAAGATGAGACTGACCTGTCAGTTCCTCCTAGTGAAGGTTCCTTATTCTGACCCAGTGCAAAAGGAAATGGATGACAGCATTGAGTAGCTTGTGATGTAGATCTTTAGGAAGCATATTTAAACCCAGTAGATCTATGCTGAATGGGAAGGGTGAACTGTTACATCAGGAAATTGCTCTTGTGGGTTAAATATCTCTTGTGAGCCAAGGCCCTCTTGAAAAATGATTGGTGTCATATATCAAAACTACAGATTGATTTGCATAGATACAAGTTATCGAAACCTACCCTTGGATTGAAAGTCATCCAGTTTAGGAAAGTGATAATGAGTTTAGGAGGAGTGGTGAACAAGATTACATGGACCAATAAAATAATAGGGCTCCCACAACGAGCAGGATGATACCGCTTCCTCACTCTTACATATCCAGTCCTTCAGGCACCATGGGAATTAAAGAAGGTGTGCATGTGGTACTTTCCAGTTTTATACCAAGTTCACAGGTTGACCTCAGTGGCTGTTATTTTAGACTTGCTATGTAACTGCCTTTTATAACTCAGGAGAAGAATTGGCTTTGTGCAGTAACTAAAGCAAGTTGAAGATGCAGCCAGTGATGGCTGTGTTGGTGAGGCGGATCCTTCATGTATTCATGATAGGAGTTCCAGGAAAGTGGCCTACCGAGTGTCGAGGGACCAGTCTTAAGAAGTCCTTGTCTCTTTGATTTCCTGTTATAAGACAGTCATTCTTGGGGGGAGGGGGGAAGCTGAAAGGAGGGAGTACAGTACTCCCAGGACCTGCTTGCCTGGAGCAGCAGGGAAGAGCATACACCCATAGAAGGTGGAAGTGTGTGCCAGACAGGGTCATCCTTTGTCCCTTGGCAGCATGGTTCTTGAGAGGGGAAGATGGTTCTGGGTTTTGCATTAACTTCTAATGTCAAAGGAAATCCTGACTTAATAGCCAGCAGCACAGAGAGTTAGGGTTTCTCCTCCCCGCCGTCCCTTCCATCATCACAGTCAGGATGGCCGTCAGCCTTAATTACTGCATTTTGTTTACGTACTGGTTCTTCACTACTCAAGGTCAAATTTCAGAGGTTTGTTTTTTAGGCCAAATAGGAACTCAGAAGTTTCCTTTGAGGAATTTTATGTCAGATGCTGTCTTGGCATTTCCCCTTCACTTGTTTTCTCCCTGAAGAAAATTTAGCATTTACGGGCTTTTCCCTGCTGCCCTTCCCACCCCCTTTCCAGTGAGCGCATCAGCATGCGGCAGTCCAAAGTGGACAAGTTGTATGCGGGTCTGAAAGACCTGGCTGAAGAGCGGAGGGGCAAGCTGGATGAGAGGCACAGGCTCTTCCAGCTCAACCGCGAGGTGGACGACCTGGAGCAGTGGATTGCCGAGAGGGAGGTGGTCGCAGGGTCGCACGAGTTGGGGCAGGACTACGAGCATGTCACGGCAAGTACCCTGGGCAGGACAGGGGTGGCCGTGCAGGGTGCGGTGGGCAGGGGCGCTCACTTGACTCCTAATCTGTGAGCACATCGGACATCCTGGACTCCGATCAGAGGCCACGGGGTTCAGTTCTGGCTCACCTTTTTATCACTGGGCAACTTTGACTTAGCTTGTTTAACCTTTCAGTGCCCTTTTCTCCAGTAGTGAAAGGAGATGGGGCTGGGGCCTTGCTCTGCAACAGTGAGCAGGAAGGAAGCTTGATTGAGTTTTTAGAGCTAAGACCGGTGACATCATGTGTATTACTTGTCTCTTTCCAAAGGACGTTCGTGTGATCAAGAAATGAAATGGTCACAGTAGTCTCACCGATTTTCTTTGCGCTCATCCCCATTTCAGATGTTACAAGAACGATTCCGGGAATTTGCGCGAGACACAGGGAACATTGGACAAGAGCGTGTGGACACAGTCAATCACATGGCAGACGAGCTCATCAACTCTGGTCATTCGGATGCCGCCACCATCGCCGAGTGGAAGGATGGGCTCAACGAAGCCTGGGCTGACCTCCTGGAGCTCATTGACACGAGAACGCAAATTCTTGCCGCCTCCTATGAACTGCACAAGTTTTACCACGATGCCAAGGAGATCTTTGGGCGCATACAGGACAAACACAAGAAACTCCCCGAGGAGCTTGGGAGAGATCAGAACACAGTGGAGACCTTACAGAGAATGCACACCACATTTGAGCATGACATCCAAGCTCTGGGCACTCAGGTGGGTTGGGGAGCTGCCCACGGATGGTGGGGGATGTCTTTGTGCATCACTGAGCATCTCCGTTCCTTGGCTCTTCAAAACATGCCTCAAAGAATTCCCCAAATTAAACACACACATTGCTGTAATGCTCCATTTGGGAGAACTTCTCAGTCCATAAAATTCTCAGTTTGCCATATGTGCAGACATCATTAAGTGAATATCCCTATGATCAAAATAAACCAGATGCACCTGCAAACATTTGCAAGTTATAGACCTTCTCAACAAGAATTTGCAGTATGTTAGCATAGTCACCCAGAATAATTTCCAAAACAATAGTTTATTACTTTCCATCCATCAGGGTCAGTTATATGTCCAGAAAGAGGGAAAACAAGAGTCTAATGTTTTAATATGCCTGGTCTCCCACTCCCTCAGTCTGAAATGCCTAACACAAAGGCGTCTTTAAAAGATGTTTGACAAAATGGTAACAGTATAGCAGTAAGAACTAGTAGTATAATCATGTTTTAGTTCACTCTCTAATCTTTGCAGTTTCTTGTTCAGTCTTAGGACTTTTAGATGAAAAGTAAATTGTATCTTTTTCTCCTCAACTTCATAGTTATAAAGAAGAAGCCAGTCCTATTAAAAATACCAGCCCGGAGTAGATAGGAGTTTTATTCTTGTCTGTTAGGAGCACATTGGTAATCTAGGACAGGGATCGGCTAACTTTTTCCAAAGAAGTGCAGATGATAAATATTTTCAGCTTTGCAGGACTCATGGTCCCTGATGCAAATATTCAGCTTGGCCATTATAGCATAGACTGCTCTAGACAATACAAAAATGAAGGAGCATGAATCTTTATTTCTGAAAACATGGTCCAGATTTGACTGTGGGCTGACCCCTGTCCAGTGCCATTGTCCTTACCATTCTTTGTTCTGCTTTGGGGTTGTTTCTCGGGAGGGAGCACCTTTACCACCATTGTCTTCTCACTTACTAGAAACTGATAGATCACAGTTGAGGCTCCATTGCCTCTTTTCCACCAAGGAGGTAGAAGATTTCGAGGAAATATTTGAAAGGTGCATAGAGTGACTGAGGGTCTGCATGAAGCAGAATTTAGGAGGGTCCATTCACCAGGTACCTTAAGGGTTTCCAGTCTTTCCTTCAGAGGTGGAGGAGTTCCCAGCTCTGTGACAACTTGCCAGCTTCACATTCAGAGGCTTTCATTGCACATGAGGCCCTGGGGCACCACGTGAACGAATGAGGATCTGTAATGACGCAGTCTTCACGTGTGCTTGGAGTAAGGCCCCTGGAGAGGGGCAGACGCCAGTTTGAATTCATTCCTGCTGCTCTGTATCACTGCAGGTTTAATCTACCTCCCTAGAGGTCCATCCCTAATGCTCTGAGGATTGAGACGTCTGCAAAAGATATGCCCCAGTGAGAGCTCCGTAAGCGTTCTCTGATGAGGAGAACGTCTGAGATGCTGGAGGCAGAGCTGGAACTCACCTTACCAACAGGAGGTCTTTCCCCTGCACCTGTAGAAATCACTAATTTTTAGAACTTCATCAGACTCCAGAGATGATGGAGTTGTTCTCTTAATTTTCTTCATTAAACGCCTTCACCTTGTGAGACTCAGATTGATGAGGGTCCCCATCTCATCTTGAGGGTCTTCACCTCATCGTACCTGCCGGATGAGGCCATTTGCAGTTCTAATAGTATGCATGCCCCTTCTGAAAATACCGACCCAACCCAGTTTATTGTAACGAAATCAGAATAGAGGGAAGGCACTTGGTGCAAGCTCCCAGAAGCCATTGGCGTTTCCTTCCCGGCCCTTTAGCTCTCACGCCAGCTCACTCTCCATTCTGCACTGGAGCCATAGGACATCTGCACACAGTGGCAGTCTTCAGGGTCCTCTCAAAGCAGTGGTTCATTTGTGGGGGAATTTTCACTTTTGCTATCCCTCCTTCACCTTGTTTTTTTTTGTTTGTTTGTTTGTTTGCTTGGTTTTGGATTGTTTTATTTTGTTTGGGAACAAATTAAAAACCAGAGGCACAGGAAAAGATTTTGGGTTTTCGGGTTTTTTTTAAGATTTGGTTAGTCATAATCGGAAATTGGCTTTTCAAATAATTTCTCAGGAACTTGCCCATTATAATTTGAATTATACCTGAGCCATAATTGTAGATTTCCGGAAGTCGGGATATGGAAATCAGATCATAATGGAAAACAAACTTCATTGATTCTTCTTTGCATCTTTTGTAGAAATTTGTTTTCCTTACCTACCACCACTTAAAGTCCTTTTTTTGTGGTCCCTGAAAGCCCCACTGTTGTCCTCCCCTACCCCTTTTCTCCCCACCTACATCCCCAGATGATACTTATCAGCATACTCCCTTCACAGACCTCTAAAGGCTCTTGTATTTCTGGATGACAGTTGTCTGTGAACTTTGATCATATAGCCTCAGTAAATAAAGATCGAGTTTATATTCCCTCATCTGTGTGTATCTTTCATTAGATATTGCTTGCAGTATGGCACTGCTAATATGTAAGAGAAAGAAATCTACTTTCTCTTGTAAAGACCTATCTCCCTTCCACTCCCACCCAAAAGAAGGTGAAAGCTGATTCTTATTTTTCCCCTTTACCACATAGAAAGTAGGTATTAGGCACACTGTCTACACTTTGCTTTTTCTATAGAGCCATCTTTTCATGTGTATGTAACACTTTTCATGTGTATGTAGAGCCTTTACTCATTCTTTTTCATGACTCTAGAAGAGCCTCGTTAATGTAACTGGATTCTCACTGATGAACATTTATTTTCAATTTTAGGCTTTTATAGACACTACTACAATGAATAATGTATATTTCATTTCCTAAGTGTGCATAAGTCCATGTAGCATGAATTCCCCTAAGTGGAATCATATATCAAAAGGTACATGCATTTGTAATTTTGATACATACTGCCTTTTGCAGGAGCTGTAGACCATTGTCCTATCAACAGCTCACTAGCAGGGACATCATCAGACTTGAATTTTTGTCAACTAATAGATGACAAATTCCACTATCTGCGTGGAGCATCTTTTCCTAAGAGACATTTGCATTTCTCATTTTGCAAAGTTTTTTTTTTTTTTAAATATGGCTGGTGAAAATTTCATCTTTGACATCATCAGTCAGCTTTTTTTCTTTTTAATTATTCATTTATATATTTATTTTAAGAGAGATGGAGAGAGTGAGCAGGGTAGGGGCAAGCAGTCTCCACCATGTCAGCACAGAGGCAAGTGTGGCTTGATCTCATGGACTGTGAGATCATGGCCTGAGCCAAAATTAAGAGTCAGGAGGTGCTTAGCCCATGGAGCCACCCAGGCACCCCAGCATTGGTCATTTTTTTGAGCTGTGTTGGATGCTGTATTTTTGTTTTTCAAGTTGAACGGTCAAGTTTATGAGCACTCTTACAGATAATTGGTACATTTTTTTCATGAGCAACATCCCATAATAATGGAAAACTTGTTTTCGAAGTGAGTTCTTCCTGGCACTTCCTCTTTCATGATAAAAATATCTGTATGCTGCAGTAACACATTACATGTTGATTTTTTGACTATATTTGCATATATACCTTGTGTTTTCTGTACTGTCTTTCTATCCCACACTACCTCCAAGAGACCTAACCAAGGTGTCCTGCCTGGAGACAGTCCTGTAGCATTTCGTTTGTCTCACTGTTCATGTTGAATTCAGTAATCCAGTTCAGTACGTTTATAGTGAACTTGATTTTTTCAATGGGGGTGAGATTGTGAGCCTGTTGGGATGCGGGAACCCCGTTTTGACTTGGTGGTCCCATTAGTGTGCACGAAAGAGGCAGTGGGGCAAAGGAGAGAGAGCCCACCTGTCTGATATGGTTCGTCTCCCCTATGGCTTTGCAGGTCAGGCAGCTACAGGAGGATGCGGCCCGTCTACAGGCGGCCTACGCAGGTGACAAGGCTGATGACATCCAGAAGCGGGAGAACGAGGTCCTGGAAGCCTGGAAGGCCCTGCTGGATGCCTGTGAGGGCCGCAGGGTGCGGTTGGTGGACACGGGGGACAAGTTCCGCTTCTTCAGCATGGTGCGCGACCTCATGCTGTGGATGGAGGATGTCATCCGGCAGATTGAAGCCCAGGAGAAGCCAAGGTAACCCTCACGGCTCCTGGGTTGGAGGAGGTCCAGCTTTCTGACCCCAGGTGATTCCTTGAGAGATCTTTTCGGGAGACACACGGACCTCTGTGGAGAGCTTCGAGGCCAGAGCAGGGGTGGTGGCAGTTTGGGGCAGCTTCCATTGTTTTAGCTTTCTCTGTCACAGGTTCCAGGGAACCAGGGCAGTATTTTCAAGCCCTTTGTGTGTCCCCGTGCTCCACACTCATTGCTGCCTTCCTGCTCTTTCTGGGCCTCATGCTTTAAGCAACCACATGCCTTGGGCATGAGTGGCTCTACTTCATCATTGGAATGAGGTGGCTTTTTTGAGTTCTGTATCTGTTAGATTAAAAATCACTCTGTCCCTTTTCATACATGCTGCAAAAGGTGTATCTTACCCTCACCATCTGCTTAAATGGCATCTTGAGATGATTAATATTTGTTCAGGATCTTCTCTTTGGTCACGTTTGATGAAAGGCGATGAAGAGAAGCTAATAGATGAACAGGCAGGTCCATGTACAACTCCAGTTCACCCCTGCCAGCCTCATCCCCCGCTGTGATGGAGAAGAAATCTTATTACTGCGTATATGAAAAGCAGTGGTATTTCCCAGATCAGGACTTTAGGCTTTGATCCATGAGACATTCTCACAGCTCTGCAGTTGTTGATTTCTAAGCTGATTCCAACTCTGTGTGCCTCTTCATGTCTCTGAGTAAGAAGAGAATATCCATTCCTCTGAATATGTCCTGAACCTCTGGCACTAACCCAGTAGGGTACAGAAATTTTAACAGAAATCAAGTGGTTTTCCTGGCACCTGCCCGGAAACCATTTTGAGTTATGCAAGTGCTCACACCTACGCAAATGAGAGAAACCTTATTCTAAATGTTAGGTTTCATCACTGGTCCTGAATTAGATTGTCATCATTATATTTTAGCTCCACTGACCCAGACTAAATCAGACCTGAAAGGGATATTGTGCCATTGTATGTTGTGCTGTTGAATAATTTCCTTCAAATTGATTGCACGTTTTGAAACCTACACATTTATTTGGAAAACTTGATCTCCTAAAGGAGGTGTTATTTGTTTAATTTTAGGGATGTGTCATCTGTTGAACTATTAATGAATAATCATCAAGGTATCAAAGCTGAAATCGATGCCCGTAATGACAGTTTTACAACTTGCATTGAACTTGGGAAATCCTTGCTGGCGAGAAAGCACTATGCATCTGAGGAGGTAGGACGGCTCTTTAGCACTGGAATGAGTGCAACTGGTATTAAGACATGAGATGACTCTTTTGTGAGTGTGTATGCATGTGTATTTGCATGTACACACACATACACAGAGAAATATATATGTGTGTGGATGTACACATTAACCATTGCTTAATGTGTACTTGAAATATCTGTGCTGCTCTCCTGTGTGTGTGGAATAGTTATACAAGAAGGCTCTTGGCCCAGAGCCAGTGAGTCTGGCACAAAAGACAGTTTCTGAGGGTCTCAGGAACTGTCATCTCCTCCTCCATCAGTACTCACCCTGGGTGCCACTCCTTATCTGTCACAGGTGCCCTAGATCAGCTTGCTCTTAGTGGAGGATTGCTGATTCCAGTTATAATGATGGTAATATCGGGGTAAATGGGGAGTCAGCATGTGTGGCCCTCTTGGTAAAAGGATAAGATGTTCTCTCAAAGAGCTCAGGACTTTGCATGTCTCATTGTCAACCTCTTCCTGAGTGTGTTTGCCCTATGGAACCCCAGAATCTGGAGAGCTCAGTGCATTCTTGGCCTCCTCGTGATAGCAGCTTTGGGTGGAGCCCAGCCTTCTTCTCAGCCCCTTCTGGAAGGCACGTTGTCATGTTTTTCTCTCCAGTACACAAGTTAACTGAGTAGTCCTTAGGCACTCCCTGGATTAGTAGTGGTCTCTATAGAAAATGTATTTTTCTTCTTTGAAGTGGCCCATCAAGGAGGGGTTAGGAGGATGTGGTGCAATCTGTTAAGCTGTCCCTATTGTCCTTCTTTTCTCAAGATCAAGGAAAAACTACTGCAGTTGACGGAAAAGAGAAAAGAAATGATTGACAAATGGGAAGACCGATGGGAATGGTTAAGACTGAGTAAGGACGTACTTAATTTTTCCATTCTTTTTGGGTGTCCATTGAAAGCATGCAAGTTCAGTTTCCTGCTTTAATTGATTTGATGTGATGTCATCACTTAATGATTTCTGGAGTTCTAAATGCTTCTTCTTTAATGTCCTACTTCACCATTTCATGCTAAGTATTTTTAAGTAGTTCCCTGGGGCATATTTATTACTTTTTATCCCATGGTTGATCTCAGTGTTGTAAATGGGACTTGGGTGTTGTTTAGGAACAGCCTGGGAAAGACAGCTCGATATCCCTCTAGAAGAGTGCAGATTGAAGCCCCCTCCTCCTCCAGTTATCTTTAAGAGGAATTATTACTGCAGTCAAGTAGGTAGAGAGTTGGTCTGATTAGCTCTTATATCTGGTGTTCTTAGTAGAAAGTTGGTAACTTAATAAAAGCAACCAACTATAAAGGTTTTGCAGTGAGCTAGGCATTATTCTGAATGTTCTATGTATTTTTCTCTGTTTATTCAAGTGACCCTCTGAGGTAGATTCTAATTTTTATCTGATTTTATAAAGGAATATGTGAGCTACCACAGAGCTTATAGCATAGAGCATTAGGAATAGCATTTAATAGTAGATATGAACACTGAAGGTAGCCCAGCTCAAGCATTATACACCATACTTTGCCAGTCTGCGGGGGGTGGGGGGGACGGGGGCACCTCTGGGCTCTATTTGTATACTAAAACCCCATTTTCAGACACCAAGGGTACTCACTAGAAACAGAACCCAGGAGGCCTTTTCTAAAATGTGTACAAAATACCAAAGGAAGGCCATGTCACCCTCTGGGCTAGAGCCCACTTTTGGAAAAGAAATCCCGATCTTGACCATTGTTGGGATGAGGATTTGGTCAGTAAGTTTTGAGAATGAGGAAAACAGAAGCCTTAGCCCATATTGTCCCCACTTTCTAGAGTGCTCCCTACATCATTTCCTCCCTCTCAGCCCCCCAAAATAAAACCTACAACTACCATCCCAGAAAAGGTGGTTTATGAATGCCTGCTTCATCAGCCTAGTCTGGTTGTGTGTAGACTGAATTCCTTCAGGGCTCTGAGGCTTGTGTGATGGAGGTAGGGCCGAGTGAGTAGAGCGTACCTTCTAGGCCTGCACTGTCCACTGTCCAGTGTGATGACTACTGTCCACAAGTGACTCCTCAGAGCTTGGAATGAGGCCGGTCCAAATTGAGAGGTGCTGTAAGTATAGAACATACATTGGATATCAGATGCGTGAGGAAAAAAAGTTCCATCTTTTCAATTTTTTATACTGCTTAACACATTGAAATGATAACAGCTTGATGTATTAGGTTGTCTAAAATATACTTTTTTAATTTAACCTGCTTGTTATTAAATTTCATTGATTTATTATGTGGCTACTAGAAAAGTTAAAGTTGGATATGTAGGTCACATTACATTTTTCATTACATTTTTGCTGGGCAGCGCTGATTAGGCCATAGACTGTTTGTGCGGGCAACTGCCACCAGAGGGCAGGGCCCTCCCTGCTGGCCAGCACTCACTCTTGATACCCTGTGCAGTTTTGGAGGTCCACCAGTTCTCACGGGACGCCAGCGTGGCCGAGGCCTGGCTGCTCGGACAGGAGCCATACCTATCCAGCCGAGAAATAGGCCAGAGTGTGGATGAGGTGGAGAAGCTCATCAAGCGCCATGAGGCTTTTGAAAAGTCTGCAGCAACCTGGGACGAGAGGTTCTCTGCCCTGGAAAGGCTGACGACGGTGAGCGGCCACTGGATGCCGGGGGTGCTTTGCCTTTTGGTTCCCATGGGCAGCTGCTTCTGTCTGCTCACCACCTAGACCAGAAAATTCATATTATTGCTCAGTTTTTAGAAACAGTGAGGACCTTCCTGAAATGGTTATTCTCCGGGTCTAGGAGCTGCGGAGAGTGTCCAGGGCTATTACTCCCTAAGTTACTTCCTTGGTACCTAGATTTGTGATAACTTTTACAATAGCTCCCTGCCAGGGAATTGGTTTAGTGAGCTTTGCTTTTCTCTTGATGTGTTTTTCTTCTTACATCTTATGAAAGCTTTGCTTCGTAGGCGAGCTTATTATTAGTCTTACAGTGTTCTTCATATTTTCAGAATTAGGATCTCTGTCAAGTAGTAGCTGGATACTAGACCACTGAAAGTTCTCCCCATTCCTGATAATTTCTTCTGCCACCATTAAAATTAAAGCTTTAGAATAGGGTTTGCTCACTGGTGTTCCCTTTCCTATGACGCTTGTACTTCTGGTAGAAAGCCGATCCTTTATGGTGTATAAAAATGGTGTTCTTTCCGGTTTCTGCAGTTCTAGGGATTTAAAACATATCTGCATACCTTGTTTTAGATGGAATACATTTAGTACACACATTCTGCTTATGGAATGGCTTTGTTTCAGTTAGACTACCCTGTGGCTTTTTTCTTTATGTGTTGTTTGGATTTGGGCTGAACACAAAGGCCTACCGCAGCACAAGAAGCCTCCTTGAGACTTATTGCAGCTCTGTGTCCCTGGTGTTTGTCTGAGCTCTGATGGGGAGTAAACGCGGACCCTCATGCTCAGGTCCTTTTCTTCCTAAGTGAAGTTGAAAGCTGCATAGTTGGTTTAGAAATTAAACCCATGTCCCAGCGGACACACAGACCCCATGGAGCAGGCCTGTGTGTCACACAGATCTGTTTCCTGTAGTTTGGGGGTATAGCTGCAGGTCCTGTGACCCCAGTGCCATCTTGCTGGATGTTAGAGCTTCTGGCTGTCCAGCGTGACCCAGTGTGGACAACTGAGACAGGAGGTTTTTCTGGGTTGCTCTAGAACCTTTTCCTTGGGTCCAGAGAGTCTGGAGCTCTGCTGAACATTACCATGTTCTTCCTCAGTTGGAGTTACTGGAAGTGCGTAGACAGCAAGAGGAGGAGGAGAGAAAGAGGCGGCCGCCCTCTCCCGAGCCAAGCACGAAGGCTTCTGAGGAGTTGGAGTCCCAGCAGCAGTGGTGAGTCTTGGGCAGCCTGCCCTGCTCAAGTCTTTGTTTCACTGGCAAGTCAGGTTTGGGGAGCATCTTTTCTAAGCTTGTGCTACATGAGGCCTTGCCACATGCCCTTCCTATTAATTCTGTAGAGTGCTCAGAATCTGTGTAGTCACCTCTGGGTAACATTGGGGAACACTGACTTGTCCACGGTCACACATGCTATTGTGTAAGCGGCAAAAGTGGAGTGTGGACAGCACCCACTCAACTACCTACACATGCACGCACAAGCACACCCTCACGCAAATTTCCCTGTGACTAAATGGATGGAGTGAACCACCCAGATTGCAGGCCCGTGATGATGTGGTGATACTTTTTGAAAGTCCTTCACATAAAGAACAGAAATTATCGTCTATTTCTGAAAAGCTAATTATTATGTTGTGGTAAGAGCCCCATGCCAACCCAGAATACTGTCTTTATCGGGGAGAGAGAGCATGCCTGTGGTCTAATTCTCTACCTAGCGTTGGTTTGGAACACTTGGGAAGTTCTTAAAAAGAAATCACATTATGTAAAAGGGGGTTGCATATGTTTTTCTAAGAGAAAATCTATAATAAAGTTGAATGATGATGTTTTCCCTCATCCCCTCTGTTTTATTCCCTCTCCTCCCTCCCCCTCCCTTCCCCTTCCCTCTTCTGTCCTCCTCCTCCACTTTACCTAACAGGGATACCTCAAAAGGAGAGCAAGTTTCCCAGAACGGTTTGCCGACTGAACAGGGATCTCCACGGGTTAGTTACCGCTCTCAAACCTACCAAAACTACAAAAACTTTAATAGCAGACGGACAGCCAGTGACCAGCCGTGGTCTGGACTATGAAGTTCACTACTATTTGTCAAGCACCACTCTTTCCAGTTCCTGTTGGTTTGACCTTTTGGCTTCTACTTCATCCACAGTGTTAAAATTTTCCTTAATTCATAGGCTTCCTTGGTTTCATATTTGTTTGCATTTAATTCATGTTTATTTGGGTCTTTTAATGATGGATGCTCAGTTGCCTTAAAGCAACGTACTTAATTTTTTGTTAATTTATTGTGAGCTTTTTACTTTATTAAGATTTTACAGCGAAAGCCTTACATGAGTAATTGAAATTAAATGAGATTACAGCAAACTGAAGAAGAAAACTAGAGTCCGACAGGTATGACACATCCAGTTATACTAACAGGGTGCAGTACTGCACTACACATAGCCCCCTTTACAGATGCTATTAACCTGCAGTAGTTGAATAGTAACTAGGAAGACTGGTGTAAGAGGAAGGAGACTCTTAGTACTAAAATTAAAACCATAAGTCAGCTGTGTCACATTCCATGAAGGATGCATTTATTAACTGAGAATGGGAAAGGAGAAAAAGAGGGGGTGGAGTTGGATCTCCTTGGGAAGTGCTATTAATTTTAAGTGCAGAATGAAATAATTTTGAGACCCTTGGATTATTTATTACTTTTTCCAAATGAGTTCCTCTCATTTTTTTCCCGCCAAGACCTGAACTGAATTCTAGGCTTACTTGCAGCAAATAACGCAGCCAGCCTCAGGAGCGAAGTGCCTCTTGACCTCGCCACGCCACCTTTGTCTTGATCACTGTCGGCACCACCTTGACGCCCAGTGTGGCAGGTGGCAGCGGCTCTCAGCATATCTCGGAAGCCTGCCTCTCAGACTTCCAGGCCCCTCCATTCAGTTGATGACTTCAGGGTGTCAGACTGTTTAAATTTTTAAAATAAATGGAACAGAAGCCATTCTGGTTCACCCTGATTACTTGAACGATGCACATGGTGGACCACCCCTAGGAGCCATTGGACGCCGCCTGGCTTCAGGAGTAATTTTAGTGTCTGTAGACAGAAACTCCATTGTATGTCTCATACGGATCTTCTCATTTATTTTTCATTTTCTTATGACTTTTTGTGGAGTTCTCCAATAAGGAGTCTTTTAGAATGGCATTTATCATACCACCAGCAGGGATTGAATATGTTTTAACATAAATTCTATTCCTTAGGAATAAAAAGCTTATGAAAGAAGGGGTTTCCTGGTACTGATAAAGACAGAACAGAACCAACCCCATACTACACCAAACCTTGTGAGACAGTCACTTGCTCATTTGCCATATTTAGATGTTAGTGAAATCAGAAACCTGTTTTGATATGTGTTTTCCATGAGTTAAGTCTGATTTGTCTTTTCATTTCATGATGCATGTCTTTTTTTTTCTTTTGTCAGGATAACATCATATAGCATCTTGTTTGTTTTTCCTTATTCTATGTACATATCTATCTACTTGTGACTGTAGATGGGTATATAGATAGATGCCAAGCTTCTTATGTTCTGGGGGTAGTGTGCACCATTATTGGGTCTCTGCCTTAAATGCACCAAAATTCACTTTAGAAAAAACTAGTGCTTTATCTTTTGGTCGTTAGGGAGCCCTGACGTGTGTTTCTGGCTCCAGATTCTGTGCATCATTGATCTATATGTATATATGTGATGTTTCCATATATATATATGTTTAAATTTTATATCATCTGGAATAATACCCAATTTTATGCTTTTTTGTATTCAGAAGACAAAAAAGAAAAAAAAAATTAACACCATAAGCACACCGAGAAGGAGTGTTATGATGTTTTTGGCATTTGTTTTCATGCCTGTTTTTATCTAGATTTTTAAATTGTAGCTTGCCAGAACAAATTTTTTATTACAATTGAATTGAAAAAAAAGCCTTTTCATTCTTTTGAATTGTGGTGCAGAGACTCAAGTTAATGAACTTGAAAATAGTGTTGCTTCATGCACTTAGAAAACCAATCAGGTGTTTCTTGTGCTACTAGTTGTCACGTTGCATTTATGTTCATTCACCTCCTGATTTAAAGATCTCAGGTGTACCCAGCCACTAAAGCACTCTGGACTAATCGCTAAAGAGAAGCAACGTGGGGGGCGGGGGGGGGGGGTCGAGTCACATGTATGGTCATAGCACTATGATTTGCTTTTGATGTTTGTCTCTAGTGGTGTGTTGTCTGTTGGCATGCTTCAGCACATGTCCATTAAAATTCATTTTGTTCCTTTTATTTCCCTTGTTTTCTTGGTTTAGTGATTCATTTGCATAAATATTAATTATCTCTGCATACTGGTTTTGGGTTTTCTCTTTCCTTCTAACTCTAAAGAAAAAAATTTTTGCTGCAGAATTTCCCCCAGAAGAGGCTTCCCTGGCCTTCACCGACCTTGAAGTCTGACCAAGTGCTATAAAATGTTAGCCCTTTCTCAGCAAACGCTACTCCATCCAGGTCACTGCTGTCACTAGCAGTTTTCGAGTCACAGCTGCAGCACTAATTTTTTTTTAACCTGGTTTCTATACACACTAACCTTATGTCTCCCTGGACTCACCTGGCGCAGGCCTTTCAGACCAAACTCACACTTCCTTCCCATCAGAAGTCTCCTGAAATTCCACACTAGGACAGATTTGTCAACTTCAAAATCCACTCACTTTCTTTGGACTCAGGGTTTTGGTTTTTGGTTGTTATTTCCCCTCCCGCATCTCTCCTTTGAAAGTGAAAGAAAAGAGAGAACTATTTAAATAGCCTATTGCTCATAAGCACATGTGTATAGGGTGTCACTTACGAGGCCAGAGACCAGGATAATCTCTCTCTCTCTCTCTCTCTCTCACTCTCTCTCTCTCTCTCTCTCTGTCTCTCACATACACACACACACACACACACACACACACCCGTGCGTTCCTGCCCTAAGACTCCATTTCCCACATTGCTGTGTGGGTCAAGGGTTCCAGTCAAAAACATCCTTAAATTGCAAAGCCTCTCAACTCAGCCTAAACCCTGATGGTGGCAGTGATAGTTTATGTATGTGGAATAGGAACTCCTGACTCCCTCCCAGCCACATAGATATAAGACCTGAATGAGCGATCTAGTTCCCGAGAGTTGACATATCTGAGTGTTGAAGGCAGTGGTGGTCATTCTACCCTTTATCCTGCTGGGGTTGTTGCTGCTAACTTGTCATTTTGGTTCTGGGCAGCAGTGGTGGGGGACGTATCTAATGAACGTTGCCATTGACACCTCCATGTTTGTCCATGTACGAGGGGTGCAGGTTGTCTGTAATCCACTAAAGTGTCAGCCACACCCAGCTTTAGTAACTTGCTAATCCCATGCCCTGGGTGTACCCGCCGGGGGCCGCGACAGTTAATGGTACACAGTTGACGGTACACAGGCTGAAAGCGATAATGAACCGAGACCCTACTGCATTTTCCAAAGCCGAAAAGCCCTGAGGGTTACAATATAAATGAGCTTGGGAAGGAACAGCTCCCGAAGACGTCTCCAGCCTGCCGGTCAGAGCCGCGGGAAGCCTGGCTGTGTCTGGGCTTTCTCGTCTCAGTGCAGCAAGGCACCGTGATCAACCAACACGTGATGGGGAAGGCCCTGGTTCTGTCTGTGTTTGGGGGTAAATAGCCGTGTGTTGTTGAGTGACTGTGATTGGCTTTTCCAGCTCCTTTAACACAAACTACAACCCACTCACGATACAACTCCGGCAGATGTGGTTAAATTGATGTTTGTTGACTTGCCTCATTTCCTTCCAGCTCTTAAGTTCCAAAATCTAACTGGGATGGTTGATGTGAAATGCATGATTGTCGTCCTAATTTCTGCATGTATTTATGACGATCTGTTGAGGGGTGGGGGAGGAGAGCCAGAGAGCATTTTCAGAAACCGGAGGTCTTTCCTTGTCTTACTCTGGGGGAATGCTGTGTAGTTCTGATAGAGTTGTCTGTCAATCTGTTTGTGAATGCCCTTTCGCTTCAACTTCCAGCTCTCCTGGTGACGTCCTTGGTTGTAAGGTGGCTGCTGTATAACGTCCACTCTCTCATATTTAATACGTGTGATTGTTCCTGTTGTCCTTTTGTTTTAAAGTAACCACAAGAGGAAATGATCTGAGTTCCATTAGAGAAAATGGATTGATCAGAGGAGCAGAGTGCAGTAAAACTCATCCTGGCATTTCGCTTTTCTCATTTCCCCATAAGCGGGCAGGCATTAATCCCTTCCCACCTTCTAATGTCCTTGGTGTCCAGCTGGCTTTGTGGGATGTTGCAATGGTTTTACTGTACTGCCTCGATCTGTGCCAGGCATTTATACACAGCCACGTGTGCGAGTCAGAGCGTATGTGGTCGCCCCTGTGGCTCACGGGATTAGCTGAATGGCCTCTCTGCTGTCCCCAGATGGCAGAAACGGCAGACACAAGCGAAATGGTCAACGGCGCTGCAGAGCAGAGAACAAGCTCAAAGGAGTCTAGCCCCATCCCCTCCCCCACGTCCGACCGCAAAGCCAAGACTGCCCTCCCGGCCCAGAGTGCCGCCACCTTGCCAGCCAGAACCCAGGAGACGCCTTCAGCCCAGATGGAAGGCTTCCTGAATCGGAAGCACGAGTGGGAGGCTCACAATAAGAAAGCCTCAAGCAGGTAACAGCAGCAAAGGCTCAGGCAGTTTAAGATGGAAAGTCAGCCCATTCAGGGTCCGGGCATCCACTTGCGAACTGAAGGCTGGGAGGTAGCGGGGGGGAGTGTGTGCTCATGAAGTCCATTTTTTCTTGACTTCCTGGGCATCACATTTTTCTTAGGACTGACTTTGGAAGTTGGGACAGGAGTGCTTCGTATTCACAGAGAGAAAGAACTTTAGTTACGTGTGAATGGGAATAGCATAAAGGGGCCTTCCTAGTACTTGCTGAGAAGGAATGTGCTAGATAGATCTGGGGAATCTTCCCTAAAGTGAGGTGTTCTTCCTTGTGGGTTTTTTTTAAGACCTTCATTTCCCCAGATATGTCTCTCTATTGGTATTTTATATTCATTACCTCCCAATAAGCCCTACTTTTATTATTTTACAGATTAGGAAACAGGTTCTGTGTGGTTAAAAAATCTCACTCTTTAGAAACCTAGTAAATGGCATTAGCTGGGGTGAAATTCTTATCTTGACTCCAACACCAGTGTGCTTAACCAGTAAACCATTCTTCCTGAGACCACCTTGCACAGTTGTCCAGGTTGTACATTAGACCAGGAAATCCCATCTAAACTGCTATCCACATTGAGTACAACATAAATTTATATGTTAACATAGGTAGGTGGCAGTAAACTATCCTCTGATAAAATCAGTGCATCATGACAGTTTGCCGTATCATGGTGGGGAAAGGCCGTCTTTTTCTGATTCATCCTGAGGTTACACGTGTGCTTGTGGCTCTGGATTTGCCTCCCTGTCAGTCTTTGCCAGGCCACATCAGGCTTAAAGCTGAGGTGGAGTTGCTGCTTAAGGACAGGCATGTTTCAAATGAGAAGCCTGCCCTGTACAGCATCCCCACAAGAGAATAGTACAGTAAAGAGTACCAACACCAACAAAAATCTCTCCCATCAGAGCCAGGAGTACCTTTATTTAATAGAAGAAGGCAACATGTTTTTCTCCAAACTCAGAGAAGTAGCCCTGAAACACCCAATGTTGTATGAACGTGTACACTGTCCCTGTGGCCCACGGAGAAATTTTGTTCCATTGTTCAGTTTTAGTAGAATTTAGGAAAGGCTTTTAACAGTGGGTGACACCACATTGTGTGTGGATCATTTTCATGTTAATCTAATTCTTAATTCTTTAAAGGAGTGTGGTCTAGAACCTTGATGTCCCTTTCTTTACTGCTCAGGTCTTGGCACAATGTTTACTGTGTCATAAATAACCAAGAAATGGGTTTCTACAAAGATGCAAAGACCGCTGCCTCTGGAATTCCTTACCACAGCGAGGTCCCTGTGAGTTTGAAAGAAGCCATCTGTGAAGTGGCCCTTGATTACAAGAAGAAGAAACATGTGTTCAAGCTAAGGTGAGAGGTGCTGCATTCCTTGGTTGCCAAGAGTAGGTCCCTGCTTATTTTCGCCCTGGGGGTTGGTTTTCCTAGGCAGATACTGCGATCAGTTGGTTCCTCATCTCCAACAAACAAACAAAAAAAAGGGGCGGAGGGCGCCTGGGTGACTTAGTCGGTTAAGCATCCGACTTTCGCTTAGGTCATGATCTCGCGGTTCGTGGGTTCGAGCCCCGCATCGGGCTCTGTGCTGACTGACAGCGCAGAGCCTGGAGCCTATTTCAGATTCTGTGTCTCCCTCTCTCTCTGACCCACCCCTGCTCACGCTGTCTTTCTCTCTCTCCTAGAAATAAATAAAAATATTTAAAAAAAAAAAAACACCAATGAACCTTGGCAGTTTGGCACATGTCTCAGTTTGGATCTTTAGGAACTGTGGCCAGTCACTGGCCTCCCTGTGGTTAATTGCACAGCTCAACCTTGAAGAAAACGAGCTTTGTTTTGATTAGCTGAACTTACTGTTCTCTAAGACAAGGTGAACTGTTCACATTTCACAATTTAAGGAAAGCTTAGAAAAATAGTTTACCCATCTTTGCAGCTTAACCAGACCCGGGAGATGTTATTCTTTGCTCAAGAGCTATCTAGAGGTGGGTCAAGTGAGTCATCCTAGAGCCGGATGGAGACAAGTAGGAAGCGCATGTGTGGGACCTGGGTCTCCATGCTCCCCTGACTTGCCCAACAGATGTTCTAGCTGATTCTGGTACCATCTAGTCCCACGTGTCTCTAGCTTCTAGAACACACCCACTCTAGCTTCTAGATCCACACTCCCCAGAGAGTGGATCCAAGCTCAGAAGTTTTTCTTCCACTGGGAAATGGATAGAAAAACCATTTTATCTTTTAAAAAGTAAACATGTTAGTGGTTAGAATTTTAATTAGTTTAATACTAATTTGATCTGTTGCTTTGGGACCTGAAAAGCTTTGGTCTTCAGTTAGACATTTCTGTCCTGGCAGTTGGAATAGGCCAAAGACTGCAAATGAGTTTTTGAAGAGTGTGTGTACCTTCTTGAGCTCTTTCAAGGAGCACTGGAAGCATGCTTTTCAGGACTTGGAATGCCTTACACTCTGTAAGACAAAGTGCAGACAACCTGGCTCCCTGGCTGGCCCCTCCCTCTTTGTTCTCCCTCGTTGCAGCTTCAGAGGGTTAGCGTATTGGCAGAGGGTACTTACCCTGCCTCCTGCCCCAGGAACACTCCTTCTGTATCTCAGTGAAGGGAATGAGTAAGCACTCTAAACTAGTAACTTTTCAGTGGCCCTAGTTACTTTTCAGTAACTAGAGATGGCCTTGCAAGGACAATTTCTATTACTGTGTACCATATAACAAGAGAAATCTTGGACTTTTTATGTGTCTCTTTAAAAACTCCCATATTTATAAATGTAGGGGATACGGGCTCTATAGCAGAATTTCAGAAGGACTCATAAATTTTTAAAATTCCAGTGTAATTAACAATACAGTGTTTTATTAGTTTCAGGTGTACAGTATAGTCCTTCAGCAGTTCCGTAGATTACTCGGTGCTCATCTCGAGAAGTGTCCTCTGTCTCCTTCACCTATTTCATACATCCCCCCACCTACCTCCCATCTGGTAACCGTCAGTTTGTTGTCTATTAAAGAGTCTGTTTCTTGGTTTGCCTCTCTATTTTTCCATTTGTTCCTTTGTTTTGTTTCTTAAATTCCACATATGAGTGAAATCATAGAGTATTTGTATTTAGTGTATTTCACTTAGCATTGTATTTTGTAGACCCATACATGTTGTTGCAGATACCAAGATTTCATTCTTTTTTATGGTTGAGTTATACTCGTGTGTGTGTGTGTGTGTGTGTGTGTGTGTGTGTGTGTGTGTGTAAATACACATATATCACATCTTCTTATCCATTCATCTGTCGATGGACACTTGGGTTGCTTCCATAATGTATCTATTGTAAATAATGCTACAGTAAGCACAGGGGTGCACATCTTTTTGAATTTAATGTTCTCTTTTTCTTTGATTAAATACTCAGTGGAATTACTGAATCATGGTAATTCTGTTTTTAATTTTTTGAGAAACCTCCATACGGTTTATCACAGTGCCTGTACTGGTTTGCATTCCTGCCAACAGTGCGTGAGGATTCTTTTTTCTTCATATCCTCACCAACACTTGTTGTTTCTTGGGTTTTTGTATTTTAAGCATTCTGACAGGTGTGAGGTGATTATCTCATTGTAATTTTGATTTGAATTTCTCTGATGACTAGTGATGTTGGGCATCTTTTCATGTGTCTGGCCATCTGTAATGTTTTCTTTGGAAAAATATTCATTGATGTTTTCTGCCCATTCTTAATTGGATTCTTTGTGGGGATTTTTGGTGTTGTGTAAGTTCCTTACATGTTTTGGATACTAACCTTTTATTGGATATGTCCCTTGCAAATACTTTCTCCCATTCCATAGGTTCCCTTTTAGTTTTGCCTGTTGTTTGCTTCCTGTGAAGGAGCTTTTTATTTTGATAAAGTCCCAATAGTTTACTTCCACTTTTGTTTCTTTTGTCAGAAGACATCTCTAGAAAAATGTTGCTATGGCTAATAGCAGAGAAATTAGTGCCTGTGCTGTCTTCTAGAGTTTTTGTAGTTTCAGGTCTACATGTAGGCCCTTAATCCATTTTGAGTTTATTTTTGTGTATGGCATAGGAAAGTGGTCCAGTTTCATTCTTTTCACATTACTATACAGTTTTCTCAACACCGTTTGTTGAATGGGACTGTGATGACTCCCAATTTTTTTTTTCAAGACTTATTTGGCTACTTGGGATCTTTCATGGTTCCACACAAATTTTAGGATTATTTGTTCTAATTCTGTGAAAAATACTGATGGTAGCTCCATAGAGATTGTACTAAATCTGTAGGTTACTTTGGGTAGTATGGACATTTTAACAGTATTTGTTTTCCTTATTCCATGAGTCTGGAACATCTTTCCATTTGTTTGTGCCATCTTTAGTTTCTTTCATCAGTGTTTTATAGTTTTAAATCTATAGTCTTACATCTCCTTAAGATTATTCCTAGCTATTGTAATTATTTTTGGTGCAACTGTAAATGGGACCTTTTTTAAAAAAAAAGTTTTATTTTTAAGGACGCCTGGGTGGTACATTCAGTTAAGTGTCCAACTCTTGATCTCAGCTCAGGTCATGATTTCATGGGTCTGTGAGTTTGAGCCCCTCATCAGGCTGTGGACTGATAGTGCAGAGCCTGCTTGGGGTTCTGTCTCTCCTTCTCTCTGACCCTCCCCTGCTTGTGCGCACACTTGCACTCACTCCCTCCCTCCCTTATTCCCTCCCTCCCTGTCTCTCTCAAAATAAGTAAAGTTAAAAAAAATTTTTTTTAAAGATTTTATTTTCAAGTAATCACTACACCCAGCATGGGGTTAGGACCCACAACCCTGAGATCAAGAGTCATATACTACACTGACTTAGCCAGCCAGGTGCTCCGGGACTGTTCTCTGAATTTTCTTTTCTGCTACTTCTATTCATGTATAGAAATGCAACATATTTCTGTATATTGATTTTTATATCTTGCAACCTTAGTGAATTTGCTTATCAGCTCTAGTAGTTTTTTGGTGGAGAGTTTAGTGTTTTCTATATATAATGTCATTTGCGAAAAGTGACTGTTTTACTTTTTCCTTATCAATTTGGATGCCTTTTATTTCTTTCTGTTGTTTGATTGCTGTGACTAGGACTTCTAGTACCATGTTGAATAAAAGCAGTAAGAGTAGCCATCCTTGTCTCGTTCCTGACGTTAGGGGGAAAACTCTCAGTCTTTCCCCCTTGAGGATGATGTTGGCTGTGGGGTTTTCATAGATGACCTTTATTATGTTGAGGTATGTTCCCTCTAAACCTACTTTGTTTTTTGTTTTATGTTTATTAAGTAGGCCTCACACCCAGTGTGGAGCCTGCACTTACGATCCTGAGTCAAGAGTTGCATGCTTTACGAACTGAGCCAGCCAGGCATCCCTAAACCTATATTTGAGGGCTTTTTCTGTGTCTACTGAAACGATCATATGGTTTTTATCCTTTTTCTCGTTGATGCGATGTATCATGTTGATTGATTTGCAAGTACTAACCCTTGCAATGCCGGAATAAATCCCACTTGATTGTAGTGATTTTTTTTAATGTAGATTTGGTTTGCTAATTTTTTTTAAGCTTTTTATTTAAGTAATCTCCACACCCAACGTGGTACTCAAACTCATAACCCCAAGGTCAAGAGTCCAGTGCTCTTCTGAATGAGCCATCCGGGCGCCCCAACAGTTTGGTAGTATTTTGTTGAGAATTTTTGCATCTGTCTATATTTATCAGGGATACCCGTAATTTTCTTTATCTGATATTGCTATCAGGGTCATGCTGGCCTCATAGAATGAATCAGGAAACTTTCATTCCTCTTTTGTTTTTTGTAATAACTCGAGAAGATTATGTATTCACCCTTCTTTAAACGTTTGGTGGAGAGGCGCTGAGTGGCTCAGTCAGTTAGGCTTCTGATTTCGGCTCAGGTCATGGTCTCATGCTTTCTCTCTCTCTCAAAATAAATAAACGTAAAGATTAAGTTTTTAAAAATATTTTTTAATGTTTACTTACTTTTGAGAGAGAGAGGTGGGGGACGGGGGGAGTGCAGAAAGAGAGGGGAGGGGAGACATAAGAGTCCAAAACAGGCTCCAGGCTCTGAAGTGTCAGCACCAAGCCCGATGCAAGGCTCAAACTCTGGAATGGCAAAATTATGACCTGAGCCAAAGTTGGATGCTTAACTGAGCCACCCAGGCGCCCCTTAAAAAAAGTTTTTAAAAATAATGAATAAATAGGGGCGCCTGGGTGGCTTAGTCGGTTAAGCGTCCGACTTTCGCTTGGGTCATGATCTCGCGGTTCGTGGGTTCGGGCCCGCGTCGGGCTCTGTGCTGACTGCCGGCTCAGAGCCTGGAGCCTGTTTCAGTCTGTGACTCCCTCTCTCTCTGACCCTCCCCTGCTCACGCTGTCTCTCTCTCTCCTAGAAATAAATAAAACATTTAAAAAAATTTAAAAAAAAAATAAATAAATAAATGGTCGAATTCACTTGTGAAGCCATCTAGTTCTGGACTTCTGTTTTTGGGAGTGTTTTGATTATTGATTCAATTTCATTGGTGGTCTCATCAGTCTATTCGGATCTTCTGTTTCTTCCTGATTCCGTTTTTGGAGGTTATATGTTTCTAGGAACTTACCCATTTCTTCTAGGTTATGCCCAGTTTGTTGGCATGTGAGTTTTCATAATATGCTTTTAGCATCCGTTGTGTTTCTGTGGTTTCCGTTGTTTCTCATCTTTCATTTCTGATTTTATTAATTGAGTCCTTTTTTTTTTAATGAATCTGGCCAAAAGTTTATCAATCTTATTGATCTTTCCAATGAACCAACTCCTGGTTTCATTGATCTCTTACTGTTTTTTTAGGGTTTTGTTTTTTTTTTCCTTTTTTTCTGCTCTGATTCTCTCATCTTTTATTTCCTTCCTTCTACTGGTTTGGGTTTTTTTTTGTTGTTGTTCTTTTATTAGCTCCTTTAGGTATAAGATTAGGTTATTTATTTGCGATTTTTCTTGATTCTTTAGGGAATTCCATATTGCTGTAAACTTCCCTCATAGAACAGCTTTTTCTACATCCCAGAGATTTTTGGGCCATTGTGTTTTTATTTTCATTTGTCTCCCTGATTTCCTCTTCTGATTTCTTGTTTGATGCATTCATTGTTAAATAGAATGTTATTTAAGCTCCATGTATCTATGTTCCTTCTAGATTTTTTTCTTGTGATTGATTTCTAGTTTCATACCATTGTGATCAGAAATGATGCATGATACAACTTTGTTCTTTTTAAAATTTGTTCAGACTTGTTTTGTGGCCCCAATAGGTGATTTTTTTCTGGAGAATGTTCCATATGCACTTGAAAAGAATGTGTATTCTGCTGGTTTAAGATGGAATGTTGTGACTATGTTAGATCTATCTGGTCATCCAAGCCAGTTTTCTGTCTTGATTTCCTGTTTGGATGACCTGTCCATTGATGTAAGTGGTGTGTTAAAGTCCCCTACTGTTATTATAGTACTATTGATTACTTCCTTTATGTTTATTATTAGCTGCTCTATGTATTTGAGTGGTTCTGTGTTGGGTGCATTAATATTTACAGTTGTGACGTCTTCTTGTTGGATGGCTCCCTTTTTGATTATGTAATGAAAGGACTTGGAATTTTTAAAGCATTTTCTCTTAAATTCAGTTTAGAGCAATGATTAGACATTAAGTGACCTTTTCCATAGCAAACCCAGATGTTGATTATGTTTGGGGTGTTTTTGATCCTTCCAGTGGACTAAAACATGAAGTGTTCGTGTATATTGTTTTGGCCCAATTATATAGCTTCTTGATGTTGAAGGTGCTGTTGCTGGACCTTTGTGGGTCCTGGGCACAGTTGGTGATGTATGCAGAACTCCGGTGGGCATTTCTGGTAGGATTCCGGTGGCCTGCTTGTATCATACATAGGTTTTGGGAATTGAGGGTTTTGTTTTTCTTAAGTCAAATTGTGACTGACCTTCTTCCTTCAATTTACAGACTAAACGATGGCAATGAGTACCTCTTCCAAGCCAAAGATGATGTAAGTTTTTAAGATTCATTTCTATCAGTAGTTAGGAGTCTGCAAGTATTTATTGGCATGATAAGCTTTGTTTACAGTGTTTCCATATAGAAGTCATGATCAGCCATGGATTCTGTCATCTGGTCTCTACAGTCACTAACAACAGGAAGCTGTTTGGTTCACCTTATACCCTAGGAGTCAGTGAATGGCATCCCACTGTCTCTTTCTGTGTCAGGAGAGCTAGTGCCAGGACCCTGAAGTTGACAGGGGAAAATCTTCCCCCGCCCCTGCCCCTGCCCCCACTCCCTTCGCAGTGGATGAGGCTCAGTGAAGTGGTCCCAGGACTGGATATGAATTCTCAAGTCCAGTCACAGAGCCTCCTTGCTGCACTGTGCCTCTACCTGACCATTTCATGGTTGTGCCCCTCCTTGCAGGGAGAAGGTCGGTTGACGGGACCACAACATGGGCAGTGCTTTAGATTTGAAAAACCAACTTCAGTTAAATTTATGCAGGGTTGTATATCAAATATATTTCACTTTTTTTTTTTTGAAAAAAGTAAAAGAAGAAGAAACTTATAGGGGTGGGAGCTGATACCCACCAGTGGAGACCCGTCTTCTCATTCCTCCGTGTTTGTAGGACCACACACTAGAATGGTGACTTCTGAAGGATACTGTAAACCCAGTTCTCGGGAAAGCTGAACCGTGTTCACTCGGCACAGGCCCATTTGGGAGCTGCTTGCCTCAGTTAGCTAGGTGTCTCTGTGGGCCAGATGCACTGTTCCCAAGCCTTCCTACCAATGGAGGCGCACTGGTCGGGCAGGTGGAGCAAGAGCATTTTAAATCCGCATCTCTTAGTTGAGTCTCACCTGTGCCTCCTTTGTCCAGGAGGAAATGAACACATGGATCCAGGCCATCTCCTCTGCCATCTCCTCCGATAAGCACGAGGTGTCCGCCAGCACCCAGAGTACGCCAGCCTCCAGCCGGGCACAGACCTTGCCCACCAGCGTCGTCACCATCACCAGCGAGTCTAGCCCTGGCAAGCGGGAGAAGGACAAAGAGAAAGACAAGGAGAAGAGGTTCAGCATTTTTGGCAAAAAGAAGTGAACTCCTTTCCTTCACCTCCTGCCCTTCTCTTACCTTTTCAGTGAAACTCCAGCATGCAAGCTCAGAACCAACACATTACTCTCTGTGCCTAATGTTCTTCAATGTGGTTGATTTTTTTTTTAATTTATAGAGCATTTCTGGGGGGTGGGGGAAATATACCTAAACACTTTATCTCCAAGTTACAAAAGTTCGAGGTGCAGAGGGAAGACCAGATTTTTTTTAATGAAATTATATAGATTAGATCTCAATATTTAAACTGTTCCTCAATTTTGTGAGGCTGCGTTGGAAATAACCCGCCTCTAGTGCTGTTGGTATGCAAGGCAGCGGTGCTTCAACAATATTTCCTGTGCTCACCAGAGACAAAATGTACCAGTTTCCTGATACCATTCTCTTCCATTTATTTCCAGTGGTTACCTTGAGTCTTGACTATTAGAAGTGCCCACGACGGGTCTAACCTTGATTAAATAGATCGTGTATTATGATCTTGCTGCAGCCACAGTGCAGCTCCGTGTTAAATCTACAGACCAAACTGTTTGTATCTGGAATCACTTACTAACACATGACATGCGGCTTTTCTGCATCAACTACAAGGACAGTTAAGAATGTCGATATACCGGTATACGAGAAGGAATAGAAAACTGATACTGTTTTAAATAATCTGTAATTTCAATTTTTTTTTGCCGAAATACATTATATTGTATGTTTGAGATAATTCTAGTACAAAGTATAATAAAACTAGATGTATAATAAACCCTTTAAATCATTGGTAAGTGTACAAGTGGAACTGAAGCATTTACTGGACAAAGTAATGTTACTCTAATGGTTACTTGCTCGTGTGTTGCCACACTGTGTTATAATTTGCTTCATTACCTTGCTATTTGATACATAGTGTGCATTTCTTTGTCACTGTAACGATTGTAATGACAAATTTTCATCTTACTGCACAATCAAAATGGCATCGATAGGAATGAACTCCAGAGGCTGGGCCAGAGCAGGGAGGTGGTCGCTCAGGCCTGGCACTCAGTCGTATGACCTGTACCTCTCAACTTTTGCCCTGTTAAATATATGCTATGTCATTAAATGCTTTTAAATCTAGCACGGTGGGTAATTGTTGTTTTTTCTCTCCTGCGTGCACGCCATGTAGGAAAATTGCAAAGCCAGAAATAGCAAACGGGAAGCCTGAGACCGGCCGTCTGGGTTCCTGTTTTGCATTCTTGTGCGTGTAGGGTGCACCAGCTTTGGAAACTACAGCAAACAGAATAATAAATAGGGAATGTATTGCAGCTACACATCCAGATTTTATCTTTTATTTATGACAAAGTTAAGAGAGAACTTGTTAAACCTGAGTTCTGAGGAGGGCGTTGGTAAACTTACTCTGTAATGGACCAGAGAGAGCAAATACTTGAGGTTTTGTGGGCCAGACCGTCTCTGGAAGCTCTGCTCACTGTGTAACACAGAGGCAGCCGTCGATGGCATCTGAGGGAATGGGCCTGGTTCTTTTCCAGTAAAACTTTATGAACACAGATGTGAATTTTAAGTCATCTTCACGTGCCACACAATATTCTGATTTTTTAAAAAATATTTGAAGTGTAAAATATATGTTATGCAGATAATGCAATAAAGGACGACAGGCCAGATTTGGCTCGTGGGCCAGTAAAGTGATGCCATCGTAGATAGGATCATAGATTAGACATGCATGTTACTTGCCTTTTTTTTTTTTAATCTGGGTATATGGACTCCATAGCACTTAACATATTTTCTTACATAAAGCAGCAAGGGATGCTAGTATTATGGGTTTTCAGTGACCGGTGCCTATGCCTAATGTGATGATAGTCCTGGGCTCCATAGTTGACTGGCATCGGAGCTTTCTGATCACTCCAAAAATAGACTGCCATCTCTCACCCCTTCCTCTCTTATGTACCCAGGGCCATTTATATCAGTGTGACACTCTCTTGCCTTTGCCTTACATAAGATTGGAATCATGTCTCAACAGATGACCCTCTCACCAAAATGTTTCATGAAGAAAAAGCATCTTGGAAATAATCATGATTGATTACAGCCTACTCTTGACAAAGCCAGCCAGATGGCAGGCAAGATATACTCAAAAGGAAAATAACCAGCAATTCCAGAATCCCATAAAAAATGCATATGCGTGGGATATTTTGCACATAATTGCAGAGGTTCACAGATCCCTGATTACAAATCTAAGGTTTGGTGCACTCACTCTCCTTACTGCACTTGCTGAGGATCCGCTGAGACCCGAAAGGTGAAGACGATTGATGGGCAGTGGAAGGAAAAGCAGCTGCAGCAGAAGACTGGCTTCTGTGGGTCATCAGGGGCTGATGTCAACAGATGTGATCAGGGAACCCCAACAACAGACATGTTCACTGGATGAAGCTACAGGCGGTAGAGGATCATGATTGTCAATCCTACATCGGTAACTATGGGTTAAAAAAAAAAAACCCTGTACACAATCTAGTATTTTGAGGGCTGTACACATTTACCTTTATTGCTATTTTGCTTTAATTATTAGTGATATAGGATGGGTGATAATACTGGCCTCTGTATATCTGAAGAGTGAGAAGCAGTAACAAAACGATCAGGATGTGCAGTGGGTATTCTTGATTGATTAAAGGCCATTTTTGTCTCGACCATTCTCTGAAGTTGGAATGCATCTTCAATTGATGGCACCTCGGGATTGTTTTTCCTTGCAGTACTTGGAGTGATGATGCTCTTTATACTTCCAGTCGTCTTCAGTGGATGAAATAGAGTGTATCAGACTGGGTGGTGGACACATTGTTAACACCAGATGTTTGGCACTGTTAGGATTGTTTACGTATGGAGGATCCTATGGTATTTCCCTCTGGATACATTATTTTCATTTCTTAGTTGAAATACTTATTTTTTTGCTCTAGTGGTAGAATTCATATAGGAAAGGTAGGATAAAAGCTTGAGTCTTTTCCATTTTTAAACTGATTTTTATAAGCACGACCTATAACCCAAAAAGCCATTTTAAAAAAAGGAAAACACGAACTGACCTTCAAAGTTCAAGATTTCTCTCACCATTAAGAGTAAAAGTGAAACCTTTCACTTTCCACTTCCCAACACTAATGATGACATTATCCTTTTTGAAACAAAGATGTCCTGTCTTTGGCTGGTGGAAGCCCCTTCCAGTTGACCTGAGTCCTTTTGATATAACCCCAGTAATCTTCGATCCTTTCCTCCCTCTCTGGTCTGACAAGCTGTCCCAGGCCCATCCAGACCTGCAATCAAGTCTCTCTAAGAAACCTTGGTTACATTTAGTGGAAGATGATATTACAAAACTGTAATATATATGCTACAAATGCTCATTGCTATAGGTTAGTTCTTTTTTCTATGTGTATCAGTAGATAAAAATAACGAGTTCATACTGTAATTCAGGATTGCAGTTTTTTTTACTTACTTTACATTTTCTATATTATGTCATAATCATTTACACCCAGAATCAGCATTCAAAGATCAGGGGGCATAGAATTAGAATATCCTGTAACAACTCATGGGCTTTATCCCCTATTAAACACATATACTCGGAGTAGCAATACTACCACCACCACCAATATGACTACTGAGAGCAGTTGGTTGTGGGATTTTTTGATTAAACTTTTTTATGTTGTGATAATTGTGGATTGATTCACATGTAGTTGTTAAGATATAATTCAGTGCCCTTTAACTTTGTCCCCCAATGGTAACATCTGTAATGTAGCCATAATACAGAATCACATCCAGAATACCACACTGATACAATCAAGACTCAACATTCCCACCACTGGAGCCCCTCCTGCTGCCCTGTTACAGCCAGACCTTCCCAGCAACCACCAGTCTGTTGTCCGTTGTTAAACACTTGTCATTTCAGAAATGTTGTATAAATGGAATCACACCAATGTAACCTTTTAGGACTGGCTTCTTTTTCCACTCAGCATAATTCTCTGGAGATTCTCCCAGGTTATTGTATCTATCAGTAGTCCATTCCATTTTGTTGTGGAGTAGCAGTCCATGGTACCACTGTACCACAGTTTGTGGATTCACTTAACTGGAGGACATCTGGGTAGGTTCCAGTTTGGGGCTATTATGAATAGTGCTGCTATAACCATTCATGTGGGGCTTTTGGTGTGGACATAAATCTTCATCTCTCTGGAATGAAAAAAATAAGTGTCCAGGAAGGTCAAGAACGATTTTTTAAAACATGTATGTGCTCTCTCTGTTCCCTGCCTCACCCTTATGTTAGGTCGTTTGACTGGATCTCCTGTCTGGGCTGCCTTCTTTCTCTGAACCCTTAGTCTTAGTTCTACAAATGGCTGTATTTAACTCTGGCCTCATTTGGTTATCTGGAGCGCGCCTTCTTGGAGTGTGTCTATAGTTACCCTCACCTCCCCTTATTTTTGGCCAGTTCTCTGAGTCAAGCACTTAAAATGAAATGCCCTTCTGATGCTTTCAGGACCGCATAAAGATTTCCCAAGGGAGAAATCACAGCGAGTTCAGAGTTTTTCAAGGTTTAGACCCAACTTAACACAGGCTACCCTAGGAAGATGAGTTTTTCAAGTTAAAAAAAAAAAAAAATCCAACCGGGTTGGCATGAAAGAATGTTACATCCTGTTTGGAGCTTTGAATGCTGCTTTTGTAAAAGGTCGGCCTTCTTCTGAAAGAAGGGGATTCAGGAAGTGGAACTGGAGGGGCGTCCTCTCTCCCTTTGGTTTAAATTAGGGATCAAGACGCGAGAGGCGCTAAGCTGCTCTTCCCCGCTGTGGAGGGTCTGTTCACTGCAGCTGACGGGATGGAAGCGCCGCCAGCCCCGAGCCGCCTGAGGGCTGGGCTGACGAGGGAGAGGCCGTGAGAGAGGGTAGAATTATGTGGCACAATTCGAGAGCCTCTTTCGGGCTCTCTTCTCCGCAGGGGGCGCATAGAGGACCCCTCTCAGGAATGCCCGGGTTTCTTGGGGCACGTGGGGTCGCTTCGTTGTCCTGCCGCCTCGGGGCTGTCAGCCTTCCCTTCAGACCTGCGGTCGGCTCTCAGGGCGTGCTTTTCCTTGTGTGGCTCAGCAGCACCGCAGGAAGGGGACACCGGCGCTCCCCTGGCCGCCCTGCCCCCACAGGCCTGCGTCAGCTCCCATCCCCGCGCGCGCGCAGGGTCACGGCGTGGGGCGCGGGGGGGTCCTGGGGCGGAGGTGCCACGTCAGGGCCAGGAGACTTGTGTGGGCTTGCGCAACTTTCCACTTGGCCTTCCCTTGGCCCTTTGGATATTTATCAGCCGTTGGGGACCCGTTGTGTCTGGGAGTGGGGATGCAAGAGGCGGCACAGCAGCCTGGTTTCCAGAAACCGATTCTTTGTCTTGCATAAGCCCGCCAGCCCCGCCCCTCCGGGACTTTCTCCGCGGGGGCGGCGGCATCCTGCATTCCGGAGTGTGGGCGTTGGGTGCAACCTGGACGCTTTTCTGCCCCCGAGCTGAAGCAAGCCTTGGCTCACAGCATTTCCCAGGAGAATCCACTCCCGTTTTCAGTCACAGTGAATTGTTTCTAATGTTGCTGGCCCTCGAGGTTTTCATCTCCTGTCCAGGGTAAGGTCTCTCACAGTCTCAATTAAAATGGCCGCAAGGAGTGTGCATCCGAACCAGCGTTGCTGGTATACAGGCCGACAGCTTTCCTGCTGCCACGTTACATGTCTGTCCCATCGCTCCCCCTGTCTTTCCTGGGTGCGTGTGATTTTAATTCTTCCAGCTTTCTTGGTCTCTGCTCTCCTGGGAAAGGGCGTGGGCTCTGAGCTCAGACTGTCTGGAGTTGTGGCTCCTTCGCCACCCAGCCAAATGGCAAATATTCCTCCCTGGCCCGCCGTCTGCTTCTTCTGAGCCTGGCTCTGTGTGTGTGTGTGTACAATTTATTCTCAAGTTGGCTAACAGTGCATACAGTGTGCCCCTGGTTTTGGGGGTAGATTCCCATTATTCATCACTTACATACAATACCCGGTGCTCATGCCAACAAGTACCCTTCTCAATGACCATCACCCATTTCCCCTCTGCCCCCTCCCCCCCCCCAACCCTCAGTTTGTTCTCTGTATTTAAGTCTCATATGGTTTGGCTCTCTCCCTCTCTGTTTGAAACTATTTTGTCCCCTTCCCTTTCTCCATGGTCTTCTGTTCAGTTTCTCTAGATCTACGTATGAGTGAAAACATATGATATCTGTCCTTCTCTGACTGACTTATTTCACTCAGGGTAATACCTTCCAGTTCCATCTATGTTGCTGCAAATGGCAGCATTTCGTTCTTTCTCATTGCCAAGTAGTATTCCATACATACACATCTTCTTCATCGATTCATTAATTGATGGACTTTTGGGCTCTTTCTATACTTTGCCAGTGTTGAGAGTGCTGCTGTAAACATTGGGGTCCATGTGCCCCTGTGCATCAGCACTCCTGTATCCCTTGGATAAATTCCTAGCAGTGCTGTTACAGGGTCGTAGTGAGCCTGGCTCTTTTTACCTTTACAGGGGGATAGAAGGAATGGGGCAAAGGCTACTGCACTATGAAACTCAGTTTCCCCATCTCACGTCAGGTATGCTGCCAACAAGAGGCTTCTTTGAATTTTTTGCCCTAAAGATGATTTTATTACAGGTTTCACAGTTCAGTGACAGAAAATCCACATCCAAATGGTGCAGATACCAGGGAATTTGTCAGCACACACAACTAAAACATCCCAAGGTAGGGCTGGTTGAAAGGTTGGTTTGCTGCTGAAGTGCTGTAGCTTATCAGGACTCGGTTGGATGCATCTGTTCTCTTTCAGCTCCACACCCTGGCCTGCATCGGTTTTGGGTTCAGATTGTTTTCCTCCTGATGATGGCAACTGCCAAGGTCAGATTCCTAAGAGGAAGGGAAGGCTCCTCTTCTCCCTAGCGGAACAAAGCCTGTGTTTCACTCTGAATGGATTAATTTAGGTTTTGCATCCAAATTAATTAGGCTTTGCATCCTTGAGCCAAATCTCCCACTAGGGGAATCACCTCAGGCAACCAGAGTGCCCTCCTGGTCTATCCAAACCACAGATTATTATAGAAGGGACATGGGTGGTTGGGCCCTCAGTGTCCCTCACAACATATGATGTAGAAAAACATGCCAAATAACAACAACATCAGAGGGTGGCTTGGGTGAGGTAGAGTGGGGGGTTTGATGGAGGATGAGTTTGGGGGTGCTAAGCCCCTGCCTTCTGTCTAGCTCCCACGTACCGCATATTCTCCACATGAAAGTGTTGGCTCCCAAAGGGGCAGGGTCTGAGAAACAGCCACTTTTTCTTTGGAAAGGAGCAATGGTGTGTCTAGAAGGACTTCTCTTTGAAGTCAGATTTAAAGCTGTTTGCATCTTAAAGCACAGTTGCTAATGTGTTCATGGCTGCCCCTGACTTTGCACTTGTTGATACTGCTGCTTGGTTTTCCCTCTAAGGTTTGGAATGCACCTGGCTTTGGAGAACAGTGGCAATTAGTGAGTAGGAAGGGCCTGTAGGAGTCTGGTCCCACTGCTACAATCTGGGAGGGCACCTTCTCCGGCAGTCATCGGGGAGTTACTTCAGACCCTGGTAAGCTCAGCAGCAAAAGAAGCTAATAGGATGCTATAAATTCATGAATTAACTAATGCTTGCTTATTATAAGGAATAAAATTTTTTTTCTTTTGAAATACAGTTCTCCAAACGACACTTATTATTTATGTGAGGAGTCCGGAGTGCCTGAATCAATGGTTGGAACATCATTTGGCCAAGATAGGATCCACCATGGGTGCACATGTCCCTGGGTGCCCGACCTCTCCCTGGAACAGCTCCTTATTACTCAGCCCTCTGTTTCTTACAGAGTCCTCATCATCAAGAGGAGGTAAAGTTTCCCAGAGTATTAATGACTTAAAAGGCCAGGAGTCTCTCATGTGACTGAGTTGGGGGTACTCAGGCAGCGTCCGGGGAAGCCATTCGCTGGGGTGAGAGGGCTTGGCGGAAGTGGGTTCCACTTCCCTGGGTCTCTGGAGAGAAGGTGGAGTGTCTGGCATTCCTCAGTTAGGAGGGGAAAGGATTTAAATTCCCTAGGAGAACACTTTGCGAAGATGAACCAGTACTTACATTATCTTTTTAATTTTGACACTTGGCATTTTCGTCATCTCTCTGTCACAGTTGCCTCTTGGGGAGGTGCCCAGCTGTGGGAACAGAACCAGATGGCACCTTTTTGTGTCCCAGATCCTTGGGAGCTGAGATCAGCAAGGGGCCTGTGTTCCACCCCATGGCTGTCTTGACAGCGCCTGGGGCCCCACAAAGAGGAGTGCCATTTCTGCGCTGGGTGTGACCGGCAGCCAGCACTTGCTGAGGGCTTCCTGTAAGCATCAGGCCCTGCCCTTAGCACTTCACATATGATGATTCGTGTAACCTCACAGTGACCCTAGGAGGCAGACACTTGTTACCAGGCAAGGTATTGTGACAGCTCAGACCACAACTGTCACTGCAGGAAACTGAAGACAGTGAGCCAAGCCAGAGCTGGTAGAGAGCCGAGACCACAGCATATCAGAGTGCTCTGGAGCTCTGACAAGGTCTGGGTGACCCCGTGACTGACATGCCCCCTGCCACATCCCCATCCAGCTGTGTGATAACCTTCAGCTTATAAGAAGTGTGTTTGAGGGGCACCTCGGTGGCTCAGTCGGTTAAGCGTCTGACTTTGGCTCATGTCATGATCTCACAGTTTGTGGGTTCGAGCCCTGCGTCGGGCTCTGTGCCGACGGCTAGCTCACAGCCTGGAACCTGTTTCAGATTCTGAGTCTCCCTCACTCTCGGATCCTCCCCTGCTCATGCCGTCTCTCTCTCAGAAATAAATAAAACATTAAAAAAAAAAAAAAAAGAAGTGTGTTTGCCCAGGATATCACCGGCCGCATGGCCAGCCCAGGGCTGTGGGTGGATGAGTGCACGTGAACATACATGTTTCACCCTTTGTTCTTCTCCAGAGGGGATGAGCTTGTCTTGCTAATGGCAACAGCTAACGTTGGATATAGCTTCATGCCAGATAGTGTGCTAAGCACTTGAGCTATTTCTTGGAATCCTCACAGCCACTCTGTGGGGCAATGTTGGTTGTCTTAGTTATACAGTGGAAGAAAGGAAGACAGAGAGCTAAGTGCTTATATTAATAGCAGCTGGGGATTCGGATTCTGACACACTTTTCAGAGGCCGTACTCACTCTCGGTCTGACTGTCCTTCTGATGTCCCCCACCTAGGTTGTAGACTGAGAGACAACTCTCATGGAACCAGCACCAGCCAATGGGGGGCAGAGGGGAGTCTTATACGTGTAAACCCTCCTCCTAAAAGATGGGCTTTTAGTGTCAGTCCACTTAACTGCTACACAAGCCTGGATTCTCAAAGTCTCAGCCCTTCACTGGCTCCGCAGCACCCGTGTTACTCTCGAGTTAGATGTGTGAGCTGCAAGGTTCTCGAAGGCATATGCTACATAATTGGAGGGTGGTTGATGCTTGGCTCAGCCTTGCACATCTACAGCTGCCCAGATCTGGACTGTCTCCATGGTGAAGTCCTTTCTGGATCAAATTCAAGGTCAGAAAAAGGACAGGGGGAACATTATAAATATTTGGAAGGAAAGAAGAGAAGAAAGAGGGAAGAGAAGGTGGAAGTATCCTCCAACTAGCTGAAGCGCCACCTCACTAGCTAGTGACAAAATAAATGATAGCTCAGCATCAAACCCACGCCCATGTTTCTTATTTAAAACAAGAGAAAAGGATGAGCTCAGTCTCTGTGGACAGGTTTCTTATGAGGTGGAGACAAGCTACAGGAACCGATGGGCTCCCAGTGAGATGGGGCCCAATCCTCACTCCAGCTCCCTGACTGGCCACAGGGCCCCTTTGTTCTCTGACGTCTGTTGTTTTCTCTTGCTCTGATTCTGACTCCCCCTCCCCGTCCATCTTGCTCCTCAGCTGTCCTCCCCAAGTGCATAAAATCCTCCACACATAAACATCATATGTACTTATTCTGTATAATATTTTCACTTAAATCTGTGTCACATTTTGTTGAACTGCTATACTTTGTGATTCTTATTTCAAACCTTGCCACGTTTACTTGGGAATTACTTGGAACAGTATTTACAGATTTTGCTTCATTTTCCTACTTCCTCTTTCTAACCTGTCTATCCACTTAGTTACTAGCTGTAAATAAGGATAACACTCTTGTCACAAAAAGGATTGTTTTTATTTGCGGTAAGTGTAATATGCCGTCTCAAGCTAGCTTTGAGTGTCTTTGACTACCAGCTAGGGTAAACTTGCTCTCCTATGTCTGATTCCTTTTTCATTTTGAGTAAGTTATCTGTTCATACCTGGATCTCTGAGGCTTCTGAGTCACAAGCCACAAAACCAACTCTGACTAGTTTCGCAGAAAAGAAATTTATTAAGGCCCTCAAAATCTCCAGGGGGCCAGAGCACCAGGCTAAGGGTTTTATAGCCGGGAGTGACGCCCAAAGCCCTGCTTGTAGGAGAGGCTCCTTGATCTTGCCACTGGGCAAGGCCCCACAAGCACCCAGTCACGTTGCCTCGGGAACTCCTGTCCTGCTGTCTTTGATGACAACAGATCCTGCACAGGCTCTCCTTCACATCGCCACTTTCCGAGTCACAGTTATGCAGGTGCATTTGATTGCTGACTGGAGCTCTAACCACCAGGGAGGCTGGGGAAGGGCATCATACTTCTCTCTAAAGTTAACCCAATTCTGTCTAATTCTGCCTCAAGAGGTGGTGGATTCTGGGACACCTGGGTGGCTCAGTAAGTTAAGCGTCCGGCTTTGGCTTAGGCCATGATCTCATAGTTTGTGAGTTCGATCCCCACATTGGGCTCTCTGCTGTCAGTGCAGAACCTGCTTCAGTTCTCTGTCCCCCTTTCTCTCTGCCCCTCCCCTGCTGACTTGCTCTCTCTCTCTCTCTCTCTCAAAAATTAACATAAAAAGGTGATGAATTCTGCACACATAGGAACATGGTTAAAAAACTAGGTGGCTGTATTAGTTTCTTTTGCGGCTGCAAAAAGTTGCCATGAGCTTATGCCTGAAAACAATACAATTTTATTGTGGTACAGTTCTGTAAATAAGAAGTCAGACACAAGTCTCAGTGGCTGAAATCTAGGTGTTAGTGGGGCTGCTTTCCTTTCTGGAGGCTCTGGGGGAGAATCTGTTTCCTTACCTTTTTCTGCCTGAATACCTTTGCTTGCAGCTCTTTTCTTCATCTTCAAAACCAGCAATAATGGATACAGGTCCTTCTCAAACACAGCGCTCTGAATGTCTGCATCTCTCTTCTACTTTTAAGGACCCATGTGGTAATAGTGTGCCTGCCTTCACCATCCAGGACAATCTCCTTATTTTAAGGTCAGTTATTTAGCAAACTTCTTCCTCTGTCAGGTAACATATTCCTAGGTTCTGGGATTAGGATATGGATATCTTTGGGGGGTCATTTGCCTATCACAGTTGTCAAGAAAAAGGCAAATATACACCTCAACATCTGTAGCCCACTTATTTATTGAAGTCATCATGATTTTGTTATAAATTGAAATACTTTCTCTAGATCTGTAACTTTTATCAGTCATAGAGAATCAAACTATTTTCTCCAGTCTGCTGTTTGGTTTCAGAATGGAATTGAAAAATATTTAAATATTAAGATCCATGCATTTTTTTCCTTTGTAACTTTAGTACTTTAACACTGAGGATATTCATCTTTCATAGATCCAATCACCTGGTTATTTCCTGCTTTTTCTTTAGTGCTTACACTTCTGTAAATTCCTCTGAGGCTTATTTTGATATCCTTTATAAGGAGTGTCTCTAACCTAGTTGTTTTTCCCAGTTTCTAGCCAGTTATCACAATACTACAAGTAAACAGACTTCACTTGTCCTCTTTCCAACATTAGAACTGTAATGCCTGATTTTTTTGAGCATCTAGTATTTTAAAATTTTTTTAAGTTTATTTATTTTAAGAGACAGAGAGAGTAGAGGAGGGGCAGAGAGAGAGGGAGAGAGAGAATCCCAGGCAGGCTCCATGCTGTCAGTACAGAGCCTGACATGGGGCTCGAATTCACAACTGCAAAATCATGACCTGAGCTGAAACCAAGTCAACCATTTAACCGACTGAGCCACCCAGGCAACCCTGAGCATCTAATATTTATTAAACACCAAGTACAGTTAAATTATCTAATATTTGTCTCATTGCAGAAACATAAGGTGAACCAAGGCCCATGAGTTTAGTTCAGTGTCTAAGCTTAACACATAGCAGGCACTCAGTAACCATTTGTTGAAGGCAGGCAGGAGGGAATGAGGGAGGGAGGGAGGGAGGAAGGAAGGAGGGAAGGAATGTTAATAATATACTTAAATTTCAGTCAGTCCTTAGTGATTTCACAAATCCATGCTGTGATCCTCTTTTCTGTATTTGGCAGCCTATTTCTAGTTTAACTATAGATGTTTTTCCACCAGCACCACACATTCTGTTGTCATTTTCTAACCCTAAGGGTTTAATGCTGTTGTTTTCTTACAATTTTATTTCGTTGACATAGTATTTGATCAGGTTTGAATATCCATGTTCAGATCTGAGTGCTGGAGCCAAGGAGGAATGGGAGAGGTTGTCGGCATGTGCCTGGTAGGGTTTGAACAAAGCTTTCAATTCTGAAGACTGAGATGGTCACAACTGCAAAATAATCTAATAAGAAAGTCCCCTGAGTGACACACCTGTTGATAACTTCCTACCAACCAAAAAAGATAGATTTTTCTATCACATCTGAGCTTCTCACAAACATATGCAATTCTAGAGGCAGTGGGAGAATAAACAGCCATTTAAAATGTAAGCACTTTTGGGGCATCTTGGTGGCTCAGTCAGTTAAGCATCTAAGCTCAGGTGGTGATCTCACGATTTGAGTTTGAGCCCCGCGTTAGGTACAGAGCCTGCTTCAGATCCTCTGTCTCCCTCTCTCTCTGCCCTTCCTCTGCTCGTGCTATCTCTCTCTCAAAATAAACTTTAATTAATTAATTTAAAAATGTAAACACTTTTTTTGTCCCTTCCCAGAAGGGTTTCTAATTTGAAGTGAAATTGTTTCTAGTACCCTTGTTTATTCCTGTAGACCCCAGCATAGTGAGAATGTTTTTTAGCAATCTACGTCAGTGTCTGATTTGAAAAATTCTGACTTAGTAACAATTTAAATTCTCTTGTTTTTCTACCAAGTTGTGTGTCAACAAGCATTCCTGTGTTCCGTATACCACTGGTATTCGTTTTTCATGGAAGTGAAGGAAGGGAGAACCTGAACAATCAAACATGTGCCTCTGCTAGTTCATCCCGGATGTGGAACCTTAGACTGATTAGTCCTTCATTTTATGTTTAATCAGTAACATCTAACCCACAGATAGTCCACAGGATGATAAAAAATGGGGAGGAGAACCTGTGGCCTGTTCAACTTATTTGCAATTTCTATTAAAAAAATATACATGGTGCACCTGGGTAGCTCAGTTGGTTAAGTATCTGACTTCGGTTCAGGTCATATCTCTCCGTTCCCAAGTTCAAGCCCACATCGGGCTCTGTGCTGACAACTTGGAGCCTGGAGCCTGCTTTGGATTCTGTGTCTCCCTCTCTCTTTGCCCCTCCCCTGCTCACATTCTGTCTCTTTCTCTGTCTCTCAAAAATAAGTAAACATTAAAATAAATTAATTAATTGTGGAAAATGAACTGCATCTGTAATAATATTGTTGAACAAAATTTGCATTCCCAAGATAGACTCAAATTAGTCATGATGTATGATTTTACTTGCTTTTACATTATTACATCTGGTTTACTAAATTTAACTGAGGATTTTTGCAGCCACGTGGGAGGGAGACTGGCATAATTTTCTTGTCTTTATATGTTTATCATATGAAGGTCTGATAGCTTTCTAAATGGGTCAGAAAGTATTTTATTCATTTTGCTTTATGTTGTTTCAAACTTTGAGATTAGGTCTATAAAAGTGTAGAATTTTTATATATTCCTGAGTTGAAGTTTTTAAATAATATCTATTTACCTTCTGTCTAGTAATGATTTTGCCTTAAACTTTAATTTGTCTGATATTAGTTCTGTTTCCTTTGGCTAGTACAGAAATCTCATTTTCCTAATATTTGCTTACTATATATTTTTTAATTATTGTTTTCCTCTGGTCTATTATTTTATGTTTTAGGTGTATCTCTTACATATATCATATACCTGGATTCTTAAAATTTTAGCCTGGTGAACTCTGTGGGTTTTTTTTTTTTTTAGTTAATCTCTACACCCCACATGAGGCTTGAACTCATGACTCCAAGATCAAGAGTCACATGCCCTACTGACTGACCCAGCTAGGCACCCCTGGTGAACTCTATTTTGTTTTATTTATTTTTTTTAATTGGAGAGATTAAACTCTTTATATTTGTTGTAACTACTCTTATATTGGATTTATTTCTACAGTCTTAATATGTGTCTTTAAAAAACAAGAAAATCTCCTTATGTGGCTATATTTGTCCACTCAGGCTGCTCTAACAAAATACCACAGACTCAGTGGCTTAAACAATAGCAGTTAGTTTTCTCACAGCACTGGAGGCTAGAACTCTCAGATCAAGGCACGCTCACTGAGGACTCTTCCTGGCTTGTAGACAGCCACCATCTTGCTGTGTGCTCACATGACTTTTTTGTGCACACAGACGTAGGTGTGGGGAGCTCTCTGGTGTCTCTTCCTATAAAGACACTAATCACCATGGATCAATCCTACTGTTAATTACTTGCTTAGAGGGCTCATCTACAAATATAGCCATACTGAAGAGTAGGGCATCAACATATATATGGGGGCTGGGGTAGCACATAAAGTCCATAACAGTAGCATTCTAGGTTATCCCTCTGTATTCCAGAGTTCTAATTCTCTCTTTGGTTCTATGGTCTATTCTGGGAGATCTTACATTCTAGTTGGGAGACATAGACAATTAACACAATATTAAATAGAATATATAGTTATATTAAATCCTGATACAGGGGCTCCAGGGTGGCTCAGTTGGTTAAGCGTCCAACTTTAGCTCAGGTCATGATCTCACGGTTCGTGAGTTCAAGCCCCACGTTAGGCTTTGTGTGGACAGCTTAGAGCCTGGAGCCTCCTTCTGATTCTGTGTCTCCCTCTCTCTCTGCCCCTCCCCCCTTGCGCTCTGTCTCTTTCTCTCTATCAAAAATAAATAAACATTAAAAACAAAATTTTTTAAAAAAATCCTGATACATGCTGAAGAGACATTAAAGAGTTTATGTATTTGAGAGGGAGTTACAACTTAGGGGGTCCTGGCAATGGGATCACTCTGAAGTAGATATTTGAGTAAATTTCAAAGAAGTTAAGGAAATGAGTAATGCAGATAAGTAGGTAAATTGTTCCAGGAAGAGGGAGCATCCAGGCCAGAGGTTTTGATGATGAAATGCTCCTGACGCATTTGAGCAACAAAGGTAAGAGTGGCTGGAAAGAAGTGAGCAAGGAGAAGGGAAGAAGGAGGAGGTAGAGAGGTAAGAGAGGCTAGGCCACAGGCAAGATAAAATTAGTACAAGCCACCCACTTTGCATTCCAAACCATGTTTTTATTTCAATAGGCCATGGTAAGAACTTGGACTTTTATGCTGAAGAAGAGCGGGAATCATGGAGGATTTTGAACAGAGAACTGGTTTGATTTTGTTACACAGCTTTATTCTAGTTGCTGGATAGAATATCAACTGGGAGGAGGTGAGACTGAGCAGCGAGGAGCATACATAGACCCTGAGGAGCACCAGCATTCTAGTGAGGAGGATCAAGGAAAGCTTTGGGCTTTTTCTCTTAATCTAGAAGTTACCTCAGTATGTTGAAAAGCTGAGAGGGTCGTCAACACAGGGAGAGGCTGCTTGACTGCCTTGCCGTAGAAATGAAAGGGGCAGATCTTAGAAGATTGAAGTCTGAGGGATCCAGTAAATTTAGCCTCTTCCCAGCCGTGTTCCAAATCAATGGAGAAATAAGACAAGAGGTATGTGGAGAAAGGCCAAAATATCAGCTATATTACATGATCAAGGGTAGGTTAGAAGTGGCTTTATGGGGGCGCTTGGGTGGCTCAGTCAGTTAAGCATCCAATTTCAGCTCAGGTCATGATCTCACTGCTGCTGGTTCGAGCCCCGATTTGGACTGTGTGCTGACAGCTCAGAGCCTAGAGCCTGCTACAGATTCTGTCTCTCTCTCTCTCTCTCTCTCAAAAATGAATAAATGTTAAAAAAAAAAAAAGTGGCTTTATTTTAGGGCACATGGGCTTTATAACTGAATCTGAGCATAAGATGTACCCACCCAGTTACAGAAAGTGCTGGACTATCTCAGACCTCCTCCAGTGAGGGCAGGACATTTTTTGGTTTTTTATGTTTATTTATTTTTGAGAGGCAGAGCACAAGGTGGGGAGGGGGCAGAGAAGGAGACATAGAATTACAAGTAGGCTCCAGGCTCTGAGTTGTCAGCACAGTGCCCTGTGCAGGGCTTGAATTCGTGAACTTAAAGATCATGACCTGAACCCAAGTCAGATGCTTAACCTACTGAGCCACCCAGGTGCCCCCAAGACAGACTTTTTTGTTAAGCCTACAGCTTGGCTGGGACCGAGGAGCACAAGCTCCATGCAAGCAGACTGGTCTTCCAAGAACAAAATGGGTAGGGAGGGGCTGAGCTGAGCTTGAATTCAGACAGAGAGCAAAAACCTTACTAATTTAGCTCCAAGAAGAGGTGGGTACATTTCCTCTTAATATTGCCCAACTTTTCATTCTGTTGACTTCTCAGGTTTAATGATTGATGCACTATGTAATTTAAATTCTTCAGAATAGGCACTGTGATGTAAATATGTTCTTTAATCTACACTCTGAATATTCAATTTTCCTAATTCAGGAATATACTCTGGGGGTCATTTTGCTACTAAAAATGCTTCAGCTCTCTTAATCTCTGATTAGCAACAGAAGCTCTGTTAATTAGACAAATAAATGTCGTCAGTCAGATGAGAGGTATACAGGATGTGGGTTGGAATTTACAGGCAATTCCACTATTATTTAAACAGATTTTAAAATTTTAGTGATAGTGGGTTACAACCCATTGTACAACCCAAATAAAAATTTCATGAGTTCATAGAAACAAATAAATAAAGTTCTCCATTTAATAGAAATTAAATAATAAAGATAAATGGTTGAATTAGAAACTCATCAATGTTACCTAAAATAGTGGGGGACTTTCATGACAAACTGTATTTTTACATAGTCTCAAAGGTCCTTACTCGATATTGCTTGTTAATCCTGTAAGGGGAAAGTGGTGACTTAATAATGAAGAATCTTGGAGAGTCCCAACATAACCAAGCCATCAAAACTAACATCACCCAATATTGGGGAAAACCAATATCATGTGCTTCCTGATAGGATGCACAGCATCACTTCTGTAGCACTCCTGCCAAAAATATATAATCTTAACTTCATCACGAGGAGACATCAGACAAAAGCAAAATGAGGAATATTCTACAAACAAAGTGGTCTTTACACTTCAAAAATGCCAAGGTTGACAAAGGCAAAAAAATAACTGAGAAACTGTTCCAGGTTAAAGAGGCAGAGAGATTTCATGACCACATGCAATCTGTGACCCTGGAATGGATCCTGGACCAAAGCAAAAAAAAAAAAAAAAAAAAAGATATAAAAAACATTACTGAGGGGTGCTTGGGTGACTCAGTTTGTTAACTGTCCAGCTCTGATCTCGACTCAGGCCATAATCTTGTGGTTTATGGGTTTTAGCCCTGAATAGGGCTCTGCGCTGATAGCATGGAGCCTACTTGGGATTCTGTGTCTCCTTCTCTCTGCTCCTCACCCACTGTGCTTTCTCTATCTCAAGATAAATAAATGAACTTCAGAAAAAAAAGGAATATTACTGAGACAATGACAAAATTTGAAGATAGCCTGTGGATTAGCTAATAGGTACTTATTGATGTTAAATTGCCTAATTTTTATATTAGTACTGTTCTTGTGTAGGAGAATGTCCTTGTTCTTAGGGGGAAAAACACTCTGAAATCCTTAGTGGACAATTACTGTGCCTGAACCAACTATATCTTGTCACTAGAATATTGTCATATTTGCGTCTGGTTAACGTTTCCTGCACAGAACAGGGCTGGGACTTCATAGATCCCAGAACAGGTTATAAGACTGTTTCATGCCTCCTTGCTAATCAACATTTACATGGGTGGAAGAATTCTATCTAAGACGCACTTTCATTATAACTTCGGAGTGAGGTTACAGTGGAGGCCACAATTATTTATGAAAGGAGTCTGTTAGGAATAACATCTTTTTAGATGGGTTTGCAACAGCTATTAAGACTTTGGTCTACCAGGGGGTGCAGCTGTCAGGGGAGAGGTGAGCAGCTCTTGGGGAGGGTCATGCTCCTGTCCTTGTGGATTAGACAGATCCTTTGGGTGTCTTCGAGACCACAGGTGGGCAGAGAGGTGAATTTATCAAAGATAAGGGCACTGTTGTTACAGGACCCTCACTATTCGGCTCCCTTCCACAGCCCTATACCTAATTTTGTACTCATCACTTTATGTTCGTTTTTCCTTAAACTGCTTCCTCCCAACAAATTATATAAGGTTCAGGCCCAGCCCCCCCAGATCTGCTGGGTAGTTTAGGTGCCTTCAGAAGGCTCTGAGATGGATCCGAGCCACACATGAATCCCCAAGGTTACTCTACACAGAGCAGGAAATTCACATCTGTCCTGTTTCCAGCCCGCATTAAAATCAGTCACATTGTCTATCACCAGAGATTCTTTGATGAAGGCAAATGATAACAGTAAGATATTCCAAACATAAAATGCAAACATTATGAGGAGGCCCCAGATATGAATATAAATTCTTCATTTGTTACAGATTGTCAGGGAGAAATGAAAGTTTAAAGAATAGACCTAGATGCGTGGTAAAGTCCAAAGACCGTGAAGTCCAAAGGAATTAAATTTTGAAATCAGATAACCTTACCCTTGAGTCAAAGTCCAAATAAGTGGAAGTCTAAAATTGAAAATATCCATCAAGCACCCACTCCAGATTCCTAATGGCTCCCTGACAGATGAAGGTGTCTCCAGACCTGGGTAAGTTGAGGCCTTTGTGGAAACTCTAACCTTTTCCATCTCTACCAGGAATGGAGACAGTTCCACAGGGCACAGCCTTGGTTTCTACCAAATTGAGGACATGTGTGACTCTCCAGTCCTGGATCAATTTTCTCAGGAAAATAAATAAATAAATAAATAAATAAATAAATAAATAAATAAATAAATAAAAAGTAAATTCTTAGTGTTGAAGGAGATCACGGTATCTAAGGAGAGGAAGATAGAGGGAATAAGTCCCTTCTTCCTCAGTAGTAGACCTCACGTTCTGAAACAACATTCTGAAGGATAAGAAGTCCTGTCGAGCTGCAGAAGTGAACAGATAAAAGGTTGGAAATATAGTTGGCTATTGCCTTTATTCAGGACTTTACTGTGGCTGATGGTGCCATGCACCGTCAGACTCTGGAGTTCAGTGGTGAACAAGATGGGGCCCGTGGACTTCCAAATGCATGTGGTCAGGTTTTGCTCCTGGCTTGGAGGAAGAACAGCTTTGCCAGAACAGGGTATTGGCTTGAACTCATATTTCTCCCCGTCCCTATAACCAGGAATGATAGTGCATCCTAATTTTATACCACAATAATCCACAAAGAGAGCACCTATCTAAGAAGAAAAAAGGAAAGAGTCACTGGGTGAGAACATACAAATAAAGAAGAAAAGCAATTAAATATTTGTGTCTTCTGACCTTCCAGACACTAAGCTATGGCAGCCTGAGGGGTCTTCTCCACAGAGAGGTGCACCGCACTGCATCCTGACACCGATTTTCAGGATAGGGATCCTTTATTACAGATCTTATTAAAGGGATTGCCTGTCTTACTTTTAATTTACTATTGTAAAAAAAAAATGACCTTTTTGGGGGCACCTGGGTGGCTCAGTTGGTTAAGCATCCTACTTCGACTCAGGTTATGATGTCAGAGTTCATGAGTTTGAGCCCCTCATCTGGCTCTGTGCTGACAGCTCAGAGGCTGGAGCCTGCTTCAGATTCTGCCCCTCCCCTGCCCCTCCCCCGCTCACACTCTGCCTTTCTCTCTCTTTCAAAAGTAAGTAAACATTAAAAAAAAATTTTTAATGACCTTTTTCTATCATCCTCCTGCTTCTCAGGGCACAAGTCATTTCTTTTAGGTCTTTGCTAGCTGTATTGTTTAGGAACATCTACCATGTTGCTGGCACTGCTCACTGGAAATAGTCCTTCTAATGCATGTGTCCCACTTGAACATTCATCCTCAATGTAGCAGCAGCTACACTGCTGCTCCATCTTGACTTTTTGCTCACTGATCTTGACTGAAAAATGGAAGTTATAAACAAATGCAGCTGTTTACATGTTAAATCCTGTCTCTTCACCTTTTTCTGTGGGGTGGAGATACACATTGTTTAGGTAACTCCTCAACCAGGTCTTTAGCAGGAAGGAAGTTGCAACCATTATCTGAAAGAAAATTGGATGTTTAGATGCTGGAGCATATGCAGAACACAGAAAACATAAACGGTTCTTAATTTTACCCTTAAGACATCTATTAGTGGGGCGCCTGGGTGGCTCAGTTGGTTAAGTGTCCGACTTCGGCTCAGGTCATGATTTTGCAGTTCGTGGGTTTGAGCCCCACATTGGGCTCTGTCTTGACAGCTCAGAGCCTGGCACCTGCTTCAGATTCTGTGTCTCCCTCTCTCTCTGCTCCTCCTCTGCTTGTGCTCTTTCTGTCTCTCAAAAATAAATAAATAAACGTTTGAAAAAAGAGACATCTATTAGTTCATATCAGGCATTCCATTTGCAATCCTCCCATACCCCCTCCTAAGTGCTCTCTCATTGTTTGTATTCCCTGCCCTCCCTGCGGGTCTTCACTGGGGTAGAATCCCCTACTCCCGTCCTTGAAGTCAGGAGCTTGGGCAAGGTGGCTTTTCCCACCAGAGGGAGCATTGTTGGTGCTTCCATGTGTATTTACAAGAGACTTGCAATGAAGAGGATGAAGAATGACCTCACTTCTTGGCCAAGAAGAAAGGAAGGTAATACGGGCAATCTCTGTAGCAGCACCAAGTGATAAATCTCCATGTCTTTCCAGTTCTCTTAGGAATCTTTATCTGTAGAAAGGTAGTATGGTAGAACCAATTAAATATGGAAAGTACCCAGACATCTGGGCAGGTAATTACAACCAGCCGCTGATTCAGCCATTCTGCCGATTTCTTCAATTTCCTTTCTATTTTAGGATTCTCCCCTCTCCTCACCTGCAATTGTCGAAACAGAGCAAGAGTGAGCTAGGTGCACTGCTCATATCTAAAGCAAGGACTGTTCTTGTACTTGTAATTCATCAGCATACACTCACATTTCTATTTTTACAAGGTTCCATGATAACATCCCTAAAATAGGCTGTGTCCACAAAGCAGTAAAATTGATGGGAAGTAACATTCAGGTCACCCCATAAATTGGCCATTGTGGCACCCCGAATTAACAGTTTCAGGCCAATTTAAGTGTTAAAACAACTAGTATTCCCAGGAAACCTGAACTGGAAATTGTTTTCCAGGATAATGATACAGCCACCAAAAGGACCATATATTATTATATATGTATATATATTAATCACTACCATTCCTCCATACAAGGTATAATTGGCTAGAAAGATATAACAAAAAGAGATCCCATTCACAAAACAAACAAAACACATAAAGTACCAAGGAATACTTTCAATGTGAAATACTGGTGGCCTATGAGAAGAAACCTAACCAACCAATCAAATTAACAAACAAAAATGGTGGCGAACTGCAGGAAGTCCTGACTAAATGGGAATGAGAAACATGTTTCTTTTGGAAGCAAGAATGTTAACAACAAAAACCAAAAAGCAAAACACCAATTTTTACTCAAACTAGTTCATAAATTTGACAAATTTCCAACAAAAATCATGGAATACTTTTGAAAGATAGAATTATTTACCTGAAGAAGATGATGAATAAACATCCAATTAAGAGATGGCTTCAAAGAAATGATCATAATAATCATGATGGGTTGGAGCACTGCCATTTGTGAAAAAGTATTCTCAAACTTTTGTAGAGAGTGATACTGATGTAAATCAGTGACATATAGTATTAGAGAAATGGACACTGTTATGCATAAGAATAAAAAATATTGTAAGGAAGGCCACATGATCAATGGGAAAAGGAAAGGTTATTCAATAAATGTTATTAAGGGGACGCCTGGGTGGCTCAGTCGGTTAAGTGTCCGACTTTAGCTTGGGTCATGATCTTGCAGTTCGTGGGTTCAAGCCCCGCATCGGGATCTGTGCTGACCTCTCAGAGGCTGGAGCCTGCTTCAGATTCTGTGTCTCCCTCTCTCTCTGGCCCTCCCCCACTCATCCTCTGTCTCTCTCTGTCTCAAAAATAAATGAACTATTAAAAAAATTTAAAAAATGTTATTAAGGAATGTGAGTAGCCTTAAAATTACCTATTCAAATCTTCTACCACTGCACACAGCAATTCTAAATAAATTAAAGAAAAATCTTTTCAAATCAAAATATATCAAATTAGAAGAAAAAAGAAATGAATCTTTATTAGACTTCCAATGGAAGAGGAACAATGTCAAGGCATATAAAATAGATATGAATAAGGGCACCTGGGTGGCTCAGTTGGTCGAGGATCTGATTCTTGATTTTGATTCAGGTCATGATCCCAGGGTTCTGAGATTGAGCCCACATCAGGCTGTGCACTGAGCATGGGGCCTGCTTAAGGCTCTCTCTCTCTCTCTCTCTCTCTTCTCTTTCCCTGCTCATGTGTGCTCTCTCTCTCTTTTAAAATTTTACAAATTAAAAAAGTAGATATGAATAACACTCTACATGCAATAAAATAAAATAAAACAAAATGCAGATGACCAAGGAAAACTATTTCCAATGAAAAGGACAGATAAGGTGGTTCACACTTGCTAATAACTAAAATAGACTTAAAAACCTGTAAATAAAGAAAACTCTCTAAAATCTCAATATGGACAAAGGACTTGAAAACAAAGTTTAGGGAGGAATTAAACTTGCCAACAGAGAATGTTCATCTCCATTAGTTGCCAAAGAAATAGAAAAGTTATAAAGAGATTCCAATTTAGCCTATTAGCAAAGATTCTTAAAATGTTAATCAATGCTAGTGATACCTTAATGAACCTGGAGTTCTCATAAATTTCTGTGGGCAGCAATCCCTTTGGAAAACATTTAGACAGTACATATCACACTTCTGAAAATGTTTATACTGTTTGAAGCAGAATTGCACTTTTGAGAATCTAACACACAGATAGAAAACTTATAGAAACAGATGTATAGCATCATTATTTACAAAAGGATACAATAAAAAATGTCAAAGTGTTGATGCACCTGGGTGGCTCTTGATTTCTGTTCAGGTCATGATCTCACGGTTCGTGGGTTTGAGCCTCACTTTGGGCTCTGTGATGATAGCACAGAGCCTACTTGGGATCTTCTCTCTTTCCCTCTCTCTCTGCTCCTCCACCGCTTCCGTCTCAATCTCAAAATAAATAAATAAGTTACAAAAAAAAAAAAAAAAGACAACCATTTCTTTTAAAAAAAAATGTCAGAGTGTTCAGCCACAGGGAAATGGTTAAGTAAACCTTGGGATATACAGATTTGGCATACAGATTAGATGTATTTGTGATTATAAGGTTTATGCATAGAAAAATAATAGTTATGGGACATCTGTCTGTCTCAGTTGGAAGAGCATGTGATTCTTGATTTCAGGGTTGTGAGTTTGAGCCCCATGTTGGGTGCAGAGATTACTTAAAATCTTTTAAAAAATTAAAATTAAAATAAAAAATAGTTGTATTTGAATTGAATCGTGGGACTGTCAGTGGATTTTGTTTTTATTTGATAACTTTTAAATAGCGGTTTTTAAATTACAGGGTTTTCTTTGCAGGAAAAAAAATAGGAAATACAAATAAACAGAAAGAAAAAAATATATGAAATCTTATCACCCAGAGGGAATCACTGTTAATATTTTAGTTCATGTCTTCCCAAACTTAAACAACTTACTTTATATTTTTAATAGGTTTAAACCATCCATATGGTTTAAAAATCAGAAAGTATAAAAAGGCATACAGTGAAAAGTTTCCTTCATGTGCTTATTCACCCCAACTCCAGGGTCAGTTTCCTACTCCTGTTCTTAGATTTTTAAATCCATTACACATACATGCAAATACAGATATAGATTTCTCCCTTTTAATCCAGAGGGTTACATACCATACTCGGTGTTCTGAAACTTACTTTCTTCCATTTAATGGTGTATCAAGAAGCACTTTCCTTATCAGTACTATAGAACTTGCTCATTTTTTGGTAGGTACATAACACTCCATTGTGTGGACATACTGGAGTTTATTCCATTAGTCCAGTGTCCAGTGTTAATGTCCATACTCTTTTTGTAGGTAAACTTTTTTTTTCAGTTTTCTATAGTTCCATAATTACCTTTCATAAATTTACATTTTAACAAAAAAGGAAGCTTTGGAGTCACAGGAATCTAAACAGATAAGCCCAATCCCTGCAGAAATCTGCTACCATGAAGACAACTCAATATTCAGTGACACCATATTATGACAATGTTCTCTGAAACAATCTGTCAGCATTTTCTGAAATAAGATTTGCGATGCCTAGAGCGCCAGCCAGCCAGGCTTCCTGGTGGAGATGTCATTGAGGACAGGGCTGCACTGGGTGGCAGGTTTTTAAATAGCTCAAAGGCCAAAGCACACTGCAGCATGTCAGGCATCATTCTGACATTTCAGTTGGATATAAATTTAGACCTGAATCTTTATCCAAATGAAATGTGTACACAGTGATGCTTCCCTGAGAGGAAACCTTGGGTAAATGCCATGTGTCATTAAGAAGGTAATTTGTTACCATGCGTCCGAGCCATCTATTGCTGTGTAACAAGCCATCCCTAAACATAGCAGCTAAACAACAACCTGTTACTTCTCATGACTCTGTGGGTTGATTCTGCTCCATTGGAAGGAACTTCTACTCTTTGTGTGGCTGAGGTCACTCATGCTGTTGTAGTCCGTTGACAGCTTGGTTGGACTTGGAAAGTCCCAATAGCTCCTATGGTTTCCTCCATTTGTCCTTTCAAAGGGTCTAGCTCTAAATGAAGCATTTCAAGAGGACATGCCCCCCATGTGCAAGTACTTATTAAGCCTGTGGTTGTATCACACTTGCTAATGTCCTATTGGCCAAAGCCAATCACATGGCTCTAGGCAAGGCTAGAGTCAAGGGCTTGAATAAACCAGGAAATATTTTACTGGGGGCACCAAAGTAACAGACTGTCACACAATGTTTTTCTCGAATATTTTGTTTGAAAGGATGGGCTAATTTTCTTTCCTCTTCCTAATAAAGTTGTAATTGGGAAGCAAGTAGGAAATAGTACCAGGTATCCCACAAGTGAAGTTTCTCTGACTTTAAAAACCGTCTGTCAAAAATCTTAGAGTGCAGTCAAGTAATGCTGATTACAAAGTAAAATGTGTAAACTGCAGCATGATTTTAGAAAGTGTCAGTTTATCCAGTGAATGGGAGACAAGCTTTCCTATATGGATGGGTCCTTTTGACTCTCCTTGCCCAGGTTCTGAAGAGCGTCTCTGCCTGTGGCTCCATATTTCTCTGCAGTTTCTGCCATCAGATGGAAGCAGGGCGACATGAATGTGGATGATACAGTGCCAACTGTCATGCTATGAAAGGGTTTGGGTCTCAATGATAACAAGTAGAAAAAAAATGAGATGTGATTCTATCAAAAGCAAAGCATTCAAATTCAAAAGACAACTCTGTGTAAAGGATAAACAATTAGCTGAAGAATGCTAGCAAGAAACGTGGGATTTTGAAGATAAATTCAACTGTTTAGAAGGAAAAACAAAACAGATTAACCAAATTAACAGACTAACTGAATCTTGACCAGCTGGGAGCAGGCATATTGGTATGGAAACTTATTTTGACAATTAAAAAAATTAATGACAGTGGAAAGAATGAATGTTGAAAGAACTGCTTATACTCTGAAATAATTAGCTATATCAAGAAGGAAAGGCAAAAGAGGATAGTAGTAAAATAAAAGCAAGCATTTCCCACAAACATGAGAAGATTAAACTTGTTCATGAAGGCTGTGTAATTTGGAATATGATACTTTTGTTAAGGCAAAAACTAAAAAGATTCTAAATGGTGATCAAACAAAATGGAGTGATTCACTGTTCAAAGTATTTGATTGCATCAGAATGAAAAACTGAACAATTTGACTTTTAAAAAAATGTTTATTTTGAGAGACAAAGGGAGGGAGAGAGAGAGAGAGAGAGAGAGTACATGCACTTAGGGTGGGGGTGGGGGACTATAGAGAGAGAGAGAATCCCAAGCAGCCTTACCAGTGTGGAACCAGATATGGGGCCTGATCTCACGAACCATGAGATCATGACCTGAGCTGAAATCAAGTCGGAGGTTTAACCAATTAAGTTACCAAGGCATCCCAACAATTTAACAGTTTAAGCAGTGAGCCAGATATTCAAATTATACTGTTTAGCCCCAAAGTATTCCCCCTTGTCTGGGGTTGGCCAATGCCAAGAACCATGCTTCTTCCTAAAATAAAGTGAAAGTAATGTTTTGATGAGTCGTTGTAGATAGTATAGCTGTGGTCATAATTGGTGGTGACTGCTGATTTACTGAACCCATGATATGTGCCAGACACTGTGCTAAGTGTTTCACATGCTTATTCTCAGTTTATCATCATCCCCATTTTACAAATGAAGAAGCTGAGACACAGAGATAGATGTTCACTCACTTATTGAGAGTCACATGTTTTGTAAATGGTGGTGATAAGATCTGACCCAAGGCAGTCTGACTGCAGCTCTACCATTCTACTGATTTCAGAGCCTTTTTTCAAGGGCTGAGTAAATGAACCTGGAGGTTACCATAGCAACCAAAGAAAGGCATCTGAAGAGTTGTTGACATATCTATCTCAATATATAATCTGCTACTCTGATTTTCTTCTTTCTACTCCTATCCTTTTTTTTTTCTTCCCCTGGTGCTATTTTTGCAAAGCAGAAAAACTATCCAAATAACTCACTCTTTAAACTAACAGGATACTAGAAAAATGTAGTCCTGTAGATGTCATTTATTTACACTTTTTTTCATGTAGATTTGTAAGGAAATAAATTCTGAATTTTTCATTTATTTAAACAGCACAGAGTTGGTCTCTTAGGACACAAGCTAATCCCTGTTTTAAAGACACGGTCTTTTGTCGCCATCTGGAGGAAGATTTGGAAAAACCTCTTTTATCCGTATTCGGGCAGTCAGTCTTTAGCACTTTCATGACTCAACCACAGATTATTATTTATTATATACAGAGAGAGAAAAGCAGAATTAAAAAATAAATCCTGTAGTGCGCTTCATTGCATCTCAGTATTTCAAGAGGGTCTAAAAACCAGTTTTTAGCTTAGAGAAAGAAGAGTGTTATGAAAGTTTGATTTTCACTCTTTTAAGGAAAATGTGTGGTTTTCATCAGGTTTTAATGTATGGAGCTACTTTTCATAAAATACGCCTGTAAGCACAGTCCTTTATTTCTAAAGGTTTATGTTCAAGGAGGAGATGAAAAACCACATCTCTTTCCAAGGTTATTTCTGTTGGCATGAAGCCCCGCTCTGTTCCTTTAGAACACACTTAGCTCTTTGCTGGCAGGACCCCATCCATCTGGCTCACTCTACCCCTAGCAACCAGCAAGGTTTCTGGCTTGTCTTAGGCACTCAGTAAAGACTTGTCAAATGAATGTTTTCCTTTCTGTGTTCTCTTCATCAGCCTTTTCTGTGAACTGTGCAGATAACCTAGAATATACCAAAAGTCTTGGTCAGGCCTTGCCTGCTTATTTTTATCAGTGAATGAAATGAGATTTCGCCAAGGTAAGTCAGCCTCCAGGATTAAAAAAGTAAATGCCCCTTGATTTTGATAGGGCCTAAAATTCCATTTTGAGCAACTCACCTTTTTGAGTGTTACCCTTTAAGAATATCTTATTAAAATATCCAACTTCATAGGAAAATTAACATCTTGAGTACTAGTAACTCTAATTTTTCTGGGTCAAGGACAATCTTAACCCCTGGATACTCTAGGGATTGTGAAAGGCTATTGATTGAGGTAGGTAAAGAAAATCCTACAATAGTATATGTATATAATTTATCTTTCTGTGTTTCCACATACATTGGCATATTCACTCAAAAGTTTTTACTAATAAGCTTGAAGACTACTGGTGGAGACATGACTTTAGAGTCAGGCTTCAGTGTGAAGTTCAGCTTTGTCATACAGGCTGTGGGAACTTGGATAGATTCTTTAACCTCTTGAAGCCTTTATTTCCTCTCTCATAAAATAGGGATGATAATAATGTTACTTTTGCAAAGTTGTGGTGGAAATTGAAAGAACTGTCTGTTAAGAGTTTTGCCCTGGGCCTAGAAAGTCTTAACAGTCCAGAAAATACAGGTGTCTCATAGGCCTGGGACCTGGTCACCCAGGGTCCCATGACCAGAAGAGGCATGAGCTTGTTTAATGCTGTGCTGTCACTATGTGGAAACTGTTCTCAATTTTTGATGAAGGGTCTTGCATTCTCATTTTGTCCTGGGCCATGCAAATTATGTAGCTGGTCTTGGTAAAGGGTAATCTTCGCTGTTGGTCTAGCTAAATTGCTGCCCAAGTTTCTTGGTTCCAGTATGATGGTTAATTCGCAGGTTCACATCACTATTTAGCTGCTCTGGCCCACCTAAGATACTCTGAGCAGTCTTTTTCTCCTTATTCAAGTGTAATTCACATACCATAAAACTTAACATTTGAAAATATACAATTCCACTGTCTTAAGTCCCCCCCCATTTTATTGATCTATAATTGATAACACGATTTTAAGTATATTCATGAGGTTGACCCAGTCTTTTTAAAGAGCTCTCGTTGAGAGTGAATAGCTCGGTTCTGCCTTGTTTTCACCACTCTCTGAAGTAAGATATCAATAAGTGATGTCAAATTACATGACTTCCCTGAAATACATATTGCCAAGAACAAACTGATGCTTTTATATATTTTTTATTTATTTCTAGGAGAGAGAGAGAGAGACAGCGTGAGCAGGGGAGGGTCAGAGAGAGAGGGAGTACAGACTCTGAAATAGGCTCCAGGCTCTGAGCTGGCAGTCAGCACAGAGCCCGACGCGGGGCTCGAACCCACGAACCACGAGATCATGACCTAAGCGAAAGTCGGATGCTTAACCGACTAAGCCACCCAGGCGCCTCCAAACTAATGCTTTTAATTGGCCATAACGTTTTAGAGGTAGAAGGGGTTCTACAGGTCATTCAGTCTAACCCCTTCATTTTACGGTTTGAGCAAACCAAGACCTGAAGACCGAGTGCCTTGTTTAAGGTCATGCAGAACGTGATTACGGAAGTGATTAGGTCTTGTTTCACTCTGTGTGCCCCTGGCTCAGTAATTCTGCCCCCCTCTATTCAGATTGTTCACCTTTTGTCCAAGGAATATAAACTCTTCACTAAAATGGAAGATCAGGTCGGTATTTGTAGGCACCAGCATCAGACTTCACAAAAGTAAGTTTTTTAGTTTCCTTTCTATTAGTAAAATGTTTTCAGAAATTCCGGGTTTCAGGGGCCAAGCCATTTGATTTAAATGTTTCTCTAATTTTCCTCACTCCAGGGCACAGCTACTTGGTTCCAAGGACTCTGTGTTGCTATTCATTTGATGACACACTACAGTGCCTTCTGTGTACAATTTTGAAGCTATTGGGCTACGTTCTATAATGGTAGCAACTTAATGAATTTGTGGCATATTATTTAGTTCATTGAAGCTTTGCATGTAAGTAATGTTGATGCTTTTAAGGCTGTGGAGAATTTTTAGTGTGATGCAGCATCGTTCCAACATATTCTACAGTTTTATAAGAAAACTGGTTCAGTGAACAGACACGAGTTTCATGGCCAAGCAGCATATATGCACAGCAATAGTAACTCAGGCAACTGCACAGACTTGTGCATAACTAGGTTAAAATCTTATTTTAATTTCTTTGGTGGGAGCCTTCTGTGGGTAGATATTTTAAATATTGGCGATATTTACTATTATTAACAATAATATATATTTTGGGTATTTACTATGCCCTGGGTATTCTCAACACTTTGCATACATTATGTCAATCACTGAATCCTCACAACATATTTATGAAATGGGTATTGGTGTTATCTCCATAACTCGCCCAGGGTCTCATATCCAGATGGTAGAGCTGGACATGAGTGCAGCCAGCTGACTCCGGAGCCTGAGTCCTTAACCATCACGCTGTATTTCCCATTTCTCATTGGAGGAAATAATAAAGTGACATTTTACTTGACCCATTTTAATGAGACTGTAATAAGAAAACACTGTGTACAGGCGTTTATCCGAAATGCCTTCAGATGGAAATAAGCCCAAAAGAAGATTTTGTAGGGGATGTTGTTTTTCTGATGTGCCACTTAGAATCTTGGCTGTAACAGTCAGAGAGGAGTGGTCCTGACCAGAGTTCTGGCTCTAACAATATTTGAATCAGTTTTCTTTTTTAATTGGAAATGTGAAACATATGGAATGTTTCAAACATTTAAAAAATAGAATAGCATATGGGGCGCCTGGGTGGCTCAGTCAGTTAAGTATCTGACTTTGGCTCAGGTCATGATCTCCTGGCTCATGAGTTCAAGCCCCACATGGTGGCACTGTGCTGACAGCTCAGAGCCTGGAGCCTGCTTTGGATTCTGTGTGTCTCTCTTTCTGCTCCTCCACCCCCCACTCGCACTTTGTTTCTTTGTCTCTCAAAAATGAATAAACGTTAAAAAAAATTTTTTTTAATAGAATAGTATACTGAACTGTAGCCATAACCCAGCTTCAGTAATAACCAACTCAGGGCCAATTTGATTTTACCTATAGCCCCATCCACTTCTCCCTATCCTCTCCAGATTATTTTTAGCAAATTAAGCAAATTCAGACCTCAAAACCTTTCACACATAAATATTTCAGCATGTATCTCTAAAAGATAAGGTTCTTTTTATTTTATTTATTTTTAATGTTTATTTATTTTTGAGAGACAGAGACAAAGTGTGAGCACGGGAGGGGCAGAGAGAGAGGGAGACACAGAATCCAAAGCAGGCTCCAGGCTCTAAGCTGTCAGCACAGAGCCTGACGTGGGGCTTGAGCCCACAAACCATGATATACTTTTTAAAAAGAACCTTAGGGATGTCTGGGGGACTCAGTCGGTTGAATGTCTAACTTCGGCTCAGATCATGATCTCACTGTTTGTGGGTTCGAGCCCTGCATCAGTTTATGCTGACAACCGAGAGCTAGAGCCAGCTTTGGATTCTGTGTCTCCCTTTCTCTCTCTGCTCCTCCCACACTAGTGCTCTCTCTCTCTCTCTGTCTTTCAAAATAAATAAATGTTAAACAAATTTTTAAAAAGCATATCACACTGCCATTATGATGCTTAAAAATTAATGCCTTTAAAACCATCAAATATTAAGTCAATGCTAACATTTCTATGGTTATGTCATAGAGTTTTTTTTTAATAGTTCACATCAGAATCCTTGAGATTGGTACGTGTTTTAAGTATCCTTCTGATATACAGTTTCCCCTTCAGCTCTCGTTTTTTGTTTTTAAAGTTTATTTATTCTTGAGAGACAGAGATAGAGAGACAAAGAGAAAGAAGGAGAAGGGCAGAGAGAGAGGGAGACAGAGAATTCCAAGCTTACTCCACACTGTTAGCACAGAGCTTAAGCTGGGTTCAAACTCAGGAACCATAACATTATGACCTGATTGGAAATCAAGAGTCAGTCACTTGAACAACTGAGCCCACCAGGAACCCCTCCACCTCTCCTTTTCCTTTCTTATAATTGATTTTTAAAAATACCAAAAACAGGTTTTCCTTGGGAATTGTCAAAAGTCTGGATTTTGCTGACTGCATTCCGGTCGTATTATTTATTATGCTACAATATGATGACTGAAAACATTTTAATTTTTTTTTTAAGTTAAGACTCTATCCTCCAGCACATGTCCATTTTATTCTTTTCATCCTTAGGTATCCTTGAGACTGTGCAGTTGATCTTTTGTGTTTTAAAAATCTGTGTAGTTTTGGGGCGCCTGGGTGGCTTAGTCGGTTAAGCGTTCGACTTTCGCTTAGGTCATGATCTCGCGGTTCGTGAGTTCGAGCCCCGCGTCGGGCTCTGTGCTGACTGCCAGCTCAGAGCCTGGAGCCTGTTTCAGTCTGTGACTCCCTCTCTCTCTGACCCTCCCCTGCTCACACTGTCTCTCTCTCTCTCCTAGAAATAAATAAAACATAAAAAAAAAAATCTGTGTAGTTTTTAATTTGCATTTCTCTTATTTTGACCATTCCTTTTTTCACATGATTAAGGACCTACTCACTTTTTTCCAGAATGAAGGCTCTTATTTTTATCAAAAGATGCTCATATATTAAAGATATTTCCCCTTTCTCTGTGATATTGATACAAATATTTTCCCAGTTAATTTTTCTTTTTTTTTTTTTTTATTTATTTCTAGGAGAGAGAGAGAGAGAGAGAGACAGCGACAGCGTGAGCAGGGGAGGGTCAGAGAGAGAAGAAGTCACAGACTCTGAAACAGGCTCCAGTCTCTGAGCTGGTAGTCAGCACAGAGCCCGACGCGGGGCTCGAACCCACGAACCGCGAGATTATGACCTAAGCGAAAGTCGGCCGCTTAACCGACTAATCCACCCAGGCGCCCCAATAATTTTTCTTTTTACTTTCTTATGATATTCTCTGCCATACAAAAAAAAAATCTTCATTTTTTTTTTTGGTAATTGAATGCATCAGTTTTTGCCCTTTTTAATTCTAAATTCTGCATCATGATTAGAAATGTTTCTCCAGGTTGTAGATGAATTAATTCATGCTTTTGTTTTGTACTTTCATGGTAATATTTTTCCATTTATATTTCTTTTTTTTTTTAAGCTTATTTTTACTTATATTGAGAGAGAGTGTGTGAGAGCATAAGCAGGGGAGAAGCAGAGAGAGAGAGAGATGGATAGAGAGAATCCTAAGCAGGCTCAGTGCTGTCAGCACAGAGCCCAGTGCAGGTCTCGATCTCATGATCTATGGATCATGACTTGAGCGGAAACCAAGAGTTGGACCCTAACCAACTGAGTCACACAGGTGCCCCTACATTTATATTCCTGATCCATTTGAAATTTATGCAGGTGTGAGGTATAAGGATTGGATCAAATCCTATCTTTTTCAGAATATGTTGTAAAATTCAAGACTTTATAAAAACAACAAAGGATCTATTCAGAATGCCTGGAAGCACATTCTCTGCTATATTCAAAGTAGATAGTGAAAGACAGCAGTGGAGTTCTGTTCCACTTCCAGCCCATCCTTACTGAGGAAATGTCGCCAACGCCTCTCCGGAGGCCAGGAGAATAGTTCATGCTCTGCTCAGGTGTAGCTTTCAGATCTGCTGGCCATACTCTTGCCCTAAGGACAGTTGCCCTGTGCAGCTCTGTGCTGGGAGTGTGGCTTCTTTATTGCCCAGGTTTTCCCTGGAAGCTCTTCTTCACATTTATAAATGCTGATGCTGAGTTCATGTTTAGTTTGAAGTTTTTGTCAGTTGATCTTTGCAAAGGGCTTTGCTTACCTCTCTGTTGTGCTTGCTAACCTGAAAAGTGATTTTACTTCTCTGTTTGGGCCTTAAGAAATCTCTAACCTGAGTGCTTATACATCAGTATTCTCTTGGCAGGCTGTATTCTCTGTGGTCACTGGGTGAAAGGAAGGATTTTATTTTGCTACCTTTTGTGAGAAGGGTCACTCAGTAATAACAACAACAATAATGATGAAAATGTATTGAATGCTTACTATGTGGAGGCACCAGGCTTACCTCTAACACTCGTTGCGGCAAGGCAAGAATACTAAAGACATACAGTCCTTGCTATGTGTCTACACACTTAAAAGTGATTGAGTAGGCTGTCACATATGTTCTTTCCTCTTACCTTGTCAAATGTGCCTTCATAACAACCTAGAAGGACAGTTTGAAATGCGGAATTCTTAGAATTCCTTGAGTTCCATGCCAGAACATGGCAGTGTGAGGAGAAATTGTCCCCTGCCTCTAGGCTGCCTCTCTTCTCATCCTACCTCTTAATTCTGTCCACGAGGGGCCTTGCATACAAGTTTGTAGACATTCAGCCCATGCACCCAAGTTTCAGATACATGCCTTTCATTCCACAAATAGCTGCCTGTTTGGGTCATCCTCTGACCCAGGAGAGTACACTCCAGCAGAGCAGTCCAAGGTAGCCCTATAAGTGGGCTCAGGGCCATTTGTATAGGTAATTCCGGTGTCTCGGATACCTGGAGTATGTATGGTCTAGAAGAGATGGGGGAGGTGATGGGTTCTGGGTGGGCATGTCTCCGTAGCCCTGCAAAATCTGCTCTGTAAGTCAAAGGAGACTCCCTGTAGGACCCCAGGTTGCTTTACATGTATTTCACTCATTCACTCCTTACAACAATCTTATGAGGTAGGTACTATTATGTCCATCTTTTTTTATTTTTTTTAGTGTTTTATTTATTTCTGAGAGAGAGAGAGAGACAGCGTGAGCAGGGGAGGGGCAGAGAGAGAGGGAGATACAGAATCTGAAGCAGGCTCCAGGCTCTGAGCTGTCTGAGCTGCACAGAACCCGACATGGGGCTCAAACCCATGAACCGTGAGATCATGACCTGAGCTGAAGTCCGACGCTTAACCGACTGAGCCACCCAGGTGCCCCTATTATTTCCATTTTACCAATGAGGAAACTGAGGCTTACAGAGATTAGGTAACCTTCCCAAGGCCAAAAGACTACTAACTGGAAGAAGGATTACAATTTGGGCAATCTGGCTTCAGAGCCTTGTCTTCTGAACTGAAAGGATTTCCTCCTCACACTATTCCGTGATACTTTCTGTGTAGCATTATTCATCTCTCCCCATAGCAGTACTGAGGAGTTGTCTGTTTGACTATACGAGCACTCAGCAAAGTTGTTAGGGATCTTCTTCACTCTTGACCATCACTTGAACTCCTTTACTAGTAAAATTAAGGTATCTCTAAGATATGTTCCAGCTCAAGAATCCTGTGATTCTTAGACACGATTACAAATTCCCTTTCAGTGTAAGCTTGAATAATGTTCCAGAAATGTACCTGCAGGTAGCACAAAACTACTAATTAATAACAATAATTAGTAATAATAATTATTAAATTATAATTAAGGATCCTACCTACCATTGAGATTGTCACATCTTTATAATTTTGAAACACAAATCAACATCTTTTATAGGAACTTCTCATTGCTCTTACTAGGAGACACTGCAAAAATTTTACAAAAGACATATTAATTAACCTGTAGGGTCCACTTAGGAAGAATATATAATGACGTCAGAAACAGTGACTCACATCTAACAACTAGATGTTACCCCTATTATAATTGACCTAAAACATTTCAAGTGTACTGAAAGTATAGCATCTGTTATTAGTTGTATGACTAATTTTTCATATTCTGTCTTTGAGATTAGAGACCTCATGCGAAAGCTTCAATGGAGGCTTTATTAGGAAGGAACACTAACTGAATTATTACCAGGAGCAGAAAAAAAGAATTATACCAGAACCCATGTTTGGACTAAGAAATATCAAATGATGTGCTGAAGTTGGACATCTGTACATTGCAAGTTGGTCTTTAGGTTAACTAGACTTTACATAGAATTTTAGCTAATTACAATGTCAAAGACAGACTCTCTCTGGGTATCTGGGAATGGTTTTTAAAATTGGTCCTTTTTAAACATGGATTAAAGAGGCCTTTTCCTACTTGTCTGATCTAGTTCTTTCATGTTATCTTTATTGAACAGAGAATATAGAGAAACTCTATCTTCAATGGAAAATCATGGAAACTTTTTACTGATTTGATCTTAGATTGTAGTGTCTATTACAGCTCAGTAGAGCTTCTTTGTTAAAAGAGTTTGAGAAGAGGTGGGGAAAAAACTTGAGAAGTTCTTTTCTATACAAATGACTGATAGTTTCCCATTTCTTTAGCCCTAGAATTTTGTACCTTCTTATGTAGCTTATATAGTTTACCCAAAATGTTTGATGTTTCTATAAAAACATTTAACATAGGATAAATTCTGGATGATAGATTAAAATGCTGAACTTTAATTTTAAAGTCAATTGTTTCCTCTATGAATAATATCTTCTCTAAAAATGAATGATTTTTAAGGAGTTACATGGAAATAGTTATTATGTACAGTACACAGGGAGTTAACATGCAACAAACAAAGTAAGTTAAACACTGATTTTATTTTTATTAGCCCTATTGAAATTTGCATACTGTAAATTCACCCATTTAAAGTATACAATTCAATGCTTTTAGTATATTCAGAGTTGTGCAACTGTCATCACAATGTAATTTTAGAACATTTTTATCACCCACCCAAAAATCCCATACCCATTAATAGTCACACACAGTTCCCCGACCCACCCTTCTCTCTTCTAGAAGGCCACTACTCTACTTTCTGTTTATATAGATTTGCCTCTTCTGAACATTCCATCTGTAAATAGAATCATCCACTATGTGATCTTTTGTAATTGGCTTCATTTGTTGAGAATGATTTTAAGGTTTATGTTGTAGCTTGTATCAATACTTCATTTCTTTTCATTGAGGAATAATATCTCACTATATATTTATACATATTTTATTTGTCCATCATTTGGATTACTTCCACTTTTTGGCTACTTATGAGTAATGCTGCTATGAACATTCATGTACAAACTTTTGTGTGGATGGATGTTACATTGTTGGCATATATCTAGAAGTGGAATTGCTAGGTCACATGGTGACTATATGTTTAACTTTTTTTAGTAACTGCCCAAATCTTTTCTAAAGCAGCTGCACCATTTTATATACTCACTAGCAATGTATAAGAGTTCCAATTTTTCCACATCCTCTCTGAAGCTTGTAATTGTCTTTTTGATTATAGCCATTCCATTGGGTGTGAAGCGGTATCTCATTGTGGTTTTGATTTGCAGTTTTGTGGTGCTTAATGATGTTAAGCATCTATTTTTAAATCTTTTACTTGGTTAAAAATGTGGACTTTAACCTCATTAGTTGATAGCTGGTAAAATATCATTGTCAATTTTTAGTGGTTCATTTATGATGAGGTCAAGTCTAGCTCTAAACAAATTGGTTAGCTTTTACAAAGAAAATTGTGGTCAAATAGCTACATTCCTAGGTCCTAACTCTGTTGTGATCTGACAGGCCCTTGATCTTGCCAGTTAAGAGGGTGTGGATGGATCAACCAAAGGGTATGTCCTAATGACGCCAAATATTATTCCAATAAAAATGTAATTTATTATCAACACAGATTCTTAAGAGCAATGACCTATTGTTTTACTTAAAATGGTACATTCTCATTTCAGGCATTTTTGAACCATCAAAAAGATATAAAAAGAAAGCAATAAATTGTTCTCAATTGCAGTTTTCCAGAAATAACCAGTTAGGTTTTGAGGAACTATAATATTTCCAAGCAGATACAGTTAGATTTAGGGTCAGATGATTGAATGTATAGAAATAATTTCATGAGAATGGGATCATATTATATCCACTTTTAAAAAATAAAAATGTTTTAATTAATTTTACTTAAGTTAATAAAAAGAGAAAAAACACTTAAGTGAAACTGAAGAATGAACAGAGAGAACTATTTCTCTACTAAGTTGATTCAAAGCTCACCTCCCATCTTTTTACCATGACTTCTCTAGTTCTGACCCTTTTGTTTACTTCTCGAGTTGCTGAGTATCATCATCAGAAAGTTTTTTCAAAAATGACCCATGAGTGTGATAGCAGAAAGTACTGAACAGCAGCACTACTTTTCCATTTTTCAGTATAATACTCCTGATTTTATTTATTTAAGTTTATTTATCTTGAGAGACAGAGTGCTCACACATGCACATGGGGGAGGGGCAGAGAGAGAGAATCCCAAGCAGGCTTTGCGCTGTCAGTACAGAGCCTGACTTGGGGCTTGAACTCATGAACCATGAGATCATGACCTGAGCCAAGATCAAGAGTGAGATGCTCAACCAACTGAGCCACCCGGGTGCCCCTAATACTCCTAATTTTAAATGTACACACTGCACCCAAGAATACAGTGTTTAAGTATAGCTTTCCTTGCAGCTAGATGCAAGTTCTGGCCAATGAGATATAAGCAGAGTGTTGTATGAAAATTACAGAAAATATACTTAAAGGGGATATGCCCATCTTCTGTTCTTCTTCCTGCTAGCTGGAATGCAATTATAAACACTGAAGTTTGATTTGTCATCTTAAACCATGAGCTGGAAGATCTGTGCTGAACGTAGTATGATAGCAAGATAGAAGGGTGCTGAGTATCTGATCATTTTCTTATGCTGCTATACCTCCAGACGTTTTATGAGAGAAACCTATTTTTGTTATTTTTAAAGTCAGTTTTTAAGGAATTTCATATATGACTCCTTCTATCGCCAATTACTTTAGTTCCTCCAAAGTCAGAATCATAATCTTCAAAACAGCCCCTTTAAAAAAAAACTTTTGTTCAATCCATTGTTGTCCCTGTCAGTCAGTCCACAGTTGTTTCTGTAGGGCTTCTTTGATCTCTGCTTGAATATGGATGTACTTCAAAAATTCTCCCCTGTAATCTTTGGAATCCAATGTCTCCAAGCAATTTACATCAGGGCCCTAGAAGTCAAACTGTAGAAAGTACAGTGATTGCTGTTTTGGCAAATGACTTAAAATATAAGTATTCCTTAGTTGGTTCTAATATTGAAAAGTCTTGTTACTTCCATTCTAGCCCATGAGCCTGGCAGGAAATGTTACAGGTCTCATTGTCACCACTGCAATAAACTTGCTGCAGTGATGAAAGCATAAGCTGCATTTCAATGTAGCCACAAAACCTCTACCCTTTTAAATGGCTTATTTGCAGGGCATCTGGATGGCTCAGTTGGTTGAGTGCTGACTTTGGTTCAGGTCATGATCTTGCAGATCGTGAGCTTGAGCCCCGCATCAGGCACTGTGCTGACAGCTCAAAGCCTGGAGCCTGCTTCGGATTCTGTGTCTCCCTCTCTCTCTGCTCCTCGCCCACTCATGCTCTGTCTCTTTCTCTCTCAAAAATAAACTTTAAGTAAATAAATAAATAAATAAATAAATAGATAGATACTTAGTCATTTGCCATTAAAATTCATTATAATTGTCACAAGTGCTAAATAATGTCATTAAGTTCTTTAATGCTGAGAATGTCTGTTGCCTTTACACTTACACAATTTAGCTGGGTATAACTCTGATGTTACACTCTCCTCTATCTCTCTATATAGATACTGTTTCATTTTTTCTGACATTGGAGGTTGCAGGGCAGACAACTGAGGGCAACCTAATTTCCTTCCGTACCCATCCTCCATTTTTGTTTCTGTCTAGATCAAAAAAAAAAATTCTTTTCCAATTTTTATTAGAAAAATCCAAACATGCAGAAAAAGTTAAAAAATACCAAGATTTAGCAATTGCTAATATTTGCCTTGTTTGCTTTATTTTTCCTTATGAATAGGTGCATGTGTGTGTTTGTATGTATACAGATAATACTCCTCAATCATTTGAAGGTAAGTTGCCAACATAACATTTTACTCCTAAATACTCCAGGATATATTTCCAAAGAAAAAGATTTTCTAAAAATTAACGAATTCCCTAATATGCTCTAGTGTCCGCTTTGTATTCAAATGTCCCCGGTTGTTCTTTCTACCCACATTGTCTTTTGTAGCCTTAAAAAACCCCGAAAGAATCCAAGATCTAGTCACATTGTATTTGGTTTTTGTGTGTCTTTACCCTCTTTTAAACAAGAATAACCCTGCACTTTGTTTTGTATTTCTTGTTGTTTCATACATTTACTTTTTTTTGATGAGGTCAGACCGGTTGTGTTGTATCCTCTCCTATCTTCTGGCTTTACTTGTTTGCTTGTGGTTTCAGTTAAGTTGTCTGTTCAGCTATCCCATAGTTTATGTAAACTGAGTTAGGTGTTAAGACTTGATTAGAGTTGGGTTAGATATTATTTGGCCAAAAATATTTTATGCAGCATTTCACATTGCATCATAGCAAGAGGTAGAAAATGCAGTTTGTGCTGGTATTTGTGATACTAACCTTTTTTTCAAGATTTTGTTTTTAATTAATATCTACACCTAACATTGGACTCAAACCCACAACCCTGAGATCAAGATTTGTATGCTCTACTGATTGAGCCAGCCAGGCATCCCAGTGATCTTTATGGTAATTTGTTTGAGATGTTGACCTCCAGATCTTCTTGTTTAAATGTACATAATCTGTGAGCGTGATTCTTTAGTATTACTCTTTCATCTAATCATTTTAGTATACATTTACAACCTTTACCTGCATCAGTTACATCATTGAATAATTTCCTAAATCTATCATTTTTCTTACATTTATTAGCTAGTATCCTTAGGTAAATAGCTTTCCTTTATCAACTGCTGATAAACTTTACTTCCCTCCAAAACACACAATAAGTGCTTAAATGTTTCCTTTTAATTACTAATTGGCAGAGATCGTGTAATAGTCCTCTCTAAAGTTCACGAATGACTTTGAAGTATTATTTATTCTTGAAGTTAAATAATATTGTTAAGATATGCCTTCATGGAGACTGTATCATCCTTTTTTCTGGTATATGTTGTACTTCTTGAATCTACAGATTCAGTTAATGTATTACTTTATTTCTGAATACCTTTTCTGTTCCATTTGTTGACTTCTCTAATTTAGGAATACCAATGATCTATATGTTGGATTATCTTTGCTCTCTCTCAAGCATCATCAATTTTATTTTTGTAACGTTTATTTTTTGAGAGAAAGAGAGACAATAGTGAGTGGGGGAGGGGTAGACATAGAGAGGGAGACAGAGAATCCCAACCAAGGCTCCACACTGTCAGCACAGAGGCTGATGCGGGGCTTGAATCAACAAACCATATCATGACTGTATCATGAAGTCAGGAGTCAGATACTTAACCAACTGAGCCACTCAGGTGCCCTTCTGCATTTCTTGTGATAATTTCCAGTGTTTTTTCCATACTGGTAATTTGATTTCCAGGTGGTTTTTTTTTTTTTTCCTCCTGTTGTTTCAAATCTATTCATTAGATCTGAAACTGTATTTATATTTATTTCTTTGGCTTGGCTTTTCTTTTATTTTCAGTATCCATCTTTAAGCTCCTGGTATTTTGTTATTGTGTTATTTTTATTAAAAAGTTTTAAGTTTATTTACTGAGAGAGAGAGAGAGAGAGAGAGAGCGAGCATGAGTAGGAGGGGCAGTGAAAGAGGGCAAGAGAGAATCCTAAACAGGTTCTGTGCTGTCAGCATGGAGCCCGACTCAAGAATATCTCAGGAACCAGGAGATTATAACCTGATCTGAAATCAAGAAGTGGATGCTTAATGGATTGAGCCACCCAGGCACCCCAAGTCCTTGATATTTTGAGTTCATACTGTAACTAAGTTCTTCTTTGGTAGAAAATCTGCTTCTTTGACATAAATTTTCTTCCAGGTGAGGTTCTTCATAATGTAACTTTCTTTCAGGATCTTGGTTTGGGTTGGCTATGTCCTGTCTTGTTGCTTGTTTGATGGAGCAGTTCTTTCCAAATTATTTATTCTGATACACTGTGCATGAATTCTTGATCTACTTCCTACTTTATCTAGGAATGAGTTGATATTCTTAGAGCCATAGTTTGGTGGCTGGCATTATTTTGTCCACTTCTCTATAGCCTAATATTGAAAAAGGATGGAGTAGGGAAAAGGGTGAGATCTACTGGGATTCAGTATAGCTTCTGCTAGGGGACAGGCTTTGCTCTTTCTTGAGAGCCTATGCAATGTACTGTTCCACACCCATTCCATGCAGCCAGTGGTGTATCTTAGTTCCACATATTTTGGCTTATTCTTTTGGCTCTGCACAGTCCCCTGATAATGGGCAAGTCCTGATGAAACCTTTTATTTCTACTGAAAACTACTGCTTTTATTGTTATTCTCCTTGTCAAGGAGAAAAACCAAACCAAACCAATGGCTCTCCATTATTTTAAGGATACAGTGGAAACCTCTAGGTTCATCTCCATCCACAATCTAACCTTTCAGATTTATGTCCCTTTTTCATCTTTCATGAATTCTCTCTCACACTGATTCTATTCAGTGTCTCTAAATCTGTTTTCCTGCATCTATGCTTTTATTCCACAGATTCATGTAGATTGTTCTTTCAGTTTATCTTGATCAATCTCAATTCTACCTATTTCCTCCATGAAGCCTTTCCTGATTTATAACTGGAAAAGTTCTTCATCTTTTGAATTCCTAAATAGAATCTATTGTCTCTACATAATTCATTGGCAGTGTTTTATGGTAAGGCATTACTGGTTATTTATATTTTTGCTTATGTCTCAAATCTTTTTCTGGAATTTTGTTTTTGTTCTTGGTAGTGCCCTTATCTGCACAGTGCCACCTCACATATTTGCAGATTACAAATAACACTGAAACCAATTCACATCTTCACTGCTGCAGGCAGCAACTGATCATCCAAACTCTGGCACTTCTAATCTTCTGGAGGCTTTCCTACCTCTCAGAGGGCTGTATTAAAACTTGAGGTAGTTGAAGAACTAGTTAAGTGATTACAAGGAGAGCATGGAGAGGCAAATAAAAGATATGCTCCCAATATTCCTTCTACCATCCTTTAGTCACTGGGATTTTTAAATGTCTTTCCACAGGTCGGCTGTGCTCCCAATGTGAAAATGGGCTACTTTGGAATTCATAGTTCACTTTGGGCAGTTTTTGGAGGAATGCCACAGGCATCTGTGTTTGAAGGCCAAGGCGGGTTCTTCATGCTGTGATCACCCTTCCATTTCCAAAATATCCTTAAATCCCCCAATCCCGTAATTTAGGAGGTAGCTCACACGAAGGCGCTGGTCAAGGCAGAGTGAACCCACATCCCTCAGCATTTTTCTTAAATGTGGCAGCATCTGAACAAAAAGGAAAACTGAAGTAGGAAAAGAACTTGGGCTTCAGTCGGCTAGTTACAAGTAATCCTCAGCACTGGTGCAGAAGAAATTCTCGAGGTGGGCCATAGATTGTCTGTCTCTACTCCGACTCCACTGCTCTTCTCCATAGATACACACGCACGCTGGCCACCTCCTCAGTCACTTAGGGAACGCAGGGCGCTGACGAGCATTCGCCCTTGGTACGCCTTCCTCCCCTCCGCGGGAGAACCGCAGGAACCGCCGACGCCAGGAACAGCCTCTCCTCGGTCCTCTCTCAGCGTGCGGAATCCTGGGACTTGTGGTTCGGCTCCGAGGGCTCTCTGCCCCAGCCAGCGTTGAAAGAACTACAATTCCCAGAATGCATCGGGAAAGGGAGAAACCTGGGCGGGGAGAGAAAGGGGGCGGATCCAGGCTCTGGGGGCGTCGCGGTTTCCAAGCGCGGTGATCTCGCCTAGTAACTGGCCGCCGCGGTTCCCGAAAGCCGCGCTGTGGCCCCGCCCCCGGAGCCCCGGCTGGAGGATGAACCTGTCTCCCGCTGCGCGCCAGTGACGAAGCCCATCCTCTGGTGCGGGAGGCGGGGAAGGGAGGGCAGGCAGAGGATTTCGCTCGCCAGTGCGAGATCCGGGACGTGCTGGCTGCGCCCGCTCCGAGCAGAGGTTAGAGGCGGAGAGAGCGGGGATGCTCTGCGGGCGAGGCTGGATCGGGTGTGGGAGGAGTGCAGGACATTGACCGGGAAGCAGTGTGCGCGGGTCCGGCTCTCCCTGGGGGCTGGCATTCCCGCGGACCTGCGGCGGCCGTAGCCTGGGTAGTGTGGGAGCACGTAGGGGTGGAGGGGTGGGGGCGCGGAGGGCGTCCCCGCCCCCAACCCCCGCTCGGCTAGAGGTTGACCCTTGAGCCCACGGGTCCACGTAGCTAGTTGAGACCTTCCTGAAGAGGAGTACACGGTTTTTGCCACTTGTTAATTATTTCATGTCTTCGGGACCAGGAGCGTTAGTAGGTAGCGCTTTCCTGCCTCCAACTGCACTAGTGTCTCGTTTTCTCCAATTCAGAAAAATCTTTTATGACGCTTGCACTTGGAGTTGCTGATTAGTGAGAACCGCTAAGTTCTTCATGGTTTTTTTTTTTTTTTCGGCCAAGAAAGGTTTCACGGAGGATGTGATTTTAAAATACTTACAATGACAACTAATTGAAGCATCTAAAAAATGACCATTGCATATTCACCCTGGCTTGATGGGGAAACAGCAAGTATTCTCTTCAATTCGTATCAGCAACCAGAAGCATTTAAGGCATATTTCATATCATTAAGAAAGTGGATCTGGAGGGAGAAGGGGAATAGTTGACAATTTTTTAAAAAAGAAAAAACTTGGTTTAGTTTGGTGATCATTTTCTTGGGCTGGTGACTTATACAAAAAAAAAAAAAATATGTTTCTTTTTTTCTTTTCTCCCGCATCCTGGGAATAGACTGTCAGTTTCGGATCCAAGGATGGTGATGGCAAAGCCTACCCGGGTTCTCTGTCGAATCAAAGCTGCCACAGAATAAATCCCGTTGCCTGCTGCGAAGCCCCCACGCACTGCAAACTTCAGTGAGCGAACTGGGTAATCAGTGTTTGGATATGCAGATCCCTGATTTAAAAGGCGGGGTGACCCCCTCAAGAACCTCTCCTGGGGGCCGAAGCCCGCAGGTGCAGTGAGGCGTGCGCGTGCGGGTGCTGGCGCCCGCGAAGACGCCTGGCCCGGGGAGAGGGAGCCTGGGCGCCCGGCGGGGTCTGGCGGCCGCGCACTGGCGGCTCGTCTCTGGCGGCGGCGGCGGATGATGGTGGCGGCCGGCGCACTGGGCTGTGTCTGTGCGTCGCCGCGGAAATCAGCGCCCAGCGCTGCACACTGAGCCCTTGCAGGTCCTCAGCACCCCGAGTCTTGGCGAGGACAGACCCGGCGCGCCGGGGCCGCGGACCCGCGAGCGGGGGGCCGTGGGGGGCGAGTGGGGTCGGCTTATCATGGCGGATCGGACAGCTCCCAGCTGCCAGCTCCGGCTGGAGTGGGTGTACGGGTACCGGGGTCACCAGTGCCGCAACAACCTGTACTACACGGCCGGCAAGGAGGTGGTCTACTTTGTGGCTGGCGTCGGGGTGGTTTACAACACCCGAGAGCACAGCCAAAAATTCTTCCTGGGACACAACGACGACATTATCAGGTAAGGGGGTGGCCCGAGGTCGTGGGGAGGGGTTGGTATGGAGATTGGAAGGGTGGAGAGAAGGACGACCAACCTGGCTTTGCTGGGGTCAGATGCAGGAGCCTCCTGAAGTAAAGGATGGTCTCTGGAACTGCACGGAATCACAGAAGGGCTGCTGATTCTAACGCTAGGGTACACACAGGGTGGGGAGTGCAAGTAGGTAGGGAGAGATCTCTTTCCTCTTTATTCCTCTGGAAGGCTTTTCAATCTCTAAGGAGTTGAGTGTCCTGATGCTTTTTTGGTGTTCATTTCTGCTACAAGTGGAAGGAACCCGGGTAACCGTCAAACACTTCTTCCTGCCTTAACTAGGTAAATGTAGGACCAGTCATCTAAACCGTGGGTGTCCTCTTTGGCAGGGTCCTCAGTAGGTTCCTCAACAAGCAAGGGAATTTTTAAAAATCTAGAAGAAATTTTGCTATAGGTAATTGGGAATCTTCACCCCAGATGCTTTGAAACTGGAAAATTTCTGTAGGGGGTGGGGAGTTTGTTCTCTAATATTTAACTTGGCAGTGTTTTAATGCCAGAAAGCATATTTATACACTAAATGGATGCTTCCACAACAACACTGAGGTTATAAGAGGCTGGCAGCTGCAGGGCTACAAAATCCTACCATTCATCCCCCAGAATGACCAACATCTGCTGGTGAATGGCCCAGACTGATTAGAAAAACATGATTGGATAAATAGCCATTTTAAGGGGCTCTCCCCATTAAATTTTAGAGGGGCATATTTTGATTCTTGGCCCTGTCATCCCATCTCTGGACCAGACAGACGCATTTTCTTCCAGCTCTTGTCAGCTGCTTGTGAGACCAAACAAGGTGTGGTCCAGATGCTGTTCACAGGGAATCCCATTGAGCCTTGGGCAGTCCAGGAAGATTTCCATATGGGAGCCTCACCCACAGGGCTCCCGACTTGCTGAGGATAGACTACAACTGACAGGGACCATATTTGTCCCTTCCAAACTTGTGTGTTCATTGATGTAGAACAACTTCTATCACATTTTCAGAGTATTACCACTTGTGCTCTAAGTTTGCCTTGCAGAGTGAAATAAATGATTATGTGGTGTAATGTTAACAGTTTTGATTTCTCCTTGGGGAGAATGGTTCAAACATTGCTGCCTCTCCCAATGCTGTGCTTATTCTAGAGCCCCCCTTTTTTTCCTGAGCCCTAAAGTTGAAAAATTGTTGCACAATGTAAAAACTTAATATTTGAAAATACGGTAAGGTATATAGTTTAAGAGAATCTTTTGACTTTTAGAAAATGAAGGTTTTAAGTATTAGAATCTCTGTTCTTCCCAAGATTCAGTGGAACTGACATGTAAAACTTTCTTTGTGTCATATATGAGAAAATCGCTTTCTTTTTTGCTCCCTGATACAATAATGGTTGTGATTGGGGCATCTCTCCTAGATCTGTCCTGGAGATTTTGCTTCTCTGATCGCCAGGCTGATTATTGAAGTCACAGGTGCAAATGATTAAAAGGGACTGGTGAAAAGGTTAGGTGTTTAAAAATTTAAGCCTATTATGTTTTCCCTCTGTCTTTCCTAATGCAGTGCTTTCCATTACACCATCTAAAGATGTAGTCCTTTGGGGTAAGGGAGAGAGTGGCAATTAAACAGAAAATTCCCTGAGGTTAAATAATATTATTTTGACAGCTCACTGAACTACTTTGAGGATTGGAACTCCTAATCTTAACTTTTTTCTCTAATAGGAAAAAAAAATGAAATGCACTGTTGGAGCTGAAGGTGAGAAAAGGGTGGGGTTACAGTAAAGCTCTGTTCTGACAGGCAGCTGGACTAGAGGGGTTGTGATGATACATGGCTTAGTGAAACACTCAGATTTGAAGAAAAGATGAAGGAAGTTGTTGATATAACTGGGTTTGCAGGAAGCCTCAAGTGATGAAAACACGAAAAACCGATTTAGCTTCTGTCTATTGTGAAGATAGTTGTATCTTTACACTGAATAGTGGCGTAGTGGTAAGCCTGCCTGCAGAGACTGGACTTTATTGCTAAATGTTTTGTGATATTTGGGTCTGAGTATACACAGGTGAGCAGGATTCTTTAATATCCACGTATGGCATTGCTTACAGGAATAAAATGATGTCCAACAGATTAAAAAACACAAACCACAGATCATTTTGTAATTAAGAGCTGTAAAATTAGACAATTGGTGCTGTTACTTTGCTTTATCGTGTGTGTGTGATATATAGATATATATATGCACACACACACACATATATATGTCTCTGTATATCGTTTTTTGGTGAATGCAGTACACAAACCACATTTGTTTTTATCCTTAGTAGGTGAGACTCTTAAGTGCCATTTCTTTCCTAATTTTATTCCCAGAAACACACTCAATATTTCAAGTTAGTATTGTAAATTGCTGGGAATATTCGTGTATTAACTGTGGATGTGGACAGAAAAATTATACTGTTTTATCATTACGAATTTCAATTCATCTCTCCATGTTCCTGTTACACTACTGATTTTCTACTTAACATATTGCAGTTAGCTATTGAATGAGGAGCGCTGTAGCTAAGGTTTTAGTGCAAAAGTGTTTTGGGTTTTTGGAAACTACATGAATGTCCAAGCTCCTAACTCTTGATTCCAACAAATGAGGTAATGTAAGTAATTGTCTATTTCGTTTTTGCCTTAGCTTGAAAGATATTCATAATGCTTGTATTTCCTACCGCTTTATTTATTATACTACTTTCTCTAGAATATTAATTAGAAAGCAGCCTAACAAATATTGATACCACACTCCATTTTATAAAAACGTGTGATCTCTGAGCTCACAATGAACTTTAATAATAATGTAGAATTTGGCCAGAGCTCATTAGAGCTTAAGCATATGTGCCCTCCTGATTTGAAAGACTATGTGTTTAGGTCAGATTTTTTAAAACGTTGGTATGTGAAACATAATGTGATTTATTGGATGTGTAGGCTTAGTTCTATTTTTTTGAATGATTACCCTTCAATACAGATAACAGATTAGAGGATGAGGCCATATTTTAGCCCTGATAACACTGTGACGGGACAGGCAAATACTAAATGCAGTGTGCTCTCAGACTAGCACCAGGGCTCAGATCAGGCTTACAGGCAAGGCTGGTGATAGAAACTGGCATAATTACTAACTTGGCTTCTACTTCAGGTAGCAGATCATGACACAGAAATGGAGTAAATGAAAGAAAAGGTCATGAGCACATTTGCTCTATGTCACCTCCCTTCCGTTTTCAGGGATTCCATTTAAGACATTTATCTCCTTACTCTGGATTGATGTATTGTTTCAGATTAGTTCCCTGTCTCCATTTTCCCGTTTCTTTTTTTCCCACTCTCTTTTGCAAGGGAGGCTTTCCTACAGGACTCTTTTAGGGGAAAGTGTATTGACTTTGCTCACACTCACTTAGGAACCCCACTGTGCTGTTTCGTGGAGTCATCCCAGTGAATGGCTTGACCCCTGAGGGCTTTGTTTATTTGTGAAATGGAGGTAATAATACCTTAATTGCAAATTGTAACCTTTGGAAGTAATGTATGCAAATGGTTTAGCCTGGGATCTTCAATAAATGCCCTTAGTAGTGGTGGTGGTAGCGGTATTTGATCAAAAGCACACACTTAAAACACAAACAAAACAAATTCTTCATTGTCCACAGCCTGACAACTCTGTAGCTTTCCATTCCCTCTGGCGCTAACCCACCTTTCTACCCTTATTTCTTTTTTTTTTAATTACATATAGTTTGCTTCCCACATGCCATTTAATAAGATTGCTTTGTCCCTTCTTGCCTCATACTAGAATGATTTATCTTCCCATCAATCTTCTTCCCAACAATGGCACAGTGATGGGTTGTCACCCGGACGTGATTTTAAACTTAGATCTGCCACTGGTTTGGTGACTTAGGGAAATTACTAAACCTCGGTGAGCTTCCACCGTCATCCGTAAAACAGCTTCTCATCTATAAATTGAGGACTTAAAGGTATCTACCTGGTGGCTTGTGGAGATTACATACAAGGTGCCCCGCAGTGTTTGGCAAACAGTAAGTGCCCGCTGCAGGGGGCCTGTAGTCCTGCATGGTCCCATCTGCTATTTTACCACTCCCAGGAGACCTTATACCATCCTTAGATGAAGGCTTGCCTTGCATTCCTAAAGTTTTGCATCTTTCATGGCCAGTGCTGCTCACTCAATATGTATCATTTAGTACCATTCTTTCATTCTGAATATTTTCATTAATAAGTATATTTAAGATCTTTGAGGATGAGAATACATTTAGTAACCAGAGTCAACATTTTTTGAGTGTAGACTCAGCACTACATGTATGTACACATTTTCCTCACCCATCTCCTCTGCATCCTCATGACATTGCTACTGTTGTTAGCCCCAGTATACTGATGAGGAAAGCAGGGCACAGAGATGGTAAGGATCTTGCCCATGGTCACTATTTAGCAGCCTCTCAGGTGGGAATTGGAACCTGAGTCTGATCCCAAAGCCCAGAGTTATTGCTTCGTTGTTTAACAAACTCTCTCTTTTTCTCAGGTGCTGTGGTCACCACCACTGTGCCTTGTTTCTAACGAGTACTTAGGGAGCTTTTTGCTTCTTGTAACTCTGTTTATCAATCTGGTGGTTTATTCAGGAGAATTTGAAGCAGATTGCTACAACTCAGTCTAGAATTGGAACCATGTTCATGTTCACTTCAGGAACATTATGAGCTTTGAAACAATGACCTGAAACTGATATACTGGAGGTATTCTTTAAAAATTAAGTTAAGTCTCAGTTGTGACATGGCTAAAATAATTGGTGCTGCAAATACAGTTACACTTGTTGAATTTGAAAAGAGGTTTCTAACAGCCATGGCTAGGTCTAGAGGGTTGAGTAAAACAGGTTCACATGAAGGCCTGGAGATGTGATTTCATATTCATTGACCATTTTGAATAAGGGAAACACAGGGGTAACTACAAAGAATTAAGACCATATTGAGTTGAGTGCCTGTTCTGTATCAGAAATAAATAAATATGTGTGTGTGTGTGTGTGTGTGTGTGTGTATTTCATCTCCTTGCATTTCTCTCTCCCCCAACTCTGAGAGATAGTCTTCTCATTTCACTCTCAGAGGGGAAAGACTTTGAGAAGGAAAAAGATTTAAGCAAGGTTAACTCAGTAGTCAGTAGTACCATCAGCTCTTTGTTCGATCCTGTTCATTTGCAAGAGCATGAAGTGAGAGATTTTGATGGAAGTTTATGATCTGTTCACAAATGATCTTATTATTGTTATTCTTAAGCTATAGTGTTTTTGGTGGTTTTTATTAACATTTATTTATTCCCTAAATTATGTACATTTTACCTGTTTATTCATCAAACACTTATTTAATTTCTAGAAGGTACCAGGCACAGGGAGCGCGGCAGTGAACTAGACCACATTCTTGCCTCCATTCTAGTGGGGGAAGCCAACAGTGAATGAACAAGAAGACACAGTGAATATACATTATAAAAAGTACTGAGAGGGGAATGATCATAGGGAGGGACTGGGTTGGTGGATGCTACTTGTCACAGAATTCCAGAGCAGCTCTCTAGGGAGATGGCATTTGAGCAGAGACCTGAAGGATGAGATGGGGCTAACAAGTGAAGATGGCATGGTGGGGAGAGGTTACATGCAAAGGCACCAGGGTGGGGAGGAACTTGGTGTACCCAGAATTCTGGTGTAGATACCCAGAGAAGGATCAAGGTCATTGTAATTCTCATCCAAGTCATTAATGCCTCAGGGGTCTTGATGCCATATGTCCTAGATTTCACTGGACAGTCACAAATATTCCATTCAATTATTGTGGTAGGTATACTTGGTCTTATCATATCATGGGTCTCTACTTTTAATTCAGAATATATGACTATGTTTTTATTTAGAAAATATGGTTACTTCATAAAGGGTCGTTGTTTGAAAAACATCGTACCAGAATATACTCTCTTACAACGAATGATATTGGTCCCACAGGCAATGGTCAATTAGAATGTAGCTTATACTGTGGTAACTGAAAAACCGTATTGTGGCAGCATCTCTGAGCAGAGTTGTCCTAGGGCCTCTCCTACCCACCAGGATTTGGATCTGAACAATTTGTAGGTGACATTTTTGCCACCGAAAGAAGGAAGCTGCTGGGAAGGAAGGCTGATTTGCTGGCTTTGTTTCTGGAACTTCCTCTTCCTGAAGCCATATGGAAAGCCATCCATAAGCCACCAGACTATACATCCTCAGGAGTCAGGCTCCTCTTGAAGGTTTAACCCATGTTTGTCGTATGTGGATTTGTCTTAAGTATAATTAAAATGGTTGAGAGCAAACATTTCTTCACAAATATCATTGTTCATTGGATTCACCTGAGCCCTTGCTAAAATCTAAATTCTGAATCAGTGAATCCTGTATAAGGCCTGACAGCCTGCGTTTCTAACCAGCACCCAAATGATGCCAGTGCTTTTGGTCCACAGGCCACAGCAAGATTTTAGGGACCTCATTAGTACGTTTCAGAACTCAGGTGACCAGTGTTTGTTTTCAACCCACATGATATTGCCAGTTGGTGAAATAGACTTTTTTTTAAGTTTATTTATTTATTTTGAGAGAGGGGAGAGAGAGCATTCACATGTACACAGGGGAGGGGCAGAGAGGGAGGAAGAGAGAGAGAGAATCTCAAGCAGCCTTCACACTGTGAGCGCAAAGTCCAATGCAGGGCTCGATCTCATGAACAGTGAGATCATGACCTGAGCTGAAATCAGAAGTCAGACATTTAACCAACTTAGCCACCCAGGTGCCCCATGAAATAGACTTTTAATAATATATGTAATCTATACATTTATTAAATTCTTAAATTAAGAGAATTACCGTTTTCATTAAGGTGATACAGAGCCCCGTATTCTAAATTCGCCAGAAAGAACCAAGCAGGCACTGGTTGGAACAAGTTAAGGAGATGGTGAGCTTGTCCCTGTGGGCAATGGACAAGTGTGTCCACAGCCTTCATGTAGACATATGTTTTCTACTCTCTTGAGTATATACCTAGGAGTGGACTTGCTGAATCATATGGTAACTCTATGTTTAACTTCTTGAAGTACTGCCAGATTGTTTCCCAGAATGATGTATAATCCCACCAGCAATGTCTGAGAGTGCCAATTCTTCCACGGCCTTGCCAACAGTTGTTATGTCCTGTCTTTTTTGATAATAGTCATCTTCCTGGGTGTGAAGTAGTATCTCATTGTGATTTTGGTTTTCATTTCCCTAATGACTAATATTATTGATCATCAGTTCCTAAATTTATTGACGATTTGTATATTTTCTTTAGAGAAAATATCTATTTAAATCCTTTACCCATTTGAATTGTTTTTTTATTCTTGGGTTGTAAAAATTCTTTATATATTCTGAATATAAGTCCCTTTTCTGATATGTTATTTGCAAATATTTTCTCCCATTCAGTGAGTTGCCTTTTCACTTTCTTAATGGTGTCCTTTGAAGCACAAAGTTTTAAATTTTGATGCTGTTCAATTTCTTTCTTTTTTTTCCTTTGTCCCTTTTGCTTTTGGTGTTAAACTAAGAAACCATTGCCTAATGTAGGGTCATGAAGATTTAGGCCTATGTTTTCTTCTAAGAGTTTTGGCTTTGACATTTTGGGAGATGATCCATTTTCATTTAATTTTTATGTATTGTGTGACGCGGGGGGTAGGGGGGTTGCCTCATTTTTTTTGCATGTGGATATTTAGTTGTCCCAGCACTATTTGTTGAAAGGCCTGTTTTTTCCCCATTGAATTCTCGTGGATGTCTCTAATCCTTGAATCACCTGGTAGAGGGCCCATTGTTTTCATATAGAAGACACTGAACATTTGGAGACCCAGAAACTGTGAAACAGTCATTAAAAAGATTAACTGAGAAGTAATAGAAATTTGAGGCTTTGGTTGCTATCCTGTTTGAAAAGATGGTGTTAGAAACTGTAAGGATATTAAGATTTTTATATATTTAAAGAACATAACTATATTTATACTTTGAGGAGCCAGTGCAGTAGTTAGTAACTGCTAGTTTAGGAACCACCAACAGTCTATATATACATACACACACACACGTACACACACACACACACCCCAACAGTCTATATATATACATACACACACACACACACACACACACACACTATATATATATATATATATATGCATTGTTTACTCCTAAATATTCTTGCTTTTTTTTTTTTAATGTTTTATTTATTTCTAGGATAGAGAGACAGCGTGAGCAGGGGAGGGCCAGAGAGAGAGGGAGTCACAGAATCTGAAACAGGCTCCAGACTCCGAGCTGGCAGCCAGCACAGAGCCCGACGCGGGGCTCGAACCCACGAACCGCGAGATCATGACCTAAGCGAAAGTCGGACGCTTAACCGACTAAGCCTCCCAGGCGCCCCTATTCTTGCTTTTTAAAAATAAATTTCCAGCCTTCATCCTTGCTGCTGGAGACAGATCTACTGAGGCAGCAGGAGGGAAAGTAGGGGGAATAGTCAGTGAATGTGAATGTACCCCTTGACCTCTATACCTTTTTCAGTTCATTCATTTCTTCCCCCAGTGGGAAGTAGGCACCTGGGTGATCTCAACCTGAAAGTTGAAGTATTCCACAATTACCCCCTAGTTGGTTTTTTGGGTTTTTTTTTTTTGTTTTTTTGGTTTTTGTTTTTGCCACCCCTCTTACCATCAGTACAAAGGAGGGGTGTGGCAGGCCAGCAGTACCTCCCTGAGATGAAAGGATCTTTCTCCTGCCTCGTAGTATGTAATATGTTGGTCATATAATTATTCTAAAGCTATTGAGAATTGTCATAAGGCATGAGGATTCTTGTTAAGTTTAGCTGCTCTTAAACAATGTCATTTTTCTTCGTTCATTGGGAATTGGTTTTATGGGTGAGAATAAAACAAGATCCACAAATGACAGAATACCTTCTAAATAAACAATCAGTTTCAAGACTAAAGCTTTTTCAAAGAAATCCAATCAAGGAGAGGATCATAAAGTGACAGGAGAATCTTTTGGAACTCAATTATAGGCAGTGTGTCAGGGCTTTCAGGCATTGTGTGGCTATTAGGGAGCTAGTCTTTCCCTAGGTCTTTCTCTTGTAAGAATCACAGGGATTCATACCTCTGCCTTTCTCTGGATAATATATGCTTTGATTTTCTGTAACTGCAGACTGGCTTCTTAACTCAGTGGTCCATTTTGCACATAGTCATCTGTCTCCAAAATTCATCTTGGCCCCTTAGCACACATGACTACCTCGGTCCTATAATACTGGTTGAATCAATTGATATTTTGAGTCTTAATTTCAAATTTCCAGGAAAGAGAATCTAATTGACTTACTATTGGTCACCATGTTCACCCAGTCAAATCAGCTGTAGCCTAGAGGGTGGGACCATGTTTCAAAGGGCTGCCCCTTTAAGAAAGTTTGTCTAAGATGACCTCAATACTCAGTGGGGAAGAACTGAGAGCTTTCCTCCTAAGGTCAGGAACAAGTCAAAGATGTCCATTCTCATTACTTTTATGGGACTTCAGCTGGAAGTCTTAACCACAGCAGTCAGATTACAAAAAGAAATAAAAGGTATCCAAATTGGTAAGGAATAAATAAAGCTTTCACTATTTGCAGATGCCATGATACTATATATAGAAAACCTTGAAAACTCTGCCAAGGAACTATTAGAACTGATAAATTCAGTAAAGTTGCAGGATCAAAATTAATACACAGAAATCGGTTCTTTCTGAAGTACACTAATAACAAAGTACCATAAAGAAAAATTAAGAAAATAGTTTCATTTACAATTGCACCAAAAATAATAAAATACCTTTCACCAAAGAGGTGAAAGACCTGTACTTTGAAAACTATAAAGCACTGATGGAAGAAACTGAAAATGACACAAACAAAAGGAAAGTCATTCCATGCTATTGGATTGGAAGAACAAATATTGTTAAGCTGTCTGTAATACCCAAAGCAATCTACGTATTTAATGCAGTCCCTATCAAAACACCAACACCATCTCTCACAGAGCTAGAATAAACAATTCTAAAATTTGTATGGAACCACAAAAGACCCTGAATAACCAAAGTAACCTTGAAAAAGAAAAATGAAACTGGAGGTACCACAATTCCAGACTTCAAATTATGTTATAAAGCTGTTGTAATCAAAACAGTATGGCTCTGGCACAAAAATAGACACATAGATCAGTGGAACAGAATACCAAGCCCAGAAATAAACCCACAATTATATAGTCAATTAATCTTTGATAAAGGAGGCAAGAACATGCAATGGAGAAAGGACAGTCTCTTCAACAAATAGCGCTGGGAAAACTAGACAGCAACATGCAAAAGAATGAAACTGGACCACTTTATTACATCATACATGAAAGTAAACTCAAAATGGATAAAGAACCTAAATGTGAGATCTGAACCCATAAAAATCCTAGAAGAGAGCACAGGCAGTAATTTCTCTGATACTGGCTGTAGTAACATTTTTCTAGTTATGTCTCCCGAGGCAAGGGAAATCAAAGCAAAAATAAAGTATTAGGATTACATCAAAATAAAAAGCTGCACAGCAAAGGAAACAACGAATAAAACTAAAAGACAGCATACTGAATGGGAGAAGATATTTGCAAATGACATCTGATAAAGGGTTAGTATCCAAAGTATATAAAAAACATAACTCAGCACCAAAGCCCCTACTATAATCCAATTAAAAAATGAGCAGAAGACATGAATAGACATTCGCCAAAGAAGACCCACAAATGGCCACTAGACACCATGAAAAGATGCTCAACATCACTCATCATCAGGGAGATGCAAATCAAAACCATAGTGAGATGTCACCTCACACCTATCAGGGTCGCTAAAATCAAAACACAAGATAATGGGACACCTGGGTAGCTTAGTTAGTTGAGCATCTGGCTCTTGATTTTGGCTCAGATTATGATCTCACAGACTGTGAGTTTAAGCCTCGCATTGGGCTCTATGCTGACAGCATGAAGCCTGCTTAGGAATCCCTCTCTCCCTTTCTCTCTCTGTCCCTCCCCCACTCAAGGTCTCGCTCTCTCTCTCTCTAAATAAATAAACTTAAAAAAAATTCTCTTCCTCTGCCCCTCTCTCCCGCTTGTACTCACTCTATCTCTGAAAAAGCCCCAAAACAAAACAAAAAACAATTAAAACAAAACAAAACAAAACAAAAAACCCAACACAAGACAAAACAAGTTGGTGAGGATGTGGAGAAAAAGGAAGCCTCATGGACTGTTGGTAGGAATGCAAACCGGTACAGCCACTGTGATAAACAGTATAGAGGGTCCTCAAAAAATTAAATATAGAACTATCATATGATTGGTCTAGTAATTGCACTACTGGTATTTACTCAAAGAATATGAAACACTAATTCACCGGGATATTTGTACCCCTGTGTTTACTGCAGCATTATTTACAATAACCAAACTGTAATAGCAGCTCAAGTGTCCCTCAGTAGATGAATGGGTAAAGAAGAGATGGTATTGATATACAATGGAATAATATTCAACCATGAAAACTAATGAAACCTTTCCATTTGTAATGGCATGGGTGGATCTAGAGGGTATAATGCTAAGTGAAATAATCCAGTCAGAGAAAGGCAACTACCATATGCTTTCACTCATACATGGCATTTAAGAAGCAAAGAAGCAAGCAAAGGAGGAAAAAAAGAGGAAAAATTAAAAGACAGACTCTTAACTGTAGAGAACAAACTGATAGTTACTAAAGGGAAGGTGAGTGGGGGATGGGTAAAATAGGCAAAGGAAATTGGGAGTACACTTGATGAGCACTAAGTAACATGGAAGTATTGAGTCACTATACTATACACCTGAAACTAATATAACACTATGTTAACTATACTGGAATTAAAATTTAAAAAAAAAATGAAAGATTGCCTAATAAGGGAGGTATAGCCTGAGAAGGAAAAAATAGCTGCTCTACTAGACGAGGTAGATAAGAACAGGTGGCAAATGATTTCTTGATAGAAAAAAACAAAACAAAATGGACAGTGATGAGAAATACCGAGTTAAAGGCAAGAAAAGGTAAGGAAAGGGGATATTAAGAGGGCTTACATACAAAATGTTGATGATAAAGAGACACCTCGGTGGCTTAGTGGGTTGAGCTACTGACTCTTGATTTCAGCTCAGGTCATGATCTCAAAGTGGTGGGATCGAGCCCCACATCAGGCCCCGTGTTGACTGTGGAGCCTGCTTGGGATTCTCTATCACCCACTCTCTTTGCCCCTCCCTGACTTGTGTGTGTACTTACTCTCTCTCAAAATAAGTAATATTTTAAAAAAAACACACAAAATATTGGTGATATGATATATCATGAAATTTTCAATTCTCATAAGAGGCTATGCTAGGGTGTGTCTAGGGAAAGCTGTCCAATGGCTTGGTGACCACAGCCTCAGAGGGTAAAGTGGATATCCACAATATTCTGTATTGTGAGGACTACTACACAGTAGTAGTAGTCAGTGCTGTTGAGAGTGTTGTCTCCCTGCTGGGATCTGGTGGTAAAGGGCAGAGGAGAGTATATGGGAATGGGGGCTGATGCCAGCAGGTACGAGGGAGGTGGCCAGATGGCACTCACAGGAGCGGCTGCTGTGGGGCCTGCAAGGTGATGTTGCTGGCACAGCTCTTTACCAGTTGGTGAAGAAACATTTTCATACTGTTTACTAGCACACTTACTGGTACACATTTGCTGAACACCAGCCCTGGCCACAAGTGACATGAGTGGACCCTTAGATAATTTTGTGAGGTTGACCATCTAGCAGGTATTGAAAACACATCTTCCTAAAGCCAGACTTAAACTCTACTTAAGGCTCCTTGTTGCACAGGCAAGGTTCAGGCTCCTTTCTCAGAGTTTCCAAGGCTTACTACAGTCTGGTTCCTGGCTCTTCCTTCAGGCTGATGTTCCTCCCTGCCCCAACCCCCCCAATCCTAACATCCTCTAGCCACAACAAACTGCTTGGCTTCCTATTTTGTTTATCTTCAATCTTTGCATGTGTCATGTTGGCTGCCTGAAATGACTTCTCTGCTTGTACAGTTTCTTTCTTCCTTCAATGTCAGTGTAGTGTCATCTCCCCCAAAGCCTTACCTGACACTAAAGGGCCTATTTTAGGCCCCTCTGTCTCTATACGTCTAGGCCACAGTGCAAGTGCCTGCCTTCTGAAGTCATTGGAATGTGTTGTGTTTGTTGACTTACTCATCTCTCTCCCTTACAGCTCCTGACTTACAGATCTACATAGATCTGAGTACTGAGTGTGTTTGCTTGTGTTGCACGTGTTGTGGGCTTAGCAAGTGCTTAACATATTTTTATTTGCTGTTAGTTCTTCATATGTCAAATTATTTGGAAGGAGTGAGGTGTAAAATGAAGATGATATTTCTATAGAACTCATTCTGTACATACTTTGCAAAGAGAAAATCCTGAAAATATATTGTCAGCTGGCATAGAGAAGCAGGATTCAGAATGTTGTTTTTAAAAAATATTTGGATGGCAATAATGACCTGTGCTGCTCTTAAGTCAGGCACCAAATCCTATTTGGCTTCTTCCTTCTACTGTTTTTCTGGTCTAGATGGAAAATCTAGCCATTGAAGACAGAATCTGTTTTTCTACTGAACTATGTCCATGGATCTCATAAAGAATGAAACACTCTTTTTGAATGACTTCAGATTTTTTACTGTGTTACGAGGAAAATCTTGATTTATATCCCTTTAGATTTTGGAAACATTGTGGTCTTTTAAGCAACTTTTGAAAATACGATGGAATGTTTGTAACAAAGATGTTTGCAAAGACTGTAAGGTAACATCTGTTGGCTCTTCTTTCTCACTCCAGAAGAGTTTCACCCAAAAATACAGAAGTAGGTGTTCAAGGGCAGGCCTCCTGGGGAAGGTGACTTTTGAAGGATAAAAGCAGCTTGGCAAGCAGGTGGAATGGGAATCAGGCAGGGAAGGAACACCAAGGAGGGCACAGCTTGTGCAGAGGCTCAGGGGCTTGGGAGCAAGGTCTCCTGAAGGGAGAGGAAGTGGTTCAGTATTGCTGGAGTGAGGAAGATTCTGTGGGAGATGAAGCTGGATACATGGCCTGGGACTAGATCACGAAGGGATTTACAGCTCCTCCCAGGAATTATGGGGACCAGTGGGAGGATTTAAACAGGGTGAGACAAGGCCGATTTACATTTTAGGAAGATCACTGAAGGCAGAGGATTTCTACTTTATTTATATTAACCTTTTCTTTGAGATTCCTCCCCACGCTTTTTTCCTTCAAGGCCAAACTTCTCAGAAGCAGGAACAAACACAGCATAGTACACGGGATGAGGTCCTTAGGGATCTAACAGGGCAGTGCCCTTGTCTCTAGCCAGATGGGTGACTTTAGGTATGGTGCTTAACATGGGCCTCATCTAAACATGAGCTGGCTGACTATGTGATCTCTTAGATCCTTCTAAAATCCTTTCTAATCAAAGTGAGCTGTCTCCATTTACTGCCTTCATATCCTTATTCACTCCTTAATGTAAAGAACTGATTTCTCCTTCTACCAGCCACTGCAGTCATTCTCTGAAGCAGCCCCAGTGACCTCCAGTGCTAAAGGAGGCCACATCCAGTTTAACCTCTTCACAACCTTGGATATGGCTAGCCAGCGTCTACTTGACAGCCTTCCTTTTCTCTTCTGGAGGTGGTAGCCCCTGGTTTTCTCCTACCTCTCTGACTGACCTTGGTCTTCTCTTCCCTAAACCCACCTTTTATGTTTAGGGGCCCCTCAACATTCCTGCCCCAAATGCATGATCTGAGGGTAATCATGAAGAATACAAAATAAGGGACTTTCTTCAACACAGCTGACCTGTACTTTGCATGCATGCATGCATGCATGCATAAATAAATAAATAAAATAAAATAAAATAAAAATGGGGCGCCTGGGTGGCTTAGTCGGTTAAGCGTCCGACTTTCGCTTAGGTCATGATCTCACGGTTCATGGGTTCGAGCCCCGCGTCGGGCTCTGTGCTGGCTGCCAGCTCGGAGCCTGGAGCCTGTTTCAGATTCTGTGTCCCCCTCTCTCTCTGACCCTCCCCTGCTCACGCTGTCTCTCTCTCTCTCTCTCCTACAAATAAATAAAAATTAAAAATAAATAAATAAATAAATAAAAATAAGTAAGTTATTCTCATAAAAGACAAAAGAGATTGTGGAGCAATTCCAGTTTAAGAGAGACTAGAAAGATTCACCCTAGTGCAGTGTGAGATCCTGGATTGGGGTGGGGAGGATGGTTACAAATGGTGGTACTGGGACAATTGGTGAGATATGATTAGGGGACTACATATTAGGTACTAGCAGGATTTGACTGTAGCAATGCAGTTATGTAGGAGAAAGCTCTTGTTTTAGGAGGTACATGCTGGACTATTAAGGAGTGAAGAGCCGTGAAGGCTGCAAATTGCTCTCAACCATTTCCGTAACAGCAGCAGCAAATGTGACAACAATAATGTGTCTGTGTGTGTTTGAATGTGTGTCTGTGTTTGTGCTCCTCATGGCATCTCTCCTCTTCTCATTCTGTGCTCGGAAAGAGTAAGACCTTTTACGTTGCCTCCTCCCTGCCTCCATCCTGGCCCTCACATTCTGTTCTCAGCACAGCAGTCAGTTGACCTGGTTGCATTAGGAGTCGGGTCATGTCAGTTCTCTGCTCAGAATCCTCAGAATACAAGCCAAAGTCCTTATAATGGTCCTGTTAGCCTCTATGGGGGAATTTAGCCTCCTGGAACCTCTGTGATCTAACCTATTTTCTCCCCATGCCTTGCCTTACTCCAGTCACACTGACCTCGTAGCTGCTGCTTGAAAACCCAAGTGCTTTTCTGCCACAGGGCCTTTGTGCTCACTGTGCTTTCTGTCTGGTTCCTTCTTCCCCCAGACATCTATGTGACTTAACACGCCTCCCTTAGTTACCTGCAAAATGTCATCTTCTCAGTGAGGCCTTTCCTGATTACCCTATTAAACATTCAGACCCCTCTCCAACACATTCTTTATTATGCATCTATTAAGCATTCAGACCCCTCTCCAACACATTCTTTATTATGCATCTCTGTTTTATTTTTCTCCTTAGTTCTTCTTTATTTTGTTCCCTGTTGTCTCTCTTTACTAGAATATAAGCTGTCTTTGGGCAGAACTTTTTTTTTTACTGCCCTGCCTGCAGTGCCCAGAATGTTGCCTGGTATGTTGAAGAAGCTTAATAAGTGATTTTTGAATGAATAAATGAATTACCTGTGTTTGTTCATTTAAGATACCCCCCTTGGAATTTCTGCTTAGAATAGGACTTCCTTTTTGGATCTCCTTTGACAGACTGTGAAGCCAATGGATTCCACCTTAGAATAATGGGTTTGTTTGTTTTGTTCTATCCTTTGATCACAGTATAATATAGATACTGAAAAGTTAACATTTGGATCAGTCTTCACAAATTAATGCACCTATAAACCTCACCCACATCAAGAACCAGAATATTACTAGCATGACAGAGACCCCCTGGTTTTCTCTTCCAGACATAACCACCACTGCAAAGGTAACCTCTATTGTGACTTTTAACAGTGTAGCTTAGTTTTGCCTAATGTACTTTGAAAAGGAATAGTACAGTATGCATTCGTTTGTGTCTGGCTCCTTTCAACCAACATTATATTTATAAGACTTATCTGTGTTTCTACATAATTATTCTCAGTTCCATACTTTTTATATTGTGTAGAAATACTATAATTTATTGATCCCTTCTACTGTAGATGGGCATTTGTGTGGATTCTAGTTTCTCTTGGCTACTATCACTATTCTAGTACAAGTAAACATATATATGCAATGCCACATGGGAGTGGTATTTCTGGGACATGGGGTGCATGATGGGTCGGTTTTGCTAGGCCTCCCAGTACAATTTTCCAGAGTGCATACATATATCAATTTTTACTCTCACTATCACAGAATAATGTTTCCTAATACATATAATACACACCTAGGATTGTAAAGAAAATGAACTATTTTGAAATATAGTTATAAAAATATTTTTAATATGTCTTGATGTATTATATGTGTTTTATTAACTCATAAAAATGAAGGGTATAGCAGCCTTAATTATGTATTTCAAGGTAGTAATGAGTATACATAGTGTTTGAGGGATCTGCTACAACTGTAATATAATATGAAAATATCTGTGATGTTATTGGTCTCAAGGTGACAGGTAATACTAATACTACTCTAATTTGTTGCCTGTATTCTGAATGATAGTAAATACTAAAGTCTGTTACAAGCTGGTAACAGTAAAGATTTTTAGTAATTTCTTGTCCATCTGAGTACATAAACCTCCCTGAATTCTATTAAGGGGTACGTGGACTCCAGGTTAAGAACCCCTAGCTTAGAGGAACAAAAGTGATTTATACCAAAGCTCTCTTGAGTGTCTACTGTGTACCATTCACTGTGCAAGGTCCTGAGGACCCACCAGTGAACAATATACATCTCTTCTCAAGAAATGTATGATCATGAAGGCAATATTCATGAACGAGCAGCTGGATATGGTGTGTTCAGTTCTATGATAGTTAGTCCAAAGTACATGAGAGCCTTAGGACATACATCTAACTCATTCATGAAAAGGAGTGATGGTCAGAGAAGACTCTCTGGAGGAAGGAGAGTCATTAGATTTACGTTTTGGGCAGCTTACTTTGCAGTATGGATAATGGGTTAGTGCAGAGAGGAGGCATTTGGAGTTATGCAGGGGTGAGATCATTATGGTGGTATGAAAAGAATTGAATATATTCTGGAGATTCTAGATTCCTGGTGATTGTAGATAGGCAATAGGAGAGAAAGAAGGTATAAGGAAATGGTCTAGTTTCTGTCATAGTCACCTGGTTGGATGGTGGTTATTATTTCCTGAAATAGATTGAAGAGCAGATTCAAGATCAGGGTCAGCTTTGGACACAGTTAAATTGAGGTGTCTGTGGGATATCCAAGAGGTGATTATACATATGTATGTGTCCCTTGCTCAGGAGAGAGCCGTGGGAGTTGCAGTGAGCATGTAGGGGTGAGTGAGGTGACTCAGAGACCACAGGGAAGAAAGAGAAGAGGCCAGGGTCAGGATCTGAGGATGATCAACTTTTAGGAGATCAGCAGAGAAAGTGGTGCTTGTGGCAGATGGGAACAGTCACGGAAGTAGGAGGAAAACCAGGTAAGAGGGGTGCCCTGATGGCCAAGAGCAGAGAGAGTGTCAAAGAGACCTCAGTGGTTTGGAAAACCACTGGACTGGCTTTGAAAGATCAGTGATGAAATGATTTTACTACACCAATAGTGGGAATGATTATTTTTCTCCGGGTTTTACTTTCATCTGTGTTTTAAACTTTCTGTTATAGCAATTAGAATTCAAGGGTCATTTGCTTTTAGCTCTGCTTTTCTTCTTACATCTCCTTTATATATTTTGCTCATGCTCCAGTGAGTTTTATGCTGCAGTGATAGTAAGCATTCATCTCTGGTTAATGACTTCTGTCTCAAGCCGACTCTAGCTCTTTTTTTTTTTTCCTTCACTATAAGAGATACTGTTACATTGCTTCTTGGTTAAAAAGCCTTCCGGGTCTATTCTGCATAGTAGACATGATACAGTCACTTAGGCCAGGCTGTTTTTCTATCTGAGAGTTTGCCCTGCTGACAATGAATTCACAAGTCATCCTTCTTGCCTGGAGTAATACTCAGTTTTTAGTCCGTAAGATAAAATGTAATGGAAGGGATAAAAACTCCAGAATGTTTTATAATTATTTTCTTCCCAAAATGTCACTTGGATTTTTATATAATCTATAGGAGGAAAGTGAGAGGATGTTCAATTAAATAAACATGTGTTTAGTGCTCACTGTGTAAATGACAGTGTGTGGGCCTCAGCAGTGACATTTATCTAAGCAGGAAACATTGAGTGCCTCTCGCTCCCTCCCTGTCTCATCTCCATTATCCAGTCAACCCCGCGTGAGGTTCATCATGTGCTCTGTAGCGTGCTTCTTCCGCCTAGTTCATATCCCTGTTAGCTTTTGTCTGGACTGTTGCAGTAGCCTCCTGACAGGTCTCCCCTGCCTCTGCTATCACTCCCCTACTCGATTCTCTGTTTGAAAACCTGGCTCAGCTTTTAAAAAGTACAGATGTGTGAGCTCACTTTTTAAAATTCTGATTTAGTAGGTCTGGCTAGGAGCCCCCTCCCCCCACCCCCCCTGCCAAGAAATTTTAAAGACTTTTCCCAAAGAAATACAGATGCAGGTGTATACAAATGTGTACACATGCACACACAATTTCTGTCCATTAAGATGACTGGCAAGTAATGACACATCAATAGCAGGAACACACGTAGCACCCACAATTTGGTTTCTAAATACCATTCTCCCCGCCTGAAGTCAGAGCCTTTTACATAAAAAGCTGAGTCTAGGCCAGGGCAGGGAAGATGAGTTTGGAATAGCTTCTTGTGCCAGAAAGTACAACAATGCTCAAAGAATAGGGGGTGATATTAAAATGATGTAAGAACCAGCTTAAAGGGACTTCTACTGACCACAGCTGGGAAAATTCGAGCATGAATTATAAGCCATTGAGTAAGATAAAAAATGCATGCATCTGTATCGATATAAATAACTAATGGGGAGAAAAGAAAGCTCTCCTTTTTAAAAAAAAAATTATTTTTGAAAGAGAGAGCAAGTGACGGGCAGAAAGAGAGAGAAAGACGGAGAATCCGAAGCAGGCTCCATGGTGTCAGCACAGAGCCTGATGTAGGGCTCAAACTCACAAACCGTGAGATCTTGACCTGAGCTGAAGTTGGACACTCAACTGACTGAGCCACCCAGGAGACCTGAAAGCTCTTTCTTGAGTAGAACATCAACTATTAAATATAGACGGAATGATGTAGTTAGAAAATGAATAGGTGTTATGACCAGTCATGAAAGCTTATTGAGGAACATGGTATTTACATAGTACTTCACCACAAGATACTTACTAATTACAAAGGATGGACAGTAACTATAGTTACTATAGGAGAAACCTGGCAGACACCACCTTAACCACATGATCAAAGTTAACATTAATTATCAAAGTTAAAACGATAATTAATAATGAAAATTAACATAATTAATAATCGAAGTTAACACAATAATGACACAAACCAAGTTACTAAAACAAACAAACAAAAACAAAAAAAAGAAAGCTTCCCAGGGGTGCCTGGATGGCTCAGTTGGTTAAGTGTCCGACTTCAGCTCAGGTCACAATCTTGCAGTTTGTGAGTTCGAGCCCCACGTTGGGCTCTTTGTTAACAGCTCAGAGCCTGGAGTCTCCTTCAGATTCTGTGTCTCTCTCTCTGCCCCTCCCCTGCTCATGCTCTGTCTCTCAGTGATAAACAAAAATATTTTAAAAAATTTAAAAAAGAAAAGAAAGCTTCCCAAAGTGGTTCTGAGTTCCAGAATTCCTGCACAATATAGACACTGAGATTATCCTTCAGAAGTAGAGGTCTGATCTGTCCCTGCTTCAGAATTCCTGCTGGCTCTGTTGATTCTCGAATGGGCTTCAAACACTCGAGCATGCCCTGCCCCCCGCCTTTTTGCTATCATCTCTTACTACAACTCCACTGCCCACCCTTCCCCACCTTCATTGCCATCACCCATATTCTTTGCAGTAACTCAGATGGTTTGTTCTCTGTTACTATCATGGCCCTGCTGCTTAGAATGCCCTTCCCAGTCTGTCCGTGGGGCAGTCATGTTATCCAAGAGGCAATTCCAACATACCATCTCTAGGAAGCTGGGGCTTCAGAGCCAGTTAGACCTAGGTTTGAATCTGTTTCTACCACTTATTGGTTGTCACCCAGCCAGTCTCAGCTTTTTCCTTGAGACCTACTGGTAGGTTACTGTGTGAATTCAGTGAGATAACGCATGTAAGGAACTTTGCAAACTAAGTTAAAGAGAAGTAGAGAAAAAGAGAGCTCACTAGGTGCTGAGTAAGTTTTAACAAAAACCCATGCATATAAATATTTTACATATAAACATTTTCCCTGTAATCCTGCAAAAATTCAAAGGTGTAACCACGTGGCTAGTAATTAACAGACCCGGTTTGAAACCCATTTCTATTGGACTCCAAAGCCACGCTATTTCTCTTAGGTGGAGACAAGAAACTAGGAAGGACGGGAGAGAGAGTCACAATCACCTTAACTAAGTAGCCCAATGTGAAAATGGTAAGTAGAGCGGGAGTCTCCAAGTCATCCCTTCATGGCAGGGTGCACTGGTCAGAGCAGGTGGGTGGAGACCCGGAGTGTACAGTGTGCGGGTGGCCGCCAGAATGGATGAGGGCGAGAGTGCCGGCCAAGAGACACTTGTGATCGCCATATGTGTGACATCAAAGGACAGACGTGAAGTGAAAAGGACAAGGGCTTGAGATGGAACATGTAAGGCACTTCGACCTTCAAGTTAGGAGGAGAGGACAAGGGGCACAGAGGCACATGCGAAAGAGTGGACAGACAGGAAGAAGGCAGGGAGTGCAGGGACTGGGCAGCACATGTGTTGAGGGAGGCTGGTGCTGCAGGGGGGCGCGGCTTTCGAGCTCAGCAAAGACAGGGACCAGGACTGGGACTCAAAAGAGGTCAAGGGGAGATGGGGGCAGGACCCAGATGGTTGGAGCAGTAAGAATGAACATGTGGAGGCAACAGCAAAATGTAGCCTAATTAGGGCTGCATTCCCACATACTTGGACAGATGCTTTCTGGTACCTGGGAGATTAGAAGAGTCATCTTGCTCATAGGCACCTATTCTGGGAGTCGAAACACCCCCAAAATGCCATCTGTTTCACTAGGGAATACTGAATGAAGGTACGAGTGACCATCAACTAACTGCATGTCTTCCTCCCAAACTGTCCTTAACCAAGAGGCACATCTGCGTCAGTGGGGCAACAAATCAGATACTTGAAAATCCACTTATTGTTTTCTTTAGAACAGGCTTGTGGTTTCGTCTGGTTTTATAGACAAATATTATTTCGTTTCAAGACTTGTACAATATTCAGCTTAAATGCTTTAGACAAAAGAAGAAAAGAAGAAAGGAAAACAGGTATTTTTGTTGTTGCTTAGCCTTACATTCTGTCAAACTGCAAGACTAAAATAAATTATAGGCTCAAATTTCACATAATTCAGAGCTTATTTTTTTTTTCTGGGCTAGAGTAGCTTTTCTCTTTAAGTCATCACAGTTTGTCTTGTTGTTATTTTACAGATGGAAAATGATTATCTGCTTACAGGTATTTTGATTCCATACATGTCCTAGTTTCATCCAAATCTCAGAAGCTAATTCATCAGCTAGCTTTTACCTTCTGGGTGCCACAAAAAAGTGGAAATCATATTTCTAGCAATAACTCAGTGGAAGTACTGAGCAGTAGCTGTGAGGGATACCGCAGAGGAGCCCTATCAGGGAGGCAATCGCTCAGGAGATCTTCCAGAAGTGCTTACAGGCTGTCAGTTACTGGAAGTCTGACTTACTTTTCTCCTGCTCTGGGTGCATTTCAGAGAGACTGCAGTATAGCATTGTATATTTTCCACAGCTTGTGCTCATTTGAAATGAACACAAATCCTTGATCTTTCCCTTTAAGCATTTTTGGGGATTGTAATTACAGGATTTTGAAAAGTAATTTTATGAAATATCAAGGAGATATATGACATTTTGATAAATATGTAAATATATAAAGAGTAAGTAATAATTAATAATTTTAGAACTTCACCAAATGTCTCCGTTATGTTAGTGAGTAAAGTGCTTCATTCGTTTTCATAATAAGGCCACCTACACAGTGACTTGAGAGTCTAAGGTCTTCACATGTTCAGAGTAGGCCTCTTCTTTTTTTCCTTTCTCTTAGAGAGAGAGAGCACATGTGAGCAGGGGAGAGGGGCAAAGGGAGAGAGAGAATCTTAAGCAGACCCCACGCTTGGTGCATAGCCTGAAGTGGGGACTCAATCTCATGATGCTGGGATCATGACCTGAGTGGAAATCAAGAGTCAGACACTCAACTGACTGAGGCACCCAGGTGCCCCGCCACTTTACTTTTCTTTCCCATGAAAGAAGCACATCTAGCAAAGGACATCCTTCTTTTCATAACAGGTGTACTTTCTGGATAATAAGGTAAAAGGTCTGCTAGGTTGACGTTTGGGTGGTAGCAGATGAAAGCCAGAAGTTATACTACAAGACAGAGAATCCCAGAAATTCTTAACAGTGGAAATTAATAATGAAATAAAAAACTCTTTTTAAAGAAAATTTAATTAGTTTTGTTTGGGGGTTCCAAAAACCCTGATATAGGAACTAAACAAATATTTGTGAAATGACAGAAAACAAAACTCTTAACTTTCTATGTATTTCTGCTGTAACCTTGCTTGTTGCTATGCTATGAAAAAACTAGCATGTATTTCTAAAGCTTACACAATGAATGATCTTTTTTTAATGTTTGTTTTTGAGAGAGAGAGAGTACAAGCAGGGGAGGGGCAGAGAGAGGGACAGAAGATCCAAAGTGGGCTCCTGGCTAACACATGTGAGCCCAATATGGGGCTTGAACTCACTGACCAAACTGTGAGATCATGACCTGAGCCGAAGTCGAACATTCAACCAACTGAACCATCCAGGCGCCCCTAACATGATTGATTTTATGGCATGTCATCTGTCCTTGAGATATGTGGGGGGAAAAAACCTTATTGAGGTTTATGTGGAAGAATGTTAAAGAGTTCTTGTTTTTATTACTATACTTGTTTTAATCTTATTTATTCATAACCGCATTATAGATATTTATCTAGGATTACTACTTTATATTGCTACTTGGGTTACATAACCAAGCCATTATTACGCATTCTAATTTTGTGCCTGGTTATATTTTCTATAATTTATAGGTTAAGAATATTTCACTTTAATATATGCAAGGTGTTCCAGTAATTGTAGAGAAAACAGATTCCTTTCAGTGCAGTTTATTACAAAAATTGTAAAGGGAAAATTGTTTATTGAATTTTGGCAAGCTGCCAAAAAGAAATTACAGCTATTTGACAGAAACCTGAGGAGAAATAAACAGTAAGATGACATATGATACGATCAAAACTGTGATTCTTATTGTGCCAAAGAAAGAATCAATAAAGATTTTTTTCCCTTTCATGTGTGCGTTTGCCCCCATGCTTTCAGTTGGCATCATTTTTAAATGAACTTTAGTTGAAAGTATAAGATAAAAATCATGGGTGTTACGAAAAACAGTCTTTATAAACTTACGTGTATTGGGTGAATATGGAATTTGGTTTTGGGATTTCTTCTTCTGGCTAAAGGGTCAGAATCTGTCTTACTCATTATTATCCACACAAACCTAGCAGACACTGAGTACATTTTTTCAGCTTGAATGGACTCAGAGGCCAGAATCTCCCTGCATATGACCAGCAGAAGGACCCTTGGTCTTCTAGTTTGTCAATTCAGTCTTTGTTTTGTGTTTCCGCGTTCCTGTCAATGGGCACTTTTATTGTCCACTATTGCAAGCAATACTGTAGCACACATCTTTATATCTGCTCTCTAGAGTATTTCTGTAGCTGATAATTCTAGAAGTAGAGTGCGTAGGGCCAGAGAATGTGTACTTTGTATATTGTGATAGATATTGGCAAATTACCTTCCAAAAAGAGATGTAGCAGCGTGACTTCCTCTGAAGCTTCTACTGACCTGGCGTGAGATTCCTTTTAACTCCTCTGAAATCAGAATGAATATAGACATTTTTTTTTAATTTTTATTTATTTCTAAGAGAGAGAGAGAGAGAGACAGCATGGGCAGGGGAGAGTCAGAGAGAGAGGGAGTCACAGACTGAAACAGGCTCCAGGCTCTGAGCTGGCAGCACAGAGCCCGATGCGGGGCTCGAACCCACGAACCGTGAGATCGTGACCTAAGCGAAAGTTGGACGCTTAACCGACTAAGCCACCCAGGCGCCCCGAATATAGACATTTTATAATTTAAGAAAGTGAGACATTTCTGGGTGAAGGTAAACAAAGTTTCTTCTTTTCTGTTTGGCGCTTATTTTTGAGAGAGAGTCAGAGTGAGCAGGGGAGGGGCAGAGAGAGGGAGACACAGAATCTGAAGCAGGCTCCAGGCTCTAAGCTGTCAGCACCGAGCCTGACATGGGGCTCGGAACTCACAAACCTTGAGATCATGAATTGAGCCAAAGTCAGACGCTTAACCAACGGAGCCACCCAGGCTCCCGTGTTTGGTCCTTTTAATGGTGATGTCTACATCTATAATATGTGAAAGCTCACAGAAATAGATTCTGTTAAAATATTTAATAATAAATATTATATTCAATATGTTTTTTTACTTGATTTAATATAATAATTTTATTGATATAATATTATAAATGAGGATTTTTTAAAATTATTGTCTGCAGAATAGTTCTACTAATATAGTTGATGCAGAGAGAAGATAAAAATCAAGTTTTTGTACATGTACTTCATTGGTTAATAATAGATTATTATGTGTCAGCACATTGCTGGGCACTGTGTACATTATCTTATGTATTCCCCATAATAAGACCTTAAGATAGATGCCCTTATTCCCCTTTCACTGACGGAGAACCTGAGGCCTAGAGAATTTAAGAAAAATAGCTAAAAACTTTCAAGGTGGGATTCAAACCCAGCCTCTCTTACCCCACCCAGGCTCCAGTTACCTAATTTATCATGTACCTAATTTCCTGGCCTTTAAAAAATTTTTTTTTTTAAAGATTTTACTTTTAAGTAATCTCTACACACCCAACTTCAGGTTTGAACCTACAACCCTGAGATCAAGAGTCCCATGCTCTAATGACTGAGCCAGCCAGGCGCCCCAAGAATATTTTCCAAAGAAAAATGCTGGTGTGCATTCAATATGAATACCCATTAAAGATACGTCTTGGTGGCAGTCAGAGTGGTCTCAGTTGAAGAATCTAGATCTCCTCTCCGAAAAACTTGTGCTGGGCTCTAGGTCCTGAGTAACATTTTTCCTTGATGGATCTGCTGAAAGTAAAGGTAACAATCCCCATCACCTATCCCTTGAACAGGGGGACTAGTTGCTTTACCCAAAAGAGACATTGGTGATGACAGAAACACCGTGCTTGGGCATGGAGCAGGGCCCTGCTGCAGTGAGCTCGAAGACTGACCAAAGGTGTCCCTGCACCCCACATCCCCTGGCCCTGGGGCTCAGCTGGAAAGCCTGGGTTCTGGCTTCTGGATGTGGCCTAGAGAAAACTCGGGTGACATGCAGATTGATAATCCTTGGCTCTTGGGACTGGATTCACTTTTTAGACCCAGAATGGCTGGCCTGGAAACCTACCCTTCCGAGTGGCTTCATGGTCACTTATTCACCAGTCAGACCACACCCTGAAACACTCACTTCTCTGGTAAGTCATAAGGAGTTAATGAGGGCAGCTAGTGACTGGCATCACCACCACTGCAGGTTTGTGGTGTTTGAAGACTTTTGGGTTAGGGTAACAGGACCTAGTTTAAATTGGCCTGAGGAAATGAAGGATTTTAATGCCTGTATCACCGTCAAGTTCCAGATTGGTGCTGACATCAGGGCCTACAGGAACTCAAACGACATTGTCAGTACTCTCTTAGACTCTTTCTCCAACTGTCAGCTGTTTCTCTCTGGCGATTGGCCTCATTCTCCTTTTGATGACAGATTTCTTACAAGCCAGGGGAGTGGGTAGCAGAAGCGATGCCATGGCTGTGGAGGGCTGCAGATTTTCAGCCTCTCAGCTCTGAGACCCCAGAGGAAACAGGGATTTTTTCCCATACTAGATTATAACATTGCAGGGAAGATACTCTGATTTGCTTTGTAGGACTCATGTGGCCAGCCTGTGGACCTAGAATCCAGGTATCATGGTGGTTTAGCCAGTGTAAGGAATTGGGATTGACAGTCCCTTGAGAGCTATGTGGGCTGGGGAAAGGGTAATACCTAAAAAAATTGTTGAAGTGTTAGTACCGTAAGGAGAAAGAAATGTTGGGTTGCCTCTCCAACATCTTTTTAATTTGAGAATAAGAGCGATTTTTATGTGACAAAGACCACTTTCTTAGTCAAAGGACAGACTGATATGGGCACGTGTAATAGGAAATATGAAATCTACCACTGGTGTGGAGGACCGGGCTCCTTTGCCTGGTTTAATTCTTGAGAAAGAGAACAAGGGATGAGGGAGTTTGGGCACCAGCTTATTCTTTTCAAGGCTGTAATGGAGTAAGATGGAAGCTGCTTCCCAGAAAAGTCCCCTTACAGTACTGAGTAGGAGCTTCACAGGGAACTTTCGTTATTTTATGCAAATCACAAGGGAAAAGAGAGGATTAAATTAGAGCTTCTACATCTAGGAAAAAAAATAGGATTGGGTTTAAAGGAAGAAATTCACAAAAGGTAGGGCAGACGCTCTGCAGCACACAGTATACCCACACCCTGTCCCCCACATCCTCATTAAACTTTAGGTTCACTTTTAAAAATCACTGAAGCCATTTTGTGGGGTCCATATTTAAAATTTATTTTTCAAGGGCACCTGGGTGGCTCAGTCAGTTAAGCATCCGACTCTTGGTTTTGGCTCAGGTCATGATCTCGTGGATTGTGTGTTCGAGCCCCATGTCAGGCTTTGCACTGAGAGGGAGGAACTTGCTTGGGATTCTCTCTCTCCTTCTCTCTCTGTCCCTCCCCTACTCTCTCTAGCTCTCAAAATTAAAAAAAAAACTTTAAAAGCATAAACAAAATAAAAGAAATTTATTTTTTAATTTAGACAGAATGTTATTCTGTGCTGGCACACAGTAGCCTAAACATTTTCCTGGTTGATCATGTTAGGTTTGGTATGAAGAGTGTACTGTGCCATTACTGTTGCTCTTTGGCTAATAAGTACCTTCAGTTTGCTTTCTGAAAAGTAAGGCAACAACAGAGTATCGAAACCAGGGTATGAATTTTGTAATCAAGTTCCAAGGAATAAAGGCAGTGGAACTTTGGGGTTTCATCATGATGTCTAATGTGCTTTAAGGGTATATATCCCATGGTGAGCTGCTTTTAAGGAAAACTTTCACATCCTCTGTTTGTAACTTAGGCTTCCAAAACTTGTTTCTGCTTCCCCACCTTAAGGATGAGTTCATTCTAGGTCATCATTTCAACATGTCTAGCAGCCCAGTGTTTTCAGTTACACTGTGTTTAAATTACACACTGTCCTTAGATTTGTCAGGAAGCTCACAGAATCTCAGTTCTGCTGTTTTTTTAAAAGTTGCTCTCTTTTCCCATTATAATATCTATATATGCTCTTTAGACACAAATTTGAAAATAAGACAAGAAAGAAAAAATTGCCCATAGGTGGACTCCAATGTCTGTCTACGTTTTTATAAATGTTGCCATTTAAGTATGTGCATATAAAAGGCACACAGATTGTCAGTGGTCAGTTTGATGGAACTTAGTAGAGTGAATACACCCATTTAACTACCCTACACATCAAGAAAAACAACATCTCTGTGCTCCAGAACCTCTCACCTGCCCCTCCCATCTTATCCCCTCTTGAAGGTAACCAGTGTTCCCTCCCCTCACATGGAGATGTTTCACTTGTTAGCAAACTTTATGTAAATTGAATCATCATACAATATGTACTCTTTTGTCCGAGGTTTGGCTTGCCCAGCAGCTTATCTAAGAGGTATGCATGTTGTTGCGTGTGGAAGTAGCTCACTCCTTTTCATTGTTGTGTAGCATTTTATTATGTGAATGTAATTTCCTCTCTTCACTAGTGGACATTTGGGTTGTTTCCAGTTTGGGGCAACTGTAAATATTGCTCCCATAGCATTCTTTTTTTTTTTTAATGTTTATTTTTGAGAGACACAGAGCATGATAGGGTGAGGGGCAGAGAGAAAGGGAGACAATAAATCTGAAGCAGACTCCAGGCTCTGAGCTGTCAGCAGAGACCCCGACACAGGGCTCAAACCCACAAACTGCAGGACCATAATCTGAGCTGAAGTTGGATGTTTAACTGACTGAGCCACCCAGGTGTCCCCCATGAACATTCTCATATGTGTCTTTTGGAGAATGACTATGTGCTTTTCTATTGGTATGTGCCTAGACTATAGAGTAAGCACATGTTCAGCTTTATTTAATACATATGCTACTGAAGAGGTTGCCCCAGTGTGTTAATTTATGAATCAGCCATATATAAGAGTTCTAATTTCTATACATTCTAGCTAATGTTTTCTGTCATCTGTCTTTTTCAATTTTAGCCAGTTTTGTGGGTAGCAGCACGTGGTATTTTTATTTTCTCTGATAATCAATAAATTGAGTACATTGTAGTTCGAATAATGTCCCTTCAAAGATGTCCATGTTCTAATACCTGGAACTTGTGAATCCGTTACCTTCTGTCACAGAAGGGACTTTGCAGATATTGATTAAATTAAGGGCCTTAAATTGTGGAGATTGTTCTGGATTTTCCCATGCGGCCCAGTGCGATCATAAAGTCCTTACATGTGAAAGAGGGTGGCAGGAGAGTACAGGAAAGGAGCATCATGGAGGAAGCAGCCATGTAGTTCGAAAGGCCCTGAATGGCTTTTGTGGCTTTGAAGATGGAAGGGGCCCACTAGCCAAGGACAGTGGGCGGGTTCTACACAGTGGAAATGAATTCTTCTCTAGAGCCTCCAGAAAGAACACAGCACTAAGAGTATCTCAATTTTTTCCCATGGAGGCCCACTTTGAACTCCAGACTTTCCAGAACTGTGAGGTAATACATTTGTGTTATTTTAAGCCACAAAGTTTGTGGGAACTTGCTGTTAGGGCAGCAACAGGAAACTCATGCGAGCACCTCTCCATATGCTTGACCCTTTGGATGCTCCCTTTTGTGAAGTGCCTGTTCAAGTCTTTTGACCTTTTAAAATAACTTTCTTTTTCTTACTGATACACAGGAATTATATATATATTGCAGAGGTGAGTTCTTTGTCAGGTATGTATTGCAAATAGCTCTTTCCACCCTGTAACTTGCATTTTTACTCTTAATGGTGCCTTTTAATAACCACAAATTCTTAATTTAATGAAGTCCAATTTATCAGTCTTATACTTTGTGGTTAATACTTTCTGTGTCTTGTTTATACAAGTTTGGATCCTGATTTTATATTTTGGCTATTGTTGAGAGTGCTGCTATGAACACTGGGTACATGTGCCCCTATGCATCAGCACTCCTTATGAGTGCTGGATAAATTCCTGCAGTGCTATTGCTGGGTCATAGAGGAGTTCTACTGTTAATTTTTTGAGGAACCTCCACACTGTTTTCCAGAGGGGCTGCACCGTTTACATTCCCACCAACAATGTAGGAGGGGGACCATTTCTCCACCTCCTTGCCAACATCTATAATCTCCTGATTTGTTCTTTTTAGCCACTCTGACTGGAGTGAGGTATGGTATCTCAATGTGGTTTTGATCTACATTTCCCTGGTGATGAGGGACACTGAGCATTGTTTCATGTGTCTGTTGGTCATCTGGATGTCCTCTTTGGAGAGGTGTCTGTTCATGTCTTCTGCCCATTTCTTCCCTGGATTATTTGTTTTTCGGGTGTGGAGTTTGTTGAGTTCCTTATAGATTTTGGATACTAGCCTTTTATCTGATATGTCCTTTGCAACTATCTTTTCCCATTCCGTCGGTTGCCTATTAGTTTTATGGATTGTTTCCTTTGCCGTGCAGAAGCTTTTTATCTTGATGAGGTCCCATAGTTCACTTTTGCTCTTGATTCACTTGCCTTTGGGGAGGTGTCAAGTAAGACATTGCTGCGATTGAGGTCAAGGAAATTGTTTCATGCTTTCTCCTCTAGGGTTTTGATGGTTTCCTGTCTCACATTCAGGTCCTTTACCCATTTTGAGTTTATTTTTGTGTGTGGTGTGAGAAAGTGATCTAGTTTCGTTCTTCTGCATGTTGCTGTCCAGTTCTCCCAACATCATCTGTTAAAGAGGCTGTCTTTTTTTCCATTGGATACTCTTTCCCGCTTTGTCAGAGATTAGTTGGCCATACATTTGTGGGTCCAATTCTGAATTCTTTGTTTTATTCCATTGGTCTGTGTCTGTTTTTATGCCAATACCATACTGTCTTGATGATCACAGCTTTGTAGTAGAGGCTAAAGTCTAGGATGGTGATGCCTCCTGTTTTGGTTTTCTTCTTCAATATTACTTTGGCTATTTGAGGTCTTTTGTGGTTCCATACAAATTTTAGGATAGTTTATTCTAGTTTTGGGAAGAATGCTGGTGCAATTTTGATTGGGATTGCATTGAATATAGATTACTTTGGGTAGTAATGACATTTTAACAATATTTATTCTTCTGAAATGTTTTTCCATTTCTTTGTGTCTTCTTCAACTTCCTTCATAAGTTTTCTATAGTTTTCATCATACAAATCTCCTATATCTTTGGTTAGGTTTATTCCTAGGTATTATATGTTTTTTTGTGCAGTTGTGAATGGGATCTGTTTCTTGATTTCTCTTTCTGTTGCTTCATTATTGGTGTATAAAAATGCAACCAATTTCTGTACGTTGATTTTGTACCCTGCGACTTTTCTGAATTCATGGATCAGTTCTTGTAGGCTTCTGGTGGAGTCTGTTGGGCTTTCTATGTAGAGTATCGTGTCATCTGTGAAGAGTGAAAGTTTGACTTCTTCTTGGCCAATTCTGATGCCTTTTATTTCCTTTTGTTGTCTGATGGCTGATGCTAGGACTTCCAGCACTATGTTAAACAACAGTGGTGAGAGTGAACATCCCTGTCATGTTCCAGATCTCAGGGGAAAAGCTCTCAGTTTTTTCCCATTAGCTGAGGGCTTCTCATAAATGGCTTTTATAATGTTTAAGTAAGTTCCTTCTATCCCTTATTAAGAAGGAATGCTGTATTTTGTCCAGTGCTTTTTCTGATGTATCACATTGATTGATTTGCAAATATTGAACCAGCCCTGTAACCCAGGAATGAATCCCACTTGATCATAGTGGATAATTCTTTTTATGTGCTGTTGAATTCGATTTGCAAGTATCTTGTTGAGGATTTTTGCATCCGTATTCATCAAGGATATTGGCCTGTAGTTCTCTTTTTTTGCTGGGTCTCTGTCTGGCTTGGGAATCAAAGTGATGCTGGCTTCGTAGAATGAGTCCAGAAGTTTTCCTTCAATTTTTATTTTTTGGAATAGCTTGAGAAGAATGTGTATTATCTCTGATTTAAATGTCTGGTAGAATTCCCCAGGGAAGCTATCTGGCCCAGGGCTCTTATTTGTTGGGAGGTTTTTGATAAATGATTCAATTTCTTCACTAGTTATAGATCTGTTCAGATTTTCTATCTCTTCCTGTGTGAATTTTGGTTGTGTGTGTGTGTGTTTAGAAATTTGTCCATTTCTTCTGAGTTGTTCAGTTCTCTTGGGACTTTCAATTTGCATACTCATGAGCCTCAGTTCTGGAATGTTTTCTTGCATTGTTGCTGTGATAACGTCTCTCATTCTCTCTGATCTTGTGTTTTTTTCTTTCCCCTCCAAAGTCTGTTTTGTAGTTTTGAGACTTTCTCTAGATTCATCTGTGATTGTAATCATATTTTCCTCATCATTGTTATGTTTCCTATTTTCTGGTAGACTTTTTTTCAATTCTATCTTCGAAAACTTCTATTGAATTTTTATTTCTATTACCATATTTTATATTTTGAGAAGCAATTTTAAATTTACTGAATGTTTCCCTTTTATGGCTTCTTGTTCTTTTTTTTTAAAGATTTTTAAAAATTATTATTTAGAGAGAGAGGGGGAGATAGAAAAAGAATCTTAAGCAGGCTCCATGCTCAGCACAGAGCCGGATGTAGGACTCAATCCCACGACCCTGGGATAATGACCTGAACTGAGATCAAGAGTCATATGCTCAACCACTGAGCCACCCAGGCACACCGACAGCTTTTGTTCTTGTTTCAGTATATTGCAAGCATTTTCTCTTATTTCTCTAGGGATATTAATTATTGTTTTTTCTTTTGTTCTTTTTGTTTTCTCTTCAGCATATTCCTTTTTTCTCTATATATGTTTGTATTGATGTTTATCTTTTAGGTTCAAGGCATCACATGTTGGGTAGCCTGTGGTTCCTTTTATATTTAACAGCAAGACTCTGAAAAGCTGAGGAGAAAGCTCTGTGCTGGGGAAGGATGTGGCGGGGGGCTTGTTGCAAGTGGCCTCACCATCGGGTGCTGAGGAGGTGAACTAATTGTTTTCACTGAAGGATGATACTGAGAGGTATTTTCTCTTGTGTTGGCCAGTTTTCCCAGAAAAGTCCCTGAATCTCTTGCCTTGGATATGAGAAGGGTGGGCTCTAGGCCTATCTGCCAGGATTCCAGTAGCCAAGTGGGGAGGGGTTTTATGGTTAAGCAGACTCAACCCTCTGAATATGCCTTAGCCCTCTGTCCCGCTGGGCAGCCTCCACTGAGAGTAAAGCTCCGGACTTCTGCTTGGTGGGAGGAGGATATCTGGTGGACTAATTACTCTCTATAGGAACTGTCAGCCAGTCCTTCTCTTTGCCCTCACCCTCACTTCTGCCTTCAGGGTGATCTCACACTGCTAAACCCTGAACCTTTCCAGATTTCTGGGTTCCTCCTCCCTTCTTTCTTAAGGCTCTCAAATCAGTCACCACCTTATCATTTGCTTTTTGCCCCCCCTCCTTTTTTTTGAAGTTTCTCTTGTACATTATTTCCTTTCCTGTTCTCTTTGTGAGTTTGTGTCTTTTGAAACAAGTACCTATCTACCTATCTTTTTAGTTTGATTTTGCAAAAAACATAGATAAATGCTTTAAAACGATAAGTCTTGTGCTGGACTTTTTTTTTTAATGTTTTATTTAATTTTGAGAGAGAGACAGAGCATGGGCAGGGGAGAGGAAGAGAGAGAGAGAGAGAGAGTCAGAAGCAGAGTCCAGACTGTCAGCACAGAGTCCGACTTAGGGCTCAAAACTACAAATCACGAGATCATGACCTGAGCTGAAGTCATATACCCAACCATCTGAGCCACCCAGGTGCCCCATGAACTTTAAATGCCAATGACTGTATTTTTCATTTCCACAAGTTCTATTTGATTTTCAGTTTTCTGTGTTCTGTTTATTCTCTATTATTCTTGCCATGTGGTACCTTTACCTTCTTTTATCTTTTTATCTACTTTGAGTATATTTAGAATCTTTTAAATTGTTCTATTATTTCCAAGTCTTTGGGTTTGTGTGTGTGTGCTCATCTTGTTTGCTCTGTCTCCTGACTCTTTCTTATGACGGTTTGTTTCCCTTTGTGGTATGTTTTTGGTAGGAGGATTGTTTTTGCTGGAAGTCCTGCCTGTCCTGATTATGGAGACATCCCTACCAAGTCAGCTTAGCCTTTGCTTCTGCTTGGCCAGAATGTGCCCTATGGTTTCTCTTATTTCTGGCCTCTCTCTATACATGTGGTTTCTGGAATGTTTATGTGTTTCATCTTTGCTTGGCTCTTACTCATCTCTCAGGTCTCAGTTTAGACTCTCTTCTGCATGATTAGACTTAATTCTGGAAGGCCAGGATCAGTTATCTTATTCACCATTAAGTGCCCAGTTCCAACCAAAATAGCTGGCTGAAACCAGGTGTCAGTAAATATTCTTAAATGATTATGATGCTGTATCTTATTTTAAGAGGCTTTGCAGGGATGGATTGTAGGTTGGCCTGAGAGCATTGTTCTTTGTCCTGGTTTTGCTTCACTCCAGGTGACAGTCCTGCATAGGACAACATGGGGTGATTCAGGGAGGCTACTTTCTAAGCAGAAACTGTGCATGGCTCATACGTTCCCTCTTAGAGGTATAGATGTTCTTCCTGTTGTCATCACTTCCACATAATAATACACAAATACTCCCCTTCTTGAAAACAAAAAATTGTGGTGGAATGCTTGGCACTCAGCTTCCTGCATGGCTTGCTCTTCCCACCCACCAACAAAACCTCTCAGAGGGCATCACGGGGGAGAGCATCCTGAAGTTCAGTGTGACTGCAGCCCTGGAAGATGGACAGACTGTGGACGCTGACCAGCTGCAAGCCCACAGCAGCCTCAGGAAGACTCTGGAAGAGCACAGTAACCAAACCCTGCCAGTGTGCCCATAAGAGGCAAAATGGGCCCTCGCAGCCGACTGGACCGAAGGCAAAGGTGGCTCAGCCACCACAGAAGAGCACAGGCAGCCCACATGGGAGACACCTGTGGAGCACCTGGTTCTGGTCAACAGGGGGCACTGTACCCCAGGGCACCACAGGACCTCTTCTTCATAAGGCCACCACTTCACAATCGTGAGGATGTAGCTGACTTTCCTAATGGAGAGTTAGACAAAATGAGGAGACAGAAGAATATGTCCCAAAGAACAGGATAAAACTACAGTAAAAGAGCTGAATGAAACAGAGATAGGCAATATATGCTTGATAAAGAATTCAAAGTAATGGATGGAAAGATACTGGACATCAGAAAGGAGTGGAGGATCTCAGTGAGACTTTCAGCAAAGAGAGAAAAGTTAAAAAGGAGCCAGTCAGAAATGAGGAACTCAGTAAGTGAAATAAAATATACCCTAGAGGGAATCAGTAGGAGATTAGAGGATGCAGAAGAATGGATCAGTGGTCTGTGTGTCTCATTCTTATGCACAGTGAAGCAGCTTCCATTAAGTGAATGTTTTCAGTTCATCTCTCATTTATGAAATGTGTGACTGTAGAACAGCTGTGTAAACCCTGTTGTAGCTACAGTGCCCTCTTTTCAGGTAATAACAAATGACACATTCTTAGTAGGTAAATAATAATGAGCATATCTGATACTTAGGCCCACAGTTTACAGTGGCTTTGGCTGATATTTCTTTTTTTTTTCCTAATTTTTATTTTTATTTATTTATTTATTTTTACAAATAGTTTATTGTCAAGTTGGTTTCCATATAACACCCAGTGCTCATCCCCACAAGTGCCCTCCTCCATACCCATCTCCCCCCTCCCCCCCACACCCATCAGTCCTCAGTTTGTTCTCAGCATTCAAGAGTCTCTCATGGTTTGCCTCTCTCCCTTTCCCCCACCATTTCCCCCTTCTTCTTCCCCTTATTCCTCAGTTAAGTTCCTCCTAATTCTCCTATACGTGCAAACATATGATATTTGTCCTTCTCTGCCTGACTTATTTCGCTCAGCATAACACCCTCAAGGTCCATCCATGTTGCTACACATGGCCAGGTTTCATTCTTTCTCATTGCCATGAAGTCTTCCATCGTATAGATAAACCACATCTTCTTGATCCATTCGTCCATTGATGGACACTTAGGCTCTTTCCATGTTTTAGCTCTTGTGGAGAGTGCTGCTATGAGCATTGGGGTCCATGTGCTCTTATGCATCAGCACTTCTGTATCCCTTGGGTAAATTCCTAGCAGTGCTATTGCTGGGTCATAGGGGAGTTCTACTGTTAGTTTCCTGAGGAACCTCCACACTGTTTTCCAGAGGGGCTGTACCAGTTTGCATCCCCACCAACAGTGTAGGAGGGTGCCCGTTTCTCCACATCCTCGCCATCATCTAGAGTGCTCTGATTTGCTCATTTTATTTGGCTGGTATTTCTTATAGCTACCCTCAAAACTTGAGTTTAGGAATAATATCTACAGTGTGTGTGTGTGTGTGTGTGTGTATTTAAATAACTAAATGAATGACTGATTTTGGTTTTCTGGAGTATTTCTTTTGGTAATACTAGAATGAAGAATGGTGGTAACTTAGAAGATTGTCAGAAAAAAACTATAAGGATTCACTTGTTTTGGAAATAGTAATAATATCTGCTACTGTTTCTTGACTGCTTAGAAAAATGAGGCACTTTTCTAAAAACTACACGTGTGAACTCAATTAAATACAAAGAAAAGTTGGATTTACACTAGTAAATCTTTATCATCAAGCAGTGATGTGAATGTTCAGAAAGAGCCTTCAGAATCTGGAATTGGAGACATTTTAATTACATACAAATGCTAGGCTGGGCTAGGGTGATAACTACTGCTGTAAATTCTTTAACTGCATTCTAGTAATACCAAGTAATGGTAGACTGGGCACGTTGAGCCACTTCTCCCAATGAAGACAACTAAAAAAGTTAGATGGAATAAATAAATAAAATCTTCTAAAAAGCATCACAAAGTTAGTAAGACAGTGAATAGTTATTAGAGCTGAGATTTCAGAGAAGCTGCAAATCCAGAGAGGGTTGCTGTTTTTCCTGTGAGGTTATATCTAGAGGAGTCTGAGAAGCTTTTGGAGACCACGCTAAATGAAGAGTACCGTTTAGAATTTCTTTTAATGTGGATCTACTGGTAGCAGATCCCTCCGTTTTAATTCTAAAGGATATTCCTTAGGCAGAAGGAGAATGACCCTAGTTGGGAAGTCAGAGATAACAAAGACTAGTGGTAAATATGTGGATAAATAAACATTGACTATATGAAACAATGGTGATAATACCTTGTTAAGTTTTAAGAATGTATAGGGGTACGTGGGTGACTTAGGCGGTTAAGCATCCAACTTTGGCTCAGGTCATGATCTCGCAGTTTGTGAGTTTGAGCTCTGCGTCAGGCTCTGTGCTGACAGCTCAGAGCCTGGAGCCTGCTTCAGTTTCTGTGTCTCCATCTCTCTCAGTCCCTCTCCTGCTCTGTCTCTCTCTCAAAAATAAACATTAAAAAAATTAAAAAAAAAGAATGTATGTAATATTTCAAAAATGTGGAGCAACTAGCATTTAAGTGAAAAGGGGTAAATGGACTTAAAGTGTTTCAGATTCTTTCTGGAAAGTGGGTGAAGGTATGGATTAATATTAAGCTTTTAGTAGTGACAGGTGTATGTTGTAATTCCTGGAGTAATGACCAGAAGAATTACAAACTAATAGAGCATAAAATAAATGTGATGATACACCTCTCATCTTTTCTAGAAGATACAATATTTACCAACCTACTTCCCTGCAAGAAGCTAGCCTTCTTGTCTTCCTAGTGCTATTTTCTTTTGCCTTTAAGGAAATAAATTTACATATGTGAGAGAATAGTTTCTTAAATTTTACTAAAGAGGGTCAAAGCAAGTTACAAATTTATGTATCCATTTTCTTTTTGGAAATTATTTAAAAGAAGTGGATCTCTTCATCTTGCTAACTGCCTTTGTGTCCTAAATGTGTTTCCCTAGACTGCAAGATGTTTTATAACCTCTACTGAAAAAGAGTTGATCATTTCAACTCTCTTCAAGCTCAATGTCTCTGTAGTAGAATGCCCCCTCCCCTATTTTTTTATTGTTTTATTTTTTCTAAAGTTTATCCATTCACTTGAGAAAGAAAGAGAGAGAGCATGAGCAGGTGATGGGCAGAGAGAGAGAGAGAGGGAGAGAGAGAGAGAGAGAGAGAGAGAAGCAGAGAGAGAATCCCAAGCAGGCTCCTCGCTGTCAGCACAGAGCCTGACACAGGGCTCAAAACCATGAACTCTGAGGTCATGACCTGAGCTGAAATCAAGAGTTGGATGCTTAATCAACTGAGCCACCCAGGCACTCCTATTGTTTTATTTTAAATCAAAGGTTTTTGAGAGAACTTTCTGCTGGAATTCCTCTTCCCATCACACAAATCTTATACATGATCCAAGATTGAAGCTAGAAGTCAGGCAAACAAAATTAGATATAATACTTGGGGAAACTTCTTTCCCTCCTTCCCTCTTATGTTCCTTCTTTCCTTTCTTTCACATGGGTTTATTAAAAATTCTAAGTATAGATGAGGAAATAAGATTGTTAATTCTCTTCAGGAATCAGCAGGATTCATTATTTGCAATAAGATCAAGATTCAGGCTATGATTCTGAACCATTGTTCTGATATATTAAAAATGTTCATAATTCAAAGTTAGCCTAATTTTCACTATTTCTCAGTTTCTACCATTTTATAATAAAATTGAATGCTACTTTAGATTCACCTGGTGTTTAATTTGATCCATGTTTTTAATCTTTGAAAATTAATTTTTTTTAATGTTTTATTTCTAGGAGAGAGAGAGAGAGAGAGAGAGAGACAGCGTGAGCAGGGGAGGGTCAGAGAGAGAGGGAGTCACAGACTGAAACAGGCTCCAGGCTCTGAGCTGGCAGTCAGCACAGAGGCCGACGCGGGGCTCGAACCCACGAACCGCGAGATCATGATATAAGCGAAAGTCGGACGCTTAACCGACCGACTAAGCCACCCAGGCGCCCCTGAAAATTAATTTTTAATTAACTAACACATGAATACATTTTTCCTTAAATTTTAGAACATCCCAGATACTTTATTTTCTATTCATGCTCTGCCTCCAGATTCCCCAGAAGTTATCCACTGTTATGAGTTTGATGTATATCTTTTTAGATCTTCATCTTCACTTATCTACCTAAGAATTGACACAGTTCTTTGTGCAGCGATTTTTCTTCTCTTTTTAAATAAATTCCTCTGCTGATAAACAGTTAGGTTGTTTTGCTCTTCAAACAGTGTTTTGCTAGATACTGTACACACAGGAGAATGTACTTCTAGGGAAGTATCTAGAAGTGGATCTGGTCTGCCTGTTTTCATTTGCAATGTGTTCTGCAGGATTGCACTACCAAAAGGCAGCAGGCTAGAAGAGGACCCATTTCTCCACACCTTCCAGTATATGACACTGTCAAATGTAATTCTTTTGGTCAAATATAATTCTATTAGGGTCTCTTTTCTTACATGAAGATGGAAGCTTGTGAATGTTCCATCTTTTCCTCTCACAGCAAACCCTGACAGCTAACAGCTCCTCATACTCTAGAATTTATAAGACTTCAGAAATGGTGGATGTCCACACAAGCCACCCCCCACTTCTTTCCCCTGCTTTGAAATGAAGGGAATCTGTTTACTAGAAAAAGAAATAGAATATATTTCCTGGGACCAATGAAAAGAGTGGAGATACCCTCTGTGTTTGGGGGAGCCCAGACATAACAAACTCCCTGAAAAAAGAGAAGAGATGAAGCTTAGCCTGACGTATGGTGATCAGTGGTGTTTTAATTAATTGGGGAAATTCTGAGTTCAGTAATCTGTATTTTTGAGGTGTATGCCAATGAAATTAATCCCAAGTTATTTTATTTTTTTATTTTTATTTTTTTAATATTTTTATTTCTAGGAGAGAGAGAGAGAGAGAGAGAGAGACAGCATGAGCAGGGGAGGGTCAGAGAGAGAGGGAGTCACAGACTGAAACAGGCTCCAGGCTCTGAGTTGGCAGTCAGCACAGAGCCCGACACGGGGCTCGAACCCACGAACCGCGAGATCATGACCTAAGCGAAAGTCGGACGCTTAACCGACTAAACCACCCAGGCGCCCCCCAAGTTATTTTAAAAACAAGATTTCTCAGCTTCTCCGCTTTATGATTTTAATTCCTAGTTTATTTGCCTTAGTAGTGTAGCTGAATGACATTGAATCTCATCATTGTTGAGAGTCTGAGAAGTTTTTTTCATACACTTATTTCGTCTGAGAATATGATGTTAAATAGATTACAGATGTCATCGATACTCCTGGTTTGTGGAGTGAACTTGTTCAGTGTTATAAACTTGAGTTTTGTATACTTTTGTAGACTGGAGCGTAGAACAGTGCATACTATGTGTTTTTAAAAATAAATGCTAAATTGAAAAAACACACAAATTAAGGTGCCTATTTCTGCTAAAAGTATCAAGGATTTTAAATGTGATACTTCCATGTTTATGGTACTAATAAGAAAGTCAAATAAGGTATTATCCATTTTCAGAGCAATTTACTAGTTTTGTTTGAAGTATGTTTTAATATGTGAATGTTACTGAAATACCAAATATTTGCTAAATCATCTTGAAAACCACAGTGGCAGAAAAGGAGATATTTATGAATCACATGCAATTTGATTGAAAGTGCTTTTTTCACTAATATGAATCATAAACTCTGCAGATATAGTTTGACCTTAATTTGTTTGAATTATCTTATGGAAACATTTAAGAGGTTTTAAAAGACTAGTTATAGGTACATATGTTTTAAATTCAAAATATAAAGTCCTTTTTCAGTTTTTAATTTTGAAATAATTTCTAATTTACAGAAAAATAGCAAGAATAGCCCACAGATTTCATCCATCTTCAGTATTTTGACATATCAGTTTTCCTCTTTTTAGATATATATTAATGTTGCTTTTCTTCCCTGAATCATTTGAACGTAGGTTGCATACATTATTCCCCTTTACTCTTAATACTAAAACATGCAACTTCAAGAATAAGGATATTCTCTTACATAACCACAGTATAGTTATTAAATTCAGGAAATTTAATATTGATGTAATACTTTTATCCGGTCTATATTCTAATTTAGTCATTTGTCCCAGTAATTGCCTTTAGGGCAGTTTTTTTCTGGTACAGGCTCCAGCCCAGGCCACATCATGTATTGAATTTAGTTGTCATGACTCTCTGGTTTCTGGAGAAGTGTCTCAGCTTATTTTTTTTTTTTGTTCTCTTAGGACATTGCTGTTTTTGAGGAACACAGGCCAGTTATTTTACAGACCATTCTTCCAGTTGGGTTCATGTAATGTTTCCTTGTGATTAGGTTCAGTGTATGCATTTCTGTCTGGAGTACCTTAGGAGTGATATGTATCCCCTTTGGGGTATCACATCTGGAGGTGCCTTACGTGTATTCACCATTATAGGTGATGTTAAATTTGATCATGTTAAAATTGATCATTAAAGTGTTACCCATTTTCCATTCTATATAGTTACTATTTTTCCATTTGTAATTAATAACTTGTGGGGAAACACTTTAAGACTATGTAAATATCTTATTCCTCATCAAGCTTCTCTCATCCCCAAATTTAGTATCCATTGCTACTAATTTATGTCTGAGTTTATAATTTTTAACTCTCCCATTCCTTCTATATTTTATTAATCAGCATTCTGCCATAATGAAACATTTCTTGCTTTTATTTTATTTAGTTTGTTGTTCACATTATCCCCAGGTAGCTATTTCCTGCATCCTTTTCAGATGCTCTTATAATTTTTAATACTTTATTACTCTTTGGCATAATTAGCTATTCAAGGTCCACCTTGTACTTTTACTGCCCCATTACTGCAATCAACCATTGTTTTCCCAAGGAGCCCTTGTCCTTTTACTGGGGACTGGCATTGAAAGCCCAAGATTGTGATCATTGCTACACTGCACTGCCATTGCTTCTTGATCTTTTCAGCAGAGATGAGAAGTAAATATACATACATATTCTCATAGAGGCAGCTAAAAAAATGGAGAGATATTTAAAAATCTTGAATTTATATGATACTTCCAAGTCTAACATTGCTCCTACCCCAAATTCCTCCTTGTCTTCCCCCATTCCTTATTTGTATCTCCCTCCTTCCACAGTGAAAACCTGGCTCACAAGAAACATTTACACCTTTGATCTGTCCTGCAATACATATAAAACAGTTTATGGACTGCTATATACTGACTGAAAAACAGACCTACTAAAAAGAGTTCAATTGTTTGAAATTATTTTACTTTTCTTTATATTGAAAGTGGTCAGAGTTCTGTGTTCAGAAGTTACTTGGATTAGTTCTGTGTTTAAAAATTTAGCATGGTAATGTTATTCATTTTAAATATAGTTGGGTTAATTTTTATTTTAATTTGCATTCAGTTTTAGGATCCTCCCCACCATCTCTGTTGATTTAATTTAATTTTTTGAACACATAGAACATTAACATGATTTTATTTTATTTATTTTTTTAAATTTAAGTTTTAGTTAATATACACTGCAATATTGGTTTCAGGAGCATTAACATGATTTTAAACCTCGACTATAGAAAACAATATATAGTCAGAAAATCATTACAAGCTTCTTTATTTTCTTATTTTTTAAGTTAGTAATCTGCTCTTAAGTAATATTGATAATTTAAATAGTATAAATAGCATAGCATAATGATAATTTAAAATCAAGCAAGGCTGAAGGCATTTGTGTTTTTTTTTTTGATGGGCATGTGAGTAGAGGATATTGGTGTCTATTCTCTAAGTCATAGAAAAAATGTAGAAGTGAAATGCCAGGAGCCTAAAAGACTGAATGTAGTCCAAAATGATTAAGGTCCAGATTGAGAATAACAACTTCTTTGGAAAAAAGCCTCAGGGGGGTTGGGGACTCCAAAGGGCCATGGTGCTTCCCCTGCATGACACGAGGGGGCGCATTGGCCCAGATGTACCTGAGGCCTCCTCCACTAAGCTGAGTGTGGGAAGGTGCAACATCCCCACCCCTGGAGGCCTCTCATAACGGAATCTTGGTGGTTCCGTGCTATTAGTTTGACCCAGGAATGGCAAGGAAGTTAAGAGATAGAGTCATCCTCAGGCCTCCTGTTTTCTCTTCTTTGATCTTATCTGTGTGCTTTTTAGTCCATGTTTTATTTTCCTTAGTTTGGCAAGAATGGCTGAGTTAAGTAACCTGTCCAAGGTCATAATTCAACCTCATGCTGTCTTAAGTCTTTCATTCTGCCATTTGAAAAAATGTTGTAAAGAACAACTGTGTACACTGTGTGCCTGTCTGCATGTAAAATTAGATCAACTATGTATACTGGGTGCCTGTCTGCATGTAAAATTAGATCGACTCCCTAAAATTTCCTCATACCCCACAAACTGTCACAAAGTAGACATGATAGAAATATTATTAGTCATCCATTATGAAATCAGAAAATTAAAATGAGAGCCAATTAAAGTAAATATGGAATTAATGACGTTAGACCAAGAGGAAAAAAGTTGAATTCATGATTAACTCAACATCTGATCCCCTAAGGTAATCATAAATAAATTCATTATCCCTGTTGCCTGTAAAACCTTGGGAGCACTCCACTTTTATAAGGAATCTGAGGTACATTAACCTTAAATTGCACATGTTTGCCTCTTGTTGCTTATATAGGCTTATTTCCATTGCTTACATTAATGCTTAGTCATTTCAGTGGCTAAAGTGATATCTGTTATCATCTGGCTTTCACTTTGAGAGAGACAGAACTGAATTGTGCCCTCATCAGTAAATACAGGGATGAACTGAAAGATGAACTTGATTTTTAAGAACATCGCCTATCTCGCTGGCGAGGATGTGGAGAAACGGGCACCCTCCTACACTGTTGGTGGGAATGTAAACTGGTACAGCCCCTCTGGAAAACAGTGTGGAGGTTCCTAAGGAAACTAACAATAGAACTCCCCTATGACCCAGCAATAGCACTGCTAGGAATTTACCCAAGGGATACAGAAATGCTGATGCATAGGAGCACATGGACCCCAATGTTTATAGCAGCACTCTCCACAATAGCTAAAACATGGAAAGAGCCTAAGTGTCCATCAACAGATGAATGGATCAAGAAGATGTGGTTTATCTATACGATGGAATACTACTTGGCAATGAGAAACCATGAAATCTGGCCATGTGTAGCAACATGGATGGACCTTGAGGGTGTTATGCTGAGTGAAATAAGTCAGGCAGAGAAGGACAAATATCATATGTTTGCACGTATAGGAGGATTAGGAGGAACTTAACTGAAGAACAAGGGGGAGAAAGGGGGAAATGGTGGGGAAAGGAGAGGCAAAATCATGAGAGACTCTTGAATGCTGACAAAACTGAGGACTGATGGATGTGGGGGGAGGAGGGATGGGCATGGAGGAGGGCACTTGTGGGGATGAGCACTGGGTGTTATGTGGAAACTAATTTGACAATAAACTATTTGTAAAAAAAAAAAAAAGAAAGAAAAATATTTAAAAAAAAATAAATCATTTAACCATTAAAAAAAAACAAAAAAAAAGAACATCGCCTGTCTCATCAGTGCAGTGACTAGTTAAATAATATTCTGCCCATAACAGAATTGAACCCAGTTTGGGGAAAATGGGGCAACAAAAGGTCATTAACTTTCTCAGCTACTGTTCGGTGTATAAGAGACACCAAATTCCCCTATTTAGCCTCTTCTGTTAACAAAATTGGTTTTGGTAAAATTCATCCATGAGTGCTTCCATTAAAGCTTTTACAGGATTTTCTTCATCTGGGGTAATTGATATTCGATTACCGAGAAATGGTGAAGTCACACCTATGAATAGTTAGCAAATGTATGTGTTGGCAGTGTATATTTGTTTCTCTTTTTTTCTTTCACTTTTTTTTTTGGTCATCAGAATAGTCTTTCTGTTTTCCGTTTTATTATATAGTAACATTTTCTGTATATCTTACTTTGAGTGGAAAAATTACCTGTATTTTAAATCCAGGTGATTACAGAAGTTTTAGAAGCAATAAATATTTTGTTATAGTTAGTCTCTAAATTCTTATGTGTAAATATGTGCACCCATAAGCATATATTTAGAAATTACTTATAAACATATTTATAAGAATAGAAATGCTGTTAGATCTCATATTTTGGGTGTGGTTTGTCCTTATTTTAAATCTTAAACAGTGGCTAAAATTGTTATGAATCAATTATGCGTACCTGTAATCTTTAGCATTTAATTAACTGTTCTTTTGAACTGTTCTCTGATTATTTTATTGTATTAATTCTTTTTGTCTATAAGGCAAAAACATTTTATACATTCTTTTTCGTGTAGTCCCTATAGCACCTAGCACTGCCTCTATCACATGATAGGTACTTAATAGTCAGTTATTATTCTTAATTCTTGGCCATTCTTTATGGACATACATTTCATTTTCCCTTTTGGTTTAGTTTTTGTTTTGAAATAATGTCACTCATACAGGCATGTTCCAAGATTAATACAGCGACTACCCATATATGCTTCCCCCAGATTCCTCAAATGTTAATATTTTGGCATGTTTGCTTTAATATTTTCTCCTGTTCTTCCACCTGCTCCTTTCATCCCTTCCTTACACCCTGCCTCTCCCCTTCCTTCATCTGCCTCCCTTCCTCCGTCCATACCTCCTTAGCTATGTATCCAGCCATCTCTTCCTCTGTCCATAATACATACATGCACACACACATGCCTACATGCACACACATATACAAGTATGTATATGTATACATATTTTTGGAACCATTTAGAGTAAGTTGTAGACCTGTTCTATAACACTTTTCCCTGCATACTTCAATGTGTAGTTCCTAAAAATAAGGACTTTTTTTAACCTAACTGCATACAGTTCTCAAAATGAGTGTATTAACATTTAAATGACATTATTATGTGATCTACAAATCTGATTAATACTTTGGCAGTTGTCCCAATATTCTTAAGAGCAAAAGAAAATCCCAGATCACATGTTACATTTATGTATTTTATTTATTTATTTTTAATGTTTATTTATTTTGAGAGAGAGACAGTGAGATGGGGCAGAAAGAGAGAGGGAGAGAGAATCCCAAGCAGCCTCTGCATTGTCAGTGCATAGCCCCATGCAGGGCTCAGTCTCATGAACTGTGAGATCATGAACTGAGCCGAAATCAAGAGTCATTGCTTAACCACCTGAGCCACACAGGCACCCCATCATGTGTTATATTTATATATCAAGTCTCCTTTGTCTCCTTTAATCTAGAACATTTGCTCCATCTTTCTTTGTCTTCTATGAGCTTTTTATTTTTGAACTTTATAGGCCAGTTCTTTTGCAGAATGTCTCTCAATTTGGGTTTGTCCAATTTTCCTCACAATTTGGTTTATACATTTTTGGCAGAAATATCATAGAAGTTATATGATATTCTCTGTACCTATTATCAAGAGGCACATGACGGTGATGTGAACTTTGGTCACTTGTTTAGGTGGTACCTGTCAGATTTCTCATATAAAGTTACTATTTTTTCCTTTGTAATTTAGAAGTATCTTGTGGGGATATACCTTGAGACTATGTAAATATGTTTCTCATCAAACTTTGACTCAGGAATTTAGCATCAATTGATGATTCATGCTTTAATCATTTATTACTATGATGGCTTCCAAATGGTGGTTTTCTAATTAGATTCTGGTTTTTATTTTGAGTATAAATATCCTTTATTTAGCTTCAGAATTCTCTCATAGTTCTCTTTTTTTTTAATTTTAAATGTTTTTATTTATTTTTGAGAGAGAGAGAGAGAGAGACAGAGTGCGAGTGGGGGGAAGGGCAGGGAGAGACTGAAACACAGAATCCGAAGCAGGCTCCAGGCTCTGAGCTGTCAGCACAGGGCCCCAGGTAGGGCTCAAACTCAGATCATGACCTCAGCTGAAGTCAAGATACTTAACCAAGTGAGCCCGCTGGGTGCCCCTCTCATAAGTTCTCTTAAGTCAGCACTATGCCTTATTCTGTCTGTGCATTACCTGGTGTTTACCACAAATAACTTCATGACCAATACTTTTCTTTGATGGTAGAATTATCTGTTCCCTTTTATTTGCAATTGCAGCTAAAAGTAGCACCTAATATATTAAATATGTCTCACAGAATAGCCTACTTTCACATCATTTTGTCAAAATTACTCTCCTGGAGTAAGGTGATCATGGTAGGTTTTTGTAGAGTATCTATTTTGCTGACACTGTTTCTTTGAAGCATCTTGAATCCTCTTCTGACACTGTTGTTGTGACAGGCTATTAACTTGTGCAGCATAAACACAGTTTAGCTCAGTATTAACATGACAGTTTGACAATCCCTAATCTGTTCAGGATGCTGTATCAATGAAGAAGAAGCTGCAGCTAAGAAAATCCTATATTCTCATGGATCCACACAGAGATGCTTTTGCAGTTTTATTATATGGTGATAAAGTAGAATCTGCTAGATAAAAATAAATAAATGTATGTATTTTTATCAAGACTGGAAAGCATATTTTATTTCATCTAAAAAAACACCCAAGCTTATACTTTTAGTCTGTAGACTAAAAAGATATTTCACATGCAGATGATTTTATTTCTACTGTTTCTATTTTAATTTAGTTCTGTGTAATGCACAGTTATTGAATAGCCTGCCTAGGCCTGTGAGTTAGTTAGTAATGTGAAAAGTAGGTATGTACATGTGTAAGTATATGTATATTATACACATTGTGTATATTACATATATATACACACACAGGTATGTAATATATATACATATATATACACACAAGTATGTATATTTGTGTATATACATATTTGTATATATATAAACACGTATGATTGTGATAGCTTTAACTTGCAAAAAATATTTATAGAAATACTTTTGGGGGCGCCTGGGTGGCTTGGTCGGTTGAGCGTCCGACTTTTGCTTGGGTCATGATCTCGCGGTTCGTGGGTTCGAGCCCCGCGTCGGGCTCTGTGCTGACTGCCAGCTCAGAGCCTGGAGCCTGTTTCAGTCTGTGACTCCCTCTCTCTCTGACCCTCCCCTGTTCATGCTGTCTCTCTCTCTCTTTAAAAAAAAAAAAAAAAAAAAAGAAATACTTTTGGTTGATTTTCTGTTTCAATATTTTATTTAAATTCTAGTTAGCTATCATAAGTGTAATATTAGTTTCAGGAGTAGGATTTAGTGATTTATCACATACATACAACTCCCCATGCTCATCACAAGTGTCCTCCTTAATACTCATCACACATTTAGGCCATCCTCCCACCCACCACCCCTCCAGCAAGCCTCCAAGTTTGTTCTCTATAGCTAAGAGCCTATTTTATGGTTTGCCTCTCTCTCTTTTTTCCCCCCTTATGTTCATCTGTTTCCTTTCTTTAATTCCACATATGCATGAAATTGTATTGTATTTATCTTCCTCTGACTGACTTATTTTGTTTAGCATAATACTTACTAGCTCCATCCATGTTGTTTCAAATGGCAAGATTTCATTCTTTTTGACGGCTGAGTAATATTCCATTATATATACACACAAATCTGTGTGTGTGTGTATGTGTGTGTTTGTGTGTACTGAAATACTTTTGATTTAATGTTATATTTCCTTCCAAACATCTGTATAATATTGCATTCTGGAGAAATATTCTTGCAGAGATTATGGAACTGTCTTCTAGGTAAGTTTTTTACATTTTTTAGGAGTGGACTTCCTGAAAGGTAACCTTGTGGATGAGATCATATTTGAAGGATTCTTCCTGACTTGTGGTGTCCTGTTTTAGTTCTTGTCATCATTCCTAAACAGGTCAGAAAAACAATTTTTGATGATTCACTGGTCTTTAAGAACACTGAAAACATTTTGTTTTGCTTTAGCTGATCCCAGCTATGCCATTCGTATATATTTTAATTATATTTATGTCACTTATATTTTAATTAAAAAGATTCAGCAACTATCAGAATCATACGGATTTGGCATTGTTTTGGTTTCTTATATTGCTAGAACCCGCTGAGAGATAGGGCATCTCAAGGATTACATGCAAGGACCTTTCTACGTTTGTTCCCACTGCTATTCTTGTCAGTGGTAGTGAAGGCGTTCTGAACTGACCCTTGAAGAATTTTCAGCATGGCAGGGAACACAGCAATAACACTTGTAGATGGCTTATTTACATTACGTAGATTATATTTCATCAATGTATAGTCAATTTATATAAATACCTCTCTGTGAAGTATCCATGAGAATTTACTTTTTTTTCATGGAAAGCAACATAATAGAGATACTAGAGTCAGGAGACCCAGACTCTAGTCCAAGATCTGCTGTTAACTTTCTGGGTGATCTTGGACAAGCCACCATCTCCTGTCAATCTGTTTTCTCATTTGTAAAATGTATAGATTAGATCATCTCTAAGGATTCTTACAGCTCTTTTTAGTTCAATATAATATTTTTATGTAATTGGTTCTACTCAACATTATCTTTTTTTTCCTCTGAAAATGAATGTAACTTTGGTTTCTGTGTGTATGAAAATCACACAAAATGTTCTAAATTCAAAATGTGTGGCATATTGGTTCCAATTGAAGTATGTTAGGTTTATATTTTCATAATGCCAACACATGTGGATAATGGTGACTTAGCATGACTTGGGAAAATGTGGGACGGTTTCTGTTGTAAATAGGGCTCAAATAGCTGCCCATTCAATTTCCTGCTTCTGATCACAGAGCTGGAGTTGAGACAAGCTTGCATGTCTGTGAGCGTGGCAGGGACATTGATTGCATAAGATTTTGATTGTGTGGGTCTTAGCTTTTAGCTGGAAGCTGGGCATCTGAGAACCACACCAGCCAAGAAGCTAGGAAATGACTTATTTTCATTAATCAAAATATAAAGTACAGACATGCTGGTTGAGATACCAGCATCTGATGGGACTCTGTAAATAAACTGGCAGAGATTTATATGAGTCAGGCCGGCTGCATTATGCACTTGGTGGGTTGTCAGGAAGCTTTGATGAATTAGTAGTGATGTCAGGAGACTTCACCATAATTCTAGACTTAAATATTGCCATAGAGGGTGCTGCAGAGGACATCTGGTTTCTCTTCAATTTATCTATCAGAGCCAACAGCATCGGATGCTATGGGACTAGGCTTGGAGGTACAGAGTTTAATACCATGTACCTGATATACAATGGATTCTTATTCTTGAAAATTACTTAGGTATTGGTTTAAATAAATGTAAGAACTCTAAATCACAAAAGTAATACATATTCATTGTAGACACAAAACAGTGAAAACTACTGAAGTATATAAAATGAAGAGTAAGACTTCTTGTCCCCATCCACCCAAATTCTCACTCCCCATGGGCAACTACTACAAACAATTTGATTTAGGTTTTTCCAGGCCTTTTTCTAAGCACACCACCATTTTTAATATACTATTATTTAATATCAAGCCTTATGTTACATTATCATAATTTGGGATGCAATACTTTACAATATAGATAATTTGGCATTCTATTAAGCAGGATGATGAAATCTTTAATATTTCTCAAGTAAATGGGGAGTCTACTGATAGACTCAGTTATTTGCCCTTGGTTTCTCACCCAGGACCAGTCAGGAGTAATTTCCTAGCTTAGGTAGTGATCTTGACTTCACCTATGTGATAGGGCTGTGCAGTGCTGGTTAAAGAGATGGTGAATTCTTTTTTTTTTTTTTTTCTAAATGTTTTATTTATTTCTAGGAGAGAGAGAGACAGCATGAGCAGGGGAAGGTCAGAGAGAGAGGGAGACACAGACTGAAACAGGCTCCAGGCTCTGAGCTGGCAGTCAGCACAGAGCCCGACGCGGGGCTCGAACCCACGAACTGTGAGATCATGACCTAAGCGAAAGTCGGACGCTTAACCGACTAAGCCACCCAGGCGCCCCAAGAGATGGTGAATTCTAAATAGGGTAGTGACATAATTTATCATCCAAACCAGGACACTTTGAGAGTCCTTAATAATTACACTAGATGATAGATATAAACTGGGACTGTCTAGACATAGGGCCACTCTAAAGGTTAGCTCTCTAAAGATTAACTTGGGACTCCTTGTTACCCTGTTCTGTTCCCTGGTTCCTGGTTCCTGTTGAATTACATGGCCATGAACTCTATTGTATCTGGGCACTGGGCCTAAATTACTGATTCTTTTCTTGCCTTTTGGTTTTTCTAATAGGGAAACTGCAGTAATTCTTAGGACAACCTACTGGCACTCAGAACTCAGACTTCTCCACTTTCACTTCTTCTTCTCTCCTCAGTCAGCTCCATCTGGACATCTCTTGCCACCACTCCACCAAATCTGCCCTGTTAACATCATTAATGACCTCCATGTTCATGAATCCAGGGTACTCACGACTCTATTCTGATTCAACACACTTGATCAATATTTACTTCTTAGGACATGTTCTTCCCCTTGTTTCTATGACCCCCCATTCTTCTGGCCTCTCCCCACTTTCCAGTGTCGCTTTCTTAGTATCTTTGGCCTGGTGCTTCTCTGCTTGATCTCTCAGTGTTGAAGTGCCCCAGGGCCCTTCCCTGTCCATAGTCTTGGTTTTGTGTCTGTACTTGTCATCCTCACGGTGATAACCATGTTGGTATCCGCAGTCCTGATCCTTCTACTGTGCTCAAGACTCATGCATCGACTGCCCACTTCATCTTCTTCCAACTGCCCACTTCATCTTCTCCCCACCTTAAACCTAATCCTCTTCCAATCTTTCCCTTTCAGAACATGGCCACACTCACTCAGACCCCAAACCCATGGATCATCTTTGATTCCTTCCATCCCACCCTCACCTTCTCCTCAGGAACTTCTGTCCTTTCTGTCTCTAATATTCTGTTCATCCCACTGCTTCCCTTCCGGTGCAGACTCCCATCATTAATGCCCTAAATGTTGTCAGTAGGAACCTTTTAACAGTTCTCCCTACACCTCGTTTGCCTCCCTGCAGCCCATTTTCTACATAGCATCCAGAGAGCTTGCTTGCTTGCTTATTTATTTATCATTCCAGGTGTGCAGTATAGCAATACAACAGTTCTGTATGTGAGCTAGTGCTCTTCATGATAAGTGTACTCTTAATCCCCTTCACCTGTTTCATCCATCGCCCCACCTGCCTCCCCAGTGGCCAGAGAGCTTTTAAAAGTTACTTTCCTATTCAAAATCTGCTAGAGGCATCACACTGCAGATAGAAAAAAAAATCCAAACTCTGCATGGCTGGCTGGCTTTTTGTTTAGCTTCTCCTCTTGCTTGCCTCTGATTGCTGGGCTCTGACAACTCACTGGTTTTGTGGGTCCTCAGAGCCACCAAGCTCACCCTATGTCATGGTCTCTGCATTTGTTCTTCCTTCTGCCTGGGTTTTAATGCAAGAATGGTTTCTTCTCATTTGTCTCCTTAAAGAGGCCTTTACTGGCTTTAGATAACAGTAGTCTCTGTCCAAATCAGTGTTTATGCCATTACTTTATGTACTTTCTCTATAGAGTATGTATCTATTGTCATCTCCCATCTCCTTTGGCTACTAGAATATAAACTTCTTACCAGCACGGATGGTGTCTATTTTGTTTACTTTTGTGTCTCAGTACATAGAATGGTGTCTGGTGCATGTTAGGCATTTGATTCTTGTTGAATGAATAAACACGGGTCAGCCTGATCCAGAATGACTTGTGTCCCGGCAGCTCTTCGACATTACGAGTGACCCATATTCATTTCAAAACCAATACTGTTTATTATTCTGCCTCCTCTATATCTTGTTCAGCCCTGCATGATCTTCTGGCTGTGGGCCTTTGTAAGCTTTGTACATACTTTCTCTTGTAATGATGTCAGATCATTATCTTCCCCGCGGTGTTGATGTGGAGAGTGGCCCACTTGTTAAGAGACCATGCCAGGCTTTTGGCTACATTAAGCTAATTCGAGCATCCAAGTAAGTTTGAAAATTGATTCTTTAACTCCCCTCACCTATTCCTAAAGAGATTTCATTAACTCAGCACTTTGTGGAGATGACAAAAGAATTAGTCAAGAGAAACTGAGCCCTGTCATCCAACCTATGTAATTTATTGTGCTATCCTCGTGGTATGCTACAAACTTTGCAGTTCTAATTATAGTTTGGGTTCTCCACCCACTCACCAGATTATCGCTAAGGCCCTTAACCTGGACTGGCTAGATAAAGTGTTCTTTGGTATTCTGGTCTCCAGTTCTTTTTTTTCAGCATGCTCATTCTGTCATCTTCTGAGTCCCCATGTCACCTTTAATGCCCCAGACACCATTTCTTACTCATACCAGAATAGATACATTAATTGTAAGTATCTCGTGCCCTGTCTGCAGTTATTCAAAAGCCAATATTTAAATTATATAGCTTTTATGCCTCAACTAATCTTTATCAAGTGTTTGTCAGCTGCATTCCTATTGCAAATAGAAATATGCTAATTACATAAATAAATGCAAATGTAGGTAATTCTAGATGCAGGATGCCTTCTGTGAGCATGAATTCTCTTAATGACATTTTCAGAATGTCACTACAAAATGCCTTCTGTGAGAAGGTAGTTGTCACATACGTGTGTGTTGTGTATGTGTGTTTGTATATATATGTGTGTGTTACACACACATAGGCACATATGGAGTTGGGGTTGAGACAGTTCCTCACAGCTGTCCAATAATCTGTTGACTGATACAGTGTCCACACAGTTTCCTTGGTGTCTAAAATAACTGCACACTGGGCTGCAAGACTGCAGCCTAGTTTTCTACTCTGATAGCTTCATTTGTGTTACCTCTTCAGGATGAGGATTAGAATTGAATTGGCTAGGCAAGCAAAGCTGAAAATTGAATTAATTTCAGATTTGTAATGAAAAATGGGATCTCTCCTACTCAGTGTTAACTAGGACCCTGTGGGCTATACAAATGAAATTGACAATCTCTCATTAAAATGATATTTTCTCCAGTGAAATGTACTGGCACTAAGTAGTCTCTGAAATGCTTTATGCTCCAAGATCACAGCTGCCATAAAGATTATAGAACTGACAGCAGTTTTTATGAAATACATAGAATCCACAGCATTTATTAAATTTGGTACAGTTTTACCTAGTATCAATGGAATTCCTCCTCTGTGGCAGGCACTGTGCTAGGCAATAAGAGTTAGGGATGGTCACAAATCATGATTCTTATCATTGAAGAGCTTCCAGTCTAGTGGGAGAAACAGCTATCCATAATGCCAAGCCCCAGCCTCTTGCTTAGTGGAGTGAGAGAAGTCCTGTGGAAATATGGAGGGAAAGGTGAAATAATTCCATCTGCTCATCTTGGACCAAAATGAAATAGGTAATAGATTGAACTTCAATGGATAATGCCAGAAAGAGAATGATCATCCATGACTGTGGAAATTACCAAACATTTCAATGTAAAGTAAAATGCTGTGGGGCCCATTTTAATTTTAACTGTGTTTTGTTACCTTTAAAGAGATTTCAGAATTTCATTCCAGGATAAAATTTTCCCTGAACTTAGGCTACCTTTTTGTTCATGAGAATGGCGAACATTTATTGAATAGCTCCCATGTATTGGATGCCTCATGCACTTTCCCAGATACTACTCAACAGAAACTCTGTAATATAGATAATATTATTAAAATAATTTAAATGTGAGAGGTCAGTAGACTAACGTGTAGGTGGTAAATGGCAGAGCTGGGCTTCAGACCAGGTTTCTTTGACTTCAGAGTCCATGTTTCCTCCCTGAGCCCCAAGAATACTGTCTCCTTTTACACACAGCTGTTACACAAATGCCTGCTGTTTGATGAAAGTGATGATGTAGGTTGAGTCCATATGTAATATTCTGGATTAACTTAACCAAATGTTACATGTGGCCAAGTCTTGGAACCAGGCACTTTCCAATATTTTGTTGGCTCAGTGATCTGAGAGCTCAAGTACTAATGGCCCAGGACAGGACAACACTAGCCTGTTCTTCTGTCCCCTTGTAAGAAGACGACTGACTCGTGTAAGATGAGGCCCAAATGCTCAAGAAAGTTAAAGAGGCCGTCAGTGATCCCAGCAGATGTGCTGCCTCAGGAGGGGTCAGCCTTTGTCCATTAACTGCACCACTAGAGGCAACGGGTCTTTCCAGGTGCTGATGCTGCAGGCCTCTGGCTACACTAAGAGAAACCTTCTCTCTCAAGAGGAGCTGGAGCTACAGTAAGTGACCTAAGTCCTTAGGGATCTGAGGGTACCACTTAGCAGTGAGGCCCCATATGTAACCCAAAATTGGGAGGACCAGTCACTTTAGAAAAGCTTCAGAATTGCTTCCTCTGGGGCATCTTGTGTGCCCACCTCTGTCTGCCAGTATTCTCAGCCAGGCCATCATGTTGCTTATCTCAGATCCATAACTGAGCCTGTTCTTTCTCTCCTTAGCCCATAGCCAGGAATGATTACTCCCTTCCTCCTCCAGTCATGCCTGAAGGGCCAGCTTTCCCCTACCCCTCCTTACTCAAGAGAGGAAAAGGCATTGTTTCTATTTAGAAGGAATTGCAGGCTTAGAAGATTTATGAGCTGACATCTCTGTCTGTAGGCATAGCATCATTAAATAACTACCTCCCATTTACATTGTCTAATCTCTCAGCTCTCCAAGGGAGAAGCCATATCTCTGTCATCTTTTGTTTAATCTCCTACAATATTTACAACTGGGAACTTCTTTCTTGCAGCTGACTTAAAGTCTGCATACTTTATTTAACATTCCTATCTCTTTACTCTGTGCTCAGAAGAGATGGATAATCATAATCTGTACTTCCCCTAAACAAAGTTATCCCTAAATTTTTATCTCAGAGGCAGTTCATTGTGGTATAAGATCATAAACTTGGGAGTCAGATCTGGATTCAAATCTAGTTCTGAGGCTAGATCAGAACCATCAGTTTTCCTTTGTGCACAGTTTAGCGCTCAGTCAGTTTCTTCATTTGTAAAGTGGGGCAGTATTATCTACTCCACTGGATTGAGAAATACTCCTTCTGATGACTGACACAACCTCTTTTTATCCTGTTGCTTTGCTATCCTCAAGAAAGTGGCTGCTCCCCCTCCGGGCTTCATGCCTGCATTCCAGCCAGCAAGTAGGAGAAAGGGGGCAAGGCCCTTCTCCTCCCAGTAGAAATACTCCCGGAAATTGTGTGACTTCCATCTTCACTGTGTTGGTCAGAGCTTGGTTGCAGGCTCTCACTGGCTCCAAGGGAACCTAGGAGATTTAGTCTTTATTCTTGGCATTGTGCCCAGCTGACGCTTGGACGTCCTATCTCTGAGAAAGAAGGGAAGTTGCATAGGTTGAATTCCCCAGGGAGCAGATTCTGAGACAAAGTTTGGGTTGTGGGATGTTTATTAAAGGGTGCTCTATGGCTCAATAATGATTGAAGGGAGACAGAGGAAAAGTCCATATGAGCCTCAGTGAACCACACAGGTTGCTTTAGAGATGAGATGGCCAAGCCTTTATATTCCTGTATTGATCAGTCATTAGTTATGGGCTGGCCTGGCTGTCAGTGTGACCCTGGGCAAGGCAACTCTTGTTAGTTAAAGTGACCCCTAAAGACTGGTAGCTGGAGGCTGTCTGCCAGTAGCACTACCAGCAATTGTGTCCATGAGCCCTTTATGGAAGGGGATTCTGGATGACTCCTTTTGTTGTCCACCACAGGGAGAATGAGGGAGCTAGAATATCTGGAACACTACATTACAGAGTGGTTGTGAGGAACACATAAAATGTTGAGGGCTTTTGCAGAGGACTGGACTTATGGTTAAGTATCCAGTCGGTCTTAGATGTGGTATTAGCATTTCCCTAAGTTTTTTTTTTAATGGGATATTTTTCTTCCAGAGCATCCTATGGAGCTAAAAGAATTGACCATCCCTAGTCTAATGATCAAATTTAGGAAATACTGGGTTGCATGATCTTCTATTTCTATGGTTGATGTTTAGTCAAGGCCTCTTCTAGTGAGTTGCATTAGAAAGGAGAGTTTAGGGGCACTTGGTTGACTCAGTCGGTTAAGTGTCCAACTTTGATTTAGATCATGATCTAACAATTCATGGGTTCAAGTCTCGCATCGGACTCTGTGCTGACAGCTTGGAGCCTGGAGCCTACTTTGGATTCTTTGTCTCCCTCTTCCTCTGCCCCTGTCCCTACTTGTGTTCTGTCTCTCTCTCTCTCAAAAATAAAAAACAAAAAAAGTGTTCACATTGCTTTTGATTTTGGTTTTCACCAAAGTGAAATATAGAAAGTGCTTTTGTAAACTTGGGATTCTGTATTATTGACGTTCATTATTTCTGTTAACAAATGTGTAACATAGAAATTTCCTGAAAATACGATTAAGAAATGAAAAAAATCATCTGTTAAACAAATACTTATTGAGCACGCACTCTGTGGGTGGGCCTGCCCCACTCATGCTGGCCAGGATCTCTCTCCTTCGCTCTGCTGTCCTTTCCCTGGTGTGACAGTTTCCACTTCTGCTCCCTGCAGGGTGGCAGCCACAGTGACCCTTTAAATATTTAAATCAGTCTTCTCACTCCCTTTATCTCAATCCTGCAATAGCTGCCCAGCATATTTACAATGAAATTCAAAGGCCTGCCATTCCTTGCCAGGCCCTGCAGCTCTGGATCTTGGCCACATCTCTTATCTCATTTCCACCCAGCCAGTCTGCTCCAGCCACGCTGGCCTCTGTTGTCTTGCAGATATCCTAGCAAGTTCCTGACCCAGGACTTCTGTCCTTGGTCTTTCCTGTGCTGGAATGCTCTTTCCCCCTGTGTGGCTTGCTCCCTCATTTCGTGCAGGTTTCTGTGCCCTTCTGCCTTATCAGAGAGGCCTTTTCTGAGTCCTCTGTCTGAGATGTACCATTTGTCTCTCTGTCTCTTTCACCTCACTTTATTTTTCTTTATGGTACTTATTATTTCATAAAATTCTGTATTTATTTGGTTATTGTTCATTGTTTGTCTCTCTAACAAGACTGTAGGATCTGAGAGAGCAGGACTTTATTTTCCTTACTGCTTTTTCCCCAGAAGAGTGTTACCAAGCAGGCACTCAGTACATTTTTGTGAATGAAAGAGTGAGTATGCTAGTTTCTAGGAATTCAGTGATAACTAGGACAGTCATGGACTCTGCCTTCATGGGATATATAGGCTACAACCAAAGCCCATTCTAGCAGAAGGTGCAATGAAAATGATAGAATTTTCTCTTTTCATATATTATAGTACTAAATAATTTTAATAGAGCTTCTAATGTTGAACTATCCTTGCATTCTTATGACAACCTTACTTGTTCATAAAATACACATTTTATATAATTTTGTTTGTTTATTTTTGAGAGAGAGAGACAGAGAGCATGAGGGAGAGAGAAGCAGAGAGAAAAGGTGACAGAGCATCCCAAGCAGGCAGGCTGGCCAGCGCAGAGCCTGATGTGGGGCTCAGAGTCATGAGATCATGACTTGAGACAAAACAAGAGCCAGATGTTTAATGGACTGATTAAGATTCTTAACCACCCAGGCACCAGAGCTTTTTAAAATGCTTATTGAGTTTCTATTGTGTATTTTATTTAGTATTGGCATGTAAGAATGGTTTTCTGTGGCTTTCTACTATATTTATCCAGTTTTTAAAAAATTAATTTTCTTTTAATTTATTTCTGAGAGAGAGAGAAAGACAGCATAAACAGGGGAGAGTCAGAGAGAGAGACACAGAATCTGAAACAGGCTCCAGGCTCTGAGCTGGCTGTCAGCACATAGCCTGACACAGGGCTCAAACCCACGAACCGTGAGATCATGCCCTGAGCCGAAGTCGGATGCTTAACTGACTGAGCCACCCAGGTGCCCCTATCCAGTTTTGATAATCATTAGTGTTGTCATGGTTATGTTAGCCTCATAGGAGAACTTGGGATACTGTCTATCTACTTCTGTTTTCTGAAATAGTTTAAATAATATTGGAATCCCTGTGTAATCTAGATTTGGTGAAATCAGCCTATAAAACTGACTTGGTACCTCTTTGTTGGTTAGAAGTTTGATTACCTTTATAATTTTTATGATTTTTGGCCTATTCAATTAGGTTCCCTTTTTTTGGAGTAAATTTTTATTATTTTATTTTCCAGAAAAGGATTTCACCAATATTTTTGAATATATTTTACATAATAAGTTCCTTAAGTCTTCTTGTATCTGTATATGTCTCCTCTTTATCATTGCTGATATTCCTTATTTATGTTTTCTTTCATTAGCTTTAATCAAGCTTGACATAGTTTTACCTACTTTGTTGTTATTTCAGAAAACCACCTTTGATTTTTATTAATCAAATCTACTTTGTTGTTATAATAGTTGTTCTTTCTCCATTTTGTCAAGGTCTATTTTTATTCTACCACATTTCTGAAAGTAAGGACACATGTACTTCTGAGCACAGCATTGCTGTCCGCCTCCATCTCTACTCGTAGAGTCCTGGCATTACCACAATCTCTAACTTCTCTTTGATGTCAACACTTAGAGAAGCGAAATTTCCCAGCCCTGAAGATGCAGTTGGTGCGTGTCTTAAGGTTTTAGCATGAAGCCAAATGTCTGTTCACTGTCAGCTGATTATTGGGGTGGGGGAGTTAGTTTTGCAGGAGGTTGGTTAATTGAATATTTTGATGACTCCTGTTTCTTACATTTGTTTGACTCTGAGCTTGAACTTTTATGCCCGTATCTAGTTGGCAGTTTTTGGCTTCAGGTTCCATGTAAATTTGATGAATTTTGCTTTCTGTATTCCAGATATACCTCAAAAGTTTTAGTCTATTATTAGCATCCTTTCTCAGTATTTAATGTGCAGCAAAATAAGACCCTAGTGTGATCTTTTTTATTTTTTTTTCTTTTGTTTTAGAGAGAGAGAGAGAGTGAGTGAGCAAGGAAGAGAGCGTGAGCTGGCAAGAGGGACAGAAGGAGACAGAGAGAGAGACCGAGAGAGAGAGAGACAGAGAGAGACAGAGAGAAAGAAAGAGAGAGAGAGAGAGAGAGAATCTTAAACAGGGTCTACGCACAGTGGAGAGCTGGGTGTGGGGCTCGATCCCATGACCCAGGATCATGACCTGAGCTGAAATCAAGAGTCGGATGCTCAACCAACTGAGCCACCCAGGTGCCCCAACTCTAACATGATCTTGACAATGCAGAAAAAGCTCTGGAAATTGGAAACACAATTATTGTTTTGTTGTGTCCTTAAGGGGACTCATTTAACTTCTGTATATTGTAATTGGCCATTTGGGTGAGACAGAGTCGTGAGTTCCATCCAGCACTAGAATCCTTTCCTCACCCTGAGAGTGACAATGATTCTCACCACAGTGATTCCAGTGGCAGAAGGAGCTTTCTCCTTGCTTGGGATATTGGCATGGAATGTTATATTAATGAAATCTCACTTGGAAGTACTCACATTTTCTTCAGTAAAGAAATTATTTATAATATGATTTATTTATAGCAGATTTCTATCACCTTCAAAATAGACTTTCTAAAGGAACTTAATAAAATAATTGGTCAATATTTACATGTGAACTAATAGTAGGAGTTCTATTTTCAAATCTAAGCTTATAACTAGGAAGAAAAATTTTTTTAGATGTTTGAATGAAAAGATAATCTGTAGCTTATCATGTAAACATTCAGAAGATTGGAAATTTCAACTTGAGCAGACTTTCCATCTCTCCTCATTTAGATATGTTGAAATAAGAGTGCTTTTCTATTTATATGTACCTGGGAATCTCAAAATGTTTGGTTTGTTTGGGATTATGTCAGAGTGTATAAATCCAGAGTTAATTTTCAAAAGAAAATGAGATGAAATCAATTTAAGATGACAGGTGAAGGATTTATGTTAGATCCCAGTAAAGCTTATTAAGTGCTGAAGTTTATTACTAGAGAAGGTTCTGAAGTGAGCAAGGAAAGGGAGAAGATCGTTTTCTGTCAGGATGATGTGAAAGTTCTACATTCCCTCCCAAAGTGGAGCTGAATCATGATTTTGACTCCTAAAGCTGCTCTATTTCCAAGTGATGGTACTGATCACAGTCCATTTTTTCAGTCTGCTTGAGACTAGGCACTAAGTCAAATCCCATGTATCTCTTTTTATTGTTGTAAGAAAGAAGAGAAAAACTGAAATATAATTAGAAGTGCATTTTAAAGAATAAAATTTTATATTTTTTAAATGTATAAAATTTTACACTCTTTATAATTGCAGTGGTAAAAATGGTGACTACTTCATGCTATTACCTGAGAATTAAAAATCTTCAGAATTTGATTTCTTTAAATACAGTTTAATAAAATCCGATTAGGTGTTCTAAATGGAAGAGCCAATAGGTGAGGAAAACCACTGTGGTCACAGTCTCATGAGTTTGTCAGTGGTAGAACTTGAGAAGAGAATCCAAGAATTTGACATGTTTCTCTTAGCCTTGCTGACATGGCACTGCCTTTTTCTTCTAGAATATTCTTTAAAAAACCAGATCTTTACAAAAGTTGAAAAAGTTACATGAGATGATTGTAAAGCCTTCAAATAACACAGAAATGTACAGTGTGGATTGAGGCTCTCCTGTACCCTCCATCTCCTAATCTTGTTTTCCAAAGGTCGCTGTTCTTCACAGTTGGGGCTGTGTCCTTGCAGGCATTTATCTATGTAGATGCCAACATATATGCATTTAACTGAGAGATGTTTAGTTGTTTACGGTTTTTCACTGTTACAAATTTTACACAATGAAGTGCCTTTAAATCCAAATAGCATAATATTTGTTGAAATGTAACTGGAGATCAATAATTAATTAGATATGATAAAAATGACTTCAGTCTGTGCTATGTAAGTCTGAAAAATTTACTAGACTAGGCTGGTGAGGCAGTTCAAAAACCAGAGCAATTTAATATCCCTTATTATTTAAATTGCTTTGGCAGAATTGATGGGTATGAGTAGTTGGCTGACTGTCCAGGAAAATTATTGACTTTCAATACAGAGAACTTCTTTGCATGTTCTTGCTCTCCAAAGAGGGCTGTGCTGGGTGAGTGGTTCAAAAAGGCTTATACTTCTTCCTATGTTCTCTATTTCTTTTCCCCAGCAATTAAGGAAATGATAATATTGGATATCTGGAGGAGAATTCCAAATTTAAAAAATACATAGTGGTTATGTCATTCTCTAGGATAAGGAATAATCATTCTTGAGGAAAATACCTCAATTTATACCTAGTTTTCCAGTGGAATAATTGAATACTACCTGTAAATATGCAGTGGTGACCTGAACAAGATTTTTTCATGGAAACATGGTTAAAGGATGGTGCTTACAGATAAACTGCATTTTTGCTTGTGCATCACATAAATAGTAGTTTAAATTCTGTGACTGCTGGAATTGTATCAGAAGTGTTCTTGCCACTAAGCAGTTGTCGTGCTACTTAATTATAACGGTTCAAATCCTATACTTGTTTATAATTTGTCTCTAGGTAGTAGGAAAGCAATGATCATCTTTGATATTATGGGTTTGTATGTAAACTTTGTTTAAGTTTATATATTTATTTTGAGAGAGAGAGAGAGTGGGCAAGGCGCGGGGGAGGGGGGGGAAGAGAGAGAGAGAGAATCCCAAATAGGCTCCCCTCTGTCAGCAGAGCCCAATGCAGGGCTCCAAATCACCAACTGTGAGATCATGACCTGAGCCAAAATCAAGAGTTGGATGTAGAAATGACCGAGCCACCCAGGCATCTCATAGGTAAAATTTTAAAAGGTAAAACTTACTAGTGTACAGTTTTCTGTACATGAGGATATACTACCAAATAATAAAAACAATTTGCCTTTATTGAGTGGTAACTATGTGCCTACACTTCTCTGAGCACTTAAACATCGACTGATCCCCCCAAACCCTACTAGATAAACCTGTTATTATCCTCACTCTACATGTGAGGCATAAAAGGGGAGTATCTCATGCATGGGAAGAGACCTAGAGAGTGGCAGGACTGGCAAGGTGGCTTCTTAATAAGAAGATGCAGCTTGTGGCTATGAAATGGAAAACATTTTCATTCCCATGATTGGCTCACATAGAAATTGAAATATTACCACCATGCTTAAACTAAATGTCTGAAACCCTTGTCCAAATGATGGCAGTTTTCCTCTGCTAGTGAACATTTTGAAATATAACTGTATCTAGGCAGTAGTGACAAATTATTGAGATTAGTGAGTCCTAAATATGTTTTAAAGCTTATATCTAATAACTAAGAAGTATACAAATGTTACAGTAAAATACATGTATAAATTTACGAATACATTTAAAAATTTTATTTTATTTTTATTATTACTTTTTAAATATAATTTATTGTCAAATTGGCTAACATATAGTGTGTATAGTGTGCTCTTGGTTTTTGGGGTAGATTCCCGTGATTCACCATTTACATACAATACCCAGTGCTCATCCCAAGAAGTGCCCTCCTCAATGCCCATCACCCATTTCCCCCCTTCCCCCACCCCCAGCCCTCAGTTTGTTCTCAGTATTTAAGAGTCTCTTATGGTTTGCCTCCTTCCTCTCTGTTTATAACTATTCATCCCTCTTTTCTCTTCCCCCATGGTCTTCTGTTAAGTTTCTCAAGTTCCACATGAGCGAAAACATATGATATCTTTCCTTCTCTGACTGGCTTATTTCACTTAGCGTAATACCCTCTAGTTCCATCCACGTTGCTGCAAATGGCAGGATTTCATTCTTTCTCATTGCCAAGTAGTATTCCATTGTGTATATAAACCAGATTTTCTTTATCCACTCATCAGTTGATGGACATTTGGGCTCTTTCCATAATTTGGCTATTGTTGAAAGTGCTGCTATAAACATTGGGGTATATGTGCCCCTATGAATCAGCACTCCTGTATCCTTTGGATAAATTCCTAGTAGTGCTATTGATGGGTTGTAGGGTAGTTAGTGAATCCTAAATATGTTTTAAAGCTTCTAACTAATCCTAAAAAGCATACAAATGTTATGGTAAAATACATGTATAAATTTACAAATATGTTTAAAAATTTTTAAAAATTGGTTCATATTGAGTTATCATCTTTGCTACTTTTTTTTTTAAATTCTTTTTAATGCTTTATTTCTAGGAGAGAGAGAGAGACAGCGTGAGCAGGGGAGGGTCAGAGAGAGAGGGAGTCACAGACTGAAACAGGCTCCAGGCTCTGAGCTGGCAGTCAGCACAAGCCCGACGCGGGGCTCGAACCCACGAACCGCGAGTCGGACGCTTAACCGACTAAGCCACCCAGGCGCCCCAATCTTTGCTACTTTTAATAATAGCACTTATAACAAAAAGGTTATACTTTTCATGCCCACAGATTGCATTCTATGTTGTATAGAAATCAGGCAAAAAATAATAAAACATTAAAAACAAATCAATGCTTTTACCAACTTATCTTCTAAATTTCTGTACCACTTAATAAGTGTCCTTCTGTACCTATGTTAAACTTTACCTCAAATATTAAACTTTCTTTTGTTGCTCATCTTATTTGGTGATTAGTTTGGTAGTTAGTTTCCTTTGGTATTCTCCTAGTAAACAAAACCTTTAAAAGTATTTACAAAGTGTCATTTTATTTCTTATGAAATATTACTTGGTGTTTTAAAAATCAAATTTAAGTTTTGGGAAGCATGTTGAAATGAGATGTTAGAATAACTAACATAGTGTTTTGAAATATTAGGAAAGTTTCTTAGGGAAATTGAAAGCAACATGCTTTTCATGCATTCCCCCCTCCCCCCCAGAAGATTGGGATCATTTCTTTTTTCTTGATCAAATTAAAGGTCTTGCTTTTAATTTCAAAGGTTCTTCTTGCTTCTAGAGCCCACCTAAGAAAGCCCACCTACACTGACCTTTCATTCATTACTTTGGTCGTCTAGATTCTCTTTTGGCTTCTCAACTCTTAACAAGTAAAATGAACATGTCTAATCAAAGCATAAGGGGTTACAAATAACTCTACTGAATCAACTTGAGTTGGTTTTTTTTTTTTACTAAGTTCTGTCTTTCTGTCTTCTCCAAGACACTTCACCCTTCCTGACTGCATTCATTGCTCACCTCCCTCACCCCATCTCCATATTGTAAATTCCTTACTTGATTAAAAGCCATAACCTCCACTATGGAGAATGTTTGCAGGGGATATTAGAATGTTCTTATTAATTAATTTTAAGTTAATTGAGAGCCGGTATAAAAAAACTTATTGCAAAAACCAGGTTTGATGTTGTTCTAAGCTGCATTTTTACATTCTTCCCCAAGAAGCATATTTACTGAATGTAATCATAAAGGTTACTCTCTGTAGGGTGAGGCAATGCTATGTTTCAGAGCTTTACTACCATCTGTCTAGTGTGTAACCCATGGTAAGCCCCAGGTGTCTCATTTGTAAAGAGAAGAGGAGGGTAGCACCTGTCTTAGGGCTGTTGGGATGATTAAATGAAATAATCCATGTGAAGGGTTTAGCATCCTGCCCAGTGCATAGTGAAAGCCCAGTAAATTCTAGATACTCTTATTGCTGTCAGTGACCAATAGCTTTGTCCCTGTGTATTATTCTACATGATGGAGAAGTTAATATATGTATGTATGCAGACATACATTATGTCAGTCAGTAAATAGTAACTGATGAAACTATTATACTACATCATATCCTACATGCTAAATGGAAGGATGCTTTTTTACAATGGCTGAGAAAAATCACTTATGACCTCTTGTCTCATGAAACAAGATGTTATTCATATAGTATAGCATATGACATATGCATATTTATTTTTATTGTTATGGATGACATATAAGTAGGTAATGAAACACTGCAATCTATTGCAGGCAAAAACCAAGCTTAAGTCTATATTTTAAATTTATACTTTATAATCTTCTCTTTAGTCAATATTTTGAATAATCCTCAGAACATCACAAATAGTTTTCTGTATTACTATATGGTCAGTTTGTGTCCAGCTTGTAAAATCCTTTTTCACATCTGGAACAAAATATTTGATTTTAGGAGCTTATCTAACTAGACAAGGAGATGAAATAGAGACACACACCTGTTCTTAATCTAATTTAAAAAAAAAAATTTAATATTTATTTTTAAGGGACAGAGAGAGACAGAGTGCGAGTAGGGGAGGGTAGAGAGAGAGGGAGACACAGAATCTGAAGCAGGCTCCAGGCTCCCAGCTGTCAGCACAGAGCCCAACAGGGGGCTTTAACTCACAAACTGTGAGACCATGACCTGAGCCGAAGTCAGATACTTAACCGACTGAGTCACCCAGGTGCCCCATAAGCTAATTTTTAAAATGTAGCTTAATTTGTATCTGGTGTTGCACACAATAATGTCCATAAAGTCAGTTGTAGTTTACAATGAATTGAGGCTAGCTTCACCCAAGTGACAGAGTCATATACAATGAAAAGTCTTGAGGCTTGTCTTTTTTAAGTTTATTTATTTATTTTAAGAGAGAGAGAGAGAGAGAGAGAGAATCCCAAGCAGGCCCCATACTGTCAGCACAGAACCCAACTCTGGGGCTTGATCTCATGAATGGTGAGATCATGACCTGAGCTTTCAAAATCAGGAGTTGAACACTTACTGACTGAGCCACCCAGGCACCCCAAGTCCTGGTTTTTCAAAAAAAAAAAAAGAAAAGAAAAAAAGATTTGAGGAAGACAAAGCTTTTAAATATGAGATTAAAATCATTCATTTTTTTACCACCCTAAAAAAATGGACAATTTTTCATTTTGTATACTATTGTCTTTACTGGCATATATCATAATATAGTTGTAATAGGACTGTGATTCTATTTTGTATTCTGCTATTTCATTTAATATTAATATAAGTAAATTCACGTTGCAACATAATTATCATTTTAAATATTTGCATTCTAGTGTATCATGTTCATGTCGGATAATTTATTAAGCTATTTCCTTAGTGTTCTTTATGTCATTATAAGCTTTTAAACCAGTTAGCAAGCAATTCACTCTGTTTTAGCCGTCTCTTTTATGTTAAATTAGGATAAATACAAGTAGAGTTACCATATGAATGAGCATAAATACTAATAAAGCTTTTGCCACATATTACTATGTTTCTAAGAGGGTTGTGATGTTTTATTTTACTCCCAAGAGTGAAATGTATAATGCTGCTTTGCCCATTGTGTGTTAATATTTTTTTGCAGTTTAGGAGTGTGACATAGCTTTAAAAATATTCTAACTTTGCTAATCGGGAATAAAAACACCTTCAGTTTTCTCTTGACCTCTTCTTGGGCATATTGTTTATCCATCAGCACTGTTCACCTTCAGAGCTATTATCTTTTCTCCAAGCCCTTTGCCATGATCCAGGCATTGTGCTAATAATGTTCCCAGCAGCCCCATGAGCTAGGAATTCTGATGTCCTCATTTTACAGATGAGGAAACTGAGTCTGAAGGAGGAGAAGTAACTCGCTCAAAGTTACCCAGCTGAATAAGCGGTAATTAGATATTTGAACTCAGGCCATAGGATTCTAAAATTAAACAAAAGTCTTCCTCCGAATGTATAGATTTTCACATTAGTTCCATGTAATGCAAGTATTTGCAGGAGTCTTTGCCCTCTTTGTTTTGGTTTCATTCCTATTCTACTGTGTAAATATTTAAATGTGTTCATTTTTGAAAATGTGATCTTGATGTCTGTTGCTTCAAAGCTAAGAAAGTTGTTGTCTTTAACATAGCTGATATTCTGCACTTTTTGCCAGTAATTTCAATTATTGCTTATTTAAGGTTTTGTGATTCCTCTGCAGTTTATTTTGCTGAATAGGTGCTCTTTAGCTCCCCCACCCAACATAATATTTTAAACAATGTTTCCTTATTCTTTGTCTTGGAAATTAAAATTTATGAACTGTTAGTTTATGTGTATATTTTTCTGTCTCTATATTTGAAATATTTCTCCCCTGTCCGTTTTTTTCCCTTGTTGTATTTGTCATTTGTTTCTTGTTCTGATGATTGGGTATGGTTTTGATATACGTAGACTACAGTGTCCATTTACTGAATTTGTGAATTTATGGTTCAAAGGTGCTTTGAGGACTCTCTTGTGGGGCCATAGTAAATTAGATTCCTGGAACTTTTTGTTATTTTAGCTCTGCTGTGGTCTTTGTTGAGTCAGACAGAAGACAACAGGATGGTTAACCAAATTCTGTGATCTCCCTTCCATCAAAGATGCTATCTTCCCTCAACAGAAGTAGAGAGTGAAGGACACGGCATGTGTGGACTGGACACCCCTTAGCACATTGTCTTGCTTGTTCCAAATGAGACTTAGCACGACGAGAACTGACCTTTGAGCACTGCACCAGTGGTAACACGTAGACCTCGGGCTGGGTAAAGTTACTTTGGTTTCTTTGCAAAGACAGGTTTAATTTTGAAGGGCCTCACCTTTTATCAAGTAAGACAGAAATACTCCATAGCATGTTATTTTAATTTTACTTTTAAAAACTAAGATCCTGAAGTGATGAAGCATCTAGATGAAGTTTTGGGGGGATTTTCTATGATTTTACTTCAGTATGTCTACTTTGCATTGTCATGATTAAGATGACTAAATGTTGCGTAGGATTATTGCATAATTGTGTTGTTTGTAAAAAATAAGCTATTTGGAGGTGTAAGCAGAATAATTGTTGGGCTTGAAAGCTGCCTCTACTTCCTGGCCTGTCAAAACCTTCTTTCTACCACCACCCTTCCAACACTAAATGCAACTCTAGAAAGCCTTGGAGAATAATGTAAATCCTGGTTATAGCTTTCCTTAAAGAGATTATACAGAGCTTTACACAGTAGTATTCCATTGAGCAAAATATCCTGTTTCATTTGTCTTCCCAAAGTGCTTCCCCAGTCCTGCCTCTTTGTTCACCACTCATGCTTATTTCTGTCATAACCCCTCTCTTTCTCACCCTCCCCCTCTTCCCCTTCATTCTCTATCACATCTTTTTCCTACTTTGTTTCTACTTCCTCCCTGCAAGAATCTTCTGACTCATGAACCTCCCTGCTGGCTGCTGCCCCCTGGGAAGAATAGTCTGATTTCCAGCTTTACCTGCTTTTCTCTGAGGAGAAAGAGAAGCAGAGCAAAACTCCTGGATAATAAAATCCTCTGTCTTAGATAGATGGAGCTAGAATGTATTGTGCTAAATGAAATCAGTCAATCAGAGAAATACAAATACCATATAATTTCACGCTATGTGGAATTTAAGAAACAAAACAGATGAATATATGGGAAGAGAGGGGGAAGAGAAGAGAGAGAAATAAACCAAAAGACTCTTAATGATAGAGAACAAACTGAGGGTTGATGGAGAGAGGTGGGGGGGGATGGGCTAAATGGGAGATGTGCACTAAGTTGGCACTTGTGATGAGCACTGGATATTGTATGTAAGTGACGAATCACTGAATTCTACTCCCAAACCAACATTGCACTGTATGTTAGCTAATTAAAATTTAAATTAAAAATATACTTAACTGGATAAAACAAACAATTTTCTATCTTATTAAAAAAGATGACAAAGAACATTAATAAATTTTCAAGGAGACTTGGTTTTATAAACAATCAGCCCGCATAAGCCACTTGCTTCCAGGAAGAGGCCAAGGTGGTTGTGACCAGGAGAGAGGAGCTGGTTGAGCCTGTGCAGCAGGCACAGGGAGCACTAGCTAGGATTAGGGGTGACTGGGGATGGAGTAGCTATCCAGAGCACTGGAGTAAAGCAGTTAACTGAGCGCATTTAGAGAACCTTCTGTTTTCTCTAGTATAATCAATTTGAGATGCCCAGGGTTGGCAATAGAGAAGGTGAGATGACCAGTCCTTATGGCACCTCTGCTTTCCCTAAAAGATTTCTCCCTGCACCGCTTGAAGGATGACTATTCCTACTGTAAGTCTTTGATTCCAGCCCTCTTTTGCTGCTCTTGTCTTCACTACCCTAAGGCGGTAGAGAATGCGCTGGGCTGAGGTCTCAGAGTGCTTGGCAACAAACAGAATCTACTTTAGATAGTAGAAGCAGAAAAGTAACAGATATTGGGATGTTCACTGAATCTCTAGAAGAGCCAGAGACTACACAATTGGAACAGAGCCTAGCCACACACGGCTCTCCAACTCAGGTGACATTTTGGACCCCTACGCACCCCTGCAGTGAGTTGTGGTGATGGTCTGTTGTGTTGTCTCAGGGGGCATAGAGGAAGTGAACAGTTTGCACCAGATAAAACCCACCATCCCCATATCAACATCTTTAAATTCCTTCCTCTCCATTAGAGTAAGAATTTTCTGGCAAATAATGTAGATCACCAATGAATCCAGATTTCAGTGAAGAAATAGAGTAAACAATTGCATTTACTCCCAGTTGCTCAAAAGTTGAATCCAGAAGCTCTGTTAAGACAACTGATCTGTAAAACCTAAGTTAAAATCATATTCTTCCCTTCCTTTAGATCCCCATTCCCACAAACATCTCCCAAGCTTATACTGACCGAATGAAACTTATTAAACTTCTACAAGTTTGTAAGTTTATAAAAATATTACCATTCTTTTGGTGTGTAAGTCTTTTTCTCTTGATTTGACTTTTTCTTTGGCCTGTTGTACAGTTGAGATCAGATGGCGATTATGGGTCTGGAAACAATGGTACAGGTGTAGGTGGGACAGGAGAAGACAGGTCCTCCTTGAGGGATGTGTGCGTCAGGTGAGTTCTTTTTTTTTTTTTTAATGTTTTATTTATTTCTAGGAGAGAGAGAGAGAGACAGCATGAGCAGGGGGAGGGTCAGAGAGAGAGGGAGACACAGACTCTGAAACGGGCTCCAGGCTCTGAGCTGGCAGTCAGCACAGAGCCCGACGCGGGGCTCGAACCAGGTGAGTTCTTATCTTGTCTCTAAGCAAGGCAGATAGTGCCTAAGGAGACCCAGCTGGGCTCCAAGGAGTCATGATTGTGGACTGAGGGGAGAGGGTTTTGGAGAAAGTCATTCAGAGGCTGGTAGTGCTCAAACTAACCAAAAGCTCTTATTTTCTCATCAGTATCCTAACTTTCATATAAAAATTTGGTTCTCCCTTGGTTTGGTCCTTGTCAATAACAGAGATGAAAGAAAGGAAATGAAACTTTATCTGTACCTAAATGTCAGGTATTTTTGAGAATTTCAAGAGCATTTATATCTTAAAAGGGAACCATAGGAAGACTGAATTATGAAAAGACTTTAAAGTCACATAGACCTGAATCTGAATCCTGGCTCTGCAGGTACAGCCTATGTGACCTTGGGCAACTTCCTTAACCTTTTTGAGTCTCAGTATGCTTGTGTGTAAAGAAGGATAAGTATCTGTATCATCTGTATCCCACTGGAGTGTTCTTGAGGTTAAATGAGATCCTGTGAAAGTAGCAGATGGTAATTGACCAATAAAGAGTAGATAATAGTCATTCAATGATTAATAAATGCTTATAGAATTGAATGCAATTTTAATTATAAAGTAGACCAACTTGCGAATGAGGAACTTAGAGTCCTATGTATGGAGAGGTCTCTTTTGGCTTGAGGGGCTTTCTTGAGGTCCCTCAATTCTAATTTTATGGAAGATTTGCTTTACCTTCTCTACTGTAAGATAGCCCGTGTGTTTAAATGGAATTTTTTCTGGGGCACCTGAGTGGCTCAGTTGGTTGAGCGTCCGACTTCAGCCCAGGTCATGATCCCGCGGTCTGTGGGTTTGAGCCCTGCATTGGGCTTTGTGCTTACGGCTCGGAGCCTGGAGCCTGCTTTGGATTCTGTGTCTCCCTCTCTCTCTGACCTTCCCCCGCTTGCTCTCTGTCTCTCAAAATAAAATAAAGACATTAAAAAAATTTTTTTAATGGAATTTGTTCAATGTCTTTGAAATTAGTAAAATGATCAAACGTCTTCCATTAGAAAAATAACTGGTTTGGGGCACCTGGGTGGCTCAGAAGGTTGAGCATTCGACTCTTAATTTCAACTCCAGTCATGATATCAGGTTCATGAGATTGAGCCCCACATCATGCTCTGCATTAACAGCACAGAGCCTGCTTGCGATTCTCTCTCTCCCTCTCTCTCTGACCCTTCCCCATGCTCTCTCTCTCCCCCTCTCAAAAATAAACATTAAAAAAAAAGAAATATAACTGGATATTTGGCTGGTTTTACTACTTTGTAGAATCTGATAGACTGGTGGATCAGTCATGATGTTGGAAATTCTCAAAGGTGCTATTTCTGTACTTATTTGGTTGTAAAGTGGTGATGAACATTAACTGACTTTTTTTTCAATGATAAGATTTCTTTTTTTTGAAAGTGTATTTATTTTGAGAGAGAGAGCAGGCGAGCATTAGTGGGTGCAGGGCAGAGAGAGAGGGAGAGAGAATCCCAAGCAGGCTCCACACAGAGCCCAATGTGGGGCTCAAACTCACAAACCATGAGATCATGAACTTAGCCAAAATCAAGAGTCAGATACTTAATCAACTGAGCCACCCAGGCACCCCTAATTGGCTTTTTAAATTAAAAAAAATTTTTTTTTAATGTTTTTATTTATTTATGAGAGAGAAAGAGAGAAAATGTGAGCAGGGGAGGGTTAGAGAGAGAGGGAGACAGAATTGAAGCAGGCTTCAGGCTCTGAGCTATCTGTCAGCACAGAGCCTGATGTGGGGCTCAAACCCATGAACCATGTGATCATGACCTGAGCTGAAGTTGGATGCTTAACTGACTAAGCCACCCAGGCGCCCCTAAAAATTTTTTTAAATGTTTATTTATCTTTGAGAGATAGAGAGAGACAGAGCATGAGTGGGAAAGGGGCAGAGAGAGAAGGAGACACAGAATCTGAAGCAGGCCCCAGGCTCTGAGCTGTTCACACAGAGCCTAATGTGGGGCTCGCATCCACAGACAGTGAGATCATGATCTGAGCCAAAGTTGGATGCTTAACCAACTGAACCACCCAGGCGCTCCAAATTGGCTTTTTAAAAATAGGACCAAACTTTTTGAAACATTCTTTCAGAAGTTGAAAATTTATTTCCCTTGAATTTTTAATAACCATGTCATTTTTTATATATACCTCTTAGTCAATTAGTATAAAAAAGTTTTAGAACACAGAATATCTACAAGGATTGGGGCTCCTGGGTGGCTCAGCCAGTTGTGCGTCTGACTTCGGCTCAGGTCATGATCTCACAGTTCGTGGGTTCAAGCCCCGTGTTGGGCTCTGTGTTGACAGCTCAGAGCCTGGCACCTGCTTCGGATTCTGTGTCTCCCTATCTTTCTCATGCTCTGTCTCTCTGTCTCTGTCTCTCTCAAAAATAAATAATAAACATTAAAAAAAAAGAATATCTACAAGGATCATATGATTTCTCCAGGTCTTGAATATTAAATTAGAATAAGCTTCAGAGTATGTGTTTACCTCATTTTTGCAAAGCTATATCCCTATTTGTGTTATATTATTTTTACTTGATGACGAATGTAAAGGTAATCTATACATTGTTTGTTTGAAGAATGTCTTCCCAAATTTTAAATAGAGAATAATATTAATTTATATATCTTAAAACTCATTAATTACTAGTGATCTTAAATAGTAAAGACTGAATAATGGGCAGTTATTTCTAATAAGCCAGTTAAAAAAAACTGGGCTATTTTCTGTGTGTACAATGGCAATTTTTAAATAATATTTTATCTCTGACTCTTTTTTTCCACACTTATATATATTGCTTTCATGGATACATTAGTGAGTTAATTAAGTTAAAATTTTATACCGTACCCAAGAGAATGTTTAGATAGTTAATTTCTGATTTGCTGTTGGGGAGGGAGCATCTTCACTATGAGTTATACTCTGAATAATAGAATACATTTCCAAGGAGTGGGAAATATAAATGATAATTATATACTATTCACTAGGTCTGTGTATGCATGACCACTTTGATCTTTGTTGTCACTACCCATGTTTTTCAACAATTTTTACTGTTTATTTATTTATTTTGAGAGAGACAGAGACAGCATGAGTAAGGGAGGGGCAGAGAGAGAGAGAGAATCCCAAGTGGGCCTTGCACTGCCAGCGCAGAGCACAATGTGTGGGGCTTGAACTCACAAAACTAAGAGATCATGACCTGAGCTGAAACTGAGAGTTGGATGCTTAACCAGATGAGCCACTCAGGCTCCCCTATCACTATCCATTTTAAAGCTAAAAGGCCTGTTCTTATTTTGTGTCATGAAATTCAGATATGAACATTTGGGAGCCAAAGATATAGTTCTAATGGACTTGGAAGCAAAATCAAAATTAGCAGTATTGAAAAAATACTTGGCACCAGGCTTTGCCATGGTTGATCAGTCATGCCATGTCAATATCAGTACCCCATAATGTGTGATGCAATTTGTAATTTAATTTTTAAGCTTTTAAATTTTTTTTAAATAATTTTTTAAATGTTTATTCATTTCTGAGAGACAGAGAGACAGAGGACAAGTGGGGGAGGGGCAGAGAGAGAGAGAAGGAGGCGGAGACGGAGAATACGAAGGAGGCTCCAGGCTCTGAGCTGTCAGCACAGAACCCAACACAGGACTTGAACTCACGAATGTGAGATCATGATCTGAGCCGTAAGTCAGACGCTTAACCAACTGAGCCACCCAGGCGCCCCAATTTTTAAGCTTTAAAATATATATTAGCTACAGGCCTAAGTTATTACACTGCAACCAGTTTCTTCTGTGCAAAAATAATATAGATATCGAAATTAATTCAGAGTGTGGTATGAAGTTTTCAACTTTATTTTCTGCTTCTCTTGGGTTGTGTTTGGGAACATAGATGATGTGCTGAGTAGATCCTGATCAGGAAGTGGCTCTAGGCTGAATGTTTGTGTTCCCTGCATATTGATACACTGAAGCTCAGTCCTTCATGTGTTAGAATCAGGAGGTGAGGCGTGATTAGGTCTTGAGGGTGGAGTCATCATGAATGAGATTAGTGCTTCTGTAGTCCCTCTATCGCCTCACTGCATGCTCTTTCAAGTATGTCTTTTTCTCATCTCTTTCATCACCGAGGTGATCACATTCAGTTCAGTGAGGGATTTCATCGGTAGTTTGCTAAGATATGAATGAGTCCCAGTTTTTGTTTTTTGTTTTTTACATAAATCAATGCACCTTCAGAAATAAAAGAAACCCAGCAGTATCTCCCCATTTTGTATCTGTCGTACAAGATTATTCATCATTGGTAGAGTTCTCTTGCAATACAAACTCTGCAGTTGGTCACTTTGTCCCCATTTCTAGTTCCAGTTACTGCACTCTATAATTAGAAGGAAGAGTTGCTGAGAGACTATAATAAAATATTTATCTTAAACAAAAAGCCACACAGGTACCCCTTTTGTTCTTCTCTATTTATACTTACCCTGCGTAAAGCAAACATATCCGTGATGTCAGCCTGTGTGTTGGAGCCAGTGAAAATTGAAGGTTTATATAACAGAATTATATGAAAAGTTCCATACTGTCCACCTTTCTATTTGCCTTCCTCTTGTTCCCCCCAGTCCAGCCCCAGGTTCTATCTCAGAGTAGCTTGTGCCCTTGGGCAAGTCATTTCTCTGGGTTTGGTTTTCTCCTATGAACTGTGAGGGTGGGATGAGATTACCTTTGGGTTTCCTCTTAGTTCTTTCTAGGGAGTAATGAGTCTTGTTTCACCCAGAAAATCCCATCAGATCTCTTTAAGGTCTAGCATAGAATTTATTACAGAGAGAGCTGCAGAAGCTTCCACATAAGCAGACATCAGAAATCCCCAGGACCTCCCAAAGTCATCCCTGTTGTCTTCAACAACCTTTTTCAAGTTCAGAAATGTGATTTGTAAGAGAAGTAATAGAGGGGCGCCTCAGTGGCTCAGTCGATTAAGCGTCCGACTTCAGTTCAGGTCATGATCTCATGGTTTGTGGGTTCAGGCCCCACGTCAGGCTCTGTGCTGACAGCCAGCTCAGAGCCTGTTTCGGATTCTGTGTCTCCCTCTCTCTCTGACCCTCCCCTTCGCATCCTGTCTCTCTCTCAGAAATAAATAAAACATTAAAAAAAAAAAAAGGAGTAATAGAATGAAGCTTAAATTATAGCACTGATGGGAAATATTAATCTTAAAACCATGTATTTCCTCACTGCTTTTCAACATGTAATATTTCCTCTTATTTCTGTTGTGTTGGGCAGAATGGAAAATGGATCTTGATACGTTTTGTCCCTTCACTTCTAGCCTACTTTGTTTCTGTCCCTTGGGCTGTCTCTTACAGTATTGGTGCCAGTTTCTCTTTTTAGTAAGTTATTATGCAGATCTTTGGGGATGACTGTCAAAATGCTTAATAAAAACTTCATATCTAAGCTAACTCTTGCTTTGGGGCTTTGAGTAGGGAACTGGTGACCCAGCAATAATGTGCCTACATACTTACCTAAATGAAATAAGAATTTCTGTTCACACAGAAACCTATGATCACAAAGTTGATAGCAGCTTTATTTGTAATTGCCAAATACAAGGGGAAGAGTCAACTAAAAAGGGACAAAGAGAACTGTGGAGGGTGGCAGAACTGTTATATATGTGCTTGTTTGTTTATTTATTTTTGAGAGAGAGAGCGCACACATGTGCGAGCAGGGGAGGGGCAGAGAGAGAGGGAAATACAGAATTTGAAGCAGGCTCCAGGCTCTGAGCTGTCAGCACCGAGCCCAACATGGGGCTCAAACTCGTGAACTACAAGATCATGACCTGAGTTGAAGTCAGCATCCACGTGCCCCAAAACTGTTGTATATCTTGACTGTAGTGGTGCGGGTTATATGATCACAAGTGTTTGTCAAAACTCACAGAAGTATACACTGAAAAGGATGAGTTTCCCATAATTAAATTATAGGTCAGTTTTTAAAAAAATGAATTAAAGTTACTGGGAAGGATCTGGGAAGAAAAGAATATTTCAAATATTTATTGAAGTGATTTTTATTCCTAATACTCTGTTGGGCACTTTGGGATAAAATACAAATACAGATGTTACAGAAATAGAAATCATTGTTCACAAGCAGTTTATACTTTATTTAGGAAATCGAAATTTAGAATTTTTAAAAGGTATATTATTAGGACACAAGATTATTGGAAGCAGTCACTTTTTGTTGTTTTTGTTGCCAGACAGCTGGAGTAAATATAGGAGGTGTAAACATGAAAAATGGTTAGTAAATACACAAGACAAGGGGCGCCTGGGTGGCTCAGTCGGTTAAGCGTCCAACTTTGGCTCAGGTCATGATCTCACAGTTTGTGGGTTCAAGCCCCGCATCGGGCTCTGTGCTGACTGCTAGCTCAGAGCCTGGAGCCTGTTTCAAATTCTGTCTCCCTCTCTCTCTGACCTCCCCTGCTCACATTGTCTCTCTCTCTCAGAAATAAGACATTAAAAAATTTTCTTAAAAAAAGAAATAAACAAGACATAAACAATTTGTAAATTATGGCCTCTGGTTATTTTTTAATATGTTGGTTTAAATATTTTTATTTGTCAACCTTAGGAGATAGAGAGGAGAACCAAGTCATAAAATAAATAATAAAACACAGATTAGTCTTGTTTTATCTGAAGAGGTACAAGGTCATTATTTATGAATTTATTTTTGGTGCCAACATAAAACAAAAACTACCTTTGACAGCCTTCATCTCAAAGAATGTTTACCTTTTGAAGCATATCTATGTATATTTAATTTTTCTGTGCAAGTCAAGAAAGACAAATGATTACTATAAACACTAAATCCTGTTGAACTTCCTGTGAAACACACACTCAGCACAGGCAGTTACCATTTCAAAGACTGTGGAAGAGACTGCCGGTTGCCCACTAAATATCTTTTCTCACCCTCCTTAACAACAGAACCCCATTTTTTTCAGGAAAGCAATGTATCCCTAAAAATGGCATTTACCAGGGGCATCTGGATGGCTCAGTCAGTTAGGCATCCGACTTCAGCTCAGGTCATGATCTCACAGTTCGTGGATTCGAGCCCCATGTCGGGCTCTGTGCTGACAGCCAGCTGGAGCATGGATCCTGTTTCAGATTCTGTGTCTCCCTCTCTCTCTGACCCTCCCCTGTTCGCACTGTCTCTCTCTCACTCTCTCAGAAATAAATAAAATATTTTTAAAAATGGCATTTACCTGCCTTTATTGGAGTCAGACATGGCTGGGTGACTGCATAAGTGTTGTGTGGATTTCCAAGAAGTCACTCATGGGGGAGCTGGCTCTGCTAGGGTGGTGAGGGCCATGGGACCTCTGCCTCTCCCCTCCTCCTGCTGCCTGGAACACAGCCATGATGGTTGGAACTCCAGACTAGTTTACTTCCCTCTTTTCCCCCACTCCCTCAATGAACCCCTAGGACAGCACTGTCTCCATACTGAGAGAAAAATTCTTTTTAAAAAAATATTTATGGGGCGCCTGGGTGGCTTAGTCGGTTAAGCGTCCGACTTTCGCTTAGGTCATGATCTCGCGGTTGTAGGTTCGAGCCCCGCGTCGGGCTCTGTGCTGACTGCCAGCTCAGAGCCTGGAGCCTGTTTCAGAGTCTGTGTCTCTCTCTCTCTGACCCTCCCCTGCTCACGCTGTCTCTCTCTCTCTCCTAGAAATAAATAAAAATATTTTTAAAAAAATATTTATTTATTTATTTATTTATTTATTTATTTAATATTTATTTTGAGAGACAGAGAGACAGAGAGAGGAAGGGAGAGACAGAGAATCCCAAACAGGCTCCACGCTATCAGTGCAGAGCCCAACGTGGGGCTTGAACCCTCACTGTGAGGTCATGACCTGAGCCCAAATCAAAAGTCGGAAGCTTAACAGACTGAGCCACCCAGGTGCCCTGAGAGAAAAATTCTCTGCTTAACAGTTGATGAACAGTCTTCATCACTGGTTTCCTTTAAATGGCTCTTTGATCCTCTCCCTTCACTTGCCTTGGCCTAGTAAACGTGAAAAAAGCAGATCCTTACTGAGCTTCCATACATCTTCTCATTTAAATCTCATGTCCCCAGGAAGCAAATCCTGTTAGTGCCAACATTTCACAGATAAAGAAAAGAAAAAGCTAGGACAGCTTACCTAACTGGCCCCACAGCTTGCTTGCACAGCATGGGAGCTGGGACTACATTGGAGGAGGCCTCTTTGCTGCCAGACTGGGCCATCACACCATGCTGCCCGTTCATCTTCCCTCAAACTTTTGTTACTGTCGGTCATTTAAATACATTAGAGACACTGATTCAGCACCACAGAGTCTACCTATCACCTCTTTCTCTGTCACTGAATATCATCACCCTATATTTTACAATTTTTCATAGCAAAAGTCTCAATTTGACCACTTGCCAGCTGTATGATTTCATTATCAAAATATTAGTTCTCAATCCTCTTCTCTGGCAGAAATGTCTGAGAATATATGTTTAAGGGATGGGGGAAAAGGGCAAGAGTCAACTCAGTTCTCTTTAATCCAAACCCCTACCACTACACCCCTCTGGTTCCTTAAACTGGTCCTGATGCTCTACTAAGGACCCTGTCTGCCTAATGCTTTCCCTATAAAACATTTTTAGTGCCCAGCATCCCCCTTTTCCTTTAAGTGGAGTAAGGTCTTGGTCATCTATAAATGTTTGGTGAGCTCAGGAACTAACTTTAATAATAAAAGGTACTAAGCATTCTTATGTGACAAATGCCATATTGGTTGTGTTTCGTAAATGTCTAAAGGAAGGTCACTGGGTCAGTAGGTTCTGGTTCTGGGATCGGCTCTGTCTTTATGACGGCAGCTAAATTCATAATGCTGATTCACTTGTTAACTCTGCTTTGACCACAGCATTTGCTACTCCATTCTTCTTTAAACTCCTTCATCACTGATAGCCTTTACCCCAAAGTTTTACCATATTGTTCTATTATTTGGCAACTGTGTCTGTAGGTTGGTTTTCCTTCTTCAACGAGGTTGTAAGTTTCTTGAGGATATGAAACTAACATAGTGAGTCTTACCAAACACACATTTAGCCCACATGTCCTGGAACGAGAGAGGGTGGGGTGGAAGCATGGCGGGCCTCCTACAAGGAGTGTATACCCCATGGAATGGTCCGGTTTCTTCAGGGGGCCTCAGCACTGTTACAGAGTCATATACACCACCCACATGCACTGCTGTCCCTGATGGTAAGCTAAGGGACTGACTAAGAGCCAGGTGTCAAATCCAAGCCCTCATGGCAGATGTGACTCTGTATATTCAATACTTGATAACTGAGTGAGCCCAATTCCCTGGTCCCCAGAGGAAACAGTGATGAAACAGAGGGGCAGGTTAGTGAGGTACGTTTTCAATGTTTAAGACAAATGGTACTCATTTGGCTTCAGAGGAAGCTGCTTCTGTGGAATTTGCATAATTTCTATTTCATGGACAGACTTACCAGCAGGTTGCAATTGTCAGCATTAAAAAGCCAACACTAAAATCTGGATGAGATGCTCTCATTATTTAAATTTATTAAAAGCATTGGATACTAAATAAAATTATGTAAATAAATGAAACTTTTATCTTTCTATGTATGAAAGTTTAAGGAGATAAAGATTTCAAAAGATTCTGAAAAAGAAAAGCTAACTATGATGCATAACCCATCTCATGTATAAATAAAACCTCTAGGGTATCATATCTATATATGACATCTCAATATCTCTATATCTATATCTAACTTTAACCAAAAGAAGTCCCCTTGGGCATCAGTCTGATTAATGGATTCTAAAAATGACTGATGAGAGAGAAAATATCTCCTCCTGAATTTCCCATTCTCTTCAGTTTTTACTTATTACACTCAGAATAACATAATAGGGGCATAAAGGAGCTAAATGACCTATTTCTGTAGAGAATCTATTTCTTAAAGGAGAAATGAAATATTCCCACTTTAGTTGGAATTCACGTTTATGTAATTTGTGCCTTTTTGAAGAGCATTGAGTAAATCGAGTGTTTTATTTTTAGCTTTAGTGGATTTTTTTGGTAAATTGAATCCTATTTGAAATATGCTTGTATATTTCACTATTTTAAAGGAAGACTACATCCTTTTATCAGGAAAATGGAATACAATAAACATGCCTGAACACACACGTGCACATACACACACACACACACACACACACACACACACACACAAGTGACTATCATTGGCTCAGCATCAAAAGACTAAGTAACAGGGCTTTAAGCGTACTAGGCATGCAGTTAAGTTTTGGAGATTAAGCCCTACTTAGAAGAAAATTTCAGTTTCTGTTGTAGTGATACGATGTGAATGCATAGAACAAGCCATTTTAGAGTACCACCAGACCATATAGGATCCAGTGCAGGAGTAAGTAATTCAGACCAGCACTTCTTGCCTTTACTATGCTTCTTATCCTGACACTTGAGTCATGAGATGAGGGTGCGGGCGGTGTGGTGGGCATAAGACAGGGTTGGGGAGTGGGAGTGGAAGAGATGTCTAGGATCTTTTTAAAAACTAAAACCAGTCTGAAGGGGGACCTGAGGCTCTACATTTATAATAAGCCTCCTCGATTGTCAATACTACTGGTGTGAGGACCACACTAGGGGCTGGTGTAGAGCAATAACAACCATAGACGTTCAGAGAAGGAAGAAATAATATGGTCTGACATGGAGATCTCTCTCCGATCCTGTTTACCTTTAGTAATATGAATAGTCGTGTCTGAATTTCAATGTTTATGATACACACACACACACACACACACACACACATCTAAGTAGACAAGGCATCATGACTCTATCATCTGTGTGTCTATATCTATCTATCCATCTGCATATCCATCCATCCATCCATCCATCCATCCATCCATCCATTTATCTATCTATCTATCTCTATCTATCTGGTTTTAATCTGTTTGGGTTGCTGTAACATAAATACCATGGATAGACTGTGTGGCTTAAAAATGAAAAAAACCATATTTCTCTCAGTTTGGAGGTTAGGAAGTCTAAGACCTTTTTGAGCAAATTCAGTGTCTGGTAAGTGCCCCCTTTGGGTTGGCAGATTGCTGACTTTTCACAGTGTCCTCACATGGCAGAAGGGGTGAGGGAGCTTTCTTGGACCTCTTTTGTAAGTGCACTAATCCCATTCATGAGGAATGACTTAATTACCTCCTAAATATGCCATCTTCTAATACCATCACCTTGGAGGTTAGGATTTCAACATAAGAATTTTGGAGGGGACACAAATATTCAGACCATACAACACACACACACACACACACACACACACACACACACACATATATGTATATATATATATATCTCTAGAGAGAGAGAGAGAGAGTAAGTTATATACTCCTACTTGATGGTTCTTAGGAGTATCTCAGTAATTTGGAAGTTTGGGGGCAGATTTTGAAGAAAAATCTCTTCAAAATTTTCCTTCAAGAAGGAAAACCTATATAAAATAAGGACTTCTTTTTAGGTTTGGGGCAGGTATAAAGCAAATAAATAAATTACTGAAGTACTGAGTTCATTTTCTTCATTTGTACCACAATTGACTTTCTGAAAAATAATGGCATTTATTTGATTGCCCTATTCTTTTGAAAACAACTTTTCATCAGTCATTGTAAATCTACATTTGGGCATCACATCATGCAATGTAAGCATAGGTCTGGGTGTCTTATTTATTTAATGAGAAAAGAATTGAAATCTTTAAGTTTACAGGAAGTCATTTAGTGACTTAGAATTTTCTTGGGAGTTGTTTTACAGCCTCATTGTCAGTGTTCTGAAGTTTCTTAGTGGCTGTCTCAAGGATTTTGGATCATGTTCACATTTGATTATTTTATTGAACGTGATTGTCTTGGGGAGTGCATGAAGTTTCGAGCCCAACTGTACAGATAGAGGGTACAGGTTCCACATAAGACCACCCTTACCTCTGACACCAACTGCAAGTTTGAGGGTTCCCCAAATCACTCTCAGTTTGGGTGACTAGCTAGAAAGACTCCTAGAACTCCCTGAAAGCTGTTATACTCACTGTTCTATTATAAGGAAAAGATACAGATTGAGATCGGCCAAAGAAAGAGGAACATAAGGCAGAGTCTAGGAGGTTTCCAAATGCAGAGCTTTCATTGTCTCTCCTTGTGGAGTGAGGGCATGTTACTCTTCTGATATTGATGTGTCACAGTATGTACAGGGTGTTGACAACCAGGGAGGCTCACTCAGGCTTCCGTATTCAGAGGTTTCACTGTGGCTTCATGATTAATTGAGTGATTGCCTGTGTGTTTGATCTCAGCCTCCAGATGAACTGTATGACCTAAAGCCCCTTTGTTGGTTGTAGTTAGACTCTCCGAATGACCCAAGGCCCCCAGCAGACAAAAACATTCTTATATGACATGACATTTTAAGAGTCCAGAGATTATCCCCAGTATCAGAGAGCATAGGATAGATCTTTTTGGATAAGACCACATATTTTACTACACCTGGGAGTATTTAGATTCTACATATGAGTAAAATCTTAGGTTAGTTGTCTTTCTCTGACTTATTTTGCTTAGCTTAATACTCTCTGGGTCCATCCATGTTGTCAAAAATATAAAGAGCTCATCCTTTTTTATGGCTGAGTAATATTCCAGTGTGTGTGTACATGTGTGTTTATGTGTATATGTGTGTGTCTGTCTGTCACATCTTTTCTATCCATTCTTCATTCATTCATCAGTGGACATTTGGGTGGCTTCCATATCTTGGATATTATAAAAAATGCTACAATAAACATAGGGGTGCATTTTAAAAAAAATTTTTATGTTTCTTTATTTTTGAGAGAGAGACAGAGTGCACAGGGGAAGGGCAGAGAGAAGGAGACACAGGATCTGAAACAGGCTCCAGGCTCTGCGCTGTAAGCACAGAGCCAGATATGGGGCTCAAACTCATGAACTGTGAGATCATGACCTGAGCTGAAGTTGGAAGCTCAACCAACTGAGCCACCCACGTGACTCAACATAGGGATCGTTTATCTTTTTGAATTAGTGGGAGGGGTTTCCCTTTGGGTAAAGACTGAGTAGTAGAATTACTGGATCATAGGGTATTTCTATTTCTAATTTACTGAGGAAACTCCATACTGTTTTCCACCACAGTTGCAGCAATTTACCTTCCCACCAACAGTGCATGAGAGCTCCTTTTCTCCACTTACTCATCAACACTTATTATTTCTTGTCTTTTTTATTTTACTTATTCTGACAGCTGTAAGGTAATATCTAATTGTGGCTTTAATTTGCATTTTCTTGAAGATTGGTGCTGTTGAGTGTCTTTTCATGTGTCTGTTTGCCATCTGTATATCTATTCAGGTCCTTGGCCCATTTTTAAATTGGATTCTTTGTTTTTTTTGTGTGTGTTGTATACGTTCTTTATAAATTTTGGATATTAACCCCTTATTTGACATATCATTTGCAAATATCTTCTCCCATTCAGTAGGCTCCCTTTTCATTTTGTTAATGGTTTCCTTTGCTGTGCAAGAGCTTTTATTTTGGTGTAATGCCAGTAATTTCTTTTTGCTTTTGTTTTCCTTGCCTTAAAAGACACATCTAGAAAAATGCTGTTATGGCTAATGTCAGAGAAATTACTGCCTATGTTTTCTTCTAGGAGTTTTTTTTTTTTTAATGTTTTATTTATTTCTAGGAGAGAGAGAGAGACAGCGTGAGCAGGGGAGGGTCAGAGAGAGAGGTAGTCACAGACTCTGAAACAGGCTCCAGGCTCCGAGCTGGCAGTCAGCACAGAGCCCGACGCGGGGCTCAAACCCACGAACTGCGAGATCATGACCTAAGCGAAAGTCGGACGCTTAACCAACTAAGCCACCCAGGCGCCCCTCTTCTAGGAGTTTTATAGTTTCACATCTCCCATTTAAGTCTTAAACCATTCTGAGTTTATTTTTATGTATGGTCTAAGAAAATGATCTAGTTTCATTCTTTTGGATGTAGCTGTCCAGTTTTACCAACATCATTTATGGAAAAGACTGTATTTTCCGCCACTGTATATTCTTGTCTCCTTTGTCATAGATTAATTGATCATATAAGTATGAATTTATTTCCAGACTCTCTATTCTGGTCCATTGATCTATGTCTATTATTGTGCCAGTACCACGTTGTTTTGATTACTACAGCTTTGTAGTATACAAATCTTAAACTCTGGGATTGTGATACCTTCAGGTCTGTTCTTTCTTAAGACTCTGTTGGCTATGATGGGTCTTTTGTGGTTCTCTACAAATTTTAGTGTTTTCTTTTGTTCTAGTTCTGTGGAAAATGTTGATATTTTGATAGAGGTTACAAAAATCTGTAGACTGCTTTGGGTGGCACAGAATTATTATTTTTAGTGCAGTTGTAAATGGAGTTGTTTTTTTAATTCCTCTTTTTGGTACTTTGTTATTAGTGTATAGAAATACAATCAATTTCTGTGTATTAGTTTTGTGTCCTGTGACTTCACTGAGTTCATTTATTATTTCTGGTAGTTTTTTGGTGGAGTCTGCAGGATTTTCTATGTGTATTATCATGTTTAACTTCTCCCCACCCAATATAGATGCCTTTTCTTTTTCTTTTTCTTGACTAATAGATGTGGCTAAGACTTCGAGTACTATGTTAAATAAAAGTGCTTAGAGTGGACATCCTTGTCTTGTTCCTGATCTGAGGAAAATCTCTCAGTTTTTCACCAATGAGTAAGATGTTAGCTGTGGGTTTTTCATATATGGTCTTTGTTATGTTGAGTTATGTTCTCTCTAAATTAATGTTGTTGAGAGTTTTTATTATGAATGAATATTGACTTTTGTCAAATTTTTTCTCTGCATCGATTGAAATGATTATATTATTTTTATCCTTCATTTTATTAGTGTAGTATATCATAATTGATTTATTTGCAAATACTGAACCTCCTTCCATCCCTGGAATAAATATCACTTGATTGTGGCAAATGATCCTTTTAATGTATTGTTGAATGTGTTTTGCTAATATTTTGTTGATAACTTTTACATCTGTGTTCATCATTAATATTGGCCTGTAGTGTGTGTGTGTGTGTGTGTGTGTGTGTGTGTGTGTGTGTGGTGTCTGTCTGGTTTTGGTATCAGGGTAATGCTGGCCTTATAGAATGTATTTGGAAATTTTCCCCTTTTCTCCTATTCTTGAATAGTTGAGGAGAATGAATATTAAGTCTTTTTTAAATATATGGTAGAATTCATCTGTGAATCCTTCTGGTCCTGGACTTTAGTTTATTTGTAGTTTTTTGATTACTGATTCAATTTCATTACTAGTCTTTCTTCCTAATTCAGTTTTGGGAGATTTTTGTGTCTAAGAATTTATCAATTTTCTAGATTGTGTAATTTGTTCTCCTACAATTTTTCATAGTAGTCTCTTATAATCCATTGTATTTCTGTGGTGCATAATGTTGCTTTAGTATTCCCTTATCTTTTTAATGTCTGCAGGATCTGCAGTGATATCCTTTTTTTCATTCTTTCCTCCATTCTTCTGTTGTTGTTATTTATTTATTTTGAGAGAGAGACTGTGCACATGCACATGAGTAGAGGATGGGTGGAGAGAGGGAGAAAGAATCTCAGGCAGGCTTCACACTCTGTGCAGAGCCCAATGCGGGGCTCCATCCCACAACCCTGAAATCACGACCTGAACTGAAGTCAAGAGTCACATGCGTAACCAAGGGAACCATGTAGGTGCCCCTATATTGATAATTTCTGTTCTCTCTTCCTCTTCCTCTCTCTTAGATCAGTATTTCTGGTGGTTTGTCATTTTCATTAATCTTTCAAAGAATCAACTTTTGACCCTGTTAATTTTCTGTATCATTTTCAGTTTTCTGTTTCATTGATTTCTACTCTTTGTTGCTCCCTTCCTACTTATTTTTGGTGTAGCTTGTGGAAGCCAATTTAAGGGTAATATATTCCAATATTTTCAATTCTTTCTGTTTGCCATGATGTAACATAGAAGTAGTTCTTAAAATTTATAACTTTTGAGAGCTTTTTGGCTTTCTAATAGGTGTGTTCATTCATCCTTAAAGGAGTGTAATCTACTCCCTGTACACTGCTTAGATTTTTGAGAAGTAGGATTTTTTTTCTATTTAAATTTGCAATTTACATAAAACTTGTGAGTAAAAAATTTTCCATTTGATAATTCTGTATAACTCCTACTTTTTTTTGTTCCTGCAAATGGAATCATTAAAGAGAATACCACTTTTGGAGAAATGCAGTGATTCAGAAACTTGGCCCAATATTAGACTTCAAATGTCATAAAAATTCCATGCAAATCTGTAATAAATGATTAATCATTGCCATTAACGTTAATACTTAGATTTGAGTTTAGAAGAATATCTTGAGTTCACTTCTAAATTGAGTTAACTTTAGCTTCAATTAATAATCCTTCTGTGAGTTCCTGTCAGCACTTCTTTTCCCCTTGCCTCTGCAGTACCCATGTCTCAACCCACAGCTAAACCCACTATATCCTCTACCTGCAGACCATTCAGGTTGAGCTCCTGAGACAAGTCTGATGGAGGTGCTTCTAGCACCTTTCCTGACACCCTGAATGCCCTGCCTGTGGGCTTGTGTATTGTTTCCCACTCTCATACATGTGAATTGAGGTAGCTAGTATGCACTCCATTTTTAAGTTTTCTTAAGGAACTTGTTAGTTACCTTCTATAGAGTGTTAAAACCAGGAGGGAGAGTCTGGTGAGACTGAAGACATATCTTTTGGCTTTGGCCACTGACATGGTCTTCATCATGTAACTTCCAAATTTGTGTCTTTAGTCTTAACTTGTGATCTTATTAGTTATCTTCCCTAATATGGGACCTTGCTCCTGGGCCTCCCCTAGTACCTCGGGCGTTGCTAAACACAGCTTGTTCTTCCTCAGCCCTGCTTGGCTGCCTTGATTCTGAAGCATTGTGCCTAGCTGTTCTTCATCTACCTCCCTGTCTGTCAGACTGTAGATCCCAGGGAACCTGGCTTTTCTCTCCTCCTCCTGCCTGTCTGTCCCCCACTGTGAGCCCCTGCAGTGTGTGCATAGCTCCTAATCCATCTGCGTGAAATCCCAGGCTTGTTCACACCTTTCTGTGTACTGTCTTTTCACTTCAAGTAAATGGCAGTACTTTGCCATATCCCGAGAATTGATCATCGCAAACTGTACGTTAGAATTTTGAAATCTAATAGTGTACTTTGATGGTAACATTAAAATATTATGTCAGTTTTTTAAACTTATACTGATTAAAAAAATTTTGTGTGTATTTATTTTGAGAGAGAGCAAGCATGAGTGGGAGGGGCATAGAGAGAGGGAAACAGAGAATCCAGCATGGGCTCCCGTCTGTCAGTGTAGAGCCCAATGTGGGGCTCAAACTCACAAACCATGAGATTATGACCTGAGCTGAAATTGGATGCTTAACCAGCTGAGCCACCTACGTGCCCCTATTTATACTGATTTTGTATAATCTTTTCATGCATAGAGAATTTAATTTTTGTGCATTTATTCAGGTATGTAAGTGTCTGCTGCCTGTGCCCAAAAGAGGTACTCAATAAATATTGTTTATTTTAGTTTCCTTTATTATGTGAGGTAGAACGGTCTCTTAGGGATTTGCAATGGCCAACAAATCCCTTTTCATGAAAAGTAATTTTATAAATATTTTGTTAAAGTGGGGCGCCTGGGTGGCTTAGTCGGTTAGGTGTCCGACTTTCGCTTAGGTCATGATCTCTCGGTTCGTGGGTTCGAGCACTGCGTCGAGCTCTGTGCTGACTGCCAGCACAGAGCCTGGAGCCTGTTTCGGAGTCTGTGTCTCCCTCTCTCTCTGACCCTCCCCTGCTCATGCTGTCTCTCTCTCTCTCTCTCCTAGAAATAAAAATTAATTAATTAATTAATTAACGTAAAAAAATATTTTGTTAAAGTATAATAAAATATTCTCTCAAAGCGCTGTGTAACCCAACATACTAGTCTTATCAAATCTACTGTTTTAATAAACACAAGCTCATAATATTTGCAGTAATGATAATAATCCTAAGCTAATTGAAGAAAAATTTTCACCCATATATATTCATTATTGGAGGAAAAAAATAAGCCATTATCATTTCAGAACATACCATAGTCTGTCTGTCTTAATGAGAAGGAACATGCCCCAGAGAGTCAGAAGGCCTCAGTGTATAGTGAAAGTGTGTAGATTGAAAGAACAGTGCCCTAGGGTCTTCTACAGTCAGGAGTAGAGGATTTGCTGTGGAATGACTGAAGAGGATATAGTAAAGATAACCACAAATGAGAGAAACAAACCCAGGAATGTGGAAGTCACTGAGAACGCCAACCCCGGGAAGGCAAGGCTGGTGAGACTGAAGACACATCCTTTGGCTTTGGCACTGTCATGGTCTTCATCATGTTACTTCCAATCCATGTCTTCAGCCTCAACCTCTCTCCAGAGCACCAGACAGAGATTTCCTACCCCTTGCTAGACTGTCTGAAGCTGCCCAAAATTCAGTCTATCCAAAATGGAAGTATTCATCGCTTGAGCAGTTTTTCATCAGACCCCACCGTCTGTCAGGCACAGTGAACAGAAGAGGCCTGGTCTCTGCCTACAGTCCATCATCTCCCCCCATTGGCTTCCTTCCTGGGGTCCGTTGCAGTCCCGCCCTGAGAGCTGCGCCCCATCCCATCCACTCTTCCTGCCTTCCTGTCAGTCGGCTGATCCCATCTGTGAGGTCTGCTTTCCTCCCTCCCCTCCCCTTCCTGTCCCTGCCCACACTGCCCTGGTTCCATGGCCTCCTAATAGCTTTTTATCAAAATTATTTTTAAAAATTGTGGTATGAACCCTTAATATGAGATCTACCTCCTTAACAAAAATTTTCAACTATGTATTACAGTAGCATAGGCACGGTGTGGTCCACCACGTCTCTAGAACTTGTTCATCTTGTGTAAGTGAAACTGTGTTCCTGTTGAACACCCACTTCTCATTTCTCAGTAGCTCTCTGAAAGGTCCCAGCATCCCCTCTCTTGATTGCCCATTCTCCTGTGCTTCTCATGCATCCCTTAACTCACTGTATTTGCTTGTTTGTCTGCCTCCTGAAGGACACTTTGAATGACGTGACTATCATAGACGTGACTGTCATAGATAACAGACTATCTCATTCATCAGTGTATCCTCAGAACCTCCCTCCCACAGTGGCATTCAGTAAATATTTGTTGAGTGAATGAATGAATGAATGAATGAATAACCAGTTTTCACTCATGTCTTGGTAATGTGATTTCGTGGTTATAGCATGGTATTTGAATTTGAGTCCCCTCCTAAGCTGGGCTGTGATCTAGGTCTCATTTTGCTCACATTTATAGTGGGTATGTCAATACTACATCTTGTCCAGGTTGGTGTGAAGGTTAAAGGTAGATAACATCACTTAAAAAATTATCAAGCTGCTTAAATGTTGTTATTAATACACAAAATATCTTTTTCAGCAGCCTCCTTTTTCTATTTTATTTTAGTTTTAAACTTAATTAATTTACTTTATTTTAGGTAGCCTCCATACCCAATGTGGGGATTAAACTCACGGCCCTGAGATCAAGAGTTGCACGTGTCACCAACTGAGCCAACCAGGTGCCCCTGGCCTCCTGCTTTTTAAATTGAAGTTTGTCAGTATAGTATCTATGCTAAGCATGGTTTGATGGTTCACCTTCTTCTTTGTCTTACATCCATGTGAACTCTCTACATACTTCCTGTACTTCTCATTTCCTGTACATTCTGGACACCCCTGCAGGTAGGTGCAAGTCACAGTACTTTGTTTATCTTGTTTCTCACCCTCAAATGTCTTCCCACCCCACAGTCTTCACCTAATACAGTCTTCCTAGGTCTAACTTAAGTGTCACTGGTCTTGAAGACCTCTATATCCTTCTATTCTCTAGCACCATTCAACACCTTGATTATTTTTCCTCTTATTATACAGCCATTGGTTCTTGTGCCGTCATTAATGCTACTCACAAATATTCCAGTTGTCTTTCCTTCCTGGCATAAGGTCCGATTGTACCTCTCCGCCCTCTTAGTTAGGTATGGCCATGTGACTTGCATTAGCCAAGGAAATAGGAGTAGATGTATTGAGTGTTGCTTAAGCTTTAAAAGCCAGTGGTACTTTACCATGTTTTTTTTCCTTCTGGCATGTTCAAGATAGTGGCCACTTCATTAGCCTGGTTCCCCTCTGCTGACTCACAATAGCCATGTAGCATGAGGAAGGCCTAAACCCCTGAGACTATGGAGTTCTTGGTTCCTGCAGGAAAACTTAGCCTATTTTTTTTAAATGTTTTATTTATTTCTAGGAGAGAGAGAGAGACAGCGTGAGCAGGGGAGGGTCAGAGAAAGAGGGAGTCACAGACTCCGAAACAGGCTCCAGGCTCTGAGCTGGCAGTCAGCACAGAGCCCGACGCGGGGCTCAAACCCACAAACCACGAGATCATGACCTAAGTGAAAGTCGGACGCTCAACCGACTAAGCCACCCAGGTGCCCCAAACTTAGCCTATTTTATACATTATTTACATGCATGTCTTTCTTACTGAATTTAAATGCCTCAAGGTCAGGTTCTTTAAATAACTCACTGCATACCCACACTTACCTCTAACTTCCCAGTACCTAGTGGGCACTCCATATAATTACACTTGAATCATCTTGGAATCCTGGAGAAAGATATTGATTTGGGAAGAGCTGGGCATACACAATATTTTAGAGTATTATATTTAGAATATAATATTATTTTGGAGTAAATATTTTATTTCACAATTATAGAAGGAAAGAATTTTGGGGAAGAGAGGAAAAGCTCCAGGTGTAGCCATAGAAATAGATGAACTCTGCCACAGAGTCAGCCATATCGTCACTGGTGAGTGTCAGCTTTGTGATTTTTAACATTGGCAAACAGGTTCTAGAAAGACACTTGAAGTTTTAGCTGTATCCCAACATATTTTTCATGAAGTTATAAGATATACATGCCATATTTTATTCTCTTGCTTTTTATTTCTAATTACATTTTTTCATTTCTAAGTCAATCAGTAATTTGCATTGAATTTTAAAGTCATTAGTATAAATGAATACAAAATTGTGGTATGGATACTTTTTCCTAGATTTATTAGTGAGATGTCTAACATTAATTTATAGATGTAATTTAAGGCAAAAGACCCAAGTCATTCTAATTAGATAAGTGTACAATTTCAATAGCATTAATAGGACTATTCATTTTACTGGCATGAAAAGAAGACTGATGGTTTACATCACTTGAGTTTCAATCTGTCATGTCTGTGATTTACTGATGTACCTTCCGAGCAGCTGAATTTGGGCCTCAGTGCACAAGTCTGTAATCTGTGTTTCCAGAAGAGGAAATACTTTCAAGCAGTGAAAATTGCCCCCCACCAACTCCTGTCCCCAGCATTACACTCTCCAAAGGGAATCACTTCAACTTCTCTCTCCTCTGCCCTCTCTCTCATCAGTGAATTCAATGTATGTAGATCATATTTGAGATTGACAATTTCCCAGAAGATACGTTTTTATTTAAAGATTTTGGCATTTATTTTTAAATGTCAATAGACTATTTGAAATCTAATTTATGTTTTTAGTTAGAAATCTATTGTTTTTGTTTGTTTTTTCTTTTTACCTTTTTTTCCCCTCCGTGTTTCCAGTCACACACCTTTGTTCCTTTTTTGGAAACAGGGTTCTGCCTAGATTCATTCAGAGCCAGTGTCTCAGAGTAATATCCTCTGTTTTCATTCAGAGTCTGGTCAAGTCCTTGTGACTCTGGGATAAGTTTTGCCACAGAGCCCCTCGCCATTTGGTTTCAGAAATCTATTGTTTTTATTTTATTTAGATTTACTGCTGAATCAGTTCCGCATACCATGACGTCATCCTTCATTCTCCTATGGGTAGATATATTGACTGCTTTCTTTCTTTCATTTTTCTTTTTTTCCTCTTCCTCTTCCTTTTCCTCTTCCTCTTCTTCTCCTTCTTCTTCTTTTCTCAGTACAGCCATGCCCATTGTGGATAGAATCCCATAATATAATGTTGAGTGAAAGAATGCAAGTCCTGGAGGGATACATAATAATAATACACCATTTAAATAAAGCTCAAATACAAACATGCATACATACATAATCAAACTACGTATTAAAAAGCCTAATGAAAGATAAAGACAAAATTCAGGATAGTGCATTTTCTTGGAGAGGGAGGAGATGTGATTGGGGAAGGGTAGGCGGGAGCATCATTGTTTGGTAATGTACTTCTTAAACTGAGAAATGGGCCCATCAGTGTTCATTTTATTGTTTATGCCTTGTATATACACATTATATGTACATATGAGTGTATATGTATACATATTTATATGTTTGAAATATTTTATAATGAAAAAGGAGAAAGTTATTTTTTCTGGTAAGCCACGTGCATAACATCAGAATTATGGATTTTGGTCCTGAGAAGCAAAGTAACCCTTTGACAAACTAGATTTTTAGGGAACCTTCTCAATTGGCTGTTGGCATCCAGAAGATACTGAAAGAAAGATGGTATAACTCAGATTGGCAAACAACATCTCACAGACTAAATCCAGTTGAGTGCCTGTTTTTGTATGGCCCTTGAGTTAAGGATGGTTTTACATTTTAAAGTTCTTTTCAAATGAAATTTTCATTTTATAGAAAATCTTTTTTAGGTGTTTATTTATTTTGAGAGAGAGAGAGAGAGAGAGAGCAAGCATGTGAGCAGGGGAGGGGCAGAGAAAGAGAATCCCAGGCAGGCTCCAGCTATCAGCTTAGAGCTCGGCTCAGGGCTTGAGCTCCTGAACCATGAGATCATGACCTGAACCGAAATCGTGAGTTGAATGCATAACCAACTGAACCATCCAGGTGCTCCTAAATGAAATTTTCATTTTAAATGAAAAAGATCCAAGGAAGAATAATATCTCATGACATCTGAAAATTTTATGAAATAAAATGTCCAATGTCCATATAGAGTTTTACTGGAACATAGATGTGCTCATTCATTTATTTACATATTGTTCTTGGCTGCTTTTACACTACTATGACAGGGTCAAGTAGTTGCAACAGAGATGCCATGGCCTTCAAAGACTAAACTGTTTATTATTTGACTCTATGGAAAAAGTTTCCTGGCCTCACATGTAATGGAAAGGAAACTGGTGTTGGAGAGGTAAAATTAATTGGTTCTAAACTCACTTTGAGGGGTGTATGGGTGGCTCAGTTGGTTAAGCGTCCGATTTCGGCTCAAGTCATGATCTCACGGTTCAGGGTTCAAGCCCCACATCAGGTTCTGTGCTGACAGCTCATAGCCTGGAGCCTGCTTCAGATTCTGTGCCTCCCTCTCTCTCTGACCCTCCTCTGCTCACACTGTCTCTCTCTCTCTCTCTCTCTCTCTCTCTCTCTCAGAAATAAATAAAATGTTAAAAAATTTTAAAAATAAACTCACTTTGAATCTTCACTCAGCTCCTTATTAAATGGTGTTTTCTGCTCCTCAATAGAACTTTTTAAAAGGACTGTCAGTGTGGCAATGCCTTGCAAACCAATGGCACACATTAAAGGCTTAATTGTTTCTTTTCTTGGAGATCAAAATCTGGCTTATATTACTCCAAAGGATGTGAATAAGACTTTTCTTGATTCCTTGCAAGTTTATATTAGTCATGTTTGGATAATTTGTATCTATGGACTGAGCCTCAGCTCATGTTATATTTTGAGCCTCACTTTCCCCGTTTGTAAACTAAGACCATAACAACTATCCCCCAAGATTATGCTGAGGATTGGCAAAAGCAATGATTGTTAGTTCAGGTCCTTTGCTCACAATCTGGTTATTCATATGGTACCTTTCTCTAGAGAGCATGTTATTCATTTGAAATCCAGCCTTTTTTTTTTTTTTTAAAGATCAGCAAGGGGGCTGACCTAGAGGTTTAGTGGTCAACCTGATCTAGATCTTTGCTACTCATTAGAAGATTTGGGGACACAACACTTAACTACTCTGCCTAATTTCTTTTGTATTTGAAGAAAGTTCAAATAGCTGCTTAGAAGGATCAAATAGCTCAGGACTTAGGTGTTAAAGGTACCCTCCACTATTCCATGAGAACAAAGCTTGCATTAAGGAGTATACTTTAGCCAAAAAATTTGGGGTAAGTACCTGTTTTAAAACTATGGACATTTTTTTTTATCATCAAACAAGCCGTAAAATAATCAACATGTTCAGAGACCCCCCACTACAGTGTGCTTTCATTATTCTTAAAACTAGCATAAATTGACTTAGAGGCTCATGGACCTCACTTTGCCCTCCAAGATGGTAAACTCTTTTCTGGGCCTGTTGACATAGCCCTTGTATTCTCACTACACCCCCTACCATATCAGATATTTGGATGGGGAGATGAATGAACCACCATTGTGGACAGAGTGCAAAGTTTTTGGCCTCAAGCAATTTTTTTAAACTTTTTATCCTCAGTGGATAAAATCATATATGGTGGAATGTGAGGGAGGTAGAGGGTGTTATTTATCTCTACATAGTACATGTATAGGATCTGTAGTTCCAGACAAGCTACACCCTTTTTTCACTTTTAGTTTTTTTTTATTTGAGAGAGAGAGAGAGAGAGAGAGAGAGAGAGAGAGATCTGAGAAGGAAGAGGGGCAGAGAGAGGGAGAGAGAATCTCAACCAGGCTCCAATGTCAGCCTGGAGCCTGATGCGGAGCTCAGTCCCACGACCCTGGGATCATGACCTGAACTGAAACCAAGAGTTGGATGCTCACCCAACTGAGCCACTCGGGCACCCCCCAAGCTAGACCCTTGTTGGAGGTTAAACTTAACCATGTAGGCAAAGCCTCTGGAATAGGAGCTAGCAGGGGACTCCCATTGCATTAAGAGTTAAGGACCCAAAATAGAGTTATCCTTCGTGTACTTTGTTTTCTTGGATTTCCTTAACACTAGACATTAATTTCTGCTCTGTAAAAATTGCTTATTAGTGTTGAATGTCATTTCCCTGACATGTCTGAGAATATGAAGTAATGCAAGTGGCCTAGGTTGGTCTGGACACTGAAAAGCTGCTTACATGAATTCCGGTCTATGGAGGGAGCCTTCTTTTCAAATAGGAGTTTATTCATGCTTAACTCCTCTGTGTGATGTCATGCCTCTACTCTGAGGAGGGCATGCTTGTCCTTTTTGTATAATAGTAGAATATAGATAAATCTCTTTTTCTCCTGGCTGAACCATTAGTGCTGAATTAAAATACAAAGTAAAATCAGTGACCTTGAATTAGGTTTGTTTGCTGTCTTGGCTTTCAAAGACCCTTTCTTCATTTCTGTTTAACATTTTTGCTATACAAACTCTTTTGAGGAAGATAATATGCGATTTTTCAAAACCAGTATCACAAACATGATTAGTTTAAATTTTGTACCTAATTTAGTCAGAAAAGCATGAGATACCATGAATTAAAATGTTATGCCATTATTCCCAAAATGCCACTTACAAAATTGGATTTTAATCTTCTGGATACTTTTAAATAAATATTTTGGGGAACTATTAATGTCAAGTACAAATTGCATTTTTCATGATCTTTCTTCTCTGCAGAGTTTATGACAGGAATTTTATGCATGAAGAGTGCCTCTATCATTTATGTGTTCATGCACCTGTCTTCCTCTTATTCAGACATTTAGAGCTATGTGTGTTGACTTACGTACTGATTCAACAAGTATCTATAAAGCATCCATTAGGTGCCAGGCACTGTGCTGATCCAGTGTCACTGATGAGAAAACAAACAAAAATCCCTGTCCTCTTGTAGCTAACAGTCTTTAAAAATACTGGTAGAATTATAACTAGTGATCCAGGAAGAGAAAGAATGAGAAAAGCATGTTCATTTCAGTTTTTATTTTCCACATCTAAAAATCAAAATAAGTAATTTATCTTACATGTTTAAGGTTTTAAATTTAGTTCACTAAATGTAGTGATAATTTTAGTGGCCATACTAAAAAGTGTTGTCACTTAGAGCTTCTATTTGTTGAGTGCTCATTGAGTCCCAGACCCTGTGCTAAATGTTTACATTTACCCCATTTAGCAGATGAAAAAATTGAGGGTCAGAGATATTACTTAACTTTGGACATTCCTACAGTCAGTAAGTGGTAGAATTGAGATTCAAACCAAACGCAGGTCTATAGGACTCCAAAGTCAGAGTTTTTTTCCATCTCACACACTTCTCCCATCCAGGGTCACAGATCAGGAGTCGAAATCAATGACATTACAACATCACTCGGAACAAGATCTAGACGATCATCAAATCTAGAAATCATAGAGTTCACAAAAACTAGACATAAGTTGGGCATCAAAAGTTAAAGATATGAAAAGAAAATGTGATTCGCCTAAGTCTGTATGGAGCATTTATGGTGCACAGTGCAGTGCCGTGCAGTGTGCGTGTGGATGAAGACATGTGAGTCTGTGCACATGAGGGTAGGTAAATGAGTGTGTAGGAGGGGGTCAGTGTGTGTAAGTATATTTGCATTTGTGTGCTTTTGTATGTATGTGTGCATACATATGTGTGCATTTGTGTGTAGTGGATGGTGGCTTTGTGAAATAATAATCAGTAATCAGGCTGTCCTTGTATAGCTTACAACATAAGATGCATGTTCAAAACAGGCCTAATTATGATTCTAGATAGACCGTAGTAAGTAGAGCAGTGAAGGATTATAGAGTGATTCTAACCATTAGCTAGGAGCCGAAACCACAGCAGTCATAGTGAGATTGCAGAAGAAGGGACAGACCTCATATTTAGATCAGATAACCTGAACAACTCTCCCAATGAGAATAATTGAAAATGCTAGATAAAATATTTAAAATACATTTTATTGTTTGCTCCTGGACTTTCTATTTTCACAGCTGATTTTTAAAAAATTTTAGTTAGTTAACATAGAGTGTGATACTGGTTGTAGGAGTAGAATTCAGTGATTCATCACTTACATACAAAAAGCAGTGCTCACCACAAGTACCCCACTTAATTAATACCCAGCACCCATCTAGCCCATTCCCTCACCTCCCCCCATCAACTCTCAGTTTGTTCTCTATCATTAAGAGTCTCTTGTAGTTTGTTTCCCTCTCTTCTCTTTCCCTGCCCTTCCGATGTGTTCATATGTATTATTTCTTAAATTCCTTATATGAGTGAAATCTTATCGTATTTGTCTTTCTCTGATTGACTTATTTCGCTTAGCATAATACATTCTAGCTCCATCCATGTTGTTGCAAATGACAAGGTTTTAATTTTTTGATGGCTGAGTAATATTCCATTGTATATATAAAGCACATCCTCTTTATCTATTCATCACTTGATGGACATTTGGGATCTTTCCATAGTTTGACTATTGTTGATAATGCTGCTATAAACATTGGGGTACATGTACCCCTTCAGCTCTGCATTTGTATCCTTTGGACAAAAACCTAATGCAATTGCTAGATCATAGAGTAGTTCTATTTTTAGTTTTTTGAGGAATCTCCATACTGTTCTCCAGAGTAGCTGCACCAGTTTGCATTCCCACTAACAGTCCAAAAGCGTTCCCCTTCCTCTGCATCCTTGCCAACACTTGTTGTTTCTTGTGTTGTTAGTTTTAGCCATTCTGACAGGTATGAGGTGATACCTCATTGTGGTTTTGATTCACATATTGTGTTTTCCTTTTATTCTCTATTTTTTATTATTTTTTCATTTATTTTATTATTTTTTTCAATTCCGTTTTTTACTTTTTACTATTATTATTCTTTATTTACTTATTTTTAAGTCTATTTATCTATTTGGAGAGAGAGAGCAGGGATGGGGCAGAAAGAGAGGAAGAGAGAGAAATTTCCAAGTAGGCTTCATGCCCTGCACTGAGTCCAATGTGGGCCTTGATCTCACAACTGTGAGATTATCCTGAGCTGAAATCAAGAGTTAGACAGTTAACTAACTAAGCCACCCAAGTGCCCCTATTTTTTATTTTTATATATACATATTCTTTTATCTTTATTTTTATTTTTTTTATTATTTTTATTTTATTTTATTATCTATATTCTTTTAATAAGCAGACTAAACACATCTATGATCTACTTTTTTGTTTTTTGTTTGTTTCTTTTTTTGTTTGTTTTTGTTTTCTTTTCTGGAAAAAAATGATGAGATGGAGAAACTTACCCCCAAAGAAAGAACAGGCAATAGAACTCACAGCCAGGAATTTAATCAACACAGATGTAAGTAAGATGTCTGAATTAGAATTTAAAACCATGGTTATAGAACACTAGCTCAGGTTGAAAAAAGCATAGGAGACACCAGAGAATTCCCTTCTACAGAGATAAAAGATCTAAAGCCTAGTCAGGTTGAAATTAAAAATTCTATAACCAAGATGCAATCTCAAATGGATGCCATGATTGCGAGATGGACAAAGCAGAGCAGCAAATCAGTGATATAGAAGATAAAATTATTAAATATAATGAATTATTAAATATAATTAAGCTAAAATATAAACAAAGGCAAAATATCACAATACAAGACTTAGAACACTCAGCAACTTATTAAAGAGGAATGACATTCGTATCACAGGAGTCCTGATGAAGAGAGAGAAAATGGGCCAGAAGGTTTGTGAGCAAATTATAGATAAAAACTTTCCTAATCTGAGGAAAGACAGAGACATCAAAATCCAAGAAGTGCAGAACCTCCATTAAATTCAACAAATGCTGACCATCACCAAGGTATATCATAGCCAAATTCATAAAATACACAGACAAGGAATCATGAAAGCAGCAAGGGAAAAAAGTCCTTAACCCACAAGGGAAGAATGAACAGATTCATAGCAGATCTGTCCACAGAAACTTGGCAGGCCAGAAAAGAGTGACAGGATATATTCAATGTGCTGAACAGGAAAAATATGCAGCCAAGAATTCCTTATCCATCAAGGCTGTCATTCAGAATAGAAGGAGAGATAAAGAGTTTCCCAGATAAATAAAAACTAAAGGAGTTCATGATTACAAAATGAGCACTGCAAGAAATTTTAAGGGGGGAATCTTTGAGTGGAGGAAAAAGAAAAAACAAAATAAAAAGACCAAAAGCAACAAAGACTAGAAAGGGCCAGAGAACATCACTAGAAACACCAACTCTACGGACAACACAATGGCACTAAATTAATATCTTTCAATAATCATTCTGAATGAAATGGACTAAATGCTCCAATCAAAAGACGTAGGGTATCAGAATGGATACAAAAAACAAGATCCATCTTTATGTTTCCTACAAGAGACTCTTTTTAAACCTAAAGACACCTGCAGATTTAAAGTGAGGGAATGTATCATGCAAATGGACATCAAAAGAAACCTGAAGTAGCCATACTTATACCAGACAAACTAGACTTTATTTATTTGTTTGTTTATTACTTAAAATCCAATTTAGTTAACGTGTAGTGTAATAATGGTTTCAGGGGTAGAATTTAGTGATTCATCACTTACATGTAACATTCAGTGCTCATCCTAACAAGTGCCCTCCTTAATGCCCATCCCCATTTAGCCCATCCCCCTATCCAACACCCCTCCAGCAACCGTCAGTTTGTTTGCCTCCCTCTCTGTTTTTATCTTATTTTTCCTTCCCTTCCCCTATGTTTATCTGTTTTGTTTCTTAAATTACATATATGAGTGAATCATATATTTGTCTTTCTTTGACTGATTTATTTTGCTTAGCATAATACATTCTAGTTCCATCCACATTGTTGCAAATAGCAAGATTCATTCTTTTTGATCACTGAGTAACATTCCATTGTGTGTTTGTATGTTATCATTCATCAGTCAGTGGACTTTTGGGCTCTTTCTATAATTTGGCTACTGTTGATAATGCTGCTAATAAACATTGGGGTGCATGTTCCTCTTTGAATCTACATTTCATATCCTTTGGATAAATACCTCTAATAGTGCAATTACTAGATCATAGAGTAGTTCTATTTTTAATTTTTTGAGGAGCCTCCATACTGTTATCCAGGGTGGCTGTACTAGTTTGCATTCCTACCAACAGTGCAATAGGGTTTCCCTTTCTCCACCTCCTCACCAACATCTGTTTCCTGAGTTGTTAATTTTAGCTATTCTGACAGGTGTGGGGTGATATCTCCTTGTGGTTTTGATTTGTATTTCCCTGATGATGTGTGATGTTAAGCATATTTTCATGTGTCAGCTATCTGGATGTTTTCTTTGGAAAAGTGTCTGTTCATGTCTTTTACCCATTTCTTCACTAGATTGTTTTTTGGGTGTTGAGTTTGATAAGTTCTTTATAGATTTTTGGACACTAACCCTTTATCTGCTATATCATTTGCAAATATCTTCTCCCATTCCATAGGTTGCCTTTGGACACTAACCCTTTATCTGCTATATCATTTGCAAATATCTTCTCCCATTCCATAGGTTGCCTTTTAGTTTTATTGATTGTTTCCTTCACTGTCCAGAAGCTTTTTATCTTGATGAGATCCCAATAGTTCATTTTTAGTTTTGTTTCCCTTGCCTCTGGAGACAAGACAAACTAGACTTTAAAACAAGGACTGTAACAAGAGATGAAGAAGGGCCTTATATCATAATTAAAGGGTCTGCCCATCCAGAAGATGTAACAATTATAAATATTTATGCCCCAACTGGAAAGCACCCAAATATATAAATCAATTAATAAAAAAACATAAAAAAACCTCATTGAAAAGAATACAATAATAGTAGGGGACTTTAACACCTCACTTACAGCAATGGACAGATCATCTAAGCAGAAAATCAACAAGGAAACAATAGCTTTGAATGACACACTGGACTAGATGGACTTAACAGATATATTCAGAACATTTCATCTTAAAGCAGCAGAATACACATTCTTTTCAAGTGCACATGGAACATTCTCCAGAATAGATCACAAAGTGGGTCACAAATCAGCCCTCATCAAGTACAAAAAGATCCAGACATACCATGCATATTTTCAGATCACAATGCTATGAAACTTGAAGTCAACCACAAGAAAAAATTTGGAAAACCCTCACATACATGGAGGTTAAAGAATATCCTTCTAGGGGCGCCTGGGTGGCTTAGTTGGTCAACGTCCGACTTTCACTTAGGTCATGATCTCGCGGTTCGTGGGTTTGAGCCCCGTGTCGGGCTCTGTGCTGACTGCCAGCTCAGAGCCTGGAGCCTGTTTCAGTCTGTGACACCCTCTCTCTCTGGCCCTCCCCTGCTCATGCTGTCTCTCTCTATCCTAGAAATAAATAAAACATTTTAAAAAATTAAAAAATAAAGAATATCCTTCTAAAGAATGAATGGGTTAACCAGGAAATTAAAGAAGAAATTAAAAAATACATGGAAGCAAATAAAAATAAAAACAACAGTCCAAAGTCCTTTGGGTTGTAGCAGAGACAATCCTAATAGGAAAGTTTATTGCAATTCAGGCCTATGTCAAGAAGCAAGAAAGGTCCCAAATATATAGTCTAACCTTACACCTAACAGAGTTAGAAAAAGAACGGCAAATAAAGCCTAAAGTCATCAGAAGAAGGGAAGTAAAATCAAGGTTAGAGCAGAAATAAACAATATAGAAACAACAACAGCAGCAACAACAAAACAGTAGAACAGATCAACAAAACTAAGAGGTGGTTCTTTGAAAGAATAAGCAAAATTAATAAACCCCTAGCCAGATTTACTAAAAAGAAAAGAAAAAGGGTCCAAATAGATAAAATTACAACTGAAAGTGGAGAGATCACAACCAATACAACATAAATAGAAACAATTATGAGATAATACTATGAAAAATTATATTCCAACTGGAATTATGTTCAAACTGGGCAATCTGGAAGACATGAACAAATTTCTTGAAACTCAAAAACTATCAAAATTGAAAAACAAAGAAATAGAAAATTTGAACAGACCCATAACCAGGGAAGAAATTGAATCAGTATTAACAAATCTCCCAACAAACAAGAGTTTTGGGCCAGATCCCTTCCCAGGGAAAATCTAACAGACTTTTAAAGAAGAGTTAATATCTATTCTTCCCAAACTGTTCCGAAGAAAAGAAATGGAAGGAAAACTTCCAAACTCATTCTACAAATCCAGCATTACCTTAATTCCAAAACCAGACAAAGACTCCAATAAAAAGGAGAAATACAGGCCAATATCCCTGATGAACATGGATGCAAAAATTCTCAACAAAAAGTAACAAATCAAATTCAAAAGTACATTAAAAGAATTATTCACCATGATCAAATGGGATTTATTCCAGGACTATATTGTTCAATATTCACAAATCAATCAACATAATACACCACTTAATAAAACAAAGGGTAAGAACCATATGATCCTGTCAATAGATGGAGAAAAAACATTTGACAAAATACAGCATTTATTCTTTATTTTTTTAAGTTTATTTATTTATTTTGAGAGAGAGAGGAAGGGTGGGAGGGAGGAGGAGGGAAAGAGGTAGAGAGAAAATCCCATGAGGGTCAGTCCCACAAACCATGAGATCATGGCCTGAGTTGAAATTAAGACTCAGATGCTTAACTGACTGATCCACCCAGGTGTCCCAAGTGTCCATTGATAAAAACCCTCAACAAAGTAGGAGTAGATGGAACATACTTCACTATCATAAAATATATTTCAAAATGTATTTCTGAATAAACAAAGAATAAGTAAGGTAAGTCAAAGAATGCTAAGAGTCCAAAAATGAAGTAGAGATCGAGACCCAGAGAGGTTAGTATTCCAGATGGGGGCATGTGCTAAACTCTGATGTTCTCTGTTTGGATCACCTCATGGTGACAGAGGAAAAAAAGGTCTAATAGTAGATACTGGTAAAACTAGAACCGCAAAGACCTGGACCTACATTGTAATAGTAAACTAGAAACAAAACGAAACAAAGCCAATCCCTTGCATAAGAGATTAGTGAGGAAGAGGGAAATAAAACCTCCTTTTTGAAAATTTATGATCACGTGGTTCTCATATAGGCTTAAAGCACAAATTCACACTACTTGTGTAGTCTTATAAAACTTCATACAGTGATCCTTCGACAGTGGTGTTCCCAAGTGCCCAGAAAAGCAAATATAAGTACTCTAAAGGAATGTACTTTTTCCGAGTCTCAAAGAAGTCCCACAGGTGAAATTCCAAGAAGCATGAGGTTTCAATAAAAATAAATAAACAGAGACACCTGGGTGGCTCAGTTGGTTAAGCCCCTCCCCTGCTCACACTCTCTCTCTCCCAAAATAAATAAACTTAAAAAATTATTATAAATAAATAAACATCACAATATATATAAGAAAATAAGGCATCATAAGTGGAGATAGGAAAGTGTAGGGAATTGAATCAGGTCCATGAAGACTTTACATATTGAAAATGAGTATGATTAATATGTTTAAAGAAATAAAATAAGGTATTAAAATATGAATTAGGAGCAAGAACTGCTTAAAATTACTAAGATTTGAGGGGTACCTGAGTGGCTCAGCGGTTAAGCATCCGACTTTGGCTAGGTTTATGATCTCACAGTTCATGGGTTTTAGCCTCACATCAAGCTCTGTGCTAACAGCTCAGAGCCTGGAGCCTACTTCAGATTCTGTGTCTCCCTCTCTCTCTGACCCTTCCCTGATCATGCTCTGTCTCTTTTTGTCTCTCAAAAATAAATAGATATTTTAAAAAATATTTTTAAATAACTAAGATTTGAAAAAGAACCAATTAGAGCTTTGAAATAAACAGCAGAATAAATTGAATAAAAAAGGTATATCTGAATAAATGGTTTAGAACAGAGAGGTTTAGAAATGTGGAGATAGAATGAGAAGTCATATTAGAGTTATGTATCTGGTGAGACTGATTCAAGATCATGGACAAAATAAATAATTTTTCAGGTAAAACAAGAATTTTTTCAGACCTCCACTAAATGAATGAAAGGGATATACTTAAGATGGAAAGGAAATGATCCGAGATTGAAATGTCTTTGAGGCAAGAGAAATGTGAGCAAAGTATTTGGTAAATGTATACATAGGCACCTAAATAAAAATTGACTGCAGGAAACAATACTAATGTGTAACTTGTATGTTTAAAAAAACAACTAAAATAACAGTAGAATTAGAATGTGAGTCAGGACAGATAGGAGTTAAAAAGTGTTCTCAAGTTCTTTCATGATTAAAGAAGGTACAGAAAAGTCTCAACTTTAGATTTTTGTAAGAATGTATGTTAACATTTCTAGATGTTAATCAGTCAAACAATAGAAGACCCAACAGCTTTTAAAGAATGGAAAAACAGAATGAGTAAGAAATAAATTTTAGAAAGATTAAAAAGAGAAGAAAAACTAGAAAACAAAAAAGAATGAGTAATGCATAAAATAAGTGACAGAAATAAATCCAGATATCTCAGTGATCATCTGAAGTACAAATAAACTGAACTCTCCAGTTAATAGATAAAGATTTTCCTTGGGATTAAAAAAATTCAGCTATATCTTTTTTGGAGAGATACCCCTAAAGGTTTATAATGCAGAAAGGTGGACAGTAGAAAGACAGGACACATATACCAGGCAAATTCTAGTCAAAAAGAAGCTGATATAGCTCAATTAATACCTTATTGAGTTTAAAGCATGATCAAATACCAGGGATAAAGAGAGGAACTACATGATGATAAAGTTGTTTACCAGGAAAATAAAAGATTCTAAGCTTGTATGTACCTAATAACATAGCCTAAAAAATGTAAACCAAAACTCAACAGACCTACTTGGAGAAATTGATCCATTCACAATCAATGGGAAATACTGGCATTCCTTTCTGTGGTTGATAGATCAGGCAGTCAGAAAAACCAGCAAAGGAAGGGGCAACTCAAGAGACTTTTTTTTCTGTCAGCCTTTTGAGAGCCCAGTCATCAGAAGGGTACTCCTCCTCTCTTCTCTTTTGGCACAGCAGAGTCTAAACTAAAACTAGTCTTTGCCCATATAGCCTGAAGGTCTAATGTAGTGCTCTTTGGCACCTGGTGTGCTAAGGGCAGAAGTGCTAGACACTTGCTCAGCAGTTTTTTATGGAGATCATCTCTTCTGTATCCTAATTCATACCCAAATGAAAAAGCCAGTTTGCTGATTCTGGCCCTTTCTACCTGGGCCTCTGGGATCACATATTCTTGCTTTACCATAGGGCACAGGTAGTTCAAAGATAGTAATCCCGAGCCCCATTTTGAATTTTTAAAAAATATTTTATTTTTTTCTGAGAGAGAAAGAGATAGAGCTTTAGCAGAGGGTGGCAGAGAGAGATGGAGACAGAATCTGAAGCAGGTTCCAGGCTCTGAGCTGTCAGCACAGAGCCCAACATGGGGCTCGAACCCATGGACCATGAGATCATGACCTGAGCCGAAGCCAGATGCTTAATGGACTGAGCCACCCCAGCACATTTTGATCTTTACGGCTGTTGCCCACATTATATTGAAGGTGTTGGCAGTGATGAGAGAGAATGGTAGTGGGAGGGGGCATTGCTCTACACCCATCTCTACTCAGTAGAAACAGATACACATATAGATCTTTCAAAGATTTTAATTAGTCATTCAATAAACTATTTGTAAAAAAAAAAAAAAAGATTTTAGTTAGTCATTATCCCAAGTTTAGTGTTACCTCTACAATGATAGAATCCCAGCTCTTCAGAATTGAGGGTGGCAATTAGGAGTCAAGCATGGACTTGCAGTTCTGGTAACGTTGGACTGAAGTGACAGACACATACCTTCTCACCTTGTAGGCGTTTGCTCTTCTCCAAACACTTAGAAATGATAGGGGGGAGGGGGGAATCTAATACCCCAGAGTAAAGACAGAGAAAAACTTGAAAAGGAAGAAAGTTGGGAAAGGAAGAATAAGGTAAAAACAAAGGGAGATGCTGTCAACCAGACATAAAATAAAAACAAAGCTCTAAGTGCAAAAGTTGCCATAGTATGGTGTACCTAGTTCCCAGATGCTCAGGGGCTGGCCTTGGAAGGAACAGTTCCATGAATATATATTCTGATTACAGTCAACTAAGTCGGTCAATTAGATATGCAAATGTGGCCTTTATTAGAAGATAGTGGGGCTTCAGCTTAACCTAATGCTTAGCCTTAAAATAGACTTGAGGGATTGGAGGTTGAGAGTGGCAATAAAATTTGGGGCTCTTTCTAGCTTCATCTTCCCCTCATACCTTTATCAGGCCACCCCATCCCTTCTACCTTTCAGATCCCTCGAGACTATAAACTAGCAGCTCCAAGTCCCCAGTTATGACTTGGGTTTAATTATTTACTCTAGACATCAATTGATAAAGTGATCTTATTAAATTTGCCATTGTCAGGGTGTCTGGGTGGCTCTGGCAGTGGAGTGTCCGACTCTTGATTTTGTCTCAGGTCATGATCTTGCGGTTTGTGAGATCAAGCCCTGCTTTGGGCTCTGTGTGGATAGCATGGAACCTGCTTGGGATTCCCTCTCTTTCTCTCTCTCTCTCTCTCTCTCTGTCCCTCCCCCACCTCATAAATATCTCTCAAAATAAATAAATATACTTTAAAAAATAAAATGAATTGCCGTTGTCAGTGTGTTGGAGAATACCTTGCATTTTGACCCAGCTGGTTAGGAAATTAGGAAGTCAGAGGTTAACTTTGCATGGGCAAAGAGCCAAAAAAACTTTAAAATAGTCATTTTATGGCACTCTCACAGAGCTGTGTGACTCTGTAATTTAAAAAAAAAAGTCAAAACTGGCCATTTTTCCATTTAGATAACCATCTACGCGGAGGGAGTACTTCCAGGGTTTTCCTTATCTTGGAATATTATAATATCATGGATGTGAAACACAGCTGGTTACCTCCCCCTGCTGTTTTGATTCTCCAGTCACAAATGGAGCACCAACTGAAACGTTTGACATAGAGCATTTTAAGGAAACGGAAATGACGAAATCGTTTAGGATTCAACAGGGGAACAACAGGCCATTTAATACAGCCTTGGGATCTTGTGGCTCAGTTGGTATGGTGTTAACACAGTTGTGAAGCTTCCCTTCCACCTTTCAGATCCCTCGAGACTATAAACTGGCAAATTAAGACTTACCCCGAAAATAACCGCATGCTATTTTACAATAGAAGTAGAATATTCCAAGAGCAGAACAGATAGAGGTAGTAACATTTTGCCATCTGGCAAAGCCACTAGACCAGATGGATTCACTAATGACTTCTCTAAAGTATTTAATCAGACCTTACTGAAACACATGACTGGCATATTTAATTATCCTAAATTAACAGGACTTCTGCCAAATATAGCCCTCAGTGCTTGAGTCATGCTCCTTGCTTGAAGAGAAAAAAACAAGATGAATAGCTCCAGAAAGCTGGGTTTCACGTAGACCCCTTTCATTAGTGAACCTTCTCATTACCAAATTGTTGTGTTGGAGTCTTAAGGCGGTATTTCTCCTTTTTCAAGAATGAATTGTAAGACAAACCATGCTGATCAAATTCATTTTATCAGTAACAATTGTACTTGATGAGAACATCTGGGGGGTGATAAATCTGATACAGTCATCAGATATCCCTTCCTACTTTCTGCCTGTGGAAGTCTTCTAAACCACCAGATACATTCTTTTTTGCATAAGTGAATCAATTTTTATTTCTCGGTAACTGCTCTTTTGTTTTTATTTGTTTTAATTTTATATTTGTATCAAAGCAATGTAGATACACAAATTGAAGATTACAGTAGGTAATTTTCATTACATAATGAAAAAAAAGTAAATGTAAAAATAATGTAAATTTAAAAAAATGTCCCTGCCCCATCCTTTCCCATCCCCAATCTACTTTCTGAAGGACATTTTTAATTCTTAGGACTTTTTTTTTTTTTATGATGGTTACCTCGATATCTTGAAATGGTATGATTAATTGCTGTTTCATGATTAATCCTTTTTAGATCTAATCCATGATTGACTTGTTTCTAAAATACTTGAGGATGTGGTTTACATATACCATTCTTATATTCCTTTCCTTCTCTTACCCAAGGGGTTATTTCATTATTTTTAACACCCTTAACATTTACGTTTGTAACTTTAAGTTATATTTTTGTACCTTTACTTTTTGGGTCATCGACTTTGGACAGTATCTCTTGACTGCCACCTTTGTATGGTGAAGATACTGATGTGAATATTCTACTAAATACTCCAGGATTCCTTCAGTCACTGTAATGTTTTTGAGTTATCTATGTTGACATGTATGTCAGTAGTTCACTCTCTATTCCTGGGAACTATTCCACTGTATGAATGTATGAATGTATAATAATTTCCTTATCCATTTACCTGTTGATGGCCATTTGCTTTATTTTCAGTTTTTGTACATTTGTATAGGTCTTTAGATGTAGTCTTTCTCTTGGGTAAATATCTGGGAATGGAATTTCTAGATCATATAGTAAGTATATATTTAACTTTATAAGAAACTGCCACATATTTTCCAAAGTGATTTATTATTTTATATTCCCATCAGCAAGGTATGTGCATTCCAATTACTCTACATCTTTAGCATCACCTAGTAATGTCAATCTTATTAATTTTAGTTGTCTTCGACAATATTCAAGTGTTTTGGCCATATTTTAAATTTGATTTTCTTCTTACTTTTGAATTGTAAGTATTCTTCTTGTATTATGGGTAAAAGCCCTTTGTGAATTTTCTTTTCCAGCACATGGCTTGCCTTTTCCTTTTCCTACTGGTGTCTTCCAAAGAGCAGAAGTTTTAATTTTAAAATCCAGTTTATCGATTTTTTTTCTTTCATGGCTCAAGGTTTTTTGGGGTTTTTTTTTTGTCTTCTGTAAGAAACATTGTCTTTCAAAGATCACAAAGGTTTGGTTATGTGCTTTTTCAATCAGTTGCATGCTTTTAACTCTTATACTGAGATCTCTGGTCATTTGAGATAATTTTTGTGAATGATGAGAGGCAAATGTTAAGGTTCATTTTTTCCCATATGGATGTCTAATTGTTCCAGCACTATTTGTTGAAAAAACTATCCTTCCCCTTTTGAGTTATCTTAACGCTTTTGTGAGAAATCGGTTGACCATATTAAGTGTGGGCCTATTTCTAGATTCAGTTGTGTTCCAACAATCTATACGTCTGTCCTTCTGCCAATACTATGCTGGCTTAATTCTGACTCTTTTTTATAGAGAGTTTACACAGAGCTTCTCCTTCTATTAACATTTTTACTTAGATTTATTGATTTCAGTATTGGAATCTAAATTATCTCATTGTCAATCATGGCTGGATTAGAGTTCCAAAGTCTGTTCTTGCCTAATATATTTTCTCCTTAGTATAACTTCTTTAGATAACCAATGTGGCCCATTTTATGTGGTTCTTAACAGTTTACTTCTCAGAGGGTAGTCTTATTTTAAAATTTTGCAGGTTAGTTCACAGTAACTTCTTTGGGGATCAGTTTCCTTGGCTTAGAATGTCAGTCCTCAGGGGCGAAGGACAGGCTTCATATGTGTTTGTTTTGAGCAGATTCTATCATATAGTGCTTAATTAATAATATCTATATAGTGCTCCCTAGGTTTTAAGCACTACTGTTTTAATCACTGCCTTAGGATTTATTAAATCCTTACAATTATTCCTGCCTTCCTTCAGGAAGGTACTGTAACTATTATTTAATGGAAGAGAAACTGGGGCACAGAGAAGTTGAGTAATTTGCCAAAGATGATTTGTGAGGGACTATTATATGCCAGTAAGTAGAGGAGAGATGCTTCAGTGATGTATTAATGACTGCTTAACTGCCAGCTCTTAGAGAGAAAAAATGTATGTATATGCCCTCATAGGTTTGTGATAAATTTTACTGGTATAAATGATGGGTGGCACACAGATTATAAATAATAAAAAAAAAATGTAACGGTCTATTGTAAATCCCATGCAGCCAGTCGATTCTCTTAGAATACTTTCATTGATTTTCATTGAATTCACGTATCTGTGGCCAAACTTTGGTTGCAGTGCAACTATGATTTGACAAAATCAGACAAGGGATGAATGCTTGATTACTATCTGGTTTAGGAAAGAAGCCTCTCACATCATTGACAAATGAGTGTAGTTCTAACATGAATGTTGGTGTTTTTGATTATATTACTAAGACAAAAGTGAAACAACAAGACATATCAGAACTCAAGTCATTTGCCAATGAGGTGAGCGACTTCTTTGCTGAACTGGATGATATTCTTTGAATACTGGAAGAATATTTCTCATTTTTTGTGTTATTCAGAATGTAACAGCTATAGACATGATACCCTCTTAAGTTTATTCTGCATTATTAACATTTTATCTTTGTATGTCTTACATGTAGACAAACCAACAAAACAATACATCAAACCTTTATTTGTAGTGTTTGTTGATTTCCATGATGTAAAAGCTCCCACAGTGGCCCATCATTCTATAATATTTCTACCATAGAGAGAGGATAGTGGTAAATAACCTCAAGATAATAGTCAAATGTAGTAAAATCATTAGGAAGTAATGAATTTTAGTATACATTTTTATTTTTAATATAATTTCTTTAGTTGTAAGTTTAAATAATTTAACATTTAACAGAGGTCGTGTTTAACAACTGATTCTCAGAATTGCTAACATTTAACAGCTCTAGCTGGTCAGTCTGAGCTGGCTTCAACATGCCACTGCATGCTTTGATCCCAGGCAGCAAAACTACCATGCTCTAAACCACTCTTTGATGTGGTATGAAAGTATTGCTAGAATAGAGTTCCATACCAATACAGGTATGGTGGTACAAAGCATGTAAGATATATTGCATTTATTCATTTTTCTAAATCACATTAATTCCTATTAGATGTACCACTCATCAAGTTTCTTGAGAAGTCCAGTTTGAGGGGCCGCCATGCTCAACCATGGTTTAGACCGATGCCCCTGGGGCTCACATAGGTCAGGAACATGGCAATGGACCATTGGTGGTCTGTCTGTGTTGCATCAATTCCATTCATCCTGTCCTGGCCCACCTGGAAGTCAGGGCCCTCCCTCTCTGTGGGCCTGAGATCACAGTCCCAGTGATAGTACTCCAGTCCTAAGGGCATCCTGGGGACAAGGACCAGAGCACAGCCAATCCATCTGTGGCCGTGCTACCTCCAGGCCACCATATTCAAATAAAGCCTTCAGTTGCCTTTTCTTCCTCCAGTGCACATCCCACTGAGGAGGGCCACTCCCCCTCCAGCCCAGAAAGCAGCTGCCTCCCCACTGCTCTTGGACAGGTGGGCCCAGTCACTGGGATGCACTTAAGCCTTCAACATTGGCAAACTTCTCTCACTGTTATCTGCAGGGTAGGCAAGGAGAAAGCTTTCATGCTTTCCTGGTGAGAGTATTTTAAAAAGAGATAATATCGTAAATTTACTCCTGAATCACTGAAGCAGCCTCGGCAAAAATGAAATGAGGCTTTAAAAAGTAAAGTCAGAATCATAAGCATTTTTCAAATGCTGCACTTGGAACAAGTACTCAAATATATTTTTTTTTTGCCGTCAGGAATCAAGAATGATTAGCGTTGATTAGTGTTTTCTCTTTAACCTTTATAAGCAAGCCTCCCTCTTTCCATGACCCTATTAATTTTCATCTTCTCACACAACATATTTGGAAATCTTCCTGATTTCATTTGACATCAGAAAGACGTGGTTTTGCCCTCCTGGCATGCTGGAGAAACAAATCAATTCCTTCTCCCAGATAGGGTGATGAAAGTCCTTCTCTGCAGTGCTTTCTATTGCTATGGTAACAGAAGATGGGATTTCCTAAGGGAACCAGATTTTTATATACACGGTGAAAAGCAGTTCTTTAAAAGCTTGATCCCTTTTCTGTTGCTGCGTGTATAATATGAACAGTGCAATAAACTGAGAACCAAAGGAAAAATAGAATGGCACCAACCCTTTTTATACAGGTGTGGAATGAGACCTTCAGTGAAAGAGTCAATATTTAAAGTTTTAACATTGTGGCATTGCTATTATAACAATTTGTAAAATTTGCAAGTTTTCTTAGAAAAACAGAAGAGATGTGGATTTATGGACTCTCAAATGGCAGACAGACTTAAAATATAGATAAACAGTATCAACATTCGCCGTCACAGAAAGACTTACAACACTGTGATACGGAAAAAAACAACGATGCGAAGTTCCACGCAGAACAGGTATTTTGGGTAACGGTGGTACTTTCCACTTGTGTCATTTTCTCCCTGGAAGTACTTAGTAGTTGGCCATTTCATAGATGAAATCTTATCAGAAGGAATTCAGGAGGCATGATTTTTTCCATGAAGGCCCCTTAATCGGATAAGGGACCTAGCCTCCTTTAATCTGTTGGCTCATCTAAAGGCATTACTGTAGGGTAGCTTTTTAGACTCAGGGCATTTCCGTGGAAGGAGCAAGGAGCAGTTCTGAAGTATGCAGCAAGGGTGGGTTTGGTCTTTATGTGAGGAAAATGCATCTATATATACACATCTGTCACGTGAGCGCCTCTGAACTAACACTGCATACATGTGTAGGGATTTAGACAAAAGCAGGTCCTGCTCATAAAGACTTTCCATGAAATTCTTGAGTTCCTGAATCCAGAGATGTGAGAAGGGACTAGATACTTTGATGGTAACATCCGACCTGCTTATTCCGTCTGTTTCTGCAACCGCCCCATTACTGATACCTTTAACGCTATGCTCTTGCAAATGCAGAGATTCAAATTTGTTGGTTTTCCCCCTGGAAAAGACTTTTAAAAAGTGCTGTTGAAGTGATATGACAAATTTAAAATAAAAGTAAAGTGCTACTTGGCCATGCTCTAAAAGATAAACAGATACTGTCGCTCTGTTACCAGGTGGAAGGAGTGATGTTTCTTGGGAGGTGATGGCGAGGTAACGAATGGCAAAGTGAATAAAGTCTGTGGTCTGTGTTCTCTCTCTTCTTCATATGCACATGGACAAACAGGAACATTATGAGTCATTTTAAGCTATCAAGTGGCAGTAAGCCAGAGGGGTCAGGTCAGAGACTCGCAGCTTAAAAGGAGAAACAGATAGCTGATAATGTATGCAAACGGCAAAGCAGAAAGCTAGATCAGTGGGTATCATGCAGTAGGAAGAGAGGATATCAAAAACAGTATAAAGGAACTTCTGGCAAAAAAATCCCAAAATGAAAATTTCCAGTGTGAACTTTTTAATGAATGTGATAAATTTATGGGCTTTGGTATGAAGGAAAAGAACAATTAATAACCTGAGTAAAAATACTTGAAATCCATAATGGGATGTTTTGGGGTCACACCACTAACTGAGTGATTTAGACTGGGAAGTTATGTTGAAGGCCTCTTTAACCATTTGTTGAGGGGCACCTGGGTGGCTCCGTTCGTTGAAATTGAAGCATCCGACTTCAATTTAGGTCATGATCTCACGGTTCATGGGTTTGAGCCCCACATCAGGCTCTCTGCTGACAGCTCAGAGCCTGGAGCCTGCTTCAGATTCTGTGTCTCCCTCTCTTTCTGCCCCTCTCCCGTTCATGCTCTGTATCTTTCTTTCTCTCTCTCAAAAATAAGTAAACATTAAAAAAATTTAGAGGGGCACCTGGGTGGCTCAGTTGGTGAAGCATCTGTGTTTGGCTCAGGTCATCATCTCACGGTTCATGGGTTCAAGCCCCACATCAGGCTGTGTGCTGACAGTTCAGAACCTGGAGCTTACTTCAGATTCTCTGTCTCCCTCTCTCTCTGCCCTTCCCCCACTCACTCTGTTTCTCTCTCTCAAAAATGAATAAACAATAAGAAAATTTTAAAAAATAAAAAATAAAAAAATTAGAAAGCAAAAATTTGCTGAAAGCTATTTCACTAACCCCCCCCCCCCGCTCCCCCCTTCCCACCATTCAAGAAAGTGAGAAAGGTCAGGAATCCTGAAATTATACTAAGAACAACTGCCTGAAAGAGTGATTTTTCTTTTATTCTGAGTGCTTCAGGACCTCAGGACTTTACCAAATATCTCAAGCATTTTAAAACAGAAGAAACAGAAGCTGTGATCACAGCAAGAGTTTTGTTTATGTTTCCTGATAGCATCTCTGACCATCTAGGGGGAAAACACTCATTCCTCTTCATTTTCTAGTTCCTGTGTAGAACTTACTGTCCGTGTGGAGAGGCAGTATGGCATCCATGATTGTTGGCATCATTTCCTCCCTCTTTGGCAAGCACTTTGTTAATGCATACTCTGTCATGTGATGTTCCAGGAACTATGTGTAGGGTGATGGAAACAGCCCCTGCCCTCATGGATCATACTGTACAGTCAGATCCTCTTCTTTATAGCTCTTAGGACTCCAGGTGTGGCCCTAACCTGAGGGGGTCTCTTGCTTTCCCACTAAAAATTGGGTTAAGGCCATCTTTTCCCAGGATCAGGCCTCATAGGCTTTAAACTCTAGTGCTGCAAGTTCTGTGACTTTAAAAGTTGCCCAAGCAAAAAATTTCAGTCAGCTCTGGCACGCTTAGGATTTCCCTTAGCCTTCGGCATTCTAAACCTCTTTATCTCTTTCCTTTAAATATCTCTTAACTGATCCTTTTTTTCTGCCCCATCTACTTCGCCTTACCTCATTATCTGTCACCTGTTCCCTTCCTGTCGTGTCCTCTTGTAATTGTCAGTGGGGCCCTAACTTCCTGGCCTGCTTGAAAACGTTTACAAGGCTGCCCTGGCTTACCTGACCCATCTCGTTTTCTGGTATTCTCTGCAAGACTAACCATGAGTACCATCTTTTTCACATGGATGCTCTTTGCACCTTTTATATGTGTTATTTTTCTCTGGTTCTCCTTATAAAGATTCCTGAGGATACGTTTTCCAGCAAGCACTGGTTAGATGGCCATTCAGGTCCCCGGGACATCCAGGTGTTTCTTATCCCAGGATTCTTCTTCTTTTTTTTTTTTTTTTTAATGTTTTATTTATTTCCAGGAGAGAGACAGCGTGAGCAGGGAGGGTCAGAGAGAGGGAGTCCCAGACTGAAACAGGCTCCAGGCTCTGAGCTGGCAGTCAGCACAGAGCCCGACACGGGGCTCGAACCCACGAACCGCGAGATCATGACCCAAGCGAAAGTCGGACGCTTAACCGACTAAGCCACCCAGGCGCCCCATCCCAGGATTCTTCTTGATGCCTTTAGAACTTCCGAGATCCGGTGAGGAGGGGCTTCCTCTGGGGAGAGTGGTGGTGGGCAGTACCAGAGCACCTGCTACCAGCACTGAGCTGCCTCTGACGCCTGGCGCCTCCCAGCGCATCCCTTCCCTGCTGGTGCAACGGGATCTGCACTCACTCCCCCACACGATGCAAGCCGCAAAGCGCACCTGCCCCTTGTTTGCCATTCTGGGAACCCTGCCCAGCCCCCACGCCGCCGCGCAGGCTCATGGGCAGCCCGGAGCCCTTCGCTGGAGAACATTTGCTAATGGAGGGGGCTGGGGTGAAGAGGCCAGCTGACCTATCTCAGAACGCTGGCAGAACGCTACTTCAGACAGAGAGAGTAAAGCCCTGATACTGTTCTTCAGGGAAGGGCTCAAAGAACAGGAAGCACTGATCTCCTGACACAGTTCTAGACACGTTGCTGCTGCCGGGAGCAAAAAAACGGCCCTGAGCATGTAGTCATGGTGCTTCCCCGTTGCTGTGGGCTTGGACCTTTGCACTTGTGGGATTGTGCCTCAGGGGACGACTGCTGTCTGATCCCTTCTTCCTCCTGGAGGGTCGTGGACTTGTGGCTGGGGTATGTGCCTTTTACTCCCCAGTTCTGGCCTCTGGTCCAACGTCTCTTGCATAGCCTTTGGGCCAGAACTAGGTCTGCAGCACCAGGCCTGGCCCATGGGACAGGTGCCCCACACTGTGACTCTGAGTGGAGGGGAAGGGGCAGGAGGCATTGTGGAGCACTGGGGTTTGGCTTGACAGATGATGTAAGCCAAACTTCTTATCGATGAGTCCCTTGTGAGGGGCCTATGGCACCTGGGGCACCCAGGTCATACTCATTCCTGTACTCCTCCACCGCCTCCCTCGCAACTCTCTCGAGATCCCCTTAGATCAGACTTCTTCTGGCAAGAGTAGTTGTAGCAGCAGCACCTGGGGCCTGATTGCTGGCCCTCTGGGCCCCTGCTGCTCAGTGCCTCCCAGCCCATCCTGTCCCTGCCCCTGCAGCTAGCCCCCTAATTGTACCTGCCTTTCCCACAGCTGCAGAGCACCCACTGCAGGCTCCACCTGAGCAGGTCTCTTTGTTTAAAAAGAGAAAAACCTGACGTAGCACCCAGCCTGGGCAGGAGAGTGCGGATGGAAGACACCTCCAGTCTGGGGAGCAGTACCTGACTGAGGACGCGTGTGCTGGGAGTGTTGGGAACTCCCGGGAAGACCAGCTGCGCTCCAGCACGCGTACAGGCGCCTGGGAGGACCCTCCGTGCTGAACGGGGATGGCGCTCCTGGGTCCTGTGCGAAAGACACTAGATTGGGTGGAGGCCCAGGAAGAGAGGCCGGTGGAAGGAGGGCCACGGGGACAGCTTAGGGGCGTGGTTGCCTCAGAATTTGTGGGAAGCACCTGTGGACCATGAGGGATGCAGGAAGTAATTTGTGTGTCAAAGAGGCACCATGTCCACCGAGCTGAGCTCTGCGTATGTTAGTTGTATCTAGATGCCAGGTACACAAAATGATGATGATAATGAAACTTGTTTTGCTTATTCTGAGCCGGGTGCAGTGCTGAATGCTCTGTGTTCTGTATTTTGTCTGTCTCATGTAGTATCTCCATTTTAGAGATGAGGAACGTGAGGCAAAAGAGAGCAACATGGCCGAAGAACTAGAGAGCAGAAGGGTCATCAGCATGCAGATTCAGGTTTCTGGTTATAGAGCGTATACTTGTATTAAAATCATGCTGAAAGTTGAAAAGTTAAAAAAAAAAAAGCCTGTTAATTGTGTAAAGAGATGTTGAAATCAGAAAAAGGAAAAAAAATTCTTCTATTGTGTAAACAGTCATCTGCTAGTTTTTCACACAGGTATGTGCCCTTTTGTTTTTTCAGTTCTCAACACCTGTTTTTAGAAAGGCATAACTTCTTTCGAAAATGATTTTAAAACATAAGAGTAATTGTTCATCTAGGAATAACAGTGATGACATTTCTCCCTCTTGACTACTACAGACTCCCTGAAATTCTAGTTGGCATTCGACAAAGTTTTATTTTGACTGGACTACACAGGGAAAGTATTACACAAACCACAAGCATAGTAATTTGTGGTTCTCTTGGTATAACAGTGATTTGTGTAAAATAGAAATTGTCATTGGAAATACATAATATCTGGTAACAGACACAGAAATAGCACTTGACTCTGGGACCCCTTCATTCTTTGAAATCCTAATGAGGTTGGTATCCAGCACTTTTGCAGGCAGGTTTAATTAATTCTGAGAAGCACACTGTCTCCTAGCAACAGCATTTTTTTTCTCAAAGTCAAAGCTAACTTGAAAAAGCTGAGTAATACTTTCAGTCAGTAAGTAAACATCTTGACATAAAACAATTCTAGAACCGTATAGGTTTTCTAGTCATTGAATTATAGTCATAATAGTGTCTGGTTCTCAAGGTAACCAAACAGGTAAGATCAGATGAAATTATTGTTAAACTCTGCTAAGCCTCTCTTTGCCGTTCAGCATTTCCATCAGACCAGTCAGGTAACGTATTACTTTGAGGACAGTTCAGACTCTTTCTCTTGAGATTATCTTGCTGGATGATTGAAATGAGAAACAAATGTGCATAAAAGAAAATCAATCTTTTTCCTAACTTTGTTCAGGAGGAAATGAAAAGAGGCTTTTTTCTTTTTCAGCCTTGCCTTACACCCAGATAAAACTCTCGTTGCAACTGGCCAAGTTGGGAAGGAGCCATATATATGTATATGGGATTCCTATAATGTCCAGACTGTGTCTATTCTTAAAGATGTTCATACACATGGAGTCGCCTGCCTGGCTTTCGACTCAGATGGACAGGTCTGTATCTTTTTCTGTATCTGTTTTCTGTAATGACTTCTCACGAGTCACCTAGAGTTACAATGCTTGAAGCTTACAGGCTCAGAAAGTCTAATAACCCTTGGCGCCTCCCCATGTCTGCCTGCTAGGATCCTGTCAGATCCTTTTCCAAGTGGCGGCACTGGCCCAGCTTTGGTTAGGCCCCAGTTTTGGTTTCCCCAGGTTGAGAAGATTCCAGAAGGATGTCATGAACTCTTGCTGATGAGGTCCATCATGATTCTGCCATTCCACTTTGTCTTCCATGTTAGTTTCCTATTTGGAATTAGAGTTGGGCCAAACGTTTTTCATAGACTTCAAGCCCTCAGCATCTCCTTGGTTCCCCTTTGCTTTGAAAATGTCTTCTAATAATTCACCACCTTCTAATAATTCATGAGAAATTCCTCTTAGACTTTTTACGTTGAGGTCTCTTGTAACTCCACCTTCTCCCTACACACTCCCAACAGTTCAAGCAGCCACTGATTCATGAGTGTTTGTGACCATCTCTCCAGTGACCCTTACATGCATTCTCCCCTCCACATTCTCTGCCACCATCCTTTAAGTTACAAATCCATGTTCTGCCTGACATTTGAAGTAACCTCTGACTGGTGTCCACACAGTTTCTTGCTAATGTATTTCACCAACTAGAAAAAGTATGGGAGCATTATTTTAAAAACAACCAAACCAGGAAGAACTCCATGAATAAGTTGTGGCTGGGTGTTCCAGGTCTACCAACTCTTCTAGCCTTGTCTTCACTCTGCCCTTGAAGTCCGATTGGACAAAGCCGTGAGCTTCCTCTACCGGACCTTGTCCTTCTGCTCCTCTGGCCCCTCCCTCATGCTGTGCTTCTCCATCTCCGGTTCCCTACTCGCCTCCTTTGCCCCTTAGAGTGACTCATTCTTCCAAGACACTTCAAAGGTCTTTAAGGGACATACTTCCTGAAACCTTCCCAGGACCGCCAACAAACTTTCTTGCCTTTGACTTCCGACAACCCGTAACAGAAAAAGTTTGTTAATGTTACAGATGTCAGTTTCATGTTCATTTTAAAACTGTTAGAGAAAAAGCAGTGCTCACACACAGACAGCATTCCTGGCTTCCACTGCCTCGACCTCCTCACTAAGCTATGACTTTTCCCCAGCCTTCCCTGTGATCCTGGGCCACCCTTCCTCTGTATTTCTGCCAGTTAATTTTCTCAGTCCAGTTTTTGGCAAATTTCAGAGTTCATTCCACAGAGTCCTTGCTGTGGAAAGACCTGTGACATTCTTCATAGAGGCTTGACTAGCCTGAGAGTTTGGGGCACGTTGAGTGGATCACAGGACTTGAGCTGATTTGAGCTCAAGTTAAACAGTTTACTTAGTGTTTCCTGCTGTTTTGAGAGAGTAGTGATCATTGTTTCATTTTTCTTTCTAGGACTAGATGCACTACATATGTAGACCCCTGGCATGTATAGTCTTTGCATTTACTACTCTGTAATCTCCCACTTTAGTTAGGATAACACATCCATTCCACTGTGATTCCACTTCTAAGGAGAAATAGTTGGGCAGTTATATTTGTTGGGATTTGTAGTTGTGGACTTCCTGACTAAATAAATGAATACCAGAATGCACACACGAGTCCTAGTGTAAATGTATGCTTAGATGTGTAGTTACATGCACGTTTTCTGATTGTGTTTTTCTAGCAAACATCCAGCTGTGTTCGGAAGCATCACAAGAAAAATGTCATGCAGCAGAAGCGTTAGCAGAAGTAAATCCAGCTTTAGCGTTTAGTTCTTTGTCCATGTGATTTGTGTTGAAATCTTAGTCGTTCACTTGGAGGTTCCATTTGTGAGGGTGGGGGTGGACTGCATGGTATTTAATTGTCAGTTGAGAAAAATAACCTATTGGCTTTGCCGTGATGGATTTCTTGGCTTGTTGATGCCTATTGCCTCAGGTCTGCCTTATTCCCTGGACAGAGTTCACTGGAATCTACTGATATTTAGAAAATGACAAATTGCCCATCCCCTCTCCAACAACAAAAGGCAATAGAAATGCTTTTTAGGTAGCTATGGGGCCTGTCACTCACCACAAATGAACAAAATAGATTACTTTTGGCTTTTTTTTTTTAAATCAGGAAATGTGGGTTTTACTTTTTTTTTAATGTTTATTAAAAAAAGGCAAAAGCATAAACCAAATGAAATTCACCCACTTCAAATTTCCTTATATGGATAAAAATGCAACCACATATTATAATTTCCATTGCTGGAATGCACAATTAAAACTTAAAGAAATAAAAACACAAAAACACTTAACACAAAGACCCCCTTCCTTAAAAGCACATTTTAAAAACTTCCAGCTATTTATTTTTTATACTAAACATTGCTAATGGAAACCATCTTTACTGAAGAAACCTGAGTAACCTCTGCATAACAACACATATATACATTTAGCCGTATGTGGCCCTATGTCATCCCACATGTATGCATACACTTACACACACTCAAACATAGTGAAATACTTAAGCTCAGATACTCTTAAACTTGAGTAATACTGTATTTTCAAAACTTAGATTATTTCGCAGATGATTGCATTGACCCGTACGACAATCCTACAAGATAGACATAACAAATATTTTGCATTTATTTAACAAATGAGAAAACCTGATTTAATGAGGTTCATTAATTTTTCAAACTCTGGTTCCTCACAAGTCAAAACAGAAGCCAGATGGCCTTACACCCAGTCCAAACCTCTGTCCATGACACAGGGCGATTTCCTTAAGCGTGGCATCCTTCTAGGTCCTCTGATGGTGGTGACGTATTTTGATATTTGTGATTTTGTGTGTACTTAAATGTGTTGTGTTTTCTTTTTCCTTGATAACAAGTTCTGAAGTGAACCCAAAGAATGTAGACTGGGAGGTGAGGTACCAGATTTCTCTTGTCAGCCAGTTATTTCTGAAATGTTTGTGAAACTATAAAGATTAAGACAGAATATGATGTCCATTTATGGGTTTTCTTCCCTGTGTGCTCATCAAGCCCTTTTATTTTGGCAAGGCTTTTAGGTTCTAGAATCCTAGACTGTTTTTAATCTCACATTAAGATTTTAAATTTAAAAATTTAAAACTCTGAACTTTGTTTTTAAGTTGTGTTCCTCTGATTTCAACTGGTTAAATCAGAGGCTTTGTGACAAATGAGTTACAGCTTTTAGGTTTTTGAAATTTCAGTATATGCTTAATAGAAGTCATCTGTGATGCCTTTGAAAGTGGACTTTAGATAGATTTTGAGAAGTCACTGCTTGGCTCTCGGTAGGTAATCAGTGACCGTTTGTTGAAAGAAGTCATGGGTAGTAAGAAAGGTGCCCATCAGTTTCAGCTATTAAATTACTGTTCTTATTCCTAGCGTTTGGCCTCTGTGGGACTGGATGCCAAAAACACAGTCTGCATTTGGGACTGGAGGAAGGGAAAACTTCTGGCCTCAGCCACCGGCCACTCCGACCGGGTAAGAAGAGCTTGTTGGATCAAGCCACGCAGTTTTCATAACTATGAGGGAATTGTAAAGTAGCTTCCCAGATTTGTACTGTTTTTAAAAGTAAATTTTCCATGTAAAGATTTTTCCTGCGTGGAAAGTTGAACCTAAAACCTGAATTTAAAAAAATCCATTCATGACTAATAGTTATGTTGGCATCATCTCTCCTGGTGGTTGGATGCTTTCTTTAAATTGTTACTACTTTTCCTAGGCAAAGCAAATTTTTGATCCTGGCATCTCAGCTTCTTCATAAAATCAAAAGAGAATTACATTTGAAATTATTTGTAAAGTTTTGATGTATTCATTTGAAAATGAAAATAGTTGTTACAAAGTAATATCACAAAATATGTTTACAAGTATATACATTTTAACTTCAGATGAACGTAATGATAGCTTTGGGATTTTTTTTTTTTGTCCTGTTTGAAAATCTTAAAATTGTGTCCTGCTTATCATCATATTGAAGTCAGTGTGCTCAGAAATAATTGCATATATCAAAACAAGCAAGGTAGGATATGAAGCAGGTCAGAAATCTATTTCTCCATTCTCTTGCATAATTAAAATAGTTTGACCACTTTATTGTCTTGATTTTCTCATTTCAAAAAGAAGTGAATTTGCATGATTATCTTACCAATATTGATTGCTAGTTTCGTATTTCTCCTCAGTGTAAGTGAGGAAGAGGTCTGAATTAAATACAGAATTCATTGTCTTTTCCTTAGTGTGAACTCTGAAAATTAGTTTTCAAATGAACAGTATATTCATTAAGGGAAAATCATGATTTTAGGGTGAGCCGTTGTTGTTGCTGCATATTTGGGCAAATTGTATTCGAGGATTAAGTCCACTAATGACCAGCCTTGCAACTTTAGTGTTGGAAGAGGCCCAGCACCTTTCTGGTCCCAATGGTTCCTACCCTGGCATCGTGTAAGAATTCCATAGGGAGATTTTACAATGTAGTGATGCTTGGGCTCTACTCCCAGGTTATTAACTTACTGATAATTAATTAGTATTAACTTAGTACTTAATAAACAGTTTGAAAATACTTGCTGTGCTCACATTTTCAATATTACTATTTCTGCTTATGTGATAATCCCATCATAGTGTATAAAGTAAGTTGAATTAGACTAGATCAATGTGAATTTATTTCTTACTGTTCTGTTTGTGGACTTCATACCTTTCACTTAGTAGATTATGAAAAGTAATGCTACTCTAGTGCAAACTCTATGATTAAGAGTCTAGAAGGATTTAATGAAACACTATTCTTTTTGAACACTGTTCTCCCAGACCCCATGATTTGTATCACATAGTTCTTTATTACTGGTGCCCAATATGAATTATACATATCTCCTTATGGGCAAATGATTATCTTCAAGATTATTTTAGTGGTGAAAATACTTAATCCTTAGCACTCGTTTAATGAGTACTTCCTAGCCTGCAAAATGATTGTGCATATGTTTTTTAAATTGACCTCATAACAGAACTGAGGTGGTGTCCTGTATTTTAGAGATGCTAAGACTAGAGCCTGAGGTTACATAGCTAAAATGGGCACTGGACCTCACCGAAACTTGGTACTTGGACCAAGTGCTCTTTCTTCAGTGCTCTTTCTGTGGTTCATAATTGCTCCTTTTGTCTAACTGAAGGTTATAGGTCCTCCTTTTCTCTCTGATGACTGGTCCACATTGCTCCTTCCTATGTGATGAGAAATTAGCAGCATGAGCTCTTTCTCTGGCCTGGAAACTGGCCCTACCAATTACTCCTTTTTTCTATTAGAGCTTCACAGAATGTGGTCCTTGAACTGACTGCATCAGAATCTCTTGAGGGCTGTTTAAAAATGCAGCTGCATAGACTAAATTTCAGACCCAGTAAATGGAATCTTTCACTTGGGCTGATGAAATATGTACTTTGACACAGGTGATCTGACTCTCAAGATTGACAGTCTTCTCTTCCTTGTTCCCAAAATGGAAGAACTGCCTGCAAAACATCTAGTAGCTTTCCTTAAAGAATGTTCAGTAGTGTTAGTGGATATGTTTTCAGTTCCTTGGAGAATAGTAAAGAGAATAGTATTTTGGGTCAGATTAAAATAATAGGCTAAAAGGACTATTTTTGGTGGGCTAAGTTAGGTGCCAAATAAATGTCTCTGCCTATGATTACAGGAAAGTGTTGGCCACATTGAATTGCACTTGACTATTAACCATTTTTCTACTCAAAACAAAACCTTTCATAATTCTTTTTATTTTTATTTTAAAGCTGTTTCCAAGTATGTTATTAGCATTGTGTAGAGGTATAGAAAATTGGATCAAAAAATTATTCTAAAGCATTCCAATTTGTTTACCCTGGATGAACCAAGTTAAAAAATATGACACCAGTTTGTCTCCTTGATTGTGGTCAATTATTATTTCTTTATTCAGGTCTAAGGTAAGTAGATAGGAGGCAACAAAATATGTGTTAGCACTTGCTAACGCAACCCCAGAGCCAACCCGCCCCCCCCCCCCCATTTTTCAGTCCCTGCAGGTAACAGTGTATTCTAAATTTTGGATAGAGTCTTGGCAGTTGAACTGATATCTGAAAAAAGGCAGAAACAGCTATATAACCAACATAGCAATTTTTAATTCTTTTAAACAGATTTTTGATATTTCCTGGGATCCATATCAGCCAAACAGAGTGGTTAGCTGTGGAGTAAAACATATAAAGGTAAAGTAGTTATTTAAAACAATTTTTGGTAACTTTTATGAGAAGAACTTAAGGTGTTTATATATATAATTTGATGTTGAGAAATGGCTCCATTTTTCTTGGATTTGGAGGCTTTTACTTGCTTTGATCTTGAAGCAAGCTAATATCAGCTGAGGGGGCTCTCTTTCAGAACTACACTGTAAGGACTGTCAGGTGAAATGCCTAGCAGGCAGCTGAAAAGAAAACTTGATGTTAATTAAAATGCTAAACCAAACACTCCTAGTACTTCAAGGATTGCATGCTTTAAAACAGTTCTGATTTTAATATCTTAAGTTAAGTTTTTACGTTTTAATGAATGTTTACACATACTGCATACCAAAACATTTTCTGTCATGTTGATAAAGTTCTTTTAGAAGGACCAGCTTTGGGTTGGACATAAAAATAGATACACAGTAGGAACCTACCTGGGCCATTGATTTTTTTAAATGTCTCTGCCTTCCCTTAGACTACACATCCTCAAACACCACAGGTAGCCCAGGACCTACCTTTATCTATTTGTTTCTTGGCACTTTGTTAAACAGATAGCAAAGTTAACAGTATTAACTTTCTTTGCTCCAATAAAGCAGAAATTTCTGCTAGACTCTGGGATGTGGCCCAGGATCATCTGTCTACAGATTTGTACATTAGAAATTAAAATTCATAAATAAAAGAGTGTGAGGATTACTTGCTTGACTACAGCATGTGTGAATCTCTGCTGGTATCAAATAGCTGCATTCTTGTATGAATGGAATAGATATCTATATTATTTCCCCAACCAACTCCTCCTGTTTCCCTCTTCTTTTGTTCTTTTTACAGTCTAGTTTTTTATGATCCTCCCCATTGTTGCTACTTAATTCTTAGAAAGGGACAGATGATCAGATGTCCAGAAATAAATATAACAAGAGATATGCAGGACTAATTTAAAGAATATTACAAAACCTCACAGAGGAATATAAAAGGCTTGAACAAATGGAGAGACACCTTGGTTCTGAACATGAAGTCTAAAAATTACAAACCCAGCATTTCAATTATATTCAGTACAAGTTCAGTTAACATCTCTAGAAGTTTTGTTACTGTTATCTGACATTTCCTTTTAAATTATCCTAAGTTAGTCTAAAATGAGAATAACCAAGAACTTGGATAAAAAAGGGATAATGAAAAAAACTACTATTTACTAAAGTGTATTATGAAACTAAAATAATTAAAATGTATCAGATTGGGATAAGGATAAATAACAATAATACCCCCCAAATACAAAGCTGAGAAATAGACTTTAATATGTATGACAATTTGGAATATTATATTAGTATCTTGACCAGTGGGCTCTAGGACAGTTTGTTACCTATTTGGGAGAGAAAATTATATTTTATTACTTCATACCATACACTAAAATTTTTTGTGAATTAAAGACTTAAATGTTTAAAAAACTATAAAATAATAAAATGAGAAAGTAAATGTTTATCTGCTCTCAAGTGGGTAAAAGGCTTTTCTGAATATAGAAGCAAAGTAAGAAACCATAAAGGATAATATTATGGATTCAATTATATAAACATTAAAACCTTATGTCTACCTGTCCCCAGCCCCTGAGAAACAAGAGACAAACCACACATGAGCAAAGTGTAAACCACAAGTGTGTTAGATAGAATTTTAGTTTGTTCTTGAACTGTAAAGACCTTTAGCAAACCCGTAAAACGGAGAAAGGATATGTATATTTGACAAAAATGGAAACATTGTTGGCTAATGGATATATGGAAATGCTAAATCTCATTACTAAGGAATAACAATTTTTGAATAACAGTGTTCATCAAAATTAGGAATAAAGTGTACCCAGTATTGACAAAGATTTTGTGACTGAATACTCTGAAACCTTGCTGGGGGAGTACTCTAGTAAATGAGTACTAGAAATGAGTAGTTCAGTCCAGAAATTTGATAGTATCTATCTATAGCTTTAGAATGTTATTATCCTGGAATGCCTGTGTGGCTCAGTTGGTTAAGAATCTGACTTCGGCTCAGGTCATGATCCTGTGGTTCACGGGTTTGAGCCCCACATTGGGCTCTGTGCTGACAGCTCAGAGCTTAGAGCCTGCTTCAGTTTCTGTGTCTCCCTCTCTCTCTGCCCTTCTCTTGCTTGTGCTCTCTCTCTCTCTCTCTCTCTCTCTCAAAAATGAATAAACATTAAAAAAATATTTAAAAAAATTTTTAAGTGTTAATATCCTTTGAGCCAGTAATTTCTTTTCAGTATTAGCATATGTTTTGCTGAAGAGAACACAGCCAATAATTTCATATCTTGGAATTTATCTGAATGAAATTATTAGGAGTGTGACCCAGGGTTAGGTTCATTGCTGAATAACCTAACCATAGCAAATAAAACCAGACAAAGGAAGACCTGAAGCCACAAAACTGCACACAGGTGGTTCAATAAAATATGGCATATCCATAGGAAGAAATACTGTACAATCATTATAAGTCATGGTTTAGATGATTATTTAATGTTATTAGGAAATAGTCAGGATTTATTTACAATCTATTAGGTGGGGTAAATTTGTTGTTTTGCTTTTTTTTTCGTTTTACTTTAGAAGTAAAGTATATATATAGGAAATAAATTGGAAAGACACCAAAAATGTTAAACAGTTAACACTGGTTACTGAGTTGATGATTAAATTTTCTATTTTTAAAATTATTTACAATAACATATATTATTTCCAAAATAAGAAAAAAGTAATGAAAAAACAGAAGAAAAAAGATAAACCTATAGGTTCTATTATTCAAAGGTATCAAGTATCCTACCAATAATTCCCTTTATAATTTTTATTAATCAAAGATACATATCCATCAGCATGAATTTCTGACCCATCCAACAAATGGCAAAGGCACTGAATTGTTCTTTTACCTACAAGCAAAGAATTATGTGAGCTCATGATGAGCCTGGTTTCCATAAATTAGGTGGTGGTGGCTTTATGGAAGTCTAGGACTCTGATCCTAGAGCCATCACCCAGTCTGCATATACTACAGGGAGGAAGCCAAGATCTAGGAGGTTATTTGACTTTGAATCCTCTTTGTTATCTCCTTGTTTCTGGGAAAGCTATTCAATCTCCCTGAGGCTGAATTTCAGTCCCCCCAAAACACCCCCACGAAACCAGGGGGTTGTAGATCACTACCTTACGAATGTATTAGGAGTAAAACAGTGTGTGGAAGCAGTAGCGAGGCACAATAATGTTAATTTCTTTTCCCATCTCCCAGGATCACAAAAATGGTGGCACAGATAAGATAAATTCAGTCTCTGGCTCCCTGTGTAGAGGTCTTTCCGTTAGAAATTATTTATTCAACAGTCTATCTTGGCCTGATTATTAACAAATTATTAAAAATAATGAGCTTTTTAACAGATGGAATTCCCCAGCTGCTTCTCTGTTTCTTAGCATCCTTGGTTAATTCTTTTAATCAGTTAATTCTAAAAACAGAGACATATAAAACCCAGGAACTTCATTTGAAAACACTAAGAGCTGTTTATCCCATTAAATCTATTAATTATGTATTAGCGGACAGGCATTTTTTTTCTATGCAAAAGTAAGTATTTTTACCTCAAATGGAATAATCTGCAAGTGCCCATCTAGCCATCTTTATTAATTTTATTTAGAAAGAAATCCATAACAGGGGCACCTGGGTAGCTCAATTGATTAAGCATCTGACTTTGGCTCAGATCATGATCTCAGGGTTTGTGAGTTCAAGCCCCACATCAGGCTCTGCACTGCCAGCTCTGAGCCTGGAGCCTGCTTCAGATTCAGTGTCTCCCTCTCTCTTTCTGCTCCTTCCCCACCTTATGCTCTCGCTGTCTCTCTCAAAAATAAGTAAAAACTTAATCTTAAAAAAGAAAGAAATCCACAAGAAATTTTACCATGCTAAAATTTTTTTTACTGTCTGTATTTTCTACAGCCAATTCCAGGATCCCCATTCCTCCCCCCGCCCCCTCAACCTACTTAACAGCAAATGAATGATTGAGGTCACAAGTTGAATGCAAAATCTTTGCTTTTTTTTTTTTTAATTTTTATTTATTTCTAGGAGAGAGAGAGAAAGACAGCGTGAACAGGGGAGGGTCAGAGAGAGAGGGAGACACAGACTCTGAAATAGGCTCCAGGCTCTGAGCTGGCAGTCAGCACAGAGCCTGACGTGGGGCTCGAACCCACAAACTGCGAGATCATGACCTAAGCGAAAGTCGGACGCTTAACCGACTAAGACACCCAGGCGCCCCATGAATGCAAAATCTTTGATGCACTCCAAGAAAATATTTTTATGTGACATTTTTGTAGCTAGGGTGAAATCCTTTGTGGTTTTGCAAATCCCCAGTGTTTGGCAGACAGGCAAATAACAATTATCTGAAATGAATGCTTGAAAACGGTAGCATCTGAGCGTGTCGTGCTTGCTTGGTTTTACAGCAAATAAGCCTACCAGGTTGGTGGATATTGTTGATCCTTCTCCAGGCGCTAGTCAGAGACAGAAGGGACTTTGGAGATTACAGAGGGCCAAATGAACTCCAAGGTACCTGCCAGTTCGAACAAAATTTGCATTACAATCTGGGAATGGAGATTGGGAAAGATAAACTGCATCTGTTCATTTGTTGTAGATTTGCTGGTGTGTTGCTAGCCTAAATAGTCACTGTTTTCCAAACAGGAATTGCTTCTCAGGTAGTGAGAATTCAGAGGTTTGCCAACTCTACAAAAAATCTCATACCTCTCCTGGTGTTACATCTATATGTGCCTTTTTAGAAGATCACTTGATTTGGAATGTTTCATGTTGGCATTGCTCCATCTGAATGGGTGATTTCATTAGAAACCTTGTGTCTGAGGATAATGATCTCTCTATGCTTTGTGGTTGTTTGTTAGAAATATTTCAGTAACTCAGATCAGAGGCGCACATTCTAAATGAAAGAAATAATAACTACAAAATAATTACCCTTCTTTACTCTCCTTTTAATTGTCATGTATGATGAGAAAAGGAAACATCAGCCTTCTTTGGTTCTCAGCGTGTTGATACTACCGGTTGGTGTTTACATTTAAGTTTGTTCAGGTTCAAAATTACTTTAAAAGTTTTTAAGTTTATTTCTGAGAGAGAGAGAGAGTACAAGCAGGGGAGGGGCAGAACGAGAGGCGGACTGAAGATTCAAAGCTGGTTCTATGCTAACAGCACACAGCCTGATGAGGGGCTCGAACTCACAAACTGCAAGAGCCAAAGTTAGACACGTAATCGACCAAGCCCAGGTACCCCTCAAGTGGTGTACACCTGCCTGTCATCCTCCCTAAAGGCCATCACCTCCACAACCGCCAGCGTCCCACGCCTCCTGAGTGGTCCAACCATCCCACAACTTCTTCCCTCAATACTTAACTAAGAGCACCACCATTTTCCCTCTCCTACAGGCACAAAATATTTGGCTTGTCACTGATTTTTCCTCACACATTTGTCACCTGGGTTTGCCTCGTCCTGCTCTCCTGATCCCAGATGCACCTTCTTTCTCACCACTGATACAAATCCTAGCCTTGCTCATTCCATTTAATTAAACATGGTTCTCTTTGAATTTTCTTAGCACTTGTTTGTAGTTTAAATAAGCTACTTTGAAATTATTTCTGGTTTTATATGTGTCTTCATTTGATTTAAAGTTCTCAAGGCAGGGCCACCCGGGTAGCTCAGTCGGTTAAATGTCATGATCTCACAGTTTATAAGTTCGAGCCTAGAGTTGGGGTTTGCACTGACAGTGTAGAGCCTGCTTGGGGTCACTCTCTCCTCTCTCTCTGTCCCTCTCCTGCTTGTGCATGCTCGCTCACTCTCTATCTCTCTCTCTCTCTCTGAAAATAAACTAAAAAACGATTGAAATTTCTCAAGGCAGAGATCAAGACTTCAGTATTTTCTTATGTATAACTCCCATTGAACCTTAACCTTCAGCAAACCACTTAGGCCCCCTTTCTCCCACTTCCACATGGGGATTATAGGAATAGCTGCTTTAGCCTGTTCTCAAGGGCATCATGAAGATCAAATAAATGTAAAGAGCCTTTATAAACAGTGAGGAGCTATGTACATAGCGGTAAAGTTATACCAGTTCATACATTTAAAATCTATGCCAAAACGGAATACTTAATTTCTGTATAGCCATGGAAGTCTTGCTGTTGCTTTCTATAAAGTGCTTCAAGCTTTATGCTTATGGTCTTACACATGATAAATTATGCAATGAAAATTAAAAAGCTTAGTTATTTGGCTATATGGAAAGATAACTCATATTTAGAAAGCTTTCGAGTAACATTTCTACAGTGAAGATATATAACATTTCAAGTTAGACATTATGTACAAATACATACATATGTGTGTGTATATACACACACAAACACACATAGACCCACCAAAAAAAATGTCTGGAAGATACATCCACATGTTAACAGGAGGCTGTAGATACTTCATTTTTCATCTGTATACTTTTCTGTATTTCTAAACTCCTCTACGATGAACCTATACTGCTTTTGTAATTTGACCAAAAATTAAAGACATGATGATTTGCCCACTTTACTCCAACTCTGAGAACATCGACCTTTTGTATTTAATCACCATTAAACAATTAGCAAAGTTTGGACATTTTGGAACTTGGAAAGTTTTAAAAACACTGCTAAAATGTTCCTTACACTGCTAATAGTTGGCTAAAAGTTTTGAGATTCTGTTGGTTGCAGCAGAACAAGTTAAATTTTGTGTGCCTAGTTCAGCTATTACAGATTACATGAAACGTACTGAAATATAAGCAAGTGCCAATGATGTGATGTATCAGGATGAATACGCTATTTTTGGATCTGTTTATTTTAATCACTTTCCAGTTTTGGACACTCTGTGGAAATGCCCTGACTGCAAAAAGAGGGATATTTGGCAAAACAGGGGATCTTCAGACCATCCTTTGCCTTGCATGTGCCAAAGATGACATCACCTATTCTGGTGCTTTAAATGGAGACATCTATGTCTGGAAAGGGCTCAATTTAGTCCGCACCATTCAAGGAGCACACAGTGTGAGTATGTCTATGTGGAAATTTGGTGATTATTAAATAAGTTGACATCACAACTGTGTTTTCTTGTTGCATTAAAATCAGCAGACTCTGCTGAAAACTCCCTGAACAATCATAAGAGTTCCCAAATTATTATTTTTGTTCACCTAAAAAGAAGTATTTCAAAAGCTCAATTTAATTAGCCTTCACCTCAATTATTGATTCATTGATTAGTGTTGCTCATCCACATCTAGAAGAATAGGACTGTTTCATCATCAGTTTTATCTTACAGATCAGTATTTCTCAAACTTTAATAGTGAATCTCCTGGGGATCTTGTTAAAAATGCAGATTCTGATTCAGTAAGTCTGGGATGATGCTGTTGCTGCTGGCCTGGTGGCCCATATGTTGAATAGCAAGAGTGTAGACAACTTTTGTTTTTACATTAGTGAGTTAATAAGGGTATATTTTCCTCACTCAGTGAGTGAGCATATCCTCTAAGTTTAAATCACAAGCTCTTAAAATGCAACTGGAAACAAGTGACATACTTCTCTTTTGATGGTCTGCTCTGTAAGAACAAAGGCAAGCTTTGCTTCTGACCGTTCTGCTCCCTTTTGACACCTGTGATAATGGTCACATTGCTGTATCTATAGATGATAAAATGAAAATGCTCAGAAGAATGAGAAGATGTGAAAGCAAAAGCCTATTGTAGTAAATGGAAAGTTTATAAACAATTTTAGAAACTCATCAGACCTGTAGCTTATTGACTCCAAATTGGTCCCCATTACTCTTATATAAAGAAAAGTTTAAGCACATCTTAGTAAAAGAGCTGTGAAATTTTAGATCTTTCATTGTCTTGTATGTTGAACCAATTTTCTTGGCTTCACTAATTATGAAAACAATCTTGGGGCAGCTGGGTGGCTCAGTTGGTTAAGCATCTGACTTCGGCTCAGGTCATGATCTCATGGTCCGTGAGTTTGAGCCCCGTATCAGACTCTCTTTCGGATTGTGTCTTCCTCTCTCTGTGCCCGTCCCCCACTTGCTCTCTCTCTCTCTCAAAAATAAATAAATACTTAAAAAATTAAAAAAGAAACAAATCTTAAAACAATTCAGAGGTCAGCAGTTGTCTCCATGCATAAAACCAGCTGCCTTAGTAACCTCATTTCTCTTCACACTGGATCTGATGTCAACAGTATATTCTTATAGCACTTCTCAATAGACCAGGTTAAATATTTTCCTGTGGAGAAGCATCTTCAGGTTATGGAGCTATTTCAGATGTGAACAAAAAGCATCTTCATATAATGATTAACAAATTAACACAAATGTAACTTGCTTTCAGTTAGGCTCAAGTGCGACCTTTTTGAGCTCATTGAGATGCATTTCCATCAGTGTACAAGTAAAAGTGTTTGTGTTCCTAGCCTGCATATCTTTGCCTGACTGTTTTGAGAAGCAATTTATATGAAATGCCTCCAATGTTGTCTTTTCTTTATAAGAATAGGTTGTCACATAAAGAAGTTTGATCTTCATATCTACTTTAACCAAGGAATTAGTGAATAGTATTTTTTTTCAAATTGCCATCAGTTTAGTAATGGTAAATGAGCATTTGAACTGATTTGCTTTGGTAGTAATCATGATTAATTTTAACTCTAGCCAAAATGAAAGATATTATAAATGACTACTTGTTCTGTTGTCAGGATTTCAATAGAAAACAAGGGATTTTAATAAGTTTTTACTTTTGCTTTGTTTTTGTTTTTGTTTTAATCATAAGAATCCAACTATAATGACTATTTAGAATCCTTCAGGTATTGAGTGTAATCTGCTTTACTCAACAGGCTGGAATCTTTAGCATGTATGCTTGTGAGGAAGGCTTTGCCACTGGTGGCCGAGATGGGTGTATTCGATTATGGGATACTGATTTCAAACCAATAACCAAAATTGATCTCAGGGAGACAGAACAAGGATATAAAGGTAATGTATGTAGTAATATTGATCCATAATTCGAAAAATGTTAAATACAGTGTGAAGTTCTGTATTTATATTTGTTTCTCTGTACCCCAGTTTATTCCAGAAAAGATTTAAGGCAGTTTACATAAATGAATTGAATACAAGATCAAAAGTGTGTTAAAAACAAGTGGATACCCCTTCTTCCTCTTCATTTACGTGAAGATATCTGTGGGTACTAGCAATGGCCCTGCTACAAAGATCAATAATATATAATGAGAAAACCACTGAGTGATATCGTGGGAAATGAGACTTTGAATTATAAAACTGGGAAATTCTGGATAAGTTGGTGACCATAAATGAGACTGTACCCAGCTTCTTAAAATAAGTACATAAATAATTGATGGGAAAAACAAGAACAAAAAAATAGCTTTAAAGTTGTAGCTCTCATAGTAGTAGAAGTTAACTTGGGATCAGGGCTGGGGACCTGGATTTAAATCCAAGTTTTGGGGGCGCCTGGGTGGCTTAGTCAGTTAAGCGTCCGACTTTCCGACTTTCGCTTAGGTCATGATCTCGCGGTTTGTGGGTTCGAGCCCCGCGTCGAGCTCTGTGCTGACTGCCAGCTCGGAGCCTGGAGCCTGTTTCAGTCTGTGACTCCCTCTCTCTCTGACCCTCCCCTGCTCACGCTGTCTCTCTCTCCTAGAAACAAATAAAACATTTAAAAAAAAAATCCAAGTTTTGCCTATGATAGATTTGAGTCAAATGTTTAAAAACCTGTGGGTCTCAGTTTCCTCATCTGTAAAACGGGATAATATTAGCAACAAACTCATAGAGTTGTGTGAGGATTACAAACATTTACAGAGTGCTTAGAATAAGTCATGGTATAGTCAGCACTCAATAAATATCAGCTATTATTACAATATACTGAGATGTGTACCAGGCAATCCAAAGCAGTTTATATACATCTTTTTAAATTCTAATGATAGGCTTATAATCTCATTGTTACACATAAAGAATTTGGGTTTGAGAGAAGTGGAAATGTAAACAGAAAAGATAAGATGAAGTCCTAGACAATGTTGGTACTCTAAGTACGTGGAGGGGAGGCTCTATTCACTTGCTGCAGAGGGGCCCCAGACCTTACTCTTGGTTCTTCCAGCCAGTGTTGAGGGAGGGGTGCTCAGTACCATGACTTAAACTGTCCACAAGATGAAAGCTTACTCACTGCTCAGGTGAAGGTGAATTTCTCCCACTGCTGAAATGAGAGAGAAATCTTCTGAGAATCTTCCTAGAGAGTGTTCTGTGACAGGAGACCCAAAGTCCTCAAAAGGCCTGAAGGGAACCATTACTCCCCAGGTTATTCCATGAAGCCCCTCGATGCAGGCTTACAGCAATGTGGCTACAGAGGTTCCTTCAAAGGGCAAATTGTCTGGTGGTGCTCAGAGCTCCCTGCTGGCCTGAGATAGATTCCAGAGGACTGAGGGGCTCCTGGGTGGCTTAGTCGGTTAAGTGTCCGACTTTCGCTTAGGTCATGATCTCGCGGTTCGTGGGTTCGAGCCCCGCGTCGGGCTCTGCGCTGACTGCCAGCTCAGAGCCTGGAGCCTGTTTCAGTCTGTGACTCCCTCTCTCTCTGACCCTCCCCTGCTCACGCTGTCTCTCTCTCTCCTAGAAATAAAAAAAAAAAAAAATTAAAAAAAAATATTAAGATTCCAGAGGACTGAGAGAAGAATACTACCTATTCTTCGAGCCATCCTTAAATAATGTTGTCAACCAAACCTTTCTTAAAAATTAAGCAATATGGAAGTGAGCTGGATCTTGTACTTCTGATATGTCCCCAGAGTCCAGTTTCCTAAAATACCTTTTAAAAATACAAAAGGCTAATCTGGAGATTGGATTATTACTTTCTTATGGAAGCTCAGGATCCTGACTGGATGCATTTCTGAATACCAAGCACAGAGGTCAACATAGCCAGTTGTAAAATTTAGTGTCCACGCCAGTGCATTACCAAGGAGACAGTTGAAGCCCGTAAGTTCTCTGTCATAGTGCATGTGCCAGTAGAACTTTGTTCAGAAAAATACTTCAATCAGATATGAGCAAGCAAGCACCCATTAGAGCAATGTAAAAAATGTTAGTAAAGCAGCCAAAAATGTTTGACCTTGAATCATGAAACTTACTGGTGTATATTTCAAGGTAAACTGAGAACAAATCATATACTTAGATAAGAGACGAGTTAATTTACTTGGTGGGATTACTGACCATAAACTGGCTAGATGTTGGTGAGCATGAACCAGCAATGACATCCTTTTCGGCACTTTATCCAGCTCATTCAGAAACTATATCACATAATTGAGGTATAAATTCCCAGAGGGGATATTAGAGCAGAAGCCATATTTACCTTGTACTTTTATACCTGATACTGAGTCTCTGACCTTGGGGTCTCAAAGGAGAGTTCACAAGCCGGTGCAGAATGAGCATCCAGATAACTGGGGGTTATATTGATTGCATGGCCAACTCCTGTCCCTAGGGTCAAAGAAAAACGGTCAGGGGCACTCTGCATTTTGTTTCAGTCTCAACAGATTTCCACATACATGATCTTGCCAAGGTTAAAGCAAATATAGGTGGTGCATGATAGACAGGAAGTGTGCCTGTACCTCATAGATGTGGCCTGTGGTGCCTGGGCTTACAGTTTATCTGAGAGAGATTGGCATGCATGCATTTGTAGATGGATCACCAGTAAGACAAGATCCATATTTCCATGGAAGTAATGGAATAATAGTAATAAAAGTAATAAAGTGCTTTCAAAGGATTTTAAAGACCATGCTGCAGTTTGAACACAAGGGAGCCTTTAGAAGTTGTGCCATTCCTCAAATGGCAGCCATTTTCCTGCCACCTTCTTGATTTTTACAATCACTGCTTACTACCAATACTCTTATTTTCTCAAGATTTTACTTTAATTAATTAATTTTAATGTTTGTTTATTTTTGAGAGAAAGACAGGGGCAGAGAGAGAGGGAGACAAAAAATTAGAAGCAAGCTTCAGGCTCTGAGCTGTCAGCACAGAGCCTGATGTGGGTCTTGAACTCACGAGCCATGAGATCATGATGTGAGCTGAAGGTGAATGCTAAGCCAAGTGAGATACCCAGGCACCCCTGAATTGATTTTAATACATCTCTTCTTTTTTTTTTTTTTTTACTTCTCCTTGCTATAAACAGTAATATCTGAAATCATAGCTTTAATATGTTGTTTATTTATATATTTTACTCATTAAAGTACTTACTTGAAATAATAAATTTTGTCCATGTAGTATCTTCCCCCTCCACTCCCATCAGTGGTGCCTTTACCTCTCATAACACTTTTTTTTCAATATTCATCATTTATGAAGCCTTCACTATTTTTTAAACATCTTACTTATTTTTGAGAGAATATAAGTGGAGGGAGAGCAGAGAGAGGGGGTCAGAGGATTTGGAGCAGGCTCTGTGCTGACAGCAGTAAGCCCAATGTAGGACTTGAACTCATAAACCATGAGATCATGACCTGAGCCAAAGTTGGATGCACAACAAACTGAGCCACCCAGGTGACCCACCTGTCACACTTTTCAGAATGCTATAACAGAAATCCACTATGTACTACCAAACTTTAAAAGATTTTCATTTGAGTCCTCTCTTTTTTGTTGAGTGGGGAGGTGAGACTGACTAAAAGTTAATCAATATTATTACTCTTTTCAATGAACCAGCTCCTGGTTTCATTGATCTGTTCTATTGGTTTTTTAGTTTCATTTATTTAGTTTCATTTTATTTCTTTTATCATTTTCTTCCTTTTACTGGTCTAAGGTTTTGTTTTGTTGTTCTTTTTCTAGCTCCTTTAACTGTAAGGTTAGGTTGTTTATTTGAGGGTTTTTTGTTGTTGTTGTTGTTTGTTTTTGCTTTTTGAGGTAGACCTGTATTGCTATAGACTTCTTTCTTAGAACAGCTTTTGCTGCTTTTTGCTCCATCTGAAAGATTTTGGACCAATATGTTTTCATTTTTATTTATTTCCATGTATGTTTTGATTTCTTCTTTGATTTCTTGTTGACCCCTTCATTGTTTACTAGCATGTTATTTAACCTTTCTGTATTTGTGTTCTTTGCAGATTTTTTCTTGTGGTTGATTTCTAGTTTCATAGAATTGTGGGCAGAAAAGATGCATTCTATGACTTTATTCTTTTTGAATTTATTGAGACGTGTTTTGTGCCCTAATATGTGATCTATTCTGGAAACTGTTCTATATGTACTTCAAGAGAATGTGTATTCTGCAGTTTTAAGATGGAATGTTCTGAATATTATGTTAGATCCATCTGGCCCAAGGTGTCATTCAAAGCCACCTTTTTCCTTGTTGATTTTTTTGTTAGAATGATCTGTCCATTGATGTAAGTGGTATGTTAAAGTCCCTTACTGTTGCTGTATTACTATCAATTATTTCCTTTATGTTTATCATTAGCTGCTTTATGTATTTGGGTACTTTAATGTTGGGTACATAAATATTTATAACTGTTACATCTTCTTTTTGAATTGTGCCCTTAATGACTATTTAGTGTCTTCTTTGTCTCTTTTTTTTTTTTTAATTTTTTTAATGTTTTATTTATTTCTAGGAGAGAGAGAGAGACAGCGTGAGCAGGGGAGGGTCAGAGAGAGAGGGGGTCACAGACTGAAACAGTCTCCAGGCTCTGAGCTGGCAGTCAGCACAGAGCCCGACGCGGGGCTCAAACCCACGAACCGCGAGATCATGACCTGAGCGAAAGTCGGACGCTTAACCGACTAAGCCACCCGGGCGCCCCTTCTTTGTCTCTTTTACAGTCTTTATGTAAAAAAAAAAAATTTTTAATGTTTTATTTATTTCTAGGAAAGAGAGAGAGAGAAAGACAGTGTGAGCAGGGGAGGGTCAGAGAGAGACGAGTCACAGACTCTGAAACAGGCTTCAGGCTCTGAGCTGGCAGTCAGCACAGAGCCCGACAAAGGGCTCGAACCCACGAACCGCGAGATCATGACCTAAGAGAAAGTTGGACACTTAACCGACTAAGCCACCCAGGCACACCTTAAAAATTTTTTTTTAATGTTCATTTTTATTTTTGAGAGAGAGAGAGAAAAAGAATGAGCAGGAGAGGGGTAGAGAGAGAGGGATACACAGAATTTGAAGCAGGCTCCAGGCTCTGAGCTGTCAGCACAGCTCGAACTGACATGGGGCTTGAATTCACAAATAATGAAGTCATGACCTGAGCCAAAGTGGGATGCTTAACTGACTGACCCAGGCACCCCTCATAGTCTTTGTTTTAAAGTATTTAAAGCTACCCCAGCTTTCTTTTCACTCCCATTTGTAGGATAAATGCTTTTCCATCCTTCCGTTTCAAGCTGCATATTTCTTTAAGTTTGAAACAAGTCTTTTATAGGCAGTATATAGATAGGTCTTGCTTTTTATCCATTCCATCACCTTATGTATTTTGATTGCAGTGTTTAGTCTGTTTACATTCAAAGTAATTACTGATAGGTATGTACATGATTCCATTTTATTACTTGTTTTAGGATGGTTTTTAGTAATTCTTCTCTGTTTCTTTCTTCTCTTGCTCTTTTCTCTCACAGTTTGTCGGCTTTCTTTACTGATATACTTGGATTCCTTTCTCTTTATTTTTTGCATGTCTATTACCGGGTTTTTAAATTATTTTTTTAAATGTTTATTTTTGAGACAGAGACAGAGAGAGAGAAAGCGCGCACGCATGAGCGGGGGAGGGGCAGAGAGAGGACAGACTCCTAAGCAGGCTTCAGGTTCTGTGCTGTCAGCACAGAGCCCAACGTGGGGCTTGAACTCATCAGCTGCTAGATCATGACCTGAGCCGGGTCAAATGCTCAACCAACATAGCCACCCAGGCACCCCTACTGTTTTTTGATTTGTGGTTACCATTAGGTTTGTACATAACATTTGATGCATAGAGCAATCTATATTAAGGTGATTGTTACTTAAACTTGAATCCATTATTTACTCCTCCCCTCCCCTCAGGATTTAGGTGTATTGTTTCATACTTTACATTCATTTATTTTGTGAATCTCTTGGCTGAATTTTTATAGATCTACTTAATTTTACTCCTTTTGTTTCCTGCTCTTTATACTACTACTTATAGTCATTTCCCTTTAATATTTCCTGTAGGATTGGTTTAGTGGTTGTAAATTCTTTTAACCTCCTTCATTTAAAAATAATTTTTAATGTTTATTTATTTTTGAGAATGAGAGACAGAGTGTGAGTGGGTAAGGTGCAGAGAGAGGGGAAGACACAGAATCTGAAGCAGGCTCTAGATTCTGAGCTGTCACCATGGAGACTGAGGTGGGATTTGAACTCACAAACTGTGAGTCATGACCTGAGCTGAAGTCAGATGCTTAACCAACTGAACCACTCAGGCACCCCAGCTCTCTTCTTCATTTTGAATAATAGCTTTGCTGGATAGGATATTTTTAGCTGTAGGATTTTTTTTTTCCTTCATCACTTTGACTATATCATGACGCTCGGTTATGGCCTGCAAAGTTTCTTCTGAAAAATTAGCTTATAGTCTTATGGAGTTTCTCTTGTATGTAACTGTTTGCTTTTCTGTTTTTTACTTTTTTTGTTTGTTCGTTTATTTTAGTGAGAGAGAGAGGGAGTGCAAGCAGGGGAGAGGCAGAGGAGGGAGGGAGGGAGAGAGAGAAAGATCTTAAGCAAGCTGGACACTCAGCACAAAGCCCAACACAGGTCTTAATCCCACAACCCTGGGATCATGACTTTAGTCAAAATCAACCAACTTGAGCCACCCAGGCATCCCTCTCTTGCTGCTTTTAAAATTCTCTGTTTATCACTGCTTTTCACCATTTTAATTACAATATGTCTTGGTGTGGACCTCCTTGGGTTGATTTTGTTGGGGGCTCTCTGTGCCTCCTGGATCTGGATTTCTGTTTCTTCTTCCAAATTCAGGATGTTTTCACCTATTATTTCTTCAGTTAAATTTTCTGTCCCCTTTTCTCCCTTTTATCTGTCTGGGATCTGTAATGCAAATATTATTATGCTTGATGGTGTCATTGAGTTCCCTAAAGATTATTTTCATTTATTTTTTTTCTTTCTCCCATTCAACCTGATTACTTTCTATTACTTTGTCCTCCAGATTGCTGATCCATTCTTCTGCCTCCTCTAGTCTGTTGTTTATTTTGTCTAGTGTATTTTTAATTTTAGTTATTGAGTTCATCTCTGATTGGTTTTTTTTTTGTTTTTATCTCTTTAAGGGTCTCACTGAGGTCCTCCATTCTTTTCTCAAGTCCAGTGAGTATCTTTGTGACATTTACTTAAAATTCTCTATCAGGCATATTACTTATCACCATTTCATTTAGCTCTTTTGCTGTGATTTTGTTCTGTTCTTTCATTTGGGACATACTTCTCTGTGTCCTCATTTTGTCTCCCTCTGTTTCTCTGTGTTAGGAATGTCAGCTGTGTCTCCTGTCCTTGAAAGTGGTGGCCTCGGGCCTCCTGGGTAATTCAGTCGGTTGAGCATCCGACTTTGGCTCAGGTCATGATCTCACATTTCGTGGGTTCAAGCCCCGTATCAGGCTCTGTGCTGACAGCTAGCTCAGAGCCTGGAGCCTGTCTTCGGATTCTGTGACTCCCTCTGTCTCTGACCCTCCCCTGCTCATGCTGTCTCTATTTCTCTCTCAAAAATAAATAAAACATTTAAAAAAAAAAAAAGGGAAGTGATGGCCTTGTGAAGAAGATGTCCTTAGTACCCTGAAGTTCAATGTCCCCTGTTCATCAGAACCTGGAACTTCTTGGGTGTCTCCCATGTTGTTATATGTGCCCTGCTGATCTGGCTGAACCACTTTTGCCTTTATTTTTGTCATCTGCAATGGGCCTCTTTGCTTGTTGTGGACAGTGTTTGTCCCTTATGTTGTCAGTGGACCTGTCTGGGTCTTCCTTGGGCTTGAGTTGAGTCAGACCAGGCATTTACCAGAGATACAGTAGCAGTGAACTTCAGGAGAACATGGGAGTGGAGTGTGTGGTGTTAGCAAGGTCTGCATGGGTCTGCTGTGGAAGGGAACCTGGAGATGAGGCCTATCTGGAGTGGTAATATCCACAAGGGAACACAGGGTAGGGTTCAGTGTTAAGCAAGGTAGGTAGGAATGTTGGTGCTGTGCTGCTTCCCGCAGGTTCCCATGTGTCTAGTTTGGGGATGGATGTGAGGAATAGCACCTGTCAGCACCTGTGTTCTTGGAGAAGTCTCCCAATCTCCCAATGGTCCTTGCACCTTCAGCATGCTCTGAGATTAGTAAGCAAATATCCTTCCTGTATACCCCAGGCATTCTTCTAGTTGCTCCTTTTATGCTATATCTCCACTGGGCTGTTTGTTGTGCTCTTTGATGACTGACTAACTTAGCATTATGTCTTCAGGGTTCACTCTTAGTGTAGCATGGGCCAGAATTTCCTAAGGCTGAATAATATTCTGTTGTATAAACTACGTTTTATTTATGCATTCATCTGTGAGGGATACTTGCTTCCACTTTTGGCTATTTAAATAATACTGTGATGAACATGGATGCACAGATATTTCTTTGAGACCCTATATTCAATTCCTTTGAATATATATCTAGAAGTAGAATTACTGGATCATATGGTATTTCTGTTTTTAAGTTTTTTGAGAAACTGCCATACTGTTTTCCATAGCAGCTGCACTATTTTACATTCCTACTAGCATGGTACAGAGTTCCAATTTCTTTAATCCTTGCCAAACTAGCCATTCCAAGAGGTATGAAGTGTTATGTCATCATGGTTTTGATATGCATTTCCCCAGTGATTAATGATGTTGGGCATTTTTTCATAAGACTGTTGGCCATTTATATGTCATCTTTGGAAATTTCTGTTCAAGTCTTTTGCCCAGTTTAAAATCTGGTTGTTCAGTATTTTGTTGTCATATCTTGAGAGTTCTTTATATATTCTGTTTATTACTCCTTTATCAGGTACGTGGTTTGCAAATATTTTTTCCCATGCAATAAATTGCCTTTTCATTATGTGTTCTGTGATGCACAGAAGTTTTAATTTGATGTCCAATCTTTTTGGTTACCTATGCTTTTGGTTTCATATCCAAAAAATCATTGCCAAAGATTCTGTATCATGAAGTCCCTCCCATATTTTCTTACAATATTTTATGGTTTTAGCTTTTATGTTTAGGTCTTTGATCCATTTTGAGTTATTTTTTTTTTTAAGAGAGGCTATAAGCAAGTGAGGGGCAGAGAGAAGGAGAAAGAGAATCTCACAAGGGTCAGAGAAAGAGAGGATGGAGAGAGAAGCAGGGCTCACCCTAAGTGGGGCTAATGTTCACTTGAAGCAGTGCTCGTGCTCACCTGAGCTAGGGCTGGATCTCACCAGATTTGGGGCTGGAACTTATGAACTGTGAGATCATGACCTGAGCTGAAGTCAGATGCTTACCTGACTGAGCCACCCAAGTGCCCCTTGAGTTAATTTTTGTATATGGTGTAGGTATAGTTTTTTCTCTAAAATACTGTTAGTAACTAATTTAGCAGTGAATCTTGACCTGAACGTAAATAAGGCTCTTTGTCTTCATATGTGAGTATTCTTACACATCACTGCAGAAAATCTTTGATTTCAAGGTGCTGCCCCAGGCCCCATTGGATGTATTACATGAGTCCAAAATCCAAAATTTTCTGAATTCCACAGTTCAAAGTGCACCTTACCCCCAGGGAATCTCAGATATACAGGATAGTGGAACCCCCAATATGTTTTTCAGTGAAAAATCCTGGAATTTGAAGGCTGGTAGACACATTGGATATCAGGATGTAGGACTCTCACCTTTTGGATGAATGCAGTGAGGTCAGTCATTGACATCCAGCTAATTGTAGCATTCAGGCTCTAAGTCCTATCTCACTTTAAACTTAACAATGCATTTTGAGTCAGATCATTTTTAAAACATATTTATGATCTGCATAAAATAATGAAGCTTAAATGACATACAGCGATAACATAAAAGCCAAAACTAATGATTAAAGCAAGGGAACCAAAATGAATTACATTAGTGGTAATAAAATACCTCGATTTAGTGGTTGTTAATGATTATGTCTAAAGGAATATGGTAATTATTCACACAGTATAAGATATATATGTACTCATTCAATAAACATTTATTAAGCGTTTACTAAGTGTCAGACACATGCCTAGCAACTGGATTAGCTCATCTAAAAAGCATGTTTCAGGAATTTTATTTAGGAGTTTTTGTGTATTTATTTTAACTATAAATATAAACTCCAATTCCAGAGATGTATTAAGTCAGGCAGCATTACTTCAGCATTAAGCAAGAGTTGGAGGCCCAAGTCCCCTTACAAGATAATCCTTCATAGACTTGTCCTCACCTCTGCTGATCTTTTGGTGGTCAGAACCACTGTCATTGACGTAGATTGCTGCAGTTGCTTTATACTTCCCTGTTTCAAGCATTATTGTCAGAATAGCAGCTAGAGAGATTGTTCAAAATTTACATGAGCCAGGGGCACCTGGATGGCTCATTCAGTTAAGCGTCCAACTTCAGTTCAGATGATGATCTCATGGTTCATGGGTTTGAGCCCTGTGTCAGGCTCCACACCAACAGAGCCGGGTCTGCTTAGGATTCTCTCTTTCTCTCTGCCCCTCCCTGACTTGCACTTTCTCTCTCTCTCTCTCAAAATAAATAAATACACTTAAAAAGATTTTACAAGAGCCAAATCACATTATTCACCTCGAAAAAAGAGTGAGAGTCCTCAGGATGGCTATCAGCTCCTCCCCCTCATGCCCTCCTCCTTCCATCCTGCTCTCTGCCCTGGATACCACCGTCTCCGGTGATCTCTGAGCTCCCAGGCTGTTCCCTCTGCCTGCAACACTCTCCCCAGGGATCTGCCTGACGACTGCCCTCCTCTTCAGGACTTCGCTCAAACGAACCTGTCCTGATGTCTTATTTAAAATTGAAACCCACTTGGCCTCTACTCCCCCAGGCACTCCCCACCCCCTTCTGCCAGATCTCCTTCTCACCTTGTAACAAACAATATAATTTGCCTCCTATTATGTTTATTGCTGTTGTGTTTCTACAAGAGCAGAAAATTTTTGTTCACTGATGCTTCCTAAGGGCTTAAAACCATGCCTGGCACCTGGAGGTGCACTGGAAACAGCTGCCAATGAAGGAAAGAAGAGTGTGTTATGTGAGTGACGGGCGCAGAGCCTTGGGAAGGAGCACAAGTGACCAGGACACAGAGGGTCAGACAGAGCTTGGTTCCTTTCTTTGGTCAGTCACTGTATTCAAGCTTAAGCCCTTAAAGACCAGTGATGGGAGGTCAGGGAATAGTTTAGGGTGGCCATCACCTCAGGTCACCCTACTATGCAGCACAGAGGGAAGGGTGAAGGATAGGATTGAAGGTGGGAGTCCTGGTTATTCTTCCCCACTATTCTTAATGCCATTTGTCTTCCTCGGAGCACAGTGAGGATCCTAGAGTTAAATGGTTCTCAGTCATGGCTGATTCTGTCTGCTACAGGATAGCTGGCATCGTTTGGAGATGCTTTTGGTTGTCACAACTGTGGAGTGCTACCGGCATATCTGAGTAGGGCCCGGAGACCCTCCTGAACACCTTATAGCGACACGTTGCAACGGTCACCACCATGAGGAAGAACTCTCCAGCAGTCACTGTTAACAGTGCTGTGGCTGAGCAGACCTGGTATAGAATATTCAAGAGACCAATTCTCAAATCTGCGTTCACCCTGGTTTACAGTAGAGACAGAGAACGCACCTTCTTTTGTTCTGCTGGTTCCTTGGCTGGCTTTCTTACCTGTCTATGTCACCTCTCCCCCTGCCTGCTCACCATTGGCCTTGGGGCCAGGCCACCTGCTTCACTCTTGTTCCGCTGAGGAAGTGGAGGTGCTACAGGAGACTAAGTGGACGCAGAAGGTGTGGGTGGTGAAATAGGGCACCAGGGGACATGTGCGGTATCGTTTGTTCAGACTCAAAAGAGGTGGAATGTGCTGTCAGACGAGCAGAAGCTGACTGTCTGGTTTGTTCTGATAGTAAATCCCCTGTGAACACTCTTCCTGAACGTGTCTTGGATGAAAACCAGCCTGGGTGTTCCTTTGCTGTGTGGGTTTGATCCTGTGTTGCTGCCTTCAGAGGTCCTGTTAGGCTGTGTGGATCCTTCAGAGTTCCTGTGGCCACAGGATTTGGGATCTGATGGAACGAATTTTGCAAAAGCCAAAGGTTTGGTAAAGCGTAACTTTCATTATGAATTCTCTTGGAATTCTCAAGCAGAGAGCCCTCGCAGACATGAGCAGCAGGCCGTGAGTCCTTCCTGCTGCAGGAAGCCTGCAGACTACTTTAGGACTAGCCCCTGTCCAGCCTCTGCAAGGCCCGACAGCTCACGCAGCAGCTCCCTGTGTCCATGGAGGCCTTTGTGACTAAGTGCTCTGCAGGATTCCGTTTAATTCTTAACCGGGGGTCTCCAGGCACGGCAGCTCCCAGGCATGAGATCAGTGTGGTCACCGGGCCTCCTGCTCAGAAGGGCTCCATGCTTGGTTAAGTGCTTTTCTAGGGCCATCTTTGAAATTCTTAATCATTTTGTTTTAACAAGGGGTCCCCTGTTTGCATTTTGTGTTGAGCTCTACAAATCATAATGCCAGGCCTGTCACTCAGTCATCCGTGCTCATGAATCCCTGGGAAATGCACATCTTCCCTCCCCCTTATTTCCTCACGTTCCCAAACTCTGCCTTCAGCATTACCCTTAGGACATCAGGAGTCCCTGGCCTGTTCCAGACTCCCTTGATGGCCTCAGCCACTTCCTCCTAAGATGAGTCATAGGGTATCAGAGGTCCCTGCTGTCATGTACACATCCTCTCCCTACATTCCCTCCAACTGAGTGAATTCTCTCTTGTGAGTATTTTATTTTATTTTATTACCTTTTACCTCTTTACTGAGGGTGCTCCTTAGGAGTGCATCTTTAATAAGGTTAGGTTAATAGGAGAAAGCCATCACCATATCTTGTCAAATTATTGGTACCATGTCCTGGAAGCATATCCATAGAGAAGGGCGTTACCTTTGTGGGAAAGAATGTTTGCTTCAGACTTGGACTGCGCAGATCCTCAGTTTTGTTCTCTGTTGCAGGCTCACTCTGGGACTTTGGGCAATTAATGTACGTGGTCAGCGCTGTAATTTCCTCATTTAACAGATATTTACTGTCCCTGTTTAGGGCCTGGTGCTGTCCATGGGGCCTCCTCCTGAGTCATTGTGAACATTCGGCTTATATGTATGATTCTGGGCATAGGCCTGGGTAATGCCAGTGAAGACCATGCCTGTCCACTTACACAGCTGGCTTGTTTGGCTCGTAATTGACTTCTCCTCATTACACTTTCTTTTTGCCTCCTGGTCATCGGACTTGGACTCTCTAATCTCCTAGGGTAGAGTTTTCCAACCTGTGACTGATAACCACTGCATTAGAACCAGCTGGTGATGCAGCTGGAAATCTGAATTTTCAACAAAGGGACTAAGTCTTAAAACACGCGCTAGCTTGGAACCTCTTGGTAGTGATTCTCAACAAGCAGTTCCACCCTGGGGAGCTAAAAATACCTATGCCTAACCCCACTCCAGACCACCAAGAGGAATTTCTAGTTGGTTGGGATTCAGGCATCCATATTTTTAAAAACACTTTTCATGTAGCCTGCTAGGGATCTCTCTCTCTCTCTCTCTCTCTCTCTCTCTCCCCCCCTCTCCCCCCGCCCCCCCCGCCTGCCCCTCCTCTGCTCACACACTCTCTCAAAATAAAAATAAAACGTTTAAAAAATCCTTTTCTTGTAGATTATGATGCACAATGAGAACTGAGCAACTGCTCTTGGCCCTTTGCTGTATATTAGGCCTAGGAGCACTGAATTTAAGAACACAAATAAATACCCCCACCCACACACACACTGTCTTCCCTTCTTGGACTAAATAATTTGGGGAAAAGATCATTTTATTCCCCAAATAGTTTTTTCTGTCTTTGTGTGGTGGACCACAGCCTCTCCTTCCACCAGCCTATGGTGCTAGCACATCAAAACAACAACAGCACCTAAGATGTAACACAAGGAAGTAACAGCAACTTCTTTGTATCTCCTGGTGTTCACCTTCCTGGGGCTGGAATTGGACTGCACATACAGTAAGGTGCATTCCACTGAGATTCATAGGCATTTGCTGGTTAAGGTAACTCAGATTTATTAATTTCCTAAGTGCCAGACACTGGGTCAGATGTTTAAATATATGATTACAGTAATTCCTCCTAACAGTGACGTAAAGTATGAGTGCGGATATTCTCTCCACTTCACAGACAGGGACACTGAAGATTTGAAAGATTAAATAGCTTCCCACGGTCACGGCTGGAGGGCCCAGGGCTGGCATGTAAATCAGTCCAGGTACTCAACCACTGCGTGAACTAATGGAAAATAAGCAGTGTCCTCCAGATCTGTGTTGATATTCATGTACTCATGGACTAGATCTACCCATGCCCTGGTTTCAGGACATGCGCCAAAAGAATTAGAAGGATGCTGTTTACCACTCTGTGGTCTGAATATAAAATGCTGTAAAGGATTGGTGAGATTTTGGTCTTTGCTGTAGAGGACTTTTTTTTAAGTGGTGGTTGCTCTTCACTGCCATCTGCTGGCTATCTAGACCAAGCACAGGCCAGAGCCCCACATGTCTCATAGAGGAGTGTGGAAGAAGACCACCTCACCAATTCAGAATGCCTTCAGCTCATATTGTCAAAAGTCTCTGAAACATGCACTTGTCCAGAAGAAAAGAGAACGGTGATTTTAAATAAATAGGATGGTTTTCCTGGAGCTCTCTTTATTATTGGTGGATTTCTAACCATATTTAAAATAATACCTTATGTTTTTCTGACTCCCATAGCAGAAGACAAAAAGCAAAAGTAGCTTAGTCATTTCCCAATGCAATGGCAACCTTTTCTAGCCTGGCTAGGAAACCACAATTACATTACCGTTCTCTGCCTTTGTGACAGAGAAGTTAAAACCAAGTCTTTGTGGACAGGAGAAGTATAATACTGTAGAACCCTGTCAGGGATCTGCGACACACCAGGGGCTCTAGAATGTACCCAGAAGAGACTTTGCTGTTCTCTTCACTAGTCTTACATGCAGAACAGCAATTAGGTTTAGAAATGGTGAAAATAGGATGTTGTTAGCAAACTTGAATACAGTTCTGTGCCTACTGAGGTGTTTTCAGGAAGTGATTCCTATTTTAAAAAGTTACCTTGTAAGTCAAAGTGGTCCAGTATCCTATCCATTTTTTTAGGTAGACTCCTGGGGTTGACTCGTCTGATGTGGCAGAAACACAATCTGTTCAAAGAACTGAGTATTTGTGGAGAGGCTGAGTTGATCTCTGAGAGAAAATGTTCACATCTCATTATGTTTATGTTGTAAACGATGAAAATGTAACAACTTCTTCCCTCCTCTCTCCTCCCTCTGCCCATAGTCAGAAATAATCCATATCAACTTTATTCTATTGCCTTTGCCTTCTGTAAAGCCTCTCCCATATGTTGGTTAGTTGAGTGGAATCTCTTCAAATGAAATCTGCTGTGAAACATAGATGGTGAGGTGCTGAGGGAAAACAGAGGTGGGATCCTCAAGCTCGGCCTCTTGGTCTCTTGGTTTCCCGCCCTCTCCTTGCCAAACCCCACAGGCCCTATGGAGGAATCCAAGAACACTCTGGACGCAGTCTGAAAACACATTGAGCACTGTTTAACTTGGCTCAGCAGTCTTCACTGAGTTGGAATGTTTTTCTTTGTTCCTAAACCTCTTTTTAAAAGACAAAGCAAACATTTTTAAAATGTTAATATTTGTCAATTCCAGGTGGCAGATTATTTGTTAGAATATTCTTGTACCTTTCTGAATCTGTTCCCCAAAATAAGTAGGTAAAAAAATGGGGTGGTGAGGAGAAAAAACTTTGTATACTGAACCAAATAAATTGCCAGATCTTTGGGAGAAATTTCAGTTTTCAAGCCATTAGCCTCATGGAAGAGGACATGGTGCTGGAGGCCATGGGGAGAACTATCACGCTGATGCTTACAGGACAGCCATAGGTGCCAGGCCTGCTCGGAAAGGGGGAGTCCTGAAGACAGGGGAATAATGAGGGGTTGGAGTTTGACTCTCTCAATAATAAACACACTGCTGAGATCTATGCATATATCTGTGAGTGTCTATCATCTTTGTTGAGTTGTAACTGACCTATCATCTCAGGTTTACATAATGATTCGATGTGTATATATATTGCAAAATGATCACTGCAGTAAGTCTGTCACCACATAATTATCATCTTTTTTCTTTTTTTTTTGTTTGTTTGTTTTTTTTGTTTTTTTTTTTACAAATAGTTTATTGTCAAATTACTTTCCACATAACACCCAGTGCTCATCCCCACAAGTGCCCTCCCCCATGCCCATCCCCCCTCCACCCCACATCCATCAGTCCTCAGTTTTTGTCAGCATTCAAGAGTCTCTCATGGTTTGCCTCTCTCCCTTTCCCCCACCATTTCCGCCCTTCTTCTCCCCTTGGTCCTCTGTTAAGTTCCTCCTAATCCTCCTATACGTGCACACATATGATATTTGTCCTTCTCTGCCTGACTTATTTCGCTCAGCATAACACCCTCAAGGTCCATCCATGTTGCTACACATGGCCAGATTTCATTGTTTCTCTTTGCCATGTAGTATTCCATGGTATAGATAAACCACATCTTCTTGATCCATTCATCTGTTGATGGACACTTAGGCTCTTTCCAGGTTTTAGCTATTGTGGAGAGTGCTGCTATGAACATTGGGGTACATGTGCTCCTAGGCATCAACATTTCTGTATCCCTTGGGTAAATTCCTAGCAGTGCTATTGCTGGGTCCTAGGGGAGTTCTATTGTTAACTTTTTGAGGAACTTCCACACTGTTTTCCAGAGGGGCTGTACCAGTTTACATTCCCACCAACAGTGTAGGAGGGTGCCGTTTCTCCACATCCTCGCCAGCATCTAGAGTCCTCTCATTTGCTCATTTTAGCCACTCTGACTGGCGTGAGGTGGTATCTCAGTGTGGTTTTGATTTGTATTTCCCTGATGAGGAGGGATGCTGAGCATCGTTTCATGTGTGTGTTGGCCATCTGGATGTCCTCTTTGGAGAAGTGTCTGTTCATATCTTCTGCCCATTTCTTCACTGGGTTGTTTGTGTTTTGGGTGTGTAGTTTGGTGAGTTCCTTATAGATTCTGGATATTAACCCTTTATCTGATATGTCATTTGCAACTATCTTTTCCCATTCCGTTGGTTGCCTATTAATTTTCTGGGTTGTTTCCTTAGCTGTGCAGAAGCTTTTAATCTTGATGAGGTCCCAACAGTTTATTTTTGCTCTTGATTCCCTTGCTTTTGGGGATGTCAAGTAAGAAGTTGCTGCGGTGGAGGTCAAGGAGGTTGTTTCCTGCTTTCTCCTCTAGGGTGTTGTTAGTTTCCTGTCTCACGTTCAAATCCTTTATCCATTTTGAGTTTATTTTTGTGCATGGTGTGAGAAAATGCTCTAGTTTCATTCTTCTGCATGTTGCTGTCCAGTTCTCCCAACACCATCTGTTAAAAGGCTGTCTTTTTTCCATTGGATATTCTTTCCTGCTTTGTCAAAGATCAGTTGGCTGTATACTTTTGGGTCCACTTCTGAGTTCTCAATTCTGTTCCATTGGTCTATGTGTCTGTTTTGTGCCAATACCATACTGTCTTGATGATGACAGCTTTGTAGTAGAGGCTAAAGTCTGGGATGGTGATCCCTCCGTTTTGGTTTTATTTTTCAGGATTACTTTGGCTATTCGGGGTCTTTTGTGGTTCCATACAAATTTTTGGATAGTTTGTTCTAGTTTTGAGAAATATGCTGGTGCAATTTTGATTGGAATTGCATTGAATGTGTAGAGTGCCTTAGGTAGTAATGACATCTTAACTATATTTATTCTTCCTATCCATGAGCATGGAATGTTTTTCCATTTCTTTGTGTCTTCTCCAATTTCCTTCATAAGTTTCTATAGTTTTCATCATACAGATCTCTTGTATCCTTGGTTAGGTTTATTCTGAGGTATTTTATGGTTTTTGTGCATGTGAATGGGATCAGTTTCTTGATTTCTCTTTCTGTTGCTTCATTGTTGGTGTATAAAAATGCAACCGATTTCTGTACGTTGATTTTGTACCCTGCAACTTGGCTGAATTCTTGGATCAGTTCTAGTAGGCTTCTGGTGGAGTCTGTCAGGTTTTCTATGTAGAGTATCATGTCATCTGCGAAGAGGGAAAGTTTGACTTCCTCTTTGCCAATTCTGATACCTTTGATTTCCTTTTGGTGTCTGATGGCTGATGCTAGGACTTCCAGCACTATGTTAAACAACAGTGGTGAGAGTGGACATCCCTGTCGTGTTCCTGACCTCAGGGGGAAAGCTCTCGATTTTTCCCCATTGAGGATGATGTTAGCTGAAGGCTTCTCATAGATGGCTTGATGATGTTTAAGTAGGTTCCTTCTATCCCAACTTTCTCGAGAGTCTTTATTAAGAAGGGATGCTGTATTTGTCAAATGCTTTTTCTGCATCTATTGACAGGATCATATGGTTTTTATCTTTTCTTTTATTGATATGATGTATCACATTGATTGATTTGCGAATATTGAACCAGCCCTGTAACCCAGGAATGAATCCACTTGATCTTGGTGGATGATTCTTTTTATGTGCTGCTGGATTCGATTTGCAAGGATCTTGTTGAGAATTTTTGCATCCGTATTCATCAAGGATATTGGCCTGTAGTTCTCTCTTTTTGCTGGATCTCTGTCTGGCTTGGGAATCAGTGTGATGCTGGCTTCATAAAATGAGTCTGGGAGTTTTCCTTCACTTTCTATTTTTTGGAATAGCTTGAGAAGAATTAGGATTAATTCTGTTTTAAATGTCTGGTAGAATTCCCCAGGGAAGCCATCAGGTCCAGGGCTCTTATTTGTTGGGAGATTTTGATCACTGATTCAATTTCTTCACTCGTTATGGGTCTGTTCAGGTTTTCTATTTCTTCCCGTGTGAATTTTGGTAGTGAGTGTGTGTTTAGGAATTTGTCCCATTTCTTCTAAGTTGTCCAATTTGTTGGCATATAATTTTTCATAGTATTCCCTGATAATTGCTTGTATTTCTGAGGGGTTGGTTGTAATAAGTCCATTTTCATTCATAATTTTGTCTCTTTGGGTACTCTCTCTTTTCTTTTGGATAAGTCTGGCTAGAGGTTTGTCAATTTTGTTTACCTTTTCAAAAAATCAACTCTTGGTTTCGTTGATCTGTTCAATTGTTTCTTTGGTCTCTATGTTGTTTATTTCTGCTCTAATTTTTACTATTTCTTCTTCTCCTGGGTTTAGGGCATTCTTGTTGCTCTGCCTCTAGTTCCTTTAGGTGAGCTGTTAGATTTTGGACTTGTGCTTTTTCTAATCTCTTGAAATAGGCCTGGAGAACAATGTACTTTCCTCTTAGGACTGCCTTTGCCGTGTCCCATAGATTTTGAATTGTTGTGTTTTCATTTTCATTTGTTTCCATATATTTTTTAATTTCATCTCTAATTGCCCGATTGGCCCATTCATTCTTTAGAAGGGTGTTCTTTAACCTCCATGCTTTTGGAAGTTTTCCAGACTTCTTCCTGTAATTGATTTCAAGTTTCAAAGCATTATGATCCGACAGTGTGCATGGTATGATCTCAGTTCTTTTATATTTATTGAGGGCTGCTTTATGTCCCAGTATGTGATCTATCTTGGAAAATGTGCCATGCACACTTGAGAAGAAAGTAAATTCCCTGGCCTCAGGATGTAAAGTTCTAAATATATCCGTCAGGTCCATCTGGTCCAATGTATCTTTCAAGTCCATTATTTCTTTACTGATATTCTGTCTGGTTGACCTATCCATTGCTGTAAGCGGAGTATTAAAGTCCCCTGCTATTAGCACATTCTTATCTAGAAGCTTGTTTCTGTTTGTGATTCATTGTTTTAGATACTTAGGTGCTCCCATATTCGGTGCGTAGACATTTATGATTGTTAGTTCTTCCTGATGGATGGACCCTGTAATTATTATGTAGTGCCCTTCTTCATCTCTTGTGATTGTCTTTATTTTAAAGTCCAGTTTTTCTGATATAAGTATCGCTACTCTGGCTTTCTTTTGATTTCCTGTAGCATGATATATATTTCTTCATCCCCTTACTTTTAATCTGAAGGTATCTTCCCGTCTAAAATGAATTTCTTGTAGACAGCATATAGATGGATTTTGTTTTTTAATCCATTCTGCTACCCTCTGTCTTTTGATTGGAGCATTCAGCCCATTTACATTCAGTGTTATTTTTGAAATATGTGGGTTAGAGTCTTTGTATCTTTTGTAGGGTTCATGTTTGTGGTGGTGTCTCTGGTATCTTTGTTCCTTGCAACCTTTCCTTCAGAGCATCCCCTCAGGATTTCTTGTAGGGCTGGCTTCATGGTGACAAATTCTTTCAATTTCTGTTTATTTGGTAAGGTTTTTATCTCTCCTTCTATTTTGAATGACAGGCTTGCTGGATAGAGGATTCTTGGCTGCATATTTTACTGTTCATCACATTGAAGATCTCCTGCCATTCCTTTCTGGCCTGCCAAGTTTCAGTAGATAGGTCTGTCACCACTCTGATGGGTTTCCCTTTGTATGTGAGGGCCCTTTTCTCCCTAGCTGCTTTCAAAATTCTCTCTTTGTCCATGTATTTTGCCATTTTTACGATGATATGTCGTGCAGAAGATCGATTCAAGTTACGTCTGAGAGGAGTCCTCTGAGCCTCTTGTATTTCCACATTGACTTCCTTCCCCAGGTCCGGGAAGTTCTCTGCTATAATTTGTTCCAGGACTCCTTCAGCACCTTTCCCTCTCTCTTCCTCTTCTGGGATTCCTATGATACGGATATTGTTGCGTTTGACTGTGTTGCTGAGCTCTCGAATTCTTCTTTCCTGTTCCTGGATCAGTTTGTCTTTTTTGTCAGCTTCTTGTTTTTCTAGAATGGTGTCTTCTAAATCACTTATTCTCCTTTCTGCCTCTTCAAGCCGTGCATTGGAGGCCTCTAATTTATTATGGATCTCATTTATCGCATTTTCTAATTCTTCATGCCTATTTTTATTTTCCATTCTGTCTGTAGCCATAGTTTCTTTGATGTCCCCTATATTTTTTTCAAGCCCTGCTATTAATTTCACCATTATTATTCTAAAATCTTGTTCACTTATGCTGCTGATATCTGTTTTGAGCAGTTCATTAGCTGTCATTTCTTCTTGGAGTTTCTTTGGAGGAGAGCTCTTTCGTTTCGTCATTTTAGTTAGCTTTCCGGCTCTTGTTGGTTTAAAGACCTGTTATGCTCTCTGTTTCTATGAGCACTGCTATATCCAAGAAACTCTTTGACTTTCCAGGGCCTATCCTTTCAGAGATTGTTTTTGAATGGTATCCCTCGGTCACTCTTGTTGGGACCTTAGTTATTTTATTTTCCTATTCGTAGTGATATTTGGGACTCTTCACCTTGTGTACTCTAGCTTGTTTCTTGAGGTAGCCCTGTAAAAGAAAACAGACAGACAAACACACAGAGAGCAGGAGCACACAAACGCACAGGCTGATTCAACTAACATGCAAAGTGAGAGGGAAAACGAAAAGTTAATAGAAAAGACGGAGGAGGGAGGGCGAATAGGGAGCATAAAATACATAAAAGGGTCAAAAAGGGGAAAAGAAAAGGAAAAAAGAAGAAAACCGATGGACAAAAAACGGTTTAAAGCATATACCTGGATTTCCCAGCTACAGTTAAATAGCCGTGTGTATGCAGTGCTGGTTGAAGAGCACAGAGAAAAAGAGAGAAGGCAGGGCGAGACAAGGCAGATTTGGAAATAGAATGAACAGGCAGAAGGGATAAGAAACTTTTTTCAAAGAGGTAAAGGATAGAATATGGTTGGATAGTTGAGAGAAGGATGCTGGAATTATCCAGAGAAACTATATAGTCTAATTACTCCTGAGAGAAGTAGCTGAAAAAGTCGGTAGGTGTAGAATTTACATTTACAGAATGGACTTGTGATTGTTTAAGCAAGCTGGCGGCCAGAGTTAATCAGGTCAGTGTTTTGGGGAAAAAAGCGAGAAAAGAGAAAAAAGAAGAAAAAAAAAGAGAAAAGAAAGGGGAAAAAAAAGGAAAGAAGAAAAAAAAAAGGAAAAAGAAAAAAAAGGAAAAAGAAAAAAAAGAAAAAAAGGGGAGGAGGGCACCTCTCTGGCAGGGATGGGCGTGGCGTGATCCGATGCCTCAGGCGGGGGTTCTGCCTTGGCGATTGTGGGGAGGAGAGTGACGGTGCTCTAGTCCCTTCTTGAACCCCGCGCTGCAGCTCGCTTTTTTTTTTTTGGCATGTCAACTCCCCGTTCCGGGGACGCAGCCGAAGTTGGTTGCACTCTTCAACCCAGGCCAGTATCAATCTCCAAATCTCAGTCCGCACGCCCCACTGAAGTTGCCTTAGACACAGCTTCCCAGACAACCCCCTCGGGCTATTCCAGGCTCCCTGCTGAGCTCTGGGGGCGGAGTCAGGATCGCTGCTTTCTTCTCTGGTCGGCTCTGGTGCGCATGCGCGGGGGCTTGCCTGCAGCGTCCGCGCAGCCTGAGCCCGCTGGAGTGACGAAAACCGGGCCTCTCTATGGCTCGTCACCCGAAACACGAACTCACAGGCAAATTTCCCAGTTTTTAGCTTTTTGCCTTCCCTCTCGAGTTCCAGCCAGCCAGGAGCGCAGACGCCTGGTGTCTGCGCGTCTCCTTCAGGGGTCCCAGCCGCCCTGGAGCTACAATGGCGGCAGGCGCACCCGCTCCGCTTTAAAACCCAACCTCCAGGAGCGGCACAAAGAAGCAGTTTGTGTGCTCAGCCTCCCCCAGGACCAGTTGTCGCGAGGGGACCTGGTGTGCAGGTATTTGGCAAGTATGGTCTTTCTATGCACCAAGCGGAGGTTTTTCTGTCTCGTACTCTCTCCTTTTCCCCTCTCACTCCCCGTAGAGGGTAGAGGGGGATCGCCTCCCACCCTGGAGGCTCCGATCCCGGCCTGATTTTACCTTCCCCGGTTCGCACTCACGTTAGAAGGCTTTCTCAGTGGATTCTGCGTCCTTTTTTTCTCCCAGTCTCTCAGGTTTTGTATGGTTTCCAATGGCTTCAGATCTTTTCTGTGTGATGTATGGGCGCGAGTGCAAGTACGGAGCTCCTTACTTCTCCACCATCTTGCCTCAATCCTCATCTTTTTTCTTTTAATGAGAACTTTTGAAATAAACTCTCTGATCAACTTAGAAATTATACAATACAGTATTATGAGCCTATAGTCATCATGCTGTTTGTTACATTTCCAGGACTTTTTTTTAGCACTCCATGTTTGTATCTTTTGACTACCTTTTGCCAACCTTGTACCTGGACAACCACCAATCTGTTCCCTATATCAATGAGTTCAGGGTTTTTTTGTTTATTTGTTTTCTTTACATTCCACATAGAGTGAGTTCATATAACATTTGTATTATTCTGACTTATTTCACTTAGCATAATGTCCTCAGTTGAGGTCTCCTTTTTTATGGCTGAATAATATTCCTGTGTGTGTGTGTGTGTGTGCATGTGCATGCACGTGCATGCCACATTTTCTTTATTCATTCATTGGTAAACACTTAGCCCAAACATGGAATCAGCCTGTTTTAAATAATGCTGCAGTGAACATATAGTTTCATTTTACTTTTGAATTAGTGTTTTTGTTTCCTTTGAGTGAATATCTGTATGTGGAATTACATACTTATGTGTTATATTTTTAATTTTTGAAAAACTTCCATGTTACTTACCATAGTGGCTGCAGCAGTTTACATTCCAACCAGCAGTGCACAAGGGCTTTCTTTTCTCCACATCCTCACCAATACATGTTATTTCTTCTCTTTTTAAATGATACCCATTGTGCAGTGATATCTCATTGTGGTTTTGATTTGCATTTCCTTGATTTTGGGTGACATCCAGACTTTTTCATGTATCTTTTGGCTATCTGTATGTCTTCTTTGAAGAAATGTCTATTCAAATTCTCTGCTCATTTTTAAATTGAATTCTTTATTTTATTATTTTTTTTTTTTGCTTGAGCTTCATGAGTTATTTATCTATTTCGGATATTCACATCTTATCAGATATATGATTTGCAAATACTTTCTTCTATTTGGTAGGTTACCTTTTCATTTTGCTTCTGTTTTCCTTTGCTGTGCAGGAGCTTTTTAGTTTGAAGCAGTCCCACTTGTTTATTTTTGCTTTTGTTGCCTTTACTTTTGGTGTCAGGCAAAAAAAATCATTGCCAAGAGTAACTTCAGAAAGTTCACCACCTATGTTTTTCTAAGGGTTTTATGGTTTCAGCTCTTATGCTCTTTTTTGTTTTTAAATGTTTATTTGTTTAGAGAGGGAAAGAGTATGAGCATGAGTGGGAAAGGGAGAGAGAATCCCAAGCAGACCCCACACTCAGCACACCATGATCACCACGAGATCACTGCCTGAGCTGAATTCAAGAGTCTGGTGCATAACCAACTGAGCCACCCAGCTCATATGTTCTTGAGTCCATAAGGAGTTAACTTTTGTGTATGGTGTAAGATACTGGTCCAGTTCCATTCTTCTGTGTGTGGCTGTCTTCCCAACACCCACTATTGAAAAGAATGTCGCTTTCCCACTGTCCCTTGATTCTTTTGTCATAATTTAATTGACCATATATCGATGGGTTTCTTTCTGGAGTCTCCCTATTCTGTTCATTTATCTGTGTATCTCTATTTATACCAATATCATACTGTTTGGGGTGCCATAGCTTTGTAATAGAATTTGAACCATGTTGCCTCCTGCTTTGTTTTTAAGATTGTTTTATCTATTCAGGATCTTTTGTGGTTCCATACAGCAAATTTTAGGTTGTTTATTCTGCAAAAATGTGCTATTAGAATTTTGATAGGGATTACATTGAAACTGTAAAGTGCTTTGTGTCATATAGACATTCTACATATTTTAACAATCCTAATTTTTTCAATTCATAAGCATAGAATATCTTTTCCTGTATTTGTGTCATCTTCAGTTTTTTCCATCAAGGCCTTATCGTTTTCAGTGTACAGGTCTTTCACCTCCTTAGTTAAATTTACTCCTAGGTATTTCGTTCTTTTTGATGCAATTGTAGATGGGTTTGTTTACTTAATTTCTCTTGCAGGTAGTTCATTTTTAGCATATACAAGTGCAGCTGATTGGGGGTGTTGATTTTGTATCCTGCAACTTCACTGAAATTGTGATTAGTTCTAAACTTTTTGTGATCCTTCAGGGTTTTCTACGTATCAAATCATGTTATCTGTAAATAGTGACAGTTTTATTTCTTCCTGTCCGATTTGGATGCCTTTTACTTCTTATTCTTGCCTAGTTGCCCCAGGTAGGACTTCCAAATATTACATTGAATAAAAGTGACAAGAGTGGGCATCCTTGTCTCATCTTAAAAAAAACCTCTTAGCTTTTCCCCATTGAGTATATTGTTAGCTGTAGACTTGTCACATGTGGCCTTTGCTTGGTTGAGGGACATTCTCTCTATGCATGTTTTGTTGAGAGTTTTTTTTTTGTTTGTTTTGTTTTTTTTTTAACAAATAGTTTATTGTCAAATTAGTTTCCACATAATACCCAGTGCTCATCCCCACACGTGTCCTCCTCCATGCCCACCCCTCCTCCCCCCCACATCCACCAGTCCTCAGTTTTTGTCAGCATTCAAGAGTCTCTCATGGTTTGCCTCTCTCCCTTTCCCCCACCATTTCCGCCCTTCTTCTCCCCCTTGGTCCTCTGTTAAGTTCCTCCTAATCCTCCTATACGTGCACACATATGATATTTGTCCTTCTCTGCCTGACTTATTTCGCTCAGCATAACACCCTCAAGGTCCATCCATGTTGCTACACATGGCCAGATTTCATTGTTTCTCACTGCCATGTAGTATTCCATGGTATAGATAAACCACATCTTCTTGATCCATTCATCTGTTGATGGATGCTTAGGCTCTTTCCATGTTTTAGCTATTGTGGAGAGTGCTGCTATGAACTTTGGGGTACATGTGCTCCTATGCATCAGCATTTCTGTATCCCTTGGGTAAATTCCTAGCAGTGCTATTGCTGGGTCCTAGGGAGTTCTATTGTTAGTTTCCTGAGGAACCTCCACTCTGTTTTCCAGAGGGGCTGTACCAGTTTACATTCCCACCAACAGTGTAGGAGGGTGCCCGTTTCTCCACATCCTCGCCAGCATCTAGAGTTCTTGTTGAGAGTTTTTATCATAAATGAATATTGAATTGTGTCAGATGCCTTTTCTATGTATATTGAGATGATCATATGACTTATATCCCTCACTTTCTTAATGTGTGTATCATATTGATTGATACATAGATGTTGTACCATCCTTGTATCCCTGGAATAAATCCCTCTTGACCACAGTGTATGAATCTTTTATAGTATTGCTGAATTTGGTTTGCAAATTTTTTCATGATTTTTGCATCTATGCTTATCAGGGAAAATGGCCTGTAGTGTGTGTGGTGTGTGTGTGTGTGTGTGTGTGTGGCATCTTTGCCTGGTTTTGATATCGGGGTTGTCCAGGCCTCCTACAACTTCATACAATCAGTTTGGAAGGGTTTCTGTCTCACATATTTTTTGGAAGCATTTCAGAAGGATTGATAATAATTATTTAAATGTGTAGTAGAATTCGCCAGTGAGGCCATCTGATACTGGGTTTTCCTTTGCTGGAGGTTTTGGATTACTGATTCAATTTCCTTACTCACTTATTGGTCTGTTCATATTTTCTACTTCTTCATAATTTAGTCTTGGTAGATTGTATGTTTCTAGGATTTTTGCATTTCTTTTAGTTTGTCCAGTTTGTATGTACATATCACTTCATAGTGGTCTCTTATGATCCTTTGTATTTCTGTAGTATCAGTTACAAGGTTTCACTTCTGATATTATTTAAGTCCTCTCTTTTTTCTTAGTTTAGCTTAAGGTTTAACTATTTTGCATTCTCTTAAAAAAAAAATAAAAACAAGCACCCAGCTCTTAGTTTCTTTGATATTATCTGTTGTCTTTTTGGTCTCTTAACTTCTTTTATATCTGCTCTGTTCTTTTTTTCCTTCCTTCTCCTTACTTTGAGCTTCATTTGTTCTTTTCCTTGAAAACATTGAAGTACAAAGTTAGGCTGCTAATTTAAGATCTTTCCTGTTATGTAAGGTAGGTTTTTGTCTCTGTGAACGCCCTCACTGCATCTTACAGGTTTTGGTATGTAGCGTTTCTGTTTTCATTTTTTAAAATTTCTTTTGATTTCTTCTTTGACCCATTGATTGTTCAGTAGCATGTTGTTTAAACGTCACATATACATGAATGTTCTAGTTTTGTTCTTGTCATTGATAATGAGTTTCATTCCATTGTGATCAGGAAAGATGCTTGGTATGATTTCAGTCTTCTTACATTTATTAAGACTTATGGCCTAATGTATGATCTATTCTGGAGAATATTCCCATATGCACTTGAGAAGAATGTACATTATGTTGCTTTTGGGTGGAATGTGTTTTAAATATCTTTTAAGTCCATCTGGTCTAATGTGCCATTTAAGGCCAGTGTTTCCTTATGATTTAATGTCTACATCATCTATCCTTTAAAGAAAGTAGGGTATTAAAGTCTGCTACTGTATTGTATTGCTGTACATTTCTCCATTTAGATCTGTTAATATTTGCTTTATATATTTAGGTTTTCCTATGAGGTGTGCATAAACATTTACAAATATGTCCTCTTGCTGAATCGACACCTTTATCATTATATAATGGCATTCTTTGTCTCTTACTGCAGTCTTTGTCTTAAAGCCTATTATGTATAGGTATCTCAGATTTCTTTTGGTTTCTGTTTGCATGGAATATCTTTTTCTATCCCTTTACTTTTAGTCTTTGTGTGTCCTTAAATCTGAAGTGAGTCTATTGTAGGCAGTGCATAGGTAGGTCTTGTTTTTTTTATTCATCACCCACCCTATATCTTTGAATTGGAGAATTTTGTTCATTTACATTTAAAGTAATTATTGATAGGTATTACTGTCATTTTGTTCATTGTTTTCTGGGTATTTTGTAATTCCTTTGTTTTTCTCTTGCTTTCTTTGTGATTTGATGATTTTTAGTAGTGGTATGCTTAGATTCCTTTATCTTTGCTGTATCTACTATAGTTTTGCTTTGTGATTACCATGAGGCTTTCACAAAACAACTTAGAATATTTTAAGTTGATTATAGTTTGAATGCCTTCTAAAGCTTAACATTTTCATTCCTCCCTATCCCCATGTTTGTTTTGGATGTTACAACTTAACATCTTTTTCTTTTGTCTGTTAACTAATTATTATATAGTTGTTTTTATTACTTTTGTCTTTTATTTTTTTTAAAATGTTTTATTTATCTCTAGGAGAGATAGAGACAGCGTGAGCAGGGGAGGGTCAGAGAGAGAGGGAGTCACAGACTGAAACAGGCTCCAGGCTCTGAGCTGGCAGTCAGCACAGACCCTGACGTGGGGCTTGAATCCACAAACCGCGAGATCATGACCTAAGTGAAAGCCGGACGCTTAACTGACTAAGCCACCCAGACGCCCCTGCTTTTGTCATTTAACTTTCATACTATGATTATATGTAATTAACCCACCACCTGTACAACATTAAATTATTCTGAATTGTACTCTGTATTTGCCTTTACCAGTGGAATTTATACTTTCTTATGTTTTCCTATTATTGATTGGTGCCCTTTTAACTCAACTTGAAGAAGTTCCTGGAATTTCTTGTCAGGCTATTCTAGTGGAGATGAAGTCTTTCTTTTAACTTTTGATTGTGTGGTGAAGTCTTTCTGTCTCTTTCAATTCTGAAGAACAACTATGTCAGGTAGTATGTTTTTAGTTGGCAGTTTTTCTCTTCGAGTTAAATATATTGTGCCACTCCCTCTGGACTGCAAAGTTTCTGCTGTAAACTCTGCTTTAAGTCTTAATGGGACTTCCCTTGTATAAAAACAAACCATTATTCTCTTGTTGCCTATAAAATTCCTTGTCTTTAACTTTTGACACTTTAATTATAATGTGTCGTGGTACGGGTTTCTTTGGACCATCTTATGTGGAATTCTCTGTGTCTCCTGGATCTGAATGTCTGTTTCCTTCACCTGTTAGGGAAATGTTCAGCCATTATTTCTCCAAATGAGTTGTCTGCCCCATTCTCTCTCTTTTCTCCCCTAGGACTATTATTGTGCCAGTGTCAGTCTACTTGTTATTGTTTCATAAGTCCCCTAAGCTGTCTTCAGTCTTTTTCATTCTTTTTTCTTAATGTTGCTCTGATTGGGTGAGTTCCACTGCCCTGTGTTTGAGTTTACTGATGTTTTTCCTCCTTCACACAGTCTGCTGTTGAACCCCTCTAGTGTATTATTCAGTTATTATATTCTTCATCTCTGTGATTTCTCTTTGGTGCTTTCTTACATCTTTTATTTCTTCATTGAAATTCTCACTTTACTCATGCTTTGTTCTCCTGAGTTTAGTGAGCATCTGTATGACTGTTATTTTTGAATTCTTTATCACATAAATAACTTCTTACCAATTCATTGTGGTCTTTTTCTGAGATTTTTATATTGTTCTTTGGAGCGTATACTTTGTTCATTTTTTCTTGACTCTCGTTCTTGGTTTCTCTACTTTGGATAAAACAACCACCCCTCCCAGTCTTAAAGAGATGGCCTCATGTAGATGTTTTTACTTACTTACTGTTTTTTTTAAACAGTTTTTTACTTACTTTTACTTACTGTTTTTTTTTAAAATATTTTTGTAATGTTTTTTTATTCTTGAGAGAGAGCTCGAGAGAGACAGAGGTTGAGCGGGGAAGGGGAAGAAAGAGAAAAGGACACATAGTATCTGGACAGGCTCCAGGCTCTGAGCTGTCAGCACAGAGCTGGACTTGAGGCTTAAAATCACAAACCGCGAGATCCTGACCTGTGCTGAAGTTGGATGCTTAACTGACTGAGCCACCCAGGAGACCCCTGAATCTTGTTTAACACTGCCCTAGCTTTTGGTTGTCATTCAAACCTTTGTGATTATATAAACAGCCCACTTGGTTCTTTGTCACTTCCGTTAGCTGAGGGTATGCCAAGACCTGTCAGTGTCCCAAAGGGTATGATCATAGTCAGCACCTATATTCAGTGTGATTGGGAGCCAGACCTCAGACAGCAGCTTTTAAAGTAAATACCTGTAGTTCTTTCAGAGAAAGAGCAGGAGATGGGTATTTCTGTTTGTACTCTCTGCATGCACTGAGCTCTGGAGTAATGGCTAGTAGAGAGTTTTCTTTTCTTTTTTTTTTTTTTTTTTTTTTTGCTTACCCTGCCATTGAACATGTGAACACAAGCTCTGGTGGCCTTCAGAACCAGGTTATCAAGAGATGTATCCTTTGGGGGCCAGCTACAAAAGCTGGGGTTGCAGACCTGTGCATAATGTCCTTTCTTGGAGACATGACATGGGGTAGGAAGGAGGGAGAGTGCAAAGATGGTACCCGCTGGCCTCCCTGATCTCTGGAGATTGCATTCAACCCCTAGATATGTGTTTATTTAGAAGTTAGCCCCTCAGGCCACAGCTTTGAAGATCAATTAATTGGCCTTTTCCACAGAAAGACTGCACCTCAACACTTGTGGGGATGAGCACTGAGTGTTATGTGGAAACTAATTTGACAATAAACTATTTGTAAAAAAAAGAAAAAAAAAGAAAGACAGACTGCACCTCAGTCGTCTTTGTCTCTGCTGCCTTAGGGGGTAGCTGATTAAGAATGATTTCTCTGTATCTGGGTATTTTATGTAAGTGATGAATCCCTGAATTCTGCTCCTGAAACCAATATTGCACTGTATGTTAACTAACTAGGATTTAAATAAAAGTTTGAAAAGAAAAAAATAAAAAAAAATTTTTACTGTGAACCAGATGATACCAAATTTTGTCAGGTATGATTATGGTACGATGGCTATATAAAAGGTCCATATTATTAGAGATGCAAATGGAAGTATGGGAGGGGAGTGCAAACTGATACGAGTATGCAAATTTGCTTTTAAAAGAAAAAAGAACTAGAGGCTCATGTGAGAAAATTTGATACTTTTTAAATCTAAGTGAAGGATAAATAATCAGTCTGTTTTTCCATTTGTTACAGTCCTGTGGGACCCATGAATGTAGGCAGTACTGGCAGGCAGTTCAAGGGGTGACCCTTGGGAAGTAGCCCCAAAAACCATGGTGCCCTTGTGTGCACAGGCTTCTCTGCAGAAGATCACAGCAAGCTGAACACAGCAGAGGGAAAGTGTCAGTGTGGCACCCTCTGGCCTCTTGAGCCTTTGCAGAGTATTTCAGTAGGCCTCTAGCTGTGTGTTAGGTTAGATGCCTGCTCCTCAGACTGAAACTTGAAGCAAATAGGCCTCATTCGCAGAAAGACTGGGTATTTCAGCTTCCTCTGTACCAGGCCCTGGAGGATAGCCACAGTGAACCCACTATTTTTCGTTTGCTATAGCCTTGAGAATCTTGTGGATACAAGCCCTGTGTCCACAAGGCTTTAAAGGCTTTAAAGCTAGGTATTTTGGGGGGTCATCTCTCAGGTGCAGGTCTTAAACATTGGGGTGCCAGATGCAGCGTTCAAACCCTCCACTCCTCAGAAAGAAACTCGTAGTTAGGAATTCCCTCCCAATTGTGGGTTACTGGCCCAAGGGTAGGATTTATATTGAGATTATGTCTCAGCCTCCTCTACTCATTTTGATGTGAGTTTTTTGTGGTTTTGTTTTTTTCTTGTTTGCCCGGTACATAGGAATTGTTCAGGTATAATTAAATTTCTTTCAGAGGAAATTGTTCCATAGGTAACTGTAGATTAGATGTGACCATAGGAAGAGGTGAATTCAGGATCCTCCTACATCCCATCTTGAACCCTAATCTTGTATACATCATTTTAATTGATTTCTGGTGTGTAAATGTCGGCTTACAAATGTCTTGGTCCTCCTTAGGATATAATTTCCAATAGGGCATGAGCTGGCATGTTCAAGCTCTCGTCTTGGGCACACGGTAAGCGCTTAATAAAAACTGTTTGAATTAGTGAGTAAATATATCCCTTCTTTAAATGGTTTCATTGAGGTTGCAGATATTCTTTTTTTCTTGATATCTCTAAGGACACAAGAAATGTTTGTGATTCTGATGTTTTATTTCATGCAGCCATCTTTTATTGAGCATATACCTACACGTGTACTACATACACTGGTACGTACTGAGGATACAACAGTGTATAAAACTGAGAAAACTCCTATGTTTACAGATATTAGTGAGATGAAACAGACAATAAATATAATAAAAAATAAATTATTTGAGATTTTTACTGATAACTACAGTGGAATTAACATCCCTACTTACTTCCTATTTTCTGAAGAACAAGGTGTTGTACCTCATCTGGAATAAAATCATAGGTGACCCTAAGCCTGCTGGGAGGACAAATTGACTTCCCTCCTGGAGGAAATGGGGCTGTGTTAATTAGCGAATGGTTACTAACCCTCTGGAAAAGCGTGAGAAAGAGAAAAGGACAGTAAAGGGACAGGGCAAAGAGACTGTTGCTACAAGGCAGAGTTGCCTCCACAGCTGAGCTGCTGCCCTGTCTTTCTGCAGTCTTGCTCTGACTACTTTCACCATGTCTCTGTCCCTCCCAACCTTGAAAGCCCATCATGATGTTTGCTGGAAGGGTTTTGAGTGACTGACCCTGAACTAGCCGTTGCCAAGGTTTCTCTACCTACTGCTCAAAATGGGAACAATAAATCTGCCAGTGTGCCATCTCCTTCCATTTCAAAACATGTAACAGTGAATTCAGAGCAAGGGGTCAAGAGAGTTATTGCATGTAAAAATAGGCTTGTGCCTTAAAAAATACTTTTTTTTGGTAAATAAATGCATCATCTCATTGGATCCTTTTAAGAGCACTGTGAGTTGATTAAGGTGAAGGATACAATTAGGATGTCCATATACCCCCAGTTAACCATTCTTTTGCCCCAGCATCCCATGTGCCTTAGCATTTGTCCTGGAGTTTCTTATAGACTTAATTTTTTTAGAGCAGAATTAGGTTCACAGCAAAATTGAATGGAAGGTATAGAGATTTCTCCTATACCCCCTGCCACCCACACATGCACAGCCTCCCTGACTGTCCACAACACCTCCCACCCCCCGCCCGCAGGGCGGTGCATTTGTTACAGTGGAAGAAGCTACACTGACACATCATCACTCAAACCTGTAGTTTGTATTAGAGTTTACGTTCAGTGTGGTATGTTCTGTGGATTTTGACACATGCGTAATAAGACGTATCCACCATGACAGTGAAGAGTTTCAGGGCCCTGGAAATCCTCTGTGCCCTGCCTATTCATTCCTCTGTTTTGGACTTTGAATTTGGTATTAAAGTGTCACTATAATTTTACCTTTGAAAATAATTTGATAAAACTATTTTAACATGGTAAAGGTGCCTTCTTGGTGAAAAAATATTTTTAAAGTATGTAAATTTAATTCGACTTTCAAAGTAGTCACAATTTGGATGATAGATTACATGGTCTCCTTAATTATAGTCTGCATTTAATGCCAAGAAAAACTGGTCTCCAGAGAAAAAGGGACACTCCTGGTGTGTCTGGCCAATGAGGTGTAGAGCAGGACTAAAGACCTGACTTCTGGTACTTTCAATACCGACGACACAAAACCCACTGGAGAAACAACTCAGATCTCAAAGCTTACCATATCCCTGCCTTATTTAAAGTAGTTATGAAAGCGGTATTCTCTCTGTATTTCTGATTTCGACATGAGAAAACTCACTAAGTAAATAAATAATGTACCCAGTGAGGAACGAAACAGACAAGAAGTTCAAGGGATCACCAATCAGGCAGCCAAATAAAGACCTGCCTGGAGAGTATGAAGTAGTCCTGAGGCAGAAGTTTGTATTTCAAAGAAGTACTGTGCTTTTAGAGAGCACTGTATAAAATGTTAAGTCAGGAAAGCATAGCATCTTCACTGACAAATGTTTGATGGTATTTCGAGACTGAAATTAGTTTTACTTGCATATTTCTGGGACATGGTGCATCTGTTTATCCAGCAAAATGAGTCTAGGTTCTGATCATAGTAAACTTGCCCAATATGACAATTAACCATTCTGTAGTATCACCCACATAGAATTTTAACATAGTGTTAGGGCTGCCTGGTTGTCTCAGTCGGTAAAGCCATCCAACTTTGCTTCAAGTCATGACCTCACACCTCTTGAGTTCCAGCCCTGCATCAGGCTCTGTGCTGGCAGCTCAGAGCCTGGAGCCTGCTTCGGAATCTGTGTCTCCCTCTCTGTCTCTCTGCCCCTCCCCCACTGGTGCTCGCTTATGTGCATACTCGTTTGCTGTCTTCCTCTCTCTCAAAAATAAACAAATTTTTTTTTGTTTTTAAGTTTTAATATAGTGTTAGCATTCTAAAGACTGAAGTGACCCTTAACTTTTCCATAGTAAATCAGAAGTACATTATTTAAAGAAGGGGTAGGTTTTCATAAAGACCAATTTCTCCTCACACTTATTTTAAGATACAGTATTTCGCATGAGTCCCGATGTAAAAACACGTGGTTACCCTGAGTCAGGCGGGAAAGAGTGACTACTTGTGTGTGAAATCCAGATGGCAAGGGGTCAGGAAATGGTGAATAACACAAGATGGTGTGTGGAGTTGGTGTTTCTCCTTCAGGAGTTGTTAAGATGTGTTACATTAGATGCGATCCTGGTGAAAGGACATGTAGGTGTTTTCCTTTCTTTGTCAGTGGTGTGAAAACACACTTTAATTTTATTTAATTGCTTGTTTCCGCCAGGCCTCTCCATCCGGAGTGTGTGCTGGAAGGCAGACCGCCTCCTCGCAGGGACCCAGGACAGTGAGATATTTGAAGTGATCGTGCGCGACCGAGACAAGCCGATGCTGATCCTGCAAGGCCACTGTGAGGGGGAGCTCTGGGCCCTGGCCCTGCACCCCAAGAAGCCCCTGGCTGTGACGGGCAGTGACGACCGCTCTGTCAGGTGAGCCCCCTGCAGTGGCGGTCATCATCTCACTGACTGCCGTGGGACAACAGATTTACAGTGCCCAAATTTGCTGGTTATATAAGGGAAGGCTAAACCACGGTAAAGAACCACACCCATTCCAAACAGAGCATTGAGACAATGAGCTCAGCAACACTTGGTTTCTTAGCATTTTATCATTGCCGTCTTCCTTTGGCTCCATTTGAAGTCATGAAAGTGTCTGAGTGAGTGCAAATACACTGCTCCTGGTTAGATAGGCTCCCAGTTCTCTTTCAGTCAAAGAGGAGAACTCAGCGCATTCATCTGTGGTATGATTGTATTTGCCCCTCATGTGCTGGGTCCTCCCCGGGGGGCTACACACAGCATTTCAGTTTTCTAATAGGCCTTCATCTCCGTTGGTGAATTCATGAACTCGTCTTCAAAAGAACTTAAGTTTTGATTTCCAGAGTTGTCTTGAGTATGTGACTAAACAATTCTTTTTTTGCACATTCTCGGATGGAATTTTGAACATTGTCCTCAAATCAAAGGAAAGTGCTGGTTCCTGAGAAAACAGACAATTTTATTAGGACCTCAAGGGTTCTTGCTGTGGATCATTTGTTATTCTTTCAGAGCACAGCATCGCGTAAAATGAGCAAAATGAGGACACTCCTGATATCCTTGTGACTGTTGAAGGACTGCACATAGGGTTTAGAAGTGTGTGATAAAGGCTTTTGCACTGACTTCAGTATTTTTGTATTTACAGCTGACCTTTAAATGTGCCCAGCAACAAGCAGGCCAGAAAGAGTGCATGCCAGTCGGGAAGAGAGGCTGGTGCATCAGTTTGTTGATTGATTACTGCTTCTGGGCTCTAGTAGCTAAATTAGGACTTTGTAGACTGGAAGCATGTCCCTGCTTCTCCCCTGCTCTTACTCTGTATGTCTGTGAATCTGATCAAGGCACAGTATGCTCGTTAGTGAGGCTTAAATTTAAAAGTAAATCCACTTTGTAATCTTTACCAACTACTGAAGCCCCATCAATCTAAAGATCAATAAAAACACACTGTGTCTCCATGTGGCATCAGTGGTTATTTGGCTTAAGGTTCTCTTTACCCAACTTCCTCCCTTTCTCTTCCTTCTCCTTCTTTACTCTGAGCTTTCCCCAAACAGGCAGAATGGTACCATCAACTTACTCAAACACCTGAGATACTCCATTTCTATTCATCCAGGTAGAAATGATTTCAAGAAAGTCTTCAGCTTTTGTTTTTTGACAACTTTGTTGAGTCTCAGAATTGCAGACCTCCCCAGGGAGCCCTGGCTGTTAGAATTTGCCTTATTTGTCTGAACCATTAATTTGGCTACCATGACAAATGTTATTTCACACTGAGTATTGAGATTTAAGAGGGGTCTGAGTCCCAATGAATTGCTTGAGCGAGATCAGCTCAGTGATTTTACAGGATGGTACAGTCTCCTGAGGAAGGACGGTTTCTGCATGCTAGTAGAGCAAAGCTTACATTGCTTAAAATAGTACAAGGCTAAAAGCAGCATGAGATTATGAATAATGGACGAGGTATTGAAAGACTACCATGAGCTTTAGGCTGAACAGTGCAGGCTGCCTAAGGGATCAATAAACTCTTCACCGAGCAACTCTCCATTTTAAGGAGCATCCCCCATCCGTCCTGATGGCAGAATGCGTTTAGACAAACTGTACCATATGTGACTGACTCTTGCATCCCTATGGAGACCTCAGGATTCTCAGTCCCGTCTTGGCAGATGCTGGCGTTGGTGTGTTGAGAGAAGCCTGTCTTTAAGAGCAGTCGCAGACAGAGGTCAGTCACCACAGTCACAACTGACACGTAAATGCTTATGTGCGTTTTGATACCTAGTCCACGTTCACTCAGTGTGAGGTGCCTGATTGGGTTTTCCCGGAGCTGCTACAAACTGTCAGGACCTCTTACCCCGTGACCTGCATTTCTCCAGCAGTAGCTGTGCCCATCAGTCAGGGGCACTTAAGTATCTGCCCCAACCAGGGGTGGTGGGCCTCTCTGCAGTGGGGCAGCCAGGGGCCTTATGAAGCATGACAGCAGATGACTGTAGACAGACAGCCAACTCTGAGATCATCCTGGGCAGGGGTGTACTTCACTCTTCTCTGTGTCAGATACTCTTTCTTGCCAGGGAGGCCAATAAAAGTAATGTGTGTTTCCGTTTATCTGTGCTTAAGGAACACAGTTCCTAGAAGTGTACTCGGATTATTTTAAACAAGCTAACAATACTAACACCTAGTAGTACTTCTTTTTCTCTAAGTGTTAATTAACAATTCTTGGTATAAGTAAAGAACAGTGTTGTTGTTTTTTAATGGTTTATTTATTTCTGAGAGCTCTTCTCAGCATGAGAAGGGGAGGGTCAGAGAGAGAGGGAGACACAGAATCTGAAACAGGCTCTGAGCTAGCTGTCAGCACAGAGCCTGACATGGGGCCCGAACCCACAAACCGTGAGATCATGACCTGAGCCCAAGTCGGACGCTTAACCGACTGAGCCACTCAGGTGCCCCAAGAACAATGTTTAATCTCCAACGAGAATAGCAAGATGTTTTGTGAAGTAGTATTTAAAATGCCTTTATTGGGGAGCCTGGGTGGCTTAGTCGGTTAAGCTTCCGACTTTCGCTTAGGTCATGATCTCGCGGTTCGTGGGTTCGAGCCCCGCGTCGGGCTCTGTGCTGACTGCCAGCTCAGAGCCTGGAGCCTCTTTCGGTCTGTGACTCCCTCTCTCTCTGACCCTCCCCTGCTCACGCTGTCTCTCTCTCTCTCCTAGAAATAAATAAAAAACATAAAAAAAAATAAATAAAATGCCTTTATTTTGTCAATCTCAAACTCTTTGGAAATGGTTTTCTGATTTTACGGTTCTTGCTGGGCATTTGCAATGGTGCAAATGACCCGTTGTTTGATAAACTAAACACCTTCTTAGATTGCCACACGTGCTGTGGGGAAGGACACTAGTGGGAAGTTGGTGCGTCCTGTGGTGAACAGGACTTCCAGCCTAGGTCTAGCCTCTGACTGAGAAACTGGTTTTGTTTTTACTTTGTCCTTGTGTGTAGGCTGTGGAGCCTGGCTGACCATGCCTTGATCGCCCGCTGTAACATGGAGGAAGCGGTTCGCAGTGTGGCCTTCAGCCCCGATGGATCTCAGCTGGCCCTGGGCATGAAGGATGGCTCTTTCATTGTGCTCCGAGTCAGGCACGTGCTGATAAGGAAAATGATAGCAGACATGCTCTTCTGTTAAACTAGTTCTCCTGGTTACAGTGTATGCCTGGACTTGAGGAAAACTGCATTTATTCTTTCAAACTGGAACAGTCTAGATTCACAGTCCCCTATCTGTAATTTCCAAATCCAAACACTGTGAAAATCTACAGTTCTTTGGCAACTTCTTTGACAGCACTCCTTGACCCAATGAACTGATTTGAGACTGTTTATCGCTTATTAAACTCCTAGTAGGAATAATTGTCTATCATGTGATTTGCTACAAAAATATTAATGTTTTTAATACGTGGTATTGGCCTAACTCCTACGGAGGATATTACATAATATATTGTATATGATACTTTCTGAAATCTGGTGAATAATGAACTCCTAAGGTCATCTGGTCCCAATGGGATTTGGGCTTATAGGAAGCCAAGAAAAGAAAAAGAAATGAGAAAGCAGTCTGTAGGAGTGCCAGATTTTTAGAGGTGGGCTTGAGTAAAAGATTTCTTTCACCTACAGGGAAAAATAACATGCAATATTTCATATTCATTAACATCCTATATTTATGGGACAAAAATTATGACCCACACTTGTAATTTCTCTAAACAACACTGGTTGGTTTTTTTTGGCTTTCACAGTTTGTGGTTACAGAAAGAAAATGCAACTGTAACTTAGATACTGCATGTTTTGCACATAGAAAATTCTAGATAGCTTTGAAAAATGATCTTGGCACAGTTTATTACACTAAATTCTCATTACCAGTGACACATAACTTACTGCTGGGTTGATGGGCAACATTCTCTTTCTCTGCTTAGTGATGGTGTGAAAAGATGGCCAATTACCAGATTTTCCTTTTTTTTTTAATTTTTAAAATGTTTTATTTACTTCTGAGAGAGAGAAACAGCACGAGCAGGGAAGGGTCAGAGAGAGAGGGAGACACAGAATCCAAAACAGGCTCCAGGCTCTGAACTAGCTGCCAGCACAGAGCCTGACGCGAGGCTCGAACCCACAAACCGTGAGATCATGACCTGAGCCAAAGTCGGACACTAAGCCGACTGAGCCACCCAGGCGCTCCCAGATTTTCTTTTCTTTTTGATAGATTTCCCAAGCCGAAATGAACAAACAAACAAAACCCATTTGATGACATTATAGTAAACATTATATTATATAATATATTGTTATTAATAAGTGATGGCAGGTGAAGGAAATTATCATGTGGAAGCACATATGTGCCATCATTTATGCACTGATTTTGTTGGGAGTGGGTGAAGTCTTCGGTGCTGGCCCAGGGGACTGCTGGCCACAGTTCAGTCTCATGGCAGCAGCCTTCAAATGAGAACAGCACTTCTTGCCAGAATCTGATCAGAAAGGATATGAAATATTCCAGTGACATGATATATGTATCGCTGACCTTTCATGGTCACAATTAAATAATGACATAAGAATTTAATATTTAAAAAGTAATTTTCCTCTTCTGCTTTTTGGACTTGCTCCTTTTTGCAACAGTAAGCATCAAGCTTCACAGCCACTGGTTACCTGATCTTAAAGTATAAAAAGCATGGTTGATGTCTGTCCTCCCTTTTGCAGAAGTTTACCTTTCTCCAAGGCATGTTTTTAAAACAATTTTACAAACCCCAATTTTATGAAGCACAATGTTTTAGGGAAAAATAACACATAATTAAACATGAAAACAAATATGGATCTCATTGAGTTTTTTGTTGTTGTCACTTTGGAAGCCCCAAATAATCCTTAAAAACTTGGTTGCTTTTGGCTAGGAACTGACTTTTCTATCTTTCCTCAAAAATTGTTTCCTTAATTCCTGTAGGTATTCTCTCTCTTTTGAAACCGTTTTTTCTGACATAGAAATTTTATTTTTTATTTTTAAAAAAATTTTTAAATTATTATCAAGACGGAAACAGAGCATGAGTGGGGGAGGGGCAGAAAAAGAGGGAGACACAGAATCCGAAGCAGGTTCCAGGCTCCGAGCTGTCAGCACAGAGCCTGACACCAGGCTCAAACCCACGAACCGTGACATCATGACCCGAGCTGAAGTCCGATGCTTAACCGACTAAGCCACCCACGCACCCCTGACATAGAAATTTTAAAACATGGTTTGAGGTTCCTATTTCTAGATTTGCTGCTTATCACTTTTTATTGCTGCTTTTTATTCTTATAGAGATATGACAGAAGTGGTTCATATCAAAGATCGAAAAGAAGTCATTCATGAAATGAAATTTTCTCCAGATGGCTCTTATCTTGCGGTGGGATCCAATGACGGCCCAGTGGACGTGTACGCCGTTGCCCAGCGGTATAAGAAAATTGGAGAATGCAGCAAGTCGCTTAGTTTCATCACACACATTGACTGGTCTCTGGATAGCAAATACTTGCAGACCAATGACGGCGCGGGAGAACGCCTGTTCTACAAGATGCCATGTGAGTCCCGCAGCCCTAGGTGGTGGTGAAAATCAAAGCTTTGAACCACACGCAGCAAATGTATGAGAATGTCATCGTGGTCTCAGGGCAAGGAACGTTTCCAGACACATGACCCCCCAAATCTCACACTCCCAAAGAAAAGACAGAATCAATTGGAACACATTAAAATTAAAAAAAAAAAAAAAAAAAAAACAGTGAAAAAGCATGAAAAGATGAGGCACAGACTGGATATAAACACTTGAAATGGTTATGGGCAAAGGATATATACTTAGAAATTAAAAGGATGCCTACAGACAAGTGAAAGGAAAAATATCCTAGAAAAATACTAAAAACTAAATATTTAAGGATCACAGTCCTCATTTACTATGTTAGTTTTAGTCCAAAATCTGTGTTCTTCATAATTGGAAGCCCTTAAGATATTATTTGGTGAAACATGCTAACTGGGATTTAAAAACACGATTTCTGCTTGTGACCTCTGCTGTGTCTTTGAGAAGAGATTCTTCAGACTTGCCTAATATTCAGTAACATTTAGTTTGTAGTACTAACATGGCACAAATAAAAGACAAGTTCTGTATTATAATCTGTGACTCATGATTTTTTAATGTAAATGGAAAATTTTAATATTTAATATGAATCTTGTCCTGAAATAATTATATTTTACCTTAAAATTTTTATTGAATAATTAATTTGTACATACAATAATATACACCATCTAATGTGACTTCAGCTTTTTAGAGTTCTCCACCCTGTCAAATTCATCAGCACACTGTTAGTAGGTACCTATTTTTGTGTGTCTACTTTCTTTCCTTGAAATTATTTCATATGTATTTTCTGTGTGTGAGAAATTATGGAATACACATTTCTCATTTGCAATAACGAAGTAACATCCTCTCAGTGATAATATCACAATTTGCTGTCTCATTCTCCCGTTAGTTAGCATTTGGGCTTGTTTCCTATTTCTTTGCAGGTACAGACAGTGTATCTCAAAATAACTTGGTACAGGTGGGATTCTCTCTTCTGAGTTACTACCTTGGACGATATTCTCCAAAGGGGAAATGCTGGGTCAAGGACTATGTTCTGTCAGCTCTCTGATTTTATGCTCATCTTAATGAATTTTTATGTAATGCTGTTCCAGTCCAGAATTTCCACATGCCAGTTTGGCAGAAATGCTGAAGAGCAGCTATTCTCACAGACTTCTTATTTGAAAATATTTATCTATTTTTGAAGAAGAAACTCTGAGGTAGCACACTAAATTGTCTTGATTTTGAATTTTAAAACTGTGTATGGCTGGACATGCCCCCGGGGACATCCTTCGCCTGCTTTCGGTACGAGCTGGGAGTTGCCGCACCTTTGAGAACACATCTAGCACAACTGTCAAGAGTATTTTCCCCAACCACTTAGACTTTTCATTGTCTAATGCTTTTAAATCTAAAATCCATTAAATTTTTATCCTAACTTTTTGAGCCTGAATTTTTAAAAATCACTTCTATGGTTCCTTGAATTATGAAAAGTAGAAGTGCAGAATAAACTTTTTTAAAATCCAGGCAAAATGCTGGTGACTAAATCTGACAACATACGATGGCTTGGAAGTCAATATGACATTCAGTAATAGATAGCATACTAGCTATCTGGTAGTTTCAGACGTTACAGTGAGTACAATGATCATTTTCTTTCTTGTCTCCGTATCTGAGTTTTGGTCATACACTTTCTTTAAAGCCTGCTGGGGAAAAACATCACAAATTGGGTAAAGAGATTAGAATCTACAGTTTCCTTGGTTTATAGAAGTTGCTTTCTTTTTTAAACCTCCATGTAGACCTCTATAAGGAAAAGGAATAAAGCAAATTAAAATACGCTTTTTATTTCAATATAACATTATGTTACTATGTATTGATTATTTTCAGCTGGGAAGCCTTTAACAAGTAAAGAAGAAATCAAAGGGATTCCCTGGGCCTCCTGGACATGTGTGAAAGGCCCTGAAGTGAGTGGAATTTGGCCTAAATACACTGATGTCACTGACATTAATTCAGTGGATGCAAATTACAACAGCTCAGTGCTGGTGTCTGGCGATGATTTTGGACTGGTTAAATTGTTTAAATTTCCTTGTCTCAAGAAAGGTAAGGCCAAAAGAGGTATTTCATTGAACAAATATTTAACCTAGAAAGTATACGCAGTGTAATTAGGACTGATTTTCTTGGTGTCTGTTCTTGCAGACTATTCCTTTCATCTCTATATTCATTTTTACTCTTTCACACCCTTAGGTAAAATGTGTTGTTGATGCCATTCACTTCTGATGTTCTAAAATACGGGCTTTACAAATTTAAGGCAGAATTTGTTCACAGAGTTACTACTAACCAGTTTGTGACTCATAAGCTTCATGTTTCACATTTTAACCAAATCATAGTTTGTTTTATTTTTATTTATGTGAATAAATACTCATAATTTAAATTATATATTCCATTAAAATATTATAATTAACGTTCTTTTATGCTTCACAGCTAATTGTGCTTATACATGGAAAGCCAAGCAAAATCTTTTTAGGTAAAATCTCAAAGTGAACACTCTGGTGATAACACAATTTGTGGCTCCCTTGTTGCATTAATTTTGCAAACCCAATTTACATAACTGGTGAGATTTTTGAGGCTGAAGATTGATGCAGAAAACCTCTCTCTCCTGTCACATTTTGTGGTTCTGTCTTACTGTTAAAATCTTGTCACTTCAATTTTTGTTGCATCTTTAGACTTTGTGGACTGTGACTGAATTAACTCATGTAATGACCCTGTCTTCTTCCTTAAAGAGTTAAGGCAGAGCCCGTACACAGGCTTTTCTGAGACTCCCCACTAGCACCCTGGAAATCCGATGTTTGGAAAGTGATTAGCAGGGACATGCTGTTGCCTGAAAACTCGTTCACTTGAAAAATTTTTAAATTAAGAAAGGGAAGGGATTGAAAAACGTAATCAGAAAGTCATTTTCGGCTAACTGGCAGTTTCGAAGCAGCAGCAGTTAGGGTAGGGAACTGAACATAAAACGCACAGCAAACCATCATTTACACTTGACAGAATGCCCATCGGTTTAAAATGCTTGAGGCACAGAATTACCTCACCGTGCCTCATGCACACCCTCCTCTCCATTTTGAGTACTGGGGCGTGTCCTGTTGGACTGAGTAATGTATTTGCAGAACGTGAGTTAGGCAACCGATCTGGGAATTGAGAAGAAGCATCACCAGGGGCAGGAGCAATACTGTTGGTCTCCCATGTGAAGACTAGGGAAGAAGTTAACTGACCCAGAATTGGTATTTCCTATGTCTCCCCAAGCCTTGTAAGGCAGATGTAGGTCTAAAAATGGAGATCCTGGGTGTGTTGATGGGAATGAGGGAGAAGGAGAGAGGCGGTGAATAGTGCTTTCTGTCCAAATGAGACACCCTGATAGGTAAACTGACCCTGAGGACGATGGAAGCGGGGAGACACCTGTAGAGTAAGGGGAGGTCGGCAGCTGAGTGACGGGATGGTGCGAGTAATAAAACCCACCCCAGCAATCTGTGGAAGGGTCCATATTCTCATAGCAAGTTGACTTGTTCTATTCTTCTTGGCACATGGTTTATAAATCTTGCAATTTGTCTCAGAGCCATTCAGGCTTTTGTGGCCTTTCTGTGCCAGAACTACTGGCGGGGAAGTTTATAAAGGAAGATTGTTGAAGGGAATGATAACAGTTGGTGGCTCTTGTACCAGTGGTGGGTACCCAACTTTTGAACCTGTATACACCCAACTAGGAGCAGTGGCTAGTGGCCATGAGAAGTGTGGAGACTGAGGAAACTTTATAGTTTTCCTCTGTGATTAAAGAAAATTTTCAATCAAGTTAATTGACACATTTACAATTACATGTGTATAGGACTCTGCACAGCATTTAGATGAAAATGTTCCCCAGTTAATGAAAATGACTACAATGGTTATTATTTGTACATGGCCAAACCATTTTTTCTAAATTCATTTCGACAGTTTTCAAATCTTTTCAAATAACTGGTATCAATGCTAATAATTTTCCCTGATGTCACTTAGACTACATTCTGACCATCATGGCACAGACACTTCCGTGAGGTAAAAATCCAAAGCCTTGCTCATTGACATTGCTTTGTCTTACCCCCCTTCTCCAAAGGAAGCCTCAAGGCTGAGGATCTCCTGTTTTACCTGTGTACTGCTGCCCCATTAACCTTTCACACAGATGTGCGTGCATGCACGCGCGCGCGCGCGCGCACACACACACACACACACAGTCCTTGAAGAGCTCCCTCCCAAGAAAAATGTCCTAGATGTTGTAAGACATGAGTTGCATAAAGTCTGAGCCTTGAAGGGAAAAGCGTTGGCCTCCAGTAGAGCTTGGATGAGCTTGAGGCAGTGCAGAAACAGAAAGGTCAAGGTGGCTAGAGCGTGATGAATGAGGGGAGCATAGTGTACTCAGAGGCTAGAGAGGACAGTGGGGACTGTGTCACAAAGCCCTTGTAGACACTGTTAAAAATTTGGGTCTTCTTTTAAGTGTGGTAGGAAACTATTGAGGGTTTAAAATGGAGGAGTGACATGACCCACCTAAGTTTTTAAAAGACCACTTTGATATTGTGTGGGATGGTTCAGGGAAGGGAAGGCTTCAAGTAAAGAGATTTTTACATAAGTCCAGGTGAGAGATGATGTGGCTTGGACAAAGGTATTAGGAACAGATGTGAGACAGGTGCATGAGGTTAGGAAACCGTGTCAAGGTAGAACTGAAGGTCTTGCTGATGGATTGGATGTGGGAATAGAGGCAAAGAGAGGAGCCAGGGGTGAGTTTTGGGCGTGAGCAGTGGGGGTGGATGGTGGCACCATTTATGAAGATGGGAAAATGAGCAAGAAAAATGTCTGTGTGTGTGTATGTGAGAGAGAGAAAGAGAGAGGGAGGTGGTGGGGAGGGAGGGAGGGAGAGAGAGATGGAACATAAGAGAGAAGGGGAAGGGATACTCCTTGGACTGTGTTGTCCATGGTAAGTTGGAGGCACCTGTTATACATTCAAGTGGACATGGCACATAGGCCGTCTGCAGTCTAGAGTGGATTGGAGGCCAGAAGACAAATGTTCGACAGTTGTGGGTACTTAAAGCATGGGAGAGAGGACGAGCAGAGAGACAAGAGCCTTCCCTGTGGTTCAGAGAACATACATAGAGAGGCCTTAAAAAGTGCACTGTCCTAAGGAAAGCCTGGGAAGAGATGGATGTGGTGTTCATTTATTCCATAAATATTTGTTACATGCTGTTTTAGAGGCTGGGGTTACATAAATGAATAAAACAAGAACACATCCCTGTCCTCATGGAGATTTTGTTCTCCTGAGGGGACATGTCAATAGACAAAGTGTAAACACATCTGGTGAGAAAGGCTATGAAGAAAAAGAAAGCAAACAGTAGCAGGAGTGCTCAGAACGGGCAGCTTGATGGTGGTATTTAAATAGCATGGTCATTTTCACCTTCATACAAGTTAAAAATCATTACCTCTCCAACGGGTATTTGAATTTTAAACACGTTTTTAGTTGAACAGATGGCTCTCTCCCCCATTAAAGAGACTCCATTAGAGGGCCTGCAGTAGGTAGAGTTATTTCTGAAGGAAGGATGCTGGCCCCCTGAAATTTCCTGTAGCCTTTGGAGTACGAGGCCTCCAGACGACAGGATGGACCCTGCTTACTTCCCTGACTTCCTTCGTGCTGCCGTGTACCAGCCATATACTGGAGACTTTACTGCAGTCGTTCAGCTACAACCATAAGTGCAAATAGCTTTTCTTCTGCATTCATGACCTGGAGATGATGTTTACTAAGTAAAGCAATCAGGGAACAAAATTTAATTCTTCCAGCTCTACATCCACATGCCCCTGAACAATAATTTGATTGTGGCTTTTTTTTTTTTCACAGAATGATTGTTTCCCTGTTGCAAAGGACCACCTATCTGATCTTGTATTTAAATAGGAATGTATGAGATAATCATTCTTAAGCATTTTAGTTTCAGAATCAGTGAAGCAGTAGGCATTATCTGGAATAGGTTCGGATATGTCTTCAGCCCCATGACTTAAATTTTAAGGCCATTTTTAGCTTAATCCATACTGGAATAATTGAGATAATTTTGGGAGGCTTTGCTTATTAAGATATATAATACTGGAAATTATATTTTCTAATACGGTTAAAAATTTTACTTTCCAACATGAATCATAATATAATTTTTAAATCAGTGAATTGTATTTTCTGCATTACTAATCTCTTCAAAATATCTTTCCAGGAGCCAAATTTAGAAAGTATGTGGGCCATTCTGCACATGTCACAAACGTGCGCTGGTCCCATGACTTTCAGTGGGTATTGAGCACAGGAGGGGCAGACCACTCGGTTTTCCAGTGGAGATTCATTCCAGAAGGTGTCAGCAACGGTCTGCTGGAAACTGCACCCCAGGGTAAAACCATTTATAATCTTTCAATCATTTTTTTCTTTGATCAATAAAAATTTCAGAGAACATTCTAACATCTCTCCTGGAGATAAAGAGTTAAAGCAATTTTTGAAAAATTCATTCCTATCATAAAATTTAAAATTAAAAGCAAAGACAAACTTGTGAGATACATGTGAGTTAGTTGAAGGTCGAAGGTTTACATGAGGAATTAGCCTTTGAGGATGTCAGGAACAAATCTATCTGAACCTGCATAGGGCAACTATGACTGTGGTGGGTCTACTGTGTCAGACTGCAGGGGGACAGAGGGTCAGAGTGACCTGAGGATTTAGCTCCAGAATGAAGTTCAAAGAATGGTCCACAGTTGGGACCGATGTATTCCAGTTGAGTGGATGTGTAGTCTTTTTATTTACTGTCATGCCAGCGGGAGTAATCAGGTTATAAAATTTGAAACCATGTGAGAAAATGCTTTCATTGGGAGGGTGTCTGCAGGGGTTTTGACTGTGGCAGTAATGGCCACTTGGTGGATGTGGCACAAGGCTAAGAACTAAGTGGTTAGATTTCCTTTTGCTTCCGCCTTCATTTTGGTAAAGCCTTCCCCTGGCCTTTCCTTTTCTATCTCTTCCTCTCTCTCTTTGTGTCTCTCTCTGTCTCTTTGTCTCTGTCTCTTTCTCTCTCTCTCTCTCTCTCTCTCTCTCAGCCCCTTTTCAAAGCAAGATTTAAAACCCAAAGATCTGTTATGGAAGTATAGCAATGAGTTCCGTCTGCTGGAGAGGGGTGAGGGGGTGGGAATTGTCCAGGTCTGTTAACGCTACTGTAAGGGGGTGAGAGGGTATGCTGAACTTAACCAAAAGATGAAGGGGGAGGGATGTTTTAAGAACCTACAATAAAGGAAAACTATGATACAGTGACTTTTTAAATTGACTTTGCTGGAAGAAAGAAAATATTTTAAATAAACTTATAAGCTAATTTGGGTCTCGGAACTTTTGCTTGTGTCTCACGGGTTGTGTTTCTGCAGAAGGTGGCACTGATTCTTACAGTGAAGAGTCTGATTCAGATTTATCTGACGTGCCGGAGTTGGACTCTGATATTGAGCAAGAAACTCAAATCAATTATGATCGCCAGGTCAGTAAGTAGAGGGCCTCCTAACAAATGCCTGACAGCCCAGAATGCCGATCTCACTGGATTTAGATGTTGCGCTAAAAATGGCTGGTACTTGGGAAGAAGAGAGTCCAGACAAGAATAAGGAAAATTACCTACTTCTTGTCTTAAACACAGATTGAAAATAAGGCCTTTACCCATACACATTATTAAACTTTTTTTTCTAGTGGAAGGTAGTATCAGATTTCTCAATTGACCCATGACAGAGTTTTCTGCCTCTCTAGCACCTAAAGCTTCTAAAATATTTTTTGCAGAAAAATGTGCAAGTAAGCTACAGGATTCTGCATTTTCTTAGCAGGTCATTAAAGCATACGTTTTCTGGGATGCCTGGGTGGCTCCGTTGGTTAGGCATCCCACTCTTGGTTTTGGCCCAGGTCATGACCACATGGTTGATGAGTTTGAACCCGATGTATGGCTCCGTGCACTGGTAGTGTGGAGCCTGCTTGGGATTCTCTCGCTCTCCCTCTCTCACTGCCCCTCTCTCATTCATGCATTTTCTCTCTCTCTCTCAAAATAAATTAATTAAAAAGAATTTTAAGTTTCCAAGCATGCTTTCTTTACAGAATTGGTAGCCTTAAAGCCATGATAGTTTCCAAGTGAGCTGGTTTCTCTCTTACGGAGACCATTATCCATTTAATTAAAGTCAAAACCCTAATACAATACATATGATCTCTCCAGTCTGAAATCACCTCCAGTAGAAAAGTTGCACAATTATAAGCAAATTGGGTCCTAGTTTTTTGAAGGCAGGCATTTCATTTTAGTGCTGAACAGTGAGTGTTAAGGAGAACATTCCTTCACAGGAATCTGGAGACTCTCACCTTTTTATGGTTGATAACTGAAGGGGTTCTATTTTCTTTCTTGTCATTTCATGAAAGTATGTGGAATGGATTCTGTCAGTGAACATGGAGTAAGATTTCAGGTTTTGGACATAGCACCTGTCAGTGCTGCCCGTGGAGACTTGCCGTAGGCCTGGGGCAGCTGCTGTGTATACGTGTCTGTACACGACCAGATCCTGCTCTTCGCATACACCAAATCCGACCTCATAATAGCCCTGAGATGTTAACTGCTTTGCCCGCATCCACCTCACCCAGAGTATTAAGATAAGAATGTGGATCTGGGCTTCTCTCCAAAGCGTACATTCTACATATTGCTTGGCTTCGCCTCTGCTTAGGCAATGAAACTTCCCAGATGATAATCATCACTCATTGACTTAGTATTTGAAAAATTAGAGGCAGTCCATCTGATGGTTTGGGTCAACTTCATGACTAAGTCAGCTTGACCGTGCATTGATACAATAAATTGTGCAATAAAACTAAAGATGAGGATTAAAAGGAAATGCATAATGTAGAAATATGCACACAGTAAACAATATTGTGTCCTGACATCCAGGGGGCATGAGATTTAAGCAAAGTGAACATAAAATTTAGGAAACAAACAAAAGCGGTGTCTTTAGTTGGGAGTTTTTTTATTTAATAAAAAGGCATTAGTAAAAGAATGAAAAGACTTGACTATACTAAAATCCATGCCTAGGATTTATATATTCCCCCTGGTATCTTAGTTTCTGAAGCTTTCATCTATATTACTTGGTTTACATTATTTTTTGTTCTTAAGTTACTTTTGAACAGGAAGTTTTATTCTGTTCTACAGATGGAGTCTTAGGTCCACAGAGTTTGAGACTTGTTGAAATAAGCGGTAGAAATGTCAAGACCAGAATTCAGTGTTCTTGAGGAGTTGATGAGCTGAAGAAAGCATGATGGACTCAGACAGATAATTAACTTTAGATTTTATAGATTTAATTGTATCTGCAGTAGACAAAGTGGTAATAAGGTATCTTCTGACTTCCTTTTTTTTCTAAGATTTTTTATTAAATCCCAAAGAGACTTTATTATGATAATATATCATTTTTCTAGCTACATAGCTTTATTAAATGAAATTTTTCTTATGAAGATGAGCAATTACTAATAGATTTTATTTCATTTTGAATGTGTTAAATTGATATCTCTTGATAGTAGAGCATAAACACATGGTAGAGAAATGGATTAATTTTTTATCTGCATTTAAATTAAATTGTAGGAAATGTTCTCTGAATCTGCAGCACATTTTAGGTCCTAGGTTAGACCAAGCTTTGCTTTAAATCTCAGAGTCTGATCTGTCAAGATGCATAAGATTGTGACTGAAGATAATTCCAGAGAGTGATCACCACGATTCATGAGGCCTGTGTTTTGCAAACGACTTGTCAAGAGATTCCTCACCTTAGAAAAAATTATAACAAAATATTTTATTTTTATTGATGATCTTATCAAGTAATTTATTTATCGGAGAATTGATACCATATTCTGAATATAAATTATATAAACTCAAAATCTTGAATCCTGGGGATTCATGTTTCAAGTTACTTTTCTTCATTAGAAAGTAAAATGCAGTCTCATATCTTATGTATTCAGTTTGGTTTATCTTCTTGAAGAAGCCACTCTGGTTTGTCTTTTATTATCTATTTTATATTATTTATTTCTACTGTAATCCTTTTTTTTATGTTTATTTTTTGAGAGACAGAGACAGCATGTGAGTCAGGGAGGGACAGAGAGAGAGGGAGACACAGAATCTGCAGCAAGCTCCAGGCTCTGAGCTGTCAGCACAGAGCCCAACGTGGGGCTCGAACCCAGGAGCTGTGAGATCATGACCTGAGCCAAAGTCCAATGCTAAACCAGTTGAGCCAACCAGGCGCCCCTCTACTCTAATGTTTATTATTTCCTTCCTTCTGGTAACTTTGGGCTTAGTGTATTCTTTTTCCAGTTCCTTAAGATACGTTGTTCAGTTGTTTATCAGAGAGTTTTCTTTTTTCTTAATGTATGTGTATATAGCCGTACACTTTGCTTTTGCTGTATCCCACAAGGTTTGTTACCTTGTTTCCCTTTTCTTTTGTTTCCAGATAATTTTCTGTGCTCTTTTTTAGTTCTACTCTGATCCATTGGTTGTTCAGAAGTGTGTGGTTTAATTTCCACATACTTAAAAATTTTCCAGCTTTCTTTCCGTTACTGATTTCTACTCTCATACCGCAGTGGCCAGAAAACATACATGATAGGATTTCTATCTTTTTGTTGAGACGTGTTTTGTGGCCTGACATATGATGCATCCTGAGAAGAATGTGTGTGCTGCTGCTGATGGATGGAATGTTCTGGTTATGTCTTCTAGATTACTTGGTCTGCAGTGTTCTTCATCTGCTATTTCCTTATTGATTCTTTGTCTGGATCATCTATCCATTGTTCAGAGTGACTCTTCCCACTATTAGACCATTGATGTTAATTTCTCCTTTTAGTTCTGCTAGTATGTGCTTTATATATTTTGGTGTTCTGATGTTGGGTGCATACTTAAACCTGTTATATCTTCTTGATGAACTTGACCCCTTTATCATTATATAATGACCTACTTTGTCTCTTGTGGCCATTTTTAGCTTCTCATGTTCTCAAAAACTTGATTTCCTACAGTTAAAGACCTCCTGAGAATGCCAGGATATTAATAATTTTGAAACCTGAAGAGTCTCAACTTAATGTTTCTGCTATGCTTTAAGGTTTACAAAGAAGATCTACCTCAGCTAAAGCAACAAAGTAAAGAGAAAAACCATGCAGTGCCCTTCCTCAAAAGAGAAAAGGCTCCTGAGGACAGCTTGAAACTCCAGTTCATACACGGGTGGGTGCCTGTCACTGGCCTCATCAGCAGACCAGTGGGGTCCCCTCTTCTTGATGCTGACCCACTTCAGACTGGCTCTTCTCTCCACTGTGTACTTACCTGAAGTTAACATTTTAACATGATTCTCTGCCCGGTATTCTCAGTTGATGTTCTGTAGCCATAACAATGTGTGTATCTATATGTTTCCTGCTTCACTGACTTCTGTGATGGGTATGTTTCTGTGGCCCATTGTTACCAAGCTCCATTGTCTTCCCCCATTTCTGCTCCCGTTATCCCCATTTCTCCTGCTCTATTTAGCTGGCTCCACCTTGGACAGTATTTTCTTTAAACAGTTTTGCTCATACATGCCCAAAATAATTTTGAATTTTGAAAATCACACACAACCTATCATGCTTGAGGTTGACATCTAAAATTTTTTGGGGGCACTTGGGTGGCTCAGTTGGTTGAGCATCTGACTTCAACTCAGGTCATGATCTCACAGTTCATGAGTTTGAGCCCCACATTGGGCTCGGTGCTGACAGCTCAGAGCCTGGAGCCTGCTTCAGATTCTGTGTCTGCCTCTCCCTGGTTTGTGCTGTCTGTCCCTCTCCTTCAAAAATAAACATTAAAAAAAATTAATAAATAAGTAAAATTTTTCAATGTAAGATTAAATGATTGTGAAGAAAATAATATCTAGTGTTTTATTAGTACATCATTCATTTAATTAGGTCAATTGGAACCTAAATGTCATTGATAGTTTGATTCCCACCATCATCAATTTAAAAAATACATGAATTCGTATTTCTGTTCCACTTCTCCCATAAGATATCCCTTGAATCTTACACTATTGTAGTATTTTTATGCTCAAAAGCCTTTTGTTGACCACCCTATCAAACCTTCTGTAAGGGAAGAAATGTATATAAGTGCAGTTTAAATTTAATTCCCTGTGATCCTAAGTCTCTAACTTAGGTTATCTAGTGTGGTATCCACTAGCCGCTTAAAGCCACTGAGTGGCTGAAATGTGGCTAATCTGAATGCACATGGATTGTATGCATAAAATACACACTGGATTTTGAAGAATTAGCATGAAAAAAAGAAAGTAATACATTTCATTAAATGTTTTATATTGATTGAATGATAATATTTCAGACATAATGGGTTAAATGTTCTTAAAATAAATTTCATCTGTTTGTCTTTACCTTTTTTTAATGTGACAATTAGAAAATTTTCACTTACCCACATAGTTTGATTAATATTTCCATTGAACATTGCTGCTTCGAGTGTTAACTTTCTTTTCTGGATTGAATTCTTATTACAACTATTAGCAGTACAAAGCTTATCAGACCAGCATAAATATAGCACAGTTTCTAGTAAGTAGTTACTAAATGTAAAAAATTTTATTTGAAAAAGATTTTAATAAGATTTTTTCACTGAGTTCAGATATATGTACATTTATATTATTCCTAGATTGTGACAGTTTAGCGTTGATTCTATTCCCATTTTTCATTTTTTCATAGTTATAGGCACAGAGAAAGTTTATTCACATGAGTAAGTAGAAGAGAATGGAAGCAATTTTATCTTAGCAACATTACTCAATCTTTAAATTTTTGTTGCAATACAGACAGATCTATCTCATGATTGTGTTACATCACTCAAAAATGTAGTTTATTCTACCACCTGTCAGTTCAATTAAATCACTCTTCAATTTTGATAAAAGCAAAGAATTGGAAGTCACTTGACTTAACAGAAGAATTTCAGATCTAGTTGTTGGAATTATTCACTTTCAACATCCACACTTGGGTTTGTTTTGGTGTTCCTGGATGGTTCAATGCCCCAGGATAATACACCCCACAGTAAGACTCCAGGTGGACAAGAGGAATGACCTTCTAACAGGAAGGTGATTGAGAAAGCAGAGGTGACCACGGAAAACCTGCTCCCCATCGCACATGTATTCTCAGACAGATCAGTTGGAAGAAAGAGCACATATAGTAGCTGAGGATCTAGAAACAAATTCTGTTAAAATTACCTGCCCACACTGGACCTGTTAGGGATTTGCCACATGCCTTCAGAGGTCCTTGCACCCCTGTTGAAGATGACTGTCCTAGGCAGCTATGGAGATCCCTGGGGTTCTTCTTGTGCATGTCCATATCAACATGTTCGCTTTATCTCGTGACCTCTCCTGCTCTGTTCATTTGCCCTTCATTCAACTACTGTGCATGCCTTGTGCTTCAGCTACAGGGGCTACGACTGTAGAAACAATCTGTTCTACACTCAAACTGGAGAGGTGGTCTATCACATTGCTGCAGTTGCTGTTGTGTACAACAGGCAGCAACACTCCCAGAGGCTGTACCTGGGGCACGATGATGACATTCTCAGCCTGACCATCCATCCAATGAAAGACTACGTGGCCACTGGGCAGGTATGTAGCTCTCCTGTAAGATGGTGGCCTAGTCAGAGAGGATAACATTTTGAATCTGCTTTACATTCAAGAAATACTTGGTAGAAACAAACTAGAGGCAAAAAGCTGAAGATTCAGTGAATGCTGGGTCACTTCATGATGGCAGAAGAATTAACCAATACATTACAGCACTGTTGGGAAGGCTCTGAGGGATTTCATTCTGACGTGAAACAGGATTAGCTAAAACTGAAATAAGTTCCATGAATGTAGTCATAATATATTTTCCTTATCACTGTATATCCAGTACTTAGTATGTCCTAGGTAATCAATAAATGTTTATTGAATGAACCATCTTTGAGTACTAGTGTAACATCTAGTGAATAGTTATTTTTGTAAAAACTTAAAACTTAACGCGTGTCCTTAATATACCACATTCTATACTGTAATTAGTGTGAGGTGGACCAGTGACAAACCAGTACACCAATAACCATTCCAGGGGTAACTGGGGCTCCAGACACCAGTGTAGGAGTTGGCTGGATTCTGCGTAGTTATGTGCATTGTTTTATGTCCCGTTTTCCCTTTTATAGTTATTAAACCCAACAAAGTTCTTTTCTCCCTTACAATTAAGCGAGGAAAACCATTTTACTGTTAAAATGTTGTTGGGGATTAGTGTGAAAGAAGCTTGTATTCCCTCAAGAAGAATCCACCTTAACAACAGGTAGCCCATGAAACTGTCATTTCCTGGGAGGAAAGGTAGAGCCAGGCCTTCTTGGGATGAGTAAAATCATTGAGATGGGTGAAAGAACTCTGAGGATAGTGCCATAACAATGCACAGGTGACTTGCTTGACCAAGAAGTGGAATCTTATGCAGAATTGGAAAGGGAGGAGAGCAAAATCTAGAACTCCTACAGAAAGCATGGTGGATGTTTGAATTGGAGTTTTAAAATATCTCCACTGGGAACCATCCACCAAGTTAGGCTGGGCTGGCCCCCAGTATGATGCCAGAACAAGCTTGTTAGGCTCTCTGTACCTTAGTTTTATCATCTGGAAAATAATGGATTCAGACCAGATGATTTCCAACTGTCTCCCTGCTCTCCAAATGTGTGGATATCTGAGAAGCACTTGACCCTAAGGAACTCTCAGAATGACTAATCCAGGCAGAGAAGGACAGATACCATATGTTTGCACGAATAGGTGTATTAGGAGGAAGTTAACGGAGGACCATGGGGGAGAAGAAGGGGAAAAATAGTGGGGTAGAGGGAGGGAGGGAAACCATGAGAAACTCTTGAATGCTGAGAACAAACTGAGGGCTGATGGGGGTGGGGGGGAGGGGAAGGGGGGTAATGGGTATGGAGGAGGGCACTTGTGGGGATGAGCACGGGGTGTTACATGGAAACCAACTTGACAATAAACCATTTTAAAATAAATAAAAATTTTAAAATTTTAAAAAAATGACTAGTCATTCTTGTTATAATTTGTAAGTAGTTAATTATACTCATCCTGTTATTTAAGGTTGGAAGAGATGCTGCTATTCATGTGTGGGACACACAAACTCTAAAATGTTTGTCACTACTGAAAGGACAGCATCAGAGAGGAGTGTGTGCACTTGATTTTTCAGGTAAGCACCAATTCTCCACTGCAGTCATTGATGCTTCTGCATTTACTTAGGGCTGGGTTTTGTTTCGGTTTTTGTTTTACAACCTTCTGTTTAGTTGAGTTCTGTTTGTTATAATAATGTAAGCTACCCAGTCTTAGACTGGAAATCCGGTATGTGAATACCTCAAACACAAAAAAAATATTTGGCCTTTCAATTATACGTCTTTACCTCGTCTTGTTCATTTCCTCTCTCCCAAGTCATTACCCAGAGCTCACACTGTGTTCTGCATTCGCTTGAGCAATTTAAGATCCAGAGCAGCTGTTGCTGCAGAAAATCTTCATTGAAAATGCCTGAAAAAAAAAAAGAAAATGCATGTCAGTGACTCAGAGCATCAGTTTCATCTCCCCAAAGAGGTGGAGCACAGCACTTGCAATTTAAAATATAAAGAACTGGAGGGAAGGCTGCAAATTCTCTGCAGAGAGCCACTTTAAAAACACATGTGTTTTGGAAATAAATTTCATATTTAAAAAATAGAACTGGATTTTCCATCTCCTTAATTTATTTATTTTTTAATGTTTTATTTATTTTTAGGAGAGAGAGAGAGAGCGTGAGCAGGGGAGGGTCAGAGAGAGAGGGAGTCACAGACTGAAACAGGCTCCAGGCTCTGAGCTGGCAGTCAGCACAGAGCCCGACGCGGGGCTCGAACCCACGAACCGCGAGATCATGACCGAGCGAAAGTCGGACGCTTAACCAACTACGCCACCCAGGCGCCCCCGGTGAATGTAATTTTCTTTAGAGTGAGTCCATTTCTTTAAGTTAGAATGGAGAATAAGGGCCTGTAGAAGGTATTTTTACCTAGAATTTTTAAGCCCAATTGTAGAAGTTAGATCAATAGAAAAATTATAAACTTTTTACCGAAAACTGATTCTATAATTTCTTTCTTTCTAAATCATATTCAGAAGTTTAGTATGTGCAGTGTGTGCAACGGTAGTCATTAAATTCCATGACTCCACAACCCCATTCTCTTTTCTACATCCCTCACTCTCTACTCTCCTTGCTCAAGCCCAAAGTCCCTCTCATCTCTGCCGTATTGGTCTCTGATTCCATTCCCACGTTCTCTAGTCCATCCTACCCAGACTGTAGTCTTCTGGAAGCACAGTCACATTGCCACCCTGTGGATGCAGCTCAGTTGACTGACTCAGGGCAGGGCCCTTGGTTGGACATTCATGACCTTCCATGATCTGGCCTCATCCTTGCTTTGCAGTGTTTCTACCCACTTACCCATTCATGCTCCTTTACATCTCCCTAAATGCAGGACTGTCCTCCTTTCTGCCTGTGTCCCTTTGTTCATGTTGCTGCTGTGTGTCTGTTCAAGCCCTACCACCCTTTAAGACCAAGCTGAAAGTTTCTCCTACAACCTTCCAGGGAGAAATAACCCATCCCGTCTTCTACATCTCTTACCCCATGGCTGTCATTGCTCTCGTGCTGTCTGTTAGAGTCCACGTGGTATAGTAGCTGTCTGCGTTAATGTTTCTCATACAAGAAGCTACTTGGACAGCAGAGCCCAACTCTCTCTTGCCCACTGCACATACTGTACCGCTATAGACACACAAGCTTTTCCAAAAATGTGAAGGAATGAACGAGGCTTTGCTTAATGTACTTTGTCTTGCCTTTCACTATTACTACTAGAACTTGACATTGTAAACTGTGTTTGGGTGAAAATTAGCTTTATTTTTTCACCTATAATAATATGGAACAGTTTGGGGCAATTTTTTTGTGACACGCACATCCTCACATACTGTAAACTACTATAGAAATCTGAATTGTTACGTTATTATTAGGAGTTACTCAGTACTTTCTGTGGTTATTGAACTAGTAAATCTTAAGGCCTAAGAGTTTCTACACCACACTGGCAAGTATGTGAGGTCAAGAAGGCGTGAGTACTAAGGAAGCGAAAACACTGGGAAGCACAGGTAACACACCCAGTCACAGGAAATACAAAGTCCTAAACTTCCAGAAGTTTGATGGACTTCAAGTTTTCAACTTGAAGTGTCATACATCCTTGGTAAAACAGAAAATCTAAAAGGAAACCATAATTTGAGTTCAAACATGGTTCTCTTCTAAGAATGTGAATGAATTTCTTCCGCTTATTTCCTCGATAGCCAGACTTCCTTTTTCCTAAAGTTAATTGCTAGATGATACATCTGTGTATACTCAATATAAAATTTGTATTAATAAATATACTCTGAAAAAGTAGAAAGACACCCATTAAAGTAGCAAAAATAAATAAAATAATAAAACTTCAATGTGCACTAAATTATGGAGAATCTAATAATACGGTATTCATATTTTTGGCAACATTAAAAATTGACTCAATAACTCCCACAGACAATTTGGCACCATATAAGAAAAGCTATAATTCAAAATGACAAGTATGTAGACTATGTGTATTTCATACATATTTTTATGTATCAAGTGAGAAAAAAATAGACCTCAAAATAGCATTAATTCACTGATTTCCACTGAAAACGTGTGTATGTAAATTAACATAGGAACAGAGTGGCAGGAAATTTAGAATATATTCTATAGAACATATAGAATCTAAATAGAATTTAATAATCATTAGAATCTTTTTGCTATAGAATTAAGTTTTTGGTTTTTAAATTTAGATACGTCACAAGATCAAGTGCCTATTTACTTACATACCTTTAGGGAAGGCGTTAGAGGAATGTTGATCAAAGACATCGAACAGAGATAAGTTGGTACCCAGTAACTTGACCTCTGTATTTCCAAGAAGCCCTCTCTCTTCAGGGCCTAGTAGTTTTGTGGAAGGAAAGATCAAGAGAGTTAAATGAACTTTGAAATCTTTCCCCCATAAGGTAACCCCTCATACCAGTTACCTGGGGAGAGAAACCAGATGTTTCAGAAAGAGGTTGAGAAGGTGATTCTGTCACTACTTCTAATTCCCATTTTGGGCAAATAAAGGAATATTGTGATACAAAATATTCTCTGCCAAAAAGGGTAGTTCAGTCTCTACCATATATTCTCTGTTGCCCAGATAATAGTGACTTGCGTGGAAAGGGGGCGGGGGAAGCCACGTTTGTTCAGCAGTGATGTACTGAAAGCTCTCTATCACCTTATAGACCAAGAACAGGAGATACAGAGAGTTTGGTGGTGTGACTGCGGTAAAAGACAAACCATGGCAGATCCTGAGCTAGAACCCTCGTCCCCTGGCCTCAGTGCAGGGAGAAGGCCACCAAGCCGGAGGTTGTGAGCGGTCAGGAGCTCTGCCTAGAGCCCTCGCCACTGAGTCCTCTTGCCCACTGCTGCCTCTGCACTCCACCAGGGTAGTGAGAACTTTTAGTGTAAGAGTCTTACGTGGAGTGCTCAGTGTCACCACCTCTACCCACATGCATGTGTCTCCAGCTGCCCTACCCGTTTGCCAGTGCAAAGGTGGAATGGGCAGGTGGCACAGAGAGGCTTCCACATGAGCATCCCCCACTGAGAAAAGAGTCCTGTCCTAGATCAGCCCCAAATCACACATTTATGTGACCCAGAGCAGGAGCAACTCTACCTTTCTTTTGAAAAGTGATAGAAAAGTGAGTAGCTTAAGTCAAAATGCCAAAACAGGAGATGATTTAGATTTCCCTGTTTAGCCACATGAACAGGGCACCAACATTGGTCATCACCTAGCTGGTGGCACCATCTGTGTACCTCAGGACCCCCTATTATCCACCCTTCTGTTATAAGCCAGCTCACTGGGGTGGGTTCTGTGGAGACCTGATAGTACATTTGTCCTTTATTAGAAAAAAGAATTATGGAAATACAAATCAGGCAAATGGTGTGAAAACTAGACAACAAACAAGCAGTTATACATTGGGGTTTAGATTAATCAATACTTGCCACCATTCCACAGCAAATGGAAAGACATTTTTAATGAAAAGCATTTCTTACAATATAATCCATAACTCTCTGTGAACAAGAAGGAATGAATTTATATTATCTCGCTTAATTAAACAACTCGGTTAGCTTTGTGAACATCTTAGCACTGTCTAGGGCAAATAGAGCCATCTTTGTTTTTGGGCTTACAAGATAGAAGGTGCTTCCACATGAATAGGAAACCAGATTAGAAACAGAAAGGTACAGCCACATAAATCTTTTTTAGTTTAATATCATCCTCATATTTTTAAAATCTTCACTGAATAATACTGATTTCCCCAAGGGCACCTCTAAGACTAACTGGATTTCACTGTGTTCAGTTCTGAAAACCTATGCATTTTTTATGAGCCCTGAATGCAAGGACCAACTTTGGATTGTCTTGGTGGTAGAAATTCTCTCTTTGTAACATGCCCTTTACTGTTGACATTAAACGCCTTAGAATTATTTCTGGACTTTGTCACAAAATATCCATAGTTAATACATACTGTGACTAGAAAGATTTAAAAGGACATTACCTTGACTCTAAAAGTATGTCTAAAAAAACAACAAAACAACGCCAACTGGTCAAGGAACAGTGGATTTTCAAAGCTGAAACCAAGTCTCTTTGGGGGATGGGTGGGGTGTGAAAACTGGGAAAAAAATAAAAAGGTAGCTAGGTCTGCTGCACACCATGTGGTATGCAGAAATAGCCTACACCTGCAGAATTTTAGAAAAGGTCACTATCCTAAAGAAGAGGTATGGTTGTCAAGGTGCCCCTGCATCTGTACTGTTTCTCAATTTCTCCTCATAGTCATGGACTGGGGTAGAAAGGTATGTAACTGTGAAGACGAGCTGATGGGGCCTTGCAGAAGTTCCAGTAAAAAGCCAAAAAACTTAATGTACCCTGAGAACTTCTTCAAAAGACATAAAACTTGAAGTGCCATTTTAAATGTGTGGATGCTGGGTGCCCCTGGGTGGCTCAGTCTGTTAAGCATCCGACTTGGGCTCAGGTTGTGATCTTAACGGCTCGTGGGTTTGAGCCCCGCGTCGGGCTCTGTGCTGACAGCTAGCTCAGAGCCTGGAGCCTGTTTCAGATTCTGCATCTCCCTCTCTCTCTCTGACTCTCCCCTGCTCACACTGTCTCTCTCTCTCTCAGAAATAAATTTTTAAAAAAATGTGTGGATGCTTACCATCTAAGGACATGTTAATAGAGCTACACAGGTTACAAAAGAAAACACAAAATGTAGACTTAATAAATGGAAGAAAACATTGACTACTAGTGCCATTTTTTTAAAGAAGTAATAATTAAAGCAGTTAAAATTTGTGTGGCTAGATAACAGCACATTTCTTTCCCTTCATACCATCCATATACTCATTCTGTCCTTATCTCCCTCATCATCCCTCAGTGTCACCAGTCTCATTGGAGACTAGCTTAGTGGGAGGATCACAGAGGAAATTTGATATGATAACTGTAAGCCTTAGTAGAGTTTATAATCTAAAAAGGGAGAGGAAGCTCCAATCAACCAATCAAATCATCAAAATACAGAAGTATCCTAATATAGAAGTACAACCAGGCCATCCCAAGAGGTATGGACAGAGTAATACTGGTAATCAATAGGAAGCCATTACCAGTCCCATCTGCCAAATGTGTAGCATAGAGGCCTTGCAGGGCACCTGGTTGGCTCAGTTGGTTAAGAGTCCAACTCTTGTTCTCAGCTCAGGTAATGAATTTGACAACCCCGCACCCCCACCCCACTCTGTGCTGGACATGGAGCCTACTTAAAAAAAAGAAAGAAGCCTCATATAACTTAAAGCCTGATAACAGTTCAGCATAAGGACATATCATTCATTGTGATCAGAAGACACGTTTGTTGATAGTAATCACTTGATAATTTAACACTTTTGGAAAGCATGAATGTCTCTTCCAAGACTGAGCCTAGTAGCTTGAAAGGGTTAATGTAACTTGCAGATCCTTGCCTCATACTTAGCAGCAGTCCAGGATTGAGGAGGATTTGTTTGTGAAGCCAGGCTCTTCCTTTCTCTGATCTGCTCCCTCCTCCGGAGAAGGAACAGACCATGGTTTCTGGTAGCTTGGGGAACAGTCCAGCCCCAGTAAGGGCACTCACAGGTTGGGCATTGGTTAGCATTTGGGGAGCATTACCAGACTTACCAAACAGAGATGCATGAAGCCAAATAAATTTTAATACAAAGTATGTCCCATGTCATATAAGTATAAATACATAATTTAAATATTACATGGATCTAGAATAAGAAATTATTCATTACGTACCTGAAATTCCAGTTTAAGTAGGCTTCCTTTATTTTCCCTGGCAACTCTAAGGTGGCATCGACTCCAGACCTATCTTTGAAAATACCAGTTGAGGGGCGCCTGGGTGGCTCAGTCGGTTAAGCATCTAACTTCGGCTCAGGTCATGATCTCACAGTTTGTGGGTTCAAGCCCTGCATCGGGCTCTGTGCTGACAACTAGCTCAGAGCCTGGAGACTGTTTCAGAGTCTGTGTCTTCCTCTCTCTCTGACCCTCCCCTACTCATGCTGCCTCTCTCTCTCAGAAATAAATAAAACATGAAAAAAAATACCAGTTGAGACTGGGGAGAAATTGTTTATTACACATTTGTGTTTCTTTATCCTATCATATTGTGGGTCCTCCGTAGACCAGGAGGATACTCTGCTCAACTGACACATGTTGAGTCTGGTCACTGTATCCTTTCTCTAGCCGCACGAAGCTGGGGTGCAATCACTGACCCCAGACACTCCTCCCAAGAATCTGGCTTGTGAGGAGGCAGCAAAGGAAAGGCCCGACGGCTTCTTTGGTCTTGAAGGGAAAGAGCAAGTTAACTATTTTGGTTTTCAAATTTAATTGAATGTAAAAAGTACTTTTTAAAGTTTTTTTCTTGGAAAACAATGAGTGTCTACATTATAGTAACTGTTGGTAATCTTATAAATAATATTTAATACTAAGGGAAAATGTTCACTATATAACATGAAAAAAGATTAGAGAATACTATGTTCATTATCAGCCTTGTTTTGTTTTGTAAAAGCACATTTATATAGAGAAACTGACAGGAAATACACCAAAGGTAGGCCTATAAATTGCAGTGATTGATAAATTTCCTTTATAGTTTCTAAATGTCCTATAATAAGTCTACTACATTTAAAATAGTGTTAAATGTATTTTTAAGTCCCTATTAAAATAGGGAAACTAGGAGATTAGGATTTTTTAATTACAAAATCATCTTGTGAAAGAATTTTTGAAATTAAATTTTCTATGAATGCTCTTATCTTGGAGATTTAAATAGCCCATTTTTTTAAAGCTGAAAATAGAGTCACAAAGCCAAATAGTTCTTTGAATAAGTGTCATGAGATTTGTCATAAAATACACAAGGTTTTTGAGACATACCCAAGAGGCTTCTCCCAGCTCTGTGTCTGACGCTGGAATGTTAGATTATCGCCTCTCGGCTTTTTGGCTAAGATCAAGTGTGGATGTTAGATCAGTGACTTAATTCATCAACCAGTTGTTGTGCATTAATAAGCTCAACCATTACTGTTATGCATTTCATTCAGTGAGGTCCCTTCAGTATATGATACTTCTAACGTATTAGAGCCTAAGTAATATTCTTTTTTTAAAAAATTTTTAATGTTGTTATTTATTTGTGTGTGTGAGAGAGCATGAGCAGGGGAGGGTCAGAGAGAGGGAGACACAGAATCTGAAACAGGCTCCAGGCTCTGAGTTAGTTGTCAGCACAGAGCCCGACGCAGGGCTTGAACCCACAAACTGTGAGATCATGACCTGAGCCGAAGTCAGATGCTTAACCGACTGAGTCACCCAGGCGCCCCCTAAGTAATATTCTTAAGATCAATTTTATATTCATTGTTACAGTGTATGAAGTGTTTTGATGTTTCACTGAAGAAATGAGTCACTTGACATTTGTGTTGTTTTCATACAGCTGATGGAAAATGTCTGGTGTCGGTTGGTTTAGACGATTTTCACAGTATTGTGTTTTGGGACTGGAAAAAGGGAGAAAAGATAGCCACCACAAGGTAAGAAGGTGCTGAGGTCCTGCAGCATCCTGCCGATTATCTCGCTTCAGTAAAGGTCACCAGTTTTCATTTTCTAGTGAGATTTCATCTTCAGACTCAGATGGAATTCACGCAGAAAGCTTAACACCTGAGGGAAAACGTACTGCAGTATTTCATGGTGATGTGACTTAGAGCAGTTAATGTTTGTTTCAGGGAACTGGAAAATTCTGAAAGACTTTCCAGGGAGTTACTTGTCACTTGGCTTTTAGTAATCTATGCACGGTCTTTATCAAAGCTATTTCCCGCAGTAGAAAAGCAGCTTTTCTCCGACTTGGGCCTGTCCCTTGTTTTTCCACAGTCTTGCATCTGGTGAAGGAGTGTCAATGTCACTCTAGTCAGAGGTACCATTTGTCATGAGGCTGGTGCATGCTGGAAGGGAGGCCCCATCGTATGCATCTGCCACTTGCTTTCAAAGCAGGCAAATTGTTTGCCTAATCTCCCCGTCTTATAAATAGACTTTCCAAGCCCGACTGCTGTTTATAGACCACCTGTCCTCCGTGACCCCAGCCTCCCTCCCTGCTGAATCAGCCCGAAGTCTCAACACTGGTTTCTCTTCCTACATACCCTGGGCTTAGCTGTGTGCCCAGCCCTGGTCAGAGGTCAGCACGGTTGGCAGCCGAGGCCCAATGATCGAATTTGTTGCCCAAGACGGGTAATCACTTTCCCTCTCCACTAGTTCTTCTCTACATTAACCAACGTCCTTCCTGTCTTGCAGTATAAAATCAATTTTAAGTTAATGGCTTTGATCCCCAGTATTCACTTTGTAAATTAATATTTCCCTTCACAATATTAAATAGGAAGAAAAAAGGGGGCGGGGGTTGCAATTTGATCGAGTAAACGAAGATCTCTCAGTTGCTGGGGACTCAAAGGAGCAGACGGAGCCCTGAGGACTCCATCTTAGGAGAAAAAGAGAAGCTTTTCTGATAAGTGCGATTGAGATGAAATTCTTGGCAGCAAATGGCAGCTCCCAAAACTGCCCAAGTGGGCTTTCCTGGTCTCTCTGTCAAGTATTCCTCAATGTTCTGTCACCCCCCCAATTGGCACTCGGATTCAGCTCTTAATCAGAACTCTCCTTTCCCTTTAGACTCATGTGCCAAATTTTAGTTTAATATTTCTGATAACATACCAACTGCAATGCAGATTATGCAGGCAAAGCCTGTGTCTGCATTTCCAAAGGAACAGAAAAGCAATTTTCCTGCTAAAAAACCCTCTGCAGCCTTCTGTGGCTCCCCTGTTGGATGCCAGAAACATTCATAGAAATGGAAGAAAGAAATATTTATTAATATTTCAGAGGTATCTATTTGATATGCTTGGTAGTGTTACTTCTATTTAATTAAGACAAAGTGACTGAACACCATTATGTTAGTAACACACTTCATTTCTGGAATTGCTCCCAAGCCTCATGTCACGTTCCCAAAACAAGACACCTGCAAAATTGCCCTCCAAGAATATTTTTGCATTGTAACATTAACCAGGGCTCTTTCCAAGAAGGAATGTCAAGGGTTGCTAAAGTTCTTAGAAGACTACAAGATTGTAAAATAGCAAATAAGTAAATGTTTACATAAATGCCCATTTTCATAATACTTACATACATTTATATAATATAAGCATACACATAAATAAAAGCCTATTTATGACCTTAAGTTACATACATAAGGGGATAGAAACTTTAAAACCTGGGGCATAAGGGTGTCTGGCTGGCTCAGTCAGTAGAGCATGTAACTCTTGATTTTGGGGCTATACGTTTGAGCCCCAAATTGGATGAAGAGAGTACTAAAAAAAAAAAAATCTTTAAAAAAAACTGGGACCTGAAAGAAGTCACAAAGAAAAACAGGTGATAACTTTACTGATGGTACCTTACTGGCTTCAAGGAGTCTTCATAGCTCCTGAGAGGGCTTAATTTACTCTTAAAAGGGACAAATCAGTGACACCCCTCACTTGGCGCTTCTGTGTGTCAAATCATTGCTGGCGCAGAGCACTAGCAAGGCTTAGCAATGAACCTGCTTCTGGCAGCTACACTGCTCTGGCCAGACGGTCTTCTACAATAATCCCTATCTCTCAGACGCCAGAGTTCCCCGCAGAGGGACGAGCACGTCAGTAGCCATGATGGCGTCACCACCAGTGCTGCTCATGCCCAGTGGGAAGGCGTGCCATCAGAACAACACTGCACTCTCAAAAGCCACCCCTCAGTTGTGAAAATGTTTAATTGAAGCTTCTTTATCAGCTCAGAGAAATTAGAGAAATTCAGGATTGGCATGATACAATTTCTTGGAACAAGTTTTTTTCCTTTTTGCTAATTTTCATGAAAGATTTCAGTTCCTTCCATTACCAAGGAATTTTTTAGTCTTTTTTTTTTCCTCAAAAAGAAAACACATGGTTTAGTGTAACATACAAGTAACCCATTGAATAACCAGTCAGTCTCTTACAGGCAGTGGTTAAAAGGCCTAGTATCAGTGTCAGAGACGAATTATGAGATAATCTGGTGCCTCTCTGTCCCTTTAATTACATTTCTAACACACCAGTAACAGGACTATGGGAGACATGACTAATTATTCTTGACGTGCTTCATCTCGAAATTTTGAACGCAGCAGGCAAAAGATAAGTGCCTAACCTTGTGCTGTTGATGTGAAATAATTATGCTACTGGAAAGCCTTGGACAAAATGTAGGCCCATAACTAGCAGTTGTGTATATATTTCTGTATTAGCTTTGTTGCTTGATTTATTATAGGTCCCTACCCTTACACACCTTTAGTGAATATGACGAAGCCTCCTGCATACCAAATTGGCACCTTTCTTTTCTCACTTTCCTTTTTGAAAATGTGTATTTCTTTTTTAGAATAACTTTTCTTGATTTTTTTTCTCTGTTTTCAAAGTAGTGTGTGATTCTTACAGAAAAGTCAGAAAGTCCAAAAAAGCACCAGGAAGAAAAATGAAAATCACAATTACACTGCCTGTGACATAGCCAACATTTTAGCATATGTTCTTGAGTAAATATTGGTCTAGTATTTTGATCCGTTTTTATTCTTAGGTGGGGTGGTCTACATAGGGCTCTGGAACTGGCTTCTTTTCTTCACTCAAAAATAGGTCATCTTGCTTCACTCTTTTTCTTACCTGGCTTATTCTATATTATTATTCTGTGTTATAAGCTATTTTCAATCTTGTTTGAAGATGGGCCCTTTCAGTCTTCTGAGTTGTGGGCCACCTTCACACCAAAAAAGAGGAAACAAATCACACATGGGACTTGGCCTCTAAGCAAATGAAGGGCTCTGAATAGAACATTTGGAAGTCAGCTCCCTGGGGTACAGCTGCCCGTGACTTCTGGGAGAGACACATTCCCTCCCTGTTCACTTGTTCTTGCCTTGCTGATAGAGCTTGCGGTGTGGCCCTGTGTGGTGAGTTACTTATGACTCTGGCATGAGGAGTCATCTTGTAATAGGGCAACAGGACCCAGTCTTCCATATTCTTATTTTCTGTTTAGGACCCGAAACTCTTTCCATTTTATTTTTCTTCCAGACAAAATTATAGGCAACTACCCTACAAACTTGACAAGTGTCTAAAGGGAGACCAGCAGAGGTATCCATGAATGTCCTTTATTTACATGTTGACCTTAAGTAATCATTTACCTGCCATCGTTCATCAGTTGAGAACTTTAGCCCCAAAAGAAAATACACTGGTGTCATAAAATGACACTGAGAAATCAGAGGAAAACTAAAAAGTTTTCTGAAAAAAAGATTTTTCCAACTATCTAAATATTTGGCATTGTATAAATGCAAAACGATGTTTGTTTTTGTGTAAGAAATGTAATTTGTTATGCCTCTTCTCAATTTTCCTGTCCGTTTTCTCTGGCATCCTCTCTCTGAAGTTTTTACTTAATGATTCAGGATCGGTGGGGATTTTCCTCCAATCAAGAAATCTTTGGATGCTTAAAGTCTCTCATGGTTATCTGGTTTATTTGTCCTCTTGGTGTTAAGCACATTTTCTCTTCTGTATCTAAACTGTTATCTCTCTCTCCTACTTGTTCCTGATACTTCCAGGGAGTGTGTTGGCCTAGTGCTTCACTTTGGACTTGCAAAGAAACGATGGGACGAAGTTCAAAAACAATTCCTTCTCCTTTCCCTGCCTGTCACTACAGGGCCCAAGTAATGGGTTTGGAGGTGTCTGTCCTGTTCTTTTAACTTAATATGGAAAATTTCAAAGTTACACAAAGTTACACAGTGGAGGAAATAGCATAATGGTCTCCCTTCAGCCCGGCTTGCATCATCCTACGGAGGGTCCAAATCTCTCCTCCCTAATTTTTTTCTTTTACTTTTCTGCTAGAATATCATAAAGAAAATTTAAGACAGCATTCATTTGACCTGTATAAACTTCATTAAGCATTTCTAATTTTAAAAACATTTTTATTTTATTATTTAACTGAAGTATAGTTAGTGTACAACATTATGTTACTTTCAGGTGTACAACATAGTGATTTGACAATTATATACATTATGAAACTCTTACCATGGTAAGTGTAGTTACCGTCTGTCACCATACAAAATTATTAAAATATTATTGACAATGTTCCTTGCTGTACTTTTCATTGGTGACTTATTTATTTTGTAACGTTAACATTGTACTTCTTAGTCCCTTTCACCTATTTTGCTCATTCCCCACCAGTTTGTTTTCTGTACGTATGAATCTTTGTGTTTTCATTTGTTACTTTGCTGTGTTTTTTAGATTCCACATGTGAGTGAAATTGTATGGCATTTACCACTCTCTATTGTCACAATGGCAAGATTTCGTTCTTTTTAATAGTTGAGTAGTATTCCATTGTGTTTGTTTGTACACGCCACATCTTCTTAATCCATTCATATATGGATGAACACTTGGGTTGCTTCCATAGCTTGGCAATTGTAAATAATACTGCAGTAAACAAAAGGGTGCATATGTCTTTTAGAATTAGTGTTTTCATTTTCTTTGGTAGTGAAATTACTTCATCCTACAGTATTTCTGTTTTTATTTTTGGGGGGGAACCTCCATACTATTTTCAACAGTGGCTGCACCAATTTACATTCCTACCAGTGGTGCACAGAATTCCCTTTTCTCCATATCCTCACCAACACTTGTTATTTCTTGTCTTTTTGATAGTAGCCATTCTGATGCATGTGAGGTAATATCTCATTGCGGTTTTGATTTGGATTTCTCTGATAATGAGTAATGTGGAACATCTTTTCATGTATCTGTTAGCCATCTGTATGTCTTCTTTGGCAAAATATCTATTCAGGTCTTCTGCCCATTTTTTAAAACTTATTTTTTATTTTGAGAGACACAAAAAGAGTGCAACCAAAGAGGCAGAGAAGGGGGGGAAAGAGAAAATCCCAAGCAGGTTCCATGAGGTCAGCATGCAGAGCCCAGTTTGGAGCTTGAACTCACAAAACTATGAGATCATGACCTGAGCCGAAACCAAGAGTTAGGTGCTCAACCAACTGAGCCACCCATCCACCCCTGCCCATTTTTTAATGGGATTTTTCTCTGGTGTTGCATTGTGTAAGTTCTTTATATATTCTGGATATTAACTTCTTATTGGAAACATCATTTACAACTGTCTTCTCTCATTCACTAGGTTGCCTTTTGTCTTGTTGATAGTTTCCTTTGCTGTGCAAAATCTTTGTATTTTGGTATCTCAATAATTTGTTTTTGCCTGAGGACACCTATCTAGAAATATGTGGTTGAGGTCAGTGTCCAAGACATTACTGCCCATGTTTTCTTTTAGGACTTTCATGGCTTCAGATCTCACATTTTGGTCTTTAATCTATTTGTGTTTACGTTTATGTAAGGTATAAGAAAGTGGTCCAAGGTCATTCTTTTTCATGTAGCTTTCCAATTTCCCCAGCACCTTTCATTGAAAGGCTATCTTTCACCCGTTGTAGATTCTTGCCTCCTTTTTCATAAATTAATTGGCCATACAGGCATGGATTTATTTCTGTGCTCCCTATACTTTTCCATTGATTCATGTGTTTGTTCTTGTGCTAGTATCATAGTGTTTTGATTACTGTAACTTTGTAGTGTATCTTGAAATCTGGGATTTTGATAACCTCCTGCCTTGTTCATTCTCAAGATTTCTTCAACTAGTTGTTGTTCCATACAAACTTCAGTATTATTTGTTGCAGTTCTGTGAAAAATACTATTGATGTTTTGATAGGGATTGCACTGAATCTTCAGAGTGCTTTGTGTATTATGGATATTTTAACATTAATTCTTCCAATCCATGAGCATTGTGTATCTTTCAATTTGTGTTGTCTTCAGTTTCTTCATCAGTATCTTAGAGTTTTGAGAGTATATAGCTCTTCAACCTCCTTGGTTACATTTATTTCTCGATATTTTATGCTTTTTGATGCAATATTAATGGGATCTTTTAAAATTTCTCTTGCTGCTATTTTGTTATTGGTGTATAGAAACACAACAGATTTCTGTGTATTAATTTTTTATTCTGCAACTTTATTAAACTCACTTATTAGTTCCAGTAGTAAGACCATATATGAAAAACCCACAGCTAACATCATAGTGAGTGGTGAAAAACTAAAAGCTTTTCCTCTAAGATCAGGAACAAGACAAGGATGTACACTCTTACCACTGTTATTCAACATAGTACCGGAAATATTAACTACAGAAATCAGACAAGAAAAAGAAATAAAAGGCATCCAAATTGGTAAGGCAAAAGCAAAACTGGCACTGTTTGCATATGACATGATCGTATATAGAGAAAACCCTAAAGACTCCACCAAAGGCTCCTCCGTGTCCCTCATGGCTTGATAGCTCATTTCTGTTTACCACTGAATGATGCTCTATTGTCTGGATGTACTTTTTTTCTTTTCTCATTCTCCTGCTGATGGATATCTTGTTGTTTCCATGTTTTGCCAATTAAAGCTGCTGTAAACATCCATGTGTAGGTTTCGGTGTGGACATAAGTTTTCAAGTCTTTTAAGTAAATTCTGAGGAACATGATTGCTGGGTATTGTGGTAAGAGAATATTTAGTTTTGAGAGGTTTTTTGTTGTTGTTTTTCATTTAAATTTTAGTTAGTTAACATACAGTGCAATATTGGTTTCTGGAGTGGAATTCAATGATTCATCACTTACATTCAACACCTAGTGCTCATCCCAACAGTGCCGTCCTTAGTACCCATCGCCCATCTAACCCATCTCTTACCCACCACTTTCTGTCAACCTTCAGTTTGTTCTCTGTTGTTAAGAGTCTCTCTTCTCTATTGTTAAGAGTCTCTCCTCTCTCCCACCCTTCCCAAATGTTCATGTGTTTTGTTTCATAAATTCCACATATGAGTGAAATCATATGGTATTTGTCTTTCTCTGATTGACTTCTTTTGCTTAGCATAATATTCTAACTCTGTCCACTCGTTTCAAATGGCAAGATTTCATTCTTTTTGATGGCTGAATAATATTCCATTGTATATATGTACCATATCTTCTTTATTCGTTCAACAGTCAGTGAACACTGGGCTTTCTCTCTAGTTGGTCTCTTGTTGATAATGCTGCTATAAACGCTGGGGTGCACATGCCCCTTTGAATCTGTATTTTTTATCCTTTGGATAAATACCTAATAGTGCAATTGCTGGATCATAGGGCAGTTCTATTTTTAATTTTTTGAGGAGCCTCCATACTGTTCTCCAGAGTGGCTGTAGTAGTTTGCACTCCCACCAGGAGTGCAAGAGAGTTTGTCTTTCTCTGCATTCTTGCCAACACCTTTTGTTTCTTGTATTGCTAATTTTAGCCATTCTGACAGGTGTAAGGTGGTATCTCATCATGGTTTTGATTTGTATTTCCCTGATGATTAAGAATGTTGAGCATCTTTTCTTGTGTCTTAGCTGTCTGGATGTCTTCCTTGGAAAAGTCTATTCATGTCTTTTGCCCATCTCCTTACTAGATTGGTTGTTTTTTGGGTGTTGAGTTTGAGAAGTTCTTTTACTAACCCTTTATTAGATATGCTGTTGTTAGTAAATATCTTCTCTCATTTCATAGGCTGCTTTCAGTTTTGTTGAGAATATGTTTAGTTTTATAAGAACTGTCTTCCAAAGTACCTGTGCCATCCTGCATTCCCATCAGCAGTGTACAAGACTTCCTTTTGCTCCACCTCCAGCATTTGGTGACATACACCAATTATTTTAAATTTTTTTTAATGTTTATTGTCTTTGAGACAGAGGGAGAGAGACAGAGTGTGAGCCGGGGAGGGGCAGAGAAAGAGGGAGGCAGAACCTCAAGCGGGCTCCATGCTCTGCGCTGTCAGCACAGAACCTGACACGGGGCTCAAACCCACAAACCATGAGATCATGACCTGAGCCAGAGTCAGATGCTTAACTGACTGAGCCACCCAGGTGCCCCAATACACCAATTATTTCAAAAGTTCATCTTATCCCCCTTAATTTGAGATCCTATGTTTGTTATACTACGTTTTAATATTTGATTTAATATTTCTAGATGTTCTGTTTTACCATTGGTTTATCAATTTGTGTACCAATGCCACACTGTTTTAATTATGAAGGCTTTATAGATTATTTTAGTATCTAGGAGAGCTGCTCTTCCTACTTTACTTTGTCTTTTTAGAGTTTTCCTGATGATTACTGCTGGTTTATTCTTCCATGAGAACTTTAAAATCAAGGAGTCTAACTTCAGATTAAAAAGCAAATAAACACCAAAAGCTCTTTTTTTATTGCAATCAAGTTGAAATTTTTTTTAAGTTAGGGAGCATTGACCCTTTTATGATTCAGTTTTCCAACTCAAGTACATGGACTGCATTACCATTTTTTAAGAACTCTTTTCTATCTTACAGATGGGGAGTTTTTGTTTTGTTTCACTCATTTATATTTAGTGCAAATTTCTTGTAAATTTATGCCTTGATTTTTTTGTTGTTTATTGAGTTATTTATTTGGTTATACTTTTTGGTTGTTTTTTGTATATATTAAGGTTATTGATTCTGTGTTTAATTTTATACGCTGCAGCTTGACTAAATTATCTTGTTTGTAACTATTTTAACATTATTTCTTTTGAATTTCCTAGATAAATAATTAAATCATCTGCAAATAGTAGTTTTACCTCTTCCATTCCATCTCTTATGCCTTTAATTTTTTTTTATTTTTTTAATGTTTTATTTATTTCTGAGAGAGACAGACAGCATGAGTAGGGGAGGTTCAAAGAGAGAGAGAGGGAGACACAGAATCTGAAACAGGCTCCAGGCTCTGAACTAGCTGTCAGCACAGAGCCCGATGTGAGGCTCAAACCCATGAACCGTGAGATCATGACCTGAGCCGAAGTCAGATGCTCAACCAACTGAGCCACCTAGGTGCCCCTTATGCCTTTAATTTTAAAATCTTATCTAATTGTATGTGTTAATATGTTCAACACAAGGTTAAATGGCAGTGGTAATCTTGTTCCTGAATTTATTGGGAATGACATTATGTAAGAATGTGACTTTGAGTTCACACACACAAAAACACATCTTGAATCAGCTACTGTTTTAGCACTTTATGCTTCTAAAGGATAGTGGCGCATAACATCCAGAGAGCCAGCCTGTATATAATTGTTCTTGAATGAATCTGGGTTTTTCAATGAGAGTTAAGGACTTCAGGGAAATATAAATGTCTAAAAGATAAGTCTCCCTTAATTCCTACTTTATTGAGTGCAAATTGGGTGTTTTTAAATCACACATGAGTTAGATTTTTGTAAGAATAACTTTTCAGTTATCTATGAAATAACATAATTTTTGTTATGCATGTTAATATGATGAATTGTACTATTTGAGTCCTTAATAAACTGCCCTTGCATTTTATCATAAAGTCTAATTTTTTAGTGTGCTACTGGATTTTCTTTGCTAGAATTTTATTTAAGATATTGCTATTTATATTCATAAGAGATATTGGTCAGCTGTGTTCTTTTGGTTAATTGCTTTAATTTACATAATGAAGGTTTTGTCTTAATATACCAGAGAAGACCATCAAATTGTCCATTAAATCCAGTAAAATCTATTAAGTCCAGTAAATCCTTAAATTCTAATGTGATAATAGTCTACAGCATAATTTCCCTGGTGCATGGAACACAGGTCTAAAGCTCCAGGTCTACAATCAGTCCTCATTTTTATATTTGTCCTTCTGTATCTTGGGTTATCAACTTCTATTTCTGAATGCAGAGCATCCTAAAGTACCTTGAATCAACAGACGACATCCTTTCTCTCCCCATGAATATGAGCCAGGGGCTCCCATTCCTAGTGTGTACATTTCTAGCTGAACTTCCATTTAACCTAAAGTTATGCTGTCCACAGCAAAGAATGTTATATTTGAAGCTTCTCATCAATATGACTCCAATATCTTCCCTCTTTTCCCATAAAAGAGCTCTGTATCCTGAGAATCACAGTCTTATGGTGATGGCATTAAATTTATCTTGTGAGACATTATGATCCATTATAAATAATTCGTTAATTTGTTTAAAACATAACTGAGTAGACTTTGGTAGCAACATTAGAGTAAGAAGAGAGGGCTCAAACTTGCAAAGAAAAGTCAAAGCTTGTGAATTTAATATAGACTTCACATGTATTTTAAACTATTGTCTAATTGTCCTGTTAGATGTGTTTAGTGAAAGTTAGACCAAATGTATACTTTTAATAAACCTCTGTATCACTGCTTCCATGAAAACTAGATTTTTTTTTTCTTGTCGGTTTCCTACAGAGGACATAAGGATAAGATATTTGTGGTAAAGTGTAACCCACACCATGTTGACAAACTGGTTACAGTTGGGATGAAGCACATCAAATTCTGGCAACAAGCAGGTACTGTTCTTTGAGTTTATCATTTACGTGGTTGAGAGCTTTAAAAACAAATCCAGCTGAAAATAAGACCACCGCCACTACCTATCCATTTAAAATTAAAATGTGCGAGGAAGACATGCTCTCTCGAATTCACTCTGCGGCTTAATGTCTAAGTTGTAAAACACTTTATATGCTGCCATGCATATTTATCAATATCTAGAAAGCCTTGGGAAATGTTCTGTGAAAATAATTATTTTCATAATTAGTCATCTGTTCTGAAAGCAGTCATTGTGTTAGACTACTGAACAGGAAATAAAATAATCACTTTGGTTGAGTGGACAAATTTTTCACTATTTTGAGGGTTCTTTTATTTATCACTGAGTTTAACACATGAATTAAACCCTGACACTGTACACAGTAGGTGATCCAAATAAATTTTTATGCGTCATAATGTTGATAATAAGGATGAGTAAGTAAGCAGGTCAGAACATGCAGGCACATTTTATTTTTCTCACTAATAAACCAGACCTGTTACTGGGATTGTGAATTCTTAGTATTGGCTTTGATACTATGCTTCATCTTACACTGAACAAAACATAAGCTACTGTGCCAGTGCTTTCTACTTTTAAAGAAAAGACATTGGCATCCAACATGTCTGGAGAGCCAGCCTGTGCTAAGTTTTCTGGAGTGGGTCTGGGTTTCTCAGTGCTCTTTGGGAAGTGCAGGGAAAGGTGAACATCTCAAGGACAAATCTGAACTACGTACCTTTTCTTACAAAGTGATTCATTTTCTTACCCTAAAGGACCTGTGATAATAATCGAGGTAAAACAAACATAACCTGCTTACATTTTACCTTACTGGCAGTGCTGCTTCCATTCTTCTTGGTCAGCATTCATGAAGACTTTCCTAGTTACCGTGGACACTTAGTCATTCTGTCCTCTGGCTGGCACAGAACTGGCACTAAACCCTGATTAGCCACATATCTTGTTGGACCAAGATGGTGTCCTCTCTCCAACCAGAACCCAAGTCCTTTGGATAAAGAAATCCCTTCTTATCTTTATACCCCAGCACCAACCACTCTATCTGCCACAAAGGAGGGATTCAGTAAACATTGAATTAATCAATGTGTAAATGAGAAACCCTCTTAAATTATTTTTATGATTTTTCTGCCATATTTATACATCTTTACATATACACATAATGTAGACACACTGGGTTTTCATTGAAGACGTCATTCCAGATGCTCCTAGAAGGTGCCAGTTTTTCAAAAAATCATATATACTCTTGGTCTACTTCAGGTGGTGGCTTCACCTCTAAAAGAGGAATTTTTGGAACTGTTGGAAAACTGGAAACAATGATGTGTGTTTCTTATGGGCGAATGGAAGATCTAGTATTCTCAGGAGCAGCCACTGGAGATATTTTTATTTGGAAAGATATTCTACTACTGAAGACAGTGAAAGCTCATGACGGGCCTGTGTTTGCTATGTATGCATTGGATAAGGTATGATGTATTTTCATCATTAGCTTTCAAAAATGGTAAGTTAGTCTTCGGAAGGCCCACATCAACAGGATCTTGTTTTTAAAAGCAGTCCTATCTGAATTGGGAAGTAGTTGTCATGAATGGAGAGGAGTACAAATATTTTCTAAATTTCATTCATTTATCATTATTTCTTTACATGCAATTTCCTTCCATTTTTTTTTGACACTCATTCTTCATGACTCTCACCCCTCAGAATCCCTTAAGAAGTGTTGGGGGGCGCCTGGGTGGCTTAGTCGGTTAAGCGTCCGACTTTCGCTTAGGTCATGATCTCGCGGTTCGTGGGTTCGAGCCCCGCATCGGGCTCTGTGCTGACTGCCAGCTCAGAGCCTGGAGCCTGTTTCAGTCTGTGACTCCCTCTCTCTCTGACCCTCCCCTACTCACGCTGTCTCTCTATCTCTCTCTCTCCTAGAAATAAATAAAACATTAAAAAAAAAAAAAAGAAGTGTTGGGATAATGTACACACCCAGTAACAGATGAGTCCTGAGGAATATTTCAACATTCTCTTCCTCCTTTGTACACAATAAGGGAAGGCCACAAAGTACCAAGCAGTTCTTTTATTGACCTGCTCAGCAATTTGACCAGAAGTCAAGTTGATAACCAGTTTGTTCCTGTGTGAACAGGTTCAGCTTTCACAAGAGTGTTGGAGTGAAGGCTTTTCACTGGCTCTATTAGGGTTTTCCAGGGAAACAGAACGAGTGGGATTACTTACACACACACATACAAAAATCAGATGTTTTATAAGGAATTGGTCCATGCAGTTATGGAGACTAAGAAGTCCCACTCTGCCATCTGCAAGCTGGAGAACCTGGAAAGCTGGTGGTGTGATGCACAGCGAGTCCAATGGCCAGACAACCAGGGATGCCAGTAGTTTAAGTCTGTCTGAGGATGGGAAAAGATGCAGTAATCCAGCTCAATCAGTGAGACAGGAAGAACAGGGATGAATTCCTCCTTCCTTTGCCTTTTCTATTTGGGGTCTCAAAAAATCGGATGATGCTCTCCCACATTGAGGAGGGCCATCTACTTTATTGAGCTTACCAATTCAATTACTACTCTCTTCTGGAAATACACTCACAGATAAATACAGAAATAATACTTGATCAGAGCACCCTCTGACCAGTCAAGATGACACAGAATTAATCATCACCTCATTGTATTTTCACTTACATTCATCTTTGTCCTGGCCTATCCAGCTACCTTCCTGCCTTATGGTGTTTTTGTATGTATGTATGTATGTTTGTTTTTAAGAAAGATCACACCATCAGTACTGCTAAAATACTTTATTCAACCAATTTTCCAGAAAAATCCATTTTTTATTCACTGCCAGTTTGCTGGTGGTACCAATTTATTGGTATTCTCTGACCTCCAAACAGTGTAGGCCACCCAACAAACCTAACTAAGCCAAGCCTCATTTTGCATTTACCTGTTCCCAGGTAGGAACTTCTAATCTGGGTAGAAGTAGGTTCTCGTTAGATGTGCAGCTATAATGGTTGTTTTAGTGGTTAAGCTGTTTCTTAATGGCAAATTATTTTGGGTGAAATTGCACATTGGACAAGATTAAGGAAGAATGCAAAACTTGAGTAGGTCTAAAGGTTGATGTTCTATAACTTGTTTAAACTCTTTTATTGCTTGGTAAGTTCACCTGAAACATAGAAAAGATGAAGATGACACAGTATAATATACAGGCTTTAAATTTAATTTGGGAATTAAATCTTACCTACAAACCTGTAATGAAAATACAGGCATTTAATGTAAAAAGCTTTAAAATATTATTTCCATGCGAACTTCACTGAAATAAAGTTAACTAAAAGTCTCCAAGAAAACAATGAAGTACTCAGTATTTTTCATCTGAAAAAAGGGTTTTCCTAAGAGCCGTTTGGTATACATAATCTGCCAGAAAGGAAAACTAGTAAAGCCAAGGAATCATAAGTTTAGAACAAAAATAAAAGTCACTGTTCAGTGAAAACAAAACACAAACACAAACAAAAGACGAAAACAAAAAAAACTAGTATGTTAGGCATTTTACTTTCTAAGTTTTAAAAATTAATCTGGAAATTGATGCCCATTGAACAAAAAAGGATAGTTTTGTTACGTGAACTGCTTAAGTTACTCTTAATAAATAATGGTGTTCTCTCCTGGAAGAAAATGTTTAATTTAAAAATTACATTTTTAGTAATTTTTAATGATGACATTAATTCCAGTTCATTCAGTGGGAATAGATGAGATACCAGAAGCTCTGCCAGGCTTTGATGCTGGTCCTGTTCCCCAAGCACCCACATTGAAGCAGGGCCATCCATGACCCAGGGTATCAGGTGCCAACCAAAGGTCTGAGGAAAGTGTGAAGAAAACACAGTGAGAATGTGCTTTATCTGCTACAGAAGCAGGGGAGAGGTGCTTCCAGCCAATATTACATGAATATCCTATGTTATCATGTTTGTCAGTCTTCTCTACTTAGGAAGAAAATGCAGACAAAGCTGCTTTTCCCCAGGGGGAACATTTTGAGGCCGGGTGGGTAACTTGTCATTTTGATGTATATTTAGTTCTACCCATGTGTCTTTGCAGGGTTTTGTAACGGGTGGAAAGGATGGAATTGTGGAGCTCTGGGATGATATGTTTGAAAGATGCTTGAAGACTTATGCCATTAAAAGAGCAGCATTGTCAACCAGCTCAAAAGGTACCACACCCGAATACATAATAGGAATCTTTCTTTTCGTAGGAATGGACAAGATGGTACCAACGTTCTTGGACAACCACTTCCAAATCAGTTCTCTTCTTCTGCATTTAGAGAGAGCTCTTGGCCCCTGGTAGAAATCTCAAGTAGGATTGCGTAGTATATGCTTTTGAAGTACAAAAACAGAGTGTATATAATAACCAGGCTTGCTGTTGTTGTTCTGGCAAATACAATATTTGCAATATTAAGTACAGTATCTCCCCCCTCAGGCTTGCTCTTGGAAGATAACCCTTCAATTCGTGCCATCACTTTGGGACATGGACATATCCTGGTGGGAACAAAAAATGGGGAGATCCTGGAAATTGATAAAAGTGGCCCAATGACGCTGCTCATTCAGGTACTGTTTACAGATTCTAAAGCACATTTCTTGTCAGACCAGGACTAGGGTGAGGCGAGGGGGCCACTTAGGGTGAAGTGTGTAAGTAGGTACTCAGTCTCAGGGTTGTGCAACTGCTCTGTTAATTACCTACTGCTGTATAATGAATTGCCACAAATTTAGCAGCTTAAAACAATACCTGTTTATTATCTGAAAGTTTTTGTGGGTCAGGAGTTTGAGCATGGCTTAACTGGGCCCTCTGCTTAAAGTTTCACAAGGCTACAGTAAAGAACTGTAGTCTTTTCTGAGGTCCCCCGGAGGAAGGATCTACCTCCAGGATCACTCAGGTTGTTGGCAGAATTCACTTCCTTGTAGTTGTAGGACAGAGGGCTCCGTTTCTTAAAAATTTTTTTAAATGCTCCTTTATTTTTGAGATAAAGTGCAAGTGGGGGAGGGCAGAGAGAGAGAGGGAGACACAGGCTCCAGGCTCTGAGCTGTGAGAGTCATGAGACCATGACATGAGCCAAAGTCAGATGCTTAACCTACTGAGCCATCCAGCTGCCCCATGAGTGTTGCATTTCTTGTTGGCTGTCGGCCAGAGGCCACCTTCAGCTCTTAGAGGCTGCACACAGTTCCTTGCCACATGGGATTCCCCAACATGGCTTCCTTGAGGCCACCAAAGGCAAGAGAAAAAAAAAAATAGGCAATGCATTCTTAAATCACATCATCAAATACATGTAATCTTGAACATCCATGCCCTTTGCCATATTTTATTGGCTGGCAAATAGCTACAGGTCATTCTATACTCAAAAGATGGTGATTACACAGAGTGGAAACCAGGAGAATCATGAGGGTCACCTCATGAATGTGTCCATTACATTCTTCCATCTGGTCACCCATTATTACTGTTCCTACCACATGCAGAGTACATTTCCCTCCCCTAGGGTCCCCAAGAGTGTTATCCCATTACAATATCTGTTCAGAGTCCATAACCTCATTGTCTAAATCAAGTCCAAGTATGGATGAGGCTTTTTTATATTTCTTCTCAATATCTCAATCCAGAAAACTATCAGGAAAAATTATTTTCTCTACTCACACCAAATCTGGAAATGTCTTCTTAGATTTTGTGCCTCATTCTAGTCTCAGCCTTGATTCATATAAATGCATCAAGCACTTCTTACCCTCCCTCTCCCCTCAAGAATTATACTCAGATAAAATCCCATTAAAATAAATATCAACAGAGTCTTCAAAGATCAATGAAGTGAAAAAAATCTTGAGGGGATGGGAGTGTCTGGAGGTGACAGATAGTCCTGCCCAATTTGGTGATAGATGGACTTTATTTACAGGTGGAAGAGGCCCAAGGAAGAGGGTGGGAGGTACATTCAGAAGTTGGAGTGAAAAAAAATATGCAGTGATTATATAAGTTTCAGGACTTCTGTGGGTCCGATGGAGGAGCACTGTCTCCTCCTACAAGTTTGCTCTGTTTGAGATGAACCCCAAAATCCCATTGAGAGCAGCTCTCTGATTTGCACACCTGGGAACCGGTCTGCACACATACCATGGTTCAGAACACTGTGAGGTTTTTAAAAATGCATGTATCCAAACCTCACTCAGGATATCCTGAATAAGAATGTATTTGAAAAAGAATTGTGTGTTAAAAGCAAACCTCCAAAGCTTTGTCACTGATTGTGCCAGGGAGACAGGATTGAAAATGTGCTCGAGGTCCTTCCACAGGTGTGACTTCTCATTTCTCCAGCTGCTCTTGAATCTGTTGTTTCCTTCCAAACAAATCTCTTTTTCTTTCTGGCCATGACTTCTTACTGAATTTTACTGAAAAGTGATTATTTCTTTCTAATCCCCGAGTGTTTGAGACTTCAACTTGTTTGCACACATGCTATATTGTTAAATACTTTTTTTCAAACCCATACTATAATATGATTTAAACAATACTGTAAGATTTAAATTCTGCTTTCTAATTTAAAAAATATAATAGTTGAGCTCATTTTGTTTAAATATGTTTTAAACTTGAAAATGAAAGCTTTTAGCTTTTCCATTCTCCATAAGTCTGTTCTTTCCCCTATTTGTTTTTGTTGCTCTAATAATAAAAACAGCCACAAGTGCCATTTATTCAGTACCTACTATGTGTCAAGCAATACTGTTGTGCAGAATTTCTTTTTCTCAATGGATTTGCTCAGTTGATACCGTTTTATAGATGAGGAACCCACCACCCAATAAAGTGTCCACAGCCATGTGCTAAGAACCGTGGAGCTGGATTTCAAACCAAGGTTTGTCAGATACCAGAGCCTTTCCTTTTTCACTACACTGGGCTCTTCTCCAAATGTCTCTTAGCGTGAAGACTGCCAGAGAGCCGTGCAGAGGGCATGGCCCCCTGAGCTGTGGGCAGGCAGTAGAGTTGGTAGAACCTTGAGTAAAAATGCTGGTTACCACCGTCTTGTCTCTTTACACTTGTACCATTCTTTTCCTTTTCTGTCAGCATCTCTCTTTCCTCTATTTGTCTATCACTCCTTCGCCATTTCCTCCTAAGCAGAGCTAAGTAGTTCAATTCAATCAGTGTTTGTTGGGGTTCTGCTGAGATCAGCCTTGTGCTGCACGCTGTGCATGGTGGAATAGGGCTTCCTATCCCCCAAGGCTCACAGCCCTGCTCCGAGAGAGGTTGGACACTGAGGGAAAGTTAAGGAACAGGCAGCATGATTAAGACCATCAGCCACTCTGCTGTGGGGAGATATCAGAACCACTTTGCCAGTTTCATTAGCATGGCAACTCAGTGTCACTTGAAATAGATTCCTTATTTTTTAAGAGAAAGCAGGCTGGGTTGGAAGAGAGAAGTGATAGGAGATGAATTCTGAAAATTCCCATTGTATATTCTTGAACTATAACCAACTCTGAATTATGCAGCTATTTACGACCAGCTTTATGGGTAGTAAATAGGAGGAAGGTAAGATTCCAAGCCCATTCCTCTGCCACTTGAGATACTTCCAGCCTGTCTTGCTCGTTATCCATTCCTATGTTATACAGAAACTTAATCCTGTTAGATTAGGGAAATACGATGTCTAAGTAAATATATGAGGCGGTGGGTGAAAAGGATCTCAGAAGTCTGCCCTGTCCTCTCAAGCCAAATGTAAAAGGAACTTGGTCTGTGAAATGGCTCCAAGCAGATCCATTCTGGGGGGAAACGGGATTGGATACCTGACCCATCCTCTGACCATGACCTTTGGGGTGGGAGACATCTGAAGGGAAGAAAACAAGAAAACTAGGAATGTGAGGTGCTCCAGTTGCAATAAATTCACTTTTAGGCTCTTCTCAGATAGTTGAATTTCAGCTCCATTTGGAACTTTGTATCTTCTGCCAAATTACTGTTTTGCTCAGTTTCCCTGTTAAACCAGAATCGTCCAGTTTCGCTTTAGAAAGCCACCTGTTCCCTGAAGGATTCCAAGTACAAACACCTTTCAAATGCCTGTGTGGTCTTCCTTTTTTCTTTAGTAAGCAAAGCCTTTTTATAATTAGCCACTAAAAGCAGAAATTCAGTGAACAGTCTGGTCTCTTTTATTGTTCTGTGCACTAATCTATTCCCTGCACTGCTTTATTGAGTAATAAATTGTAGGAATCAGAGTCATTTTCTTCCTAATTGATCATTTGTAAAATAGTTTTTTCTCCTTTCTAATCCAATTAGGTGTGTTTGTGATAAGATATAGGTATATAGAATTGGTCCAATGCCTATTAAGCACCTTTCAGTTTTCTGATATATACTGAATAGAATAATGTCTAAACAGACACTGAACTTGAGTCATTCCCAGGACACTTGATTTGAAAACTGAGTTCTCTTTACTTTTGTTTTGCCAAATACTATGCATTCACAGGACTAAAATGGAATTAAATTAACAAGAATATTGCTCTGATAGCGATAATGAGTTTATTGAAAAAGGTGTTTTACATCACGATCAAGCTGTTTTACAAGTATGTGTACACCTATATATACTGTGTTAACTCCGTCTCACGTAAGAGGATAAAATGATGGCATTTATTTATTCATCCAGATGTTTCTTTTTTTTTTTAATATTTTTATTTATTTCTAGGAAAGAGAGAGACAGCGTGAGCAGGGGAGGGTCAGAGAGAGAGGGAGATACAGACTCTGAAATAGGCTTCAGGCTCTGAGCTGGCAGTCAGCACAGAGCCCGACGCGGGGCTCGAACCCACGAACCGCGAGATCATGAACTAAGCGAAGTCGGACGCTTAACCGACTAAGCCACCCAGGCGCCCCAATGCACCCAGATGTTTCTAAAAGGAAAGATATTGGCATCCTATGAACAAAGCTTATGAGCAATGAGTCTATGTTTTGCTTTACAAATGAATACTTCACCATCATGAAGGCCCGGCTTCCGACTCAAGTTCAAATGAAAAAAAAATAAAGTATATGGTGCCTTCATTTTGGCTCAAGGAAGCTCAAACCCTGTTTGTTCCTATTTGAACCTGCGTAAGACCCCCTTGGGCTGGGTATACAGCCCAGTGCTACAGAAGGGCAAGCCAGGAAGCGTGAACCGGGTTTACACTGCCTTGTTGCCTCTCCCACAGGGGCATATGGAAGGAGAAGTGTGGGGGCTCGCAGCTCACCCGCTCCTGCCCATCTGTGCGACGGTGAGCGATGATAAAACACTCCGGATCTGGGAATTATCCTCCCAGCACCGTATGCTGGCAGTGCGAAAGCTCAAAAAAGGTACTTGCTCTCGCCTTACACATCTGTAAAAGTATTTACAAACCACAAAGTGTGGTGTGTTCGTTCATTCGCTCAAGTAATATTTCCTGAGTGCGCCTGTCACATGCCTCCCAAGTCTGCAAGGTAATGGGAATTCGATGTTCTTTGCTACAGACATAAATTCCAGAAGGCTGGCCTCCTCTATTATTTCCTTCATTTCCCTTGCATTGCGCAGACATTTGCCACCTGGGGGCAATATGTCCTTCTTCTTCTCATGGAGAGCCTTGGAAATCTGTTGAAATACCTCAGCTTTTCAGAAATGCTGTTTGTCTTTATGTCTAACAGTCTCTAAGCTGATTTTGTTACTGGAAGACAGAAGTCAGTTTTATTTAAAAAAAAAAAAAGAGTTAATATCAAAAACCGTGTAAATCTGTATTTAACACCTATGTGCACTGGAACAAAGAGGTATGGCGGGAAGTACAAGTTACTGAGTAGCAGCTATGTATCAGGTACTGGGATCCCGTGGTGAATGGTCCCATCTATAGTGTCAGAGCTGGGCGAGATTTGAAGAGAGCCCCAGCAACAGATGGTCCATTCAAATAGGGCAATTTGAGGAGAGTCTAAAAAGGAGACCATTTGTTAGAGGAGCGGGCAGGGTGGTGAGAAATGACCAGGGATAGTGCAGCACCGTGCAGCCAGTAACAGCCAGGTGCCTTCACCAGGCCTGGGCCTGAGGGGCAAGAGGAGAGAGCAGCGCCGGGACCTGAAAGTTAGAGGTGTGTGACATGATGGGCCTGGCAGGAACTAGGGCGATCCGTCGGCTCAGGGACACAGCCAGCGTGCAGTAGGCCCACCGGGAGGCTGCTAGGGGAGTGCGTACCCCGAGCCCCCTGTTCGTCCTTATTTTCCCATTCCCCCCACACCCATAAGCCTCCTGTCTATGCTCTCCCTCAGCCAAACGCAATCAAAAGCCAGGAGGCAAGGGAACCCGTTGCTGTAATCTATTCAGGCCCACAGACAGCACAGAGCGAGGTGGAACATGGGTGTGGAGAGACCAGTGAAAGATATCTGGTACAAACAAGGTGTTAGGGAGCTCAGAGGAAGGCCTGTTGCCAGGGACAGCTTCTCAGGGAGGAGATATGAGGCTCAGAGGGTTTGTAAAAGTTCTCAGGAAAGCATGTGATTGGGGTCTGGCCCTAAAATATGTATACCAGGTAGTTTAACAAGAAGAGAGACGTGGAGAATGTACTGTAGGGGGATAACATGAGAAAAGATGTCAAGACGATAGTAACAGTAATGATGGTGGCTACTATTGTCGAGCCACTGACTACTAGCAATTTGCCTTTGGTCTTCATGGGAACCTAAGGAGTAAGGCCATTATTATCACTTAGGGATAAGGAGATGGAGGCACAGAGAACTTTACGTTGTTTGCCTGAAATTGCACAGCTAGTAGGTGATGGAACTGAATTCAAACCCAGGCAGCATGGCTTCAGAAAGCACACCTGTGGCTACTACATGAGGCTGTTTTTCTCTGCCATATTGTTGCCTCTCTTTACAGTCAACTTGTGGGCCTTAGTAAGTGGCGGAGCCAGGATTCAAACCCAGGTCTGAGTCCAAAGCCCATGCTCTTAAAGTTACTCGATTGAATCATTGGACCACTAATTTATATTGGGAAGAAGATATACCAAGACCTCCTTGGGAGTGACTTCAACATCAGACAGTGGCCTTTATTCACTAGGTTAAATATTAGTTCAAGAGAACATCTACTAATATATCTTAGATGGGCTGACCATTCAACCCAGTTTACAACGCTCGTCCCTGTGTAATTATTAATAGCTCTCCCTTTCACTCTGAGAAGTGCCGTGGTTTATACAATAAAATATATGGTTAAGCTAATCTTAATGGCTCTCCTCAAGGGCAGGCTTGCCTTTGTCCTCTTGCCCCTAGCACCATGCATGACTCATAGTACATAAATAAGTTGTTACTAACTGAGGGAATGAATGAAGATATAATTTCGATGAGACAATTTGAATCTACAGGTATAACACAGCTTTCCGCATACCATGAACAGTAATGGAAGGGAGCATGTGGAAGCTGAGTTTGGAATGCCTTAGCACAAGGCTGTGTGACTGTCCCATCTCCAGAGTTGTGCTTACCAAAGTCTTGATAGTAAGGTAGGGGGGCCCTATTCTTTTTTTAAAAAATAATAATTATTTTTGAGGGAGAGAGACAGAGTGCAAGCTGGGGAGGGGCAGAGAGAGAGAGAGCGAGATGCAGAATCCGAAGCAGGCTCCCGGCTCTGAGCTGTCAGCACAGAGCCTGATGCAGGGCTCGAACCCATAAACCATGAGATCATGACCTGAGCTGAAGTCAGATGCTTAACCAGGTGCGGGGGGTGGGGGGAGACTATTAATTAGGATTCCTATTAAACACTCCCTCCCAACAGAGTCCACACTCATTCAGAAATGTCTCTGTATGACCCTGCAGAAAGCAGTAGAAAACATTGCTCATGGAGCTCTGTCAGCCCATACTGTTCAGTTTCGTAGACACCTCTTGAGGGAGTGTTGTCCACAACAGAAGAGCAGGATCAAATCTTCTACCTCTTGAGTAGAGGATCCATGGATTAGAGACTTGAAGTGACTGCAAGATCCACAAGTCTCTGAAGCAAGTTTTGTGTGTAAATCATGATATCCAAAAAACGGCTTCCAGAAATTGAACTCCAGAATTCCCATTCATAAGTATCATCTCTTTTCTTGGGAGCAAAGAGACTGGTTTTCTTAATCTTTTACTCCTTTCATCCATTCACTCCATGTGTCTTTTGAAAAACCCAGGTATTCAAGTAGTAAGAAACGAATGGATAAACCTCAAAGAAAGGGAAATGTGTCGTTTTGTTCTGTTTTTTTAGCATTTGGATCATTGTCCTTGGATTTGAAGGGGAGATACATATTTTTTTAATGTTTATTTTTGAGAGACAGAGAGACAGACTGTGAATGGGGAAGGGACATAGAGAGGGAGACACAGAATCCGAAGGAGGCTCCAGGCTTTGAGCTGCCAGCACAGAGCCCAACGCAGGGCTTGAACCCATGAACCGTGAGACGATGACCTGAGCTGAAGTCGGATGCTCAACCAACTCAGCCACTCAGGTGCCCCAGGAAGATATATTTTAAATTATGGAATTTTTAGTTTTTCTCACAAGTAACATTAAAGGCACAATAACATGTCTATGCATACTGCACATAGGCACATTTCTCCATCTCTGCGTTGGGTTTGTTTGATAGAAGAACCCTGGATAATAACTGTTCTTTGTGGATCCTTTCGTAGGAGGAAGATGCTGTGCTTTCTCCCCTGATGGGAAAGCCTTAGCTGTTGGCTTGAATGATGGCAGTTTCCTGGTCGTAAATGCTGACACTGTTGAAGACATGGTCTCCTTCCATCACAGAAAAGAAATGATCTCTGATATTAAATTTTCAAAAGGTGAAGATTCAAGCAGAAACTTTCTAAAATAAATTGGGACAAAAATTTATAAAAGGGACTATTTAAATACTTCCTTGGCCTTTTTCCCATTTGAGATAAGTTCCTGGAAGTACATTCTTGTCTAAAATTTTGGGAGTTAACTGCATGTTTTTCTTTTTAGATACAGGAAAATACCTTGCCGTGGCATCCCATGATAACTTTGTGGATATTTACAATGTACTGACAAGCAAACGGGTGGGCATCTGTAAAGGTGCTTCTAGTTATATTACACATATTGACTGGGACTCTAGAGGTAAAGTATGTTGTGGCTTTCAAACTATAATTTTTGTTTAAAAAAAGTCAATATCCATTCATACATGTTTCCAGAGAGAAGAACAGTTGACTTTCAGAGAAAAGTAGAGTGGAGAACCCACAACAAATATAAACAACTGTAATTTTACAACCCAGGGGCACCTTTTGCAGTTGTGAACATTTTGCAGTTTTTCTTTCTTACCACTCTTACCACGCTGCTGCCACCACCACCACCACCACTACTACTACTACTTCTATTAATTTAAGCCATTGAGTTTTAAGACCATTAAAGATACATGATGCCTTCTGTTACCCTAGCAAGCCACTGCTTCACCTCTGGGTTTGGCGTTCTGTGTCCTTGACTTGAGTCTCCTCCTTACTGGTTTCCCTTTTCCTAACAATCCTCCACCTCCCGGAGAACTGCCCAAGAAGTCTCCAGCAATTTTCACCTTCTGGCAGAGGTAGAACGCTACATTCAGCTCACCTAGTTACCCTGCTCTCCAAAGCAACTACCTCCTCCAAGTCATGCCCCCAGATGCCATGGGGATTTGTCTATTTAGTTGACAAATCTAGTTTCTCCCGTGTGCAAAGTCTTAAGTCAGGAAATATGGATGATTCAGAAGTGAGACACAGTTCCTGTAGTACCCCACAAGAGTTTATAATTTAGCAGCAGAGACATACTTGTGCTTGAAAAATACAGACACCCAAATAGTGGGACATGGGGACAAGAAATGGCGTGTCACAGGGAAGTGATGTGTGGGGCCTCTAAGTGGGCCACATCAACATTCAGCTCCCAGGATGGAGCATCATTGCTCTGGGGGAGTCACTTTTTTTCTTTTTTTTCAGATTTATTTTGATTGTTGTTTATAGTGTGATCAAAATTTTACATGCACATAATTTAAAGAGATAAGTAATTTAACAAAGTTTGCTTGAGAAACAGCATCCTTCCCCCACCCTTTTCCTATGATCAGAGAGTTGAAGTGTTTTCCTCTGATCGGGGGGATTCACTTTTAAATCTCATCCCAGGGACTTGGCTGACATTAGAGTATGGGGTAGCCATTGAGGGATCGGCAGGTCCCAGCTTTGAAAGGAGTTTTAGTTGACTCTGGTAGGAAAACACCAAGCACAGTGGTGTCTCTGAGGAAGGAGCTCACCACAGGGGAATCCATGGAGCCTCATGGAAGCCGTGTCTTTTGAGATCAACCTCTGAGATCTTGAGGTGACCAGAAGTTCACCAGATGAAGTCTGGGACAAGCATTCCAGGCTCAGAAGGAATATGGCATGCCAAGACAAGGAGGTGGGAAAAACAGGGGAAATTAAGAAACAGTAATATTGAGTGGCTGAGGCAAGAAGAGAAGAATGTGGAGAGACAGACCAGGACAGGATGCAAAGGAACCTTCACCTCCTGCTAGGAAGTTGAGCACTGTCCTTTATCCCGGAGGTATTAGGTAACTCTGAAGGATTTAGAGGAGGCTGGAGGGGTTCCTCTGCCATCTTGGGGAGGATGAGTAATCTAGAGTTGGAAAGCAACTAAAATCAGCCAGGAGAAAGAGGTGCTGAGATCCTCCACCAAAGAGATATTATTTCAGAGTTGCCGGAATGTTTTATTTCAAGTATTTCTTGAAGGACTGGCCATAGACTGATCCTTCTACCAGGCAGGTATTCCTGTATAATTACTTGCTGCACTGGAATTTGGACTTTATTTAAGGCTTCCAACCCGCAGGCACTTTATATAGTGCAATAGATGGAAGAAAGCGTGCTGTTTACTGTAAGAGGTGCAAGTCCCAACAAGGGCAGAGGGAGATCAGATAAGTCCCTCTCACTTTCACGTCAGAGCCCTGCCAGACACAGTGCTGAGGGCTTAGGCTGGCATTTGTGATCAAACGGGACACTGATGGCCTGAGAGTCCTCTAGGAACCACTGAGGCCAGACAGAGGGAGACAGCTGCTTCTCAGCCCCACTTCCTGGATGTTCTCTGCTTTATTGTTTAAAAAAAACAAAAAAAACAAAACAAAAAAAAAAACAGTGATTTCCCCCTGTAAATTCTCTTGCTAACATCCCTATTTATGTCATCTTGGGAGGAGAATTTAGAACAGTGAGGACCAGCCTTATGCATCTGTAGAATATAGTGTGTTTTGTTGGCAGTTCAACACCCACAAAATACATAGCACAACTTGTGAAGTCCCATGACAGTAGTCAGTGGAGGCTAAACTCAGTTCCTATTCACAGGTTAAATATTATTTATAAGAGAAAATAAGACATAGCAAGAATAAATTTTAATTGGGAAGACTCTTTTACATTAGTTTTAATTTTGGTAAAATACACGTAAAATGTACCATCCTAACGATTTTTAAGTGACATCTAAAATTCAGTGGCATTAACTGCATTCACACAGTTGGGCAGCCTTCACCACCATCCATTTCCATAAATCTTCCTGTAAACCGAACCTCTATACCCATCAGACAGTAACCCCCCTTTTCCACTTCTCCCAGACCCTGCTAACCACCATTCTATTTTATGTCTCTATGAATTTGACTGCTGTAGGTATTTCATGTAAGTGGATCATATAGTATTTGTCTTTTTGTAACTGATTTATTTCACCTAACACAGTGCCCTTGAGATTAATCCATATTGTAGCATGTGTCAGAATTTCCTTCCTTTTTAAATTTTTTTTAAAGTTTGTTCATTTATTTTGAGAGAGACAGAGACGGTGCAAGTAGGTGAGGGGCAGAGCCAGAGGGAGATAGAGAACCCCAACCAGGCTCCCGTGCTGCCAACACAGAGCCCAATGTGGGGCTTGAACTCACGAAACTGCACTATCATGACCTGAGCATATAACTGACTGAGCCACCCTGGCACACCCCCCACCCCCCGCTTTTTTTATTTAAAAAAGGAAACTCTTGTTTGTTTATTTTCCTTCCGTTTTAAAGCTGAATAATACTCCATTGTTTGTATATGCCACAGTTTGTTTACTCATCCATCGATGGACCCTTGGGTTGTTTCCATCTTTTAGTTATTGTGCATAATGCTGCTATGAACATGAGTGTACTGGACCCTGCTTTTAATTCTTTTGGGACATCTACCCAGAAAGGCAATTGCTGAATCTGATGATAATTCTATTTTTAACTTCTTGAGGAGCCGCCATTACTATTTTGCACAGCTGTTGGATCACTTGACATTCTTACCAAGAGGACACAAGTGTTCCATTTGCTCTACATCCTCACTAACACTTGCCATTTTCTGGTTTGGGGGGAAGTCTTTTTTATAATAGCCATCCTGATCGGTGTGAAATGGTATCTTATTTTGGTTTTTATTTGCATTTTGAGAGGTTTTTTTTTTTAAACCTGCACATGTATAGGCCCTGTGTAGGCCTATAAAGAGGAGTAAGTCCTACATGGAAAGAACAGGAGATTGGCCAGGATCAGTGGGTTGCAATCATGAAGGCGTTGGTCTTTATATATAAAGGCCCTCGGTGTAGAGCCATCTCTTTGCAGGGAGAGGGACAAACCTCATTATTTCCACAATTTTGCCCTAAGCCAGCTTCTGTGGTCCCACCAGAGCTGAGGGTGATAGAAAAGACACTGGGAGTAAGGAGGCCAAGATCTTTGGAAAGCAACCTCATCTCTGTCCTAAGTGGCCCCTTTTATCAGGTGAGAACGTCAGACCAAATGTGTTCTATGGACGGAGAGGAAAATAGAATGCTTTTGATTCTTGGGGAGGAGTTATATTACCTGGAGAATCCAAGCAAGTATGCCCATGGACCTCCCCTGGTTTAATTCCAATTTGATTGCCATGAGGTATGTGTCACATTGGTATTCTCGTTCTGATATCCCACTTCCCAAAGTGGCTGACCTCAGGAATGCGCCATGCTGCCTCAACACCAGCCTGGCTTCTCACAGCAGAGTCTTGAGGGTCCAGCAAAGGCAGAGAGCAAAACTGAGGAGCAGGGTTCTATTTCATGCCTTTGATCTTGTCAAAAATAGTGAACACATTTGCCAGAGCCAGCTGGCTTGTCAAGGGTGGGGAATGGCACAGCCTTTTGTGTCCATGGCAACCACCGGTCCTAAGAAACCAAAAAGCGCATCAGCCTTTTTCAGGAATGTCAGCTGCCCCTGAATGAAAGCTCCTGTTTAAAATGCTTGAGAATAGGAAAAAAAAAGGTGAAGAGAGATAAAATATGGAAGAATATTTCCTAGTCGATATTAGTTTATTTCTAGAAATATCAGGACTATAAGTCCAGTCAGCAGTTTGAGCCTAATGGAACTCTCATTCCCGTTTTCATTGCAAATGATCTGATACATTTGGTACATTTTGTATGAATTTCGTAATTGTTCTAACTTAAAAAGTATATAACAACTAGGAGTATGGGTGTGAATTATTTCGTGGATTATATAGCTCTATACACCTGCTGGGTGTGTGGTTTCCTATACCTGCTTAGTAATAAGGACATCTGGCTCTCCTGATTCTCTTCCTCCTTGCGAGAAGACATTTCTTGTGAATAAAAATGTGAGCATTCTGAAAGAATAGGGTTACTGTTACTAAATGGCAATTATACATGGATTATATAGATTCTTTGCTCTTTGCTTCTGTTCTCAGAATATTTCAGTGCTTATATGACAGAGCGGAGGCAGCAGAAAAAAAGACTGGTGACCTAAATATTTCCTGTGTGCTTGAAGAAAAAAAAAAAACTGCAGTAAAGAATATTGTAGGGGGTTGGGGGGAGGGGGAGCGGGGAATCATACCCATAATTCCACTTTCCTAACAAGACTAGCTGCGATTTTAAAAAATTTCTTTGCATCCTTTGTTGCAAGGAACTCATACCCACTCAGCTTAAATATTCTAAATAATAGTAAAGAATGACGTTATTTGGGAAGATACAAGGATAGCTCATAGAATCCAAGAGCAAGAAGCAACATCTCCTAAGGAACTGGCTTTAGGAATGAACCAGAAAAGCAAGCAGGCACTTCTCCCCTCCTCTCTCCTCACCTGCTGCAAGGCAGCTCATTTCAGAGTCTACTGCTCTCCTGGGTCTGGTGTCTGCTTTCGGCCCCTGTCTCTGCTCAGGCAACTTTCCTTAACTCATTTGCACGTGGCCCATTCCATTGCTCCCACAAGTCACCCTCAGTTCCAAAGTCCACATCTTATCCCAGCCAGGCACCCACTGATTGAGTCTCCCAGATGCTAAGTTACCAGGAAAGAGAATTTGAGTGCCCACTCCCATCTGCAGTCTGGACCCTCCCGGGTCAGCGTCCTCCTTCAGAGGACAAACACGACCACGGGGGTCCAGCCTGAGGTGGGGGTAAGTTGTGGCATGAGCCAGGTTGGCACCGCACGGGCATCTCTGGTGCTGCACAGCATTTCTGGTGCTCGCCTCTTGTGTTCGGATCTTCTAATAATCTTGCAGTCAGAAAGTACTTCACTTAACTATTATGATTTTGGAGTTTTCTTTAAAATACTATCTTTGAAGCTGGTGTAAAGTGAATTGTTGGGATTATCTGGAAATTACAGTCTTTGAGATCTCTTAGTATCTCATGGCCAGAAGTCACCTAAAATTAGCCACTGAATCATTTTCATGGTCTTCACTGAATCCTTAAATCCTTTTTCCAGATGATTTGTTATTTGCATTTACTCTTGAGAATCCTAAAAGATACTTGGTAGGTCTATTGAGTTGACTGGAGAAATATCGATTATTCATTTTCTTGTAATACTAAATAGCCAAAGCTAATTTAACTACCTCATTTGTTTGTTTGTTTGTATATGTTCAGCCATAAATTCAGGGAAAGGTGTGCATTTCAAAGGAAACTTTTCAAATTCGCTTGCTCCTCACAGCCGAAGGCCTCTCATCACCATACTATAACCCAGCAAATTAGAAACAATTAAGGTTTTCAGTTACAAAATTAGCCTCGTTTTTAATTATTCACCGAGAAATAGACCTGTAACTTCTGAAAGTTTGCCAAACTAGATTTCAGAGCCAGGTAGCACCCACTTAAATATTAAAGACCATGATATAAGCCACAAATTTCTTATTTTGATAGTATTTTTGCAAGAAAGACATTTCAAGACTACTATATATATGGAAAAAAGAGCGGGGGGGGGGGGAAGAAATGATGTAAATATATACTGAATTATTTACCAATGAAGTATTGGGACATCTGAGGTTTGCTTCGGAATCATCTGGGGTGAGGGCCTGAGTGGAAGCTCATGAAACAGGATTGCCATGTGCTAATAACTGTTGAAACTGAGCATTTACTGGAGAGTCGGGTTTTTTAATACTCTTCTTCTATATGGGTTTGAAATGTCCCATGATTTAAAAATGCTAGAGGGTGTATCTTTTGAGTCATTTAAATTTCAAGTCATAAACGATCAGTGAGGTGTAAGGAGGAAAATCAAGGTATCTATTCTTCAACATTAATCAGAGTGCATCCTAGATTTTAATTTAAATCAGACCAAAAGGCTGTTTTTGCTCAACATGTTGGTTTGGGAAAATCTTGGATTTCTTTACAATTTTTCAAGTACGATAGGGGAAGAGGGTAAGCATTTATAAGTTGTTTTATGTGTCCCTATCTTTCCATTTCTAAACTTTAAAGTACAAATTTAGAATTTAGAACTGGATAAATGTGAATGCCTGCCACAAGGTCCTCACTGTTAATGCCATAATTCTTGCCAAAGCAGTTTCCTTTTACTACATATTTGTGCAACCAGAAAAACGAGCAAAAAGCCTAGATTTTGTCAAGCTTTCGAAAAACAGGTACTTCCTTTTACAACAGAATAAAACTTAGAAAGCTTGATTCTATGAGGGGTGTGCAAGGTCAGATTTTATGAGACCCGCATTAAAAAATTCATAGTTTTGGGGTTTTTACACTGCCATGTAGTTGCCTTTTACGCGTACTTGTGGATAAACCAGCATTCATTTGCTTAATTATGAGCCTGATAACAATGAGTCAAAATAGTTGCAACCATGCTTGTCTCTTTACAATAGAAAGATAAATGCAGATGTTAATTGTCTTTTTGCTTCGTTCTATCATACCAGGAAAATTATTGCAAGTTAATTCGGGTGCCAAAGAACAACTCTTTTTTGAAGCTCCAAGAGGCAAACGGCATATAATAAGACCTTCAGAGGTAACAGTCAGGCACAGAGCTTTTTGAAAAGTGTTTCGTGAAGATTTAATATGTGCATTTTTAATAAAACCTGTCCATTATTATCCATTAGTATGGGTTATATTTAGTGTGCCTTTAAGCTTGATTGTTTCTTAAATCTGAGTGCTGAACCTGGTTCCCTACATTCTGAGAACCTGTGAGTTCACTAGTCTGCTGATGGAGCATCGGACAGTCAGCCTTGTGCTTAATTTCTCTCTGCTGGAAGACAGTGACTAAGCTTATAGTTTGAATATTATGTATTACTTCTTCCATTGGACATGCCCTGTCCTTTCGTGCAAAGCTTTCTGGGAACTTAAACTTTTGAAACCTACTTTCTCAGTCTTTACTACTTATAGTAACACTGTCTTCTGTGGTAAGAGAAATTACTTTTCAGAACAAAAACTATGTAGAACCTGATGATCCATTTGTATCAAACTGTTTCCTTTTCCCGGTTTCCCTCATGTCCTTCACCACATACATAATTTTCTTAGTTATTGAAACCAAAGCCTCTACAATTTATGAATCCACGAACTAATGCCTTCCTAAAAGCAAAGCTGTTTTTGCAGGCAAGTGCCTCCTCCAGAGTCTGCACAGAGCTTCCACAGAGTGAACATGGATGGGGGCACCTGGGTGGCTCAGTCCATTAAGCATCCGACTACCGCTCAGGTCATGATTTCCCAGTTAGTGGGCTCCAGCCCTGTGCCAGGCTCTGAGCCTGAAGCCTGAGCTGTCTCTCTCTCTGTCCCTCCCCTGCTCACACACTGTCTCTCTCCCTCTCAAAAATAAACACTAAAAATTGTTTAATTTAAGAAAGAAAAGGAGTGAACATGGATGGCTGAAGGTTGTTGTCTGATTGAGCACTAAGGACCTCTTCTTAGTTCCAGGAGACAATCTGACTCATTTATTTGCTACATGACCTTTGATGAAAGAAAAGGAAATAATTGCTTCCTTATAGGGAAAGGGTCAGAGAGTATACCTCTGAGGGATAGGCATCTGTCTCTGATTTCAGTTTGCCAGTAATAGAAACCATCCCATCGTTGCAAAGTACTCTCAGAGACATTGGAACATGTGCCCATTGATAATGTTTTCGTGGTTTCTGAAAGAAGAATATGTGTGGTACTTAGGAAACATAAGTTGTTAGAGATGATGGCATTATATTAATGAAAATTATTTACTGATCAATTGATCTCACTCCCAGATTCCAATGTGTTTATCTCTGATCAGTTGCCCTTCTAACTTTTTAAAAGAAACTTCTGTATCCTTGAGTAAGAGATATTTAAAATTATGCCATTTATTCACTGGATGCTTGATATGCCTGTATTATTGTCTTGGGAACATTCTTGTGTGACAGCTGTCAGTCTCATTTTAGAGGGGGAGATTTAGGCTCCGGGAGAGTAAGAGGACCATGGAGCTGTGATCTCAGTCTCGAGGGGTCCGTGCCTGACTACCTGGCAGCCTAGACCGTGGGGCCTTTTGGGTTTCTCCTGTGTACTTAAGCATCATGTTACGTCACTTCATCTGTGTTTCCCCTTCATGTTCTGGTGCCCCCCAAATAAATGCACTGAAGTAAAACTCAGTTGAACCAAATGGTGGAGGGGAAAGGATACCAACCTGGGACCGATAAGCAATTACTCTAAGAATCTGCACAAGAGGAAAATTCATGTTATAGGAAGGCTTCTCCACCTGCCACACTGTGGCTCTGAAGCCACTCTGAGGTACAGAGTTGATATTCCAGAGACTGATCTCTTGTGCTGCTATTTGGGGAGGCCATCCAGCTAATGCTTTCACAGCTGGGATTCCCTGGTATTGCCACCTAAGGGCACAGAGGGGCAGCTCAGCGTTTCCTCCAACAGTATGTCAGGCCCTTCCACTGCATATGAAGGGTTTGGGAAATCCTCTTTTTTAAAAAAAGTTTATTTGCCTTGGGAGGAGGAGAGAGAGTCCCAAGCAAACTCTGCATTGTCAAAGAACAGAAATGTTCTTGCTATAATAAAGCCAGTGAGGCAGAATTGAGTATTGTTTTCTTTTTCTTTAAGTTTATTTATTTTGAGAGACAGAGAGAGAGAGAGAGAGAGAGAATCCAAAGCAGGCTCCATACTGCCGTGCAGAGCCCAACATGGGGCTCCAACTCAGGAACCATGAGATCATGATCTGAGCCAAAATCAAGGGTCAGATGTTTAAAGAACTGAGCCATGCAGGCACTCCAGAAACCCTCTTTTCACAAAAGATGTTTTTTTCCTTTTTAAACAGCCATGGTGAAACTAATAGAGCTTACCTGGCAAATTGTTAAGTATGACAAATACTAAAATGTCCACTTAAATCCATTGGGTGCAGCCCAGTGCAGTCAAAGCAGTGCTAAATTAGGAGGCCAGCACTCTTGAGCTCACTTCCCTTCTGCCGCCTAACCCAGCTGTGCTTTAAATGGCTCACCTCTCTGGTTCTTCCTTCCCCTGGAAAATGACGATGGTAATGACACATCCACCACAGGCGAGGTGCTATGGAAGAGACCCTTTAAGGACCCTTCTTCTGTCAGTTCAGGGGTTTTCACAAGTGTACCCCTTTCGGGTTTTGTGGGTTAGAGGGATTTTTTTTTAATTATTATTATTTGTAGGAGAGAGAGAGAGAGAGAGAGACAGTGTGAGCCGGGGAGGGTCAGAGAGCAAGGGAGTCACGGACTCTGAAACAGGCTCCAGGCTCTGAGCTGGCAGTCAGCACAGAACCCAATACGGGGCTCGAACCCACGAACCACGAGATCATGACCTAAGCAAAAGTCATACACTTAACCGACTAAGCCACCCAGGCGCCCCAGAGGGATCTTTTTTTTTTTTTTTTTTTTAATGTTTTATTTATTTTTAGAGAGAGAGAGACAGCGTGAGCAGGGGAGGGTCAGAGAGAGGGAGTCACAGACTGAAACAGGCTCCAGGCTCTGAGCTGGCAGTCAGCACAGAGCCTGACGCGGGGCTTGAACCCACGAACCGCGAGATCATGACCTAAGCAAAAGTCGGATGCTTAACCGATTAAGCCACCCAGGCGCCCCTAGAGGGATCATTTTTAATGCTCCCTTTTAAATGCAATTTCTGTAGCTTCCAACAAATTAGGTATTTATTTGGGGACCTCAGTGTCCAGATCTGGCCAAGGATGATCTGATGGGGTGACCTCAAGGTGAGCAATAACAGCTCACACCCCCTCCCCCCACCACCCACTTTTGTGCCTAGATAATGAGGTCAGGGAAACTGCCGCCTAGGGCGCTGGCACTGGAGAGGGGCAGGAAGGTCTCAGAAACGGACTGGAACCTGGAAGAGAGTCAGCGGCCAGAAAGCCTGCTTGTGGAACCAGAAGGGCCTCAGAAGGTTTGATGAAGACTCTGCTAGCTGCACAATCTTACTACTCATTCCTTCTAGAAGGCAGTCCTTCACAAAATGGTGTATCTGTGACTTTTAAAAATAATTGGCTAAATGATCATCCCCATTGATCTGTGTAGCTCAGTGGTTCTCAACTTCGCCCTCTCCCCCGGGGGCAGTTGCCAATGTCTGGCAACAACTTGGGAAGGAGGGCTGCTGGCCTCCAGCGGGGAAAGGGCAGGAATGCTGCTAAAATACTACCATGACCAGGACAGCCCTTGACAACAAAGAATCAGCCGTCCTAAAACATTAACAGTACTGACACTGAGAAACCCTGATCTAGCTTATGGCTTAAATGATGCTAAAATCTAGCTAAAAAAACATTTTTTTTCCAATTTTAGTTTATCTTTTTTTTTTAAATGATGCCAACATCTAACTAAAAACTTCTTTTTTTTTCAATTTTAGTTTATCTTTTTTTTTTTGAGAGAGAGAGAATGAGAGAACCTTAAACAGGCTCCACATTCAGCTCAGAGCCTGATGATAAGGAGTTCAATCTCACAACCATGTGATCATGGCCTGAGGTGAAATCAAGAGTCAGACACTTAACCAACTGAGCCACCCAGGTTCCCCCTAAAGCATTTTATTATTGCCAGATTTCCACAATTCCAATATGTTGATTTTATCTATAGAAAAGTAAACTGCTATCTGACTGTAGTGTTTACTAAGATAATGCGTATGCCACTTAAAAACTGCATATTAGAACTTGGGCACCTCAGATGTCAACACAAATCCATAATGTTGGCAAAGTCTTCAGTTAGAACTAGTCAGCTTCGTGTCATCATCAAGACAGTATGGTATTGGCACAAAAACAGACACATAGACCAATGGAACAGAATTGAGAACTCAGAAGTGGACCCAAAAGTATACAGCCAACTAATCTTTGACAAAGCAGGAAAGAATATCCGATGGAAAAAAGACAGCCTTTTTAACAGATGGTGTTGGGAGAACTGGGCAACATGCAGAAGAATGAAACTAGATCATTTTCTCACACCATGCACAAAAATAAACTCAAAATGGATAAAGGACCTGAACGTGAGACAGGAAACTATCAACACCCTAGAGGAGAAAGCAGGAAACAACCTCCTTGACCTCCACCGCAGCAACTTCTTACTTGACACATCCCCAAAAGCAAGGGAATCAAGAGCAAAAATAAACTGTTGGGACCTCCTCAAGATTAAAAGCTTCTGCACAGCCAAGGAAACAACCCAGAAAATTAATAGGCAACCAACGGAATGGGAAAAGATAGTTGCAAATGACATATCAGATAAAGGGTTGATATCCAGAATCTACAAGGAACTCACCAAACTACACGCCCGAAAAACAAACAACCCAGTGAAGAAATGGGCAGAAGATATGAACAGACACTTCTCCAAAGAGGACATCCAGATGGCCAACAGACACATGAAACGATGCTCAGCATCGCTCCTCATCAGGGAAATACAAATCAAAACCACACTGAGATACCACCTCACGCCAGTCAGAGTGGCTAAAATGAGCAATCAGAGAACTCTAGATGCTGGCGAGGATGTGGAGAAACGGGCACCCTCCTACACTGTTGGTGGGAATGTAAACTGGTACAGCCCCTCTGGAAAACAGTGTGGAGGTTCCTAAGGAAACTAACAATAGAACTCCCCTATGACCCAGCAATAGCACTGCTAGGAATTTACCCAAGGGATACAGAAATGCTGATGCATAGGAGCACATGTACCCCAATGTTCATAGCAGCACTCTCCACAATAGCTAAAACCTGGAAAGAGCCTAAGTGTCCATCAACAGATGAATGGATCAAGAAGATGTGGTTTATCTATACCATGGAATACTACATGGCAATGAGAAACAATGAAATCTGGCCATGTGTAGCAACATGGATGGACCTTGAGGGTGTTATGCTGAGCGAAATAAGTCAGGCAGAGAAGGACAAATATCATATGTGTGCACGTATAGGAGGATTAGGAGGAGCTTAACAGAGGACCAAGGGGGAGAAGAAGGGCGGAAAATGGTGGGGGAAAGGGGGAGAGGCAAACCATGAGAGACTCTTGAATGCTGACAAAAACTGAGGACTGGTGGATGTGGGGGGGAGGAGGGGTGGGCATGGAGGAGGGCACTTGTGGGGATGAGCACTGAGTGTTATGTGGAAACTAATTTGACAATAAACTATTTGTAAAAAACAAACAAAAAAAAAAAACTAGTCAGCTTCGTAGTGTTTATTTTTTCAAAAAACTGTATGGGATAAGGAATATAGCCAGTAATAGAGTCATGTGGTGACAGATGGTAACTACACTTTTGCTGAGCATATGGTAATGAATGCATAGAGCTGTCGAATCACCGTACTGTACACCTGAAATTAACGTAACATTGCATGTCAACTACAATAAAGAAAAAGATCTCTAGCTTGTGCGAAAATATATCAATTTCTTTCCTTCTTTTTAAGATTGAGAAAATCGAGTGGGACACATGGACCTGCGTGCTGGGGCCCACCTGTGAGGGAATCTGGCCTGCACATAGCGATGTGACTGATGTAAATGCTGCCAGTCTTACCAAAGACTGCTCCCTCTTAGCCACTGGAGATGATTTCGGTTTTGTTAAGCTTTTTTCATATCCTGTCAAGGTAATATTGCATGTTTATTATATATATAGTTGCTCAGTCTCATTAATATAATCTATGCATTGTATCTAAACAGATATTTTTTAAAGACTTTAAGTTTATTTTGAGAGAGGGTGCATGAGTGGGGGAGGGCAGAGAGAGAGAGAGAGAGAGAGAGAGAGAGAGAATCCCAGGCAGGCTCTGCGCTGTCAGCGCGGAGCCCAACACAGGGCTCCAATTCATGAACCATGAGATCATGCCCTAAGTTGAAACCAAGAGTCGGAAGCTTAACCGACTGAGGCGGTTAAGGTGTCCCTCTAAGTAGATTTTTGAATATTGAAGCCATAAGCAATCAATAAGGTTATCGATGGCACCATTGTTATTTATACTATCTAAAAACCTTTATGACACTGTTTACTAATAGCGTCAGATTCTCATGGTCTAGAATTCCTCCTTGAAAAGCCTTCACTGGTCATCAAATCCAGAATCTCACAAACCGCAAAGGAGGAATTTCTTTACAACACCTTGGACCAGTGCCTTTCCAACAGGTACTAGCATACTTGCAGAGAGGAAGGGCTTACTACCTCACAAAGCAGCCCCATTCATTTTTAAATAGTTTAGTTGTTAAAATGTTGAGCTCAATGTAGAGCTGAACAACCTTCATACGGAGCAAGATAGTACTTGACTTCCTGAAATCTCCGTTTCTCCAGCCTAAACATGTCCAGTTCTTCAGCCATTTCCCACGGGACATGGTTTCCTGCTCCCCCCCGCCCCCGGCACACTCCATGTTATCAATTCCGTTCTAAACCGTCTCCTCTGAGATGGAATTCACCACTTCAGATGTATTCCTACAAGCTCAGGGTCAGTGGGACTCTTAATCTTCTTGTTTTGATTTTGTATTTGTATTAAATCAAACTAAAATGGCACCAACTCTTTGGGCTGCCGCACTACGCTATTGAGTCATAGATTTCAGTCCAAAGAACTGTTCAGCTTATCCCTCATCTTGTCCTTACACAATTGATATTCTGAAATTTGAGTACAGAACTTTATATTTGTGCCAAATAAGACCTGTATCTCACCTCTTTGTTCTAACCTGTCAACACATTTTAAGTACCTTTTCAAAACATGTACTTTCCCTTCCAGCATCACGTCATCTTCTCATTTCACAAGTGTAAGTTTTAAATCATGGGAAGAAAAAAAAAGACAGACAAGGACCACCACATACCGCCATCAGGAGCTCCATTCAGTTTGTTATTCTGTTTATTAACGTACACACTGAGTTCTAGGTTTTCAGTCCGGAACAAACATTTACATTTACCCAACTGTGCTACCACGGAGCTCACATTTCTCTCCTAGTCCAACAACACATCATGAATGATTTGGCAGCTATCTTGCTAAAAGCCAGATCGACTATGTCTCTCGTATCCTTCGTCTCCCCTTTTAATAAACCAATCAGTAAAAGATATATAGTTCACAGTGAACTCTTGTTGCTGCCTAGTGATCATTACTTCCTTTTCCAAGTGCTTATTGACTTTTTGTGTAATAATTCACCCTAGAATTTTCCAGGGATTGCATCAACTCATGAATCAATATTTGCCAGAGTCTGCTTATTTTCCCTTTTGGATACAGGAACATTTTTGTGTCTGAGGCTGCCTCTGCTGGCTTCTAAACTCCTCAGCTGTGCCTGACCTTACTGTGTGGTCACGTTGGAACACACTTTACTCAAGGACATAGTTCTTTTTTGCCCTTTCTGGTTTGAAGAGCGTTCTCTTTACAGAGGAGAAAATCTACTTTCTGTTCATATTAAATCATCTGATCTAACAAGTGTTCTAACTTTTGTCTATTTTTTTCTGGCCCTCCCTGTATCTTTGAATTCCCTTATGGTTGTCTTAGTTTTTGACTTTAGCATTCCTGAAGTTTTCTGTGCAAGACTTCTGTATTCATCCTCGGTTATCTGCTCCTCCATCATTTGTGCACTTAATACCTTGAACACACCAGTTCCCTTGGCAGCAACTTCGTTTCCTTAGATGCCTTCCTCTTTAATTCTCCATTTGTTAATACCCTGTCAGATTATGATTTTGGTAGTTTTTCTAAGATATGCTTCTGATTCTATCTAGTGTTCCCTTCAATGTCCATCCCAAATTCCAAAGGTACGTGGTAGCCTTCCCCCAGTGGTCCATCAATTCACCATCACTTCCTATGCACCCCCTTCCTATGCAGTCAGAGTTCAGTTCTCTGTAGCACTTTTCCTTCCTACTTTTACAGTCTTTGGAAAGCGATTGCCCACAGGACAAGTCAAAAAGTTAGTGATGCCCTGGCTTTCATAGCTGAGTTGTGGCAGATCTTTAGCTAGCTGGCATCCCCATGGCACCACTGCATTGTGCTCCTGAGCTACATTTGTTGTTGATCCCGGGAATTCATCACCCACAGTCCCCAGCCTGCCCAGGTAGGCTGTCTCTAGCAGAAATTTCAAGCTTTGTTCCTCCAACACCCAGAGTTCCAAGGAGGTTCCTCAAGGACAACCCCAAGAAACAAGGTAGGGGCAACTGAAGGGGCTCTGGGACCCCACCCCTACTACCCCAGAGCCTCTCCGCATTTTGTATTTTATGCATTGAGTTTCTGTATAAGATTTTTTTCCAACGTTCTGTTACAAAAATTTTCAAGCATACAGATAAGGCAAAGAATGATACAGTGAACTCCTGGAGTTACGTATATAATTCATAGATTCTATATATAATTCAAACTTAAAAAATTTTTTTAATGTTTATTTCTGAGAGAGAGAGAGAGAGAGCGAGAGCAAGTGAGCACGAGCGGGGCAGGGGCCGAGGGAGAGGGAGACAGAATCTGAAACAGGCTCCAGGCTCTGAGCTGTCAGCACTGAGCCCAATGCACGAACCCACGAACCATGAGATCATGACCTGAGCCAAAGTCGGACATTTAACAGACTGAGCCACCCAGGTGCCCCTACAATTTTTTTCGAATTATATATAGAATCAGGGCACCTAGGTGGCTCAGTCAGTCAAGTGTCCAACTTTGGCTCAGGTCATGATCTCAAGTTCACCAGTTCAAGCCGTGCATCAGGCTCTGTGCTACTTTGGATTCAGTGTCTCCCTCTCTTTGGGGAGAGAGAAAGGCTCCCCACTGTCACTGCAATGTGCTTATGGTGGTTTTTAAGTAAAATTTATATATAGTTGAATTACACAGTTTTTTTAAGGTTCCTTTTGATAAACATTGACAAACACACCTACGTGATCCAAACACCTGTCAAGATATAGATCACTATCATCACTCTAGGAGGTTTCCTCATGCTAACTTCTGGGTCAGTCCCCCAGTCCCCTACCATTCTCACATGAAAAGACTCCATTGTTGTCCACAATAGATCAGTTTTACCTGTTCTAGAACTTCATATAAATGATCAAGTAGGTACTGTTTTGTGTCTGGTTTCTTTCACTCAGATAATGTTTCTGAGATTCCTCCTAATAATAGTCTGTTCCTTTTTATAGCTGAGTGGAATTCCATTGTATGGATAGAACAGAGTTTGTTTATCTACATGGCTATCAACAGGTGCATGCTTTTCCAGTGTTTGGTTGTAAGAAAGCTACTGTCAACATTTTTTGGACGAATCTTTGTGGACATGTTTCCTCTCTCTTATGTAAATACATGAGTGGAATTTCTGGGTCAAAGGGGAAAATGCATGTTTAACTTCTTAAGAAACCACCAGATCTTTTTCCAAAGTGGTTGTATAACTTTATAGTCTCATAAAGAATGTAAAAGAGTTCCAGGGGCCAACATTCAGTATTGTCAGAGTTGTAAAATTTAGCTGTCCCGGGGAGCAGATAATGGGAGCTCACTGGGTTTAAAATTTATGTTTCCCTGATGACTACTGATGCTAAGCACTTTTTGTTTCCTTATTGGGCATTTGTGATTTTTTTTACACATCTTTTGTCCACTATATTAAGTTGGATTATTTCTTTTTATTCTTGAGGTCTATGTAAGATTTGATGGAAGAGTTTCATAATTTAAAAGCATGTGAAACCACTGGTCAGTGTAAAGAACTTTGTATCATTTCTCTTCTTTTTCTTTTTCTTAACCTGATTTTTCTGACACACTTTGACTCCCAGATATGTGGACCCAGGCTGATGAATAGTTCTAGCTGTATAGTCCTCCCTCTCCAATGCTCTGAATTTGTTGGACAAAATTCACTGTCTGTTATAGACTGAATGTTTCCCCACTAAAATTCATGTATCGAAGCCCTGCCATCCAATGTGACTGTATATGTAGAGAAGGCATTTACAGAAATAATTAAGGTTAGCTGAGGTCATAGGGTGAGACTCTGATCTGATTGAATTTGTGTCCTTGTAAGAAGAGACACCAAAGGGGGTACCTGGATGGCTCAGTTGACTGAGCACCCGACTTCGACTCAGGTCATGACCTCACGGCACTTTCTACGTACTCATGTATGGTATGTCGAGGCCAGGAAGAAAGCTCTCACCAGGAACCAAATTGACTGACACCTTAGTCTTCTACTTTCCAGCCTCTTCCCAGAACTGTGGGAAATGAGCTTCTGTTGCGTAAGCCCCAGCATGTAGGATTTTGTTAGGACCGCCTTCAAGACACCATCCCACTGCAGTGTTCTAACATTGAGTTCTCTGTCATCAGGTTTTAATGATACTTATGAGATCTCATCACCACACAGCAATCTCTTTGCCCAGAATTCAGGTTCCATTTGAAAGACTCTAATGTAATATCGTCATCTGGACCCTTTTCCCTGTTCTCCTTTCCTAGGAGTTGCTCCGCCTCTCTTCCAGTCAGTATTCTCTCAATGACAAAAAGGTGCTCTTATGTATTGTTTCTCAGTTTAAAAATCTTCTCATTGAGGTCACTAGTCCCCTGATAATCACATTGTTGCCAGCCTCCATGAAATAGACCCTCCTTTCCCAGAGCCTGCTCATTTTTCTAGTACCTTAAATCACGCATCAGAAGACCCAGTTCTGTCCTAAGTGTCTGTCTGGACACCTGGTCAATTGTTCCCACAGCCTCCCTTCCCTTGCAAAGCTGTGCCTCTCCGCTCTACTAGAGAGGTTAAAATATCACCATGTCGTGTACATTTCTAAAACTCAGCCTCAGGTTCTCAGGTCTCCTCCCCAGAAAGTCAAAGACTCTGGAGAATTGTTCTTCAGAGAGGAACTTTGTCCATTAAATGTTACGCACAGAGAAACTATATGTGAAATGTTGCGAATGTGGGAGAGGATGCATAGGTTTCCACTGAACTCTCAGGAATTTCTCACCTAACAGCAGTTAACAGCCAGCCTTGTAACAGCCTTGTAACAGCCAGTTACAAAACTGTGTGGTTTGACATGATAACCCCGAAGAACAGCTCATCTGACCCGCTGTTTCAGGTCTGAGGCTCCTTCCACAGGCCCTAAGGGAGCCACCTGACATCCCTGCTGGCCTTTTCCTCTTAGGGGAGCAGCTAGTTTCCTGGAAAGGTCTAGTAACTGCAAATTCCTTTTTTGTTCCACAGAGCAGTGCTCTTGTTGCTATTCTGAGAATCTTGAATCCTCCTCTGCTGCAAGAACCTCAGCTTTGTTAAGTAGCTTTAGTGACTCAGAATTGTTTCCTCTTTCTCCTCTGTCACTTTCTTTCCCTCCGCAACCTGATTATGATCAACTTAGAATAATTTTTCTCTGAACCTGTGTTTTTGGATTTCTTCTTCCATTCTGTCTCGAAACCCTATATCGCTTTAAATAACTAGGGGTGGGGCGCCTGGGTGGCTTAGTCGGTTAAGCGTCCGAGACTTTTGCTTAGGCCATGATCTCGCGGTTTGTGGGTTCAAGCCCCACGTCGGGCTCTGTGGTGACAGCCAGCTCAGAGCCTGGAGCCTATTTCAGAGTCTGTGACTCCCTCTCTCTCTGACCCTCCCCTGCTCACGCTGTCTCTCTCTCTCTCTCTCTCCTAGAAATAAACAAAAACATTTAAAAAAATTTTTTTAAATAAATAAATAAATCAGTAGGGGCATGAAGAGGCATTCTTCAGGCTCTTGTACTTTCTCCTCCTCAAGAAGCCAGCTTGTGTTTTTAGTAGATATAATGGGTAGGATCCTGCTTCCAGCTGGAAGACGGGAAGGACACATGGCCGCAGCCACCGTGAGTGTCCTCTTTGTTTCCATACCTTCTGGACCTCACATAGTCACATAGTGGTTTCCCTTGGAAACCCTTATTTTGCTCTGCCTATTTTCTAGCAAACTAGTGGCTCTGGAGGGTTTCCTTTTTTTTTTTTTTTTTTTTAATTTTTTTTTATTTTATTTCTAGGAGAGAGAAAAAGACAGCGTGAACAGGGGAGGGTCAGAGAGAGAGGGAGTCACAGACTGAAACAGGCTCCAGGCTCCGAGCTGGCAGTCAGCACAGAGCCCGACGCGGGGCTCGAACCCACGAACCGTGAGATCATGACCTAAGCGAAAGTCGGACGCTTAACCGACTAAGCCACCCAGGCACCCCCTCTGGAGGGCTTCCTGAAAATATGGCTGACTGTTTGCTTCCCTAACCTTTCTACACTCACTACTTCACCGAGGAGTGGGCATTTCCACTTTGCTGCCAGGCAGATGTCCGCTCTATACAGGGAGATCTTGACTAAGAGAGTTTCAAAGTCACACACCCTGCTGCACCTGTCTCCTGCCCTGTGTCTGTGCTGGTTTCAGGTTCCCTAGCATGCCAGTCCAAAACCCTCTGTAAGCCTCTTTCATTATTGAGTCAGGTTTGCGGCGGGGACACTCATGGGCCTCTCACAACCTCAGAAAGAGCAGTCGGCTACCCACATTGCTTAAGGTATTCTCTGGGAGTCGCTGAGAGGATGGAAAAACTCTCCCTCTATAAATGGCTCTCACTGGAGCTGTTTTTGCCAGGCTGTGGCTCATGAGCCAGAAATGGAAGCTGGTTTCTGGTGGCAGCTTCGGCTTCCCACCACTTATCAGGATTGCCCAGTGTGAGCAGCCGACTCCTAGGTCACTGCATCCTTCCCCACTTGGAATGAACGTTATATGGCCTGGTGTGCGGTTGTGAAGAGCTTTCCGTTATTACTACTAAATTGGGCTTTCTATTTGGTTTTGTTTGTTGAGAAGAAGCTTACTGGGGCATCTGGGTGGCTCAGTCAGTTAAGCATCCAACTTCAGCTCAAGTCATAATCTCTCGATGTGTGAGCTCAAGCCCATGTCAGGCTCTGTGCTGACAGCTCAGAGTCTGGAGCCTGCTTCAGATTCTGTGTCTCCCTCCTTCTCTCTCTGCCCCTCCCCTGCTTGTATGTACATGCTCTCTCTTGTTTGCTGAAAAATAAACATTAAAAAAACATTTTCAAAAGAAAAGAAGCTCACTTTGTTTTAAAACCAATTATTTGAGTGTGTCCAGTGTCCAAAATTATTTCCAACATCTGTGTCAGCAACTGTTGTGTTTGTTTTAAATCTTACTCGAGGCCCCAGGATTATAAGAAGCCCCTTGCTCTTTTTCTTAGCCTGGGCTGTGGTATAAAAGTCACTGTGAGGGATGACTGGGAAGACACTTCTGATCTCAAATGTCAGCCAGACTCACCCCCAGGAGTTTACACTGGAGACCTATGGAGAACATACATTTCATATTTGAGAGAAACAGAAACAAGCTGCTTCTGTTTCGTTAGGCCCCCAGAAGTAGGTTCTGTAGTCTAACATTTTATTCGTTTCCTCACAAACCACCTACTGAGGACCCATGATGAGCAAGGTATTGTTTTAGAAGACAAGGAGACCTAGTTCCTGCCCTCATGGAGCTTAGAGTCTAAACAAAGGGAGGAAAATTGCTGCTTAGATGCTTTCCTTAATTGGTATCCACTAGAAGCCACTGTGGAAAATAGTACGGATCAAATAGTCTGGAGACAGGAGTAATGAGACTCTGGCTGGGGTCATCACCAGTTCCTGGCCTTTACAGGGCCAGCATGCAAGATTCAAGAAGTACGTGGGGCACAGTGCACACGTTACCAACGTGAGGTGGCTACACAACGACTCTGTGCTGCTCACGGTCGGTGGCGCCGACACCGCCTTGATGATCTGGACGAGGGAGTTTGTGGGGACCCAGGAGAGCAAGCTGGTGGACAGCGAGGAGTCGGACACTGATGCAGAAGAGGACGGAGGTGAGTGAACCCCACCTGTCGCATGCCGGCTACCTGTTCCAGCACATCCCACCCCACTCCCCAACCCCATGCCACTGCCAGCCGACTCCACACCTGTCTCTTTCCGTTGTTTGAGGCTATGACAGTGACGTTGCCAGAGAGAAAGCCATTGATTACACCACCAAGATCTACGCTGTGAGCATCAGGGAGATGGAAGGCACAAAACCACACCAGCAGCTGAAAGAAGTTTCAATGGAAGAAAGGTATGGTGTCGCCGGGTTTGCATGTATTATACCTGATTTCAACAAGACTTCATTTTCTTTGCTCTCAGCATTGTTACTTAAGCTAGTCTTTTGTGTATATGCACAGTGTCTCAACCTACATACCAACTATAGCTGGTGAAAATCATCCATGGCCTTCAGTTTTGTGACAAAGAGTGACAAAAGTGTGACAAAGACACTTTGCAGAAGTTGCTTGTGGAATATGACTTGGATAGACATAAGATTTGGTCGGACCAGGCTTCCTCTTGCCCAGAGAGGATGTCAGCATAGCCTGTACACTCTCTGACATGTTATGGCTAACAGGAAGGAGGGGGAGGTAGGCTTCTAAGGTCCGGAAGGAATGTCTGTGGGTCATGAGAAGTAATCTTCTGTTCTAACCAGAGTCTGTGCATTGCACTGGGTCACTTGGTGCTCTTTCTCTCTGTGTTTTCATTCAGGTGGGTTTGGCGACTCTAGACCTAACCAATTTGATTTTGCTGTCTTGGGATTCTTGTATAGAAAGGGGATTTCAGATGTCATTTTAGGCCTTTTTGATGTGCTGTTTTAAGTATTGGTAAGAGAAATCACTGAGTACTTAGGCATTTTTTAGAAAAAAGCTCATAGTTACTACAGTTATTTAACTTACCATATTCACAGTAGGAAGGATAAATACTCACTAAAAACTCTCACATCTGAAGAGAATTTCATGGATCCCAAAGAGGTTTTAAGAATTCTCTGTGGGTTCGTTGTTCACAGTTACCCTGGATCCACTATAAGGAATGAGATTCAGGTTGTTTTTTTACATTCAGCACGGCTTTCTTCCTAATAGTAATTATTTCAAAAATTTGATCTCTCACTTTTTACTATTATCTAGGAACATAAATATAAAGAAATAAAATGTTTCTTCCTCCTGCTTCAGTTTAGTGCCAGATGTTAAAGTAAGCTTGATAGGGGCACCTGTCAAATATGTTGAAATTTTTCTGCTGTGGTCTATGCAGTCTGTACTGCTGTAGTCTGCAGTTTATCTTGCTTGCAACATAGTTTTTTAGAGGTCACAAAGATAAAATAGTTTTAATTTTAAAATTATTTAAAATAATTCCTAATTTTAAGAATAAAGGAAAAGAAAGAACCATATGCTTGTTAGTGCCTAAATAAGCCTCCCTCTTAAATAATGCACTCTTAAAAACATTTGCCCCAAATTAAACATTCTTTTGAAAAAAAAATTACCCAACCTCTCCAATGTCACATAACATTATGAAATGAGTTGGCTTGGCTATTATTCCAATGTTGTTTCTGGCTGATTTCTACAAGCCAGTGCTAGGTCATGCTGAGACTTAGGCCAGTCACTAAGATTTAGAAATCCCTGCCAGAGGGCAGTGATGGGGAATGACAGCTAATGGGTACCAAGTTTCCTTTTGGGGTGATGGAAGTATTCTAAAATTATATTATAGTCACAGTTGTACAATCTTTAATATACTAAAACAAATCTAAACTGAACTGTGGGTGATTTTTATGGCATGTAAATTATATCTCAATAAAAATTTTTCAAAATGTAAATAAATAAACAAATCAGTCTATATATCTATCTGAATATCTAAGCAAATACCCAATTACAAGCACTGCTGCTGGTTTCTGACCTTAACTGAGGCTAATCTGAACTTCTCTTTGTTGTGATATCTCTTTGGGTAGGTCTGTAACTATCTCATGCCTGTTCAGTTTAGGAAAAGATGTGAGACTTGAAGGTACAGAGGACCCTAAGAATTTTCAGTCTGTGTCTTTTAATGTTTTATTTACTTCTGAGAGAGAGAGAGAGAGAGAGAGAGCAAAAGCGGCAGCATGAAGAGGGGAGGGTCAGAGAGGGAGGGAGACACAGAATCTGAAACAGGCTCCAGGCTCTGAGCTAGCTGTCAGCACAGAGCCCAATGCGGGGCTCGAACCCACGACCCGTGAGATCATGACTTGAGCCCAAGTCGGACACTTAACCAAATGAGTCACCCAGGCACCCCAAGAATTTTCAGTCTTAAACTCCAGCATTCTGAAGCTACCTCATCCCATCATTTGGAGAACTCATCGTACGTACATTAGCATCCGCAGGATTGACTTTCATATACATACAAAAGAAAACTAAATACTGCATGGTATTAAGAGATACAGGGTAGGCATTTCAGTACTCTGTTGGCATTTAAAAAAATAAATCACACCAGGGTGTAGTGAAGAAAACATGTAGCAAACAAAACATTTTTTGAGATAAATATAGGGTCTGGAGGAAAAATCAAGCCTTTTTTTTACAGAGAGCAACATCCTTGGTAACTTAAAAGCCTTGACAGCTTCAGTTCCCAGAGTGGGCTGTAACCAGAGAGCAGGATGCCAGCTGCACAGCATGCTGGGAGCAGAGCTCAACCACAGCAGGGAGGGGTGAGCGGGAAGGAGCAGCAAATGGTGTCTGAAACCACAGCCTCCATGGGAGCAAATCCTAATCAGAACCAAGAACAGTCAGTCTCCACCAGTCCTCCTCAGTCATTTCAGGGGAACTTCAACCTCAGAGATAAGACGGTAGACAGCGTCCAAACTGCAGAAGAGAGAAAGGGGTGCAGAAAAGGTGATTATTCAGAGCCTATGTGAAAAAGCAGGATGAGACAAGGAAGGTGGGGTGGGGAGGACTCTTGGCAATAAGCTCGGCAGACACCTCACCTGAGATTAAGCGGTGGGCTCTGTGGAATCCAGCATCCCAGGCAGAAGAGAGAGGCAGGGATGGAAATGCTGGGGTCCTCAGACCACTGGAGTATGGAGTCAGGCAGCACCTGGCTTCTCTCTGCCAATATTCAGGACTGTCAATCCTGACACTCTTCCCCTCCTTGACGCCCTCCTGAGTGGAGAGACAGAGGTTTTGTTGACCTGCCCTTCATTGTTCCCTTCTCTGTGTACCTGAAGATACCTGCATATACCCACGTGCCTTTTCTAAACCCCTGGGCCAGGACTTGCCCCAGTAAGACTAACAGGAGACAGACACTTGAAGATTGCAAGAGAAGTGAGCTTGGAACAACCACTCAATGCAAGGACTTACTTTGCCTCATACCAGTGTTTCAGGAAGTTCTTCTCCTGGTTTAAATCCTTTTCCTCTTTAGAACCATGTGATGAGCCCAAGAGACATCATATTGAAAACAGTGCCTTGCAGACAGCTGTACATTATGCATCGGTTGTTTTTTAAGTAACTGTATTTCTGATCCCTAACATTTCAGATAGTCCTAAATTGTTTCTAATTAGCCTCAGTTATTTGATCGTAAAGTAGGTGTGATTGTGCTTCTTTATACAATTTCTAACACACGTGAGTTGTTATTTTTCACAACAGATCACAAGATCTTTAGTTCCATTCTTCTGAGAAGTGGGAAAGTGGAGAGGAGTGTGTAATTGCTCTCAAAAGAATAGTGAGTTAGACCTACCAATTAAGTAATCCCCTGCAGGTGTGTATCGAGTACCTTGCTCACCCACTTCAACTCTTCTCTAGCACCCTTGCCTCTCCTACCTAGCCACACTTGCCTAGCCGGTGCCCAGCCTTGGCTGAACCCTTGGGTAATCCTGCTGGTCAGCTGCCATGTGTGGCATGTGGCTGAGGGAAGTCATGAAATCTTTTCCAGTGTGGGGAGCCAGTGCTTTAGACCTTATCTGGACACTCGGGCCTGCCCCATAGTGCTCTCCTCCTTCCCCTGCTGATTCCAATCCTGGTCTAGAGCAACCTTTCCAAACCTCTCGTGCCTCTCAAGTTCCCACCCCTGCCCTGACACAGCCCCTTGCTTTCGACTTTTGACCTCATTCCTACTTGGCCACATTTTCTCAACATTATGGCAGTTTCGTCCAGCTGTACACTTTAAATGATTACTTAATAAATACTTGAAATGTCCATTCTTTTTTCAGGAAAGAAAAAACAAGAGAAGGAAGCATAGCTTTACAGAGCAATTTAAGATACAAAACACCTACCAGCATCACAGCAGAAGGGATAGTACCAAAACACTGGGTTCTTACTTCAATAAAAACAGTTCTCCTGAATTCATCAGGTGACACGTCCCTGAAAATTGCTCAGCATCTAGAATTGCCTGTAAAATTAAGAAATTTCTTTCACCACTTTATTACCAAGGTCACACCAAGTTTATATGTCATTTTTTAAATTTATGAGGTAGGACTTTTAGTTGCAGGGTGGTCCCAACCCAAACTGGCCTTGGCAAAAGGAACCTATTGGCCGAGACACCCGAAATTCATGGGTAGAATAACATTAGGTGCCACTTGATAGAGAAACTCATCCTGCTATTCTCTCTGTTCTCTCTCCATATTTCAGGCCTGCTTCCTCTAGGTTATTGCAAGTCAAGTAGCAAAATGAGTGCGGTGCCTGGACCTTACAGTCTCTGTGGCTCAAAAGAATGCCCCTGATTTATAAGTCCTCACAAATGTTTTATGATGTACTGTTGGCTCTGGTGGGTCACATGACCACCCTTGAAGCAATCACTGGTGATCTGTAAAATATGAGCTTTTTATTGACTGTTCGTAATTAGCCACATGCCAGCTATAGACTAGCGGTGTAATCACCTCCACCAGAAGTAAAAGTCCAAGGTAGTTAACAAAATTTGATTTCTGGGTAGACCCAAAACAACACATGCCTACTGTGCTCCACCTTTTTCTTATCATATGCACACTCTTAAAATGCTCTAACTTAGGGCTGCCTAGGTGGCTCAGTCGGTTAAGAATTTGGATTCTTGATTTTGGCTTAGGTCATGACCTCATAGTTCGTGGGATCAAGCCCCTTGTAGGGCTTTGCATTAATAACACAGAGCCCCCTTGGGATTCTCTCTCTTCCTCTTTCTCTGCCTGTCTCCCTGCCTTCATGCACTCTCTCTCTCAAAATAAATAAAAATAAACTTTAAAAAAAGTTCCTGTTTAAACTGTCTACATGAATGATTGAGAATGCAGTTAGCCCCTCCCCAGAGACTTTCAGTCAGTTACTGTATCCAGCCTCACATCCACAATCTCAGGGAGTTATGAAGTCTTCTCATCCACATCGGGATAGAGCTCGTCATAGTCCTGCAACTAATGATGATGTTGACCACCGTAACAGACCAAATAGACAGTGGTGAAGAGTAGACAGAATGAGGATAGTTTTTTCTTTTCTTTTCTTTTTTTAACTGCCACTTGGAAAGAGAGAGAGTGAGACACACAATATGTAGCGATCACTGGTCCATGTCCATATCGTCTTTGCTGGCTGAGACGGTCACAGACTCCTGCCCTTGGCGTGTGCATGTTCTTGCATATCTCGACAGTAATGCAAATGCTGGAAGATGTCAACAATCAGAGGATGTAAAGCTTGTGTTTGCTATGACAAAAGATACCCCAAGTGAGAAGATAAAGTAGGAGGTGACATAATATCCTCTAAGAAGACCAGCTTCCCCAAGCCTCTCAAATGCCCCCTAGAATGGAGACGATGCCCCTGTGGAGTAAGAATTCTGCCAGGCACCGGAAACTCTTTCGTCATTCCCGTGAGAAAATTGAATCCTCCCACCATCCCTGGAATTCCCTCCTCACCTACCCCCTGACTCTTCCAGAAATTCTCGTTCTGTGCTTGGCCACTCCCCAGCTGACCGTGACCACTGCGCGCAGTCAGGGAAGGGGATGGTCAGGTTTTAGAGACATTTCCCAGGTGGCCCAACCTGCAGGTCTATCTAATTCCATTTTTATCATTGACCCTCTGGCCCAAGATTTGGCATTTCATAGCTCAACCTAACAGGAAAACTACTTTAGACATCTCAGACTGGTAACTACTTGAGTTCTCAAAGCCAGTCATGTCAATTAAACAAAACAATTGTCTTCTTTTTAAAAATCAATTAAATGATTTTGCATTCTTTCCTCATTTTTTGATGATAAACTGAGCACCAGCTAATTGGTTACTGTTGGTATGTATTTCTTTCTAAAAGCACACTTACTCTTGGTCTCTTGAAGTAAGAGTATAACCTTTTTAGGTTCAGCTGATTCTGATGGTCTGTTATTGTTGTCACTGTTTAATGTTTGAATTGTCACAGTGTGGTCTTAGCAGACGTTTCTTTGGGTTGGTGTATGTGGCCTTTTCACCACACTATCGTGTACTTCTGAAATTGTCCTTGATTTTTGACAAGAGGTCCCATGCTCATCGTTGGTTATCTCGTCCCACCAGGGAACCTTGTTTCTGTGAGGGCACGTTGGTTCCCTATAACTGTAGAGGTTGCTTAAAGTCTTGTAGACCTAAAATAGAAAAATAAAACGTTTTTCTTTTTTTTTTTTTTTTTAAATATTTTTATTTATTTCTAGGAGAGAGAGACAGATAGCGTGAGCAGGGGAGGGTCAGAGAGAGGGAGATACAGACTCCGAAACAGGCTCCAGGCTCTGAGCTGGCAGTCAGCACAGAGCCCGACGTGGGGCGGGGCTCGAACCCACGAACCGCGAGATCATGACCTAAGTGAAAGCCGGACGCTTAACCGACTAAGCCACCCAGGCGCCCCTAAAACGTTTTTCTAAAGGTCATGAGATATATTGATATTTTAAATTTAACTCTCATTTTGCCTTGTTTTAATAGGAGCTTTGTCATGCTAACTTTGCACCATGTTATATACTGTATTTCTAAAGATCACATTGGATAGTGTTGTCTAAAAGATGAGAAAGCTTCTTTGCCTTTTCTGGTTTTGATTCTTGGCTCTAGCTCTCTGGCTTCAAAGAATGTAAAAATGCAGCGTACCTAGTATCTTAGAATTTCTCAGAATTGGTGGACAGTGAGAGGTATGACCTAAGTCTTTCAGGTTTGACCTAAGCCCTCTGTTGGTTGTGGCCCCAGCAGGAAAGAAAGATCACTCTGAAAAGGAAGTGACGTGGGCAGAGTTTAATGACGGGACTAGCAACAAAGGTGTGGGCAGGATTAAAAGACCACAAGGATGGGGTAGCACCTCACAGATAGCAATGGCTATAAGCCATCACCACCCTTGAGTCCGAAGGGGTAAGAGGGGGAAGCACTTGCCAGACGTGGGGAGCATTAGCTGTAGAAGCAGACTCCTTACTTGAGCCAAGACCTGAAGGGGAGGGTTGAAGGTAACCAATCTGAGTCCCAGCAAGGAGGTCTCAGGGGAATAAATTCCCCAACTGCATTCTCCTCTGACCGTCTCCACTGATGCCTCTCTTAAGCTGAAGCTGGTCAGAGTTTGAAGGCCGAGAGAGCGTATTGATGTAGTGCTTGAAGGCCAGCTGTGGAGGCCACAGAGCAGGCGGAGGGAAGGGTGGAGAGTAGATACGGAGGGGTGCGTGGAAAATAACCAGCTCAAGCTCCTTACGTTTTTTTTACAAATTGAAACTGGTATTATCACAGAAAAGAACTTCTGGCCATTTTAATGTTGACCATTAATTCCTATCATTTATAAATGCCTTTGAATATATACTATCAATTAAAGATAGGACTAAATATACCCAAATCAATATCAAGAATCATTAGAGACATTTAAAACTCTACCCAGTTTAAATCGATCCGTTTTGAGGAGCCATAGTTTTACACCACTGTCTGGGGGGCCAGAGGAGTTAAGAATGGTAACTTTTTTAAACTCACGTTTTATACTCACATTACATTTTTGTATTCTCACATATCTTTACAAATAACATGTAAACGTCTTTGACCCATATCCAGAGGTTTTTATTTTCACATGAAGGGAAAAAGCGAATTAGAAACTTAAAACTGTGCACATGTCTAGCACCAATGCCCAATTTTTTTGTAAGGATCCAATGATCATACAGTCCTAATTTTGGATGATGAGGTAAATGTGTGATCATCACAGAGGTGGATCACGAAGGCATCTTTTGTGTGGCGTATAGATAGGATCTAATGAGATCTCCATGTGGCATGTGGACTCTTATTAAAATCCAGATGAGCTGACCAGCCATTGGTCTTACAAGTTTCACCTGGCTCATAATTTATTTTTAAATATGTACTGTTTGACACACTTATCCCCATCTCCTCCTCCCCCAACTGCTTAGATTAACCATCTGCACAGGTAACAGGAATAATGGAGATTTTTATTTGATATATTTAGTTGGAACGTGCATTCAGACAGAAACCTAACTCTGTGATGAAAGAGACAAAATAAATACCAACTGAACTATCTTTATGAAAATTGGCACATAAATATTCACCAACTTAGGTTTTCCTAAGTGGATATGATCATTAGCTCAGGGATTGCTTTCTCACATCACCTCCATCAGCCATCTGTTCATTTTCAAGGCCCTTTAGTAACAAGTGCTGAGGCTTGCAGCTTTTGGCTGTTTGTCCAAGGGTGAAAAAAGAATGTGGGAATTAACTGTTTCAGGTTCTGTTTTTATAACATTATATTTTCTGCCTTTACCTTAAAGAAGGAGAGGTTCAAACCCTTCCCCATGACTTCTCAGCAGCTGCATAACTTATGGCCACAGATCAGAATCCCAAGTCGACCTTAAGCGTTTTTTTCCCTTCCTCAGCAGGGCCCCGAACTTGCTGTCCCCTCACCTGCTTTGTTCAGACTTGGAAGGTCATCTCTCCCTTTAAAAAATGTCCAGGGGCACCTGGGTGGCCCAGTCAGTGATTTCACAGTTTGTGGGATTGAGCCCTGCATCAGGCTCTGCACTGACAAAGCAAAATAAATAAATAAACATTTAAATAAATAAATAGGTAGATAGAATAGAATAGAATAATGTGTGAAGAAGAAAAGTTTATTTTTAATACGTAAATTGTATTGTCTCAGCACCAGTTTAATGTAGCTTGCTTATGAATTATGAATAACTGTAGAAATTATGACATTTATAGTTGTGGTCATCACTTTATTAGATGTAGGTAGTCTAGATGTTGAGCTATTTGACCTGTGGCTATGGAACGTGTATACAATCTTGTTCTAAAAAGAAGCTTCAGGAAACAGTGCTTGTATACACTTGTATCAAGCAAGCTTTGCGTCTCAGTTAAATACTGTTTGTTTTCCAGAGAGGAGGTATGAAATGTAATTAAATCACTTTAAAATTTGAATATCACCTTCAGTGGGTTTTTTTCTAAATGATAAAGAATTACAAGGCCCAGCTGCTGTCAAGACAAATATTTAGTACATTAATATATATATTTGTTTTTTCATCTCCCTATCACCCAGTGTTTGGTGAATATCTACATACCTCTTTTTTGTTTTGTTTTGTTTTTTTCCTCCAGTTTTATTGAGAAGTAATTGACATTACTGTATAAATTTAAGACCACAGCATGATGGTTGATTTACATATATTGTGAAATTATTACCCCTCCATCCTCTCACAGAAATCCAGCAAAAATGAAAGAAAGAAGAAAAGAGAGGAGAAAAAACTCCTTCTTGTGATGAGAACTCTTAGGATTTACTCTCTTTTCTATTTTTCACATGGCAGTGTTCACTGTAGTTGACATGATGTCCCTAGGTCTTACTTAAAACTGCAAGTTTATTCCTTTGGTCACCCTCTTCCAAGTCCCCTCCCCTCCCCTTCCATCTCTGGTAATCGAAAGTTTGTCTCTTTTTCTGTGGGTTTGGTTTGTTGGTTTTCGATTCCACATAGAAGTGACAGCATCTAACAAATGGCAGGATTCCCTCAGTTTTTAAGGGCTGAATAATACTCCACTGTGTGGGCATACCGCATTTTCTTTTTCTTCATCCCTTGGGGACACTTAGGTTGTTTCTGTGTCTTAACTATTGTAGATAATGCTGCTGCACACGTAGGGGTTCAAATATCTTTTTGAGTTACTGCTTTTGGTTCCTTTGGATATAATTCCCAAATATAGAATTGCTGAAACATATGGTAGTTCTAGCTTTAATTATTTTGAGGAACTTCCGTACTGTTTTCCAGAGTGGCTGCACCAGTTTGCATTCCTAACAACAGTGCACAAGTATTCTCCTTTCTCCACTTCCATGCCAGTATTTCTCTCTTGTCTTCCTGATGATGGCCTAACAGGTGTGAGATGATACCTCACTGCAGTTTTAATTTGCATTTCCCTCATGCTAGTGATGTTCAGCGTCTTTTCATGTACCATTGGCCTTTCGTATATCTTTTTTGGAGAAATATCTCTTTAGGTCTTTAGCCCTTTTTTAAAGAGGTTTTTGTTTGGTTTGGGGTTTTGTTTTGTTCTGTTTTGTTTTTTGCCACTGGATTGTATGAGTTTTTTAAATATATTTTGGATATTAACCCCTTATCAGATACACGGTTTGTAATAATTTTTCCCATTCATTTGGTTGTCTTTTCATTTTTTGACGGTTTATTTTGCTGTGCACTAGCTTTTTAGTTTGGTGCGGTCCCTCTTGTTTATTTTTTAGTTTGTTGTGGTTGTGTCCTTTCCAAATAATCATCACCAAGACCCATGTCAAGAAACTTTGTTGCTATGTTTTCTTCTAGGAGTGTCAAGGTTTCCTGTCTCCCTTTTAAGCCTTTAATCCATTTGGGTTAATTTTTGAGAGTAGTATAAGATATGGGTCCAGTTTTATTTTTTTACATCCAGTGATCTCAGAACTATTCATTAAAGAGACTATTTTTTCTCCATTGAATATTCTTAGCTCCTTTGTCAAATATCAGGTTGACCATGTATGCCTGGGTTTATTTCTGGGCTCTTGATTTAGTTCTATTGGTCTGTTACCTGTTTTTAAGCTGGTACCATTCTGCTTTAGTGACTGTAGCTTTATAGTATAGCTTGAATTCAGAAAGTGTGATACTCCTGCTTTGTTGTTCTTTCTCAGGAATTCTTTGGTACTAGGGCTCTTTTATGATTCCGTATTTTAGGAGTGTTTCTCTACCTTCTACCATTGGAAAAACGCTATTGGAATCTCAAATAGGGATTGTTGCATTGAATCAATAGATGGATTTTGGTGGTATTGACATTTTAACAATATGTATTCTTCCAATCCATGAACGTGGGATACCTTCCCATTTATTTGTATCTTCTTCAGTTTCTTCCATCAAGGTCTTATATTTTTCAGCATAGAGATTTTCATCTCCTTAGTTAAGTTAATTTCCAAGTATTTTATTGTTTTTGATGCTTATAAATGAGATCAATGTCCTTATAGCTTTTTCAGAAAATTTGCTGTTAGCATATAGAAATACTATTGATATCTTGTGTGTTAATTTTGTATCCTGCAATTTTACTGCATTCATTGATTGGGTTTAACAGGTTTTTTTTAGTGGGGTCTTTAGTATTTTCTCTATATAAAATCATGTCATATGCAAATAGAAACAATTTTACTTCTTCCTTTCCAATTCTCATACCTTTATTTCTTTGTTTCTTTATTTACTTGCTAATTGTTTCTGGTTAGTACTTTCAGTACTATGTTGAATAACAGTGGTGAGAATGGTCACCCTTGTCTTGATCCTAAATTCAGAGGAAAAGCCTTCAACATTTCACCATTGAATATGATGTTAGCTGTGAGCTTGTTCTGTACGACCTTTATCATGTTGACATAGGTTCCTGTTATGCCCAGTTTGTTAAGAGGTATTATCATGATTGGATATTGAATTTTGTCAAATGCTTTTTCTGCATCTATTGAGGTGATCATATGATTCTCTTCTTTCATCCTATTGTGATGTATCACTTTGATGATTTACATATTTTGAACCATCCTTGCATCCCCAGAATAAATCCCACATGCTCATCTTTTCAGTGTGCTGCCAAATTCAGTTTGTTGGTATTTTATTGAGAATTTTGGCATCTGTATTCACCAGAGATAATGGCCTGTTATTTTTCTTTTCTAGTAGTGTCCTTTTCTGGTTTTGGTATCAGGATAATACTGGCCTTGTAAAATGAGTTTGGGAATGGTCCCTTGTCTTTGATTTTTTTTTGGAAGAGTTGGAGAAGAATTAGTGTTAATTCTTCTTTAAACGCCTGGTAGATTTCACTAGTAAAGCCGCCTCATTCTGGGCTTTCTTTGTTGGGATAATTCACATCATTTTAAGTAGAAATTTTCACAGTTATGATTTTTAATTGGAAGTTATTCTCCACATTGGCCATTTTAAAAAGGAAATGTTAATAACAGAGTTTTAGATCAACTATGTCATTACTTACATTACCTCCAACATTTGAAATCTTTGACATCTTTGAATTCATCTTGGTTTTTGTTTCTGGAGTCTCTAACTTTTACAAAAAGAGTTGGCTCATTGAAAGTCAAAGCAACACTCAGCTCCCTTGGGGTTTCCTTTTATATCTGAAGCCTCAGTAGATGTCCAGTGTTTATCTGGAGAGTGGCTGGCTACATTCTGACAAGGGCATGAGAGAGTCCTTGGCATTAATCTCACTTGTGATAGCAATCTGCTTTGTCATCACAATGGGACAGTGATGCCAGTGATGGAAAGATGACAATACAAAAGTTAGAGATGTAAAGTTTCTTTAATTTTGGAGGTTTGGAAAGCTATAGGCGCAGTTACATAAGGCAGGAACTAACAGCATTTCCTCAGCCAGTGTTAAGGCTTCCCTAGTCCCCAGAGCACCCCCATGAGACAGCCATGCTTATGAGGATTTTTTTCCAAATAGAAGAGGCTTCCCTTACTGTTCTCCTGAGGTTTTATTTTCTACCTTTTTATATTCTCTCTCCGCCCTAAACACATACCCAAGTGCTGAGGATAGTCTGAACCCATGCCTGCTAGCTCAGGAGGTATAACCGCTATGAAACAGATCTCACACACTGCAATGTGTTTACATAAGATTAAGGAAACCGACTTTGGCTTTATTAGAATCTTGCTTCAGCATGCTCTGGTTTCAGACTGTGTGAGGTTATCTCCAGCACAGTGAGATAGGGTCCTTCTGCTCCACCTCTTGTACTTGCCAGCATCTTCTTTGTTTGTACTTGGTTGTTGTTTTTTTTTTCTTTTAATTGCCAGATCTGAGATTGGCTTTGTGGGGGATGACCTTTTGGGGTTTCGCTTTATTATCCTACTCCTGTTGGTTGGAGGCCTTAAGAGTTGGGCAATCATGAGCCTTTGTTGTCTGCCCGCTTTGGGGATTCTCATAAACTCCCGCAGGGAGACATCCTCTTCACAAGATGTCAACTCTGTGAAAGCAAAATTTCTGATACACTCACTGCCTTTTCTCCAAATTTGATAACAGTGCCAGCGTTCAGTAAATGATTATTGATTGAATGAATAAACTCCTTAATGATTTAACAAGATTTGGGTTCATTTCTAGTCACTGATACCCACGGATTAGATATGAGAGTCTGAGATTCTGTTGGGATCTTGCTTTATACTCCTAATCTAGCTTGGAAATTTGTCTCTAAGCATTTGGCACCGCTGGCTATCCTTCCGGCTCTCAGGTTAGCGTTTCATCTGGCTCCTGCCTTTAGACAATTCCAAACAACAGCCTAAAATGGAGAGGCCCTTACTCCTAATATCTGTAGCATTGAGGGTGACTGTCCCCTTTTTGTGGCAGGGAGTGTGTGACATCGTTGATTGGAAGGGATCCAGGGGACCAGGCACCTCCCCCCCTCATTCATATGTGCTGTGATCTTCCTTCCATGTGGGTGGATGAGTGATGCCTCCAGTAGTCCCCACACATAGGGACTTGTCTCCAGGTACCAGTGGCCCCCTGCACTACTCACCCCGATTTGACTGACCCCAGCTGTCAGCATCTCAGTATCTTTCAGTCATCCCCACTTGTGGACCTACAGGCAAAACCAGGATGCTGAAGGGTGATCCTCTCCTCCCCCTCTCAGTAACCCCCACTAAGAAGAAGAGGTTTGGGTACCCCCAAACATGTATGAGAGGGTGCTTGGTTCTCAGTGGAATCCCTCTCCCAATCCTCCCTGGTGCGCAGAATAATGTCACCTTCCATCCATCTAAGCCACCCAGTATGAGGAGATGCTGGGGTGGCATTGCCAAAATTATTCTTAGAGGATTATAATGAAGGAGTCTGTGAATGCTTCTACATTAATATTTTAGTTCCTCTGATACATTTTTAACTATCAATCTTATGCCATATGTTCCTCAGGAAACCGAGAAGCTTTTACCAATCCACAGTTAGAAGCAGATTCTGAGCCTCTCATAAATGTTGGTTTCCTCGTCTCTGAACTGATGGGTCCCAGCACCAAATGACCTCAAGGCTGCGCTTGGGGCTTACAGACATTTTCCAAAATTGTGCCTGTGGCTGAATAGGGAAGGCCCGAAAAACTGTCGTCTTCTACTTTATCATATCTCTTCTGAACCCATTTGTATAGATTTATGAACTGAAGCAAAAAGAGCCTGTAAAGAAAACTATACATTATGGGTTTATAAAGAAACATTGAGGGAATTTTATTTTTGTTTCTTTGTTTTAGCCCCAAATTAATAATCACCTTTAATCCTTGGATTCATAATATTTTGGTCCTTGGTATCAAGATATTTAAAGTTCCACTGGACTGTAAACTATGTGTATGTTGTCTTAGTTCCTTAAGGCTCAGCAACGTGTCTGTCATGGCTCTCACCATGTGCCTGACAGATTGCCTTGCTCATAGTTCAGAGTAAACAAAAATTTTTTGAATGAGTAGATGAATGAATCAACTTATTTAGCTGGCTTCACTTAATCTATAAATGTATTAATCTGTTCTCAAAATGGTCTACAAACCCCTTCTTGGTCAATAACCACATTTATCTCCATTTTGTTAGCACCCATGGGTGATCTTATCTTTGTGGGGAATGGTGAGACCCATGTAGGATCTGGCCATGAGACTGCTCTTGGTTAAATAATTTTATCTTGTGCCAGCTGCCTGTTAGGAATTAAATGTCTGTTTGGCTTAAATCTATTTAAATAACCCAAGGCAAGAAGAGATGAAAAGAAAAGTCTATGTTATTTGTAGCCATCGCACCTATTTTACATACAAAGCTGCTTTGTCAGCAGATTTACAGTGAAACAAAGCACATACTCACAAGTGGCAAAGTATAAAAATATTGCAAAGATTTGATAGATTTCCCTGAATTGAAAGAAACCACCATCTCTAGGTAATGCCGATTTTTCTTCTAACCTTTCCTGCTATATTTAGGGAGGGAAAGCTGCCCCCAATTTTTAAGAAAGTTTATGTGTAATCAGTCACTGCTCATTTCACATTTGCCTGAGGTATGATGAGCTTGACAAATCAGGACAATTCTCTCCTCCGTGGAGAAATACACGAATAAACAGCCTGGCACTTCCCCTTTCCTCACTCCACTGGCCTCACAGAGGCCCTTTGTCATCATGGATCAGTAGCTGCTTTGTGAGTTCAGATAGTTAAGAGCTGCTAAGGACTGACAGTCTTGCTAACAGGTGCTTCTGAATTCACTCTAAAATTTACCATTTGAGATCCATCAAAACCACTACATCCTATCTTAAGCTTGGTCTGATAAATGGGGAGGAGCCTCTGATTCTACATTTCCATCCCCATCTGTGATGATGGAGTGACGTTAACAAGCCTAAGAGTTCATACAGAGACCCCATTGCCTGTCTGTTGCATATAAGCTAGACTCAAACTTTGCTCCAGAACAGCAAGTGCACACATACAGGCCGTGCAAGACAAGGTGTGTTCTCCAGAGCATTTCTCTCTCTCTGAATTGTTCTTTACTCCGCCCCTTAATTCTGCAGAGTTCTGTACTCACAGCTGCCTGAGTGGGTAGAAGGTAGCAAGGACCCTGTTCTTTAATAGGGTGAAAAGAAGTGAACTTACAGTACCTATTAAACCCCCAACATGCTGAAATTAACCATTTCAAAGGCCTGTTGATAGGCTATGTAACTGTGCTGAAAGCTGAGTAGTTGGTTTTGCAAAGGGAATTTAATGCTACCTTCATAAATGACTTTCCTTATTCACATCTCTTGATTTTATGAATTGTTTGGAGCAAAATAATGACTTCCGTAAACCTGCCATTCATTAAAGCATAGTTTGTTCAATTGTTATATTTTAAAAAAATGTGCTGGGGCTTGAAAATGCAGAGGTAAAGTGATTTTTTTTAAAGATCAATAGACCCAGGAAATCATATTTTTACAGTATAATCAATTGACTCAAACTCCCTAGCTCCTGGATATAAAGAATGCATTACATACAGGTGAGCAATTTCCTGATGAAAGGAGTTCTCTTACAAAACAGGATTGGACGTAGTTATTTTTATCAAGTCTCCGAACATCTCTCAGATCTCCATTTGGAAGGAATGGGCACTACTGGGGTCATTTCCCTCCCATTTTCTACTGTTGTGTGGTCATGAGGTGGTAACTGGGGAGGTGTTTGCAGAAGCAATTGTTGGGGTGCGTGGTTTGCCCCTCTTGAAACAATGTCCCTGACTGTGAGGTTTGGAGCATCTGTGCATTTTGTGGGTGTATGTGAAGCATATTGGCTTCCTCTTTAACCAGCCACCCCTGTCCTTTGAAGTTCCCATCATGCTCCATCTTCTCCCCCTCCCTGTCACTGTCATTTATCAACTTCCTGTCTCTGAGACATTCAGCTAATGGTAACCTGGCTGAGCCGACTCCTGCCAGCCATGAGTTCCGTCACCACCAGTAGTTCTCTCCCTCAGGGACTCTCTGTCCTCTAGATATCTCATCCCCCCCGGGAATCCTAATCGTAATCCTCATTACAAAATCCTAGACACCTCGATAACTCTGTTTTTCTCTGCCTGAATGCCACTTTTCCAGTCTTTTGGCCCTTCACTCCTGTATTTCTCCTACAGCGCCTACTTCCATTCTTCTGACTAGGAGGTCACAGTGGTGCAGACTGCGCTCCCCGGAGTCCGTGATGCCAGCTGCACTGAGGCCCCCTCCACTGCTCCTTTGTTGTCTTCTTGTCTGTGATGGGCGCCCTCGGCCAGCCACTCAGCACTCGAACACAGTTTTGCCCCTTCCTCACCTTTCTGCCCAAACCCTACCCCTCCACTCTTGGTAGATGGCTTTTCTACCCTATTTTATCAAGAAAATAGAAGCTATTGGCACGAACCGCGTCTTGGCACCTCTTTCCCTCTCCTCCATCTTCTTTCCCGTCCTCCAATCCATGTAAACCATTCGCGTCCTTTCTTCTCAGAGACATGAAGTCCCTCCTCCTACTCAAGGCAGGTCCCTCAGCTGGTCGCTTGGACCTTAGCCTCCAGCCATCTGTGCTCCCTGACCATCCCTGTTCTCTCCTGTGTCTCTTTTCCCCACTCCCCACAAAGAGGATCCGTGTCCCCAGCCAGGAGATGCATTTCAGTCTTTGCCATCCTTACTAAACTCTCTTCAGGAAATAAGTAAATCCTTTGACTGATTCTGTACATTTACACACCTATTCCAACCTTCCCTCGCCTTTCCCCTTCTCATCCAGGCTTTACCAAGTCTCTCTTTCACTCTCTAGCCCATTCCATCTGTCTTTTGTCCCTGTCATTCTGCTGACGTGGTGACTTTCTGATTCCCAAATCTTCTATCCTTGTCTTGTTAAAAGGAAGAACTTGTTTCTTCTGGAGCAGCACTGTGCAGTAGAAATACAGTGCAAGCCACGTAGTTAATTTTTCTAGTAATCACATTTAAAGCATGTAAAAAGTTAAAAGAGATGGTGACGTTAATTTTAATAATGTGTTTTATTTAGCCAGTGTATTAAAAATATTATTTCCACATGTCATCATCGTGAAAATTGACTCATTTTATATTTTTTGAAAATTATTTTATTGAGTCTTCAAAATATGGTATATATTTTAAAGTTACAGCACACCCTAATTTGCACTAGCCGCATATGTAGCCAGTGGATACCATATTGGATAGTGAAGTTGTATCTTTTTAGAAACTATCTTTCCTGACCCTCCCCCTACCTCTTCGATCATTTCTTTTCAATGTCTTGTGTCTGCCTCCTCTTCTAGCCATTCACATGCTGTTGGGCCTCAGGCTTTCAACTCTCTTCCTGATGAATCTCCTTTGTTCCCCCAACTGGATGATGATTGTCTGAGTCCTACCTCTCAGTTGCACTTCCCGTTAGTAAAGTCAGACCATAGATGTCTAAAGTATGACACAGCACCATCTTACATCCTCGCTCTTCTCTTCCTGCTAGGTGTCCAGTTAGAAAATTGGTATTCCACTTGCATTGCTCTTCCTCCTTCAGCCCCTAGATCTAATCAATTCAAGTGGTTTTTGAAGTCTACTTCACCAGTATTTCTTTAAATATATACTTGCTTCCTTCTCTACAACTACTGCTTTAGTCAAGATCCTCATCATCCCTCCCTTGGATTATTGGAGTGGCCTTTTCAATACCCTGCCCATCTCACTCATAGTTCTCTCCTTTCCATCCTGTGTGACCTCAGTTTTCACCCCCTCCCCAAATAAATTGATATTCACCTAAAACGGCCAAGTCTGGGACTGTATCCCCATATTTTTAAAAGGGTGGAGAGAGGAGACTGTGTTAGAGCCTTCAGTCCAAAGCATTTTCAAGATGGCAGGCTTCCCTGAGGGCATCCTGTTATTCTCCTTTCTGACTCTCTTCCTCCCACTCCACCTCACTACTGAGCAGCTCTACAGGTGGTTCTGGAAGACCTAGGAATACACTTAACAGAATCCATCTCCTTTTGTTTTGATAATGGAGATCTCCCATGGCTTTGTAGCATTTCCTCAACATGAATTTACCCTAGAGCAATGATTCTTAATTTCTCTCTCTCTCAGATCATGTACATCTTTGAAAATCTGCTCAAAACATGCCTCATTTCCCCAGAAAAAAATGCTCAGCTGCCAACACAATTTGGCCTGAGTACCTGAAGCCCACCCATGAGCTGATAGGTCTTGCTGAAGGACAATGTTGAAACAGTGCTCAGGTCACCTGCTGGCTCCCACTAAAAAGGATCAAAAGTTGGATTTCCCAGGATACTTTGAAACCCCGTGGAGCATTTTATGGCCCATTTTGGAATCTGAAGAAAGCTGTGTTTCATACTCCGAGGACACTCTGAACATTGACTAACAACACTGAAAACAAACCTAAACTTGCATTTCTTGGCTAAATATATCTGATTTTCTCCACACCAACACCCCTCTTTATAGAAGCTGTTTGCAGCAACTTTGTTTCTTACTAGCTTTCTGAACCTCTCTCTCCAGTTGGCTTTCATGCTGTGCTCATCTGGGGTTGTGACTGATCTTCAGCACATCTTCAGTCATTTCAGAAGCTTCCCTAAAAACCTTGGCTCCAAACCCTCTCCTGCACATCTCAGGTCATCGTGTGCTCTGCTGTACCCTTCGTTCTGCCAGCCCAGCACGCCGGGGAGGGGACAAAGAGGGGCAAACACGGGGCACTGGCTACCTCTGGGGGCCTCTGTGTGGTGCGAGCCCATGTCATCAGACCCCACTGGTCTTTAAGTGAGCTTAAAGCTTAAAGCTGCTGGACAGCAGGACTGCAGCGTGGATTGACCTTCTCACGGTCCTTCCCTGCCCAAGAGTGCGCTGTTTCCACAGAAGACGTGGGGACATGAGGTAGGGACTCCACCCACCCACATGTAGGGGTGCGTCTCTGGCAACCTGCACCCCTAGCACTGCACGGGAACAGTGCTGCCTCCTTACTTAACACCAAGCCACATGCTTGAGTCCGCAGGCCTCCCCTTGGCTTCTCGCCGCTACTCTCTCTTCCTTGGCAAACTTCTCTTCTGCTCTCTTGGAGCTCAAGCCTGTCCATCGTCCCCTCCTCTGATTATCCAGTTTGTTTGCTCTCCTGCCAGCCTCCCTCCTTAAGTTTCTTGCCCAGTGGAAACCCTGTTCTTTGTTTCCCTGAGTGGCTTCAAAGTTCCACGTGCCCCAGAGTCCCTTTGTGTCTCGGGTCCTCCCCGCTGGACTCCCCGCCGCCTCACTTACCAGGCTCTTAACCTTCCTAAGTTCCCTGACGCACCCCCACCGCATTGCTAATCTGCCCCACTCCCACTCCCTTCCTGGCTCTCCCATCCTGAGTGCCAGCTAGTACAACCAGCTTATAAAGAGTTTATTGGACTGAAAAGCGAGTGAGTGTTCTCACGCGCCCTGCTCTTTCCCACCTCAGCAAAGCTTTTCAGAGTCACATTTCCAACGGAATCTGAATCTGGAAGGATTTAGATCTGCTGAAAAATGCCAAACCTCCAGCATTTGGCTGTGTTTGAGATTTTTGGCAGCTCCTCCCACGTCTGATGTTACGAACACTGTTTATAGATGCCTGGAAAGAAGCCTTTAATGCTTGTATTGTGTTTTAACTTGCTTTCCTTTGGAGGCAGGGAATTGTCAAGTAAGTATTCACAGCACTCTGGAAAAGCCCAGGTGTTCAATGAGCATCCAGTAGTAAGCGTTCATGCAGAATCCACAACCGCGAGGGGTCTATACTTAACAATCCGCTGAATTTGCCACCATGCAGGTTTCTTCCTTTTCCCCCTCTCATCTTCAGTTTTGAAGCAATACAGCCATAAACATATGCTTGTGAAATAAGAAAGAAACATTCTGAGATTGCTTTATTTTTCAGTTTTTAACTGAAAATCAAGGTGAAAAAAAGCATCGGATTGCCTTTATGTGTATATATATACAATCTCATGTATATATAAATACGCAGTGTTTGTGCTTGTATGCATACCTCGTATACACTGTATAATATGTGACATATTATACAACCTGTGTGTACCCTGGAAACGAGCCCTGCGTTTAATCTCCAGTTTTGCCTCTGAATCACACGCTGTGGCCCCAGTGTCCCTCTCCCATCTCAGACCTCGGCTTGCTTTTGTCACACACTCGAACATTCTTAGGTGAAAGAAGAAACCCACGGATTTCATTTGAAAGTCCCACTAAAACAGAAGAAAGAGCAGATGTCCTGGGAAGTGATAATTAATGTGAAGGAAGTGTCTAATTGCGAGAACTGGCATGCCCCCAGCCTCCCTGTTTTGCTCAATTTGGCAGCAATGACATCAGCCGGGGGTGTCGTTTTGCAGAGATGTGCTCGCTCCCTATTCTTCAGTGCAGATAATAATACCATTTGGTCCAATTATCACTTATGATTGCATAACGTGTTTGGATTGAAGAGTTTCTCAGAAAATAAAGGTAACTTGTTTTTCCCCAGCCCGAAAATGCAAGCCGTTCCAGCGGGCAAGCCGCCCTACCAAGCAGCACTGGGAATTGTTAGGCTAAATTATGAGTTGAACTTGATTCTCAAACAAAGCATCCATTGTGCCTAATTCCCAACGACATCCAGGAGGATGTTATTGTTTTCCTGACGACAAGTTTTCCCCCAGCACACTCTCAAATAAGCAGCGTCCCCAGGCGCATCCGCAAAGTCATGGAGAGTGTGCGGGAAGCATTGACAAGGCTTCCTTTTTTCTCCCTATTCTGTAGGCGCTTTAGTGCAGAGTTTGCCCAGAGACGCCAGGGTATGAGCTTTCTGAATTTGTAGACTGGTGCACTCTTTCATTTCTGTTTTAGTTCTTTGCTGGCATGCTTGGGAAGCATGGTTTGTGCCACACAGGAATGTCTGTTCACTTGGATAATGCTTGTGCATGAATGAGGTGGTTGCTAATACGGCTCTAAACTGTACTAAGTTTCTCACTTGGCTTTGTTTGCTGCTTACAAGGGGATCAAGGTAATCCTTTCTCTTTGCATAGCCCAAGAGCAATAACTAATGGATTTGGAACACGCAGCGGGACCTGCTATAGCGCTCCCCTACCCATTTCCTAAACTCCGAGAAGTGTGATTTAAGGGAACCCCGTGTCAGAGAAACTTGGCTTACTCTTGTCAGAGTAGAGCACTTCCCCATTATGAAAGCTCTTAGCTAAGTTTGCAGGACCGAGTCCAAAACCAAGAAGGGAAAGGCAAACTTGGGGATGATGGCAGCAGTTTAATGTAGACCATGCCGCTACAGTACAGGGCACAGGGGGCATTCTCTGTCTTTTCTCCCCATACTTCCTACTTGCCCTTTTGTGTGGCATAAATGACCTGGGCACTTGGCCCTCTGGGCCTTTTCCCAGACCTGACTTGTAAGTCCCACTTGACACCGTGGCATGATCTCTGGCCACCTAATTCTGAATAACACAGGCATATCCCTGTCTGAAAACTGGCCAGTAGACTCAGGAAGCACAGCCTCTTTCTTCTCATTCTTAGGCTCCTCTTTAATTGTAAAACCAGCCCCTCTGGCTCAGGTATCTTTCTGGCTCCCAGAAGGTGGAGAGACTGATCCCTGACTCCAATGCCTTAGGTCTGGGGAAGCCCACCCCAGTGCCGGTAAATCAGGCCCCATCAAGTGGGAACCTGAATGTCAGGATCTACTTTTTCTGGGGGAGTGAGGGCAGAAGCAGGACCAAAAAACCCAAGGGGAGGGTCGGCTGACTGGGGGACAAGAGAGAGAGGAGCCTGGCGCTGGCCTTAGCTGAGCGCACTGGACAAGCCACCTTGCTGCCTTTTGTTCAACACCGTGTTTTTGTTTCTGTTTTTGTTTTATTGTGGCTCTGTGTTCCAGACCGCCTGTTAGCAGAGCAGCCCCCCAGCCTGAGAAACTCCAGAAGAACAACATCACCAAAAAAAAGAAACTGGTTGAGGTGAGGAGTCGTTAAGCTATTTTGGTCTTGGTCTAATATCAGTGTTCTAAGATCCACCCAGTGGACGCCACCATCTGCGTATGGCGAGATACTTTCAGGTAAACTTGAGTGCAGCTGATGGGTCTCTCTGGTCTCTTCTCCCTTCTACAGAGTGTTGTGTCCCCCATTTCAGAATCACACCCACCGGGTCAGATTCCTTCAGCCCTGCCACTAGGTCCTGTCAGTCCTCACTTGCAAATGTCCCATGTCCTTCAAATCTGTCTCCTTTCCCCTAGACTCAATCTCACTCAGGGGTGGAGAGTGGGGGATGACACAGGGAGAACATGAGCTTATTCTTTGTCTCTAACTTTGTTTGAGCACCTACCATGAGCCAAGTACCACGTATGTACTTCCCATGAAACATTTCATATAATCTCTCATGAGGACAGAAGAATCCATCTTAACATTTTGTAATTGGAAAGGGGGGACTAGCTGGGGGGACTTTTCATGAAACGGAGCACAAGTCAGAAGATGCAGGATCCAGAAGCTGAAAAGCCATCATAAACCAAGATGGTGCCTCTCTCCCACCACGGCCTTGTCTGTCTGATGCGTTCTTCTCTTTCTCTGCACACTTCCTGAGCTATTTTGGTAGACAAATGGGTATGACCCAGCACCTGAGTTTATATCTCTGAACTTAAACAGCCCAGTGTCCTCAAGTCTAAAGAAACCACGTGACTGGCCCAGCTTGAGTCAGTTGTCCACTGGGATGAGGGGTCACATTTTACATACACAGTTTCTGAGAAACACATTGAGGTGGGGGAAGGCTGAGATGAAAAGAGGAGAAACATTCTCCAGCAAAATTTTAAAGGTAGGAAAGCTCATGATATATTGGCTAAATAGTTCAGCTTCACCAAGGGGTATAAGATGTGTGAGCAGAGATAATTGTGCCAACTTAGGAGCTTGGGCTTTATCCCATAGGTACTGAAAGTCAGTGAATGTTCTGGAATAAGGAGGGGTTGTGGTAATTTAGGACAATTAATCTGATGTTTGCAATTGATGAGCTTTGGAGAAAGAAATCAGGGAACGTAGAATCAGGGACCCACATCGTAATCCTGTATCCAGCCAACCAACCAACCAACCAACCAATCAACCCAGTACCTGGCACAGAAGAGCTACCAGTGGTACGTGTATATCAAATCATATTAAAACTGATCCTGATCTTAATCATGAAAGATAAAACAGGAAGAAAAGAAAGACTTTAAACCCAGAACAGGATCTAGTTGTTGAAAAAAAATGCAGATTATGTAGAACTTTGTAGGGCAAGCACCGAAGAACAGAACAGGCATGGCATCTGCCTCAGTGTTCTGCCCTGCCAGGCCCAGCGACATTCGTGGGAATCAAAGCAAACCGCCGGGCCACCATTCAGCTTCCCCAGAGAGTACTTGCCAAGGCACAGACCTACAACTTCTAGGGGACCTTTATAGGGCTTCAGATCAGTAGACCTTGATTCCCCTGCAGAGCTTGGAAGCTTATCTAGACTATTTAGAAAACTCCCTGTAATTCTGTGTGTTGGCCCGTCTCCCTAGCTTTTCAGGGAGCTGAAGAAAGGGCTGTGTTGTAGCCTCAGCTAGTCAAGAAGCAAAATGCTTTTTGTGGGCTGTTGGCTGTCTGACCAGCCATGCAGTTCCCATGAGGTAAGTGGCTGCTCCCAGAGTGTGGGTTTGTGCCTCTGAGCTTACTTCCTCTGAGAGCCGCTTTTATCTCTGTGTGGGAACGTAGGAGCTGGCTCTCGACCACGTGTTTGGCTACAGGGGATTCGACTGTCGCAACAACCTGCATTACCTGAATGACGGTGCGGACATCATCTTCCACACTGCGGCGGCTGGCGTGCTCCAGAACCTCTCCACGGGTAATTCAGCCCGAGGACCCCCCTCTGAGGACAGGATCCTGCTCTTTAGTCCCCTTGGGTGTACTCCCCCAGTCTTGAGAGGCCCCCCAAACTGACTCATTCTCATCCTGGTAGAGCCTTTCCACTCGATTCCTCATTGGTGTCATCTGGTCCCAGAAAGTGTCGAGGCCCCCGCTCAAAGGTCAGAGCCCTCTTTCTTTCCAACAACACCCTGCTGTCAGCCCTCTGAGGGAGATGTCTGTGTTTCCATCAGCTGCTCAGATGCTGGGAGAGTGGACAGAAGCCAGAAAGAGGGTGTAGGGAGTGGAAAAATTGCTTGCAGCGAGTTACCAAGAACAGAGCATAGGGGAGCTTTTCTTAATTTTTTAGCAGCTCAGATTTTCAAGTTTTGCTTGTTTTGACTAGTTGCAGATTTACTGTAAGGATGCGAACTGTTAATCTGTAGCCAAAGCACCCCAAATGTCCCTTAACTAGTAGAGGGTAACTCACATGAAACAAAGAGTTTGAAAAGAAACACTGCAAGGCAAAGGAAGCATTCAGAAATGAATTTGACACCCGTACCTTTGCCACCAGATTGACATATGTTAACATCTTGCCTTACTTGCTTTATATCTCAAAACAGACGCCCTGTATTTTTTCAAATTTTTATGTGCCTTCCCAATTCCACACACTTACTTAATGCATACCTTTTTAGACAGTGAAGTCGCTGAGCACCTAACGATCTGTTTTTTGGCGGGGGGGGGGAGGAAGACCTCAAAATTTTCTATACATCTTCTCTTTTTTACAGACATACTGTCATTTTAGCAGCAATGTGCTATTTCCTTGTACATCAGTGCCATCACTTACCTCTTAGTTGTTGGATATTTGGATGGGTTTACAGCGGCCACTTTGGAAGTCAGCAAACCCATTTTCCACAGTAGATAATAAATACTTCCTGTGCTCTCTTCTACTTTCTGTGATACGTATGGAGTTAGGGCATTAGCGGATGAATACATCACCTGTGCTGTCCAGTAGGCTTCCAAGTGGACTGACACTGAGAAATAACAATGATTCAAAAGAGATTCCCTAAATATTTTCCTGTTCCTCAGACTTCCCTTTCAGATGAGTAAGTGGTGCCATTTTGCTCAGTTAAGTACTGTCTCCATTATCACTTTGGACCCTGGAAGCCTCGCACTTGGACCGTGCCCTGGACCCCCACAGGCCATGGGAGGGATGGAAGGGGAGCTGGTATGTGCTAGGCGACAGACCCCAGCTCTTCTGCCAGGCTTGGAACAGAATACGTAGATGTAAAAAATGCTCTCCCATCTCCCCAAGAATGATTCTAAAATTGCGAACTTGTGGCCTTGATCTCTCACTTTGACGAGGCGTTTCCAGACCCTATATGATGCTTCGATGTTGTCCTGTGAAGTCTCGAAAGCTCCCCTGCTTACCCTCCCGTGTCTGCCCCTAGGGAGCCAAAGCTTCTACCTGGAGCACACGGACGACATCCTTTGCCTCACGGTGAACCAGCATCCCAAGTACAGGAACGTGGTGGCCACCAGCCAGATAGGTAGGAGGGCCGTGCCGTAGCTGGGCTTTTCCCAGCTGAGCAGGGACATTGACTTCTTAGCAAATACCTGGAAAGGGGGCCAGTGGGTTGCTGACATCTACCCATTCTTGACATCGCTATTATTTTTTGAGCCCTAAATATATCTGTGTCGTCTGGGTGGAAATATCCAGTGATTGGTGATGCTCAGGGATTATGAAGTCAGCCCACAGCGTGATAATCCAAATAAATGGATGCCCCCCTCCCTGGGGGCTTGTGGAGAACAATTTTTCAGACGCCAGGTGTCAGTTAAGGAGCCCCGTGTCTGAAGCCTGGTGATTGTGCTTGGCAAGGGTAGCTTGTCTGTGTGCCCGGCTTTCCTGCACCCTAGGAAACTGCCAGTGACAAATGTGAACTGAGTCACATTTCACATTTGTGGAAAGGTGTGTGTTGGAACTTTGTCATTTCAAAGGCAGTTTTTATGAACATATCCTTCTGCTTGTTTTCATTGAACCCATGTCCATTTTTAAATTTAATTTGGAACTTCCTGATGCTGGTGTTAAGTGCTTCACTATCAGAAACGTGACTTATTTTAGCTATTGTTTTCCCTTGACGCTTCCTCATTGCCATTGCCCACCCAATGCAGTTGATATTACGGAGACCCAAGGTAAGGCTGTTCCATCCGTGAGTAGTTTGAATCTTCGCTGCAAAATCGTGTCGCTGTATCGTGTTTGCTGACTGTATCTGGCCAACTGCAGATACAGATCATTGATCTCACCAGTTGCCTTTGTATAAACTCCTCTACAAGTGTGTGTGTTGGACATAAATGCCCTTAGGGCTCTGCCTCTAAAAGCACAACAGATGTTTCTCATTGTCTTCACCTCTGGCCAGGTCAGGCTGTAGGTCTCTTAGGCCCAGTACCTGTAACACCCCCAAATATCTGTCTTAAAAATGCTTTCGAGTGAATGCAAGCTTTGCCGTGGCCCCGCCATTCTCCAGCCTTAGTGCTGTGTCATGCCTCCCACATTCAGGAACAACACCTTCAATCCACATCTGGGACGCCATGACCAAACACACCCTGTCTATGCTGCGGTGCTTCCACTCAAAGGGGGTGAATTACATCAACTTCAGCGCCACCGGGAAGCTCCTGGTGTCAGTGGGAGTGGACCCCGAGCACACCATCACTGTCTGGCGTTGGCAGGAAGGTAAAAGGAGCGGGGTGGCTGTCCCGGTGGGAGGCTCGCTTGTGGTGTGTGCTGGGCTCAGACCTAGATGGGCCTCACTCCGAAGGCCATCGAAGGCACTGCTGCCGAGTCAGCTGAAACCGGCGATCTCCCGAGCCTGGAGAAGCTGCTGATCGGATCTCTGGACTCTGTGGCCAGGGGAGTGCTGGGCTGGCCAGTGGAAGGCCTGGGAGCACTTTGGGAAAGTGCCCCCTGTGCTGGCAGCCTTCCTCCTCGGAGAGAAGTCCTCACCCTCCCCCTTTTCCATCTTCACTCCCTTCCCCAGATGTCCTTGTCCTTAGTATTCCTTCCGTGACCTCCAGATACCGCACAGCCTTATCACCTTGGTTGCCTCATTCCAGGAACTGGGGCAGGATTTTACCACCGTGGGCTCAAAAACACTTTTTTTTTTCCTTACATTTTAACTTTTTTGAAATGGGGATTCACCTTGTAATCAAGGTTTACATTTAGCGTTACAGGATTTCTCTCTTGCCTTCCCCCAACACACACACACACACACACACACACACACACACAGGCTGCTGCTAAATTTATGTTCATGTTATAATCAAAGATGTGTAATCTTTTGAGTGTATTCTCAGGTTGGCAGAACAGATCCAATTAGTTAGGACGTTAATGAGGTCTGTCTCCAGCCGGGCAGCCTGTATCTGGGGCATGCAGAGCCGGGCACGCACAGAGGTGGCTCTTCTCCAATTCAGGGCTTCTGGAGACCCATTATCTCAGCACCTCCCCATGGAGGGAGCTGTAAAGAGATGGGAGCTAAGTTCTAGTCCCTCCTGAGCTCCCATGTGAGAAAAAGAGGTTGGGAACCTGCAGACTTTAATAATGAGACTCTTTTATCATATTCAGTCCCTTTCTCATTTTCTTGTTCATCAGTGTATTGTGTCCAAAGGGCCCCATAATCTATGGTTTAGGGATGCAGCTTCATTTCTTGTCCTTTCCAGTTGGCCTTAAATAGACTCAGCCCTGGATGAGACACTGAGTGTCTTAAACAACTGACCCATAGCCTGGTGAACTTGGAAGGACCGGAGAAATCTTTTGCCTGGTCCCTATCCTTCCCGTGGGGCAGTCCCCACAAGTGCACTCCTGACAGGCTGGCTCCCCTCCTCCACTAAATACTTGCGGGGCTGTGGCCCACATCACTTCCCAAGGCAGCCCACCCATGGCTGGAAATGTCTTATAAAGCCCTTTCTTCTGCGAGAGCTTAACTTGCTTATACCTTTCTTCTACGGCACTAACTCTGCTGTCCACAGTGGCCAAGACCAAGTCTGTGCCTAGTTCCTCAGAAGAGGGTTATCCTGTTGAGCCCTGTGCACAGGCTACTCTTTTCAGGCCCATTCTCCTCACTTCTTCCATCTGCCCCTCTGAGCAGTCCCTGCTCTGGCCCTGGCCCAGCACAGACCCCTTCTTACCCAGGGTCCCTTCTGACTGCCATAGGGCAGACTAGTGGAGCCTGGGCTTTTAAACATGCTTCTGAACATGATCAGCAGATGCCTTCTCTTTGGTAACTTTCTCCCCCTTGTCTTTGGGGAACCAGAGCTTGGCTCTCTGCAGAAGGGTTCTGAGCCAGTGATATCTAAGGGTGTGTCACCTCCCACCAGCTCTCCTGAGATGGTTGTGTGTGGGCCTTAGCTTCAAGTTCTGCTTACAAGTGATACAGTTTTGAGGAAGGTTTATATGTATTTTTGTTACCATTAGAGAACACGTTACTCATGCTTCTTTTGTTAAAGGACTGTTTTGTTGAACTCCGTGTGTGTGTGTGTGTGTGTGTGTGTGTGTGTGTGTGTGCACACGTACGTGTAGTTCAGAAACTAAGCTGACTAAGAAATGAGCTTATTGTATATAAGATGCACATTGTCAGGTCCTAGATACTTGTATGAAACTTGTTCTGAGGAATGTAGAAGCCAGTGTAAAGCGGGACACAGTCACCTCCACAATAAGTGTCCATGGATTAAGACCAGAAAAAAACAAACAGTTGCTTTGAAGAAAGTGCAGGGGCGCCTGGGTGGCTCAGTTGATTAAACGTCAGACTTCAGCTCAGGTCATGATCTCAGGGTTCATGAGTTCAAGCCCCAGGTCAGGCTCTGTGCTGACAGCTCAGAGCATTGAGTCTGCTTCAGATTCTGTGTCTCCCTCTCTCTCTCTCTGCCCCTCCCCTGCTCGTGCTCTGTCTTTCTCTGTCTCTCAAAAGCAAATAAATATTTTAAAAAAATTTTTTAAATAAGAAGAAAGTGCAAAGTAAAACAACATATCCCCTTTGACTACCAGGAATGATCCTCTGTCTCTTTAGTGGCCACTTGTATTGCTTCTTCTGTAATCCAGCCACTGGAATCCTTTTTCTACTGGGGAAGAGAGATTTGTTTGTATTTTCCTTATGATGTGTGGTTTTTTACTGATTATTCTGGTTACTTCTTTGTCTCCTGTACATGTTCCAAATGTTTTCCCCCAGTGTGGTGTTCGTCTTAACTTAGCTTATGGTATATTTGAAGAGCATGAGTTTTTAAACCTCCAAGCTCTGAGTAGGAACATAATTTCTGGTGAGTCGAACTTTGCATACGTGGAGAGAGAATGACCGGTGTGAGAGGTGACGTGCAGTCTCCCCAGCCGGTCCTGGGAAGGGCCCCCAGAAGGATGAGTGTGAGGTGCCAGGCCAGCTATGCCAGAGCCCACCACCACTCAACTGGGGGGCCATTTAAAACAAACACATAGTGGAACAGAAAGAGGGGATCAAGAGAACACTTACCATGATGAGCACGGAAGAATGTTTAGAACTGCTGAATCACTGTATTGTATACCTGAAACTAACATTACACTGTACGTTAACGATACCCAAATATTTTTAAAAAGGTTAGTGATGAGGAGGTGCAGGAAAAAGTACACATGAGTAAATAGAGGAAATTGGACCTAAAACATTAAGAATAAGTTAGAAGCAAATGGAAAGAAAAGTTTAAAATAAAAAACTCAAAGGTGGAAAAATAATGAGGTAAAATCAGATAGGCTTATGAAGTAGGCTGAAAGGCGAGAAGGCAGGTCTAGAAGGTGATGACACTAACAAGTGGACATTTGCTGAGCAGTCGCTGTACCAAGCTCGGCTCTCAGGGGCTTTGCTTGCACCTGATCTCTTCATCCTCACAACACTTTATAAACTGGGAACTATCATTATCTCCAAATTACAGATGAGCAAACCGAGGCACCAAGACATTACAATAATGTTCCCAAAGTTGATTTACAGATAACTGGTAGAGCTGGGATTTGCTGGGGACAAAAGTTAAAAAGCAAATGAATCAAATCATAAATAAATGGGCTTGAGGGGAAAAAAACTGGTATTTAAATATTAAAGGTAGAATTTTTAAACCTAAAAGCCATGAAAGACAAAAGAATGTGAAGGACTTTTTTTTAGGAAAGTAAAAGCAGAAAATCTTGGACAGAAATTAAGAACAGTCTAAAGGATTGAGTCTCTACATTTGAGGGGAAGGTTCAACTTCCAGTAGACAGGAATACTGAGATGTGGTAGGAGACAAGAGATGGGAAGATGAAGGGTGTCCTTTGCCCTTTTCTGGTATCTGGAAGCTTCCATCTTTAGGGCCATCCCTTCCTGTGCATTCATGGGTGCCTGGATATGGCTGTGTTGGGGGTGGAGTGGGATGGGGGTTATGTTAGCAGCACCTGCTGCTCTGGAAATTTCCCCCACTCTCTCTTCTCTGCCTTGAGAGTCATGCCTGAGGCAGGGAGGGTACTTTGGAGGAAGTAGGAACAGCTGAAGTGTACCCTGGGCCTTGCTGGATGGAGAACCATCCTGAGCCCGGAGTGCGGGAGGACCCACCTCATCAGACTCTCTCACCCATACAGGCGCCAAGGTTGCCAGCCGAGGGGGTCACCTGGAGCGCATATTTGTGGTGGAATTTCGCCCTGACTCAGACACACAATTTGTGTCTGTCGGGGTCAAACATATGAAGTTCTGGACCCTGGCAGGCAGCGCCCTGCTTTACAAGAAAGGGGTCATCGGGTCCATGGAGGCCGCCAAGATGCAGACGATGCTCTCCGTGGCCTTCGGTGCTGTGAGTTCCAGCAGAAGCTTCCTGAGAGGGGACCCTGAACCCCGGGCATGGGCACGGGGGGCACAGATAGCCACAGAGCTGCAAAACGCAAGAAAGCTATTTCTACATTTTCGCTGTTATTGGCTTACTTGCACACTTTATTCCCTTTCTTTAGCACAGATGGGTGAGTTGACTGTATCTTTCCCAGTTGTTTCTCTCCAAATATTCATTACAATAGGCAGGACCCACACTAGGGGCAGGAGCCTCATCATCCTACACGCGGGCTGACTTGTAACCCTGCCAGGCTGGGCTAGACAGCCTCAGAAGGTTTGGGGCCAATTCCCACTCTGGGCAGCGTCCCCTTCCTCTTAACCCTCTTATGCTGCAGGTCCCCCTTGCATAGGCTGTGAGGAGGCACCCTCAGCCGATGCAGGCTCCCCTGGAGCCGTTCTGAAACACAGCCACCTCTGGGTCCTGCGGGTATGGGTTTATGTGCACCTTGTTCATGAGCCCAGGAGAGTTTGGGCTGGAGCCCCGCCCCTTCCACTGCAGTCGTCTGGGCGGTAGATCCCAGGATGGAAGTTCAAGTAAACGCAGAGGTGCACACCGTGGGAAGGTCAAATCCCCCGAACTGCCTCAGTAGAGTGAACTTTAGAGCTAGGTGATTTTGTTATTATATGCTCCTGTGGTTTCCAGCCAGGTCTTTTGCCTTTCCTTAGCACAGAAGGTCAATTTGAGTGTGTGTGTCTCTTTCTCTAGTTCTAGTTCCCTAACCAAAGAGCAGGAGGCTGGGAGGGGGCCCTCTTGAGAGGTGCTGTGAATGTCCTGGTGTGGAAGGTGTCCCTTTGTTTACAGAACAACCTCACTTTCACGGGTGCCATCAATGGAGACGTCTACGTGTGGAAGGACCACTTTCTCATCCGGCTGGTGGCCAAGGCTCACACGGGCCCCGTCTTCACAATGTACACGACCCTCCGGGACGGACTCATAGTGACCGGTGGCAAAGAGCGGCCGTAAGCCGAAACTCCTCTGGGAATAGGAGACCTTACCGTATTGGGAGACCTAGACAGAAGCATCTCCCACTGGGAGAAAATGCAGATTTTCTTTCTCCCATCTTGTCTGCGCCAGGGAGACGAGCCTGCCATCTCTCCAGGAGGGCCCTGGGCCGAGACCTTCAGAGTACAAGTCAGAGAAGGAGAGAGGTGGCTTAATGGTAGTTGAAAATCCAGAGAGGTGTTCTTGAGTAGACTCGAGTGACTGTGCTCTTCATAAAGTGTTACTTCCCATAGCTCTTGGGGGGCGGGAGGGCGGAGAGGTGGGGAGAGGAGTTCCCCTGGGGACAGAGACATTAGAAGGAAGCTGAGCAGCAGAGAAACGTTTGTCTTCGTGTTTCTTCGTGCTAATGAAGACACGGCTTGGTACTTCAGATGGCAGTCGTCTTTCCTTCTGCCACGCTGCCATTTGAAAGTATCCTAGGAAACCTGCCAGTCACAGTGGTTGTCACTACCCTTCAGCGGGGCCAGAAAAGAAAGCACCCTGGAGGGTCTGTCCTGCTGGGCCCCGGTGGCCTTGATGATAGGGACCGGGCACCTCAAGGGCAAGTCTCAGGACAAGGGCCCACTTGCCAAGTTCCTCTCAATCTTTTTCAGGACCAAAGAAGGAGGGGCTGTGAAACTGTGGGACCAGGAGATGAAGCGCTGCCGGGCCTTCCAGCTGGAGACGGGGCAGCTGGTGGAGAGTGTGCGCTCCGTGTGCCGCGGCAAAGTGAGTGGGCCGGGCTGGTGTTCCCCCAGCTGGCTCCGGGGGGGGAGGGGGGGCAGGGGAGGGCTGGGCTGGCAAGGGGCCCCCGAGAGAGAGGCAGTTCAGCCAGACTCATCCCCTGTGCCGGGTTGTTAAATCCTTAACACAGGCCTCCACCGTGTGACTTGCACTGCGGTGGAGTCGGCTTAGGGTCCCACAGACCCAGGCGCAGACTCTTCTGCATAGCGCTGGCTAGGTGACCCTTGGGTGTGTTACTGAACCTGTGTCCAGCACACGGGTGGCTGTGAGGGTCGCGCACATTATAATACACGGTGCCTCCCATTATGCCTGGTTCAGAGCCACATTCAACAACGTCAGCTGCTACTGTTATAGATAATAGTATTACTGTAGGCACAGAGATAGTAAACAGTTTGCCCAGGCACACAGTTACATGGTCAGTAAGGCGGGACAGTAAGAGGCCATCAAACTGTCTGACTCAAAGCCATAGGTTTTCAAGTCCTACCTGGGCTGAATATCAGAAACCACTGTTGAGTTGTTTCTTGTTGTTGTTGTTTTAATATATGGCCGTCCAGGCTCTTACCCAGAGCTGCCAAATCAGAATCGTAGCCATGGTGTGTGTGTTCCTTTTCTTCTTTTCTTTTTTTTTATTCCCCAAGAAATTCTGAGGTCCTTGAAAAAATAAGCGTTAACCTCTGTTTTATACCCTGTGCTTGTATTTTTGAATTGTTAGCAGTCTAAGAATTTGCCTTCTGGATGTTCCCCATTGAAAACGGCAGACCTGACTTAGAGTCTCCATAATTAGAAATCGAGAGCTTTGGTTTTAGATAAATGAATACCAGTCACGGAGTAGGTAGGGAGACATCTGGGAGGTGAAGGCAGAGCGAGGCCCGGAACCCGGAAGTCCTCGGGAGTAGCTCTTTGTCCTGTGTGAGGAAGAATTTGGGAAGAAGCCGAGCAGTCCAACTACGGAAACTACCCCGCTCTGTAGTGAGCTCGCAGTCAGTGGAATGTTCTGGCAGAGACGAGATGATGGCAGTCTCTGTGCCGTTGCTCTCATCCATGGCTGAGAGACAAAAGGAAAGTGAGGGAGTCACGGAAGGGCAGGCAATTGTGTTGTTAACAATACAACCCCTCCCGCCCTTAACGGGCCTTAATACCATTGCCGGCAGGGGCCACTTTCCCACGTTGCTCCAGCAGTGTTTTCCTTTAAATTATTCTTTAAAATACAAATCTTATTTTTTACCAATCTGTCACCTACTAGATATCTAATAGATCATCAAAATATTGCATTTTAAATTGTAGCAAAATATAAGTCACATAAAATTTACCTCTGTAACCAGTTTTAGGTGTACAGTTTAGCGATATTAAGTGCACTCCCAGTGTCGGGCAGCCATCGCCACCATCCACCCACAGAACATTTTGTCTTGTAGAACTGAAACTCTGTAGCTAGGAAGTCCTCACTCCCCTTGACCCCCCCTCCCCCCCTCCAGCACTCGGCAACCACCATTGGGCCTACTTCTACATGTCAGACCAGGTGCACCACATAAGTGCGATCAGATGGTGTTTGTCGTTTTCCTGATAATGTTCTCATGACAACAGGGCAAAATTTTAGTAGGAACCAAAGATGGAGAAATTATTGAAGTTGGTGAAAAAAATGCCGCTTCCAACATCCTCATTGATGGGCACATGGAAGGGGAGATCTGGGGCCTGGCCACACACCCCTCCAAGGACATCTTCATCTCCGCCAGCAACGATGGCACGGCCCGCATCTGGGACCTGGCCGACAAGGTGAGGGGCCCTGTGAGCTCCGATGCCCTCAGGTGGGCCCAGCAGGAGCCTGGAGTGCGGAGGGTTCCGGCCAGAGTTGGGGGATGCGGTAGGTCAGCAATGAAGTTAGGAAGCCTGGTGATGAAAATCCCACTCACACATGCCCAATCTGGCTGGCTGTTCGCTGCATATACCCACGTATAGCTATAGTACAGCAATAGTCTGAAAATGGTGCTTCTTGTTAAAAAAAAAAATCCACAAAACCTAAAAAATAAAGAGATAGGTCTTTCCTGGCTGGGAAGACTAAAAAAATGACTTAAAATTTCAAATGTTCCCGAATGGGACATTTCAGTAAATAAAGCAACAAAGTTCATGGGGTGCTTGGATGGCTCAGTCGGTTGAGCATCCTACTTCAGCTCAGGTCATGATCTCATGGTTTGAGAGTTTGAGCCCCATGTTGGGCTCTGTGCTGATGGCTCAGAGCCCGGAGCCTGCTTCAGATTCTGTGTGACCCTTTCACTCTGCCCCTCCCCCACTTCTGTTCTCTCCCTCCTTCCCTCTCTCTCTCCTTCCCTCTCTCTCCTTCCCTCCCTCCTTCCCTCCCTCCTTCCCTCTCTCTCTCTCTCACGTGTGCCTGCACGCCCTCTCGCTCGCTCTCTTCCCCCTTTCCGTGCTCTCTCTCAAAAGTTAATTAAGAAAAAAAAAAAGTTCAAATAGGAAAATGGGGAAGTAGCTGACGCAAGCACACCCAGCCAGTAGTGGCAGGCAGGGTTCAGGATTTGAACCAAGAGGTCCCAAAGCTTAAACCCTTTGCTCTGAGCAAGAGGCGGGCAGTCTGAGACGGGACGGGACGATCCAGTCTGGCTTGCCGCCCGTGTCTACGAAGTGAAGCATGCGCGTTGCTTACACGGTGTCTGGGCTGGGAGAGTTCATATGGACCGCAGGGCCTACGGTGTTTACCACCAAACCATTTACTGAAAAGTTCACCAACCTCTGCCCAGGCTGTTCTGATGAAAACACACTACCCGCCTCGGTTCCTCAGGGACAGTTACTATAAAAAGCAAGACGTTCGGAGGCCCAAAGCGGCAGCAGAGCCTGACTGCTCTGGCCTGGGGGCAGGATTTCCCTTGGAGACCGGCCGAGGAGGCCCGGGGCTTAGATCGTTACTTTCTATCGATCTAGAAACTGCTTAACAAGGTGAACCTGGGCCACGCGGCCAGGTGTGCAGCCTACAGCCCTGACGGGGAGATGGTGGCCATTGGCATGAAGAACGGAGAGTTTGTCATCTTGTTGGTGAACAGCCTGAAAGTCTGGGGGAAGAAACGAGACCGGAAATCTGCAATCCAAGATATCAGGTACATAGCAGGTGGTCCGGGCAGGGAGGAGGGCACCCATTCTCCTTCTCTGTGGGTGCCTTTCTTGGAAAGGTCATGACTGGAATAAAGAACTCTGTTGTGGGAGGGTCCCTCTGAACGAGCCAGCCATGAAAGGAGACTCCCTCACACATCAGTTCTCAGACGTGTCTTTGCTAATTTCCACGAAGAGGGGTGGTAAAAACTACACGCACAGTGCCGTTCTGCGTGAGGCCCCACACACCCACTCCCGTACCTCCATGGGCCTGGGTACAGAGAGATGGCTGAGCTCCCTAGAATGCTAACCATGTGTGAGTCATGAGGTGAGATCTTGACTTTGAGCCTGGGAGGCCCATTCTAGAGCAGACCTGATGCCGGACCAGCCTTCTCACAGACCATGCTCTTGGATTGCTTTTTCTAGAATCAGCCCAGACAGCAGATTCTTAGCCGTTGGTTCTTCCGAACACACAGTTGACTTCTATGACCTCACTCAGGGCACAAGCCTGAATCGCATTGGCTACTGCAAAGATATTCCAAGCTTTGTCATTCAGATGGACTTTTCTGCGGATGGCAGATACATCCAGGTATGTTTCAGCTTTGCTAATAGCTGGGGCAACCAAGAATCATCATCATCATCACCATCATCACAGCAACAGTAACAGTGGTGGCTTATGTTAATTGAGTGCTTACTTTGTGCCATGCTATACACCCATTTCCTCTTATAGGAGCACTTCCCCCCTACCTTATAAATGAAGAAACAGGGGCCTAGAGCATTTAAGAATGTTGAAGAAACAGAACTTTAAAAAGTAGAGTTGTCCTTCAGTAAGAGACGCAGGCAGCTCAAGCCCTAATAACTTTAATCCTCCTGTTACTTCCTCCCGTTTGAAGCTTCCTAACCTCTGTTCTCTGGGGCTCTACCGAAGCCCATGTGGCTTCTCATATTTAGTCATTTCACTTGCAGGTGTGGGGTGGTGTGGCCCATCCACACTCGGCTCCTGGAGTCCAGACACCCGGCCTGGAGTGGGGGCTCCTCACTGGGTCCCGGGTGAACTGACAGGTTGGGGGGGATGGAGAGGGGTCCCACCATTAGGACTCACAGCTGAAAAGAGAACGATTTCTTGTCCAGCACCCTGAATTTATACCACGCATTAGTGAGCTGGCCGGGAGTGGATACCCACTGTGAAATGAGAGGGGACTCATTCATCAATTATTTCCTGAACCGGGCGCTGTGCTAGGCTTTTGGATGGACGAGACGGGCCTGGTCCCTGCTCTCCTGTAGCTTCCCTGTAAGGGAGAAGACAAGCATCAAACAGATAACCACAAAATATACCTATAATTACAAATTGTGATTATGTGCTGCGAAGGAAAAGTACAGGGTGCTGCGGGAGCATTTAACAGGCGCTGAATTTAGACTCACTTCCTCTCCACACATGTGATATTTAAGCTGAGGTCGGTGGGATGTGTAGGAGTTAGCCAACAAAGAAAGGCGGGAACATTGTTCCGGGCCATCTGTATGAAGGCCCTGAGGTGGGAAAGATCTCAGTGCATTGCATGTAAAGCAGGAAAGCCTAGGGTGGTCAGGCTAGAGACACCCACAGGAGTAGATAGAGCTAGAGTTTTTCTAGCAAATGCTTATCTCCCCCTAGAACATTCCCAAAGAAGCAAAGGTCAGGTCCTAGAGGGTTCAGAACTCATCTATGTCAGTTGCCGTCCATGAGAAAGCTCACCTACCTTTGTACCAAAGGATCTGTTTCTCTGAGAACAGGGACTCCCAAACTTGAGTGATGAGCATCACAGATCACCCAGAGCATCACTTTGTTAAAACACAGATTACCAGGTCCCCCCCTCACCGTGTCTGATCCGGTGGGTCTGGGGTGGGGCCCAGGAATACACGTTTCTAACAACTTTGCCAATGATGCCAAAGCTGCAGGTCAGGAGCCACATTTGGGGAACTGCTGTCTTAGGATTTTGGAGAAGAGCCAGAAAATGAATGGAAAACTATCCTGCACGTGTACATTTTGCTATAGGCTGACCACAGGCTTTGCAGCTTGAGCTGAACTTGGGTTTGTTGAAGTCCCAGGGTTCCAGAGGCTTGGCCAGCGTTCTAGGAAAACAGGACACCAGTAAGGGGAGCCCTTCGGACTGGAGAGAAAGCTGACGGACATGGTTGCCTCCTTCTCCCCGCAGGTGTCAACAGGAGCCTACAAGCGCCAGGTCCATGAGGTGCCCCTGGGGAAGCAGGTCACTGAAGCCATGGCCATTGAGAAGATCACCTGGGCCTCCTGGACAAGGTGACTAGAGGAAAATGCTTCTTTTTTTTCATGTTTATTTTTGAGAAAAAGCGAGCACATGAGTAGGGGAGGGGCAGAGAGAAAGAGACAGACAGAATCCGAAGCAGGCTCCAGGCTCTGAGCTGTCAGTACAGGAGCCCAACGTGGGGCTCGAACCCACAAACTGTGAGATCATGACCTGAGCCAAAGTCAGACGCTTAACCAACAGAGCCACCCAGGCGCTCCTGGAGGAAAACACTTCTTAAGGAAAAGATCACAAGGAAGTTTCTGATGCCAGACTCAGCCTCCAAGCTTGTATGTGGCCCGGCTGTAAAAAAGCTCAGAGACAGAGCTGTCTCATCTTTGAGGGCTGGAGGGCAGAAGGTTCTTGGAGCTGAGCTTATGAAATGCAAAGCCCTTCCTTCTGTGTAATCCCTCCGTCCTGCATCCGCGAGCTCATCCAGCAAATTCAAGCTCATCCAGTACGTTCGAAGGGAAGTTACCTCCCAGCTCTTGGCTCAGCCCTGGTGCCCTGCAGTGGAGGCCTCTAGTCACCAGGAGGGACGGGAGGGGCGGCACTGCCACTTAGCAGGATAAGGAACAGTGGCTTGCCAGTTCAAGGGAAGGGACACCACCAAGCTGTGAGCTTGAAGGTGCCCAAGCATACACCCATCCAGGACTTAGAGGGAGGAGGTAAAGAATCAAAGATGGAGGTAATTTTTCTTTTGGGGTACAAGGAACGGGGGCAGAGCAGAACAGTAGGAGCTAGGGTCAGTGCACAGAGGGGCAGGGGACAGAAGAGCCACATGCTCATAGCCAGTGATGCAAAATAGCCCTCTCTCCCTCTTTTCCCTGGGAGGGGACGCCTGACTACAGGAAGCCTTCCCTTGCGTCTTCTCTGATACCTCTTCTTACTCAAACAGCATTCTGGGAGACGAAGTCATTGGCATCTGGCCACGAAATGCAGACAAGGCTGATGTCAACTGCGCATGTGTGACCCATGCTGGCCTCAACATTGTCACAGGAGATGACTTTGGGCTGGTGAAGCTCTTTGATTTTCCATGCACAGAAAAATTTGTGAGTCTTCCTCAGAGAAACTCCCTGCACTGCCTCCAGGCTCTTTTCTGTAGTCTGCAGGAGACAGTGGCCATAGCTGGATGGCCATCTAGAATCTAGAACAAGAGGAATCTTGTTCCAGCCCTGTGGAGATCTGGGGACACCTAACCTTTTCCTCTCCCTTTGGAGGGGAAGTTCAGGGAGCAGGATAAGGGAGGTTGGGGGGGTACAAATTGGCCACCCCAGGCAAGAATGGGACAGGAAAACCAGTCAGTGAAAGACTGGCTAACAGAAATGTCCAGACCAAATGGGAATCCCAGGAGTGAAGGATTCTGGGATGTGGAGCTTTGAGTCCTGGAAGTGGTCTGTGGTTGCTGGGAGGAGCAGGGTCTCAGCCGTCTCCATTCACTTCTGTTCACAGGCCAAACATAAGCGTTACTTTGGCCACTCAGCTCACGTGACGAACATCCGTTTCTCTCATGATGACAAGTATGTGGTCAGCACTGGAGGGGACGACTGCAGGTATGAACCTGACTGACCTGCTATGGTGTCCCGGCCCCCATATCAAGTGTCCTGTGGGACAGAGGGAGGGGCTGACATCATAGCGACAACAAGGACTTGTCAGGTATGGTCTTTAGTCTCCGGTGACTCTGAACCCAGGTCCTGAAGGGCCCGTGTCCCCACTAGAGCTGTCCTGGGATTGTTAAGAGGAGGGCAGGATTCCTCCTCTGAGCACTGCTGGGTGGACGGACAGGTGGGTAAGGGAAATGGCCTTGATCCACAGGTCTTTTTACTCATAACTTCCAACTCGTCACCAGAGTTAAGATGGGTGATTAGGGGCGCCTGGGTGACTCAGTTGAGCCTCGTTAAATGTCCAACTACAGATTCTGCCTCAGGTCATGATCATGAGATCAAGCCCCCGTTGGATTCCACACTGAGCGTGGGGCCTACTTAAGATTCTCTCACTCCCTCTACCCCTCCCCTGATCATGGACACTCGCATGTGCTCTCAAAAAAATTTAAAAAAAAAATTAAGCCTCAGTCCCCATGAGACGCAATAAGAGTGTTACCCGATTTTACATGAGCTCAGGTGAGAAGTGAAGCCATTTGGCCCAGTGCTAGTCAGTAGCAGGAGATCTCAGCCAGCCATTTGGACTGGGCTGCTTTTAACCTTAACTGCTGCTGAGTGTTAAACAGGCACATGTTCCGTGTGTGGTGTGCCTGCCCTTCCGGTGATTTGGAAGGACCCCTACCAGCCTGATCCAGAGATGGCCTCAGCCTCTTCAGCAATTCCAAGGCCACTTCCTCCCTCCAAGGGCATTCCTTATTTGAATTGTGGAGAAACAGGATAAGGTCATTCCGAAATCTCTCATTCTCCACCTCTAATGCAGTTGAAGGGCTTTATTGCAACATGAATATCGGTTTCTATTCAGCCAACCAAAACTTGGGGGGTGGGGGGGGTGGATAAGGAAGTGTAGCAATCTGAATATATATTTATTTTTGAGGTTTGTCTATTTATTTATTTAGAGAGAGAGAGAAAGAGAGCATGGAAGGGACAAAGAGGAGAGGGGGGAGAGTGGGAGAGAATCCCAAGCAGACTCCGTCCACACTGTCAGCGCAGAGCAGTCTGAGGTGGAGCTCGAACTCACGAGCTGGAAGTTCATGACCTGAGCCAAAATCAAAGAGTCAGGCCCTTAACTGAGCCACCCAGGTGCCCCCAGATATTTTTAGTGGTCTGAGAGAGGTTGTGGAAAAGGCGCCTGCAGAGAATGTCAACCCACTTCCTATCCAAACGCACAATGTAGAAAATGGCCCAAGACGCTGAGAGCCTGCGGGAGAGCACGAGCTCGTCTGCTGTGCCAGCAGCGGCTGGCGCTTAGAGGCCTGGAGATAACACTGCCAGCAGCCCCCTGTGGAGTGGAAACACCCATTGAAAGCAGCACCCGCCAGACTGTGAACAAGCTGGCAGCAAGTGACATAAGTGAAGTGGGATCTGAGGTGACTCTTGATTACGATAAAAGGCTTAGAAGTAACCTTTAAAATGCAGGGTCCTGGGCCTTTATAGTCCTGGGAGCATATTCTGACCCCTGGCTCTATGTTGAACACTAGAAAGGGTTCTCCTGCTCAAGTGGAGTTGATAAAACCTTTTCAGTAGCAACAGGAGAGAGTGTGAAGTCAAATTGCCAAAAGCCCTTACATTCAGCACCTCGGGCTGCTGAGAGAGCCAGAGAAAACAGAAAGCAGAGCTTTTTAAAAAAGCAATAGATCTTTATTAGTTTTTAATGTTTATTTTTGAGAGAGAGAGAGCGCGCGAGTGAGCACGAGTAGGGAAGGGGCAGACAGAGATTCGAAGCAGTCTCCAGGCTCTGAGCTGTCAGCACAGAGCCCGATACGGAGCCTGAACCCACGAACTGTGAGATCATGACCTGAGCCGAAGTCGGACGCTTGACCGACTGAGCCACCCAGGTGCCCATGAAAAACAAGCACTAGATCTTTAATTGGTGGCAAGATCTCCGGCTTGCCTTTAGAAGTTGAAATGTCCAGTGCGCGTCACCAGAGCCGCACTCGGGGGCACTTGGTAAGATTGTTTTTTTGTCACTTGACAAAATTAGGATGCCCGGCCATGCACGGTGACTGTCCGATCTGCCTTTTCAGTGTGTTTGTGTGGCGATGTCTGTGAGTGCCGGAACCCTCTTTACTGCTGCTGCTGCTACGCCCAGCTACCGCAGGGGCAGGGACGGGCCCCTGGTCGCCACCAGCTGCTGGGAAAGGCCTACGCTGCGGGCCGCACAGGTTCCAAGTGCTAGTGAAGTGGGGTGACTGCTCCCAGACTCTGGAATCTCCAAAACTGTGATGCCAAGAAGGTCAGTTCTAAAATGTTGAGAGTGCTCGCCTCTGTTCCTGAGACTGTACTCACCACACTGACAAAAGACCCTGCTGACGTAGCCCACCGACAAAATTTAAAGCCTCAGTTACCCTGACCAATATGTAGCTTTTAATTTGCATCAAAACTTTTACAAAAGATGTTTTGCTATTATGTTTCTATATACTTTAAAAAAATGTTCATTTTTACAAATGAGTTGAACAGGATAGCTTAATTTAGATGCGCTGAAGCACTAGGAATACTGACAGCCTCAGTTCTCCACATTAAGCTTTCAAAACCAAATGAGCCATGTACAAACAAGTTGAGAAACTTAATTTTTTAATGTTTCATTTGCAGAGTTTTATATCCATTAAGTGCCTTTGAAAGTCTCCAGTTGTGTGGGCTGCTGTCTCACCTCCCACAAATTATCTCCTTTCTACATATGGTGCTAAAACTTCAAAACTGAGGGCTACAGGGCCCTTAACAGATTCCTGGTCTGTCACCCCATGTCATGTTTTTGTCACGGCTTCCTAAATGGAAGACATCAGTTACCTGCTTGGGAAGTAGTGGCAGGTGAGCAGCAAAGAGAATTAAATTCAGGAGGGAGTGGGTAGAAATGGGCTTTCACTGTTTGTTTAGTGCCAAACTTACAAAATCCAAAATAGAAGTTAAAGAAACCTCTATTGCAAAATAGGAAAGGGAAAGAAAACAAAAGCTCAAGTGGGCCTAGGGTGAATGAACTCTTAATCCTAAAACGGTAATAAACGGCAGTGACCCGAGGCCGACCTGGGTCTGCCACCCCTGAGTGGGGCTGACTTGACCCCACGATTTGTTCAGGTGAACTGATCTAGGTCAAGTCCCCATAAAAAGAAAAAAATCTTGGGAGAACAAATTCTAAGCCCAAGCAATACTTGATAAGATTATTCAAACAACAAACAGGCTGGCTTAGAGTTCCTCAGAGCTGGCTGGCTGACAGAATGTGACCTGGACAGTATTAACCAGAAGACATCCCTGACCCGCCTCACTCCTCCTTCCCACTGGGCTCACCCGCTAACTCCAGGAGGGGCTGACCGCACACAGCACGAGGAGGCCGGTGAGGGCCTGGGGATCCTGAGCACACACGCACCCGTCAGTCCTTCCCAGCAGTGAACCAAAATTCTGGGTCTTGAGTTACTTGCCAGTCACAGTTGTTTAGCAAAAGGTGAAATGAAGCATTTTCAATTAAATAGATTAATAACATTTACCCCAGAAGTGCTTCAGCATTCTAAATGGATTAGATCACCCATGAAGCTATTTTTATATGCCAAGTTATGAATGCCTTACATTAATCCCCTCTGATAGGCCGTCAGGTCCCCAGTTAGAGCCCCTGTGCAGTCCTGATTCTGTTTTCTGTAACCATGTAACTGGTGATGCTGAGTGATGACCACGTCTGCCTATACTGTACCACTGACCTTTCATAATAATCAGATCTTGCATTGAAATAACCATGTGGAAGAATAAATTGATCAATGAGGATATGTACAACTTAATTTAAAGAGCAATAGTGTCTGTGTCAAGAGAACTTCTTAAATCTTATTTGTAAACATTTCTATGGTATGATTTTATGTATGTTCATAAATCCTGCACTGTGTTCTATATGTTAAAATATTGGTGCATGAATTTATTTTCAATTAGCAAAGTATAAAAAATACATAATTTGAAAACAAACATTTTCGTATGTGTCAAATAACTTCGATTACGTAAACACAGCTGCACTGTGCACTGGAAAGCTTTCTACAAATACAAGCTACCGCTCACTAGTTGAAGCAAAGTCTACTGTGTGTATAATAATCTGGTGTAGTTTCACGGAGCCAAATACCAAACAAACATATTTTGTCTATAAGCTTTATTGATACTTTGCTTTTACAGTTCACAATGCATTCCACAGATTCAGTATAGCTTAAACCACAAATGTATAAATCTTCATTTCATAATTTTTTGCATAACAAGGTTTGATATTTGCAAACAACGTTTTTGGAAGCATTAGATTCAGTCCATAGATTCAGAGTCTGTGACAAAATGAACTACAGTAAGTCTGTGCAATGAAGTTTATGCTGAGGAGTTCTATGTGCATGGCATCGTTTCATGTTGAAAACAGATGGTAGTGCTCTTAGAAATAGATTTTCTTTTTCTAGCTTATGTGCTTTGGAACTACACATGTATAACCAATGACTCTCTGAAATATCAAGCACTGTGGGGTAGCCGGAAGGTAAAGGTCTAAGCTTTGTGAAACACTATATATAGATATATATATAATCTATATTTACTTATATTGGCAATTAATATAACAGTAAAATTCACAATACACCTAGAACATACCAGAAAGGCAAGCTTTTCACTCCTGCTTTCATGGTATGATCTCATCTAAACATTTCATTTCAGAAAATCTGCATCAATCTACACAGACCATACACAGTGCACAAACTGTGAAAAGGATTATTTTTTTTCAGCTTCACTTTCTCTGCAATTCCCAAAAAAACAGCAAGACTACCTGCAACAAAGTGTAATATACAGCTTTCTCAGATCTTTTTTTATTCACCAGTGCCTCGTATCGGAAAAACAAATATGATTACGGTTTAAATCCATACGTAGCAGCTTACAATACTTAAGATGATGAACACATGGCAGTCAAGACAGGTAATTTTCCTCAGACACCGCATCGCTAAAAATAAAGATCTGTGAAACTGCAATGTCAAGGTTTCCTTCTTCCCTGACCCTCCCCCACGTAATCAAATGAATATCCCCTTTTAAAGATAGATAAACTATTGTTAATGATCTCTGGCTTTTTCATTCAGCCTTGCGCTTCAATCCAGGGATTTTCGCTTGGATTCTACAAATGAAAAGGTTGGAACAAAAGGTCAATGTGAATATTTTAAATGTTAAGTGTTTTAAAACCCTAACCTTCAAGAACTACTTGTGTTATTGCTCAGCTTGTACCAGAAATGAAATCCTAAGGCTGTCACACTACAAGCTGTAACAAGGCCACCTTGTCTCATGAATAAGGATCAACAAAGCCTTAAATACAACAAACATAGAAATCATGATTCCAAATGTAGAGAAAAATCTCATGGCAATACTGTCACACTTTTTAAGTGTGATTGAGATTTGCTACCCGTTACGCCTATAAGACGAAAATATATTTTGTTCTCAAAGTCCAGTGCACCTTGTCTTTAGTAAAAGAGAAAAAAGAGTACTTACTTCGCCATAGCGTCTTTAACATTCTTGTTTGCAAGTCCTAGATAATGATCTATCTGCGCCTAGAAGAGAGGTATAAAGGAGTTACTAGAAAACTAACATTGCTAGAGTCTTATTAACCATTACTATGTTCCGGCAAATTAAGGGCTTAATAAAGGCTTAAGAAACCATATTTTTCATATTGATAAGGCTATGGAAACTGGCACTAATATGTCTGTTTGAGGTGAAACAGTGAGATTTGCATCCTGAAATCGACATTTAAGAAATTACCTGATGCCGTTCATAAATAACAGGAACGCTGAAGAGTGAAATCAGGGCTGAAAAAGGAAACACACAGCCTTTAACACAGACTGAGATGGTTTAGGGAACAAACACCGAAAACGGTAAACTCTGAAGAGAGCTAGGCAGTGCTCCTTATGGATGGATGAACACACAAGGGTCTCCTGGAGGCACCTGCTGGGGGGGGGCACTCCAGGGCAGTGAAGAGCTGGCCGAGGGATGCTGCAGGAACTGTCCCTAGCTTAAAATCACGTCACACAGACCTTTTTAAAATACAGGCATCCCAGGTTAGTGTAACTTAGGACTGCCCCGTCAGATGAGGCCAGCCCGCATCTGGTTTATCACTACTAACAGGAACATTCTTCAGGAACTGAAGTAGCAATTCAATAAGTAATGTCAGTATCAGCAATTTATTTAAGGAGATCACAACCTCAAATATATATCCTGTCTTCCGCACAACATAAGAATTTTCTCCACTAAAATGTCTCTTGGGGCGCCTGGGTGGCTCAGTCAGTTCAAGTGTCCGACTTCGGCTCAGGTCATGATCTCACAGCTTGTGAGTTTGAGGCCTACACTGAGTGCTGACAGCTCAGAGACTGCTTCAGATCTGTCTCCCACTCTCTCACCCCCAAAATAAAGATTTTTTTAAAAAAATCCTTTAAAATGTCTCTAAGCTCCTGCACACAATCATCTTTTATTGTACAGTTTTTCATTCAATTTTGTAGACTTACCCAAAATCAGTAGTGTCAGACCATTGAACAAGGCACCAACATAGGTAAATACCCACATCAACACTGCAAACTGTAAGAAAATAACATTAGCTTATTAAAAACACAGTTCACACAAAGTTGAAGCTTTCAAATAAAAGCATCCCATCTAAATGCCAACCTACTAGAGACATAATTGTTGGACACTTGGTACATATGGACATTTCACCTCGAAATCATCAGACTCAAATCAAAATTTCAGATCCTAATTAAAATAGATTTGATTCATTTTGTCTGGACTACGCTACCAAGTAGCTGATTCAATTTTTGTTGAGATCAGAAAATATGCCAAAGGTAAACCCTCCTCCTTCAACTCAAGTAGCATTTTGCTTTCACATGGGAAGCCTGAAAAAGGATGAGAATTTGCTATTAAACCTGATTTTAAAGCACAAACAAGTACTTCAAGATCCACATGAGCTGAATAATTCAGACATTAAGATCTCAGACATCTGGATAAGTAACAATGAGGCAGAACTTATGAGCGAGAATGGGTTTCAGGTACCAAAATCACCACCTCTAGCATTTTATAAAGGAACAGAAGCATTGGCTGCCGAGTGATACGTGTTTAAACAGCCAGAGTTAACCCTGGGGATAAGGATGCCTCAAACTTGTATATCTGTTAATAAAACTATTAGTATTCTTTTGGTCACTGCTTTATTTAACAAACACCAATATAGTCTTTATTATATTAGTGCCAGGCACAGTTTAAAATGCTTTCCAAAGGGGCGCCTGGGTGGCTTAGTCGGTTAAGCGTCCGACTTTCGCTTAGGTCATGATCTCGCGGTTCGTGGGTTCGAGCCCCGCGTCGGGCTCTGTGCTGACTGCCAGCTCAGAGCCTGGAGCCTGTTTCAGTCTGTGACTCCCTCTCTCTCTGACCCTCCCCTGCTCACGCAGTCTCTCTCTCTCTCTCCTAGAAATAAACAAAACATTAAAAAAAATGTAAAGAAAAAAAAAATGCTTTCCAAACATCAACTCATTTATTCCTCTTAACAACTCGATGAGGCGGTTGCTATTATTACCACAGCAGATGCAGATAACTCAAGAATAGAGAGGTTTAATACCTTGCTCAGGGTCAGATTTCACTGTCCCCTTTACGGGTGGGGGACTACAGAGAACTCACTAAATTCTCCTACTTCAGAACTCATGGTCTTAAAATCTAGGTGTTTGTTTTTTTAATCATCAAGTCAAACAGTTCAGGAAAGGCTTTTCTAAAAAGGGATTTCATTTTGAGAAGTCCTTTATTTCCTCTTCATACTTTATACATGAAAGTCTGAACAAGAGGATTTCAGAGTTTCCTTCCTATTCTAAAATTTGGTGATGTCGTATAGTATGGACTCAATGACACGTTAGAAGCAGTTCTTGGAAGACTTAAGAACACAAAGTCAGTCTGGAGTTTATTATTAATCAGTAATCCCTTTGCTTTCTGTTAAAAGCCTTCCTGTGTCTGGCATTAGCTCTGCCCTAGTCAGTAGGTAGCACAGCATGATGCCACCGTCTACAGTATAAGAGAAACGGGGAGGGGCCAGCCGTCCATCTCCTAGAACAGGGATCAGCACACCTTTCCTTTTAAGTAATAAGCATGTTTGCTTTTACAAAGGGGAGGGTTTGCTTTTTATAGGGGGTTTTTCACATACTCATCGAATGCGGTCTCTGAATATTTTGGGAATATTATCCTTTAAAAAACATAAAAACCATTCTTAGCTCTCAGGCTTTATCAAAACCTGCCATGGGGCAGACAGTAGTTTGCAGACTCTTAGAACTTAAAGCAGATCTTCCTCCAGATATTCATTCATTCAACAAAATCTGATCGCCTCCTAGGAGCTGAGTACCACACAGTAATCAAGGTGTTGAAACGCACATTTACTGCAAGTTAGGAACACAGTTTGGATTCCTCCATCAACTTCAGTTCTACAAACAGCAACACTCTGGTTACCCCTACAACTGAATTTAATGTTCAAGTAACCATACATCAAGCATTCTTGATACCTGCCAACTGAAAATCAAAAATTAAATGCTGCCCCGGTCTTAGCAAGTGCCATGGCAAGAAAAGTCTGCAGCAATGACTCCAGTTAGCAAGGCTTTTTCCATACAGACTCCTACTGCAGAAGCTAATTTTAATTTCTGCACTTAAGCAAGGTTGCTACAGAACATTTTCATGTTTTCACCCATCACTATCCCCAAGTCTAAAAGGGAAAAGCATCAATCTTCCACATTTTAGAAGAAACTGCTTTAGCAGTAAAGACACCTTTGTCATGAAGGAATTCAGATACACACACAAGCTAAAAATAGGTCCTAATTTGGTCATTAAGTCACCCGCAAGGCTGCACTCCCAACTCCACAAGGAGAGAAGCCCAACACTTCACACCTAGGCTATCTAAGGGACTCAAATGTCATTGGACTTGCTTCTTGCGGGACACTCTTCCTAAAAGCCACATTACCCAAAGGCAAAGAAAAGAAGAGAGAACTTAATGTCTGTGGGACCAGACAGGTAACCGAAAGGCACGAAGAAGCCTGGCTAAGGACTGAGGCCAACAGACATACGTATACATTCTCTCAAGGAGGCACGTACAACCCGCCTCAACACAAAGTTGCTGTGCACGTACGTCAGGGCAATGTTGCCCAAATTTCCCATTTTAAGAGAGAAACCAGAAATTCATTTTTATGTATCGTAGAATTGTTAAATATTGCAAGTAAGTTTGGAGAAAAGTTTGAACCTCAGGGACTCCAAACAAAAAGGCTAAGTAAGGTTTTCTAGAGAATACATCATCTGAAGAGAAAAGAATCGTAGTTAAGGACATGCATCCAGCAATTGCACAGTTACTGGAACTGTTGTATAATGAAAGCAACTAACATTTTTTTTCTGCAAATATATTAGGTCAGTTAGTCTCATCATCATGCCAAAAGTTAAGTGCTATTATAATCACCACACAAGAGCATACCAAGACAAAGAGCAATGAAGTTAAGTTGCCAGACCAGAGGTCACAGTGATCTAAGGTTTATCTGATTCCAGAATCTATTTGCTGTGCTACACTGTAAAATCACCTACAGAGGAAACACTATTAATGGAAATTTCTCACAAATGTGCATAATCTGCTGTCATAAAGGGGCAGAGAACAAGTCCATAAATACTTTAAAGACACAAAGAGGCGGCACCAGGTTGGCTCAGATGGTTGGGTGTCTGTTTCGGCTCAGGTCATGATTTCACAGTTCGTAAATTCGAGCCCCGTGTCAGGCTCCATATTGGTAGTGTGGAGCCTGCTTGGGATTCTCTCTCTCCCCTCCTCTCTCTCTGTCCCTCCCTTACTTGCTCACGCTCCCTCTCTCTCTCCCTCCCTCTCCCTCTCTCAAAGAAACAAACAGGCAAGTTACATTTTGGACTTACAAAGTTTATGATATTCCATGGCAACTACTTTGCGACATTACAGCTAATGCACATTAACATATAAATCAAAGATAATCTCTCTTTGGGCAGTAATGAGAGGAGAGGTAAGAGGATCAAAGTATAATGAAGGTCTAAGAAATACTCAAAGAGGGCAAGGGCCATGTCTTGTTGGCCTTTTGTTCAGGGGAATGGGGGATTAAATTTAACTGTGCATCAAATACCTCCTTTCAAAGTTCTGCAGATTTTTATCGCATGATGTCTCAACAACTGGGGAGTGGGTATGCAACATTTTTAAGAAAAATGGAAGAAGGAAGCATAACCGAATTTCAGAATCACTTTGGTAATTGTGACATTTTCAAACTTTTTCTGCATTTTTAAACTCAGAATTGACTTTTTTTTTTTTTTTTTTTACATCTTCAGCCCCATTCACTGGTATCACTCTGATTGCCTACCTTTTCCCTTCTAATTTTTCTATGGGCCAGAGAAAGCAGAAACTGTCAAAATGTGTAAATAACTACATAAGAGTCAGAGGACTAAATTTTAAATTTCTTTTAAGCAGCTATTTCTGGAGTGCAGATCTTTTTTGGCTCACTTTCAGATTTAATATTCTGGATCATTATGAATGCCTGATGTTCAGGCAACTATAGCTAGAAATTTTCTTACAGTTTTAACATATATTTTCACTGAAAGTCACAGAACTATTGTCATACAGAATCTAGTCTTTATCACCCAAAGCTTATTACAGAAGGAACCTTTGCCTTATTCTTGGTATCTGGTAAATAACATTATTAGATTTTTTTTCTTGAGATTTGAGGTTTCAAAAGGCAGAATCTCTCTAATGAAACTCGAAAGCTGCACCCAGTGGGGACAGTCACATACCCTTCTTTTACAACAGGCTTGGTGGGCAGCGGCAGGAAGGAGTGGGCGAAAAACAATAGCCTGGGGTTATAGCTCAATGCCACAACTTTTGAAAACGGTGGTTCTCCAGGCAGTATCCCCAGAAAAGTCAAATCACAATTTTAGGAGCAGGGACTCCCCATTGCCCCCTCCCAGTTCCTGGTTACCAGTAAATATAGCTCCCCAGGTGGTTCCGCTGTGCAGCCAAGACTGAGAACCACTGTTTTAGAATGAACCCAATCAAAGATCCTGTACCTATAACAGCACTCACAGAAACAGAATTAAACCTTAACTAGGTGGTCTAAATATGTTCAACTACTTTATACATGCTTTCTGGTAGTCATGGATATTATTTAAAACAAAGTTAACAACTACACTGGGTTAAATAAAATTATCCTGCTCTTTCTGACTCCTCACAGACTAAGGAAGTACACTAGACTCTCTAAGAAAAGGCTATATACACAGCTCTTGCTACTTAATTTTACTAGAGAACATTCCTCCTTTGTTTTCCTTTCTCCTCCCCCCATCTGATGTCTGGCACTCAATGGAACAAACCCACGTTAAGGAATATAACCTTTAAAACCAATACTGAGGGTTGGACAAAACATTTGGCTGAGGTGTAAAACTAATGTTTCAAACTGACATTTGAAATAAGTTCTACTAAATGGATTTAGAAATACTTCGTTAGTGATCCTGTTATAATATCCGACTAGAATTAATCCTTTGGGAATTATATTGTTGTTCCATCTGTGGACACGTGAGATCTTCTCGAGGACTCAGAAGCTTGAGGTTCATTGCAAAGGAGCAAAACAAATGGAACTACTGCACAAGAATTTAAAAAGGAGAAATCTGCAAAAACATATCTATTTGTATCCGTCCACGTCAACCGACAAAAGGAGTCTTAGGCCGGGCACAAAGATAACCACCATCGCACATCAGGTCTTTTTCAACAGGCCTGATTCCTCATGAACCTGGGGAGTTTTGTTTTTAATCATGTTTGAAAGAATAGGCTCCCCTCTCTCCCTGTCCAAAAAAAAAAAAAAAAAACCCAGCAATGAGTAAGGAGACAAAAAAGCTTCACACGCTAAGAATAGTGGCTCTGAAATTTTCTAAGGAAGAAGGAAGGTTTCAAATAGATGTAATGGTAATTGTGACCCAGAATCTAGAAATGTAGATTACATAAATCTGAGGGCACCAAATTTATCAAGGCAGTGAGTTATATAGAAAAACCTCTTTCAAATTTTTGTTTGAAAGCTATTATTTTAAATATCAAAAAAAAGAGCCACGGAGCTTGATACCATGTGTTATTTTCTATATTTAAGAACGTATCAATGATACACTACATTTTCTTGAATTTAGGGTGGTATCATTTTCCTAATGACGAATCATAGAAAATCAAAGCAATTCCAATTAGAAGCTGGTTCCTAGAAGTTTTTTTTTTAATATTTATTTTTGAGAAAGAGAGAGAGAGAGAAAGTATGCATGCAAGCAGGGCAAGAGCAGAGAGAGAGAGACAGAGGATCCAAAGTGGGGTCTGTGCTGACACCCAATGCAGGGCTTGAACTCAAGAAGCGTCAGATCATGACCTGAGCTGAAGTCAGATGCTTAACCGACTGAGCCACCCAGGTGCCCCCTGGTACTTCCAAGTTTTTAAAAATTCAGTATTATTTAACAAATTCATCTGGAAACTGGAGAGACCAGGCCTATTTATTAGCAAACTTTCAAAACACTGAAAATCTAAATATAGGAAATAAAATGAATCAGTCTAATAGACCCAACAGATTTCTCCTTTATATTGAAAAAGTTAAAAAAAAAAAAAAATGAAAACTGAGTGCTTTAGGGAGACAGAATGGGGCTCTCTACTGGCTGTTGCAGCTAAAAGGCAAGGAGTAATGAAAGGAAAATCATTTTCTTAAAAAAAAAAAAAAAAGAAACACTCTATATACACAAAAACTGTAGGGACTTAAGAGTGGTAAATGCTGAAGGAACTACCTATAGAAAAGAAATACTAGTATTTTTTATAAAGAGCTAAGAGTATTAAGGTTTCGGTCAGCTTTTTTCAGTAAGAGACATTTGAAGCAAGTATCTATCCTGTGTTTCTATAGGACCCTTATTCAGGGGAAACAAACAAGATGGAAATCTGTACTACTCAGATACAATGATATTCAGATTTTAATTAAAGGGGGTCAATTTTTAATTTTAATTTTTAATTTTAAAGGGGGTCAAAAGATAAAAAGAAAAAATTTATTGGCTTTCCAGTTACCCTACACACCCCAGGATAGGAAACAAAAAAGAAAGACAAAGTCACATACATAAAAGTCACTGAAGGCAGAAATTGATCAAGTTTAGTTTCTCTTGCTTATGCTAGCTCCATCATGAATAACATACCTGCTTTAAAAAAACAAACCAACCCAACCACCTAAGGTCATTTTCAAAGGAAATTAAAAATTGAGCTTTAAGAGCAAAATGAAATTCTTCATCTTATAGAAGTAACTTATTCATAAAATTTCCTCATCCTATTTTCAAGTATCTGTGATTTAAAAGGTGTTTAGAGTATTTCATCAGGCCTCCTCGAACATCTGCACGCTCCTCTAGCCTTTGCCAAGTATTTCCACACTGACTGTCTATACCTCGGAATGTACACAGAAGACAATTCAATCTGAAAGAACAGAGTTTTCTTTTGACTAAAGACATGTGGAAACTAAATTAAAATTTCTAAAACCTGGAACATAACAAATTGTTCCCAGATCAATACGTTTTATTTTTAAACAGACTTCTTTAAGAACACCTCTTCTCTCAAGAATAATATTATAGAAACAAAGAGCTGCCTTCATGGCTAAACCATGCAAACATGAAGGATGACTTTTGGTTTCTATCTGTTGCAATTTCTATTAGCTCTACAAAAACAATGACTCTCCTCTATCAAGCTTCATGAACTTTTGTTTGACATCACCTCCCACCAGCAATTTTTGACTGCTGAATTCAGAGATGACCCCTTGCTGTTTGAAGCTCTATCACTACTTATCTTCTCAACCAGTTCCCACCCCCAACCACTTCCTCTTAAACCACACCAGTACCTTTCTCCTCAATGGTTTTTCACACGTTCTACCCCAGCTGTCAAACTATTATATAGCAAATATCACTTCAATGAATAGGATCTAGCTTTTTGTGGCACCCATATGTACAAGGTTCTATTCCATTTACTCCAAAGGATTTTGTTACTTGTTCCCTTTGAAAGTAATTAATCAAACATCCCAAATAACATAGCCGTGATAGTTTTATTTACAGACTGACATCAGAGGATTTCAAAGCACTACTGCAGAATGTCACTAAATGCAAGCACTCTACATATACAAAAAAGTTATTAATAAAAAGAAACTAAATGACTTTTCCATTAATGCTATTAGTAAGTAACTGAGATTCCCAAGCCTAAGCTGAAGGACATAACTGAAAACAATATTCATCTACTGGCTTTTTAAGGCTAAGATGTTTGTTAAAAGCACTAAGCATTAAACCTATTCTAACCAGTTCAGAAATCACTTTATTGAGTCAAAAGGCCCAATCATGGTATTGCTATGATATCCATGGTCCACATGATAAATTGCTAACTGGTACATATCTCTCGCCAAAGAAAAATTATGAATACTACCATAGTACATTTCTACCAAGGCTTAGACTGGAAATAAGCCTCTCTTAAGCATGACTACAGACAATAATAGAAAACACGAATGGTAAAGTTCTATGTAAAGAACTAAAGTCCCAGTGCTTGGAGCTCATGTTACAAGCTGATTTACTGCTTGTTTGAGTCAATGAACCCCACGAAAGCTTATTTGCAAGGTGAGACTCTAACAACTGCTCTAGCAAAATCCGAAAACTGAGGAAAAGACTTCCCAATAATTACTAACTGAAGATTAGTTGAGGTGTTCCAACTATCAGAACTTTTCCAGAATAAATATTTCAGGAAAGAGTCCAGGATATGAAATAACTTATGTGTGTATATGAATCAAACTAAGAAATTAAGTGCTAGACTACAACAGAAAGGCAGAGATTAAATCATATCCTGGTATCAAATCCATTTAATCTTCATTCCTACAGTGAAAATTTCCTTTAATGTTCTCACTTTTTCTTTTTTTAATATTTATGTATTATTGAGAGACAGAGAAAGACAGAGCACGAGACAGGAAGGGACTGAGAGCTGGGGAGACACAGAATCCGAAGCAGGCTCCAGGCTGAGCTGTCAGCACAGAGCACGAGATGTGGCTCGAACCCACAAATAGTGAGATCATGACCTGAGCCGAAGTCGGATGCTTAACTGACTGAGCCACCCAGGTGCCCCTCATTTTTTTGTTGCATTTTTTAAATTTAGTTTATTTTAATTCCAGTATAGTTAACACACACTGTTATGTTAGTTTCAGGTGCACAGTACAGTGTTTCAACAATTCTATACATTACTCAGTGCTCATAAGTGTATAATTTTCTCACTTCTCATCTGTATCATCTCCAAAAGTATGAATTTCTAACTTATTTTCCTTCAAAAAGGCATACTAGTTTCCTCCATCCCAAATACTTGATTGGATTCTGATTTCTGACAGAAGTTTATAGTACATCTTTGCTATTTGATTTCACCACATCTTTGGTTTCACTACATCTTTGTCATTTACTTTAATATGGAAAAGTAGAATTTTACACTCCACTCTTTTGGTATTGAATTCTAAGTATGTCAAAAATGAAAAGCAAGTAAACTTACCTTCAGAGAATCAACTAAATCATCAACTAAAAAGAGGCGTCTCAGTTCTTTTATCGTGCAGTTCACATGACCAAGAGCGGAATTACTGTATTTCTGAACCAACTCCTCAGAGATAGCGACTTCAGATTCCAAATATGCCCTGGAAAATAAAAACACATCCTGTCACTGATCAGAATGATTTTCTCTGGATGTCTGTCAATCAGTAATTACACATATGTATACGAAGACATTAACAAAATATTTTACCATAAAAATCTACTGTTTCTAAATTAAGCACAATGTAAAAATTCACCAAGCAATGGGTATTTGACATGCGCGCTGTCAGCTGATGAGCAGAGAAAAAAGCATTTGTTTTGAAGTCAGACTGATCTGGACTTGAATCTTAAGCTCTGCCACTTACTTGTCTGTGTCACTTTGGAAAATTACTATCATGAGGAGTCACTGAGTAAAGTACTCCACAAACAAGCACAAAGAAGCACTCAATAAATGGTACCTATCATTAGGGACTTGGTTTTTTCTTCAAGTTGACATTATGCTATGTCTTTAGGTTTTCCTAACAAAGGTCCTATCTGTTCCCAAATACTACACTCTCTCAGCATAACTTTTAGGGGAAACTGCCCAATATGTCAAGGCCCAGACTGTGAAATGGCTGCCAAAAGTATAGTGCTAATGCTAGTCAAATGTAATAGTTACTGCCGTATGAGATGCCCTCACCTATACTAAGATAGCTCGAATTGTTACAGTTAAGAAGAGAACTGTAATGAAGAAGAAAAGTCATCTGCAGGAATGCCAGGAACTGTTTCATTAGTAATGGTTTCTAAGAAGCCATTTGATCTTGGCAGTGTAGAACCAACTCCGAAATGCTAAGCATTCTTTTCTATCTGTCAGAAAGAGCTACTTATACCCCAGTCTCTCCTCATCACTCCCTCATGTCTATGGACACTAGCTACTCATCCTAGAAACAACAGTCTTCTGATTAACTCCTTATCCTATAGTTTCCTTCTGTAGGATGTCCCAACTAGGTCTCTTCATTTTTATTCATGATGCTAGCACTCTAGTTCAAGTGGTCATTTATTTACAACTGGGACATTCTGTCTGTCTCCAAACCAATCTCTAATCTTGTCTGCATCCTAATCCATTCCTTCAGCCAATGCCAGACCAGTTTTATTTGAGCTATCCTAAATAGTGCTATTTAGATTGACCTCAGTAGAAGTTAGGACACCTGCTACTATCTAGATAAGGTGAGTCCCGCTTGAAAATTCAAGGAAAGACCTTCTTAAATCTCTTCAGGCTCAAACATTTTGTGATTCTATGGCTCCAACTTTTCAACCAGAGCCCTCCTCGGCCTTTCCAACCTGATTTCTTACTACTCACTATGATGCCACCAAATATGAGCCATTCATCATTTTTTTTTTTTTTACATCTTACTGCCTTTGTTCATCATACTGTTTTCCCAATCCACGCTGCTCTCCTCTCAGTTCTAGTAATAGCATATCCAGTCAGTTAGTCTGTCTCAAATCCCAACCATACACGAAGCCTCTGTGGCTCTTTCTGCTCTAAGACACTATTATGCAATTCTAATGCACTCTTTTGTAGCTTTCTTTTGTAACAGTATTATAGTATCTATCGGCCATACCCAGCCCTGGGCCTGGGTATTACTTATGTATTTTCCCTACTAAAGTATTATTAAGAACCAGGAATATATCTTTATTATAATGGCATAGCACTCAGATAACTGTTGCTGATTAACCAGCAAGTATCAAGTTGTTATTATCAAGTTAAAAATTACCAACGATTCACATCTACCCTTCAATCAGCAGTAATTTATTTGTGTAGCTCTGAGAAACACAAAGCAAAAGCAGATATAACTTTACGTGGGTATTCTGCTTCCTTGTACCACTGCTCTTGTCCTTGCTGAAGACGAGATGCCTGGCAGGCAGGCACAAATGTGAGCCTCTCCACAAATCAAGTCCCATGGACACTGCACGGACGTGACAGTGTAACGCCATGCCAGCACTGGCGGCATCTTGTCCAGGGCCCGCACGTATTAGGTACAAGGTGAGCCGTGCCCCCGCCAGCAGTGTTACCGGGAGGACTTGGGAACACTGTCCAACAGGGTTAAACTGGCATGTTGGCTGAATTTATCCTGACCATAAAAAAGGCCTCTGAATCAAAAATAAAGTGTTTCTAAGGAAATAAATACGGAAATCACTAGGATTTTTCCCAAAATTATTGTTTAAAGTCAAACAATGTCTGAAATTTATATTGTGTATAATTTAGAAGTTTTGGCTTGATGATGTTTTTATATATTTCAGTATAACTAATTAAAAATCATATTCCTCTATGGCTTTTGGCATGATATGGCTCTGCCATTTTGAAGCTCCAATTTCAAGTTACTGAACTTCAAGTATGTTTCCCTCTCCGTGAAATGAGTAATGCCATCTGTCTCACTGAGCTGTTAGGAAAATTCAGTCTGTACATAAACGGCTAGGAACATAAGAACCATTCATAAATGTTGGTCTCTCCCCAAAACTTATGTAGCATCATTATATCATCAATATGAAGAGAGCTAGAGAGAAACAAATAACCAGTCTTTACAATAAGCAAAATAATGAAGATCTCTTCTTGTAAAGTGTGAAAATCAGTTTATGTTTACCCATTAATATCAATTAGATAATGTTCTAGGTAGTTACATTCATGCCCACATAGATATTTGCCTTACCAAGTGGTTTTTTTAAATATTCAGAATCCAGGAGAAAAAAATTATGTCCATATACAAAACAATTAGAGAACATTTCAAAGCCATACTTAGTGCAATAGGAAATCAATCCTCAGATCATTTGGACCTAGTGTTAGGGAAGCCTTCTTCAAAAAGTTACATCTTGAAATCAAAAGAAGAATCAAATAAAAAACATATGAGGTCATCTGAGAAGCTAAAAAGGCAGCATAAATGGGCACAAAACCCTGGAATGGGTACATGAAAGATTAAGATAAAGATATTTATTTGGACTTCATTCTGTAGTGAACAGGGAGCCCATACGCCTAAAAATATGGTAAAAGTGATATTCGAGAAAAATTAATCTGACAACATCCATAGAAGTTGAAGTAAACCAAAGTAACCGGAACGCAATTTGGTAACAAGTGAAGTCTAGCCAGGGTAGGCACACTTTTTCATAAGTATTTCAGGCTTTAAAGTCTATATGATCTCTGTCACAAGTATTTAACCTTGCTATTACAGCATGATGAAAACAGCTCAATGACTGAATATGGCTATGTTCTTAATAAACCTTTATTTACAAAAGCTGGCAGCAGACTGGATTTGGCCCATAGCTATAGTTTATGGACTTGTGGTCTACACTGAGGAAACAGGGAGGAAACAACACAACATAGCTATCTTCTTTATGGGAGATGGAAACAAAGATAACATACAAATTAGGAGCCTGACATGAAGACAACAGTGTTGTGCTGACAGAAATTGACAAGTATGAGAAAAAAGGTTCATTGAAAGACATGATGGGTTAGTGTTGTCAGGGGCTGGGTAGGAAGTGACTGCCAATGGGTACAAAATATCTTTTTGGTGTGATGAGAATATCTAGAATTGGATGGGGATAGTTGTAGAATTCTAAGAGCATACTAAAAACCACTGATTTTTATAGTATGTGAATTATATCCCATTTTTTTTAAGTGGGAAAAAAACATAGTGAGTCTGAAGTGAGGGCAGAAGACCCTAACTGAGGTATGTCCCATTACCAGTTAGATTTATGATGCTCGAGTGTACTTGTAAAAATAAGGGCAGAAGATGGTAGTTTAGAGACAAGAAGCTGCAATACAGATACTCGCAAAAGGTATTATAAAAATATGCTTTAAGGAACAAGAAGAGGAAACTAGACAGGGAAGGGATGGTAAGAAAATACATAGGCACAACAAGACAGCATTATATAAAAAGATACACCTACTATTGGAAAGAAAGGTATTTCTAATATCAGCATGAAAAGCATGCAATAAAATGTAACTTTCATCAGTCCTAACCATGTTAAAAAGATAGCTTCCAAAGTAAAATTAGGGAAGCAATACCTAGTTCTAATAAATATATATTACTTACACATAGCAGAGTTAAACAAATGACACACAAACCCAGTTTCTTCCATCATGAACTCATGAAATGATCTTTTATCTCAAAAATCTCAAAAGCAGATGCTTTTGGAACAGCTCTTAAGCAAAAATCTGCATTTATCTTTTTTTTAACAGTTGATTATCAAGTTGATTTCCATATAACACCTAGTGCTCATCCCCACAAGTGCCCTCCTCCATGCCCATCACCCCCTTCCCCTCCCTCCCACCTCCATTTGCCCTCAGTTTGTTCTCGGCATTCAAGAGTCTCTCATGGTTTGCCTCCCTCCCTCTTCCCACTATTCTTCCCCTTCTTCTCCCCCATGGTCCTCTGTTAAGTTCCTCCTAATCCTCCTATATGTTCACACATATGGTATCTGTCCTTCTTGCCTGACTTATTTCGCTCAGCATAACACCCTCTGCAATTATCTTTAAACATTAAAAATGCATGCCTGTAACACTACAGATAATAAAGTCTCAAAACTAATCCTATTTACAGTGTTGCCAATGTGTGCCTTGTTTTCCAGACATCTCACCTGAATGGGTGGCCTTCATCTGATTTCTGGATAGCTTGGATCACACCCTTATATATCCTAAAGCTGATAGTCACAGAGAGCAGGGCCAAGACAATGTAGGCCGTTACACTCACAATGCTGAATACTGTCAATGAAAGCAGCAGGAATAAGCTGGCACCAAACACTACTCCAGTCTTCTTTATGTCTCTCCAGTAGAGGAGGTCAACAACTAGAAATTTAAAAAGAAGAAATCTGAAATTAGAACATTATTTTATCCATTTGGATTTGGCACATTTATATTTGCTCCACCTATAAAAATAAAAAGGTCTCTAAAGTACAACCAAAACCTAAAGTGCTAAATAGAAAAATGAACTTTGTAAGCTGCATTTTAAACCCATCGAAATTGTAAACTAGAATCATACCTATATCGCTTTCTATTTACCATAAAATTTTCTCATGCAACTCTTTCTCCCTCGTGTCCAAACCAGCCTGGCTAGACAAGACTGTTCCGTTCTCAAGCCTAGTATTGCAGACTTCAAATCCAAAAACACAGGCTCTTAAAAACCATCTTGAGGGCTTTCAAAGTTTTTTCAATGCAGGATACAAATATAGCTAATAGGAAAAAATTTTAACATACACTCACTAAAATAATAGATACTTCAGTGATGTAAAACCACAGTTGAAAAACCACTAACTCAAAAAATATTAAGAAATTAAAACTATGAAAAACTACACATAGGAGTTCTAACGGTCTGCTTTTTAAGAAATCTCTCTTTGAGGGGCACCTGGGTGGCTCAGTTGTTTAAGTGTCCAACTTCATTTCAGGTCATGTTCCCGCAGCTATGAGTTTGAGCCCTGGGTCAGGCTCTGAGCTGTCAGCACAGCTACTTAAGAGCTTACTTGGGATTCTGTGTCTCCCTCTCTCTCTGCTCCTCTCCTGCTCGCTCTATGTCTGTCTCTCTCTCTCTCTCTCAAAAATAAGCAAACTTTAAAAAAAAACAGAATCTCTCTTTGGGAAACGTAATAAAAATTGTAACCTAACCTGGCTATCATTAAAACAAAAATTTCCTACAAAACCCTACAAAGGGAAACAGTTTTTGGATTACCTGAAAAGCTATTTACTTCTCTGGGAGCATAGATAACTATAATGCCATAAAAATTTAGGTGTCAAAGAAAAAGAGAAAAACTAAATGCACTACACTGTTATATAATGTTTATTAATAGTGAGGAGTCAGACAAAGCCAAACTTAGCAAGTTTGTTCTTGGCCTATGGTCAGCGGGCCACTGTGGGGATCAAATAAGCATAGGCCCGCGTTCTGTGCAAAAGGGCTCTTGAATTCACAGGCTAAACATAATTTGTCTATGGATTGTGAACGGGGGGAGGGGTGATATTCTTATAGTAAAATAAATACAGATATATTCTTGAGTATAATCTTAAATATCCACTATTTATTAGTTTTTAAGTGTATTCAATTATTTTAAGGGGGGGTGCAGAGAAAGAGAGAGACCACCAGAGAGGCCCCCTGCTATCAGCCCGATGAAGGGCTCAAACTCACAAACCAGGAGATCATGACCTGAGCTGAAGTCAGATGCCCAACCAAGTTCACCCAAGTGCCGCTCTATTGATTTTTTTAAATTTTGTTTAATTAGTTAGTTATTAAATGTTTGTTTATTTTTGAGGGGGGCAAGGAGCAGAGAGAGAGGGAGACTGAATCCCAAGCACGCTCAACTCTTGTCAATGCAGAGCCCAGCGTAGGACTCAAACTCACAAACTGTGAGATCATAACCTGAGTTGAAATCAAGAGTTAGACACTTACCTGACTGAACCTCCCTGGAGCCCTTTAAATACCATTAATTTTTAATGTAAAGAAGGTAACAAAGAAAGACCAGGAGCTGCTTTGGTCTTGAGGCTCTCTAAAGTATGTAACTGTCCTTTACTGTTAGCAGTATTTCCATGAGGGAAAATTATTCACATGAAATGTGAAATGTAAAATGTTAAGAGCATCTTGCAGCCCTGAATATGTATACCATGAGTACCAATAATAGATCTTAAATGCCTATCACAGTCTCTGACATAGTGGGAGCTCAACATTTATTATGGTTGGGAAGCACTTATTCCACTCTCCTAACTATGATTTGATTCAAATGCTATTAATTTAATATTCTATATATCGATTTACAGCTTTGTTTTCAGACTTTGATTTCAATTATTTTTTCACTCTCCCCATCTCTAGCTCATTCCAACGCTGCCTAAAACACCTGCATCAGTTTTGTTCCATTCAGCTTGTTTCTACTATTGCACCAATACACTAGCACAACTGAGAAATAACCAGAACTTGAAGCAGTGTTCCTATGCTATTACAATGCATCCATGCATTTTAATACATGAAATACATTTAATTAATGTATTAATTAATTAATTAATACATTAATACATTTAATACATGAAAATACATGCATTTTCATACAATGCATGAAAAATTTCATACTGAATAAAGAGATAGCAAGTGATACTAAGAGTTTTATGGCATTCAGCAAACATTTATTAAGCTGATACTGTTCAAGAAACTCAACCTTGTAGAATGAATTAAAAACCTAAAAATGAGGATGTGGACTTTTCTTTAATGCCCTGTCCAACTATACAACACTACAATTCTAGGAAGACATATAAAGCCATGACAAAAACTATAAAATAACCATTGCACTACCATGAGAATTCTTCAGTAAGAAAAAAACTGGAGGAAACTTTAAACGACTGTGACAAAGAAACTGAGTCCTAAAGAGTGGGTCCTAAAGAATGGGTAGATCTGGAACATGTAAACGTGCAGGCCTCACTATAATTCTCTGTAAGCAATGGTTCTTGTAATTAATGTAGTTTTAAACAGGGTACAGTGAAAGGGTAGGAGAAGCAAGATAAAGACTGCCCTTGGTAACAGAACTCTTTCCTGTGAGGCTCCCCTATGCCTCAAACCAAGCAATCAGACTCCAGACTCTGGTGTTGGATCACCTACACTAAAACTGGTTTCATACCTTATCAGCTATGTGACCTCAGGCAAGTCTCTCAATCTCTCTATACCTCAGCTTCTGCATCTACAGAATGTATATGCAAATAGGAATGAATGATTTTACAGAGAGATTGTGAGGATTAGGTGAGAAAAAGAACTAACAAAATTTTTCATTAATAAGATAGTGAATATAATGCACTTAATATAGTGTGCAGCATAAGATAAATTCTTAATAAATGTCAGGCCTATAATATGTTGTTATTATTGTGAACACCATCACTCCACCATTACCAATCTTATCCAGGTGTTAAATACGAAGAAAAAGAAAAGAAAATTGCTGTTATAAACATGTCACTTTATAAGCCACACAGAAAAGGATTTTCAAACTTATCTAAGATTTCACTATTACTGAACAAATAAAAAGCTGATAACCTAGAACAAGCAGCAAGTACTTTTATTTTACTACTAAAGTACTCAAATTTTTACATGAACAAATGCTGTTTCATAAAAATGTATGATTCTCAAAGTACTCCAAAACAATTATTAACCTCCAAAATCACCACTGTTGATGTTAGAATAAATCCAGAGATCTTCACTACTCCTTATCATCACTAGAAACTATCCAGTAAGGCCTGATTTTATAAAAGAAAGGATTTCAGATTTGAGATGTACAATATCAATGACTGATTACCTAATATAAGAGTTACTATCTGAACAGCTTGAATAACTGGGTAAGAATTATTTATAATTGGTCTATAATTTCTGTATAGATATAGTCAAAGGGACTGCCTGTGGCTGGGATTCAAGAGACCCACAATCTAGTACTGGCTCTGGAACTGTACAACTTTGGATGAGACTCCAACTTCTCTGGAGCTCAATTTTATCATCAGTAAACAGGGCATTAGATAAATGATTTTTCTTTTCCCTTCAGAAACTAAAACACAGTTAGTACACAGATACACATCAGTCCCACATTCAAATTCCCAATCAGCGGATCTGAATTAATGAGATTTTATTGCTGTGTTATCTGTGCCAAATATAAACTTTTAAATATCTTCTTCCTTTTTAGATCTAGATTTTTAGGAAGGGCTTAAATATTTTTATTCATACCAGTCTTTTAAAATGAATCTTACTAATAAGACTTTGTTTTTTAAGTGTCAAATATTATTAAAACTTTAGGAAAATAATAAATTCATATTTCTACAATTTTTCAAGCAATTATAAACCATATCATTAAGGCCAAAAAGAAAAGAAAAAAAGAAATGGAGCAACAAACCTTTTAAGGCTGAACGATGTTTCAGAAATCTTTTCCAAGTTGCTGATCTACATTCTCCACACCTCCCCCCTTTATTTCCTGAGTCCGTATATACCAGGCACTTACATTGTGCTAAATACATTGTGCTAAATAGACTATGTAACATTATCCCTTTCAATTCTTAAAACCCTAAAAGGCAAGCTTTCAGACAAGAAAGTGAGAGCCAGCTCTTTTATGACTGGAATGAGATCACTTAATTATTAAGTGGTAAGAACCTGGATTTCAACACAAACTTCGGATTGATAAAACTCAAATGCCTCACATATGATGCCAAACTGAAGGTTCAGCATATTAATGTTCTTCAAAATGTCACGCATTTGCACACATAATGAATAAGCAATGTTGGCAAATAATCGCAAGTGAGATGAATAACATAGGCCAAGAAAGTCAAGGTAAGACTAACAAGATATGTTAATTAAGGAGAGATAAATTGTAATGTGAATACTTAACCTACAGTTAAATCCAAAAGGGAGGAAAGAACTCTATTCCAACATTCCTGAAGGTACTTTCCCATAGTAGAAAACTATAATTAAGCAAGTTGTGAAAAATATCTTTTAAAAGCCATGTGAATCTAATTAAGTAAAATTAGAAAATAGATCAATGCTAAAGAACATTATATATTCACTAAGGACGGTGAGGTAGATCTATATCACCAAAGAAACATGTCCATATTGGTAAGTAAAAACAAAATGTTACAAAAAGATTCATCGAGTAAAATTTTAAAAATTTAGGATAACCATTAAGTCTGAATGGATATCTAGCAAACACAGTATTTACCCCTGGGTAAATGAGTTTAACTTGCTTCTTAATTCCTTTCTATACCATTTGAAATTGTCTCCTTCCAATAGCAAACATGAATTACCATTATACCTAAAATTTTAGCAGTATATAAGTTGTTAACTCTGGTGCTTTGAGTTGAACCAAGTCAATTTCCCCCCAAAGTTGATGACCTGGGAATATAGTCTTGTATAAGATGTAGCAGTATTCAGTGATTACAGCCTAAAATAAATTTAACTTTTACTGCATGAAGGTACAGTATACCCTAACCTACTAGTTTCCTTCTGCCCATCATGGGATTCCTAGAAATTAAGTCTTTTCAATAAATGGAAGAGCTTTGAAAAATCACACACACACACAAGCCTCCACATATTATATGAACATATGCAAAGAGCTATACAAGAATACTCAAAGTAGGTATCTTGAAAGCTTTGTTGAAACAAGCCCTAGAGATGCCCTGGTAGAGCTGCAGACCCTCAAGGCACTGACGAGGAAAAAAGGGAAGAAGAACCAAGAGAGTGAAGACAAGTAGGTAGTGAAAGTCATACAGAAGACAAAATTAATATAACCTACACTAGGAAGGTCTGAGAGGCAGTCTACACTGTTACCGAAGTCATTGTGCAAAATAAATGTTGTGTAAAGAAATTCTAAAGATTGTTAATGAAGTTGCAAGGATAAAAAAATATTAGATCATAAATATTAGCAAAATGAGCTGCCACCTTGACATCTGTCAGTATTTCTAGTCTCTTGGATTTCCTTAAATTGGTTTTAATGAAGAAATTTTGGAAGATTAGGTTTATCCAGGATTGTTTATTCTCAATTAGAAGGGAGTAGTCATAAAGTTTAACAAAATTCTGAGAAATATATTCAAATACTATTGCTTCTAATATTCCTCAAAAGACTTACATCCATCAATTAATTAGATGTTCAGTCCTGACACCAAAGTCAGGCAAAGACATCACAAGAAATCTACAGTCCGATATCCCTTATGAATATAGACACAGTAACCTTCAGCAAAATACTCGCAAACTGGCTCCAGCAACAAATAAAAAGCATTAAATACCATGACCAAGTGGTATTTATCTCAGAAATGCAAAGCTGGTTCAACATATGGAAATCAATCACTTTAACACACCATATTAATAGAATTAAGGTCAAAAACTGCATGGTCATCACAACAGTCACAGAAAAAGCATCTGACAAAATCCAACACCCTTTCATTATAAAAACACTCCACAAACTAGGAATCGAAGGAATGTCCTCAGGCTGATAAAGAATCAAAACCCACAACTTAAACCATACTTACTGATGAAAGACTGAAAGCTTTCCCCCTAAGACCAGGAACAAGACAAAAACACTCTTTTCATTACTCAACACTGTCCTGAAGGTATGAGACAGGACAATCAGGCCAAAAAAAAAAAAGAAAGAAAGAAAGAAAGAAAAAGAAATAAAAGACATCATGATTGTAAAGAAGAAATTAAACGTTCTATTTTATGTGTACAGATAACATGATCTTGTATACATAAAATCATAAGGGATCCACAGAACAGCTACTAGAATAATACACAAGTCCAGAAAGGTTGCGGAAAAGATTAATATAAAAACATCAGTCATATTTCTATAAAAGCAATGAAAAACCTAAAAAAGAATTAAGAAAGTAATTCCAGGGGTACCTGAATGGCTCAGTCAATTAAGCATCTGACTCTTGAGTTTGGCTGAGGTCATGAATTCATAGCTCGTGAGACTGAGCCGTGAGTCAGGCTCTGTGCGTACAGCACAGAAGCTACTTGATTATCTCTCCCTCTCTCTCTCTGCCCCCTGCCTCTGTCTCAAAATAAATAAGTAGCATTAAAAAAAAGAAGAAAATAATTCCATTTACCCTAATATCTAAAAGAATAACATATTGAGGAACAAAATGAAAAAAAACAAAAAAACAAAAAAAAAACAGGACTTAGAAACTTAGAAACTACAAACTATTATTGAAAGAAGTTAAAGATTTAAATAAATAGAACACACATGCCGTGTTTATGGATTAGAAAGCATTATTATTAATATGGTAATACTCCTCAAACTTATCTATACAATGCAATTTCTATCAAAACAATCTTGAAAAGAACCACAAAGTTGGAGAACTCATACTTCTTTTTTTCAAAACTTCCTACAAAGCCAAGCTACGAAGTAATCAACTCAGGGTGGTAGTTGCACAAGGGTGGAGGACAGATCAATATAATAAAATTAAAAGTCCAGAAATAAACTCTTTTAACATTCAGTTGAATGACAAGGGTGTCGAGACAATTCAGTAGTGGAGAGATTTTTCTTTTTTTTTCTTTTTCTTTTTTTTTTTATTTCTAGGAGAGAGAGACACAGCATGAGCAGGGGAGGGTCAGAGAGAGAGGGAGTCACAGACTGAAACAGGCTCCAGGCTCTGAGCTGGCAGTCAGCACAGAGCCCGACACGGGTCCCGAACCCACGAACCGCGAGATCATGACCTAAGCGAAAGTCGGACGCTTAACCGACTAAGCCACCCAGGCGCCCCGGAAAGGAGATTTTTCAACAAGCATTACTGGGACAAATGGATAGCCAACTGCCAAAAAAAAAAAAAAAGAAGAAGAAGAAGTTGGACTCCTATCTTATACCATATGTAAAATTAACTCAAAATGAATCACAGACCCAAATGCTTAAACTATGAAACTCTTAGAAGGTAAAAAATAGATGCACATCTTCGTAACTGTGGATCTGGCAGTGGTTTTGTAGGTATGACACCAAAGCTCATGCAGTTAAGAGAAACAAATTAGACCTCGTTGACATATGAAACATGCTCAACATCAATCATCCTCAGGGAAATACAAATCAAAAACACAATGAGATACCACCTCACACCCATCAGAATGGCTAACATTAACAACTCAGGCAACAAAAGACTGGCGAGGATGGATGCGGAGAAAGAAAATCTCTTCTGCACTGCTGCTGGGAATGCAAACTGGTGCAGCCACTCTGAAAAACAGTATGGAGATTCCTCCAAAAATTAAAAATACAACTACCCTACAACCCAGCAAGTGCACTACTAGGAATTTATCCAAGGGATACAGGTGTGCTGTTTCGAAGGGACACATGCACCCCAATGTTCATAGCAGCACTATCAGCAATAGCCAAAGTATGGAAAGAGCCCAAATGTCCATTGATGGATGAATGGATAAAGATGTGGTATGTGTATATACAATGGAGTATTACTTGGCAATCAAAAAGAATGAAATCTTGCCATTTGCAACTAAGTGGATGGAACTAAAGGGTATTATGCTAAGCGAAGTTAGTCAGAGATGGACTTCACCCATATGAGGACTTTAAAATACAAAACAGATGAACATAAGGGAAGGGAAGCAAAAATAATATAAAAACAGGGAAGGGGACAAAAACATAAGAGACTCTTAAATATGGAGAACAGAGAGTTACTGGAGGGGTTGTGAGAGGGGGGATGGGCTAAATGGGTAAGAGGCATTAAGGAATCTACTCCTGAAATCATTGTTGCACTATATGCTAACTAACTTGGGTGTAAATCAAAACAATAAAAAATAAATGAAAAAAAAATAAACATACACATACATACACACAAAAATTAGACCTAATTAAAATTAAAAACTTTTGTCCTCAAAAAATACTATTTCAAAAGAGTAAGAAGACAGCCCACTGAATGGGAGAAAATATTCACAAATCAAATCATCTGATAAGGGACTTGTGTTCGTAATACAAAAAAAACTCTTACAACAATAAAAATACAAATAAGACAATTAAAAATGGGCAAAAGATTTGAATAGACATTTTTCCAAAGAATATACAAATGGCTAATAAAGGAATGAGAATACGCTCATTACAAAACAACATCAATATTATTAGAGAAATGTAAACCAAAACCATAGTCAGAGACCACCTCAGACCCTCTAGGATGGCTAATAAAAAAGATGGACAATAACAAGGGTTGACAAGAAGGCCTCAGAGATTTGGACTCTCTTAAATTGCTGATGGAAATGTAAAATTCAGCCACTGTGAAAAAGTTTGGCCATTTCTCAAAAAGTTAGTGTTACCATACTACCCAAGAATTCTACTCCTAGAAATTTCCATCCAGAAGACTAGAAAACATGTGACTGTACAAAAACTTATGTTCATAGCAGCATTATTCATAGTAACCAAAAAGGAGGAAACAACCCAAATGCTGGAAAAACCGATAAATGGATAAACAAAATATGATTGATCCATATAATGGAATATTACTGGTCCATAAAAAGGAATGAAGCACTGATAGACAGTATGACATTGATGAACCTTGAAAACATCATGCTAAGTGAAAGAAGCCCAATACAAAAGGTCACATGTTATATGTTTCTCTTTATACGTAAAGTCTATATGTAAGATAGAACATGTCATTCTATAGAGACAGAAAGTAGTGGTTGTCAGGGGATGGGCAAAGTAGATGGGGGAATGACTCTAATGGGTATGGGATTTTGAGGGGTATGGATAAAAATATTGGAACTAAGATAATGATGATGGTTACATAATTTTGTGAACATACAAAATATCAATGAATTATACGACAAAAGAATTCAGAAGTAAATCAAAAAATTCTTGTTTTAATATCTGTTTCTCTATTAGATTATAAACCCCACAAGACAGCATGCTGCCTTATTATTTACCATATCCCCAGAGCTCAGCACAAAGCCTAAACCAACTAAACTTTCAATAAATAGTGCGGATTGTTTAGAATGAATGGATACTTTATGCCAGTTTCAAACAAACTGGCATAAATTAACTTATTCAATTTTTTTCTGGGCTTTGGATTCCACATTTTGTTTTATTTAAACTATTTTCAGATATCTACACTTATACAGTAACAAATAGCATTGCTTTAGGTAACTTATAAAATAGCAAATATTTTTTTACAGGCTTGTCTCTTCTTACTAGACCCTGAAGAATTGATGAATACCTTTCATCTTTAAACTCCCATTACCTGCTTCATTAATATTTGCTGTATCGTCTGAAGAGAGGCCAGATTATTCTTAGGAACACAAACATTTAAAGATTATACTATTTACAAATTAAAGGACATCTTTAAGTAAGAACTATAAGTTCACTATAATGCTGATTTGGGGTTCTTCTGTACTTATTAGTTCTGTTTATGAAGAAAGAGTTTAATTGCCTCTTTATTCTTGAGGTAACAAAATTAAGACAAAAGGCTTGTGCAACAAAAACTTAATCTTTCATGGTTCCTCAGGTCTCCTTCTATGCTGCAAAATAAAATGTTAATCATGCAAGGTAACCTACCGTAACCTAAAATATTCATGAAATATCCTTTTAAAGATCTGAGATTAACTGTGGGAAATGCTCATGGATTGCCATACTAAAATAATGCTGATTAACTTCAATACATTCTGGTTGTTTAGAAATAAAAGTGATTTGCTCCCTGCAGTGCTTGCCCACTTTTATTTTCAAAATAAAACTGTGAAAACTTTTTGTGTTTTGTACAGTGGGCATCCTTATCGAACTAAAATTTTAATTTAAAAACCACCCTGTACACTACATTCTATTGTTCAAAATAAAAACTTCTGGTCTAATCTAAAGTAAGAAGAGTTGCTTGCCTACACTTGGTAATCATAAAATGTCAGCTGTCATAGCTAAAAATAGTGCTAACCGTACATGCCTTACATGCAAAAGTCATCCAATTACACTTTGCCTCAAATCAAATTCTTACTAGCCCTTCCTTGAATAGCCTGAAGTCAGTTTTCAATTTTAAAATCTTTTGTCTAGGGGGTAAAGTTGAACTAGTTGGTCCTAAAAAGGGAATGGCTGGCAGGACAATGCCTCTTCCTAAGCAAAAGCAAATATTAAGTTTTTTTTTTTTCTAATAAAGTCAGACTGTTAACTAGGAAACAAACAGATATTAAAATGATAATAAAAATTGTTATTTTTAACAACTATAAGCTTTATATAAATCATTATGTATTTATTAGGAATTACAACACTTAAATCAATTTCTTCCCAATTGCCAGGAAAAGTGACTCAAACTCAGAGTTGATCATTTAACCCCATGTAGTAAGTTTTTACCTCCACAAGTGAGCACTCACCAAGCTAATGACAGGTGGAGGTCCAGAAAAAGATTTGTGCAGAGCAGGAACTTAATGCATCAAAGACAGTTAAGAGGGGCTCGCGTCCTATTTTTTTCCTTCAATTTACCATCAGTTATGACCTAGACTAGATCACTTAACCTAGTTTCCCCATGTTTAAAATTGGAAAATAGACACCAAACTAAGTAGTTAGTTGAAGCTGAAAAGAGATTTCACAGATGGAAATGCTTGATGAACTAAACATACTAAATTAAATAAAGGTAGTATTTTATGAGACAAAGTCAAGCGAGGCAATCAAACATTAAATGCAATGCTTAACTAAGCCCAGATTTCTTTAAGGGTGATTCAACTTTCTCTGAAAGCACTGCTAATTTGGTTTCAGTGAGCAGCTGGGATTGATGGATCCCTACTATTGCTACAAAGTATCTCAACCAAATAGTTGGCAAAAATACTAGCATCTCTCTTAGCCATCTCCTCTTCCTATAACTAGAGTTTCTGAAGATCTCGCACAATATCAGGTCCTTGCCTCTTTTATCATTAAATCTTTCCTGCTTTACTTCCAACAACATTACAGTATACTGACCAATTTCAACCACTCCACACCTAAGAAAAAGCATTTCAAGTAAAATCAGCATAAATTCTGTACTTGCTTTTTCTATGATAATTTAGAAATTCCCTATTCTGAGCAAGGAACAGTTCTGAGCAATTTGCCTACTTTATCACTAATCTTTTACACATGAAGCAGTTGATGCTTAGAAGTATTAATTTTATTATGTAAGGTCATAGACTGAAATTCACCTCTGACCATGAAAGTCTCACTTTTTCCACCATACCGCAGCTTGTATTTAAAGGAGTATGTCAGTATTCTTACAGGCCTCATTTGTAAGTTAAATTCACCAATTTACTTAATTGGTTCGTGTATCTTTTGCCAATTTCTCTAATCCCACATTCTATTTCTAGCTTTATTAAAAGGAAAAAAAAATACAGCAGAAAAGAATTCTAACTTCCCACTTTCAATTTCTCTGAACCATGATAATATCCTACAGGAAAATTTATAAAGCTAATTCCATTTTCTCTAAGGCAAGCTAAATAAGTATCTTCTGAGTATGTTAAGTATACGTATTCCTAACCAGGGATTCTTCCCATCTGCACAAACTTGAACAATTCTCCATTGTAAAGGATGTTAAAGTAAGGACTCTTCCTATAAAAAGCCTGAGTTCTGGTAAATTTTGGTAAGCATGCAGTTATTATTTTAAATTACTAGAATTGATCAAGATGTACACAAATTTAAACCTAAAATTAAAACAGACACTGATTCAATGCATAGTTTAGTATAGTTTAAATTTTATTTCTTGTTGGCATCTGAGCATTACAACATTACAAGAAATAGGAACCAAACCTTAGGAATAGGAAATCACCACTCAAAATTCTATTTTCTACTAATAAACTAAATGGAAAACATACCATTCCCTAACTCTAGAAACTTGAAAATCTGAACAGACTGGAATGGGGAAGGGGACTCAAAGCAAATTATTAGTACAAAGAAAGAAAATGAACTTCAGTAGTAGGTAAACCAGTGATATTTAAACAGTCCCCGACTAAGATGGTTCTACCTTGGATGGTGCGAAAGTGATACATATTCGGTAGACACCATACTCTGAATTCTGATAGTTTCACGTGATGCTGGGCAGCCGCAGTGAGCTCCAACTTCCAGTCAATCACGGGATCATGAGGGTAAGCAACTTATACAATCTGTGTTTCACTTTCAGTACAGTATTCAATAAATTACATGAGATATCCAACACTTTATTATAAAAGAGGCTTTGTGTTGGATCATTTTGCCCAACTGTTGGCTAATGTAAATATTCTGAGCACGTTTAAAGTAGACTAGGCACTCTGGAAAACGGTATGGATGTTCCTCAAAAATTAAAAATAGAACTACCCTACAACCCAGTGACTACACTACTAGGTATTTATCCAAAGGATCCAGGTGTGCTGTTTTGAAGGGACACCACACCCCAATGTTTACAGGAGTGCTATCGACAATAGCCAAAGTATGGAAAGAGCCTGTATGTCCATCAATGGATGAATGGATAAAGAAGATGTGGTACCTACATGCAATGGAGTATTATTCAGCAATCAAAAAGAATGAAAATCTTGCCATTTGCAACTACGTGGATGCAACAGGAGAGTATTATGCTAAGTGAATTTAGTCAGAGAAAGACAAATACCATATGATTTCACTCATATAAGGAATTTAAATTACAAAACAGATGAACATAAGGGAAGGGAAGCAAAAATAATATGAAAACCAGGGAGGGAGACAAAACATAAAAGACTTAAATATCAAGAACAGAGGGTTGCTGGAGGGGTTATGGGAGGGGGGATTGGCTAAATGGGTAAGGGGCAATAAGGAATCTACTCCTGAAATCATTGTTGCACCATTTGCTAACTAACTTGGATGTAAATTAAACAATAAATAAATTTAAAAATAAAAGTCAATTATTAAACAGCAAAAAATAATAATAAAGTAGGCCAGGTTAAGCTGTGATGGTCAGTTAGGTTAAGTGTACTAAGTGTACTGTCAACTTACAGTATTTTCAGTTTATAATGTGTTTATCAAGATGTAACCCCATCATAAGTCAAGTAAGATCTGTACTTTATACCTATCATATTCACATTGAATATAAATGCTCACTGAATAAATAGCTGGTTAGTACAGATGATTAAAGTAGGTAGTATTCACATCAGAATACTAAAAGAGACCCGAATAACATATTTTACATTATTTTAGTTTATTTTCGTTTAGGTGGGAAAAATATACAATGGGAGCATACAACAAAGAACAGCTATAATTCCTGTTATTCTTATGAAAATCATAATTTTACAAATCTGTAGTATGAGAATAGAAATTCCTGAATCTAGGTCAATGCCCAACTCTTAACAATGGACCTGCAGGGATATATTATTTGCTAATTTTTAATTTTTAAGTTGCTTTGAGCTCCTTAAGTAAATGCTATACAGAATCAGATGGTGGGGATATAGTATTTTAGAAGAGACAACAGTATTTTACTGTTTATCAATACTAACACAAATGTCTAATGGTGACTGGACTGAAATGTGAAAGCTATTTCTCTCGCGTTCTCTCTCTCTCTCTCTCTCTCTCTCTCTCTCTCACACACACACACACACACACACACACACACGCACACGCCAGTAACAAAAGTCAGCATTATCCATGATGAAGCAGAAAAACAAAAAATTTGGCCTCAGAATACTACTTCAAAGATGCAAAGTGAAACACTGGCTAAATTAAATTTAATAACAATTTAGCCTAAATTTTAGCATGAGATGAGATAAACTAAATAAATAACAAGGGAACCTAGGGGATACCTAGATATCAGAGTAAGAATTCTATTCAACGCTTTAAGTATTTTTCCTACATTCAAGCATGTAATCCAATCCCTAAGGACAAAGAGAAACTATACTCCTGGCTCACAGAATCCCCACGAGGCTTAACATTTTGACAATACTCAACAACTAACCACCTACCCTCTTTCACTGCTGGTGTAAAAGATTACTGCCTATTTTATTGCAGAGTAAAGACCATACAAAAGAGAAATATACACTGTGTTCAATAAGATGACACAGATTATTAAATGAACAAAAATCAAAACATGGGTCGATTTATATTTTTCAATCTTCAGTTGTTCAAGTACAAATAGAAATTATAAAATAAAAACAAAAGCCTCGTGCCATCAGCTATGTGGTCCTGAATAATTTAATCTCTTTACTTTTCTTGGTTTCCTTACCTATAAAATGAGGAAGTCCAAATAAAAAATGATTAAGATGCCTTGTCTTCATTTTTCAAGAATATATGTATAGGGTTCAAGGCCAGGAATAAACCTAGCTGAACATCCCAGCTCTCAGCCTCTCACATCACTGAGGTATATAGAATCAACAAGGAAACCCAGTGATGAAGCCACCGTATCACAGGCTAGATATACACATGTATCTAGATACATATCTATATACATCTATACACCTATCTATATAAGACATATAGATATCTTGCCTTTTTCTAGCCTTTAAAATCCACAAAGGCAGAAACAGTGGTGGCTTCATCAATCAGTCTTCTTGACTCTGCACAGCTTGCAGGAACACTGGAGAACCTCCACATGGAGGATAAGTAAAGACCACAAAGAAGATGGGGCCTTTGATAAGTATGACTTGGGAAAATGAAATGGGAAGGGGCATTCTAGACCGAAAAAAGATAGTGCAAAGAACTAACATATTTAGGGAACAAGTCCTTCAATATGGCTCTATAGCCACAGAGCAATGAGAGATGGGATTATAATGGTTAGGACTAAACGACAGAATGCCTTTTGAAAGTCCAAGATAGACAGTATGAACTTAGTTTGAAAAGTAAAGAAAAATTCTTTAAGTGCTATGATTACAGCCACACTTTAGGAAGATTAACTTGGCTACAACACACAGGATTTAGCGGGAAAACCAGTTAAGAGTCTTTGTGAGGAATTAGGAATACCCAGACTTGGATAAATAAACAAAACAGGATATTTCCAGCAACGCTCCCACTACATATCCATAGAAGACTTTAAACCACATATAGAGGAAAGCATTTGCAAATTTACTTTTTAATATAAAACCGGGTCTCATCGAGTGATTTAACTACCTAAAACTGACTATCTTAGAGTTAAAATCATCAGAAATGTATATGGCCAAAGTTTCAGGATAGACATTTTCATACATTTGTATAATATTTTGTACCATCTTAATATAATAAGAATTTGTACCATCTTTCTGGAGGGCAATTTTGCATCATAAGCCGAAAGCCAAAATACTATAAACCAGCAATTTGGAAAAGTCATGGATAAAAACGAAGATTTATATTCAATTATATTCATTCTAGCATTGTTTATACGTGCAAAAAACATGAGGAACTTGAATACTTAACTAGATGGGATTAATTGTACATACTTAGAATATAATAGCAATTAAAACAATATAAAATATTTTTAAAATGAAAGATATTTCCCCATTTAGTGAAAGATTACCGAACAAAACTACCATGACCCCCCCCCAACATATATACACACCACTTAAATTAATATACCAAAACAAAACTACTCCATATAAATGAAGAGCTTTAGTCTTTAAGACACCTTAATTTTTTACAACAAATATGTATATACCTATATCTTTCTCTATATATATCCATGTATATACATATATAGTGTTGTGCTGCAAAACCAAGATGTAAAAGAAATATCCAAGGACTGACTAAACATCGGGTTTCAACTAAATTTAGAATGGAAAGCAAGGGCCTTCCTCCCAAAAACAGGTCTCAAAATTGATTAACGCTGAAGTTCCCTTTCATAGGAGTTAAGTGAGGCATTTATTTCTCACAGCAAGATTCATGCTCCTCTCTACCTCAATGTCAGTATGCACATATAGCTGTGCCCACATATTGGAGCGCATGGGTGGCTCAGTTGGTTAAGCGTCCAACTCCAAATCTTGGCTCAGGTCATGATCTCACAGTTCGTGAGTTCGAGCCTCACGTTGGGCTCTGCGCTGACAGTGCAGAGCCTGCTTGGGATTCTCCTTCTCTCTCTCTCTCTCTCAAAAACAAACATTAAAAAAAAGTCTTAAAAAAAACTGTACCCACATACTCAGTAACATTAAGCCTCCAAAGACACTGAAAGTAGTTTATTAGAAGTAAAGACTAGGGGGCCAATAAGAACCTCTGCAAAGAAGTGTGCTCCACAAATGGGCCAAAGGCAGTCTGTCTTAAGATATAATTAAATTGGATTTTAATGCTAGGAACATGTCTGTCCCCACCCTACAGAAGAGTCTCTCAAAGGTCGCCTACAGCCGTGTTAACTGCCAAATTGAAAAAGCATTAGTAACCACAGACAGTGTGTTGCGTGTGTTTCTAAAATTCACAGGGTCTGCAACCATTTCTCAATCTTCATAGTAAACAGCTCGTCTGTAGTATTTAGCCATTTCAATTTCCAATTCTTTATCATTAATCCTGATCATTAATCTTTATCATTAATTCTCTGCGCTTCAGAGAAATTCTAGAGTCACTTCAAATTTGAAACTGCTAAAACCGAACTTGGCATCATTTCTGCCTATTTCCATGGACACTAAAAAGCACTGGCACTGCCAGTCTCACCCTGACTGGATCTCATATTGTCCTTTGAAAACCTCCCTCGTTCTAGTCCCACAAATCTATGTCAGATGTCAAGTATTACTTGCTTAAGTTTCTCAATCTGTCACTTCCTTTTCATTTCCATTTCAGGCAAAGCTCAGGCACTATTTGCTTTAAATCTGGACACAAACAAAGTCATCCTAATTTCTGCCTCTAAGTATTCAAATTTATCTTATACAGCACCCCAAACTAGTCTTTCAAACCTGTTATCATTTTATCATTCTTGACTTTAAAACTTCCAAAGGGTCTTTATTTCCTTTATGATAAAAATCCAAAAGCTAATGTCCTCTGCAATGTGACCCAGGGTATCTTTTCCTAAAACCAGAAAACCTCAAAACTGGAAGCCTAGAAACCATGCAAATGAGGAAACTGAATCAAGACCAACAAGGCTAAGTGCCTTACTCTGGCCAAAATTAAATTACCAGACCAGAAACTTAAAAACCTAGATCAGTATTTCCTAAATTTGTCTGATTATAACATTATTACACAAAGATGTTTAATATACAGATTGCCAGACCCTGCCTCTATCAAATCTGATTCAGTGAGTCTGAGTACAATCACAGGACTCTGAATATTTAATCATTATGTGATTCTCTCTCATCTTCAGGGAGGTCTGAGGAAACCTGACCTAGATCTTGCAAATCTTCTATTTTCTTTGACCATATCAATCTTACCTTTCAACTACTGTCTTATAAGCACTCTGTTCTATCCAAAAAGCTCGACTAACTGTTTAAATTCCAAATTGTTTAGAGGTAATATCACATTCTCCGACCCTACTCAACCCTCAAAACGTACTCATTCCATCCTATTTTAATCTCTTCAAAATCTTAACAGATGCCTTCCATATAACCCCAATAATCGAGTACCCATGTGGATTCCATGTGTTATGTAAGTATGCTGCTAAGAATAGAAAATCAAAGATAAAAAACATATAAAACAATACAAATTATTAACATTGGCCTTAGCCTGAAAGCTAAAATGCCTTAAATACTAATCAGCAAAAAACAAAACAAAACAAACTTTTTAAAAACACTGAAATCAGAGTATCTCTCATTTCTGTCACACTATTCTACTTCACCATCATCAAGAGGCCTGACTTGTATTTCAACCCTAGCACTTGCAATGGGGAAGGGAATAGGAAGAAAAAAATATGGACCTAAGTATTTTTTTTTTAAATATACCTAGATCCTAGATTTGAAACCAGATCATAATATGAAAAAAGCTCATTTTCTCATAAATGAGGGGAAAACGCATTCTTTGACAGCTTCACCTCCTCAGTCATTTCCATTTAAATTGTAATCTATAATCTACAACATTAAAATTATAACTAAAATAGAACTTCACCAATAAATCAGAAAGATAGGTACCAAGCAAAAGGAAAAAAAAAAAGCACTAAAATATTAGGCCATTCCATTTACAACATGAGGCTCCTGGAGATATCTATGAGTAAATATGATTTTATATTGAGTGCCTAAAAATAATCAAAATAAATCTCTGGCATAATATGGGCTATAATGGATCTTAATTTATCCTGTCTCAAAATATCCCTAAATTCAGCAAGTAAATTACTTAAAATGTTACTAAATGAGTCTAAGATGTTAATTATTAATACAGAACCTTCATATCTGCAGAGTGGGCCCCTCCTTATTTTTAAAGCTTGTTTTATTATACTGTTATCACTGCTATCAATTTAATTATCAAAAACTAGTGCATCAATTCACCTTTCATTTTGTAATGCTAATGGTCAGAAACATGAAGAAATAAAAATCACTTTTCCTTAAATTCATATATAAAGAAAACATAAAGGTAAAAATCCAAAGCAGTATAGTTTCTCTTCTTGAAATTATAATAAAATTTTTCTAATGTCTGAATGTGAACTCAATCTCAAACTCACCTTTTCCCCACATTTATTTATTGAACCAATTTTTAAAAGAATGTTATGAACGTTACTGTAATTAGCCCCACATATTGCTTTTAGAAACATTATCACCAATCCTGCTATCAATTCTGTCGTAGAAGGAAATAACATTTTTTAAAAAATATAAAACTTGAGTATGGCTAGAAAAAAACCTGTGTGTAATGTCTACTTCGACTACTTAAAAATAGCTCTAATAATTTTTAACAATTTATTATGAGTGGTCAGATATATAGCCTACCACCTTCTCTTTAAAAAAAAAAAACAACGGGACATTTAACCATCTACATAAAATGTATTTAAAATATTTATTACAGTCAACATTTTCACTTATGGGCTTAAATTCTTACACAATGACCCACTGAGACTTGAAAGGATCTGCTGGGCTTTCAAGGGGGAGGAAAGGGGATCAAGATCACTGATTGGTTACTACAAGGACAAAGGTTAATGACTTAAATATAGACATGCACTTTAAACTACTGTGCATACATTTTAATGATTTCAAGGTAGGCAAAAATACAATCTACTTAAAAGGTGAGTGATAATGACTTAAAAGGTTTAATCAGACTTCCCAAGAAGAAATAAGCTTATTGCAAATGCAGTATCTTGCTACCTACAAATCTTGGATAGAATTTCAACTACACCAAATCAGCTTTAAAAAAAAAAAAAAGTACTTAGTCATAGAAAATATGTCATTATGTAATGCAAAGATAGCTATGTACATTTATCACACCAACGTGTGACAAATGAAATATGTTAAACCTATATTGTTTACAACGTGCAGGTTAAAGAATAGAACCTAATCAACTATAGGACTGTGAAGTCTAAATCAAATGCCAGTGAAACAGAACAGCATGACATTCCCTCATACACGACCAAATATAAAAACACATACCAAATAGCTGTTTTAATCCTTTACTCCTAAACCTTTCATAGGCTTCATTTTCAATCCAAAATTACAAAGCGTATTCATAGAAACAAATTACTGGTCACATAAAAAACTGAATAGAAGATTAGAAAGCAGATATACCCTTATCCTTCCAATTTTTCTTCTGACAGTCCATCTCTTGTCACGATCTGCCCCCTCCAGATGCAATTATCAATTATGCATACCAACAGGAAAGCTGCAACTGCACAAATCTACCCTGTGAGACATGAAATATCCGTTTCCTTAACCGAAGTCTGCAGTCTCTGCTGCACAACTGCAGCAGGACTGAAGTCACCTGACGTCTTCTGGGTGTGGAACAGTCTGACGCAGCGCAATCTGTAACTAGGCTACTAATACTCGGGCACTACCGCCTTCTTCCTATGTGTTTATTGTCCTAGTCTTTTGCTTGTTGCTCATACTACAGAGAGCTACTTTTGCAGGGGGGAGAGGTGGGCTACTAAATAAAGGAAAGTAAAGAGGTTATCCTTGTAGCAGAGTTAACCACTGATTATATGCAAAATGCACTTTCAACCATATGCACGTTTTTGCTTTTCATAGGTGGGTGAATTATGCTGCTGGTTTTCAGTTTCACTTAAAACTCTAAAATCAATAGTTACCTAATAAGATAAAAATGGACTGATCCAAAGAAAGGTAATAGCTTAAATTTCAATCCTGGGAAATGCTGAATCTCTTCTTACTTTCTCTTAAGTTTATTAAGGCTTAGCGTAAGGCTCAGCATTTTGCACTTTTATGAGGGTATAAGTGAAGAATCACCAAATCAAATTATTAATGTTTACTCAATGTATGCTACTTCAAAAGAAAAAAAGGTTTTATTCAATCTTGGCAGTCTCCTCTTTCTAATGTAATGTTCTCTAGTTTTTCTTCTTTTACAATCATGGAAATCCAGACTTACACTTATTCCTAATCATCACCTGCTACAACTCAATCCTTCGATAAATATCTATTAAACCTTCCTGCAGGCACTATTAATAGACTCTTAAGCTTGAAGAGAAATATTCGTGTGCTAATTATATCATTTGCCTTGGGAAAATGACATAAGACCAAACCAGAACTGTACTGTTAATACAAAAACAAATCTATATACAGAATTTCTGAAATATTTGCTCAACTTTATAAAACTGGCATTCATTCCAGTACAGGATATTATGTCTTTACTAATATTCCACAACTGGTTGATCTGATGCTAGTGTTTAACCAAGCAAAAGGCAATATATAGTGACAAATCAGCTAAAATATTTTAAAATGTGTGATATAATTAAGTATAATAAGATATGCAGCCTATGTACTATACTTCTTAAGACTATATAGCTACACCGAAATTGGTGTAATATTTTCTGGAACTTGCTGTAAAACTGCAAAATCTTTAGTATCATAAGTAGCTTGGTCAATGACTCAGTTCTTTCACTACCTGCATTTCTAACTCCATACATAAAAAAGCAAAGTAATTTTTAAAGAGAGTCTACTATTCTAAACTCAAAAGTTTATAACTAACTTTAAATTTTATTCAATGGACCTATGCATAATTTCAGAACACTGTTGCTAAGTCATACCATGGCTAACATAGTCTGGTTTCTCCAGACAGTAGTTTGAAATCTCAAACTATTAAGTATAAAATATTTCCATTATACTTATTTTCTAACAATGAACCCTTTGAAACTGAAAATGTGTAAATGCTTTTGCATTAGAATAAAGCACTCAAAAAATAGCACCCAAACAGTTTTCAAGTCAGAGATTATTACACAAATAAGAAAGAGAGGCGAAAAAAAAATTGAGACAAAGGTATTTACCATTTATATTTGTAACATCTGCTGGTAGCTGATTTGACTCAAAATATTTAAAAACAGTCTCAGAGAGCAAGAATGTATAATAATAACCATTCATCTAAACATTAAAAACACTTGGGGCACCTGGGTGGCTCAGTCGGTTAAGGATCTGACTTCGGCTCAGGCTATGATCTCATGATTCCTCAGTTCAGGCCTCACATCAGACTCTGTGCTGACAGCTAGGTCAGAGCCTGGAGCCTGTCTTTGGATTCAGTTCAGGGAAAAACTAACTCCTATAAATCCACTGACATTTGCCCATTTCTTTCTTTAAAAGTATTGAAAGGTTATTTTAAGTTTGGTTAGCTAAGTAAAAAAGTGATTAAATATAAATACATGATAACACAAATCTGTTAAAAACATAAAACTATATGGAGTATGCTTATAGTAAGGATCAAATGAGTTAGCATAAGCAAAAGAGCTTAGGAAAATAGCCTGACAAAAAGCAGACCCTATGTAAGTCCTAGCTATTTAACATTATTGTTATGCTATAAATAATAGTCAAACTAGTTAGGAGACAAGATACATAAACCACATCTAAAGAAGCACATATAATAAGGCATTCAATTCTAGGGAATAACCCAATACCTTTCTAAACAAGTGCAAGCATGTGTGTGCACACACGCGCACATGCACACACACTTTGCGCTACACAGTTCTATTATACTCCAGCTCAGAAAAATTTGAATAGGGATAGTTATAGGTCCTACTACACATTAAATCCCAATATAACAGACAAATAAAGGACATGAATCTGTTAGAAACTTGCCTTCATTTATTTTGTTTTCCTTCAAATATTTAGTATTTTGGTTTAAAAAAATGAATACTTTCAAGGACAATTTTCAAACATAACAGATACATCCCAACTTGTAAAACAGCACTTTGATTATCTGGGACAGGAACCTATTTTTCCTTAAAAGTAACGGCTTTCAAAGGAGGGGGCCACAGAAGATTTCTTTATTTACAATGCAAGTAAATAAAAGTAAAGTCTAATTTTAAGTCTTACTGCATATGTGAAGAGATGGAAGACATTTTCCTTTTTAAAACTCAAAATCAGCCTTACACAGAACTTTTGAAATAAACTGTTCAAAATTCATGTTTGGCAACTTCCCACTCCTCAATATCCACATCTCCAGTACCTTTTCCAACCATGACAAAAATAAGTGAAAACCTGCCCAAGCATAATCCTTCTTTCCAGAGTATCATTCCCTAAAATAACCTAAATTTCTCTTCTCCTCATATCTCAAATCAAAACTCTCATTTTCTTAGTGCACTTAAATCACCAGTAGGAAAATCATGATTAAATCAGTTCGTGCTAAAGACTAAAAAAATTCCTTTCTCTATAACCTTTTCATGAATTGTGTGTGTGTGCGTGTGTGCGCGCACGCATGTGTGTGTCGCTTGTATCTAAGTGGCAGGATTTCAGACTCAAGACTGTATTTTGGAATAGGCAGCATTACATAAGCAATTAAGTCCACATCAGCTGGCTTTCCCAAGATATTCCTCCTTTTCCATTTCTTTCCTTCCTCTACTTCTGAATCCCAGAAAAATTCAAGTTTGGGGTTCCCCCCACAATATTTAGAAATCAAGGGAAATAAATGAAAAAAGAGGTAGTAATTTGGATTTAAAGTGCTACTTAGTTGGGGATTGCTAGTATACAATTCTTAATAGCTAAAGTAAGTATTTCTACTTTCTGGAAATAGAGAACAAGATTCTTTTTTTTTTTTTAATAAAGAAACAATTATAGTTACACAGGAGTTTTAAACACTTCAAAATTTAATTATTCTGAGCTATACAAAAATATGAAACTACACATACGACCCATTACTGAAGGGTATTAAACAATGCTGTTTAATACCATATGCTGTAATATAATGCCCTCTATGGACTAAATTATAGCACTTCAACATTAACTACAAAACTGAATCTTAAGACATGGCAAAAGACTTTAGTCTAGAAAATGAATGATAAAACAAGTTCAAATGGGGAAAAACAATAATAATGAACATTTTAAAGTCTACAATTTCATATAAGCTGCTAAAAATGAATATGAAAGTCCATAGAGAAAGAAATTGAAAGTGATACTATCCAGTAAGAACTAAATAAATGCTGGCTTCGTGTATTACAATCTAAATGAAATATACAAATTCCAAAAGATCCAAAACATTTCTAAATTTGGAATTAAAAAATTAATAGTCACTACGCTCTGGACAGATGTTTTAAAACTTTTAAGTTTTCACTAAAGTAAACAGGTTTAGGGGAATCTTAAAGGTCATTCCATGATGTTTAAAATAATATGATTCAAGCATTTGTTTGATTCAATACAATGTGTCAAAATCCTTTTATAAAGTCATTTGTTAATGTAAACCAAATATCCACAATTCACTAAATTTCTCTATCATCTGAAATTTACTCTACATGGTCAATTATAGAACATTCCATAGACTTCACTTTCTATATACAACACTAGATGGCACCAACACCCATAGTACAGTAGATTGTCTAATTCTGGGGATGCAATCCAACAAAAACTATGTTCCTAATTTTCTGGCTCTTTCTGCCTGATAATAGGAACTAGAGATCAGAATATGACAGCAATAGAAAAACAACTTCACCACCAAGAAGGCATGTGGGATAAAGTGACCTCTGACCAGTATTCAAAATCAATTTTAAATAGGTAAGAATTGAATATAAAAATAAAACAATACATACATACATACATACTTTTCCTACGTGAAAACTGAAAAATGTCCACTAAAATGTAAAATAAAATAAAAATTGTTTGAAAAACTGTAACATAACAGGAGTTTACATCCTTTGTACGAAGAGTTCTCATAAAGTCAGAAAAAAGATAAACATCTGAATTTAAAAATGGGCAAAGGGTATGAACAGGCAATTCATAAATGAAATAAAAATAGCCAATAAATACATGGAACATATTTACTTTTACCAACAATCAAAGATCAAAACTGCAAGACAGCAATTCAACCTAGTAAACTGGTAAAGGTTTTTCGTTTTTAAGGCCAAATACAGAATGTCTGAAAGATATATATCTAAGAAACAATTCCTAGCATAGGACTCTGAAGGAGATGAAGTTGCTAGTTTTGACAGGAAGTAGACTATCATTGTGTCCTTTGAATTTTGTATAATGTGAAACTGTTATCTATCTAAAAATAATAAATAATATCAACTGTAGATAACAGTGGAGAAATGGGTGTTTTCTTACTCTTTTAGGGGGGGAAAATTAGTACAACTTTTCTGACAGCCAAGTTTTGCCAAAACTCCAAAAAATGGTCATACCCACTTAGCTAGAGTTTATTCCTAGTAATTTATGAAAAATAATTCAGATATGTAAAACATTTAAATATAGGTTAATAGCAGCATTACTTATAAATTAAAAAGTTAGAAACCGCCTAAAAATCCAATAATAGCAAACTAGTTAAATTACATACAATACTAAGGAAAAGTAAGCATTAAAAAATCATGCAACAGAATGAAGACATGGAAATATCAGCATTATGTAAGATGCTATTGATTTTTTAAAGCTTTAAACAATGTGTAGACTATGATCCCTATTTGTTAAAACATTTTTTTCCACTCCATTCATAAAGGATCCATATGCATCGAAAATAGACAAGAAGAATATATTCTAAAATACTAACAATTATTATGTGTGGTCAACAGGATGACAAATTTTCTCTCATCTCAATAGTTTCTCTACTTCTCAAATTTGTACAGTGAGCATGTATTACTGCAGAATGTTTTATGTACTGTTGGTCTGACTTTACTGATAGCAGGTCCTTCAGACAAATTCTGACTACTAAACTCAAACATTTGCTTAAGGTCATACAGCTATAATCCATGATAAAGCCAGGATTAGAACTCAGGTCTGTTAAGACCAAAATGAAGTTCTTTCAACCACACTACATTTAATGTTTCCCAACTTTTATGGTATATATAACATAATTATTTTCGATCTGTACTCGGCCCATAGTGAGCACTAAATAAATCCTCATTAATTTGACTTTAAGTCATATTTGTTGAAGTAAATAAAATTGATTCTTTAATTAATAACAGTGCATTTCTAATTTAGCTATATTTACTAACAGATTCCCAGCCAAAGATATTTCTACTCAATCTGTTAGGTGAAGCATGTTAATTTTTCAGAGTACTTAAATTTCTTACTTTTATCAGATTAACCTGTGTCATAATCAAAGTCCAACTAGTAATTATCAAAGTGTCCTAAATATGCTCACTAAAGATATATTTTAACCAAAATATGAAACCTTAATAGCTGTAGTGATTTACTGAGAAATTCAAAGGCTACATATAGTAAATTCCTAAATCAATGTAAGAAAAATGTTAAGTTATAAACACTATCTAAAGAAAGCTCTTATTCATGAACACATTTAAGAAATATATATAAATCTGCAAAGGATAATTTTTAATTCTTTACCTAGATAAAAGAGCCTCTTCTAATGAGTACTTTACTATGAGAATACTACTTAGATATCACATACTTTAAGTAAAATAAACTATCACGTTGTTAGTGGTTTACATGTCACTCACCAATAGTTCCAACGAGTCAGCCAAACAAAATCTATACTCTAATTATGAGCTAAAAATACTCTGTGCATCAGTGGCAAACCAAGCAACCAACAAACATATACTAAGCAACGGCATCTTTAAGCAAAGATTTCAGTGGTTTGGATGAGACATTAGCACCTTTCTTTACCACTAGCCTACCAACAACATAGATAGCAGCTGTTCACAAGAGCTTTATTCAGTTTCCACATGGAAGCAAAAGTGTTACTTTCATCTTGATATCCCTACATAGGTAAAATCACGTGAGAAAATGCACATGGTAACCCACTTTGACTTTTAAAACCTGTCTTAACATTGGTTAATGCTTCTACAGAACATGTATGTAATAAAAGCACAGCTGAGAAGGGGAGAAAACCTACATTGGAATCCCAGTTCTTCACCTGTTGGGAAAAAGATTTTCCTTCTGGAATTAAGATTATAAATAAGAAAGTTAGCCCAACGTCTGGAACACAGAAGTTCAAAAGTATTGTGCTTACTATGTAATTTGCTATGTAACCGTGGGAAATAAGACTAAGTCCCACACATTGGTGTGGTCATCCATAAAATGGTTCCTTCTTTCAGATCATGAGAGACTAAATATGTCAAAGTGCTATGTGTTTAGAAGATTTCCCCTTTCCAAGTAAAATGAGAAAAATTCGGCTTTTCTCAGTCTGAAAATTCTCAATTTAAAAACCTCCTAAATAGAAAGAAAACCTAAACCTGAAAGCAAACTGAAACAAATCAATCTGTTTTTCCAAATAAGTATTATAACCACACTGAAGGTTCGGGAAGAGAGAAGGAAGAGGGAGGAGGAGTAACTAATCCAAATAACTTGTACTTGACTATATACATTCCATTTTGGGCAGGGTTGGGCGGTACATTTGCAAAACAACCCTCAATTCTTTTATTGTGTTTTTGTGTTTACTATAATGACATTAGAAAACATTCTAAAACTATTTTAGAAATATTAAATGATTAAGCAAATGAGTAAATGTGTTAGCTGCCAGGGCTCTCACTACAGAAGAATATACAAATATGAAATGAGGGAAGAAAGAAACAATGCTCTGGAAGTAGAGTGGAACTGGAGGGAGGTATCTGTGTGAACACATGATTTCAAATACAAGTACATACATGTACTATGTTTATGCCTATGTATGTATGAAAGCATTTCCTAGCTCTGTCCACTAAAGGCTAAAATAGGAAGACCTCAGAGAGATAAAGAATACAACTAGCATCCAACTCTTGACCTTCAATACCATTCTCAACTAAAAACAATCGGGGATCCATCAAGAAATGGCTGATTTCAGGGCTGGGGTAAAACAGGCATAAGATGAGTCTATGTTTTGTTAGGCTAGAAAATCAGAAGAGCTTTTCTCTCCACCCCCCATAAAAGGACAGCTGCACATCCTTGAGCCAACCTGAACAGGGCCTTTCTAAATCTGGGACAATTAATAAACAAAATGATTAAGCGTAGTAATGAATCATAAACCATTAGGGGGAAAAGAGAAATTCATAAATCCATATTGGTAATTAACTAACTAAATCATAAGAAAAGAGGTCTCTGGCTAACAGTAGAATGCAAAGGGATGACTGATAAATGTGAAGGGAATGTTGGAATTGAAAAATTATCATTTTGCAACCTTAATGGTAAACAGTGACACTAAACCTAGGAGGGAATTCTGATGGGGAGCAGGATATCTGTAGTCTTGAAATGTCACTCCTCAGACCTTATTAGTTGTAAGAGAAGAAGAAAGAAAGCAATTATATAGTAAGGAAATGAGGGGCCACCTTAACCAGATGACAAAAATTAACCTCATCAATGAGGGACTTAATGAACAGTGGGTACCTTCAGATATGATACCCTAAGAGGGGTAAGGGGTTCTACACATCTTCATTTTGGCCATGAATCCAAAACCTCAATCTAATCTCTGACAAACAGCAGACAAATGTAAAATTAAAACATTCTATTAAAAAGGGAAATGGGGAAGAGTCTAAGTTCTTCAAAAATGTTAATGTAAGAGATAAATACTGGAAATGTAACAGATGAAAGAAGCCAAAAGCAACATGACAACTAAAAGCAAAATTTGACCCTAAACTAGATCTGTAGTAGAGGACACTTATACAGGACACATTATTAGGTCACAACGGACACATTGGAATAGAAAAAGTACTTTATCAATGTAAATTTATTAATAGCTGTACTGAGGTTATGTAAGAAAATGCCCTTTTTGAAGAACTTAAGGATAAAACAATGTATATAACTTACTGTCAAATGGTTCAGGAAAAAAAAAACCTATCACCTCCCTCTGCTCTCTTCTTTACATTCTTCAACTTAGATGCCACAGTCCATCACATCAAACTACTCTCTTACTATTATCCTCAATTCCTTTGATTCATTCTCCTTTCACTGGAACCTCTAGCAAAACAGAAGCTTGAATCAATATAAGCATTTGCCTTCCCTGAACCTATACCCAGGATGATGGGCATAGTTAGAGAAAAGTCACTCTATTGTACAGACTTGTATGGATTCAACCTCCAACCCTGATTGGACTCTTAATACAATGCCTCTGTTTCCCTAGTCAAACCTCCTCCACCCAAGCATGTTCCATTCCATTCTCAGCAAATGACCTAACATACTGTTTTAAAAAATGAACATAAACCACCATACACTTCCCTCAACTTCCAGCCACGAAACTAGCAGTATTGACACCCACAGTTTCCCTTCCATTCATTACAATGTCTTCCAAAACTGTTCCTCTTCTACATACCAATTCCTCCACCTGAATTCTGGATCTCATCTTTTCCCATCCCCTCCTGACTTACTACTAGAACCTTTATTTAAACTTTCATTCCTATCTTTAAAAAAACAAAAGGTTCTTCCTCAAGTCTATCCTCTACCTCATTCATGTTATCAGTCTTTCTCCATGATCTCAAGTTTCTCAAAAATTACCATTCAGTATCCATTTGCTCAAGTCTCATTCACTCTTCACCCCTAGCCCTGCCCACTTACACCACCTGCATTGTCATGCCAACACCTTGACTCCTTTTTAACAAGTTCCCAATCCTTATCTTAATCAACTACATTTGATAATGTAGACCAATTCTTCTATCTTTAAAACTTCTTGGCTCTCCCTAGTTGATATCTGCGGCTTTAATTACTATCTCTGAGCCCATGATAAATATACACATATAGCTAAGATCTCTCAAAAGCTTTATATGTACAACATCCACCGCTTCTTGGATATCTCTTAGATACTTTAATATCAAAATATTTAAAACTGAATTTTTTATGTTCTCTCCTTAAACCCACTTTATTCTCTCATGTTCCCTACCTCAGTTTCTCATACTGCCATATGTGTACTTGAAAACACAAGGAATGCAGGATTCCTGGATTCATATCTAACTTCTCCCCTTATCCTTCATGACCATATGCAATGAAACATCAGGTCCTATGTCTCCATGCTCATCCCAATGCCTTAATATTTATCATCTCCTCTTTCTTCAATTATAGCAACAACCTCTAACCTGGTCTCTCTGCCACCAGTACTACCCATTTCCATTATATAAGTATACTCAATAAATAAAGAGTAATCACTACACATTTACATAGAAAACACAACTAAATCAGAATGCCAAATAGGAAACACAGGTGCGAATCACTTTACACAAATCAAGTGTGTAAGAAATATAGCATCAAAAAGAAAAAAAAAAAATGACAATCCCTACCTTTCAGAAGAATTTGTAACAGCATATCTCAATTTACACTTTTCAACAAAATACTGCTCAATATGCCTGACTCTATACCTATTACTGGCAAATGTAGCAGTATATTGAAATATTGAAGACATGCTACAGAAATGTTCTTTCATAACAATTTAAAAATCAAGTAATTTGTGGGAAAACAACAGTAAATACATATGAAAATATTTTAACATCTCTTGACCTCCATGCTATGAGGAAATACTAAAGGAAAAGAAAAGAAAGAAACACATGAAGCCAATTCTAGTAAAATTTTCTAGTTCCATGGTGCAATATAAACAGGAGCAATAAGTAATTGTGTGGATAAAGTTAAGAGCAAGGGACAAACAGTGAGTGCAAGAGGGACTAAAAAAAGAAAAGCACTAAAACTTTTGAGACAGTAGAAAAGAATTCTTATCAGTGTGATATATCAGACACTATAAATGTAATATACCACACAAAATGTAGTGGAATATTCCATAGGTCAAAAGCCAGCAATAAAGAACAAAACAATGTATGGACTGATTACCTGAAGTTTTACTCAGCTCTGCTGAAAATATAGCAGATGGTGATCTGTTCTCTTGTTCTGTATCAGAAGGGGTTTTTTTCTCAGCTTCTTTCACAAGAACTTTGGGTTTCACTATACTGCCTATTTCTGTTTGAGTGGCCAAAGCAGAGACATCTGGAGGCAGTAAGGGCACCTTCGAAATATCAGACCTATCTTTGGAGAGTTCATCTGAGACATGGACTTTATCTTCATCTTTAGGTTGTACACTCTTGAAAGAAAGGTCATGGGGTAACTCTGAGCAAGGTAATGACCTAGTTTCATCCTGGACATTAGCAATCTTACTTTTGTGGGATACTTCTAGGTCAGTGTATTCCCTGGTTAATTTAGGAGAAGAATCAGTTTTAGAACTTACAAACGTAGGGAACTCATCTATAATCTCAATTGGAGAGGAATCTGAGAATGTTTCACTCTCTCTTATTTTTGCTTCCTTAGCAACAAATAAGCCATCATCTGAATAAACTGCAGTACTGAGCTCCTTCACCTGCAAAGGAATTTTCTCCTTTTGGGTCAATGCTGAAACTTCATTAGGTAAGAAGATATCTTTTGTAGTGTCTAAACTGGGCTGAAAAGATTCCAAATACGGCTTTCCCCCCTCAGGTGGTAGTGAAGCACTGAGTTTTTCCTTATTTTCAGGTTCTATCATTGACTGGGATGAAGTCTCAATGAGATTCTCTCTCACAAGTATCACAGCTTCATCCTGTTTTTGTGGAATGTCAGGTATTGAATCATCACTAAATAAGTCAACTGGTTCAGAATCAGGTGAGGAATCTTCAACTAACTCAGAATGATCAGGCACTGGCTCTGCAACTTTTGCTATTTCTGAGTAATCAGAGAAATCTGAAGTTGGTTCAGTAGGGAGTTTTGTTTCTTTAATTAAATCACATGCAATAGATATATAAGGAGCTTCTGTTTCTTGAACAGCTACCTTAATACTTTCAGGCTCTTTAATTTCCTCCTTTATTCCTGATACTTTTTTTAGCGATACATTCATGGTGTCTTCATATGGTGGGGGATTTTCAAACTCAGGTTTCATGCTTTCGTAATTAACTGAAGAAGGAGCTTCTAATTGTGAAGAACTGGGCTGCGCTGCAGAAGCACCAGCACTAGGAACTACAGAATTTAATGGTGCTTCCATAACAATGTCAGGCAAAACTGGTGAAGGAGTAGCTTCCGATTCTTCAAAGGATGGGCAAAGCTGTGCCACAGGGTAGAGTGACTCTTGCATAGCTTCTGATGTTTGAACCAAGTCCATTTTTGTTTCAAAAGCAAGCTTTGTGCCTGTAGCTTCATTCAATTCACTTTCACATGCTTCCTGTACTAAATCTGGGGTCAGACCTTCAGCCACGTTTGCCACTGCTTCCTCAGTCACCTTGGACAAATTATCTGTTGTGACATAATCTGTCTCAGAATCCTGTGTTGCTACAAGGAAAGGATTTGATGTTTTGGTACTAATATTCTTCTCTGTTACAATTTGGGCCTTTTTTTCTTCTATCTTTTTTTCATCTGTCTTGTTTTCTGAAGTCTGATCTTCCAACAAAGGAAAAATGTTTGTTGAAAGGTTTTCGGTTGCTGTCGGGTTAAAGGGAGCACATGTGATATATGCTCCGGAACCATCTTTTACAGCTTCTGGTGTACTGGGAAAAGAAGTATCATCATTACTGCTTTCACTATCTTTTTCATGATTTGGTGGCTCAAGGCTATCAGCAAAACATTTCTTATCCACTTTACTCTCCAACTTGCTCTCTATTTTAACTTCAGCAGCCAACATATCACTATCTTGCTTGCTTCTATCTCTCACGTCCCATACTCGCTCAAATGGTTTGAAGTCTGCATATTCTTCCCTCATAGGAGCTTCTGCTGCTATTCCCTTTTCATTAAAACTATCCTTTGTTTTTTCTGCAAGCATAACTTTGTCCTCTTCTTTAACTGATTTAGTAAGGGCTGCAGGTAACTCTTGTTGATTACGAAGGATGTTATTACTAACTAAATCCTCTTTTTCATCCTTATTCTCTTCCCTAGGACTTGCTATTACGGCAGACTCTGCTTTTGGAGAGCCACTGAATGATCCTCTCATCTCTGAGTATTCCAGTTGTGAAAACTCTGTTAAATCTCTGTCTACAAATGGATTTTTTGCCTTCTCTGTGAACTCTTTAGAAGCTTCTGCTGAGGTTTCTTGAAGCGTTCCTTCAGTGGGTAATACTGCTGGTAAATTACCAAGATATTCATGCTCTTTAAAAGAAGCAGCTGAGAGGGGAGACAGAGAAGGAAGAGAAGCAGCAGTTTCAAGCAGGACAGATGGAAAATCCTCTTGACCAGTGGAAACAGTGTTACCTGGCTGCTCCTTCAAGTCCATAATTTTTTCTGTGACCATGGACAGAAAGGAAAGTTAGAGAATGCCAGCGTTCTCAGAGTTAATGCAAGTTTTACGACAGATTAAAAATACGATTAGTAGATAGTTACTGTTAACTAAAATTTAATGTTAGTAACAATAAATAATAATCAAGTAGTCTTGAATCATTACTGAAAGAATTAAAGCTATTGTCAATAAAATGTGCATGACTACAGAGGCAACTGCATGCTATGAAAAGATATACATCAAGTCCCAGGAAAAAAGCCTCAAGTACAATCAACTGAGAAAAGCTACTTCTAACTAGAGGAAGACAAGAGAATTTGAGAAGAGGGTGTGACAGTATAGAAAAGGCACTGAATAATTAAATGCCATAGAGTGGCATTCATTTCTATGAAAGCCTTTCGGCTATAAGCAAGTAAACTGTATTTGGAGAAAAGCACTAATCAATATATAAATGTAAATCAAGGGTCCAAGAATACCTTACATATATCCAATTATTAATCAGGTTCTGCCCATTTCTCTCTTGGACATAGTATATAAAATGCAAATTTCAACTTTTTCAATAGAAAACATTCTTGGAACCATGCTAAATTTTAGTAAACTCAATCCACTCTGCACAGAGTTAATGTAACTAAAGAGTTAAAGTTAGAATATACAGAAGATAAAAGGCTAGCAGAAAGAACTTGCCTGCAGAGGAGTGTATCACAGGCTCAGATGCAGCAGGAAGAGCAAAAAGTGTCTCATCTGAAAAACAAATAGAATATAACCTCAGCAGAAATAAAGACAGAGTCTGAAGGAGACTAAAGATATGAGAAGCAGGCAAGGGTTCAGTCTGTAATAAGTTAACACAAAACTTTTATAAGGAAAAAGCCAAGACGGAGAGGAAAAAGTAGTACCATTAATCTGGATTAATTTATCATATATACATTATAAAAATGATTACATGATATCCACAGAAGCTATCATTTTTAAGAGGCAATAACATGTTTATATTAAAAAAATTCCATAAACCAAAGTAACCTTAAGATAGTATTCGTCTCAGTTAACATGGCATCCAAAGTTTTTATTCACATTTTCAGATAGGTACGTTATTTGCCCTAGTCAAGCCTAAAATTAAAAAGATGCATTTGAATAAAATAATTACTTTTGCTTAATCCTTTTTTATGGGCATATGTTCAGTTCACAAGAGCACTTTCAGAGAACCATGCATATTTTCTTATATTCCAGGTTGTCTACCTTTAAAGAAAAACATTCTAATAGTCACTGTGCACTACTCTTTAAGGATACTGGTCTGATGTGTCACTGTCCAAATTGCAAAGAAAATACTAATTATCATTAGGAAGATAATTATTATCATCAGTCTTGTTTTGTTTAACATTAACACCGAGGGATACTTGTTACACCAAGTGCTTTGCATGCAGGAACTCATTTTATTCCTTACAACTCTATTGTTATAAGTGGGGTTAAGATCCCCCATTTAACACATAAAAAACAAAACAAAACAAAAAACAACTGAGTGACAGAGGAGTAACTCACTCAATCCATAACTAATATATAACTAGTAAGACTCAGGGCAATGCAACTCCAGAGCTCATTTTCTTAGCCACTATATGCTCTATGTTATGGACTTAATGTTTGTGTCCTCCTCCTCCAAGTTCATAGGTTGAAGCTTTAATCTCCAGTGCGATAGCATTTGGAAATGGGGCCATGGAGAGGTCATTAGAATTATATGAGGTCATGAGGGTGAGGCCATGGCTGACAGGGTTAGTTCCCTTAAAAGAGACACCAGGGAGCTTGTTATCCCTGTGTGACAACACTTTCTCCACTTCCCCCTTCCTCCTCTTCCTCTCTCTGAGCAACATGAAGAAGCCATGTGAGCACACGGTGACATGGCAGCCACCTATAAGCCAAGAAAAGAGGTCTCAGAATGAAACCTACCTTGCCCAAACCTTGACTTGAGACTTTCCAGCCTCTAGAGCTGTGAGGAATTAATTTCTGCTGTTTAAGCCACCCGGTCTGGTATTCTGATGTGGCAGCCTGAGCCAACTAATCCACCACCTATTGGCATATTAAGCTGGCACAGTGTCACTTTAAGGTTACTGGCAGCTGGGAGACCCTGAGCTAAAAGTCTTCTGTGATTTATACTAGAGAAAGGCCTCTAGCAAAAAACAATTTGGGACAGCGTGAAGAATAACAGGAAGGTATTCCTTTAGTGGAGAGAACCTAATAAATTTGGATATTTGTATCTGGAAGGACACACCAGACAAGGTTGATCAACAACGAAAGAGAGATGTGGCTACCATCAATGTGGACATATCCTCTAAGGATATTCCCCTTGATGATAAGAGAGTTAAATTAACAATGTCATACAAATTTTAGATAAATCCATACTGGACATGATGTCATATATAAAGGATTCTTAGATGGGGTGATGAAAGGAAAATTCACGATATGCATTTAAAAAAGTCTCATAACCTAGAATAATAGGTTAGATGGGCAACACAGCCAAACCAGTAAGACATACCACCTTATGAGATTTTATAAAGCATACACATATGTACAAACTTTTTTTCTTAATGTTTATTTTTTAGAGAGAGCACGAGTGGGGGAGGAGCAGAGAGAGAGACAGAGACAGAGAGAGAGACACACAGACTCAGAAGCAGGCTCCAGGCTCTGAGCTGTCAGCACAGAGCCCAAAGCAGGGCTTGACCCCACAAGCAGTAAGATCATGATCTGAACCAAAGTCGGATGCTCAACCCACTAAGCCACCCCGCTGCCCCTGTGTACACTTCTTAAACATGACTTGCCATGTGATATTTGTTAGTTTCTTTCTCATTTATAAAATGAAAGAATTTAAAAATTCCTTTCAGCTAAAATAGTGAATTATAATCTTATAGAAAACTGAGACTTGGGGATCAAAGAGTATAAACGCCACAAATACAGAGGCCAGTCTTCTTGGAAAGGGAATTCAAAACATGTTACTGATTACTGTTAAAATCAGAAAGAAAACAAACTACAACTAAAACTGTACCAAAAGCCTAAGTATTTTTTAAATGTATCCTTATTCCTATCTAATACCAGAACCTCTCTTATAGTAAAAACTGTATTTCTGGCACTTGGCCAAATGAGAAAGTATATAAATTGGTATTTCAAGTATTCACTAAATTTTGAAAAAAGAAAAACTATAATTTGAGATACAATCCAAAATTAACCACGAAACAAGTACTACATATCTAAAAGCACTTATTAGAAAAAAAAAAAAAATCCAGGAGAGATCACTATCATTTGGCCCTCAAGAAAAAGAGTTGTTCTGACTTCTCCTAAAGCAATCATGGATCGTGGGATCAAACTGCCTGAGTTTAAATCCCAGATTGATCACTTAAGAACTGTGTGACCCTGAGAAAAGTTATTACTTATCCCTCCTGTGCCTCATTTCCTCACTGGTTAAAAAAAAAAAAAAAAAAAGGATAATAATACTACCTCCCTCAAAATGTTGTGAGAGAGGAAGAGGAGAATAATAAAAAACAGCTTGTCCTAAGTCTCAGGCGAGGAGGACAGAAAGCCAGGATGTAAATTCGTCTAACTCTTATGTTCATGTGGTTTATCTTTGGAGGGATGAGTTTATGTATAAGTAAGTGCAACTGGTGTAAATTCTTCTTTTTAATCAGCCCTTCAACTTTGATATCCTAAAATATGATAAACTGTCATCCAGGAAATACCCTATAATTATCTGAAATATTTGGTTATTTTCTTCTACTTCGCAATATAATAACATTTATAGAGATGGTACTGCTGGCCAGGCATATTTATTTACGATGTGCTTTCAATACTGAAAACCACCCTATGAAGTAGGTACTACTGTGATCCTCACTCCAGAGATGAGGAAACAGACATAAGAGGCTAGATAACTTCCCCAGAGTCACATAACTAAAAAATGATGACCTGAGATTTTAATCCAAAGAGTATACAATCCATGCTCTTTTCTGTAACCACTCTGCAGTACTTCCTTTCCTGGGCTTTATAAATTTAGAATTTTAAAATTTTTATAAATTAAACTAAGGATGTTAAAGGAAAATTTTGACTGACAACACTTACATATCATAAGCTACCAAATTCTAAAACTAAAACACCTACTAGTTACTTTCTTGTTTTGAAAAAAATTACTGATTTTAGGTTAGTCTTCCTTTTTCTATAAAAGCCCCTAACTCTCACAAGTGAATAAACTACTTAATAATATGGGACACTATATTAAAAGTATAATATCCTAGATTACTGAGACATGTTATGTCTATACTTGTATTACTAGACTTACAAAAAGGGTAAACAACTCCCCCTCTAAGATCTTTGTCTATGACTATGTCAAATTCTAACTACTGGATGAAACTGAAACTTTATTCATCAACCTCATTTGTGCTATTGTGAGGAAACAAAAAAAAAAATACTAAGGACTTAATTATACCCACAGTAAGTAAAAACACAGTGGCATATTTAAGTAAACAAAAACAAGTCTTCATTAAATAATACACGAAAGGAAGCCAGAACTTTTCTATTAAGTCTCTCTAATCTACTGCCATCAAATTAATACTCCTAAGAGGACAATACTATTGATTCTATTCTGAAAAAATTTACAACCTCCCAGTTATCTTTATACCTTAAACTCTCAGATAAGGCCCTGCACCTTACAGTCCCTACTTATGTGCCTAAACTTATTTCTCACATGCCATCTATGTTACCCAAACATAATTCTTTCCAACCAAACTTAAGCCTTCACCTCCTGCATATCTGAATGCTGACATCCAGTAAAACACAAATTCACCATATTCAGCTGTACTTTCTTCTTAAAACTTACTCATTCTTATTTTTGCTCATTTCCATCACAGTTTCAGTTACCTATGCTCAGAGAATTAAGTAACTTATTCAAAGTCACAAAGCAAGTTAATGACAAAGCTAGAAAATTATAATTTAACTGTCACTACAAACAGGTACACACATTTCCTTATTACCCTCAGTAAAATGAACAGAATCACTTATACTTATGACAGTATGAAAGATGAATACCATTCATAAAATTTTTTTCCCAAATGAGCTATTCCTCATTGTTAGCCCTGATGCTAGACTCATTTCCTTACCCAAGCTTAAATCTAGAGTGTAAATTTAGACTAATATTTCAGGGCTATATATTTTGAATACTAGTTACTTGCATCACACAAGGATCAGTTTCAAAATTAAAGTTCAAAAAATTTTTTAAGTAAGTCACTTTTTTATAAAGTAAAAGTTGGGGTGCCTGGGTGGCTCATTTGGTTAAGCATCCAACTCTTGATTTCAGCTCAGGTCACGATCACAGGGTCATGGGAAGGAGCCCAATAGCTCCGTGCTGAGTGTGGAGCCTACTTAATATTCTTTCTCCCTCTTCCCCTCTCTACCACTTGCACTCTCTCTCTCTAAAATAAAAAATTTTTAATTAAAAAACTTTTTTTACTTTTATTTTTTTTTTTTTAATGTTTTATTTATTTCTAGGAGAGAGAGTGAGACAGCGTGAGCAGGGGAGGGTCAGACAGAGAGAGGGAGTCACAGACTGAAGCAGGCTCCAGGCTCTGAGCTGGCAGTCAGCACAGAGCCCGACGCGGGGCTCGAACCCACGAACCGCGAGATCATGACCTAAGCGAAAGTCGGACGCTTAACCGACTAAGCCACCCAGGCGCCCCAAAACTTTTTTTACTTTTAAAAAGTAAAAGTGATATTTGCTTTGAATTTATCACTGGCCAATTCAAAATATGCTATCACAATCCAACCAATGTTCACATCTTCTTATACTGAATATTTTCCTTGACATGTTCATTTCAAAACCAGTTTTTCAACCAAAAGTGTAATTGATCAATAAAAATCATAACTAATTTATAAAACACAGGACATAAACCTCATTTTAAAGTTAGAGAGAAAAACTTTTTGCTATGGGAGTAATTATATCATAATTTGTCTCATATAAACAACTATAAAACTGGGCAAAATACATGAAGCAACTGTCATGAGACACTCGATAACATGAAGTACAGGGTATAACTCCTGAGAAGAGGGAAGCACACCAGATGATGCCCTGGCTTTCTACTTGAAGGCACTTTGCCTACAGCACATGGGAAAGGAGCCTAACACTCTGGTCAAGTTGACTTAACAGCTAAGTTGTCTGGAATTTGTGAGGCATGGTAACACGCAAAAGAAAACTTGATAGAAAGGGAGCTCCAGAAATCTGGATACAGGTTCCTTTTCAATCTCTGGCTGAACTATGTAACACATATACAGCACAAGACTTACCAAGGCCTAGCAAAGAATTTATGATAAGTTTGTAAACTGAACATATATTCTGGAGGTTAGACACTGTACTGGAAGACATGATAAAAAGTTCTTGACGAGCCAGAGTGGAGAGATCTTGCTGAACACCCCAAGTATAAAAATGAGACCCCATGAAAGGCACACCTTAATAGGAGGACTACTTTAATCCTAAATTAAAGGTTACTTGGTCTAGACTTAGATCAAGAGTTAGCAAAATATGACTCATGGGCCAAAGTTATATTGGAAGACAGCCATATTCATTTGTGTGATGGATTGATTGTCTATGGCTACTCTGGCATTACAAGGGCAAACTTGAGTACTTAGGAAAAGAACCTATATGATGCACAAGCCTAAAATATTTACTGCTTTACCCTTAAAAAAAAAAAAAAGCCAACCCCTGCTCTAAACCCTAACTTTATAATTAAGGTTTGAAAAAGTCAAGACGATTTACCGGGAAACTGACTTTCAAAACAACACTAACACTACATCCATGACAAGCAGTGTAGAATAAAATATTACTAGACATGGAAAGAAGAAAATATGAGCATAAATATGAAAGTGAGCCAATATAAACAAATAATGTAAATATTGTGTTAGCAAGCACTAAAATGAAAATTACAATGGCTATTAAAATATTGCTACATATATACAGTAAAAGATGGACATAATGAGTGAATGGAGAGAGAATCATGGAAGACGAATATAGAAGAGAGAACAAATGAAAATTCTGTCACTGAAAATTATGTAAGTGAAAGAAAAACCCACTAGATGGACTTAAAAGCAGACTGGGCAGTGGAGAAGAAAAGATCAATAAGCTTAAAAAGCAACTATCCAAACTGAAGCACAGCATGGAGAAAAAAGAAAGGGAGAGTCTCAAAGACTTGCGAGACAATCAGGCAGTTAAAGTATATTTAACTGGAGTCCCTTAAAGAAGGCAACAGTGACTGAAGCAGAGGAAGGAGGAAAGGAGGGAGGAAGGAAGAAAGGGAAAGATATAAATGGCCTAAACTCTGACAACTGTGACAGAAAATACTAACCCACAGACCCAAGAAGCTTAGTGAACTCTGAGTAAAATAAACACAAAACCACAAAGAAGTACACTGTAGAGATCAAACTGTTGAAAACTAAAGATATAGAAAACCTTAAAAACAAAGGAAATAGGCAGAGAAACAGCAATAAGAATGACCTCAGCTGCCACTGAAAACAATGGAATGCAAAAAATAGTATCTTTATACAACAAATCTACCAACCTAGAATTATACAATTATTATTCACTGATTGCCTATTTGTCAGACTGCCTACTGACTAAACTCATATTCCCCAAATCAATACTTAGCAGTGGTTGTGTGCCGAGCAACATTCCAGTCACCCAACACACATTCCCAGGTAAGGTCAAACAAGGCAACCCTATGCCTCCCCGTTTCAGCTCGCATACTATAAACAAATGTACTTTCTGTAGTTTATTTAGTGCCATATTTTGTACATTTTTTGTGATGATTTTTGTTTAAAATGGCCCCTAAGGAAAAAAGAATACAAAAATAAAAAAGAAGGGGAGGCGCCTGGGTAGCTCAGTTAGTTAAGCTACTCAGGTCATGATCTCACAGTTTGCAAGTTCGCGCCCCCAGTCGGGCTCTGAGCCTGGAGCCGGCTTTGGATTCTGCGTCTCCCTCTCTCTCTACCTCTCCCCTGCTCATGCTCTTTGTCTCTCAAAAATGAATTAAAAGTTAAAAAAATTTTTTTTAATAAAATGGCCCCTAAGAACAGTGCTTAAGTGCTATCTAGTGTTTTTAACCACAAAAAGGCCATGATGTACCTTACAGAAAAAACGCATGTGTTAAATAAACTTCATACAGGCATGAGTTACAGTTCTGTTGGCCTTGAGTTTAATGTTAATAAATCAACTATATTAAAAAACGTGTCTTTAAATAGAAACACACATAAAACAAAGATACATTCATGAAGTAACAAAAATGCTAGGACTAGAGGTTCACAGGAATCTAACCCTGTATTTTCCCTTGAGGCAATGATTCAGTATTTGCTAATTCAGTATTTTCCATGACTTTAGAGAACATAATTACCATGAACAATAAGATTGACTCTATTCATCAAAAATATCCTTTAAAAATACAGATGAATAAAAGTATTACCAGATAAACAAAAGGTGAAAACAAAAACTGAAAGAAATTATCACCAAGAGACCTGTACTACAATAAATGTTAAATGCAGTTCTTCAGACCGAAGGAAAATGATAGCAGGTAGTAACCTGGATCTTCAGGAACAAGTGAAGAAAAACAAAATTGGTAAATACCTGAGAAAAACACAAAATATTCTCATTCTATAATTTCTTTAAAGAAATGATAAATATCATGAAAACGATAAATAGATATATATTAAAGAAATTAAGGAATGAGAATAAAGAATAATTTATTTTTGAAGCTCTAATTACTGTATGCAATATATGTGGAAGCAAAATATATGACAATAAAAGAACAAAAAATGGAAGGAATATATAAAAGTATAAAAGAACAAAAGCAGAAGAGACAAAGAGAAAATAAAGATTTAAATGAGCCATATGAATAATTACACTGAATGTAAATGGCTCCAATTTGGCGGCAGAGGTTTTTAGACTAGATAAAAACCCTACTATGACCCTTTATAGGACACACCTTAAATATAAAAACATAATTTTTTTATATTTAAAAAGTAAAAATGTAAAAGGACATCTATATCATCCAAACACAATCCCCTACAAAATCTGAAATGCCCAATGTTAATGTTGAGCAAAGCAGATTCAAAGACAGAGTATTACCTTGAGATTATCAGAGACAGAAAGAGAGGGGGGCATCAGTTAATGATAAACTAGTAAATAGATATACCAACACTAAAGGTGTATGGGAAATATATGAAGCAAAAACTAAGGAAAGACATAGATAAATCTACAAATCTTAGTTTAAAATTTTAACGTTCAAGTCTCACCTGACAGACTAGACACATATGCACATACACCAATCACTAAGAATACATAGGATTTAAACAATACTATCAATGAACGAAACCTAACTGACTTTTATAGAGCACTATAACCAACAACAGGATTCACCATCTTCTCAAGTACACATGGTGTATCCACCAATTAACCATTTCTGAGTCTATAAAACAAGTCTCAGTAAATTTCAAAGGATTGAAATCATGCAGAGTAGGTTCTCTGACCACATAAATTAGGTTGAAATTTTAATAAGACAAAAATATCTGGAAAATTCCCAAATGTTTGAAAAGTAAACAACACAATTCTAAATAATACATGCATAAAAGAATATAGCACAGAGGAAATTAAAGATTTAATTTAAAATCAAGTGATAATGGAAATGTGTGATATAGCTAAAGTAATGCTCAGAAATTCACAGCTCTAAACACTTTTAGAAAAAAGGGTTATATTCAAACTTTAAAGCTTCCACCTTAAGAAACTAGAGAAAGAAAACCAAGTTAAACCCAAATAAGCAGAAGAAAATAAACAATAAAAATAAAAGCAGAATCTTATGATCCAGAAAACAACCATATAGAGAAAAATTGGTGAAACTGAAAGCTGGTTCCTTGAAAAGAGCAAGGTAATTGATGACCCCTAAAATTATCAAGAAAAAGAAAAGTACTAGAAATAAAAGAATTATCACTAAAGATCTTAAAAACATAAAAGATTATGAACAAGTTTATGCCAAGAGATTAGACAACTTAGATGGGTGGACAAATTCCTTGATGTCCACTCATCAAGAGAAAATAGACAAATGCCTTGAAGAAGGGCATACACTTCCAAAAGTGACACAAGCAGAAATAGAAAATCTGAATATCCCTGTATCACTTACATAAATAAAATATATTTATAATTTAAAACCTTCTCCATAAAGAAAACTCTAAGCCCAAATGGCTTCACTGCTAACCTCTATAAATATGTAGAGATGCTATACAAACTCTTTCAATAAATGAACAGCAAACACTTCCCAAAACATCTAATATAATTACGCATTATTACCAAAACCAAACAAGGATATTACAAGAAAATTAATTTATAAAAATTATTCCTTACATATGCATGCAAAAATCTTTAACTGAATCCACCAATTCATAAAAAGTGTAATCATTACCAAGAGGAGTTTAATCCTTGGATTGCCAGGCTGGTTCAATATTCAAAATCAAACTATAAAATTCACTATATTAAAGCCTGAAAAGGGGCGCCTGGGTGGCTTAGTCGGTTAAGCATCCAACTTTCGCTTAGGTCATGATCTCGCAGTTCGTGGGTTCGAGCCCCTCGTCGGGCTCTGTGCCGACTGCCAGCTCAGAGCCTGGAGCCTCTTTCGGTCTGTGACTTCCTCTCTCTCTGACCCTCCCCTGCTCACGCTGTCTCTCTCTCTCCTAGAAATAAATAAAACATAAAAAAAAATAAAATAAAAAAAAAGCCTGAAAAAGAACTCCTATGACTGTCTCAATGGAAGCCAAAAGGCATCTGTTAAAATTCAACACCTATTTAAGAAAAATTCTCAGTAAACTGGGTATAGAAGAAACTTTCAACCTAAAGGTCAAGACATCTAGAAAAAATAATGCAGTTAATATTGTACTTAATAGAAGACTAAATACATTTCATCAAGATCCAATAATAAAGCAAGGAATCCATGTGCCTTTTCACCATATTTATAGCATAAGGATTAGAAGGGAAAAGTAAAACTATCTTAACTTGAAGACAACAGGTCTGTGTAGCTACAAAATCCTAAATGGCTAAAAAACCCAACAACCTACTAGAGCCTACTGGAGCTAATAAGTGAATTTAGGAAGGATGCACTACAGATATGACAGTATGCAAAAACTACTGTAATTCCATGAACAGCTTAACGAAAGGAAAATAATCCTTTTTTAAAAATCACTTACAACAGCAACAAAAAACATAAAATACTTAGGGATAAATTTAACAGAAGTATAAAACCTCTAAACAAAATTACAAAAACACTGTTGAGAAATTACGAAGATCTAAACAACAGAGAGAGAAAGAGACATCGTGTACATGGACTGGAAGATTTAATGTTAAGCATTAGAAAAGAGTACTCTCTGCTTCCGGTGTTTCTGTACATCTTATAAGCAGGGGGCTGGGTACTGACTGCCTTTTCAAAGATGTTTATATATATCCAACAATCCTGGACACAGAGATAGTGTCTTCCTTTTGAGCACCAGGCATACTTATTATGTAGTGTAAATTCAGTTTCCCTAAATTCCTTTCCTGCAATACAGCCTATGGCAAGAGTTAAGTGTCACTTGGCCCTCTCCAGTGTTACCCTATAGGAAATGGGACTTAGGGAACCTGCACACGAAAATGCTGATATTTCAGCTATTTTCATTGCTGTGAGGAATAAAGACCTTTATCTCTGACTCAGGCATCTGTGTCTTCTGCCAGCATTCAAGAAACTATGACAGGCTATCATGTTACCTTGTTATAATGCTTCAAACCCTAAAATGTCAATTCTCCTCATAATGCTCTTTAGACCCAATGCAGTATCAATCAAATTCCAAGTAGACATTTTGTAGACATGAGCAAGCTGATTCTAAAATGTATATGCAGGGGCGCCTGGGTGGCTCAGTCGGTTAAGCGTCCGACTTTCGCTTAGGTCATGTCGGGCTCTGTGCTGACTGCCAGTTCAGAGCCTGGAGCCTGTTTCAGAGTCTGTATCTCCCTCTCTCTCTGACCCTCCCCTGCTCACGCTGTCTCTCTCTCTCTCTCCTAGAAATAAATAAAAATATTTAAAAAAAAAATAAGTAAACATCAAAAAATAGATATTTTTCAAAAGTTATATAGCCCCTTTCCTCAAGGAGCATACAGTCTGGCAAAGAATTGAAATGAGTAAACATACTACTACCATATACAGTATGACATACATGATGAGATAAGAATAGACTTATTAGAATACTTAAAAACAATCACCATTTACAGGTGCTTGGGTGACTCAGTCAGTTAAGGTTTGGACTCTTGATTCAGCTCAGGTCATGATCTCACAGTTGGTAAGATTAAGCACTACATGGGGCTCTGCACTGATGGCACAGAGCCTGCTTGGGATTCTCTCTCCCTCTCTCTCTGCCCCTCCTCTACTCACCCATTCACGTGTGCTTTCTCTCTCAAAATAAACTTTATATCTACTTTTAAGTAATAATAATAATAATCACCATTCCAAAAAACAAAAAAACCAACCACTTATGTGTAAAATTATTAACTTCTCCCTTAAAGTTGAGAAGAACGATGAGGTCTTCAGTCTGAGAAGACCTTAGCATCAGTAAAGCTGCTTCCCACCATTTTACATGCCTATGTCCTACACTAGCCAGCCACAAAAGTCACATTCACCCATTTAAACACTGATGAATTATGGTTTGCCCTTAACAGTTCTCATTCCTGGTGCTGCCACCCACAGAAGGCCATTCTAGGATCTATATTTAGAAAAGGAACAAAAAGGATCAAAGAATATAGTGTAAGAATGATATATCTATGACACTGACTTCTACTTAATCAGAAATTTCATTAAAGAATCAAGAAATATCATCCGCTTGGGTTGGTACTTTTTCCTGGTCTAGCAAAGTACCTTTAAAATGTGCCATTTAATTTGGAGCCTTGTATCAGTAGTGTTCCAAATGAACTGCTTTTAGGGAGATTATGAAATAACTACATATAAAACAGAGCCCATTATTAGACAACAGATAATATACTTGCTCCTTTTTTAGAAATATTTCATATAAGATAGCAAATCTTCCAAGTTTACAGGGATACAGTGCTAAAATAGCATGTTTTTAAATACTACTACTCATACTGAGGTATTTATCAAAGGTGCATTATATATTCATCACTTCATTTTAAAATGGTTTGAGGGAATTTGCCAGCTACTAAAAAGGATTATAAATTTGACATGGAGCTTTCTATAAGCCAATCTAAAATGTAACTCAACTTATCCATAAGGAGCATACCAGGGTTCCCAACTTTTATTCCTAGTCCGAAATTAGTAATGGCTTAACAAGAGAAATTATTTAGAATCTGTAAATTCATCAGTTCTTTTCCATGTTTTCATTTTCAAAGTAGGATAGAGAATGGATAGAGCATGAGAGCTCCTTCTTTAGAAACAACTGCTTCCTAGAAATAAAAGTCACATCACTGTACAATTAAACTTTATATTAAGAACTAGTACTTAAGAGGGGCCCTGGGTGGCTCAGTCAGTTGGGTGTCGACTTCAGCTCAGGTCATGATCTCACAGCTTGTGAGTTCAAGCCCGGCATCAGGCTCTGTGCTGACAGCTTGGAGCCTGAAGCCTGCTTCAGATTCTGTGTCTCCCTTTCTCTGCCCCTCCCCTGCTCATGTTCTGTCTCTCAAAAATAAATAAATGTTAAAAAAAAAAAAAAAAGAACTAGTACTTAAAGTTTAAACTATACGTCCCTCAAAATCTTTTTTTTTTTCCGAACCCATGAACCATGAGATCATGACCCGAGTCAAAGTTGGACACTTAACCAACTGAGACACCCAGGCGCCCCCATCACTCAAAATCTACTATGTGCGCCTATGCCAATATACATGACCATGTAATAAATTTTAATCCTAAGCCATAAGCTATACTTACAAGCAATATTCAATTGTATACAAATGTCCACTGCAATGAACAAATTTGGACAGTCTCTGAAATTGATTTATTAAGCACCAACATTCTTTCCTTTGTATTTACGTCCCTCGCTTCCAACCCCTATCAATTTTTCTTTCATAAAACCTTTTTTTAACCTAACTATAAAAATTGAGATCTGTAGCCAAAAATCCTACTTCTCATAGTTTCTTATTTTCCTCCCTTCTATTCCATTTTCACTGACTGAAGTAATAGTGAACTAGTTACAGCTCTACTCACCTCTTTCAAAACTACTGCAAAAGAATTCTAAATAGTCCTCCTGTTTTTCTTTCCAACCTATCTCGAATACTGTCACCAATTCAGTTTTCTAACAATGCTTTAACGATATCATGCCTCAGTTCAATAATCTCCAATGGCCTCCCAATGGGTAAAGCAGTAATTCACGACAGAAGAGAAAAATAATGAAATAACTTTTATACTTTGGAAATAACAAAAAATTTTTTGTTTCAGAATATAAATTACCAAAACCAAGAGCAACTGGGGATGACAGAGCATGGATTAAAAAAGGACAATAAAACCCTAATAACTTAATTTAGTATTCAATACCTCTCAGAATCCAGATCTACTACAAGTTTTCAATCTTAATTAACACTGGCTTAGAATATGCCCAGAGATCAGTGCAATGTCATTGTTAATGATGTTTACATTTCTCTCAACACAATTTTCATACAGCATTTCCTTGGAGTACCTTCAAAGCCCATTAACCAACCACCTTTTCAACTTGAAGCCAAATGTTTCTCCATGAAAAACAGTCAAGTGAAAGGCTTCCATCTCATTTCATTACTGTACAATGGGGATGCTCCAAGAACAGTAAACAGCAAAATTCAAATTCAAAACCATTCAAAAATAATGTAAACAATGTTAAATATACAAGTGTCAAGAGTCTGCCTAACTCAGTAAATATAACCCTCTTCCCATAGGTCTGGTCAATGTTTCTAGCTATGTTCTGCACATCTCTCACCTTGTCTTCACTCACATCATTCCTCTCGCTTCCTCTAAATCTTCAAAAATGTATTTTTGCTTCAAATCACAATGATTGTTAAAGAGCATATTTCTAAAATAATTTTTTTTTAAAAACAAACTTTCTACAACGGCCTATTAGAGACCCCCAAATGTAGCCCACCTCCCCACCCTCACCCTACACCACTCTCTCCCTAGCTTTTTCATTTATCTTCTTCCTAGACTTTCAAACACACAAAGCTAATTCCTACCTCAAGGCTTTTGCCTTCTATGGGCTACTTGGAAATTTTTACCTGCAGCTCAAATCTCACCTCCTCAGAAAAGCCTTTCTCAGTGCCACCCTACTTAAAAAAGCACCTCCCCCCTCACACACATCTCATTTTCCATGCCATCATCCAATTTATTTTCCCTTTAACACTTACCACTATTCTGAGTTTCTTTTTTATATGCTTATTATCTGTATTCCCTTCATGGGGAGCATATATGTCTTGCTTACTGCTATACCCTCATAGCCCAGAACAGAACCTCTTTGTAGGTAATCAAATCATCAGTTGAATGAATGAACAAACTGTTAAGAACCTGAGATTCACTGAAATGGTTTAATTAACCACGACAGTTACAATCACGATGTTCAGTGGTTTACTAAGGCAACTAAAGTTTCCAAATAGGTATCATCAATACAGAATTAGGGAACATATAAGAGTCCCTTAATAGGCAATATTCTCTCCTTTGTCTTCTAAACTCAGTATTCCAAAAGTCAAAATTCCAAGAGAAAGCTGAATCCCTAATGTTCAGAGACCAGAATGCTTCTCTTGTTACCATACTGGAATACAAGATGACAAATTACTATGCTTTTATTAATCCTTAAATTGCCCATTTGCAAATTCCTTATTACTCTGTATTTTTCTACCTCACTTTAATTTCTCTTAAATGTGTTTTTGACTCAGAAAAAGAAAAAAATTGTGTTACTCCTCATCTTCTAATATCTTTAGTGTAATGATTATTGTTCTGATTAATGCTCTGGAGTGTGTCATTATCAAAGAGTTATTCAGAAACATCACAAATGGCTTATTTTACTGTTGTGGAGAAATGAGGTGAAAAATATTTATGTTTTCTGTGATCTCACATCGATTTTCTTCTTGTAGAAAATGAACCATTTTTAAAATCAAATAAAGCTATGAAGATTTCTCTGCAGACAATTAAACTACCTGACTCTTGCCCTTTTATGCATTAAGAAAGACCCTACTGCTGGTGGGACACTTTGTCCCCAAAGTAACAAGCTACGTGTTAATAAATTAATAACTTGTCTAATAAGATTAAACATCTCTAACAAACTTGATTTTTAACTCTTCCAAAATAAACAATATCCCAAAATGAAAAAGGTAATAAAACAATGTTTCTTTAAAAAAAAAATGCAATCAGGTACTAAAGTGAATGAAAAGATCTGGAAACTATTATCTACGCAAATTTGTCTCTACCGACCTAAAACACAGGACTTCTAATTGTATTTCTAACCACTACATGAAAACATCTGTCTGAAAACATTGCATTAAAGTCTCCTAACAAATCTGCCACAAATTCAATTGGCCTATTCGCGGCAAAAAATCCACAGGTTTCCCCTTCTTTAAGAACGTCAACCATTTTGCCTTTTTTCCTCTACGAGTCATCATAATGCATCAAGAGCATAAACCACAGTAAAAGCAATTCGTCTCATTCTGCAGCTAAGACCCTGGCAGAACTGCGCCCCTCGGACCACAAATGCCCAGACCCCACCTCCCAGGCTCGGTGGAGCTGGGCAGTCGCCACATCACAACCCGGGTAAACTGGGCGGTGCCGGGACTTTGCCAGAACTCTGGCCTTCCCAATTCTCCACGCGCCACACCACTGGAGGCGCTCTCCCGTCACTGCAGTGGGTCAGTGTGGATGTTTTCCACTGGGCCAGCTCCCCACCAGCGCCAAGACTCGAGAGAGAGGGGGATGAGGTGCTAGGCGGCCACCCAATTCAGGGAGGTGAGGAGGGGGGCCAGGGCTCAAGGCTGGCAAAGAGACTGGCAGCGAAACTGCGCCTTTTCGCTAGGAACGACCCAGACTGCTAGACAAAAGATGAAGGGCGCCAAGGCCTTTCCATCCTCACCCGGGAGCCTAGCCAGCCCAACGCGCAACCCTGGTTCCTCGATACAAACCCATCTCCTATTAGGGGTGGGTGCCTAACTTCCGGGACGCAGAGGCCTGGGGACCAGAGGGAAGAAGCTGGGAGCCGACGGGGTGCACGTGTTCCCCGATACCGAGACAGACAATAAAGAACAAGCCCGGGTTTCCGCGGCCGCCCCACCCTGCTCCTGGCGGCTCCCACCAGCGGGGGCGCCTTCGCCCCGAGGTCCACGGACAAAGCCCCTCGGGGCCCGAGACGGGCTCCGCCCGAGGCATGTGGGGGTGCACACAAAAGACAGAGGGGCGCGAGGGGCTGCGCGAGGAGGAAAGGCACGGCACTCACCCACTGAGCCTGAGGAGCCCCTGCGCTTGGGCGCGGCCGGCGTGGAGGGGGGCGCGGCGGGGGCCGGGGCGGGTGGCGTCCACGCGGGCTCGGCCTGGGAGGTCACGCTGGCCGGGGGAGGAGGGGGAGGCCGGGCCGGAGGCTCATCTTCCTCGGGGAGCTTGGAGGGCGAGGCTGCGGCAGCGGAGGGCAGGGAGGGCGCGGGCACCGAGGGCGAGACAGGGCTCGGGTCCCAAGACGGCGGCCGCTCTGGGGCTGCGGGGGGCGCGGCCGGCAGTGGCCCCCGGGGCGCCGGGGGCACGAAGTCACTGCCGAAGTCCAGCAGGGGCGCGCCAGCGGCGGGGGCGGTGGGCACGGGGGCCGCCGACAGCCCCGCGGCGGGCTTCCTCTCCAGCACCTCCAGGTCCTCGTCCTCGTCTTCCTCGTCTTCCTCCTCGTCTTCCTCCTCGTCCTCGGGCTCCCTCACGAACTGGTACTTGAACGGGGGCTGAGGCCGGGGCGGGCTGTCCGAGGACGAGGAGACCAGAGGCGACTGGTCCATGTCTTCCATGGCTTGCGGGTCGGAGATGATGCTGCAGCTGCTGCCTCCACGGGACGCTTCTCTTCAGAGCCGCGGGCGGTTGTGGGGGTTGGGGAAGGCTGAGAGGGGCAGGGCCGAACGAGCCCGGGGACCTGCAGTGGCGACAGCTCCCGGAACAATGAGACTGCTCCTCCTGCCTCCGCGCCCGTGATGCGCCACCCGCCCCGTCCCCAGTTGCCGCCACCGCCCAGACGAGCGAAGGAGAGAGGCCAGCCGATTCTCCGCCCAGTTTGGCGTGACTTACCCTCCCTGGCCGGGAGAGGCAGGGTCTGGCGCGGGAGGGAGGGAGCCAATCGGCTGTGGGATAGAGACGATGGGCAACTAGTCGGCCCAATGGGAAGAGAAAGAGAGAAAAGTGGGTTGGGCCTTTTGCACTTCCTCTCTCCTACCGGCTGGGGTGGGTTCGATGGGTGGGTTTGGAACTGGGAGCCCCACCCTTCACCTTGGGTAGTTGCGGGTTGGGCCGGGGTCTCAACTTCTCCAGGAGCTGAAGGTCAGCCTGTGGCCTCAGGGTTCCATAAGCGTGCGGTAGGGCTGGCGACCTGCCCTGCGGGTCCGAGAGGTTCTTGGCTCCGCACCCCCGGAAGGGCGTTATCCTGGGGGACTCGGGGTGGTAACTTTCCTCCCAGGAAAGGGAAAAAGCCAGGGCGGAGAAAGGTACTATGAAGTAGGGCCTAAGGATTTATGTATACATTAAGAATTAAACGATTTTGAAATAAAAAGATTACATTTTTTTTCAAACTTACATTATCAGACCAACTCATTACTACTGCCTTCAACCCCATTAAAAGAAAAAAAAAATTTTTTTTTTGAAAGTTTTAAGGTCGTTCTCTGTTCAAACTGCAGGCCCTGGATGAGGTAGGCAAAACAGCGCTGGGCTTGGACAGTATGGGGGACTCAAACCATTTCAAAGTCGGCTCAACTCCTTCCAGAACGATGTTGGAATCTGCCTGCTGCTGGACTCACATGGTGTAGAGATGAGTCACCCAATGAGAATAGAGGGAGAGGAAAGTGGAAATAAAACGATGCCTTGGAAGGCAAATTTGATTCTCATTACGTTTCAGTCACCTTAGGCTCATGAGTCAACATTTCAGATGATTCAGGCCTTCTGGGAGTCAGGAAGCCCAATATTGGTTTGTTTGGTATGCTGGAATGAGCACGATCCCCATTCCACTTTCTCCAAGACTGGAGAGGGAGTTTAAAGGAAAGTGGTCGCAGAACATACACGTATCAGCATGTAAAGGGTTAGAGAGCCCCTTTTATGTTTCTGGTACAAAAATATTCACTTCATTGTTATTGTGGAGGCCCTGGAGACAGGATGACCTGCTTGCAGATTGCTCACAGTCTAGGCCGGCCTTGTCTGATATCTTAGTCACTGACCACTTGTGGCTACTGAGCACTTGAAGTATGACTACATGAAATGAGATATGCTGTAAGTTTAAAATGCACACTAGATTTTGAGTGTTAGTATCAAAAAAATTAAAACGTCTCAGTTGTTAAATGGTTGGTTACATTTTGCACTTGATACTGTTGATATGTTGGAAGAAGTATAATAAATTGTTTCATTGGTTTTTGTTTTAGTTTTTTTTTTTTTTTACTTTTTAAATGTAGCTTCTAGAATATTTTAAATATATGTATGTTCACATTATTTCTTTCGGACAGTGCTGGTGTAAATGATTAAGAATTTTTTGTTGCCATGGGGAATCATTAGGGTTATTTAAGTAAATTCTTAGCTCAGACTAATATTACTCCAGGCTTCATTTAGGGATTAAAAAGGAAAGGCAGTGGTTGGGGAAGGAGGGAGGAGAGATGAATAGATGGAACACAGGAGATTTTTAGGGCAGTAGCACTATTCTGTATGATACTGTAATGGTGGATACGTGACATTATACATTTGGCAAAACCCATAGACAGTCCATCACATTGAGTGAACCCAAATGTAAACTGTGGAAGTTAGTTAATGATATATCAATAATGGTTCATCACTTGGACCATATTAAGATGTTAGTAATAGGGGAAACTGGTTGGAGAATGGGCATGGGAGAGTATGAGAACTCTCTGTACTTTCTGTTCAATTTTTCTATAAATCTAAAATTTATATAAGAAATAAAATGTGTTAATTCTTTTAAAAAGGAAGAGTAGAACGAGATTTCCTGGGAATGTTACCTGATCGGGTTATCACCACTACATTCAGGACCTGGCATATCCATTCCATAAAGACAAACTGGTTTTATTTCTACAAAATAGCTGTGAGGTACTTTCAGTTTACTTGGTTTTATTTTGTGTCATTTTTGAAGAGTAGGAAGAGAGAAACCTTCGTGTAGAATTTTGGGGTGGAAAGCTTAATGCCAAACTAAAAATTTTAAACAAAACAGGGGGCACCTGGCTGGCGCAGTCAGTTAAGCATCCGACTTCGGCTCAGGTCATGATCTCACCGTTTGTGGGTTCAAGCCCATGTCGGGCTTTGTGCTGACAGGTCAGAGCCTGGAACCTGTTTCAGATTCTGTGTCTCCCTCTCTCTCTACCCCTCCCCCACCTGGGCTCTGTCTCTCTCTGTCTAAAAGATAAATAAACTATAAAAAAAAATAAAAAATAAACAAAACAGATTCCCACAATGATTACTAAAAGTCATGTTTCAAGTATTCATCAAAAAGTACAGAAATAGGGGCGCTTGGGTGGCTTGGTCGGTTAGGCGTCCGACTTTGGCTTGGGTCATGATCTCGCGGTTCGTGGGTTCGAGCCCCGCGTCGGGCTCTGTGCTGACTGCCAGCTCAGAGCCTGGAGCCTGTTTCAATCTGTGACTCCCTCTCTCTCTGACCCTCCCCTGCTCACACTGTCTCTCTCTCTCTCTCTCTCCTAGAAATAAAAATAAAAATTTTAAAAAAAAAGTACAGAAATATATATGATCTTCACATACACATACATAAATATACTAACAAAATTTTGTGGTCTGAACTTTTTCTATTATGTAACAATTTAGCTATCAGTAGTTCAGTATTCTGTTTATCCCACTATAATTGTTCTGAAACTCCTTAAAAGTTTTTGCAGCTTTCATATGTTATTTGTAAGTTGCTTGCCTTTATGATATCTCTGCATTCATGTATCTCTATGCCTGCTCGTATTAAAATAGTCTCAAGGGAATATCTTTCATTTATTAAAAGTGTCATAAAAGGATAATTACGGAAAAGTGGTTGATTTACAACTTTTATAATAAATGGTAAATATTGAGACGATAATATAAGCACTGTCCTCTGAAGCAGAAGAAAAATAACAATCTTACTGAGCTCAGAGATGGATGAATTAAGAGTATCTACATAATGTTCACAGAATGGTCAACAAAGGATAAGGAAACGAGAGTGTTGCTGATATAACAATCGAAAATAGAGTTGGTTACACTTTACAATAACTACATATAAATATCACTCTAACAAAATTCTGATGGGCATTTGACATACTTAAAGGAAGAATGTAAATTCTAGATCATAATTAGAAAAAGAATTATTCAATGAATTACTTTTGAAATTATCTTACCAGAAGTGAAAGATTAAAGTTTTCAGATACCTCAAGTTAGTAACTGTTCTCTTAGAACATTACAAGAAATTCATTCAGCCTGATGGAATTATAGAATCTCGGAGTTGGAGGAAATCTGGGAGGTCAGTTTGACAAGTCTCCTTCCCATTACAAAAATTTCCTACAGAAGGTTTTTTAAGGGGCATCTGGATGGCTCAGTCAGTTAGGTGACTGACTTCAGGTCAGGTCATGATCTCACAGTCTGTGAGTTCAAGCCCCACATCGGGCTCTATGTTGACAGCTTAGAGTCTGGAGCCTGCTTGAGATTCCGTGTCACACTTTCTCTCTGCCCCTCCCCTGCTCAGGTTCTGTCCCTCTTTCTCTCTCTCTCAAAAGTAAACATTTAAAAAAATTGACCATCTGTGCTAGATTAAAAACAGCCACAAACTCTTTGCAACAACTTCCATTCAGAGGTAGGGTCAGTTTCCCCACCTCTTCTGAGCTGGGCTTGTGACTTTATTGAACAATGGAATGCTCTGGAAGTGAGTTCCAAGCCTAACTAGCAGAAGTACTGCAGCTTCTATTCTTACTGTGTTGGAACACTGAGGCTAAACATGAGATACACATGGGAAGAGAGACCTAGCTGTCTCTCTGGGGCAGCAGAGGTCCCAGGAATGTGAGACCATTTCAGACTCTGCAGCCAACCCACAGACTCATGAAAATCATTGTTTTAAACTACTACCTTTTGGGATGGTTCATCACAGAGCAAAAGCTAGCTTAAACATCATCTGTTTTGTGCGTTATTCATTTGTATATGAAATTTATTTATTAGGTATTTATTCTGCATTGAGCACACAGAATACAACACTGAACAACTCAGCACAAATGTGCCTGAACATTTTCAGTACAGGGAGACTCACTACTTAAGGGAATAGCCCATCCTATTTCTATAGTATTATATCTTATTGCAGAAAGCTGAATTGATACCTAATACAGTGTACACAGAACAGATTATTTTTGTATCATGTATGCCCCCGAAAGAGTTAAAAGGCATAGGATGGCTATATTCTTGTCTACATATTGCAGAATGTGCACTCTAGAGTGGGTTCAGCAACCACCAGAGACAGATGAGAGGTAGATTCCTAACAAATGTATATCAAGAGCTGTGCACACAACTTTTTTCTCTACTGAAAATGACTTGTCAATATTCAAGAGCACCACTGAATTACACTCAACCTTTGTATTAAAAAAAGAAAAGGAAACATCATGTTGGCACTCCTAAGGGGAAAACTAAAAACTTGCTATGTCATTGTCCCTACCATTTTGCATGAAATGCACCTTTCTGTGAAATGCAGTTCATGGTTCTGGTTAACATCATGACTTATACTAAGTTCATTGTGTAATAAGAATATAAATATAAGTACTTATATTTATATATAATTTATAAAATATTATATTTATATAAATATATCAACATCTTCAGCCATGCTAGTTAAGCATTGAAAATTAGTGTTGGACCTAAAATCAAGCTTTTAAGTTCCAAGAAGAAATCACATAATAGGCAAGTGAAAGTCATAGTTAAAATTGAACCTAGTCTTTCTCCTTTCACCTTCTCGGTCCTCCACATTAATACTGCACTCCCTTAGGCTAAGTTGAATATGCATCATTTCTCTGGTGAAATTTATTGTGATCTAACAGAAAAACTATTTTTGATTCAGAAGAAAATTAATTTTGATCTAGCAGCGCAAATCCAAACAAAGAAGTTCCTAAACCATCTTAGACAAATCAAAATCTATCCTCATGAGAAAAAAGAACTACAGAAAAGAGTTCACAAAATTATCTGAGTTATAAATAACTCATCCCAGCATCTCACCTATTCTTCCTAATACCTAAAGACTGAAGTATAATTTCTGCTGTTTTATTTTCAGTGGAAATAGAAACCAGTTAGTCACTGGCTTTACAATAAACATTATTCATTTTCTCAACTAAAATCTATTGAGCATATAGGTTCCGGTGACGAAGTGTAAATAAGACACACTGTTTAACATCAAGGAACATATAGTCTAGTTTACAGAAGAATATATAGGTATATATACACATGTATATATATATATATATATATTAATATATGTGTTTACATGTATGTGAATATATAGAATATACATATACTAATATAATTCATGTAAGTATATAATATATAGTTAATATGCATATTATATACTCATAATTAATATAATATAATTCATGCTATATATATGCAAATATTAGAGTGTGAAACAGACACAAATATAGACACAGTCCAACAGGATTTGGGGAAGGCTCCACAAAAGGCGTTACTCTTTTAAGGTAAAGAAAGAAAGGAAGGCATCTAATGAAGGGAAAATAGCACCTACAGATGAAGGGAGGAGTTAAACTCCAATACAGATTCAAGGCATAGAGAGACATCAGAGGAAGAAAGTGACTGAAGATAAAACCAAAAAAAGAAATCAGCTACAGACTATGAAGGGGTCTTAAACTCCATGCTAAAGAGTGAAGGTATTATTCTCTAAGTAAAGAGTTATTAAAAGCTCTTAAGCAAAATGGTGTCGCCTGGGTGACTGATTGGGTTAAGCATCCCACTCTTCATCTAGGTTCAGGTCATGACCTCATGGTTTCTAGGATCAAGTCCCTCACTGGGCTCTGCTCTGACAGTGCACAGCCTGCTTGGGAATCTTTCTCTTCCCCTCCCCCATGCTCTCTGGATCTCTCTGTCTCTCTCACTCTCTCAAAATAAATAAATAAATAAATATAAACTTAAAAAGAAAATGGCTTTAAGCAAAATGGTGAGATGACCTGATTATTAATGTACAAAAATAATGCTGATAGTGTTATAAACATAGATGAGAATAAGGGAACAAGGTTTAGGATGCAATTATAATATAACAGGTAATCTTTGCCCAGTAACTTGATTATAGCTACTGTAGTTTAAGTGAAACATAATTACTCCTTAGTGTTTGGGCAAAAATTGATGAAAGCATGAACCAATAGTTTAGGGAAGAGGAGAAGATAAAACTGAAAAACACTGAAGCTGAATTCATAAACTTTGATGACTAATAGGATGGAGGAGCTGATGGAAAAGAAGAAGAGCTGAAATAAGCTTTATGCTTAGGTGCTACTATGGTGAAAGCAAAGAAATCAGGAGAGGAAGCACAGAACTGGTGAGTAATGCTGGGGAGAATATAATGACCTTAATTTTTAGATACATTGAACTTGAGTAGCCTTTGGAATACTGAGTAGAAACTATCAGGAAGCAGCTGCAAAGCCAGAGATGGGACTTAGGATGATGCTATAGTCTGGACAGCAGGTACCTAAACTTGTTAGTTAAGTCTCATGGGTAAAGTCTTGAGGGGAAATTGCAGAGTGGAGGCAGTGGAACAGGCTGATGCATATTGTTTGCTACTCTCATAGAAAAAGACCTAGAAAGGAGCCATGGGAAACACCAACACAAAATATCTCTGGATGTACTAGAACAAAGCTATTTCCACGTAATCTTTACTTTTCCTGGGCAAAACAAAACAAAAACCTCCCTTTTGCTTTTCTTCATAGGTCTAGTTGTTTAGTTTCTAGTTGGTGCCATTTTATCTTCTCCATCTTCCTTAAATATTAAACGCAGACTTCCAAATAGTATTCCAGTAAGTACTCAATATAATTATATTCAGCACGAAGTAATCTATAGCAATAGGGACAATACCAATAATTTAAACCACAGATAATCCTTAAACCCTCATTAAACTGGTAGCGCCAGCCTCTTGGCCAAAAACAAGTAGTAGAATTGCCTGGTGGTCTTTTGCCTCTGTGTGTAACTGACCACCCTCTAATGAAGGTGTTGAAGAGAAGGAAATGGTTGAAAGAAAAGCCATAAGAGATAAACAAGCTCCATTAAGTTAAAAACTTAACTAGACTATTAAATGGTTCTTTTGCATACTATTTGTATTTATGAAGTATGGAATTTTTTTTAAATCAACAAATCTATATTGCTCATACTCAACTTGTTTGCTACTTTCCAGAGAAAACTCTCTTTCCTTTTATTGCTACAGGCTCACTGTGATCTACATTACTAATATAATAAACTAGTATTATTTATTGTCCTAGATAGAAATTTCTCCTGTCAGGTGCTAAAAGAAAGGTAAGTCATCTATGAATTAGGACCTAGAATAGTCAAATATATAAAGACAGGGAGTAGAACAGTGGATCTCAGGGCCATAGGGAGGGGCAGACAATGGGGAGTTCGTGTTTAATGAATAGACAGCTTCAGTATGGAATGATGCAAACGTTCTGGAGGTAGATGGTGGTGACGGTTGTATAACAATATGAATGTACTTAATCCCACTGAACTGTGCGCTTGAAAATGGTTAAAATGATCAATTTTATGCCATGCGTATTTTACACTAAAACATTTTGATGGCAATTATAAAAAAATTAAAATGTTAAAAGATAAACTTAAAAAGCCTCCCAGAAAACAGAAAAAAGAACAAAAAAATATATTAACAAACAAGTAGAGATTAAAGCTTTCTTTTTTAAAATCTGTGTCATTTACAATAGCATCAGAAAACATGAAATATTTAAGGACAGATTAAACAAAATATGCCCACTACCATTACGCAACAAATATTGTGGAGAGAAATTTAAAAAACTAGACGGACTTTAACTTGATTTCAACATTTATGAGAAAGCTGCAATGATGGAGACAGTGTGGTACTGGCATCAAGACAGACAAACTGATCAGTGGTACAGAATAAGTCCAAATAATAGACTCAGAGACACACATATATATAGCCAATTAATTTTTGACAAAGGTATCAAGGTATTTCAATGGGATAAAAATAGTCTTTTCAAACAAATGGTGCTAGAACAAATGGACATCCATATGCAAAAAAGTCAATAAATAATTCTAATCTCACATCATATGGAAAAAAATTAAACCAAAATGAATCATGGGCCTAAATAGAACGGCTATAAACTATAAAACTATAAAATTTCTTTACAATTATGCTTTTTTAATGTTCTATTTATCTCTGAGAGAGAGAAAGAGACAGAGAGAGAGAAAGCGTGAGCAGGGGAGGGTCAGAGAGAGAGGAAGATACAAAATCTGAAACAGTCTCCAGGTTCTGAGCTAGCTGTCAGCACAGAGCCCAATGTGGGGCTCAAACCCATGAACTGTGAAATCATGACCTGAGCAAAAGTCAGATGCTTAACCGACTGAGCCACCCAGGCGCTCCTAAAACTATAAAATTTCTCGAAGCAACATGGATGGACCTTGAGGGTGTTATGCTGAGCAAAATAAGTCAGGCAGAGAAGGACAAATATCATATGTTTGCACGTATAGGAGGATTAGGAGGAACTTGATGGAGGAACAAGGAGGAGAAGAAGGGCGGAAATGGTGGGGGAAAGGGAGAGAAGCAAACCATGAGAGACTCTTGAATGCTGACAAAAACTGAGGACTGATGGATGTGGGGGGAGGGGGGATGGGCATGGAGGAGGAGGCTTGTGGGGATGAGCACTGAGTGTTATTTGGAAACTAATTTGACAATAAACTATTTGTAAAAAAAAATAAAAAAATTAAAAAAAAATTTTCTTGAAGCAAACATAAAATAAAATCTTGGCAAGGATTTACAGTAAATGCTTTTTTTTTTTAATGTTTTATTTATTTCTAGGAGAGAGAGAGAGACAGCATGAGCAGGAGACGGTCAGAGAGAGAGGGGGTCACAGACTGAAACAGGCTCCAGGCTCTGAGCTGGCAGTCAGCACAGAGCCCGACGCGGGGCTCGAACCCACGAACCGCGAGATCATGACCCAAGCGAAAGTCGGACGCTTAACCGACTAAGCCACCCAGGCGCCCCACAGTAAATGCTTTTTAAAAAATTTTTAACAGTTTATTTATTTTTGAGACAGAGAAAGAGCATGAGCGGGGGAAGGGCAGAGAGAGAGGGAGACACAGAATCTGAAACAGGCTCCAGGCTCTGAGCAGTCAACACAGAACCCAATGCAGGGCTCGAACCCACCAACCGCGAGATCATGACCTGCACTGAAGTCGGATGCTTAAACAACTAAGCCACCCAGGCGCCCCTACAGTAAATGCTTTTGCAAGTATAAAATGGCATGATAACTTTAGAAAATCATTTAGCAATTTCCTATGAAGTTAAACATGCCTAATCACATGACCCAGAAATTCCATACCTAGGTGTTTATCCAGAGGAAATGAAAACCAGAAATGACCTATATGTCCATCAACTAGTGAATGGACCAACACTCATGGCTTTGGAAATCAACTCAGCAATGAAAGGAACAAACTATTGACAAACATAGCATAAAAGAAACTCCAAAGCATTATATTAAGTGAAAGAAGAAAGACACAAAAGCCTACTTAATATATGATTCTGTTTATGTGACATTTTAAAATGGGCAAAACTCCCAGAGGGTAGGGAAGGGAAGGAGGGTGACTGCAGAGAGGATGAGGAAATTTCTTGTGTTGTTCTGGGTTTGTTTTTTTTTAAGTTTTTTTTTTTATTTTGAGAGAGGGGTGGGGGAGGGGCAGAGAGGAGGAGAGAGCAAGGATCCCAAGCAGGCTCCACACCATAAGCACAGAGCCCAGTGCAGGGCTTAAACCGTGAACAGTGAGATCATGACCTGAGCCGAAGTCAGAGATGAGGAAACTTTCTGGAGCAATAGTGGTGAAGGCTACAGAATGATATACATTGTCAAAACTCATTGAACTGTATGATTAAAATGAGTGAAATTTCTTGGGTAAAAATTTTATCTCAATAAAGATGGTTTTTTTAAAAAAGAGACAAAGATATAATACAGAAGATAAAGCTAAAAAAGTTAGAAGATCAATTTGGAAGCCCTATGAATCAGTAACAAGAGATCTACAAAGAGAGAACAGAAAAAACACTAAGTTTCCTATTAATCTAATTTGCCCTCTAGAAAGGTGAACTTGCAGTACAGTACTTCATGCTCCATGACAGAGCATTATTTAAGAGTTTACATTTTAACTCAACCTTATAAATGTGTACAGATTGCTTGAATGTCAAGAAATGTTTCAAGACTATTAAAAAGTTTTCCTTTTCTAAATCACCCCTTATCTCTATGAAATTGATAGTTCTATAAATACAATCTAAGTCTACCTTAAGTTGTAATTTAGATCTTAAAATTTGGTTTGGTTGCTATTTTCAGATGACTATGTAATGTGCAATTTTTTTTAGTTCTATTTTTCTCCTGTTTTTTTCCCCCACAATTGAATTTATTTAACCTAAAAAACAAAAAACAAAAAAATACACAGTTCACTCTTCTCCCACCCCTCATCCCCCACCTCTGGCAGCTACCTATCTGTTTCTGGTATCTATGAGCTTGGGTTTTGCTTTGTTTTTTAGATTCACATATAAGTGAAATCATATGGTATCTATCTGTCTTTCTCTGACTCATTTCACTTAGCATAATACCTTAAGGTCCATTCATGTTCTTCAAATGGCAAGAGCTCACTCTGTTTTGTGACTGAGCAATATTCCATTATATGTGCATATACAACACACATATATATACACATACACACCACATCTTCTTTATCCACTCATCTAGTCTACCTAGCCCTTGGTTTACTTCCATATCCTGGCTATTGTAAATAATGCTGCAGTAAACATAGGGCTGTGTATATCTTTCTAATTAGTGTATTTTTTTTCTTTGGGTAAATATCCTATAGTGGAAGTACTGGATCATATGGTATTTGTTTTTAATTTTTTGAGGAAGCTCCATACTATTTTCCACAATGGTTGTACCAATTTGCATTTCCACAACAGTGCATGAGGGTTCCTTTTTCTTCACATCTTGCCAACATTTATTTCTTGTCTTTTTGATGCTAGCCATTCTGACTGGTTAGAGGTGATACCTCATTGTGGTTTTGACTTGCATCTCCCTGATGATTAATGATGCTGTGCATCTTTTCATGTGCCTGTTGGTCTTTTGCAAGTCTTCTTTAGAAAAATGCCTATTCAGATCTTCTGCCCATTTTAAATTCAGATTGTTTTTTGCTATTGAGTTGTAGCAGTTTGTTTCCATATTTTGGATATTAGTCCCTTATCAGATACACGATTTGCAAATATTTTCTCCCCTCTGGTAGATTGTCTTTTCATTTTCTTGATGGTATCCTTTGCTACAAAGAGTTTTATTGTTTGATGTAGTCCGCACTTGTTTACTTTGCTTCTGTTTCTTTTGCTTTTTGTGTCAGATTCAAAAAAATCATCGCTAATACCTATGTCAAGGAGCTTACTGCCTATGTTTCTTCTAGGAGTTTTATGGTTTCAGGTCTTACATGCAAGTCTTTAATCCATTTTGAGTTAAGTTTTATTTATTTTGTAAAATAGTAGTCTGGTTTCATTCTTTTACATGTGGCTGTCCAGTTTTCCTAACACCATTTACTGAAGAGACTGTTCTTTCTGTCATTGTATATTCTTATCTCCTTGTCATAAATTTACTGACATATATGTGTGGGTTTAATTCTGAGGCCTCTCTTCTGTTCTCTTTATCTGTCTGTTTTTATGCCAATACCATACTATTTTAATTACTATTATTTTGTAATATAATTTTAAAATCAGGGATTAGAGACTCACAACAAAACATATTATGATTAAAATGTCCAAAGCTAAGAATAAGGAGAGAATATTAAAAGCAGCAAGAGAAAAACAACTTCTAACACACATGGGAACCTCCATAAAATCAATCAGCAGATTTTTCAGCAGAAACTTTGCAGACCAGAAAGGAAGGGCACAATATATTTAAAGTGCTAAAAGAAGAAAATTTCAGTCAAGAATATAAACCATCACTGGAAAGGTAAATATATACTAAAGGCAGTGAATTGATCACTTGTAAAGCTAGTATGAAGATTAAAAGACAAAATTATAAAAATGACTATGATTATAATAATTGTTTTAGAATATACAATAGAAAAAGATGTAGAATGTGACATCAACACATAAAATCTGGGGGGAAGGGAGAGAGTAAAAGTGTTGAGTTTTAGAATGCAATCAAACTTAAATTGTTTTCAACTTAAAAAAGACTGTTATAGATATAAGTTGTTATAGGTAAGCCTCATGGTAAACACAAAGTAAAAATGTGTAGTAAATACATAAACAATAAAGAGAAAGGACATATAAGCACACCAGTAAAAAAAACTCACCAACCCCCACCCCCCAAAAAAGAGAGCAAGGGAAAAAGAAACAAACAGAGAGGAACTACAAAACAGCCAGAAAGCAATTAACAGAATGGCAATAAGCACATAGCTACTAGTAATTACTTTAAATCTAAGTGGACTAAATTCTCCAATTGAAAGACAGAGTAGTTGAATGGATAAAAAGGCAAGTTCCATCTATATACTCCCTACAAGAGACTCACTTTAGATATAAGAACATATACAAAGACTGAAAGTGAAGGGCTGGAAAAAAAATTCTAAGTAAATAGAAACCAAAAGAAATCTGGAGTAACTATGCTTACATCAGACAAAGAAGGATACATAATGATAAAGGGTCAACCCAACAAGAAGATACTACAATTGTAAGTATTTATAAACCCAACATAGGGACTTAGATATAATAAAGCAAATATTAACATATGGAAACAAACAAACAACAGACCTAAACAGAGAAATAGCTACACAATAATAGTAGGAAACTCTGGTACCCCACTCACATGGATGGATAGATCCCCCAGATAGAATCAATAAAGAGTCATCAGTCTCAAATGACATGTTAGATGAAATGGACGTGGATATTTATAGAACATTCCATTCCAAACCAACAGAATACACATTCTTCTCAGGTGTACAAAGATTTTCCAAGATGGATCATATGTTAGTCCACAAAACAAGTCTTCATAAATTTAAGAGAATTGTAATTATATCAAGCACCTTTTCCGAACCAGTGGTATGAACAAGAAATTAATTATACAAAGAAAACAAAAAAATTCACAAATATGTGAAGATTAAACATGCTACTGAATAACCAATGAATTAAAGAAGAAATTTTAAAAATAAATAAAAAAATACCTTGAGATAGATGAAAACAGAAATATAACAAAACTTACAGGATGCAGCAAAGCATTTCTAAAAAGAACGTTAATGGTGATGAATGCCCACCTCAAGAAAAAAGAGGGGCACCTGTGTGGCTCAGTCGGTTAAGCATCGGACTTCAGCTCAGGTCATGATCTCATGGTTTGTGAGTTTGAGCCCCATGTCAGGCTCTGCGCTAACAGCTCGGAGCCTAGAGCCTGCTTCAGATTCTGTGTTTCCCTCTCTCTCTGCCCCTTCCCCACTCATTCACGTGCGTGCGTGCTCTCTCTCTCTCTCAAAAAAATAAGGAAACATGTTTTAAAAATTTAAAAATTAGTAAAAAAAAAAAAAAACAACAGAAAGGAAAGCCTTAACCCATCTTTCAATCTTTACACCTCAATGAACTAGAAAAAGAAAAACAAATGAAGGTCAAGTTAGCAGGAGAAAATAACAAAGATTATAGCAGAAATAAGTGAAATAGAGACTAAAAAGACAGTAGAAAAGCTCAGTGAAATGAAGAACTAGTTGTTTTAAGAGATAAACAAAATTGACAGACCTCTAGTTAGACTCACCCCAATAAAGACTCAAATAGAATCAGAAATGAAAGAGATGTTATAACTAACACCACAGAACAACAATGGATCATAAGAGTCTACTATGAACAATTACATACCTACAAATTGGACCACCTAGAAGAAATAGATAAATTCCTAAAAACATCCAACTTACCGAGACTAAATCATGATGAAACAGAAAACCTGAACAGGAGGCACCTTGTGGCTCAGTTGGTTAAGTGCCCAACTTCAGCTCAGGTCATGATCTCCCGGTCCAGGAGTTAGAGCCTTGTGCTGACCACTCAGAACACTCAGAGCCTGGAGCCTGCCTTAGATTCTGGGTCTCCCTCTCTCTCTTCCCCTCTCTTGTGCACACTCTGTGTGTCTGTGTCTCTCTCTCTCACACAAATAAATAAACATTTAAAAAAAATGAAGTATGCAATTCAGGAGACATACAGATGGCCAACAGACACATGAAAAGATGCTTAACATCACCCATCATCAGGGAAATGCAAGTCAAAACCACAATGAGATATTATCTCACACTAGTCAGAATGGTTAGTATCAAAAAGAAATAACAAGCATTGGCAAGGATGTCTCTACAAAGGGAACCCTCGTGCATATCATACCATATGATCCAATAATTTCACTACTGGGTATTTGCCCAAAGAAAACAATAAATGTTACCTGGAAAAGATATATGCACCCCTATGTTTACTGCAGCATTATTTACAATAGCCAAGATATGGTAGCAGCCCAAGTGCCCAATAGATGAACGGATAAAGAAGATGATACACACACACACACACACACACACACACACACACATGAGAATATTACTCAGCCCTAAAAAGGAATAAATAAGATCTCACCATTTGCAACAACACAGATGGACCTAGAGGTTATGCTAAGTGAAATAAGTCAGATGGAGAAAGACAAGCACCATATGATTTCACTTATATGTGGAATCTAGAAAACAGAACAAATGAACAAACCAACAAAAGCAAAAATAGACCCAGGGGCACCTATGTGGCTCAGTCAGCTGGGCATCTGACCTCAGCTCACGTCATGATCTCTTGGTTTGTGGGTTTGAGCCCCACGTCAGGCCCTGTGCTGGCAGCTTAGAGGTTTGGAGCCTGCTTCGGGTTCTGTGTCTCCCTTTCTCTCTGCCCCTTCACCCACTCATTCTCTCTCATTCTCTCTCCCTCTCTCTTTCTCCCTCTCTCTCAAAAATGTATAAACATGAAAACATTTTTTTAAAAAGAAACAGACCCATAAATACAGAGAACAAACTAATGGTTGCCACAGGGAGAGAGAGGGGGAACGGGCAAAATGAATTAAAGAGAGTAGAAAGTACCATCTTCTAGTTATGGAATGAATAAGTCACATGGATGAAAAGTCCAGCACAGGGAACGTAGACAATGGTACTGTAACAATGTTGTATGGTGACTGATGGTAGCTATACTTGTGGTGGGCATAGCATAGCATATAGAGAAGTTGAATAACTATGTGGTCCACCTGAAACTAATGTACATTGTGTGTCAACTATACTTCAACAAAAAAGTGTACAATTCAGTGCCAGCCATTGTTCACCTCTGTACAAGTTCCGAATAAGGTATGAAAGAAAAGACAACATGATTCAGTAGAACAAGATTTTAGAGCTAGTTCTGCCATGCTTCAGCAAAGTGACGTTCAGGAACCTTTGGGCCTTGATATCTCTGCTGTAAATCAGGGAGTTAAACTAGATGACTCCGATCTACCTTCAAGATTTTTTTTTTTTACTGTTGTTTACTTTTCACCTTAATTTCTCCTTCGAGCCAACACCAAATATTGGGATGACAAGCTCAGAAAGATCTATTTTACAGAAGGACATTTGCAACAATGCTCTAAACTAAAGCTGGTGCCAGTGGACTTATGACAGCATTTGGAAGACTTTATAAATGTAACAAGATCTTTTAGAGCCTTTTTTGAAAGAAGACAGTTTCCTTTTACACATTTCAAAGTAAAAAAATAAAGAGACAGATGATAGTCACACAGTGTGTTTAACTTAGATGAGCTTCTGTTCTCAAACTGTACCTTTCTCATTTCTAGAAGCAAATATGAAACTATGTAGACAGCTGAATAGACTTGGAAATATATCCAATCAAACCATAGTAGAGTCAGTGACTCAGCCAAATTTCTTAATCAAAAATACTGCCTCCAGAATTTTTATTGAAGTAAAAAATGGAGAGTTACCATAAAGGCCTAGTTGATGTATAATATTTCATTCTTGCAGATTTTAATAGTATGTTATTTCATTTATCTCTTCATTTCAAATAGAGTTTGGGTTACATTTTTTTTTTTTCAAAGTTACACTTTATTTTTTTAGAAATTACACTTTTAAATGAATTTGCACATATTCCTAAAAAACTAACAGGGGATCTCTTAGTAAGTAATTACTTGTTGTTATGAGTTGAATTGTATCTTCCCCCCCAAAATATTTTGAAGTTATAACCCTCAGTACTTCAGAATGACCTTATTTGGAAATAGGGTCACTGCAGATGTATTTGGTTAAGGTGAGGTCCTACTGGGGTAGGGTGAGCTCTTAATCCAATCTGACCAGTGTCCTTCTAAGAAGCGGAGAAGAGAAAAACACAGAGAGAAGATGGCCATGTGAAGACAGAGGCAGAAATTACAGTGGTGCTACCAGAAACCAAGGAACACATGCAGTTTCCAAAAGCTGAAGAGGGAGGAGCGGATCCAAGAAGATTCAGAGGGAGCACAGCTCTGTCAACATCTTGATTTCCCACATTTAGTTCCCAAAGGTGTGACAGAATAAATTTCTACTGTCTTAAACCATCTAGTTTGTGTTACTTTGCTATGGTAGCCATAGGAAATGAATCCAAATATACAATGAAATCTTACACACGTGCTCACACACACAAAGAGAACCCTCATTTGAACCAAATTACTGGATTTCTAAAAATCTAATATAATGATGGAACTTGGGGATGTGAACTTGCGTTATTAATTGCAGTAATGTCTGATGCCCTATAACATTTACACAATCACTTTAAGGTACTGCATTTCCAAATATTTTGTACTGTAAGGGTGCTAAGTGAAAAGAAAAAGTGAAGTATCTCTGAGAGAAGCAAGACAGCCTACTCAGATGAAAAACTCAAAGTAAAACAGCTACCAGAGAACTATTTCTTTTTTTCTTTCTTTTTTAAAGAGAACTATTTCTAAATGGGCAGCTGAGGTACAGCATTTGTTATTACTAAGCCATATGAGTCTCAAAATAAGAATTTGACAGCAATAATTTCATAATTTTATGATGAGACTTAGATGGAAAATTTTCACAAGACAACTCTAGATATGAAAACAATGAGCAAGGATGTGATAAACAATTTTTTCATGTCTACTGATACTAGATTTTCTATCTGAATGTGATTTAATTTTTTTGGAGAAAATTGAAAACTTTATATTAAACGATATTCTAGGGACTGATAAAGAGATAGAAGACTCAGTATCATAAAGGAGGTAATTAGTCCCAAATTGACTAGTATGCTCAAGGGAGTTCAGATAAATTCCCAGGACTTCCACATGAAACATTGCAAAGATGTTTATAAAATTTACGCATAATGGATACTTGAGAATAGCAAAGACTCCCTCAACTTCCTTCCCCTATTTGGCTCTGCGAAACCACAACCCCAGTTAAATCCAACTCTGCCTTCTCTAATTTTGCACCATCAGAGCTGAATGTGGCTAGAGAAAAACATACAACTATGCTGACCAGTCTGAATTCACATTCATCATCACTAATCTCACTATGCTGTCAACCACCCTATATGTCTGACTTTACTGGAAACGTTCTTGAGAACATCTTTAGGGAGTCATGGGCACTGCAGGGTCTTAATTTGCAGATTAAGATTCAAGCATGGCATTCCTGCCTGTTATCTTTACAGGGTCATACTGATTCTTCTAAGCCTTACATACAGTTCATAATCACTTTCCATATTTAGATCAAAATCTCTCCAAAGCAGTAACCCATATGTACTATTGCATTCTCAAGTCTCATCCAAGCTTAGTTATCAACTTTACCTTCAACTCTTTTGCCACTTCCAACAGAGCTCTGTGGTAATATCCCACATGGATGACCCCCACCTAGGAAGACAGCATTTAAATGTGCAATACAACTACCAATAATAAAAAAAAAAATTGGAAGAGAACACAGTCTTAATTTGAAGCTACAGTCCTCTTAAAGAATCTTGTATGCATAGATAGTTTCCAAATCTAAAACTTATGAGAAAGGTGGTGTTTACCAAAGGTAAGTCCTCAAAAACTGGCTGAAGAAATAAATGACAATCAGGCCCACCAGCCCAGTTCAGATCCACTTAGCTCTTTAGCCTCACAAATGAGTTGCATCAGCAGATTTGTCAATCCAGTTAAGTATGCCAGCAGCATATATTCTAAAACATGTTAAACAGGGGCGCTTGGGTGGTTCAGCTGGTTAAGCGTCTGACTCTTGATCTTAGCTCATGGTTCGTGGGATCAAGCCCCGCATTGGGATCTGCCCTGACAGCAAGGAGCCTGCTTGGAATTCCCTCTGCCCCTCCCCTGCTTGCTCTCTCTCTCTCACAAAATAAATAAATAGACATTTAAAAAGTAAATAATACAACATGTTAAACATTTTGGTGATCACTGTTTTGAATACAGCCGTCACTAGGAGATAGTGAAGGTAGGAGTAAAAAGTATAGTTTCTAAAGTCAAATTTATTTAAGGTTATTTACATCCTGACACTACCACTTATTAGGTTTGTGATGTTCAGCAATTATCTCCTCTGTGCCTCATTCCCCATCTGTCAAATGGGGATAATAATTGTGGTCAAATTCATAGGGTGGTTTCAAGGAAAAGTTGAACATTGAGAGTACCTGGCACACAAAAGTGCAATATACAGGTTAGGTTTTTTTCATTAACATCCTTGAGGATTTTCATGCAGAGAAATAAGAATTTCAGATAGTACAAATCCTGCGAAATTCTAGGAAGGTACTGCTACACTTAGGTGGAAGGGAGGATGGATGGATGGACAGATGGGAAGGAAGGAAGCTAAGATTGCTCTGTTTTTATCTTATTTTTGCTTCTCTTCCCCTATATTCATCAGTTGTGTTTCTTAAATTCCACATATGAGTGAAATCATATGGTATTTCTTTCTCTGACTGATTTACTTCACTTAGTGTAATACAGTCTACTTCCATCCACACTATTGCAAATAGCAAGACTTCATTCTTCTTCATCACCAAGTCATATTCCATTGTGTGTGTATGTGTGTGTGTGTATATATATATATATATATATATATATATATATATACTCTACATCTTCTTTATTCATTAATTAGTCAATGGACATTTAGACTCTTTCCATAATTTGGCTATTATTGACAATGCTACTATAAACATTGGGGTACATGTGCCCTTTTGAATCAGCATTTTTGTATCCTTTGGATAAATACCTAGTACTGCAGTTGCTGGATTGTAGAGTAGCTCTATTTTTAATTTTTTTTTAAATGTTTTATTTGTTTCTAGGAGAGAGAGAGAGACAGCATGAGCAGGGAGGGTCAGAGAGAGAGGGAGTCACAGACTGAAACAGGCTCCAAGCTCTGAGCTGGCAGTCAGCACAGAGCCTGACGCGGGGCTCGAACCCGTGAACCGCGAGATCATGACCTAAGCGAAAGTCGGACGCTTAACCGACTAAGCCACCCAGGCGCCCCTATTTTTAATTTTTTGAGAAACCTCTGTGCTGTTCTCCAGGGTGGCTCTACCAGTGTGCATTCCCACTAACAATGCAAAAGTATTCCCCATTTCTCTGCATCCTCACCAACATCTGCTGTTTCCTGAGTTGTTAATTTTAGCCATTCTGACAGGTGTGAGGCGATATCTCATGGTGGTTTCGATTTGCATTTCCCTGATGATGAGTAATGTTGAGCATCTTTTCATGTGCCTGTTAGCCGTCTGGATACCTTCTTTGGAAAAGTGTCTGTTCATGTCCTCTACCCATTTCTTCACTAGATTATTTGTTTTTTGGATGTTGAGTTTGATAATTTCCTTACAGATTTTGGATACTAATCTTTATCAGATTTGTCAGTTGCAAATATCTTCTCCCATCCTGTTGGTTGCCTTTTAGTTTTGTTAATTACTTCCTTCACTGTGCAGAAGATTTTTATCTTGATGAGGTCCCAATAGCTCATTTGTACTTTTATTTCCCTTGCTTCTAGAGACATGTCTAGTAAGAAATTGCTGCAGCCAAGGTCAAAAAGGTTGCTGACTGTTTACTCTCTAGGATTTTGATGGTTTCCTATATTACATTTAGCTCTTTCATCTATTTTGAATTTATTTTTGTGCATGGTGTAAGAAAGTAGTCCAGTTTCATTCTGCACATTGCTGTCCAGTTTTCCCAGCACCATTTACTGAAAAGACTGCCTTTTTTTCATTGGATATTCTTTCCTGCTTTATTGAAGATTAGATGGCCATACACTTGTGGGTCCATTTCTCAGTTCTCTATACTATTCCATTAATCTATGTGTCTGTGTTTGCACTGGTACTACACTGTCTTGATGATTACAGCTTTATAATATAGGCTAAACTCTGGGATTGTGATACCTCCTACTTTCGTTTTCTTTTTCAACATTACTTTGGCTATTTGGTTCCATACAAATTTTAAAATTGTTTGTTCTAACTCTGTGAAGAATACTGGTGTTATTTTGATAGGGATTGCATTGAATGCATAGATGCAAAAATTCTCAACAAGATATAGCATAATAATCGAATCCAACAATACGTTAAAAGAATTCTTCTCAATGATTAAGTGGGATTTACTTTTGGGCTGCAGGGGTGGGTCAATATCCACAAATCAATCAATGTGATGCATCACATTAATAAAAGAAAGGTTAAGAAACACATGATCCTTTCGATAGACTCAGAGAAAGCATTTGACAAAAGATAGCATCCTTTCTTGATGAAAACCCTCAAGAAAGTAGAGATAGAAGGAACATACCTCAACATCATAAAGGCCATATATGAAAGACCCACAACCAATATCATCCTCAATGGGGGAAAACCGAGAGCTTTCACCCTAAGGTCAGGAACATGACAGGGATGTATGTCCACTTTCATCACTGTTGTTCAACATAGTACTCGAAGTCCTAGCCTCAGCAGTCACACAACACACAGAAATAAAAGGCATACAGGTTTGCAAGGAAGTATTCAAACTTTCACTCTTCACAGATGACATGATAGTCTATATGGAAAACCCAAAAGACCCCACCAAAAAACTGCTAGAACTAATACATGAACTCAGAAAAGTTGCAGGATATAATATCAATGTACCGAAGTCAGTTGCATTTCTATATACAAATAATGAAACAGTGCAAAGAGAAATCAAGGAATCCATCCCATTTATAACTGCACCAAAAACAGTAAAAAAAAAAACTTTGGAATAAACCTAACCAAAGAGGTAAAAGATCTGCATACTGAAAACTATAAAAAGCATATGAAAGAAATTGAAGAAGACACAAAGAAATGGAAAAATATTCCATGCTCATGGATTGGGAGAACAAATGTTGTTAAAATGTCTGTACTACCCAAAGTAATCTACACATTCAATGTAATCCCTATCAAAACAATACCAGCATTCTTCACAGAGCTAGAACAATTTATTATTATTACTGTTACTATTTTCTTTTTTTAAGAGTGAGAGAGAGCAGGGAAGAGGGGCAGAGGGAGAGAGACTATTAAGCAGGCCCCATGCTCATTGCAGAGCCCAATGTGGGGCTCAACCCCATGACCCTGGGATCATGACCTGAGCTGAAATCAAGAGTCAAACACTCAACCAACTGAGGCACCAATGCGCCCCTGGGATATTCTATTCTTAAAATAAATTTCCTTTTTGTTTATACTGGTTTGAAATAAATTTCTATTACTTGCAACCAAAAGTGGCTTGGCTAATGAAGCTACAGATATTATTATATTACCTGTAGTATTAAAATCTTTTTGTCGATGGTTAGCTATAAAAGGCAGAAGGAAGTGAGGCCTCCCTAGTTAACATTTTATGTAGTTTTCACCTTGAAATTATGTGGCTGTATTACCTATTCAAAAAATATTTAATTTAAAAATTATTGTTGAAATAAGTTCTGCACATAGTGATTTATGTTGTTCACATCAAAGCTGAAGACACCTCTATTTAATGCGGAGTAAAACAACAGTTCAGGAGCATCTGGGTGCTCAGTCGGTTAAGCATATGGCTTCAGCTCAGGTCATGATCTCACAGTTCATGAGTTCAAGCCCCACATCGAGCTCTGTGCTGACAGCTAGCTCAGAGCCTGGAGCTTACTTCGGATTCTGTATCTCCCTCTCTCTCTGACCCTCTCCTGATCATGCTCTCTCTCTCTCTCTCTCTCTCTCTCAGAAATGAATAAAAACATTAAAAGAAAACAACAGTTCAAAATTTTAACACTCAGTCCCATGCCCCTTAGAATTTTGATAATAGAGAATCAGAGGATATGCAATAAGACATTTATTTCCTATGTTTACTTAAGAGGTTTGAACTAAAAGTCTGACTTGGTATCCAGAGAGTAACTCAACCTTTTCCGTGGGCCTCTCCACAATGCCATAAAAACTACTGACCTAGAAAAAATGCCCAATTGTAAAGCATGCAGTTTATGTATGCTTTGAGGCCCGTCTATGGATACCAACACATGACAACTTAATGAGTGGTGAATTTACATACCTGAGAGGACTAAGCAATCATACAGTGGTTCTAAACATCATAGTGTGTGACATAGAAAAAACAGTGTTAAAAATTTAGATATTGAGGCACCTTGGTGACTCAGTTAAGCATCCAACTTCAGCTCAGGTATGGTCTCATGGTTTGGGAGTTCGAGCCCCCCTACTGGGTTTTGTGCTGATAGCTCAGAGCCTGGAGCCTGCTTCAGATTCTGTGTGTGTGTGTGTGTGTCTTCCCCTCCTCAACTTCCACTGTCTCTCTCAAAAATAAAAAAAACATGGGAAAAGATATTTGCAAATGACATATCAGATAAAGGGCTAGTATCCAAAATCTATAAGGAACTCACCAAACTCCACACCTGAAAAACAAATAATCCAGTGAAGAAATGGGCAGAAGACATGAATAGACACTTTCCAAAGAGGACATCCAGATGGCCAACAGACACATGAAACGATGCTCAGCATCACTCATTATCAAGGAAAAACAAATCAAAACCACACTGAGATGTTACCTCACACCAGTCAGAGTGGCTAAAAAATCAGGAAACTACAGATGCTGGAGAGGATGTGGAGAAATGGGAACCCTCTTGCACAGTTGGTAGGAATGCAAACTGGTGCAGCCCTTCTGGAAAACAGCATAGAGATTCCTCAATAAATTAAAAAGAAAACTCCCCTATGACCCAGAAATAGCACTGCTAGGAATTTACCCAAGGGATACAGGAGTGCTGATACATAGGGGCACATGTACCCCAATATTCATAGCAGCACTTTCAACAATAGACAAATCATGTGCACAGCAAAGGGAACAACCCACAAAACTAATAGGCAACCAATGGAATGGGAAAAGATAGTTGCAAACAACATATCAGATAAAGGGTTGATATCCAGAATTTATAAGGAACTCACCAAACTCCACACCCGAAAAACAAACAACCCAGTAAAGAAATGGGCAGAAGATATGAACAGACACTTCTCCAAAGAGGACATCCAGATGGCCAACAGACACATGAAACGATGCTCAGCATCCCTACTCATCAGGGAAATACAAATCAAAACCACACTGAGATACCACCTCACACCAGTCAGAGTGGCTAAAATGAGCAAATCAGAGAACACGAGATGCTGGCGAGGATGTGGAGAAACAGGCACCCTCCTACATTGTTGGTGGGAATGTAAACTGGTGCAGCCCCTCTGGAAAACAGTGTGCAGGTTCCTCAAAAAATTAACAATAGAACTCCCCTATGACCCAGCAACAGCACTGCTAGGAATTTACCCAAGGGATACAGAAATGCTGAGGCATAGGAGCACATGTACCCCAATGTTCATAGCAGCACTCTCAACAATATCCAAAACATGGAAAGAGCCTAAGTGTCCATCAACAGATGAATGGATCAAGAAGATGTGGTTTATCTATACCATGGAATACTACATGGCAATGAGAAACAGTGAAATCTGGCCATGTGTAGCAACATGGATGGACCTTGAGGGTGTTATGCTGAGCGAAATAAGTCAGGCAGAGAAGGACAAATATCATATGTTTGCACATATAGGAGGATTAGGAGGAACTTAACTGAAGAACAAGGGGGAGAAGAAGGAGGGAAATGGTGGGGGAAAGGGAGAGAGGCAAACCATGAGAGACTCTTGAATGCTGACAAAAACTGAGAACTGATGGATGTAGGGGGGAGTGGGGATGGGCATGGAGGAGGGCACTCGTGGTGATGAGCACTGGGTGTTATGTGGAAACTAATTTGACAATAAACTATTTGTAAAAAAAATGTTACACAATACTAAAAATAAAAAAATAAAACTTTTAAAAATTAAAAAAAAATAAAAGTATACAATAAAAAAGAAACAATAGAGAAATCATGGAAAGAGCCTAAATGTCCGATTGACGAATGGATAAAGATGTGGTTTACATACACAATGGAACACTACTTGGCAATGAGAAAGAATGAAATCTGGCCATTTGCAGCAACATGGATGGAACTGGAGGGTATTATGCTAAGTGAAATAAGTCAGTCAGAGAAAGATAGATACCATATGTTTTCACTCATAAGTGGATCTAGAGAAACTTAACAGAGGCCATGGGGCAGGGGAAGGGGAAAAAAAGTTACAGAGAGGTGGGGAGGCAAACCATAAGAGACTCTTAAGTACTGAGAACAAACAGGGTTGATGGGGGTAGGGGAGAGGGGAAGTGGGTGATGAGCACTGAGGAGGTCACTTCTTGGGATGAGCCCTGGGTGTTGTACGGAAACCAATTTGACAATAAATTATATTTTTTAAAAATGAAAAAATAAACACACATTTAAAAAATCAGATATAGAAGAGATCAGTGGGTCTGAACAATTTGAGATTTTTGGAGGAGCTGAGAAATTAGTTCACTCTCAGAAAATTAGTAGAATTTGGGGACAAAAGACACCTAAAAAATAGAGTGTGAACATAGTGTTGAAAAGAGCAAAGTATGGGGCACCTGGGTGGCTCAGTCGGTTGAGCGTCTAACTTCGGCTCAGGTCATGATCTCACAGTTATGAGTTTGAGCCCCATGTCGGGTTCTGTGCTGACCGCTCAGAGCCTGGAGCCTGCTTCAGATTTTGTGTCTTCCTCTCTATGTTAATCCCCCATTTGCACTCTGTCTCTCTCTCAAAAATAAAGATTTTTTTTTTTTAATTTTAAAAAAGAAAAGAAAAGAGCGAAGCACATATGGGGATCCAGGTCTTGCTGTGGCAGGACTTTGTGCTGGATGTGGATGGCACCTCGCACAGAGTTTGTGACTTGGGTACTCAATTAGTAATAATAAGTATTGTTGTTATGACCATTAGAAGAGCAAGATAATGTCATATAGGTAAGTGAAGCCCATATCCTTTTTTTTTTCCTCAAGATTTAAATTCAAGATAGTTAACATATAGTGTAGCATTGCTTTCTGGAGTAGAATGTAGGAATTCATCACTTACATATAACACCTGGTACTCAGCACAAGTGCCCTCCTTAATACCCATCATGCATTTAGCCCATCCCTCCAGCCAGCACCCCTCTGGCTACCCTTAGTTTGTTCTCTATATCTAAGAGTCTCCAGTGGAGACCATATTCTAAAGGATCTTGACTGTCAGAGCAGTTAAGACTTTTCAAGTCATTGTATGTTTCTAAACAGGAAAAGAATTTGATTCAGTCAAACTACTTGGAACACATAAAGACTGACTTGGACAAAGTAAAGAGAGAATGTTAAGTAAGTGTATTTCATTGGACTTTATAGTACTAAAGGCAACTGGTAATTAAACAAAGGTGGTAGAGTGGAAATAAGGGATATATTGAAGGACTTTAAATATATGGGAAGGGCTCAAACACTGATGACTGAAATATAGGGGATAGAAGAGAGGAAAGAACCAGAGAAAATATTTTTAAATTTACTGTATTATGGTTTACTTATGAAATATTACTAAGTGAATCTACTTTATAGATTCTCCAAGTGTGGCCCTATTGGAATGTCTGTTCTAGGTCAAGGGTACAAACATTCTCAAGGAAACACCAATAGCTCACAGCAAAAAGAGGCAGAGAGGTGATGTAGGAGGGAATCAGGTTTCTCTTCAGCCATGAACAGCTTTTTAACTGAACGTGTAGGTGGTGATAATGCTAAATGTACCACACAAAATCACAGATTCTTTTTTACTCATAAGGAATGCTTATGGTATATGTGCCAGCGACCAGCCACTTTCAGCCTTGTCTAAGCTTTTCACAGCTTCTGCTGTGTAGATAAAATTTTAAATGAACTTGTAGTAGGATCCAAAACATTCTCGTACTGTGTTACGCACGATTCATGGTAGTTGGAGGAGGTTTTCCTTCTTTCTTGCTAATCACAGCGGGTCTGCTGCTGCCGGAGCTCAGCAGAAAGAGGGGGAAAAAATGCGGTACTTTTTGCTTGCTAAAAAAAAAAAAGGGGGTGGGGGGAGGCGCGAATTCCAGAAATGAAACTTTTAGAAATCATCCTTGCGGGGCGCCTGGGTGGCTTAGTCGGTTAAGCGTCCGACTTTCGCTTGGGTCTTGATCTCGCGGTTGGTGGGTTCGAGCCCCGCGTCGGGCTCTGTGCTGACTGCCAGCTCAGAGCCTGGAGCCTGTTTCAGTCTGTGACTCCCTCTCTCTCTGACCCTCCCCTGCTCACGCTGTCTATCTCTCTCCTAGAAATAAAAAATAAAAAAAAATAAAAATAAAAAAAAACACATTAGAAATCATCCTTGCACTCAAGGTGTACTTCAGTCACAGGGTAGTGCAGTTAGTTGTCGTTGGCACACGGTAGCATCATAAAGGCAACACTGGCTTAAGTTTTGGTTTTCAGAAGGTAATGGAATCTGTAAAGAATGAGAAGTTGGACAGCATGGGTTCGGATACCAGATTTATCTTTCACTATGGAGATAACCCTAAGCAAGTCAATTAATCTTGTTTTCTTTTTTCAACCCAGCCTGCAGCAAGGCATCATTTGGGAATAAATGAAATTTTGTCATCAGAGCTGTTTGTTAAGGTAAACCAGCACAGAAAAATAAAGTATGGCTGGGAGTTTTTAGTTCTGTTTTACCTGTGTTGATCCTGACTCCCCAAAGACAAGATCTGTGATTTAGATTGAATTGGTTTTCTTTTTTAAAAAATACTTAATACATATGGTAAAAACTTAATTACTGCTTTTAAAAAAATTTTTTTAATTATTTATTTTTGAGAGAGAGAGAGACAGAATACAAGTGGGGGAGGGGCATAGAGAGGGAGGGAGTCACAGAATCTGTAGCAGGCTCCAGGTTCTGAGCTGTCAGCACACAGCCGCCCCCCACCCCCCCTAACAGGGCTCAAACTCACTAACAGTGATATCATGACTTGAGCTGAAGTTGGATGCTTAACGGACTGAGCTACCCAGGCATTCCCCTCTCTGCTTTTTTAAAAAAATTTTTAAATAATTATTGCTTTTCAACTAAAGATGCAGGGAGGGGAAAATCTCTCTTGTAATGTACATGGTTAATAGGAAGGAGCTGTAGTCAGCAAATGAGTGTCCTGCTATCTCAACCAGGTCAGTAGTAGGAGAAAGAGAGAACATGGGAGTTAAGAAGAAAAAAAAAATCGTTACTTGAATTTCTAATAATCTTCTGAAAAACACATAGAATTTAGCTTCTTTTTCTTTTTTTTCTTTTCTTTCTTTTTTTTTTTTTTTTTGTTTAGTTTGGAGAGAGAGAGAGAAAACGAGCAGGGGAGGGGCAGAAAGAAAAGGAGACACCATCCAAAGCAGGCCCTAGGTTCTGAGCTGTCAGCACAGACCCTGACATGGGGCTCAAATTCACGACCCTGAGAGATCATGACCTGAGCCAAAATCAAGAGTCAGATACTTAACCAACCGAGCCACTCAGACACCCCAAGTATGCATCTTTTAAAAATAAGAACATTTTCCTACATAGGCAAAATAACAGAATCACAGTCGACATTAATAATTCCTTTTTATTTTTTTTTATTTATTTTTTTTATTCTAGGAGAGACAGAGACAGTGTGAGCAGGGGAGGGTCAGAGAGAGATGGAGTCACAGACTGAAACAGGCTCCAGGCTCTGAGCTGGCAGTCAGCACAGAGCCCGACGCGGGGCTTGAACCCACGAACCGCGAGATCATGACCCAAGCGAAAGTCGGACGCTTAACCGACTAAGCCACCCAGGCGCCCCTAATAATTCCTTTTTAAAATTGATGTATAATTAACATAGTCTTACATCAGTTTTAGGTGCACAATATAATGATTCAATAGTTCTATACAATGAATAGCTTATCATATCATATATTTGGACATTTTTCCAGTTGTCCACACAATGTCCTTTACAGCTGGTCAGTCCAAACCAGGATCCACTTCAGGATCTCACATCACATCTGGATGTCATGTCCCCTCAGTCTCCTTAAAATATGTCAGTCCTTATAATCATGAAACTGAAATGTTAAAGAAGCAGACAGGGACACCTGTCTTATAGAATCTTCTAATTTCTCACTCTGTGTGATTGCTTCCTTGGGGTATCAATTACTTTCTATTTTCCTTGTAATTCCTATAAACCGGGAAATTATGACAAAAGGTCCAATTTGACTCAAGCACTTTTGGCATGATTACACCACAGGCAGTATTGTGTAATTCATGTTGCATCACACCAGGAAACACAGCATAGCTGACTACTGGATTAAGATGTTGAAAGCCTGATTCCTCTGCTATAAAGCTACTTTTTTTCCTCCAGTAGACAAAAAGTAGCCTTTGTGGAATTTTGGGGGGCACTTTAGGAAGGTTCTTTTCTCATTAGCCATTCACCTAACAGTTTTAACATAAACTGATGATCCTTACTCAAGCAATAATTTCCTTAAGGAGCTAAGCATTTTTAACTGTGTATATAACCTCTTCCACTTTGAATAAAGACCGCATTTACCTTCCTGATTCCTGCTAGATGGAAGAAAAGCATGATGGCTGGGACTTGAGCAACCATTTTGGACTATGAAGTGGAAGCCACATCCCAAATTTGGTGGAACACTTAGAGAGAATGAATTTAGGTCTCTTTTGATCATGTAGCTATCAAACTAACCTTGATCTACCTACCTCTAAACTTTGTTTATTTAAGCAAAAAATGTACTACTATCTTTTCCAGCCTCTGTATTTTTGGTGTTCAGCAGCTGAACTAAATCCTAACTGATACAACAAAAAAGAAAATAAACAAGAAAACACATATATATTTACAATTTTGGTAAACACTATTTAAAAAAATAGAATAAGGGGATAGAAAAATAGTGGGGTACTTAAATCAGGTGATGCGGAAAGTCCACTCCAAAGACGTTACATTTAAGTTGAGAGTGCGATGCTGAGAAACAGCAAACCAGGTAAAAAGCGAGGGAGCAGCCTAAACAGGAAACCACATGCAGAAAGTGATGAGGTGAGAAAGAGCCTGTTTGATAGGTTCAAGGAATTAAAAGGAGGCATTGTGGGTAGAGCTCAATACCACCAGACACAGTAGGACCAGTTAGCCGATGCTTCATCATTCTGGATTAGTTACGCATGTTAAGAGTGGGTCACAGTCGGAATTGTTTTCAAGTGTAATATTGAGAGTTGTAAGCAGGAGGAGAACATTGACGTGTCTTGTTGAAAATATTGGGGGCTCCTGGGTGGCTCAGTGCATTGAGCTACTAACTCTTGATTTCGATTCAGGTCACCATCTCACGGATTGTCAGTTCAAGCCCCACGTCGGGCTCTGCACTGACAGCAGGGATCTGCCTGGGATTCTCTCTTTCTCCCTCTCCCTCTCTCTCTGTACCTCCCCCCCCCTCAAAAATAAACTTTTTTAAAAAAAGTGAATGCCTCATTCCTATTGAAAAAATTATTCTGACCACTGTGTGGAGAACAAACAGAGCGTATCAGAATTGCAATCACTGCCACCAGAAAGGAGGCTGTGGTGGAGGCCTGGGCAGGAGAGGATGGGCTGCTGTGGCAGCGCTGAGTGGGGGAGGTTCTCGCGGTTCGTGGGTTCGGGCCCCGCGTCGGGCTCTGTGCTGACTGCCAGCTCAGAGCCTGGAGCCTGTTTCAGTCTGTGACTCCCTCTCTCTCTGACCCTCCCCTGTTCACGCTGTCTCTCTGTCTCCTAGAAATAAATAAAACATTAAAAAAAAAAAAAAAAGTTCTGCACTCACAAATTACCACCATTGATAGTTTTTAAAAATATATATATACCTTGGTCACTCAGTACTTAACCAAAAAAAGAAACCATACTAATGAATCTCTTCCCAGTAACATTAACTTAATACTGGTTTCAGGCAATGAATAAACAGAACCATGTTTATATTTGGAAATGTGATACTGTCAGAAAATGTTCTAGATGTTAATGTGTTCTATTGTGGTTTGTTTAAAATTTAAACCAAGAAATATTTTGCTAATTACTATTGAGTGTCATTTTAGTAAAATGATATGATAGGGTACCTTCAAACTTTATCTGTTTTACTTATGACATGCTACATGAAATATGAATGCTTGGTTTAAGATATCTGAATTAGGTAAAATATTAATTAATGATAAACCATTACTTAGGACTTTGAAAGAGTAAGAAAACACATAGCAAAGTCTATGTTTTTTTTAAGTTTATTTATTTTGAGATAGCACCTGCGTGTGTGTGAGCAGGAGAGGGGCAGAGAGAGGAAGAGAGAATCCCAAGCAGGCTCTGTGCTGTCAGAGCAGAGACAAATACTGGATTCGATCCCACAAAAGGTGAGATTGTGACCTGAGCCAAAATCAAGAGTTGGACGCTTAACCAACTGAGCCACCCAGGTGCCCCCCAAGATGTATTTTTAAAAGAAACTTACAGAATCATCTCAGGTACAGACCATCTATATAGTACTTTTGCAACAATCAGTAATATTTAAAACGGCAACACAGGAGTTTTTAAATCATCAAAAAATAAATTGGATTTTTATACCAAAATACTAAGACTGGGAAAGTGTGATTACTTACTTAAGAAATGCTCATTAGTGAGAAATAGAGTTTTCTAGTTTATTCTTAATAAACAAGAAACCAAATTAATTATAACATAAAATTCCAATTAATTGAAGTTTTTCTAATTTTAAATTATATGTTTAACTGAACATATAAATTATGCCCTAATATAACTTTCCTCTCTAGGAAGAATACCAAAGTAGATTACTATTACAGATAAACAACTTTAGTTTCTCCATTTAGAGTGCATGTATTATACTCTATGAGTTTTTAAATAGTGCACTTAAAATAAGCCAGTAAGCATCTGACGGAAAGAATGCAAATGAAATCATAGAGATAAGTTTAGCTAGTATATCACTGATTGATATCTTTAGCCTGAAAAAGCCAGTGGTTCTACTCTTACAGAATATCTTCTTGGGGCACCTGGGTGGCTCAGTCCATTAAGCATCTGACTTCGGCTCAGGTCATGGTATCACAGACTGTGAGTTCGAGCCCTGCATCGGACTCTGTGCTGATAGCTCAGAGCCTGGAGTCTGCTTCAGATTCTGTGTCCTTCTCTCTCTGCCCCTCCCCCACTCACACTCTGTCTCTCTCTCTCTCTCTCTCAAAATAAAATGAAAGATATAAAAATTTAAAAAATTTACTCCTGAATGCTGAGAACAAACTGAGGACTGATGGGTGTGTGTGGTGGGGGGGTGATGGGCATGAAAGAGGACACTTGTGGGGATGAGCACTGGGTGTTATATGGAAACCAACTTGACAATAAACTATTTGTAAAAAAAATTAAAAAAGAAAAAGAAGAAAAAGAAAAAAAAATTTTTAAAAGAATATCTTATCTAGCATCCTATTGGCAAAGTTTCTTCATGCTAGAATCCACCATTATACATCCAGCTCGTATAAATTTTACTAAAACATCTATTTTTATTTACAGCACATTTTCTGTAACTAAAACGTTTTTTCAAATCTCACTCTTAATTTCTATATTTCATCCATTTGCTTTCTACCACTATTTGTTAGCATGATGGATGGGCTATACTTCCTCTAAAAGTACTGCCTTTATGGGCATATTCAGACATTTAAATCAAAATTAAATCAGGTAAGACTTTATCAAAGAAAATTAATGAAAATGTCCACCAAAAGACATATAAAGAATGTTCATTAAAGCTTTTTTCATATCTAGCACTTTAAATATATTTTTTAAAAAAACTAATGTCCATCAACAGTAGAATGAACAAATTCATAGAATGGAATACTATACAGCAATTAAAAAGAACAAACTACTGCCACACACAATATAGGTAAATCCCAGAGAACTGCTATTAAGCATAAGAAACCAGACACACACATACCCCAAAATACAGTAACACAGCATAATTCCATTTATATGAAGTTTAAGAAAAGACAAAACTTATCTATGTATTAAAATTCAGAGCAATGGTTGCAGGATTGAGGAGGTGCTATTGGCTGGGAAGCAACTCAATGTGGCCTTCTTGGATGCTGGAAACATTCCATACTTTGATCTAGGGTGGCATCCAACTCTTGATTTTGGCTCAGGTCATGATATCATGGTTTGTGAGTTCAAGCCCCTTGTTGGGCTCTATGCTGACACCACGGAGTCTACTTGGGATTCTCTCTATCTGCCCTCTCATCCCAGGTGCCCTCTCTCTCTCTCTCTCTCTGTTTCTCTTTCTCTCTATAAAATTCAATAAATAAACTTAAAGAAAATATTAGTGCATTTTGCTAAATGGATATGTACCTCAATACTTTTTTTAATTCAGTAGTAAATTATGGTACATCTTCCAATAGACTCATAGAACTTTAAATTTTAAAGGAATAGAACTATATGAGTTGAATGAAACGATACTCAAACATATTTATCAAAAAAGGCAGAATAGTTTGTTTAGCATGATCCCACTTGTGTGTGTGTGTTTGTGAGTGTGTGTGTTTGTGTTTTAATAGGTATATATATGACTGTATATGCATAGGCAATTTCTGGAAATTGTTGATAGCAGTTGCCTTAGACTATTAGCATATGGAAATAATGGTTAGGTTTTGCACATAGACTATATTTTTCAGTTTATACTTTTTCATACTTTTGATATAATTTCTAACCTAATGTAAAAGTCTTCTTAAATATTATCCCTGTTTTTAAAATTGCATAGTTCAAGCCATATGAAAATTGTCATGTTTTTAAGTCAAAAAATGAGAGAATATTGAGTTTCATAGTTCAAAGTAATACAATGAACATTAAGAAATATATATGAATGAATATAAAGAAATTATAAAAACATTCATTCAGACATTACTAATGTGGAATTTGAAACAATTTGCATATTGACATAAAGAACACAACTCAAAACCAATACAATTTGATTATATATTTGAGTTTAACATTTGGTATCGAAAAGCAACTTTTCAAATTGATTATAATTTGTGATTATATTAGTCACATACCAATAATTCCTAATAGTTTCTGAGCCTATATAGTAGCATTACAGAAATATGATGAAAATGCCAAGACAGTGGAAAATGTTGGGGCAGATTCCAGTTCTTTCACTGGCCATCTGATCTACGATAAGCTGCTTGATTGCTCTGGACTTTAATTTGCTTTAGTATAACGTGGAGAAAATAATGCTTGACCTATAAGATTACCCAAAGGATTAATTTACTGATGCATGTTAGAGCTGTTTGCAAAGTATAAAGCACTACGCAAATGTAATCACTATGGTTTTAAATGAAGAAAGGAAACAGCCCATTTTTGCTTTGAAGAGATGGAGTTTGCAGTACTCATATTGCAATTTATGTTCTCCTAGACCACAGGTTCCCCTCGATCTCAGAATCTTTTCATACTCTCTCTCCTGTGGATTTTGGTTCTAAATATTTACTCTAATATAAATTTACACCAAAAATTGTTTAATGTTTATTTTAAAATAATATTAACATAACCATTTGTGTTAACATAAATAACTTTTATGAGAAATAGCTATTTTTTTATAAAATAAAAATTAGAACAGAGGCATCCTAGTTTTAATGTTTATTTATAAATTTTTGAGCGAGAAGGAGAGAGCATGCAAGGAAGGGGCAGAGAGAGAGAGGAAGACAGAGGATTACAAGCAGGCTCCGCACTGCCAGAGCTGGACCCAATGTCAGGGCTCGAACTCATGAACTGTGAGCTCATGACCTGAGTCGAAATCAAAAGGTAGATGCTTACCCAACTGAGCCATCCAGGTACTCCAAGAGCATCATTTCACATTTCTCCTGTTTTTAAAGTCTAGCTTAGTACAAGAGAGTTGGATTCTGAAATCTACTGTATTCTATCTGCTGCAACATATTGTTTTGGTTGAAGGAAATTTGGCCTTACACAGTAAATAGCTGGAAAAGGAAGGAGTATTTTAGTAGCCTTTTCAGATAATTATTGATTTAACTATTTGATACTATATCACATAGCAATGATGATTCCTTAAAGGTTATTTTTGCAAAGAATCGGAAACCAATGAACTCGGCTCATTGTTCTTTTGTGAAAAGTTATTATCAATGAAGTGTTCCTTTCCTATATTAAAAACCACTGGTCCACCTTGTACTTTGAATGGATCTATCACCCATCCATAATTGGCTCACAATATTCATTGGTCATACTGAATATATCGGTACATAAGACCTCAGGTCTTTCTGACACACTTCCTTATACAATACTAAAACATCACATTAATTGATATCATTACTCATCTCACCAGAAAAGTCTTTTAGTAGTGGGAACTGTTAAACTCACAGTGGTACATACAAATTTACCACAATTCTGATTTTTGCCTCAAAACTCAGAGTTCAACTTTGAAAATACTGTAGTGTCTTTCCCCCGTAAAATGACAGGCTTACTTCATCTGCTTTTCTGAAAACTTCCGCCGAACGCCCAAGTTTAAGTAATCATTGTTTGTGTTTCAGTGATTCTTTCAAGTAAATATGATGTTTCATAGAAAGAAAGTAACTACTTTAGCTTACACTCAAACAACTGCCTCATGCTTTTCCTCAAGACAATTATTGCACTTCCATACTTCATATAAAGCCAGAGTGCTTTATGGGTAGTTCCCATTTGATCACCCACATTATTAAAAATACAAGTCTTGGGGGCACCTGGGTGGCTCAGTTGGATAAGGATCTGACCGGCTCAAGTCATAATCTCAGAGTCCATGAGTTGGAGCCCTGCATCAGGCTCTGTGCCTCTGTGACAGTTCAGAGCCTGGAGCCTGCTTCAGGTTCTGTGTCTCCTTCTCTCTCTACCCCTCCCCTGCTTGTGCTCCATCTCTCTCTCTCTCTCTCTCTCCCTCCCTCTCTCTCTCTCTCTCTCTCAAAAATAAACATTAAAAAGAATTCAAAAATACAAATTTTCAAGGGCCAAGATTTAACAAAATATGGTAATTCTTACTGCTTCAACAAGGACCTTCCTAAGTGAAACTCATTTCCTTTTTTAATTTTGTTTTGTTTTATTTCATTTTACTGTGAGAGGGTAGAAGCAAAGAATATAATGACAACTAGCACACTTTGAGCCACTGCTTAGGTTTCACCAAGACAACCACAGTCCTCATTACCATTATGTGTGCATCGTTGGTGCACAGCTAGGGAAGAGAATAGCACAAACAAAAGAAAGGCAAAAAAAAATCTTAATAGCATTATTTGGCAAATATGATACTCTGAAAGAGTCTCAGGAGCATGCATGGTCTGGGTGGGGGCCACACTTTGAGAACTGCTGAGCTAAAATGATAGTTCAGTGGAAGATGATGGATTCATTTTACCTAGCTCAGAGCCAACCCTAACGAGGCTGATGAAAATAGTTATGGTTACTCCAATCACATCCAAGATGTGTAAAATTAATTATTTAGGATATATAGTTCTAATCTTTATTACTGAGATGCAAACAATATTTCTCATTCCTGTTAGCATCCTTGTGGAAAATTAAAATTAACATTACTTGCCCCTCTGCACCTCCTTCCTCACAAAAAAATACCAAGTCCCTGTAATAGTCTAAGTACTCCTCTTAATTAGCACATTTAATCCTGCCATTGTCTAAGAGCTTGCTGAAAATATCTGCATGGCCAGAGACCACCTATGCATAGTTCATTAATATTAAGCAATTAGAGTTACAATGCACAGGGGAATGTGGGGTCTGCTTTTTACCTTCCTTTTAGGACAAGAGTAGTTTACACTATCTCTAGGAAAATTAGCCTGTGGGTTTTCTTTAAAGCACTCAGAACAGACTTCTGCTTCCTCCACCCAACCATTCATTCAAAAATAATAGTTGAAGGTCTGAGATAGGCAGTCCTCACGAGAGGCCCACCCAGCACTCCCGGTGGCACCTCCTCCTCTGAGGCCTGCAGCCCCACCCATCAGCTGGTCTCTGCCCAGACTCAGGAAAAAGGGCCCAGCCCGGAGTGGAGAGGAACCGAGTCAGAGTGCTATCCAAGAGGATGAGGTTGGAGGAAGACGCAAGAATATGAATTTAGCCAATGACAGAGGGAGGGGGCAGTGAGGGAGGAAGTTCTAGGAGAAGGGATGAAGAATGAAGAGGAAACACCACATGTGGGGTAGAAGGAACACAAGAGCAAACGCTCTTTAATTTAAAAGTTTTGTGCATTTGTTCAGATAGGGGTACCTGGGTGGCTCAGTCGGTTAAGCGTCTGACTCTTGGTTTTGGCTCAGGTCATGATCTCACAGATCATGGGTTAGAGCCCTGCATTGGGCTCTCAGCTGACAATGCAGAGCCTGCTTGAGATTCTCTCTATCTCTCCCTCTCTCTGCCCCTTCTCCCCCTCCCTTTCTCTCAAAAAAAAATTAAATAAACTTAAAAAATTAAAAATAAAAATTTTGTCCATTCATTTATCTAATTCCGGTGGTGGGGACTGTACGTGTGACAAAAATGAGAGCGTGGCAACCACCATTAACCAAGGTAGAGAGACATGGAGAGCAGGGCTCCTCAGGCCTTGGCACTAGTGACATTATGAACAGGGTAGTTCTTTGTTATGGGGGCTATGCTGTGCATTCTACGATATTTAGCAGAATCCCTAGCTGCTACCCACAAGATGCCAGTACTACTCTCTCCCAGTTGGGACAACCAAAAATGTCGCTGGAGATGGCCAGATGTCTATGGGGAGAGAGCAGTGAGGTGAGGGGGCAAAATTGCCCCTACTTAAAATTCGTGGGTCTGGATATATTATTATCTCAACATATAACATATAAACCTCTCCATTCCGGGGGCCTGGGTGTGTCAGTTGGTTGAGTATCTGAACTTTGGCTCAGTCATGATCCCATAGTGGGTGGGTTTGAGCCCTGCATTGGGCTCCGTGCTGACAGCTCAGAGCCTGGAGCCTGCTTTGGATTCTGTGTCTCCCTCTCTCTCTCTGCCCCTTCCCCTGCTCACGCTTTGTCTCTCTCTCTCTCTCTCTCTCTCTCTCTCTCTCTCAAAACTAAAGAAACATTTTAAAAAATCTCCATTTATTTGTAGAACAAACAGCTGTTCTGATTTTTTTTTTTTTAATGGAACTTTAAAACTGTAAGCTCAGGCTGAGTTCCTGGGAATAGTTTCAAATGCTGCCTAGTTTCTACAGTAACAACTAATCTGCTACCAAGAGACTTCCACTGGTGATCTACAAGATAGAGTGTCTAGCCTGAAGTCGGCCATCCTGGGTCCTCTGACTGCTCTACAATTAACTCCTTGTGCCTCAGTTGCAACATTTCCCAAGGGGGTACAAGAGCATCTCACCTACTTTCTGATTATAAGGATACAATAAAAGGAGATGTAAAAGTCCTTTGAAAAGTTAGGAGAAACTATAATCAGACATAATTAACTCCTCATGGTCTTTGCAAAAAGGGAAGCCCATTAACAGATGACTTTAAAGTGTTTGATGCCTTTTCCCACTTTTAACTCCTTATGATTTACCTTGCTGTTACAGGAATAGGAACATTTGCCACTAAAATACCAGTCACTTACTTGCTACTGCCAGTGCAGAGGATGAATGCAATCTGATTCTATGAAAAACACTGCAGGTAATCTTTGACTCCAGACACTTCATGTGTAGATTAGCTCTTCCTTGCAACACGAGTCCAAACCCTTCGCCGTACGTAGTCCCTGTGCAGCCGCCATGGCTGCGGTTGTAATGAAAAGACAAAACAAAAACAACAAGAAAAAAACAAACACGCCCTGGCATCTTTTGCGAGATTCTGTGGATTTCTTAGTGATGGCAGGGAAGCAACTGGAAAAGTCATAAACAGTTCAGGAGAGATGGGTTCAAATAATTTTGTGACAGAGAGGTGCTGTAGTGACTAAGTTAGCTTGAGAATTTTAGGATCCTAAAGAAGAGAGCAGAGCAGAAAGGCAAGATGGAAAATTGCTAAGATAAACTCCATTTACTTGAGAACTTTCCAGGATACAAGAAAGTAGAAATGTTCACCATCTTTCTCCCCCTGCTTCCTGCACTAAATGTTTCCCATCAATTCCCTCGATCATTAAAATAATCTTCCTTTGTATGGGCGTGTACAACTTATGTAAACAATTCCTTATTGGAAACGTGTTGTTACTAGTTTTTCTTCCTTCCTTCCTTCCTTCCTTCCTTCCTTTCTTCCTTCCTTCCCTCCTTCCTTCCTTCCCTTCTTTTTTTCTACTTTTCTAATTATAAATAAAACTGAGTAAACACCATCAAAAAATTGTTATATGGTGATTCACTCAGTTGAACGTTCAACTTCAGCCCAGGTCATGGTCTCACATTTTGTGAGTTTGAGCCCCACATCGGGCTCACTGCTATCAGTACAGAGCCTGCTTCAGATCCTCTGTCTCCCTCTCTCTGCTTCTCCCCTAAATGCACTCTCCCAAAAATAAATATTTTCAAAATGTTTTATACACACACACATATGTATATATATTTCCTTAGATGCTGTCGAGTTTCTGGGTGAGGGGCACATTTTTAAAGATTTCATTTTTCATAAGTTTTTTGAAGATTTCTTCTCTTTAAGTACCATGGTGCCATCTGACTGTTCTAGATACATCTGTACCACTCAGCACTTGAGCACATGCCTAATGATACTTGATATACATTCTAATTTTGAAATTATCTAAAGGAATATTTATGTGATCTTCAAATTTGGAAAGTCCCTAAATACGAAAATATGATAATAATCATTCTTTTTCTTTTTCAGGATCACCAATTGTACTTTATACTTCTTTAAATTTCACATAATCAAAAGAGAAATTTTTTAAATGTTTTTATTTCTGAGAGAGATAGTGTGAACAGGGGAGGGTCAGAGAGAGGAGACACAGAATCTGAAACAGGCTCCAGGCTCTGAGCTGTCAGCACAGAGCCCGATGTGGGGCTTGAACCCATGAACCATGGGATCATGACCTGAGCCAAAGTCGGACACTTAACCGGCTGAGCCACCCAGGCACCCCTAAAACTTAGAGAAACTATTAAAGCGTTCTTTTTGTAACTCCACCCATGAAAACAAGTTTCATCAGTTGCCCTGTTTCCTTCATTTGTCCTCTTCAGTTGCCTCCCCTAATTTCCACTCCTCCCCCATACAATTATTTATTTTGGCAATTATACTAGGCAATTCTATCAAAAGACTAGGCTGGTTTTTACATATTTTAAAATTAATTATAAGCTAGAGCTTTACTATAAATACCATGCAACAAAACAAGTCCATTCTAACTAGCCATCTTGTCTACAGAAACCATTTTTTTCCCCAAATGTTTGTTTATTTTGAGAGAGAGTGCACATGTTCACATGCATGTGGTGGGGGAGGTGCATAGAGAGAGGGAGAGAGAGAATCCCAAGCAGGCTCTGCAGTGTCAATACAGAGCCTGACCCAAGGCTCTATCTTACAGACTGTGAGATGATGATGATCTGAGCCAAAGTCAAGAGTCGGATGTTTAACCAACTGAGCTACCCAGGTGCCCCCAGAAACCATTTTTAAAATAGAGTTTATTGCCACATGTAAACTAAGGTTTCTTAGTTATTCTTTCCTGCCAAGGATTATCTTTAAATCAATCTCACTATTTCTTTCTTTCCATAACTATCAAACAGCCAAGAGTATTAATTCCATATTCCAGTGGGCATCTTGTTATATGGAACTATTTATAACAATGTCTACAAATAACTTTATAGAAAACATAAATATGCAACAGCATAACATTTGGTGGTGACTATTATAAGAAACGTAGTGGTAGCTCAGTTTTCATGTGCTGTCCATACAGTGAGAGCAAAAGGTGAAAGGGGACTTTGGCAGCAAGGTGGTACACTTAAGGGAATGGCTGAGACGTCCCCAGTGTTTTCAGGGGAGAATGCTCGGAATTACAATACACTGGTAATACATGACATTTCATGAAGCTACATCATTATGTCAATGTACAAAATATACTAGGCATCAATTAGGTGGAACTTGAGAATACAATCTCCAGAATTCCCATTAGTCCTCAGACTGCTCACATCAATGGCTTTCTGGAAACATATGCTGTTTCAGTTTATTGAAAATTATCATCTAATAGCCTGACCTCTAGGTGCTGGGAACCAAAAAGAACATGAGAAATAAGGAGTGATTTTCTTTCCTTTCAAGCAAAGAGACTGATAGATTTGTCCAGGTCCCTCACTGGTAAGTGGAGGCACCAGGACCTGAGCCTCAGTCTCTGACATGAGAGGTGGTGCACCACCCATATCTCCTCTCTCCCTAGGGCCTCCTGCCCCAATCACATCACAGGGTTGATTAACTCTAAGATGAGGCCAAAGCCACAGCATGTCCCCAAAGCAACTCACATACCTATGCAATCAAAGAACTTATGTGGCAGGGGCGCCTGGGTGGCTTAGTCGGTTAAGCGTCTAACTTTCGCTTAGGTCATGATCTTGCGGTTCGTGGGATCGAGCCCCACATCGGGCTCTGTGCTGACTGCCAGCTCAGAGCCTGGAGCCTATTTCGGAGTCTGTGACTCCCTCTCTCTCTGACCCTCCCCTGCTCACGCTGTCTCTCTCTCTCCTAGAAATAAATAAAAATCTTAAAAAAAAAAAAAAAAGAACTTACGTGGCAACTAGTAAGCACAACCTAGCCTTCTGGTCAATTTCAAATCCATTCTTTTGGAAGCTCACATTCTTTATGTGATATGCTTCAGGAATTCACCTGTTTTGCCGGCTGCTGTGGCGGTTAGTGACTCTGAAGCTAGCTCATAGATGGCTATCATAAAATAAGGAAACGTCAGTGTAGAAATAGTTTTGCTCTATTTTTCTCAAATGGAACGGTGTAGATTTAGAAATGATATTCCAGGGGTGCCTGGGTGGCTCAGTCGGTTAAGTGTGTGACTGGCTTGGGTCATGATCTCATGGTCTGTAAGTTCCAGCCCTGTCAGCCTCTGTGCTGACAGCTCAGAGCCTGGAGCCTGCTTAGGATTCTGTGTCTCCCCCTCTCTCTGCCCTCCCCTGCTCATACTCTGTCTTTCAATAATAAATAAATGTTAAAAAGGAAGAAAGAAAGAAATGATATACCAGTTCCTCTTCTGCATGACAAAGGTGAGGAAGCAATAAACAAACAAAAAAAAATCAATTTCTAATTACTAAATACATTTTTGCTTTGTAGGGAATTTTAGCCTGTCCTCCTGTAACAAATATTGAGAACTTGCTAAAAATACTTACTAGAAGGGGCACCTGGGTGGTACAGTCAATTGAGCAACCCACTCTTGATACCAGCTTAGGTTGTGATCTTGCAGTCATGAGGTTGGGCCCTGTATTAGGCTCTGTGATGAGTGTGGAGCCTGCTTGGGATTCTCGCTCTCTTTCTCTCTTTCTGCTCTTCCCCCTCTAAATAAATAAACATTTTTTAAAAAAATACCTGTAATATACCATTTTGGCGCATACAAAATCATTAAAAAATGAACTCCACTGTGAAAAGATTCACTGTCACGTAGGGACACTTTTTTTTTTTAATGTTTTTTATTTATTTCTGAGAGAGAGAGACAGCATGAGCAGGGGAGGGTCAGAGAGAGAGGGAGCTACAGAATCTGAAACAGGCTCCAGTCTCTGAGCTGGCTGTCAGCACAGAGCCGGACGTGGGGCTCAAACCCACAAACTGTGAGATCATGACCTGAGCTGAAGTCAGACGCTTAACTGACTGAGCCATCCAGGCGCCCCTAATGTTTATTTATTTTTGAGAGGGAGAGACAGAGTGTGAGCAAGGGAAGGGCACAGAGGGAGAGGGAGACACAATTCAAAGCAGACTCCAGGCTCTGAGCTGTCATCCCAGAGCCCAACATGGAGCTCGAACCCACAGACTGTGGACTATGAGATCATGATCTGAGCTGAAGTTGGACGCTTAACCAAATGAGCCACCCAGGCGCCCCTAGGGACACTATTTGTAAACAGAGTGGAGGTGGTGGCAAGTGATGAATGAGGCAGCCATAAGGCAGGCTGAGGGCAAAACACAGGCTGGCATACTCCACCCCCCCAGGTGGGATATGTGAGATATTCCTCGGACACTCCTGGCTACCCAAGAACAAAGGAAAGGGGTTTAAGTGCTTCCATGGTGATGTGGGAAACTAAGGCGAATGAAAAATTTCCCTACTGCCTACAACCCACTGACAAGTCCTCGAAATCAGCAGAGTGACCTCTGGGAGCTCAGCTGCCTTGCTAACGACACTTTGCTAGGGGCAAAAGGGAATCTTGGCTTCACATTGTCCCAACTTCCAGGATCCTATAAACCTACTTCCTTTATCAACAGCTGACCCAGGATATATGCTGGCAATCATGCTCCAAGCTTATGGCCTCCTGATATGCATCACGACTCAGATTTTACTAAATGGTAACAAATGGTGTTTCCCTAGCAACAGCTAGACCCTCAAGGTCCTGGAAATCTTGCTTCTAAAATTCCTTAGAGACATACTCTATCCCTGGCCCCCTCCCAGCCTGAGGATATGTAATGACTTACCAGTCAGGATTTCAGTGCAGCTCTTCCTGCCCATGGGTCCTGTCCCCATGCTTTAATAAAAATCACCTTTTTTATTAAAGACGTCTTCAAGAATTCTTTCTTGGTTGTAGACTCTGGACCACCCCATCATCACCCCAAAACTTCATCAGTAAGTGCTTAAAGAAGGCACATGCAAAATGCTATGGGAATTTAAAGGAGGGAGGAATTACTTCCAGTTTGAAAGATTTGGGAAGAAAGTGAAATTTAAGACCACTGAAAGAGAAGTAAAATTTGAATAAGTGGGAAGAGAGGATGGAATTTTAGACTGAAAGAGTGGAATGATGACAGAAGTAGAGAAAGCCAGGGTAGGGGCACCTGGGTGGCTCAGTGAGTTAAGCGTCCAACTTCGGCTCAGGTCATGATCTCACAGTTCGTGGGTTCAAGACCCTGGAGACTGTTTCAGATTCTGTGCCTCCCTCTCTCTCTGAGCCCCCAACCCCTGCTCACGCTGTCTCTATCTCTCTCACTCTCTCTCTCTCAAAAATAAATACAACATTTAGGGGCGCCTGGGTGGCTTAGTCGGTTAAGCGTCCGACTTTCGCTTAGGTCATGATCTCACAGTTCGTGGGTTCGAGCCCCGCGTCGGGTTCTGTGCTGACTGCCAGCTCAGAGCCTGGAGCCTGTTTCAGCCTGTGACTCCCTCTCTCTCTGACCCTCCCCTGCTCATGTTGTCTCTCTCTCTCTCTCCTAGAAATAAATAAAACATTTAAAAAAATTAAAAAAAAATAAATACAACATTAAAAAAGAGAAAAGAAAAAGACAAAGCAGGTACTGATGAGGGAGCATAAGGCAGGCTGAGGGCCAAGCACAAGCTAGCACAACCCCCCTCGCCCCAGGCGGGACATGTGTGATATTCCTCAAGCAGTCCTGGCTGCCTAAGAACAAAGGAAACAGAAAACAAATGAGTTAAACTGATAGAGTCTCCATCAGTTTACAAATACCTTAGTAATGTTACAAGAAAAGAGCAAGCTTATCAATAGCCTAATCTCCAGGAACTCTTTACTGTTTTAAAGATAATGCTTTGCTAGAGAGAAAGACAACCTTAGCTTGACAATAGCTAGGCCTTCAATAATCTGTAACTCTTCTTTAGCAAATAGAGGATGCTTAGGTAGCTCAGTTGGTTGAGTGTCAGACTTTGGCTAAAGTCATGATCTCATGGTTCATAGGTTCAACCCCATGTCAGTTTCTGTGCTGACAGCTCAGAGCCTGGAGCTTGCTTCAGATTCTGTGTTCCCCCGATGTGTGCTCTGTCTCTCTCTCTCTCAAAATTAAACAAACATTTTTTAAAAAGTCTTCTTTTGGGGGGCCTGGGTGGCTTAGTTGGTTGAGCGTCCGACTTTTGCTTAGGTCATGATCTCGCGGTTCGTGGGTTCGAGCCCCGCGTCGGGCTCTGTGCTGACTGCCAGCTCAGAGCCTGGAGCCTGTTTCAGTCTGTGACTCCCTCTCTCTCTGACCCTCCCCTGTTCACGCTGTCTCTCTCTCTTAGAAATAAATAAAAATTTAAAAAATAAAAAATAAAAAAAATAAAAAGTCTTCTTTTGCATATGGAAATCTCTTTAAGAAACTTCCTCTTGACTTTATCTCCCTCAATCCCACAGTATACAAGTAGTCACTCTTCACAACCCCAGGGCAGATCTTTCTGTCCACAAGTCCTGAGCTTTAGTAAAACCACCTTTTCTTTCTTTCTTTCTTTTTTCTTTTTTCTTTTTGCACCAAAAACATCTTCAAGAATTCTTTCAGGGCACCTGGGTGGCTCAGTCGGTTAAGCATCTGACTTTAGCTCAGGTCGTGATTTCATGGTCTGTGGGTTCGGGGCCACGTCGTGCCCTGTGCTGACAGCTGAGAGCCTGAAGCCTGCTTCAGATTCTGTGTCTCCCTCTCTGTCTGTCCCTCCTCTGCTTGCACTCTGTCTCTCTCTCAAAAAAAAAACAAAAAACAAAAAACAAAAAAAAAAACATTAAAAAAAGGAAACAAAGAAGAATTCCTTCTTGGCTGTCTGCTCTGAACCCTAACCACCACTTCAAAATTCCATCAGGTACTGGGAAAAAGAGAGGTTGAGTTCTACCTGAGCACTGGGGATAAGGATGGGACACAGGAAATGGAAAATAAAGTAAAAAGATCAACTGGTGCCAGGAGACCTGATAAGAAGTCATAGATCAGGATGGTCCAGACAAGAGGCGAGGAGAGTCTGTGTTAAAGTAGCATCTTGGAGGTGAGCATCAGGGATACCCTGATGAGATTGTACGCACAAGAGCTCTGGTGGAAGAATCTAGGTTTGGCAGCTAATTGAACTATCAGGCAAACACGCAAGGGAAGAGCCACAAAGATTGCCAAGGCGTCAAATCTTAGTGCCTCGGGAGATGATGGGGAAAGCCCAACCGATCTTGTCAATTATGGAGGCAGAAAGTTATACCAGCGCTAGTGAGAAATTAACTGTGTCTGAGGGGTTGACTCATCAGGAAGGAACAAGTAGCATTTCTTCTTCCACCTCTTGGGAGGCCAACAGGGCTTTGTGTCCTGAAGGGCTAGGATTCCTTGCCCCAGGGGAGGGGAAGTGACCTTTGTTTTTTTTCAAGTCTGATCTACTGAGTCTGTCAGGTGACCTAAATGAGTAAAGGGTCCAAGCATAAAACCAGTTTGTGGTTCAGTGGGAACCTTAGGGGCATGGCCAGATTTTCTGATCTTTCAATGAAATCTTTTGGTCTTAAAAAGGAAAAAGAAAAGAGAACAATTTCTTTTGGAAGAAAGAAAGTTATACTTCTATTTTTATATTTGGAGTTCTGAAAAAGGTACATTGTCTTCATCCTCTTTTAAGCTACAGCATACAAGAAAAGGAACCTCAAATTTACTCTTTGTCTAAATTAAATGGCATATGGGCAACACAGAATCATATGTGTAAATACACAAACATTTTGAATTGAACATTAAACATTTCTGATTATTATGCTAAGTGTGAATCCAAAGTTTATTTATTTCATCTCAGTGATGGGAAGAATGGATGGAAAGCCCCTTGCCTTCAGGCTAATCAAGAATGCTAATTGAGGGGCACCTGGGTGGCTAAGTCGGTTAAGCATTCAACTTTGGCTCAGGTCATGATCTTGCGGTTTGTGGGTTTGAGCCCCACATCCAGCTCTGTGATGACAACTTAGAGCCTGGAGTCTGCTTTGTTCTCTCTCACTGGCCCTTTCCCACTCTCTCTTTCATTCTCTCAAAAATAAATAAACATTAAAAAATTAAAAGAAAAAAAGAATGCTAATTGAATTTATCAGCTGTGGGGAAAAGGAGACTTCAACACAATTAAATGTTTCCTTTTTCCTCATGCTGACTTCAAATACAAGAGCCATCTCATTCTCTTCCATAGATGGGTAGTTTACTTGGTAGACAACTTAAATTGAATTTCAGCCTTTGACATAACTGTATGACATAAGCATAAACATACAAAAATTTGTTTCTATTATGATACTATCTGTAATCTCTGAAACTATGGAGATTATTTCTCATTGGCTCTACTATTTCCTGGTTTGGAGTACAAATACAGGAACCAAGATGTATGTTTGATGCCTTGCTCTCCCTTGACTTTCCATGAAAGCAATAAATGATCACCTCTGTAAGCATTTTTTACACACTCAGAAGTTACAGCCCAACTGTTATTGGAAATACATTTATCTAGGGGCGCCTGGGTGGCTTGGTCGGTTAAGCGTCCGACTTTCGCTTAGGTCATGATCTCGCGGTTCGTGGGTTCGAGCCCCGCGTCGGGCTCTGTGCTGACTGCCAGCTCAGAGCCTGGAGCCTGTTTCAGTCTGTGACTCCCTCTCTCTCTGACCCTCCCCTGCTCACGCTGTCTCTCTCTCTCCTAGAAATAAATAAAAAATATTAAAAAAAAAAAAAAAAAAAAAGGAAATACATTTATCTCCCAAAAGTCAAGGACTCAAAAAGAGCCAAATCAGGAGCAACCACCAAAAACTAAACTAACACACTCCCAAAAAGCTTCTTCAGTAGGCAGTCCACCCCCACCCCCACCCCCACCCCAGGCTACCTTAGCAAGCTCAGTCTCGGCCATTAGCCCCATTTCATCCACTCCCGGCCAGGTGTTCTTTCCCTTTCCGTATGGGATAGGACTACTTTGGTGCCATCAAGACTCAAAGCCACCCACTGGTTATGACAATAGTCATGACTTACAGCAGATGAGGTCTGCTGCCCTCATGCATAAATGTACTCACTGTTGGCATAACAACCACTTAAACAGATACAACCCTTCTAGGAGACCAATCTGCAACATGTTTCAAGAGCCTTGCCTGTCTATATCTTTTGATCCAGTAATTCCACTTAAGAAAATAATCCTAAATTTTGGCAAAGCTCACTAAAGCAACCAACAGCTCAACAAATATGTCCTGTACTGAGTACTACACATCATAAACCAGGTTAGGGGTTTGAAATAATAAAATCATGGCTTGCCCTTGGGGACTTAGCAGTTAACTTGAAATGTATTTTTATCATTTACTGAATGCCCACAGTGTGCCAGGGACTCTACTGGACATTTTTATGTTTTCTCAATTATTAAAACCTGTAGGGGTGTCTGGGTGGCTCAGTTGGTTAAACGTCCGACTTCGGCTCCGGTCATGATCTCGAGGTTTCTGAGTTCAAGTCCCCTGTCAGGCTCTGGGCTGACAGCTCAGAGCCTGGAGCCTGATTTGGATTCTGTGTCTCCTCCTCTCTCTGCCCTCCTCTGCTCATGCTCTGAATCTCTGTCTCTAAAAAATAAATAAATGTTAAAAAAAAAATTTAATACTGTAAAGTAAGGTAAATAGTACCACCCACATCTCACACTTTGTGATTGAGTGACTTCTCTAAGTCATGCAGCTAAGTAGCTTTTCTGAAATTCAAACCTAGGTCTAGAGGTCTCCAAACTTTGTGGTTTATCCACCAAAGCTTGCTGCATTATAATTTAAAACAACAGTAACAACAATCAACATATCAATAACTACCAAAGGTAAACAATAAAGAGATGAGTAAAAAAATTAATACCAATAGGTTGACTATGCAGCCACTCAAAGTAACGTCTATGGCAGTTTGTCACAACACAGAAAAATGCTTGCATATGAACATAAGAATAAAAGCAGGATGTGAATTTCTACATGCAGAATGATCTAAAGTATGTTTAAAATAGATACACACACACACACACACACACACACAGGGAGGAAACACACCAGTTTTTTCCTTTAATAGGCAAACTATACCTTCACTTCAGTAGTACCAAATTAAGAGGAATTATAAGGGGAAAAGCTGTGCTTCTATATGCAATCCAGATAAAGCAGCTCACCCAAGCCTGCAGAATTCACTTTTTAAATAGGACACTAGATCCTTTCTTTTCTGACTGCCATGCAAAATTTCCTCACCCTCCCTTCCTCTTCCCCTTACCTAACCTGATAGTCATGGTTCTTCATAGAAATAGAGTCAATAAGATGTACAGAGAGATATATAGATTTATTTTTAAGAAAATGGCTCAGGCAGTCATGGGGGCTGGCAAGTCTCAACTCTCCAGAGCCAGCAGCAGGCTTGAGACCCAGGGAAGAGATCACATTTGCAGTCTTGAGTGAAAGGCAGTCAGGAGGCAGAAATTCTTTCTCTTGTGGGATCTCACTGTTTCCTCTTTAGGCCTTCAACTGATTAGATAATGTCCACTCACATTACGAGGGGTAATCTGCTCTACTCAAAGTCTACTGATTTAAACATTAATCACATCTAAAAGATACCTCACAGCAACATCTGAACATATATGACTATAGGACTAGGCAGCAGAATCAACCAAGCTGACACATAAAGCTAACCATCGTATAATCCTTCACCAATCTACACAGAAAAAAAAAAAAGGAATTGTATTTCAGAGCCTGTTTGAGTTCATTCCATCCTTTGGTGCATATTAGTTAAAGCCCCAGCCCCTAGCAATAGACATTATGAGATATGAATATCATCTCACTATACATTTATTGGATCATAATAATTTGAATTTTTAGCTCCTTAAGATTTCCAATATATGTTCATGGATACATCTTGTGTGATCTACACAACAATCCATTACTATAGTCCTCCTATGGCCAGAATTGAGGCCAGAGAATTTTCACATGTCCAACAGTGTAGAGTTAATACACGACAGAGCCCAAGAAGTCAGGTCTTCTGAAATAAAGCTCCTTGCATCAAATATATATCACATGGCACAAAAACAGACACATGGACCAATGGAATAGAATAGAGAACTCAGAATTGGACCCACAAATGTATGGCCAACTAATCTTTGACAAAGCGGGAAAGAGTATCCAATGGAAAAAAGACAGCCTCTTTAGCAGATGGTGCTGGAGAACTGGACAGCAACATGCAAAAGAATGAAACTAGATCATTTTCTCACACCATACACAAAAATAAACTCAAAATGGATAAAGGACCTGAATGTGAGACAGGAAACCATCAAAACCCTAGAGGAGAAAGTAGGAAACAACCTCCTGACCTCAACTGCAGGCATTTCTTACTTGACACCTCCCCAAAGGCAAGGGAATCAAGAGCAAAAATGAACTATTGGGACCTCATCAAGATAAAATGTTTCTGCACGGCAAAGGAAACAATCCATAAAACTAACAGGCAACTGATAGAATAGGAAAAGATAGTTGCAAATGACATATCACATAAAGGGCTAGTATCCAAAATCTATAAGGAACTCACCAAACTCCATACCCAAAAAACAAATAATCCAGTGAGGAAATGGACAGAAGACATGAACAGACACTTCTCCAAAGAGGACATCCAGATGGCCAATAGACACATGAAAAGATGCTCAGTGTCCCTCATCATCAGGGAAATACAAATCAAAAACACACAGAGACACCACTTCACGCCAGTCAGAGTGGCTAAAATGAACAAATCAGGAGACTCTAGATGCTGGTGAGGATATGGAGAAACGGGCACCCTCCTACACAGTTGGTGGGAATGTAAACGGGTGCAGCCCCTCTGGAAAACAGTGTGGAGGTTCCTCAAAAAATTAACAATAGAAGTCCCCTATGACCCAGCAATAACACTGCTATGAATTTACCCAAGGGATATAGGAGTGCTGATGCATAGGGGCACATGGACCCCAATGTTCATAGCAGCACTCTCAACAATAGCCAAAACATGAAAAGAGCCTAAGTGTCCATCAACTAACGAATGGATCAAGAAGATGTGGTTTATGTATACCATGGAATACTCCACGGCAATGAGAAACAATGAAATCTGGCCATGTGTAGCAACATGGATGGACCTTGAGGGTGTTAGGCTGAGCGAAATAAGTCAGGCAGAGAAGGACAAATATCATATGTCTGCACGTATAGGTGGATTAGGAAGAACTTAACGGAGGACCATGGGGGAGAAGGAGAAAAATAGTTGGGGAGAGGGAAGGAGCCAAACCACAAGAGACTCTTGAATGTTGAGAACAAACTGAAGGCAGATGGGGGTCGGGGAGAGGGGAAGGGGGTTGATGGGCATGGAGGAGGGCACTGGGATGAGCCCTGGGCGTTACATGGAAACCAACTTGACAATAAACTATTTAAGAAAAAAAAAAGAATAAATCCTTGTACCAAGCTTAAAATATATATATATTCCCATTCATCTACATTGAAAACACATAAAGATTAAGGTACCTGGCTTATTGCCCAGGATGGAAATATAAAGTTATGTAACTAGTTCAGGAAGTGGTGACTGTCCACAAACAAATGTTTAATTTGTTTGGTTTTTTTTTAACTTTGATTAGTATAGTGTGCTACTCAGATTATACATTTACAACTCAATGAATTTTCACAAAATGAATAACCCCATGTAACCACTAGAGAGAGTGAGAAATGGAACTTGACTAGCATCTCAGAAGCCCCTTGGGGATCCTTTCCCGGCCAACGCCTTTCCCATAATGGTTACCACCATCTAGAAGTCTGTCACCATCAACCAATTTTGCCTGGTTTTCAGTTTTACATACATGGAATTCTACTGTATGTGCTTTTTTTTGTTTTGGTATCTGGCCTCCTTTGTTCTACAATAGATCTGTGAGATTAATAATGCACCATTTTATTGTGACATGCACTTGTGTCACTGAACAGAGTGTATAGCACCCTGCTGTATAAAAGGTAACACAATTTTGTCATCTAGTCATCCAGGTAACATGATGGGTTGATTCCAGCTTGGGGATCCCGTGAACAGCGCTTCTATGAACAGGCTTGTACATGCTTATCCATCTATGTATGTATTTCTGTTTAGTATATACCTAGAGGTGGAATTTCTGGGTCACCTGTCTGTATAAGTTCCATTTTACTAAAAAGTGCCAAATAGCTTCCCAAGGGGTTGTACTAATTTACATATTACTAGCTGTTGATGAGATTTCCAGCTGTACCCCAAAGTCATTAGCAATTGCTATTGTTATCTTTTCAATGTTATGCTTTTATAACAGATGGATATATCCAAAACAATATATCCTTAGGTTTGAATTTTTTTAAACTTCATATAAATGGTATCATGCTGAAAATATTTGATAATTTGTTTTTGAGATTCATTTATATTGATACATAGAGTCCAATATATTCTCTTTTACTGCTATACAACATTCCCCTTTTCCAAATTTGAATCGTGTTGATGTCAATTTAGGTTGTTTCCATTTTTTCACAATTATATATGATGATGCAAAGATGGTCCTTTTTCCTGTATCTCTGCTCCCATGTGTAAGGATTTCTATAGAATGCAAGTGTATGTAGATCTTCAGTTATACTAGATATTGTCAAAATTGCTTTCCAGAATGGTTATACCAACTTCTACTGCTCCAAGCAGCCTCTCAGGGTATCCTTTCTAAAACAAATTTTTTTTAAATGTTTATTTTTGAGAGAGAGACGGAGACAGAGTGTGAGCAGGCAGAGAAAGAGGGAGACACAAAATCCAAAGCAGGTGCTTTGAGCTGTCAGCACAGAGCCTGATGTGGGGCTCAAACTCATGAACTGGAAGACCATAACCTGAGCCAAAGTCAGATGCTTAACCTACTGAGTCACCCAGGCACTCCACTCCCCAGGGTATCCTTTACTCCAGAGTCTTGCCAATGATTTGTAATGTCAGGAAATGTTTGTCAAGCAGCTGGGTGTGTAATATTGTTAATTCCCTTTTAAGTTTTCCAAATAATTTATAAATACATACACTTGCACTTGTCAAGAAGAAGGCAGCTTCATTCCCTTTCTCTCTTCTTGCAGGGCTGTGGTTCTAGAATGTTAGTGCTCTTCACATCAAGTGGCCCAGGAAACTGCTTGACTGTGTGTTTGAAGACCATGTATTGAGGAAAGCTGCCCAGTGCCTTGCATGCCCAGCTAGAGCAAATCTCTTGAGTGTATGCAATGCTTTAAGCCATCCTCCCCCAGCCAGGACATGAGCTGCTGGGAGGCGGAGACAAATTCTGGGCACAGCGCATGCAAGGAACTCAGCGAGTATTCCAGGAAGGAAGGGAAAGTGGCAATGACTTTTCCCTGCTTAGTCGGCTTGAAGTTTGTCTATTTAAAAATGCAAACCACACATGAACTCTTTTGAAAGTAGCCATTAGGTGTTCTGATAATATTCTTTAAGTGGTTTTCAACTTGGACTGACTAAGGTGTTATCAAAACTTTTTGGTTTATATCATTTTCTAAATGGTTGCTCAGAATATATGTGGAATACATTCAGACCAGGGCACTCCCTGGATCTAATTGTCAATAGTACATATTATGGGCATGATCAGGAAGGACAAACAAGGGATCATAGTTAAAAGGTACCTTAGAAATCATCTAATCCACCAGAGACAAGGGAAACAAAAGCAAAAATGAACTATTGGGACCTTGACAAAATAAAAACCTTCTGCACAGCGGAGGAAACAATCAGCAAAACTGAAAGGCAACCGATGGAATGGGAGAATATTTTTGCAAATGACATATCAGATAAAAGGTTAGTAACCAAAATCTATAAAGAACTTATCAACACAACACCCACAAAACAAATAATCCAGTGAAGAAATGGGCAAAAGAAGATGTCTTCTCCAAAGAAGACATCCAGATGGCCAAACAACACATGAAAAAAAATGCTCAACATCACTCATCAGGGAAATACAAATCAAAATTACAATGAGATGCCACCTCACACCTGTCAGAATGGGTAACATTAACATCTCAGGCAACAACAGATGTTGGCGAGGAGGTGAAGAAAGAGGATCTCTTTTGCACTGCTGGTGGGAATGCAAACTGGTACAGCCACTCTGGAAAACAGTATGGAGGTTCCTCAAAAAATTAAAAATAGAATTACCCTACAACCCAGCAATTGCACTACTAGGTATTTATTCAAGGATACAGGTATGTTGTTTCAAAGGGACACATGCACCCCAATGTTTATAACAGCACCATCAACAAAGTATGGAAAGAGCCCAAATGTCCATCGATGGATGAATGGATAAAGAAAATGTGGCGCATATATACAATGGAGTATTATTCGGTAATCAAAAAGGAATCATGCCATTTGCAACTATGTGGATGGAACTGGAGGGTATTATGCTAAGCAAAATTAGTAAGTCAGAGAAAGACAAATATCATATGACTTCACTTATATGAGGACTTTAAGATACAAAACAGATGAACATAAGGGAAGGGAAGCAAAACTAATATAAAACCAGGGAGGGGGACAAAAACATAAGAGACTCTTAAATATGTAGAACAAATAGAGGGTTACTGGAGGGGTTGTGGGAGGGGGTCTGGGCTAAATGGGTAAGCGGCATTAAGGAATCTACTCCTGAAATCATTGTTGTACTGTATGCTAACTTGGATATAAATTTTAAAAAATAAATTAAAAAAAAGTTTTACTGAAACACACACAGGCACACAAAAGAAATCATCTACTCCAGGGGCGCCTGGGTGGCTTAGTTGGTTAAGCGTCCGACTTTCGCTTAGGTCATGATCTCGCAGTTCGTGGGTTCGAGCCCCGCGTTGGGCTCTGTGCTGACTGCCAGCTCAGAACCTGAAGCCTGTTTCAGTCCGTGACTCCCTCTCTCTCTGACCCTACCCTGCTCACACTGTCTCTCTCTCTCTCTCCTAGAAATAAAAAAAAAAAAAAAAAGAAATCATCTACTCCAAACACCTCATTTTACAGAAGAGGGAGCAGGAAGATTTGCATGTTTACAGATGATGAAGCAGTAAGTAGAGCTCCCGGGGCCCAAAGGGAAGCCAGATCATCTATTCCCACAGCAGCATCCCTGCTTCATCACAGAAGCACTAGTTCAGGACTATAAGCCAGAGCTTCTAGCCCCTCCCCACTTCCTTCAACCACTGTGTAGCCCCTTGGGGCAGCGTCCTTAACATGGGTCCATGGATAGATTTTAGTAGCAATATCAATGTATGTTCTTGTATATATCCTTTTCTTGGGTGAGGGTCCATAGTTTTCCTCACAGTGTTTGGGATGCAAAGTAGGTTAATAATGACTACTCGGATTTGTTGGAAGTGAGAAAGAAAAGAATCTTCTGAAAGAGGGGAACAGACCCAGAGAAAGGAACAAGGAAAAGGAGAGAAAGCTGAAAAGGTGGAGTTCTACAACATCGGGACCACCAATGAGAAGTGGATTCTCATTAGGCAATTTTGTTTTAAGGAGAAGCTTATCTGGTTTCCCATCCTCTGGTCAGAAGACAGCACAAGAATAAGGTTATCTTTTGTTCTTTTATCTTAGCATACCTCAAAGAAAACAAAAACGGTTCAGAGAATTGAACTCATAGCACACTGTTGATCACTAATGTAAGCAGCAGTATCAATACTAAAACCCAACATTATAATAGCCCATGTGATATTAAAATACCCACCTCTTCCAGGATGGCGCTGTTAAACCATATGCTCCGGAGAGGAAAGTCTCTGCTTTGGTAGTGAAGTCACAGAGCCTGGAATGTGTCTTTTCTGCTTTTCCAATTCTTTCTGGTCATATCCCATTTTTATAATTTTAATTAAAATTTTTTTTTCATGTTCATTCGTTTTTCACAGAGAGACAGGCAGAGCATGTGTGGGGGAGGGTGAGAGAGAGAGGGAGACACAGAATCTGAAGCAGGCTCCAGGCTCCGAGCTGTCATCACAGAGCCCGAAATGGGGCTCAAACCCACGAACTGCGAGATCATGACCTGAGTCGAAGTCAGATACTTAACCGAATGAGCCACCCAGGTGCCCAATATCCCATTTTTATAAACCCAGCTACTTTTTCACATTATCTGCATTAAGGGACCTATCAATTGCATATCTTTCTCTTTGTCTGGATGTGCTTAAAATTCAGTGTTTCAACCACAGAGATGTTCTACAGTATCAAGTGGATGTCTAGTGCTTTAGCTATTTCTGGTTTTAGTTGTCATTTCCTAAGTCTAAGAATGTCATTTCCTAAGAATCTTCTGAAAGAGGGGAACAGACCCTCTTTCATTGCTTTCTGCAATGCAGAAGCACTTGAGGTACAAGTTTTCTCCAGGGCAAACTGCCTTCTGCTGGCCCCTGCCCTTCTGCCAAGTCCCGTGGTCCTGGTGCCAACAGGTCTCATTCCAGATATGTGGTAAAAAGATGCCTCCCAGAACACCTGAGCACGGACTATTTTCCCCATTACTGTCATCAGTGACTGGGGAGGGGCCACTGCCTAAACCCTCCCTCCCTCCCTGCCCCTAAGAAACTGTCTGGATACTTCAGGGTGTCAAATTTGAGAAAGCCTGACTCTTTACGAACAGCAAATGTTTTCTAAACAGAGATTTTCCTGAGTTCTTGGTAGATGTGAATACAGAAAAATGGATCTGGAACTGCCTTGTGGGGAGAGTGGGGCATGGGTGCAGAGAGTTTAATTCCTCTGCCAGGAAAAGTCTAGGTGCTAAGAATAAGAGATGTGATAGGGCCATAGAGGTATCCTTAAAAAAGAAGAAGAAGAACAGCAAATGGGGCACCTGGGTGGTTCAGTTGGTTGAGTGTCTGACTGTTGATTTCAACTCAGGTTCTGATCTCACAGTCTGTGAAATCGGCCTGAGTCAGGCTCAGCACTGACCACGTGGAGCCTGCCTGGGATTTTCTCTCTCCCTGTCTCTCTGCTTCCACCCCTGTGCTCACTCTCTTTCAAAATAAACAAACAAACTTTAAAAAAAAGAAAAAAATATCCTGAAATGTCCCTCACATACAGCAATCTAAGACATTTTAAAAACACGGAAAACTAGTATTCCATCTAATATTATTTGTGTTATAAAAAAATAGTATTTATAGGGGTACTTGGGTGGCTCAGTTGGTTAAATGACTCTTGATTTCTGCTCAGGTCATGAGCTCACAAGCTGAGCATCGAACCTGCTTAAGAATGTCTCTCTCTCTCCCTCTGCTTCTCTCCCCAGCTCGAACTCTCTCTCTCTCTCTCAATTAAAAAAAAAAAATTACTATTTGTGTTAGTATAGTACTACCCCACATTCTCCCCAAGCATGCACACTCACCTCTGTTTCCAGCAAACACTTGACAGCCTGACTGAATACGGAAATCAAGGAAGTGGTTGATTTCCTTCTCTGAGGGAAGGGTGTTACAGAGGAAGAAGATATTGTCCATAAACTGCACTGACTCAAAAGAAGCAGAAGCTGGAGCTAAAAGTGACAAGGAATGAAACCACCTTTTCCTTCCTGTCCACCTGCAAATTCCCCCAAATCAGCTTGAGGGCCTGTGAATTCCATGAAATGTGGGAAAGGGCTTTGAGCCTATTCTAAAGGGAAAGGAGACTGCAGCTAATGATTCCAGAAAATCTTCTCTAGCCCTCACCTCGAAGCTAACTGCTCACTCAATTTCTCCTCTTAGATACCTAACAGATAACTCCAACTTAACATGACCCAAAATCAAAACTTGGCTCCATCTCCAAGTTCCCTCTTCCCTTAATCTTCCTCGTCTCTGTTATCAGCCTCATACCGACTCAGTAGCTCAAGCCCCAAACTCCAAGTCATCCTGGAATTCTCTTTCCTTCATCCCCCACAGCTAAAACATCAGCAGGCCCCGCCAGCCCCACCTCCAAGGTCTGAACCTTTGGAAAGAGGACTTCCACTTCCTCCATTTTGACCTGAAACTTGATGAAGTTCTTCTTTCCACTTATTTCTTAACTCAGGCAAAACACCCTAGGGCAAAGCATTCCTTCAAGCAATGACTGCCCTGAGCCATCAAGACCCCACCCCTGGATGACTCCAAGTCAAGGGTCCTCCTGACCTTTACTGCCCACCTGTACATACCCACTGACCTTTGTCCCACATTTTCCTTACATAAACCTGGAAATATTTTCAGGATTTTGGAGACAGTCTTCAAGACGCTAGTTTCCACTGTCTTCCTGGGGTTGGCTACTGCTTCCACTGATCCCACCTATGTATCAGCCACCATTTCTTAACTGAGTTAACACAATCCTGTCTCTATTCTGGTGCGAGTGCTCTTTTTACTACACAGCAAAAGCAGCCAGATAATACTATGCATTTGTCCAAGTCAGAACCTACGACTCCACCCTTTAGAATCATCCATGATGGGGGGGCCCCACAATACAGAAACTGCTAACAAAAGGCTCCCTCCAGCCAAGGGGGGTGGTGATGTTAGAATGACAGGTGACTTGGGGGAGGGAAGATGGTAGACGCTAATTTGGGCATGTGCAAATTGCAAAGGGGGCATCTGGGCCAAAGTCCTGCTTGGTGGCTATGGTACTTAGGGGAGATTACACAAGGGACGTGGTAACTGACCAAAGACTTGAAGATAGAAAAAAGGTCATCAAGTGGACAAGAGGCCGAGAGATGGCCTAGACAGAGGGCACATCATGGACAGAGTAAGTCTTGGCCATTGAGAAATGTAATATGGAAGTATTTGCAAAACATGAATATGAGCTAGAATGTCACAAAACCAAGATGAGGAACTTAGATTTCAACCTACAGGACAGGGGCACCTGGGTGGCTCAGTCGGTTAAGAGTTGACTCTTAAGATCGGCTTAGGTCCTCAGGTCAAGCCCTATGTCACATCGGCTCTCTGCTGGCAGCGCAGAACTTGAATTGGGATTCTTTCTCTTCTCCCTCCTCTCTAGCCCTCCTCATGTGTGCACTCTCTCTCTCTCAAAATAAATAAATAAACATTTTTTAAAAATCTACAGAGCAGTGTTTTTAAACTGTGGGTCTGAAATCAACTTAGTGAGTCCCTATCATTATTTTAAAGTGAAATCGAACATACGAGAAAACTTGGTTTGTGGACATTTCGTTTGTTGCTGCGTATGTAAATATTTGTATGTCCCGGTTTGCAGTGTAAACTATGTCTTACTGGAAATCACCTTTAAATAAGCATTTTAAAAGACTGCTATATGGAGGTCTTGCAAGGGTATGTAACAGGGATGGGTGTTCTAAGTATTTCTCAACCTTCCCTGAGGATAACACCAGCTCAGGGCCCTTGGTGGAAATACAGGTTCCTGGGCCCCAGCCTGGACTCACAGAACCAGAATGTCCAGGGAAAGCCTGGTGGTCAGTATTTTCATGAGCACTCCATATATTCCTTTCATGAGCATTCCAGATAGGTGACAACGAGAAGACACTGGAGGTGGAAGACAGCTACTGGTGTCTGAGAGACCACAAAGCAGTGAGGGGAGGAGACGGTGGCTGCTGAGACCTCTAGGAGGTGGGCTGTCAGCTGTGGAGGTGCGGGTCTCCGAGGTCTGTATCTTGGACGCCTGCACAGATAGTCACCATAGAAGAAGAACGTAGGTTTCAGGGGAAAATAATGAGCAGAGTTTTGCAATATGGCAAATTTACAGTGAAATCCGTAACGAAGTGTAGGCATTTGGACATACAGCACTGGAGCTCAGGATAGGGGCCAAGAGTGAAGATAAGAATTTCTGAGTCATTAGCATGTAGGTTAAAACATGAAACATAAAATTCCCAGGGGAGCGGGTAGGGCCTGCAGGGCCAGAGACGACAGGTGGCTTGCGGCCCTCACTGCTCCTGCTCACCACTTACACATCGTGTCATTTCCCTCCGTGAGATCCCTTCGCCCATCCCCTCTCTCTGCCTCACACGACCTCGCAAGCTCTCTGTCCACCTCTCAGCCCCAGATGGAACTAAGCCCAGCACTGAGCTACAGTACCTCATTGTGCTGATAGCACAGAGCCTGATGCAGGGCTTGAACTCATGAACGGTGAAATCATGACCTGAGCTGAAGTAAGACGCTCAACTGACTGAGCCACCCAGGTGCCTCTTTTCTGATTAGGGTTAGTAGTGTCCCATCTTCCTTTTTCTCCTGTTAGAGGCAGAAACATTTCTGGATTTCCAGCACCGAGCACAGAGTAGCTGCCTAATAAATGTATGTGATATCGTGGTAAAGATTTAGCAGTAATTCATCAATGTGAACTTAAAATTCTAGCATTTAAACAGTAAATGAATCTATTCAAACAATAGCTCCCAAACTATCATAAAGTATTGCTGACGATATTTTTGACATAGTACCATCTGGTTTTTATCTTCCTATTTCTAGCTCAAGGTTCTCACATTTTATTTTAACAATAGCTATTCAAATGTATCTCTTTATACCATTGCATAGCACAGCAAAGGCATACATTAAAGTCATGAGTGTAAGGTTCATTTCATCTTAACATCTAAACTATTTAGGGCTAAATCACTCATTTTTTTTTATCACAAATAGTGTGTACCTCATGCACCCCCAAAATTAGTTACTAAATTTATAAAACATTTCATTAAACATTTTCAAACATATACAATGGTAGAAAGAACATTAATAAACCTATATATATCCATTTCCCACTTTAATAATTATCAACTCAGGGTATCTGGGTGGCTCAGTCGGTTAAGTGTCCAACTTCAGCTCAGGTCATGCTCTCATGGTTTGTGAGTTCGAACCCTGCATTGGGCTCTGGGCTGACAGTTCAGAGCCTGGAGCCTGCTTGGGATTCTGTGTCACCTTCTCTCTCTGGCCCTACTGCACTCATGCTCTGCCTCTGTCTCTGTCTCTCAAAAATTAGTAAACATTTGGGGCACCTGGGTAGCTCACTCGGTTAAGCGCCCGACTTCAGCCCACGTCATGATCTCATAGTTCAGGAGTTCAAGCCCCGTGTCAGACTCTCTGCTATCAATGCAGAGCCTGCTTCATTCAGATCCTGTGTTTCCCTCACTCTACTCCTCCCTCCAGCCTCTCTCTGTCTCTCAAAAAGAAATAAACATAAAAAAATTTTTTTAAATAAAAAATAAACATTAAACAATAACTATCAACTCATGGCAATTCTGTTTCACCTCCACGCCCAACTTCATTGCATATTATCTGGAAGCAAACCCCAGAGAACATACTGTGTCATCAGTAAAAGAGAAGACTTAAAAAAATATATATTTTTAGGTGCAATTCTCAATATATATTTTAGATATAATATATGACATATAAATATGCATCAATAAATATGTATAATTATACCAAAATATTAATAGTTCTTCAATATTATCAGATAGTCATTGATCACATTATCAATTCTTCCATAAATGTAATTTTTTTTACAGTTTGAAAAAAAATTTAAATAAAGCCCACACATTGCTATTGGTCAATATGCATTTTGAGTCTCTTAATCTGTAGGTTTCTCCTTCCTTTTTTTTTTCTTGCAAATTACTTATTGAAAAAACTCTTATTTGTCCTGTAGAGTTTTCTACAGCCTGGTTTTTTTGCTATTTGTGTTCCCCCGGTAGAGTGTAACGTGTTCCTCTGTTCTCTGTGCCTTCTGAAATTTGTAGTTGGAATGAGAAGTCAGGAGATGCAGATCTGAGGCGGACTTTTGATGAGTGTTGGTGTGTTCTTCCTTTTTCCACGAAGAGTTAGATATTGTTTGGTTGTCTCTCTTTGTGTGATGTTAGCAATCAGCGATGCTCAGGCTCTAGAAACATTAGGTCTTTAGGGGTTGCAGAAAGGTGATACTCTAATTTCATCATCCCTTTGGCATTTAGCAGCTGGAATATTTCTATAAAAAAGAGCTTCAGTTCATGCCTTTTTCAGTTACCAGGGATAAAATTCACATCAAAAGTTCAGAAAAAATAATATAATTCTTTACCAATTTTCAAACCAATAATGACTGTTTCTCTGTCATCTTCTAAATGTAACCAATTTTTTGAGCATCATTATGAACTCATAGACTTCAACCTATTTGATGTTTCCACCTATTACCACTATTATCTCTCTTAATGCTCCAAGAGTCACACCTATGGCCAATGGGAACTTCTCTAGGTTGGTTCTTGTGTTCTTTTGGAACAACCCGAGTAGTCTTTGATACCTCCCTCAACTATGTGATGGGAGGCTTCAAATCTTTCTTGTTCACTTCCTGTCCCAGACCTGAATCAGCCTGTCTCCCTTTTTTTTTTTTTTAATTTTTTAATGTTTCATTAAAATTTTTTGAGAGAGAGAGAGACAGCGTGAGCAGGGGAGGGTCAGAGAAAGGGAGACACAGAATCTGAAGAAGGCTCCAGGTTCTGAGATAGCCATCAGCACAGAGCCCGACAAGGGTCTCGAACCCACAAACTGTGAGATCGACTTGAGCCGAGGTCAGACGCTTAACCGACTGAGCCACCCAGGTGCCCCAGCCTGGTTCCTTTTAATGAGAGAGACATTACAAGACTTTTATCAGGGTTCTGGGGGGTGCTCAGTGCACCTCGGTTGACCTGACCTTGACTCTGAAGTTTTAAATTTCTCAGACATACCAGTAGCTAACAGTGCAGACTCCAGAGGTAGACTGACTGCCTGGGTTTGAATCATTACTATACCACTTATTAGGTATGTGACACTGGCCAGTGTTTCAACTTCTCCATGCTTCAGCTTCTTCATTTATAAAAGGAGAAGAATAATGCTATCTAAATTTGTAAGATCCTGGTGAGATTGAAATGAAGAAATGTATATAAAATGCCTAGAATAGAGCCTGGCACAGAGGACTGTGTAAAAGTTGGCTATTAAAATTCTTACTACTGGGGCACCTGAGTGGCTTTCAGGTAAGCATCCAACTCTCAATTTCAGTTTAGGTCATGATCTCACAGTTCATGGGTCCGAGCCCTGTGTCGAGGCCTCTGTTGGGCTCTGTACTGGCAGCACAAAGCCTACGTGGGATTCTTTCTCTCCCCGTCTGTGCCTCTCCCCTACTTGTGCTTGTGATCTCTCTCTCTCAAAATAAATAAATAAACATTTAAAACTTCTCATTACTAATTTCTTTGTAGCCTTGTCATTTTGCCCGCTCACAATGTAGGTCATCTGGGATGTAACACAGACTTACGTTTTATTCATATCTAGAGACACAGTGATTTATTTAAAAAATTATTCCAACATTCCATCTGCAGCATTGGTCCCACTAATGTGTAGCTCTAAGTGATGCAACACTCACACATATTAGAACATTTCCTATAAAGGAATCCAAACTCAACAAAGCTAATGGCATTCATAAAGTTCTCAAGCACCAGCGTACTTCCTGCTTTTTATACTCATTTGGAAAGGGATAAATTGGCAGAAGCCTGGCTGGGAGTGGCCCAACCATGGAGTTAAGTTCTTACTTTGCACTGGGGGTGTTGCCAAGCTACATTTGTCTGGTCTTTCTTAGCTGAGCACAGGGCACTATCAGAGATGGCATTCTGCAAAGCCCATCAGCTCTCTTCAAACTGGTAGAGCTTCAAGACGTATCACAGATCACATAATTCTTAACATGGGTCCTGTCTGGAGGCTCATCCGTATTAAAATCTTGATCCATTTAGCCATTCACAGTACAACTCTTTCTTCAGGTTTGAGAGGTTAAAGATGTCAGGGCTGCTGCCACGGACTGGTCAAAATAAAGGCAGTGAAAAGGGAAGCAGAAGCCCAGCGGCTGGTTCTTTCGAACTCAACAAAGCCTCCAAGGACCCCTCCGAACCCGAAGCCCCTACAGAGCCCTAATGTGAACAGAGCCCTAATGCAAACAGTGTCTAATGTTTCCTAATGTGAACAGTGGTGACGCCGTGAGTTCCTTAAGACAAAGACATTGGTTTGCCATTTTACACACTTGCAGCACTGACATATAATTGCATTGTGATTGCATCAGCCCTGACCAGGAATTCCCAGGATGCCCCAAGGTCTATCGCTGCTTAAACAAAAGTTTACTCACTTTTTTTAAAGTTTTTTTTCTTTTTGTGTCTTATTGCACTCTTAGCATTTTTTAAGTAGCTGTTTGTCAATAAGATGACATGCCATTAAGATGACATGCCATTAAGATGACATTTAAAGCACTTTAAAAATAATGATTGTAAAAAAAATAAAAATAATAATTGTAACACCAATGTTTGTCAACAGGAAAGTTGCTATAGACAAGCAATGGTAGATTGACATTATGGAAACTATTTGGTCACTAAAAATAGTAAAGTAGGATTTTAAGGTATTAATACTTAAAGATATCTTTAGGTATTAAGAGAACCAAAAGGAGTTTCAAAAACAGTATAGATAGTAGGATCATATTTTAGTAAAATAGTAATTATTTATTATACATGTCGGTATATGCATACATAAGAAATCTGAAGAAAGAGCCCAGATTGATAATAGGGGCTATTTTCAGGGATGAAATTATAATAGATTTTTAAAATATATTTCTATGTTCTTTGGAATTTCTTATGAATAAGTATTACTTTTATAATCAGAAACAAATATTTTTAAAAATCAGTGTTATTATAATATGTTCAAAATAGCCAAAGAATGTATCATTAATTTTATTAGTTATATATTAATTTTAATATTATGAGATTTCTCATGGTAGTTTCTCAGTTGAGTAAGCTTCTGCAAAAATAGTAGGTATTATTACTATAATAACCGTGTAGAAAAAAGAAAAACAGTGTAACTAACCATCACTGAATTCAAAACAATGTAGGGTTTTTTGGTTTGTTTTGCATTTTTGTTTTGTTTGGTTTTAAAATCACCAGCTTATTAAAGGATGTGATAACTATGAATCAACAGCAGATGAAGAGCTACACGGGTAAAGACCAGGGAAGAGTGCAGTGCCCTCCCTACAACTCCAGACCACTGCAGCCCACTAGTTTGATGCCTGAGCTATGCTGAGCTCCTAGCAAGGAAGCATCTCAGAATGGCTCAAGGCTCTGAATGGCCATAAGTAATAAAGGCTGACAGGGCACCTGGGTGGCTCAGTTGGTTAAGCCACAGACTCTTGATTGAGCTCAGGTCATAATCTCACGGCAGTGAGCTCAAGCCCCATGTCCCATTCCAGAATGAGCGTGGAGCCTGCTTGGGATTCTCTCTCTCCCTCTGTGCCCCTCCCCCACTTGCTCTCTCTCTCTTCGTCTAAATGAATGAATAAACATTTAAAACAAGAGAGAGAATAGAGGCCGACATCATTTGTCAAGCAAACACTCTATTTTACTAAAACTTCTCATATACACATACATTGCACTTTACAAAAAGAAAGCATCCATCTGGGTCTCTTGGTCCCCTCTAATTCAACATAGGGGGGTTCTAAGGGAGATAAGAGGACAAGGTCCTCCTTGCAAATGCTGAGACTACCCTGTCCACCCCCAGGCCCCTGGCCCCATGCACAGGAGTAGGGTTAGTAGAACCCCCGCCGGCAGCCAGCGTGAGCCACCTGGAGGTGGTGCCTCATTGCCACCCCAGGAAAGGGCTCTGCCAGGACCATGAACACACTAAAGCACAGCCTGAGCCCTAGCTGGACACACAGACAGGCACCTGCGTCAGGAGGAGGAGACAGGGTACCCATGGTGGTTGCAGTCAGCCTCACTCAGGGTCAGGGTCAGTGACAGGCTGGACTTTGGTCCCAGCTCCTCCTCCTCCAGGCAGCACTGTGGAGCCAGGCCTGGAAGAAGTTAGAAATGCAGCAAATGGTGAGGCCAGCCACCAGCATCCATTGCAGGAGGCCACTCGAGTGGTGCTTATGGTCAGACATGTGACTGTAGCCAAAATACGGTGCAAAGGCCAGAAGGAAGAACCGTACTGTGGGCCCCAGTAGCCATGCCCACTTGGGGCCAAGCTGTGCCTGCCTGCATGTGGAGCACCAGGAACATCCCAAAGGAGAAGTATCTGGAGGAGAAAGACAGTCTGGACTCGGTGACGTTACTGGACTTCCCCTGCACATCTTTGCCACATGCACATAGACGGAGCAGTTGATGTGGCTCAAGTCAGGTTGACACTCAGTCAGGAAGTTGGGCTACAGATGACCTATCGTGTCCTTGGCCAGGTCTGTCAGCAACTGACTCACTGCAGCCCTACACAGGGACTGCCTCAACCCCTTGTGGAAGGCAGCCACGCTGCTGTTGAAGTCAGAGCAGGTCTGTATACCCCAGGCAGGCCTCCTTGGTTGAGACAAGGATGATGGTGGCAGTGATGGTGACCTCCAGCCATGAACCCAGGGGTGACGGTGTCTGAACCATAGGGGTTCTAGATGGAGTCCTCTCTACAGGGAAGCCATGCTTATATGGAGCATTCACAAAAATCAGGATGGCAAAAGGCACAGAGGCTCCACTCCATGCCACCTCTGCGACCCCCAACGCCAGTCCCAGTGCTTCCTGTAGCACCCTGACCTGGCCACAGGGTCACATCACCACTGAGCCGGTAGTATATGCTTTATACATATATATAAAACCAAATGGAATTTAAAACTTGGATATCTGTAGAACAATGAACAAACCATACTCATTCATTACACATGTATTTCTATTGAAAGTATGTGCCAGGCAATGTGTTAGGCGCATACTAGCTATACGGTGGGAGAAAAGATAAACTCGCTTCAGAAGATGGCAGAGGAGGAAGATCCTGAGCCACCTCCTCCTACAGACACACCAAGGATACAACTTCACACAGATGCCTTCCTCTGAGAGAACGCCTGAAGACAATTAGAACAGCCGTTACACAGCTAAAGAGAAAAAGACAAGCTACATTGAGAAAAATAGCATTGGCAGAGACACGGAACCCCTGGCACAATGACCCACAAGCCAAAGGGATATCACATGGGTGGGGGTCCTCCCTGAGGGCCATCAAGCACTCCCCACTCTGGGTTTCGCACTGGGAAGACTAGCCGCCATACCGTCTGTCTTTGAAAATCAGCAGGGTTAGCTGTGGGATAGCTGGAGAGCTGTAGAAACCAAGTTGCCACTCTTAATGGGTTCACACACAATCTCACTTGCTCCGAGATTTCGCACAGAGAAAACTGTTTCAAAAGTGCCTGGGCCATACCTGAAGAAGATGGACTAATTACAGGGCATGCACCAGAGGGGCAGGGATGTGGAGGAACTTTCTAGGAGTATGGAAGCACTGGTGGCCACCATTTTTCTTGCCCTCCTTCAAGCCTATCCGGCCAGACACTGGTGGGCACCAATTCTGACCCTCTCCATCCACCTTGTTCGCACCACCAGCCCTGCCCTGATATTCCTCTGTGGACCCGTCCTGCTCAACATGCCCACTGCAGGTTCCCTTCCAAAGAGGCTCCCATCCTGCCACACCCAACAGGCAGCCTTGGCCGGGATCAGTACCCCTCAAAAGTGACACCTTCCCCAGAGAGGAAGAGCAACAGGAATGGCTTGGCCTCGTGGCCAGACCATACCGTGGGCTAACTCCACCCATCATCACGCCTGCAGCAGCCATAACTGGGCCTCTAAGCCATCCAGGCCAGGGCCAACCCTGCCCACCAGCGTGTCTGCAGCAATATTGTCCCCACCACGACAGGAGGGCTCATGCAGCCCACATAGTATCACTCCTGGAATGCTTCCTTCTGTTGACTGGGAGGACTAGGCTTCTGGACTCCACCAGACTGCTAGGTAAGGCCACTACCTTCAAGACCAAGAAACATAGCCAACCTGCCTGGTACACAGACATAAACACTACAAGTCAGACAAAATGAAGAGACAGAAGAATGTGTTCCAAATGAAAAAAAGAAGACCAAAACTCATGGAAAACAAAACAAAACAACCCACAAACAACAACAACAAAAACCTAAATGAAACAAATTCAAAGCAATGGTCATAAAAATGTTCACTAAACTTGGGAGAAGAGTAGATGAATTCAGTGAGATACTAAAAAAAGAGATAGAAAATATAAAAAAAGAACTAATCAGAGCTGAAGAATATAATAACTGAAATGAAAAATATACTAGAGGGAATCCATGGCAGGTTAGAAGGATGCAGAAGAACAGACCAGTGATCTAAAAGACAGTGTAATAGAAATCATCCAAGCTGAACAGTACAAAGACAAAAGAATTTTTACTTATTTTTTAACTTTTTAATTTAATTTTATTTTTTTTAATGTTTTTTTGTTTTTTTTTTTTTTTTTTTTTTATTTCTAGGAGAGAGAGAGAGACAGCGTGAGCAGGGGAGGGTCAGAGAGAGAGGGAGTCACAGACTGAAACAGGCTCCAGGCTCTGAGCTGGCAGTCAGCACAGAGCCCGATGCGGGGCTCGAACCCACGAACCGAGAGATCATGACCCAAGTGAAAGTCGGAAAGTCGGACGCTTAACCGACTAAGCCACCCAGGTACCCCTTATTTTTTAAGGTTTTATTTATTTCTAGGAGAGAGAGAGAGACAGCGTGAGCAGGGGAGGGTCAGAGAGAGAGGGAGTCACAGACTGAAACAGGCTCCAGGCTCTAAGCTGGCAGTCAGCACAGAGCCCGACGCGGGGCTCGAACCCACGAACCGCGAGATCATGACCTAAGCGAAAGTCGGACGCTCAACCGACTAAGCCACCCAGGCGCCCCATATTAACGTTTTTATTTTTAAGAGACAAAGAGAGACAGAGCACGAGTTGGAGAGGGGCACTGAGAGAGGAAGACACAGAATCTGAAGCAGGCTCCAGGCTCTGAGGTGGCAGCACCTAGCCCTCCGAGGGGCTCAAACTCACAAATCACAAGATCATGACCTGGGCCAAAGTTGGAAGCTTAACTGACTGAGCCATCCAGGTGTCCTTAGAGAAAAGAATTTTTTTTTAAATGAGGTTAAGAGATCTCTGGTATAACATCAAGTGTACTATCATTCACATTTTAGGAAGCACAGAGAGCTCCACACAATTGTGAAGCCAAAGAGATCCACTCCAAGATTCCTAATCATTAAAATATCAAAAATTTTAAGGAAAGAATCTTAAGAGCAGCAAGAAAAAATATAAGTAGTTACATACAAAGAAGCATCCATAAGACTATCTGCTGATTTTCAGCAGAAATTTTGCAGGCCAGAAGGGAATGTCTTAATATATTCAAAATGCTGAAAGGGAAAAACCCACAACCAAAAATACCCTACCCAGCAAATTTCTCATTCAGAAGTGTGGAGATAAAGTGTGTCCCAGACAAATAAAAGTTAAAGAAGTTTAATACCACTAAACTAGCCTTATAAACAATCCTAAAGGGACTACTTTAAGCAGGAAAGAAAGGGAAGAAAATCACAAAAGAAAAAAATCTGCTGGTAAAAGCAATATATAGTAAAGGCAGTAGATGAACCACTTATAAAGCTAATATGAGAGTTAAAAACCAAAAGTAGTAAAACCAATGGTATCTACAATAATTAGTTAAGGGATACACAAAATAAAAAGGTGTATGTATAATAAAAATATGATATGTATATGTAGAGCTATACTGCTTTTAGAATGTGTCTGAACTTACATGACCATCAATTTAAAATAGACTGCTATATAATAGGACATTATATATAAACATCATGGTAACCACAAAGCAAAATCCTGTAATAGATGCATAAAAAGTAAAGAGAAAGGAATCCAAGCATAACACTAAAGAAAGTCATTAACTCACATGCATATCAAATACAAAAATAAACAAAACAAACAAAAATAAAGTCAGATGGACTAAAGACCTGAAGACCTTTATATATAAAGGTATAAATTTAGAGCTTATATAAAGATATAAGACCTGAAACCACAGAACTCCTAAAAGAAAACATAGGCAGTAAATTCTTTTTTTTTTTTTCTAGGAGAGAGAGAAAGAGAGACAGCGTGAGCAGGGGAGGGTCAGAGAGAGAGAGAGTCACAGACTGAAACAGGCTCCAGGCTCTGAGCTGGCAGTCAGCACAGAGCCCGACGCGGGGCTCGAACCCACGAACCGCGAGATCATGACCTAAGCGAAAGTCGGACGCTTAACCGACTAAGCCACCCAGGCGCCCGTAGGCAGTAAGTTCTTGAGCATTGGTCTTACCACTATTTTTTTGGATCTGTCTTCTCAATCAAGGGCAACAAAAACAAAAGTAAACTACTGGAACTACATCAAACTAAAAAGCTTTTGGAAGTGAAGAAAACCATACACAAAATGAAAGGACAACTTACTAAATGGGAGAAAATATTTCCAAATGACGTATCTAATCAAGGGTTAATATCCAAAATATATTAGAAACTCATACAACTCAACACCCCCCAGAAAACCAATCTGATTAAAAAGAGGTAGAGGATCTGAACAGACATTTTTCCAGAAAAGAAATACAGATGGCAAAGAGACATATTGAAAAGATGTCTAAGGGGCGCCTGGGTGGCTCAGTCGGTTAAGCGTCCAACTTCTGCTCAGGTCATGATCTCATGTTTTATGGATTTGAGCCCTGCGTCAGGCCCTGTCCTGACAGCTAGCTCAGAGGCTGGAGGCTGCTTCTGATTCTGTGTCTCGTTCTCTCTCTGACCCTCCCCTGCTCATGCTATCTATCTCTCTCAAAAATAAATAAAACATTAAAAAAAAAAAAAAGAAAAAGAAAAGATGTCTCAACATCACTAATCATCAGGGAAATGTAAATCAAAACCACAATAAGATATTACCCCATACCAGTCAGAGGGGCTAGTGTCAAAAAGACAAGAAATAACAAGTGTTGGTGAGTATGTGGAGAAAATGGAACCCTCATGCATTGTTGGTGGAAATATAAATTGGTATAGCCATTGTGTAAAGCAGTACGGAGATTCTTCAAAAAATTAAAAATAGAAATACCATAGAATATCCATCAATTCTACTTCTGGATATTTACCAGGTAAAAATGGAAACACTATTTTGAAAAAATATATGCACTCTATGTTTACTGCAGCATTATTTACAATAGCCAAGACATGGAAGCTACTTAAGTCTCCATCAACAGAAAATGGATAAAGACGAGGTGGTACATACATACAATGGAATATTACTCAGCCATATAAAAGAATGAGATCTTATCATTTGTGACATGGATGGAGCCAGAGGGTATTATATTAAGTGAAAGAAATCAGAGAAAGACAAATACTATATGGTTTTGCTTTTACTTGGAACCTAAAAAAACAAAACAAAAAGAAACTCATAAATACAGAGAACAAACTGGTGTTTGCCAAGGGGATAGTGAGATGGGTGGAAGATGAAAGTCATTCAGAGGATAATCTTACCGTTATAAAGGAAGTAAGTCAAGGGAATGTCAGGTACAGAGAATATAGTTAATAATGTTATAATAATGTTTTATGGTGATACACTGTAACTACATTAATCACGATAAGCAGCTCTCGATATATATAAATGCCAAGACACTGTGTTGTACTCCTAAAACAACTATAATATTGTCTGTCAACTATACTTCTATAAACAAAAACAAACTCAGTTTCATACCATATTATGCTATGAATCAACCCTGTACATATTCTGGAGCACATCAGGAATAAACTAGAATTACTGCATGTGAATAAATAATAGGCAAATTAACTATACTCTACTCAAATTTTTATTGCTATGTGAATTTTTCTTTTGAATAAAGGCTAAGTGACTAACATGCATATCTCATCAGCATATTCAGATTTCACAAAATGATCACTCACCGTGATATACAGTTTGATACTTATAAATAAAATATAAAGTAAAACAGAAACAGATGAGGAGGTTTATCTTACTTTCTGTTAGTATTTCAGTCATAGATGTGACCTCTGGATACTAAGGAAATTTTTTAAAAGTCTCTGGTCTTACTTTGAATTACAAAATCAACACCAACTTCCTTAAAAATTCGATGTTCTCTGGGCACCTGGGTGGCTCAGTCAGTTAAGCATCCAACTTTGGCTCAGGTCAGGTCATGATCTCATGGTTCATGGGTTCAAGCCCCACATCAGGCTCTGTGCTGACAGTTTGGAGCCTGGAGCCTGTTTCAGATACTGTGTCTCCCTCTCTCTCTGCCCCTCCCCTGTTCATGCTTTGTCTCTGTCTCTCTCTTAAAAATAATAAACATTAAAAATTTGTTTAAAAAATAAGATGTTCTTATTTCATAACCTACAGTTCCAATCATGTCCACATTTTTTAGTCCTTTCTTTCAAACAGGTGACAATTTAGGGAACCAGGGAAGGTGTCCCCTAAATAAGGTGTCAAGTGAAATAGAACTGAACTTAATATTTGCAGCATTGGACTTCACTGCAGACACCTGTCGGCTATTACTCTGGGTCAAGGTTCAGCAGACTTTTGCTATAAAGGCCCCAGACAGTAAACATTTGGGCTTTGTGAGCCAGGCAGTCTCTGTCCTGATGGGGTTCAGGACACAGCGCTCTAAAATATGGCGCCTTGGCCTATTAAATATCTTTTTTTTTTTTAACATTTTATTTTATTTTTTGAGAGACAGAGCATGAGCTGGGAGGGGACAGAGAGAGAGGGAGACACAGAATCTGAAGCAGGCTCCAGGTTCTGAGCTGTCAGCACAGAGCCCGACGCGGGGCTCGAGCCCACAACAACGAAATCATGACCTGAGCCAAAGTCAGATCCTTAGCAGACTGAGCCACCCAGGCACACCCTAAATATCTAAGCTGAAGACATATTTTAAAAATGGCAAAAGCAGGAGGGTCCCTCAGACCTCCCCCGACTTGTATTTCTTTCCTGAAATAGTCATAAAATTCCCATGTGCGAGGTGCTCTGCACCAGGAGGAAAGAAGACATTATCACCAGTGGCAGGGAATTTAGGGCCAAGAAGCCTGTATAAATAAAACTTGCTAAACTAACTCTTAGTCTCCTAGTCACTTCTTCCCCCTTTACCACCTCTAGCCTAACATCTCGGTTTCCTCAATTCTTCACAAATTTACTGGTGGTTTTTTTGGTCTCAAAGTTATAAAGCATTCCTACTCTGGTCACTCCGGGTCATCATTCCCTTGTGAAATTTTCCATGTAAAAATTCAATAAAGCCTGTCTAATCTTTGCTCTCAGCTCACATGCGCATCCTCCATCAAGGCTCTCATGATGCCCCATGTGGAAGAGGGCTCACGTTCCTCTTAATTCCTAACTGTTCCTTTTGCCCCCTGCCCCCCATGGTTCTTCTTTCTTTCTCAAAGCCTAATTATCTGGTGCAAACTCCTCTATTGTACCACACTGTAAGCTTCTTGAAAGCTGGCACTGAGTTTTATTCATCTTTGTATCCCCCAAAGCTCTCATCCAGGGCCTCATACATTTGTGGAAAGAAAGAATGAGTGATGGCAGCTCTGGGCCCTCCCCCCATGCCTCTGCTCGCTCTCCCAGAGGGAGGGCAGATCAAACCTCACAGCAAGGAAAGGACCGCCTGCCCCATGCATCTGGGGGGTTTGCGGGAGCCACGAGTCCAAGGCAGCTCTTATTTAAACACGGCTGGTATTTATAGAAAGAGGTCAAGTACTCCAGGCTGAACAGATACTGAAGTGAAGAGAGATGTCAGTCAGGCTGTTGGTAGATAAAGGCTACTCTGGGCATCTACAGCCCTTGTGTCCATGAGCATCAGGAATGTCCGTGCCACTCCCTGGACAAACACGGATCCCAAGCCAGGATTTCTCCCCCTTGACCAGTTATGACCACAAAACCAGAGATGGTGAGATTCTTCTGAGTGACTCAGAAAAGGCTACATGGCATGCACCCAGTACGGAGCAACCTCATCATGACGTCCGCTACTTTAGAGCTTGGGTTTTAACTGCAAATCCTAAATCATACTTTTCTTATCATGTTAAATTCAGTTATATATGTATGTATGCATATATATGTGTGTATATATATATATATTTAGGGAGTGTGAGTAAGCATTTAAAAATATTGGCCTATTTCAGTTGTATTCTCCAAATTCTAAGCTGTTGAGCACTTAGTAACTTGAGTGCTTATTTCCTGTCATAGTGGAGAGGGAGAAGGGTGGATGATGAGCCTGGAATTCTACTGGTGTGTGTGTGTGTGTGTGTGTGTGTGTATGAGAAAGAGAGAGAGAGAGAGAGAGTTAATATATAACCAAAATTTATTGGGGGCAGAGAGTCCTTTGCTAGCTATGGGTGGGTGATGTTTTTTGTTGTTATTCTTTTGTTTTTACTGTACTTCTGAAATTTATTTATTTATTTTGAAAGCGGGGAGGGGCAGAGAGAGAGAGAGAGAGAGAGAGAGGAAAGAGAGAATCCCAAGCAGGCTCCGTGCAGTCAGCGCAGAGCCCAACACAGGATTTGAACTCATGAACCATGAGATCACGACCTGAGCTGAAATAAGGAGTTGGATGCTTAACCAACTGAGCCACCCAGGCGCACCTCTGTTTTTACTGTACTTTGAGTATAGGCATCAGGGAGAGCAGCTCCAGGTGCGGGACAGGGGGAGGGAGGTGGTGATTGGGGAAGCAATGCTAACGTAAGTCGACCATGCTGGATTTGGAAATAAAAACCATTAGGCTTTGTCTCTATCCTTACCCATCTTTGCCCTCTTATTACTCTGATCCCCAAAAGAAATAAATAATGGACCAACTTCTAAAACCAGAATTGCAGAAAATACTAAAAATAGAGGATCTACAGGGACAGTTCTATTCCCCAGAGAATAGCTCCAGGAGCTCAGTGTTAAATATGTTCTTAAGAAAATGGCAACGACAAGGTCAAAGCCAGAAGCTTTTTTAAAAGTGACAACAGGCTCTGTGCCAAGTACCATTTCTATATCACGAGAAGTGAAATTGCTTAAAACCTACAGGTTGAACTGTTTTTTTTATTTATTTTTTTAACATTTATTTATTTTTGAGACAGAGAGAGACAGAGCACGGGCTGGGAGGGGCAGAGAGAGAGGGAGACATAGAATCTGAAACAGGCTCTAGGCTCTGAGCTGTCAGCACAGAGCCCGATGCGGGGCTCGAGCCCACAAGTCTGTGAGATCATGACCCGAGCTGAAGTCAGACACTTAACCGACTGAGCCACCCAGGTGCCCCTGAACTATTATTTTTAAATATGTCCACTATATGAAATGTTTCAGCCACAATTCTTTATATATATATATATAATTTTTTAAATTTACATCCAAGTTAGTCAGCACATAGTACAACAATGATTTGAGGAGGAGATTCCTTAATGTCCGTTACCCATTTAGCCCATCGTCCCTCCCACAATACCTCCAGCAAACCTCTGTTTGTTCTCTATATTTAAGAGTCTCTTATATTTTGTCCCCCTCCCTGTTTTTATATTATTTTTTCCAGCCACAATTCTTAAAACATCGATAAACTATAATCTCCTAGAATCTTGAAATTTTCAAAAAACCCAGCTATCTACAAAAGAGTGCTTAATTCATTTTAAAATGCAGTAAATATCCATGGGGCACCTGGGTGGCTCACTAGGTTAAGTGTCTAACTTCAGCTCAGGTCATGATCTGGCGGTCTGTGAGTTCGAGCCTTGTGTCAGGCTCTGTGCTGATAGCTCAGAGCCTGAAGCCTGCTTCAGATTCTGTGTCTCTGTCTCTCTCTCCCCCTCCCCCACTCAAACTCTGTCAATCTGTCTCTCAAAAATAAACATTAAAAACATAATAAAAGTAAAATGCAGTAAATGTCCAAAATCACAAGCCATAATGCAAAGTGAATACCTCCATGGGAGAAAGTCCCAGAATAGCTTGGGCCCTTCAATAACAGATGCACTGTTGGGAAGTATCAACACTGATAATAAGTAGCTCAGGGCGACTCAAGTTCCACTTCTACTCCACTACTCGCTTCTGGTACATCACATTCCTCACATTTCTGCCATGCTATAGAAGAACTAACAGGTGTGTGTCACGTAACTAGGTGGGCCCTGAACAGAAAATGCACAGCTCAACTTCAATGAGAATGTCTAACCCTGGAATTTCTGCCCTCTGAAAATTTTCCTTACAGATATTCACCTACTATTCTGATGAAACACCTCTTAGAAAAGGAAGAGCTTGAGATGGATGGGTATTTTGCTGGAGCAAGAGGGTCTTACTGTGTAGACCCCACATTAGTGGTTCATCGGGGGAAAAGCAACACCCAGTGAGTGACTCAGTATGTGCAGCCTGGGCACTTGGTAGGACACAGGATCTTCAGGCAGAGTAAATATCCTCTAAACATTTGAAAGTGAGAATTACCCAGTCAAGAAAGAGGAGACTGAAGAAGCACCCAAATAAAACCTTAAACCTGGGGAAGGGTATTATCTATTCCCTGGTGGGGGTTGGGGTGACTGTTTGCCTCTTTAGTGAAGAGTGAGACATTCAGCTTACACCCATAAGCAGTAACAGAAAACTTTGGGTAAAGAAGGAATGTTAAATAGTGGAACAAGTTATCAAAAAATATCTGGAATCTCAATTTTAGAGGGTCTCTCTCATCAATAGTAAGTATGATTATAAGGGCGCCTGGCTGGCTCAAACAACTGAGCATGCAACTATTGATCTTGAGACTGTGAGTTTGAGCCCCACTTTGGGGGTAGAGATTACTTAAAAAAAATAAAATCTTCAAAGAAAAGAAAAAAGGAAAGGAAAGGAAAGGAAAAGAAAGGAAAGGAAAAGAAAAGAAAAGAAGGAAGGAAAAGAAAAAAAGAGAAAAAAAGGAAGGACAGAAGAAAAGAAGGAACAACAAATAATTGTGGCTGTAAATGAAGCAGAAGGGTAGACCAGATGACTCCTTAGCATTCCTTCCCAACTTTCCATTGTTTTATGATAGATATTTACCCAAGGTTACAATAATATCAAAAGAAGCAGAACAATCAGGAATACCTTGTGACATATCAGAGCCAATAAAGGATCGAAAAAAATTCTTGCTGATGAAGAAAACAAATGCTCCCAAAGAGCATTTCTTGATTGCTTATCAATAATGCAGACCAATGTCACTCTATCTTCAGAGACATATACATCCATCTGGGTCCTTTTTTACTTCATTCTTCAAATAAATGCCAAATGTGCTCACAATAAAATCAAGAGCCAATCTCAAAGCAGGAAAAGTACAGATTATTTAAAGTATATATATAGATTATCTTTCTTTTTTCTTTTCACTTGCTTGCCTGCAAACCTTGGGAAATTTGCTAGTTGCAAAGTTGCTTTTTATTTTCCTCCAATTTCTCAGAGAATATTGAAATATTTGCGTCAAAGAAACCACTTCACTTAACTTTACCCTTTCAAGATTTTAAAACAGAAAGTAAAGGGGCGCCTTGGTGGCTTAGTCGGTTAAGCGTCCGACTTTTGCTTAGGTTCTCGCGGTTCGTGGGTTCGAGCCCCGCGTCGGGCTCTGTGCTGACTGCCAGCTCAGAGCCTGGAGGCTGTTTCAGTCTGTGACTTCCTCTCTCTCTGACCCTCCCCTGCTCACGCTGTCTCTCTCTCTCTCCTAGAAATAAATAAAACATTAAAAAAAATATTTAAAAAAATAAAAATAAAAAAATAAATAAAACAGAAAGTAAATCAGAGATGTGGGGAAGCATTTTTAAGCAGCATCCCCATACCCTACACCCAAATAGACAGTGGAAGTAATAGAGACAAATATCCAGAGCAACTATGGAAAACAGATCTCGTGACACAGTCCTTATTGTGGGTCACTTCCTTTTGTGACGCCCTACTCAGTCTCAGGCAGAAATAAATGTTTTGTACTCTTGTTCCCATAGTTTCACTCTGAGTGCATGTGAAGGTAGGGAGAGGGGAGGGGAGGATTGTCCCCTCATCTAGGACCATGCTGGTAGCTTTCCCTTCACAGCCACCTCCCTTCCCCCCCACCCTGGGTGTCAGAGACTCCCCCCAGGGACCCACTCAGGAGGGCATCTGGGGCTGTTCTAGAGGTGGGAGTCCCACTGGGTGGTTTGGGTGTGGTTCAAAACAATTAAAGTCCAATCATAGGGCCAGGTGGGTGGTAAGGGTTTAATAAATGTTAACACCCACCCCACCCTTCTTTCTCCCAGACACATTGAACAGAAACATGCACTAAAATCCCCTTGAAAAATATTCTGTATGCCAAGGCCATTCATCTTCCCGACTGCTGCCTGCCTTTTGTCTTGGTGACTGGCTTAGACCCTGCAGTATGACTCAGCGCAAAGTCTGGTTCTGTGGGCCGGCTCAGCTCTAAAAATTGCTGTAACTACCAGAGGCAGCTGATTGCAATGGGCCTCTGGGGACCCTGCTCCAAGGATGACAGTCCAAAAAGAAGTGAACACTGGAACCATACCTTCCAATTCAGTGCTACCGAAATCAAGGAAAAGCACACCTAGCCCTGGATAGACCTCGGGGGTGAATCAGGAGAGGCTCCTGGGTGAGCTTGCTTAGGACTATACCAGGCCCATCTTTCCAGCTTCCAACTGGGCCGTCATGATGATGGTGGTAGTAACAACAAATACTATTACTAACAAAGGCAGTATGGACTGAATGCTTATTATTCTGCTAAACATTTGGCATAGGTTGCCTCATTTACCACCCCCCATAGCAACCCTGGAAGATGGAGAGTGAAATTCTCATTAACAGATGAAGAAAGTCAGGGTCATAGAGCCTAAAGTCAAGCAGTGATTAAGCAGGACTTGAGCTCAGATGGGGGAGGCGGCGGGGGAGGGGGGGGGGGCGGGGATTGCTGATTAGGAGTCCAGACTCCTAACCACTTCAACATCACTGGCTTTAGAAAAGCTGCATTATCCATACCAGTATGGTTCTATAGCTAAGCATGCAGGGGAAGGGATAGGAAGCAAGCCCCCCCCATCCCCAAATTGACCTCTGAGCTTTTTATAGAGTAGCATCTCCCCAGGCACTGCCCCTCCGGCAATCTTGGAGCCAGGCTGCCTAGGCTTTGTCTGCCGCAGCCCTCAGAGGCTCTTCCGGAACCTGACCCTGCAGTTCACTACATCCATGCTGTCACTGGCTCCCGGCCCAGGCTTGCAGCTCGTGCTGTCTTGTGAAAACAGATTTCCAAATGGATAAACCCTGGAGGCGCAGGGATAGGCCTACATTTCTATAACAGAGTAAATATGGGTTGAAGGAGCAAGGATAATTATAACAGATAATCCCCAACTTTCAATTAACCATGAATCAAAGACCTCCCCTGCTAGACAAGTCATCAGAGCCGTTCACGACTCTGGCTTCCTTGTTTGATTTCTTCTGCCAAAACTGAACTAGAGTTTGTGGAGCAATAAAATACCTAAAAGCAAAAAAGGGGAAATGGGAAAGGTCTGGCACTTACAAAGATGGGGAAAGTAGTTTCTGGAGAACAAACTGTAGCATGAAAAACTGTGGCCAGAACAATGGGGGCATCCAGGAGCTCAGTGGATGGTCCCTAGATAATAGGCCTGGGCACAGCAGGATTCCAGGACCCGGGTGAAACCCCAAGGCTGGCATGAGGAAAAGGAAGATGGTGGCCTGTCCTGTGCTGTCGCTGGAACAGTAAACAGGTCCACCAGCAAGAGGACTCCGCTTCTTTTAGGAGGAGGGGAAGCTGCTTGGGCCAAGCCTGGATGGGGAAGGTATATTCTCTTCTCTGTCAGGAGAGCATTGTTTCCCTGTGGAAGACGGCCCCTCAGAGCTCCAGTACCATGGTTTCTATAGGGTGGAGACACTACGGAATTGAACCCAAGTCCAGTCAATACTCACTGACAACAGACTAGGAACTCAGGTGAGGCTATGGTGACCTTCCTGTCTCATTAGCATCCCTGACTACTCAGACCTCCCTCGGGAAGCTTCTGTCAGTCTGCTCACAGTGAGGAAAGGAGATTGGGGGGGAGGGGAGGGACGTGGGGAGGGTAGTGGCAGCTGCTCTGTGGGGAGAAGTTGCCACAGTGGCCATAAGGTTGGACAATATTATGGGTTGCCCTCCAGTAGAAGACTTCTCACCCCGACCTATAGAATCCAGGGGCCCCAACATAGGTAAACTGGTTCATCAGCCTGGTTTCATCAGCCATACTGCCCCCTACCCCACCTGGAGCTGTAGGAACGCTTACTACCCGTGTAGGAATTGGAGGAAGACCACCACTCCAAAGGCGCTGGGGGCCATGACTGGCCAGCTGAGGATCGGATGGCCAAGGAGCCTCCTGCCCAAGTCTGGTGCCAAATGTAGGAACTCCTCTGCCCCTAGAAATGTTCTTGGCCACACCTACTTGGCTAAAACCAAGAAATCAAGTCCGTCTGATCCTGGACCCTAAGGAACTAAGGCAGGTTGTGAAAGCAACACTTCCATGCTCAGCCTATTGGCTTCTGACACAGCCTCACAAACTTGCTCAGGAAAACTCTATTTAAAATGTTATTTTCTTTGCTCTTGTTGGAAGTTTTGTTTTTCTTTTAAAATGCCAAATAAAAATAAATAAATAAAATGGACAGGGGCACCTGGGTGGCTCAGTCGGTTAAGTGTCTGACTCTTGATTTCAGCTCAGGTCAAAGTCTCACAGTTTAGGGGATCGAGCTCTACCCTCGGCTCTCCCCTGACAGCATGGACCCTACTTAGGATTCTCTCTCTCTTCCTCTCTCTCTGCTTCCTTCCCTCTCTCTCTCTCTCTTTCAAAATAAATAAACATAAAAAAGATCTCTGTCCTTAAAAAAATAGAATAAAATATTAAATATTAAATATACAACTTATAGAAAACCATAGCCAGACTTTTTTCCAGTCTGCAGTTTGGAATTACCTATCTTTACATTAATCTATAGTAAGTCAGGCACAATTAGAACATTTTGTGATGTCACTTCTCTGTCTGGGACTTGGTGCATCTTTTACGATGATGCTTTTGTTCTTTCTTCTGGCTTCTGTGAATTAGTCTGCAGCTCCACTTTGCAGTCTGAGACATGAGTCAGCACAGGGAAAAAACCTCACTTCTCTAAGCAGGGGCTGAAGCTGGAAAGGGACAAGGAGTCTCCAAAGTCCAGGTCATGACTGACTAAAGGGACTCCAGAGACGCATATAGTCAGCACACCTGTTCGTGCTACCTTTGAAAAGTGGTCCTACTACACTCTCCTCTGAAGCTTCTCTGGCTGCAGAGGCTCAGGGGTGGTGACAGCGTGAGGAATATTAGTCCCCAGGCACCACCCCCTCTCGGTCCCAGGGCACCTCACAGGGTGCATCATCTGACAAGTGGCTTTGAAGACAGCTTCAAAAAGTGAGGTACTTATTCACTGTTACTACTGTTCACACCACACTAACACACACATCTGGGCTTGTGAGCCTCATGAACTTGGGAGAGAGAAGGCAGGCTGGGAGGGGCCCCTGGGTGGTTCAGTGAGGAGTCTGACTCTTGATTTCACCTCAGGACATGATTTCATGGTTAGTTGAGTTCAAGCCCTGCTTGGGATCTCTCTTTCTACCTCTCTCTTTGCCCTTACCCCACTTGGGTGCACACACTAGCTCTCTGTCCCTCTCTCTTAAAATAAATAAATAAGCTTAAAAAAAAAAGCAGTCTTGGAAGAAAATTAAAAATCCCTCCCTTCACAGGGTGGCTGGGTGGCTCAGTCAGTTGAGCATCTGACTTCAGCTCAGGTCCTGATCTCGCAGTTCCTGAGTTGGAGCCCCACATCAGGCTCTCTGCTGTCAGCACAGAGCCTGCTTCAGATCCTCTGTCTTCTCTCTTCCCCTCCCCCACTGGTACTGGCTCTCTCTCAAAAATAAACACTAAAAAAAGTAAAAAATAAAAATAAAAATCCCCCATCAACCTACCATGTTTTATTCTTTCCATATGGGCTAAACCGTGTCTATTAATTTTCTACAGCTTCTGTAACAAATCACCACAAACCTAAGTGGCTTAAAACAACAAAATTTATTAGCCTATGGCTCTATAGGTCACAAGTCTGACATGGATCTCAAGATGTCTTTCTGGAAGCTCTAGAGGACAATTTATTTAGTTGTCCTTTCCAAAGGTGCCCACGTTCTTTGACTTATGCTCCTCTTCCTTCATCTTCAAAGCCAGCAATGGCTGCCAGAGCCTTCCCACATGGCAGCTCTCTGAAACAGACTTCTTCTACCTCCCTCCCCTCACAAGAACCCTTGTGGGTTCACTTACACCAACAGGTTCGAAGGCTTGGGATGTGGACCTCTTTGGGGGGGCTACGATTCTGCTTACCATCCTATAGAGGATCTTTAGAAACTTCAGAATAAGGAGAACATGTCCTTATCACCAAACTGTGGAAAAAGAAGGGAGGTGTCTACCCCTGTCTGAAGTTGCCGAGGCTACTGCTCAGGAAAGCACAGTGTGTTTCTAATAGCCCCTCAGTATTCTATCTACTCCAGGGCAGTGAGTCTTTGTCATCAATAGGAAGCAAACATCCTGTCAAGCTCCTCCCTTTCTATGTGCTGCTGCTTCTTTTACCACGTGTGGGCAGGGAAAACTGTTCAAACTTAGAGTCACTAATATGTCACTGCCAAATGACTGCAAATTCCTTTAAGCTGTCCTCTACAGACAATTCTCCAACCCTTGAACCATCCTGACTGCTCACTGCTGCAGAATCCCAATCCAGTGAGGCACGATGCTTTTGGAGCAAGCCAGTGCTTTATAAAGTGACAGCTAAGACCCTCTGGTATGCATCTAGCATGACTACCGTCATTGTCACCAGCTTCTGTTGTGAAGAACAAATGAATAAGATCAGATAACGGGCAGACAGAACCATCCTCAAATTCCAAAGCCAGTCTCATTCGTTGCTTCACATCGGTCCGGGAGGACCCTGGCAGCTGGGAGGACACTGGCTGTGCCAGAAGGCACGTGAGAGATATGAAAACAGTAATGGGAGAAAGACGCCAACAATACCAAAGCCTACACATAAACCATGATACAAATATGTAACAGTGGGGGACTCCTGGGTGGCTTAGCCGGTTAAGCATCTGACTTCAGCTCAGGTCATGATCTTGCAGTTCACGAGTGGGAGCCCTGCATCGGGCTCTGTGCTGACAGCTCAGAGCCTGGAGCCAGCTTGGGATTCTGTGTCTCCCTTTCTCCCTCTGTCCTTCCCCCACTTGCACTCTGTCTCCCCCCCCTCAAAAAATGAATAAACATTAAAAAATATTAATAAAGCATAAGGTTAAAAAATAGATAACAGTTATTGAGTCACACACAGGGTGATTTAGAACAAAGACTCTCACATTAGACTACTTCCAAAACATGGAATCCTGGGCAGGTTTCTTAACCTCTCTGTACCTCTGTTCCTTCATCTGAAATTAAGAGTAACAACAGAGCCAATCATACAGGATCACAGAACCTGGCACGTTGAAAGTATTCACTGTTAGCCGGAACTATTATTAGCCAGATGCTATGTTAAGCATTTTTCAAGCATTTCTTAATTAATCATCAAGATAGCACCACGAGGCATGTACTATTATTATCATCTCCACTTTTCAGATGTAAATGAGCTTCAGGTCACATAGTTGGGAGGTAGCAGAGCCAGGTCCAGATGGCAGGCAGGTCTGACTCAAAAGGCCATGCTCTTAACCTCTGCAGGAGACAAGCATCCAGGGGGAAATAATGACAGTCACTGTGCCTTAGAGGTTGTGTCTCTTCTATACTTTCTATCATGTGCCTTATGCACGGTTGCCGTTTGTGGGATGGGTCAGAAAACCTGAGGGAAACGACCATGAAGACAGACATGCATTAGCCTTGAAACAGCACTGGGTCGGGGCGCCTGGGTGGCTTAGTCAGTTGAGCGTCCGACTTTCGCTTGGGTCATGATCTCGCGGTTCGTGGGTTCGAGCCCCACGTCGGGCTCTGTGCTGACTGCCAGCTCGGAGCCTGGAGCCTGTTTCAATCTGTGACTCCCTCTCTCTCTGACCCTTCCCTGCTCACGCTGTCTCTCCCTCTCTCTCCTAGAAATAAATTTTAAAATATTAAAAAAAAGAAAAAGAGAGAAAGAAACAGCACTGGGTCGTCCTGCACCTGATCCAATGCCACGCACTGGTTGAATGTTGGGGCTTTTGAGGCCCCTGGGAGCTCAGAGAGTGAGCATTTCCTTGAGAGAGGTGTTACCTCCCAGCTATCTCTTCAGCCCCATCCTCCCCGCAAAGAAGACACAGTTGGAGCCCTGCAGCCCTAATTCCCAGTCCTCATTCAGCAACGCCCTGGGAATCCATGGTTGGCTCAAGGCGTACCATAAAATCCTTATTAACCAAATTAATATGAATTCCCTGTGATTCTAAAGGAAAATCCATGCTTCTCTGAGGTGTTGCTATGGGTCCAAACAATGAGAGGGCGTTGTAGCTGTATGAAGGGCAAGAACTGTATTGAAAGCTTAATGAAATCTTGCAGACAAAACGTTGAGCAAAAGAAACCAGACACCAAGGAATATGTACTCTGTGATTCCATTTAGATAAAGGTCAAAAACAGGCAGGCCTACCTGGTGCTATTTAGGGATGTATTTTGAGATTGTAAAAATGTAAAGGACAGAATGGCCGGGATTACTACTAAAGTCCAGAGCGTGGTTCAGCAAAGGGGGTTGGAATTCCATTGGGAAGGGGGCTCCTAGGGTTCTGGCAAGGTTCTATTTCTTGACCTGGGTAGAAATAACAGAAGTTTACTTTTTGTTACAATTCATTTAGATCTATGGGGTTCCCTTCATATAATTTATCTAGGCACTTTTCTGTATGTTGTAGTTTGTAATAACAAATGTTGGGTTTTGTTTTGTTTCATTAGTAAAGTTTGCAGCAACTCCACCTGAGAAGACATTTTAAAAACTATAGGAACTGGGGCACCTGGATGGCTCATTCCGTTAAGTGTCCGACTTTGGCCTAGGTCATGATCTCACAGTTCACAAATTCCTGCCTTGCGTCAGGCTCTGTGCTGACAACTCAAAGCCTGAAGCCTGCTTAAGGTTCTGTGTCTCCCTCTCTTTCTCTCTCTCTCTCTCTCTTCCTCTCTCCAGCTTGTGCTTTGTCTGTCTCTCTCTCAAATGAATAAAAAATACAAAAACATTTTTAAGCTACAGGAAGTAAGTCTTAATTGGATAGAAAAGACCTTGAGATATCATCAAGCCCAGTGATGTTTAAGCTTTTGGTTGCAGAAGAATCACCTAGATTCATGGCAAAAGACAGATTCCTGGACCCCATTCTCTCGAGATTGGGATTCAGTAGGGACAGAGTTTGGGACCCAAGATCCCGAGTCCCTAACAAGCTCTCAGATGATGTTGATGCTACCACAGTTTGAGTAGCACTTGTCTGCTCCTAAAGTTTTGCCCTGTCCCTCAAAAGACACACAAGGAGACAGTCCATGCGATAGAAGATGTAAGATACGGTCCTCTGCCTGTTTGTTAATGTAGATCTATCAAGCTTCTAGTCTTGATAGATCACTAAATCTAATTAAGTATTTATATGTGAAATAATCCTGCCTGCTTCCCAAATACACACACACTCATACCCTCCACATAATCAATTACGTGTCAATTTGAACTTCTACAAAACCAGAAGTAAGTGTAGTGGTTTCTGAAGTCATGCATCAGCCATCCACACAGAGGAAAAGGGGTAAAAAGGTGCTAGCTCCTGGGATCCTTAAAAAAGCCTGCTCTCTGATGCAGAGGAATGCACAACCATTCTCTTCTTCCCTGTTTAACTGACTACCATCAGCCTTCAGCCATCAACTGTGGACCGCTGCCAATTTATGAGGAAGAAAACAGCCTGACGTCTCCTTGTCTAAATTCTGCATTATATTTCCTTTTGCTGTACAAAATGCAAAACAGAAGCTAAAATTAGAAGCTGAGGTGCTGCTGAGGCTGGTACATGTAGAGAGAAGGAAGAGAGAAGATGTCACAGGGAAGGATTCAGAGGAAAGCTGCCTGGGGCCCCTTCGTGAGCTGTCCCAGACAGGGGTAGGGGAGAGAAGCACAAAATGGGGGGGGGAGGGGAAGAAGGCTGGAGACTGACAGTCTCCCCAATTACTGTACCTGCAGAGAATCCTTGTGGCCTCTGGGTTCCCTCAAAGGGCTCTGACCTACTTTTTGAAATGTTTCCTTATTTATCAGAATACATTCTTAGTGAATTGCAGTCAAGTTTTCTGCAGTTATCCAATAAAAAGTTTTAGTTTCAACACTGGGGGCTGCCAGCCGTGTCTCTGTGCAGAGTAGTAATATATCTAGCAGCACCAGACTGATGGTGGACATGATGAATTTCTTTTCCTTTTTAAAAAAATTTTAAATGTTTATTTTTGATAGAGACAGAGTAGGAGAGGTGGAGGGGCAGAGAAAGAGGGAGACACAGAATCTGAAGCAGGCTCCAGGCTCTGAGCTGTGAGTGCAGAGCCCAGTGTGAGACTGGAACTCACAAACCTGAGATTTTGACCTGAGCTGAAGTCAGCGGCTTAACTGACTGAGCCACCCAGGCGCTCCCACGACAGAATTTCTTAAAGTGGCAGGGAAGCTGCACTTTTAAAGGAATCCATCTGAAAATCTTCGAGCAAAGCCTGGAGTCTGTTTAAGAACAGAGTTCGCCTGAGATAGCTGGCTAGGTCCACGGCCCAACTAAGAAACACAGACTTTCTGGATGTGAGTATAAAAGCCTTAAAGCAGAAGTAAATACAATAATGCCTTAGATTTATGGGGCACTTTACTTCAAGGAACCTCAGGGATTCCTGCTTACAGGGTAATACCATAGTCTCTGGGCAGAGTGACCAGCGCAACTCGAAACCTCACCGAGCTGTTACTGAAAACTGTGCAAGCGGGGCGCCTGGGTGGCTTAGTCGGTTAAGCGTCCGACTTTTGCTTAGGTCATGATCTCGCGGTTCGTGGGTTCGAGCCCCGCGTCGGGCTCTGTGCTGACTGCCAGCTCGGAGCTTGGAGCCTGTTTCAGAGTCTGTGTCTCCCTCTCTCTCTGACCCTCCCCTGCTCACGCTCTCTCTCTCTCTCTCTCCTAGAAATAAATAAAAATATTAAAAAAGAAAAGAAAACTTTGCAAGCAATACAGGGAGCAGCAACACAGAACCAAAAAAAACAAAAACAAAACAACGAGGGACAGAGGTCAAGGCTTCCCCGGGGAATCTCCCCGGGCAGCCTAGCTCCTAGGCTGGTGGAGTGCAGTAAGCCCCAGGCCTGTGGTTCCTCCTCGCTCATCTCACGTGGCTGCTGAGAAAATGAGACGGACCGCGTGGGCGCCCCCTAATTATGCATGGGCGTGGGGACCAGGCACTGGCTGGCCGGTGTCTCCTCTCCCCTGCTCTCAGCCGCGGGCGGGCCAGATGGGGATGGGACAGTGGGGGCGGGGCCGGCGGCTCCTCGGGGACCGCAGGGGTGCAGCCCGCACCGGCCTCCCTCCTACGTGAGTGTTAAAAGCCTTAAAGCAGAAGTAAATACAATAATGCCTGCGGAGGGGCGGAGCCGCACAGCCCGGCTCCGAGGGGCAGAGGCCCGCGCAGGAGCAAACCGTAGGTTCTTAGGAGAGCACCCCTCCCTGATGCTCTAACCTCAGCTCCCTGCGGCGGCACCTGCCCGCCGCCCGAGTCCCGGGCCAGCCGCAGCGCGCAGACGCGGAGACAGACTGCCCCGCAGGGCCTGCCCCCGCCCGGCGCAGCCCCGCAGCTCCTCCGGCCCCTTCCGCGGCTCAGCTGCCAGAGCCCAGCAGCAGGGAAAATTCGAAAACTAGGACCCGGAGCAGAATAACTCCAGGAGGTGGTTAAATAAACGTCCAAATGAGTTTGCTGTTTCTATGCTCCTCTGACTCCTGTTCTAAAACAAGTGAAAAATGTCACTCCGAGTGAAGCCCTGCAACTCTGGCTAAGAATATAGTGTTATTATTAGAGTAATTGGGAGGGAGTCATGCCACCTCCGGGCAGGGCTCTTCTGGGCCGTGTGGGAGGCGACTGTCAACAGCTGCTGGGAGGAAAGCTTGTTTATTGTCAGCAGCCTGGCGCAGAGATTAAGACAGACTTGGTCTCCAGATCACACCCACGTAGCTGCAGGCAGTGGCTGCTCCAGACACTGCATTCAGCCACAGGGGTCCCCGGTCTCCGCTCAAGGATGACTCAACCAACAAGGAAACCCAGCAGGCCCCCAGGACAGCTGGGCCAATTCCAACGAACCCAAGACTCCCAATTGAAAAATGCAGTATACAATGCCTTCCTTGCCCAACAGACTAAACCCAAGAACCAGGACCGGCTACGAATCCCACACAACAGCTCCATGACTTGAGAGTTTCTTTATTTGGTCACCAAACACTATTATGCACCTACTCCTGCAGATGCATAGAATAGGGAATAGAGCAGTGAAGGAGACAATTCTAATCCCCGCTGTCATGGAGTTGACAGTCCCAAAGAAATCACCTGCAATTAAGCTGGTTATTATGTGATGAGTATTATAATATAGTTCAAGGAACCAAGAACATAATGGTATGGATTATCTAAACTGAGCACAGGAATTGCCTTGATAAGGAAACTCACTAAGAAAGACAGTGAAGTTCAAACTATTGGGGTTTTGGGTTGTTAGCCTACGACCATCCCTACTTTTTCTTCAGCTAATTAAACTTTTAGGTAATATCTACCCGTCTGGTGTGTGTTCTATTTCATTACCAGTCTCTTGAACATAAAGCTCTGGGAATAAATAATTATAATCACAGAGCACCAATCAAAGAGCCCAGAATTCTCTGGGAGCATGACAGATCCCTTTACCCACTGAGGTCATTATAATAAGCATGCTATTATCATCTGCCATTATTCTTACTTTCCCCCTGACAGCAATAATTCCCAGAAGCCTTTACCCCAAAAAGGCTCAGTCCTTTATGACATCATATAAGCAGCCTCATACCGACTAAGAACAGAGAGTGAGTTAGATGTCTTCAACCCCAAAGATAGAAAAAGTGAGGTGATTAAAATCATGAAGTTTCATGAACTTCCCCCAGCACAGCTACCAGAGTGAACCTTGTAAAACGTAAGTCAAATGATGTCCTCTTCTGTTCAAAACCCTGTACTCAGACCAAAAGCCAAATTTCTGACAATGGCCAAGATCTTCCATGAGCCAACTCCTCCTTACTTGTCTGACTTCCTCCCCTGGCTTACTCTGCTTCACGCGTGGACCTCCTTGCTGGTTTTCTTGAACACACCAAGTACACTCCCTACTCAGGGCCTTTTGTACTGATCATTCTCCTTTCCTGGAACTTTCTTCCCACATTCTTATTCTCTCCCTTCCTTTGAGTCTCTCCTCAAATGTTACATTGCCTATTTGTAAGTGACACCCTCCCTGGCCACCCTCTTATGAGAGCAATAGTCCCTCGGCAATCTCTGTCCTCCTTATCTGCTTTATTTTTCTTCAAAGATGGTATCATTCTCTGATACCCAGTGTACTTTGTTTGCTGTCTGTCTCCTCTGCTAGAATGTTTGCCTCTTGAGGACAAAGGTTTTTTTCTGGTTTTGTTTGTTTTTTTTTTCTCTCTCTGTTTTCCATTGCCTAGAATACTGCCTGGAACACAGTACAAACTCAAGAAATATTCACTGAATAAATGATTGAATGATAAATTAGTTGGGAAAGGAAGAACATCAAAAAATGGTGTTGGGATTTTTGGTGTTTCCAGATAGAAAATAAAATTCTACACACACACAACACATACAAAAGCAAATTCTAGATGGATTAAATACCTAGATATACAAAGTGAAAGCTTACAACTTTTAAATAACATAGGAGTCTATATGATTTCACAATAGAGGAAAATTTCCTAGCTAAGAAGCATAAACCATATGGAAAAAGATCGATACATCTGACAACAAAAAATAAAATGTCTATACATTAAACAATACCATAAACAGAAGGAAAAAAAAAGAATGAAAACAAAATAGGAAAGGAGGTTTTTAACATATAAAACTCGCAAAAGGTTAAAATTTAGAATATATTAAAAATTCCTACAATAATAAAAATAAATAACCCAGCAGAAAGAGTTAAATGCAACAGAAAGGCAATTCACAAACGAAGAAACTTGAATGGCTAATCAGTTTAGGAAAAGTTGCCCAACCTCACTAGAAAATAAGAGAGTAATGAATGGATAAAAGCAAGGAGGAACTCCCCTCCATTACATTCACAACAATCGAAAATCTGATAAAAATCAAATGTAGATGAAATTTTAGGGGGGGGGAAAACAAGACTTCTCATTGACCACTGTTGGGGTCTGATGAGCATAGCACCTGGAGAGGGGAGTTGTAAACGCACTCGCCATTCTGCTCAGCGGTTCCACGTGTTCTGTAGAAACTGCTGCACGCACACACAGGACATATGTGAGGATGTTCACATATGAGGCAGTTCTGTTTCTAAGAGTGGAACCCTGGAAGCAATCTCAATGGCCACCAGTGGGGACTGGATTGTTATACTGACACAAAGGAATGCTATGCAACAGGGCTCAGCAAACTTGTTCTGGGCCACACAGTAAATGTTTAGGTTTTTTGCATCACCTGAGTCCGTACTGTAGACTCTCTTCTTCTTCTTCTTCTTTTATTTTTTTTATTTATTTATTTTTAAATGTTTTATTTATTTCTAGGAGAGAGAGAGAGAGAGAGAGAGAGAGAGACAGCGTGAGCAGGGGAGGGTCAGAGAGAGAGGGAGTCACAGACCAGGCTCCAGGCTCTGAGCTGGCAGTCAGCACAGAGCCCGACGCGGGGCTCGAACCCACTAACCGCGAGATCATGACCTAAGGGAAAGTCGGACGCTTAACCGACTAAGCCACCCAGGCGCCCCAGTCTCCTTCTTTTTTTAAACAACCTTTACAAATGTAAAACCTTTCTCAGCCATATTTGCTCACAGGCTGGATATGCTGGCAGCCACAGTTTGCTCAATACTGCTGTAACAGCAATTAAAATTAGTCTACCTCTCCCACCCGGACAGGTAGGTCCCTGCAGCATCTGCACCATCTGAATACTGGGGCCACCTGAGCACCGGAGCCACCAGTTCTCAGGCAGCAGACAGTCAGTAAAGTACCACAAAACAAAAGCAAGTATGTGGACACTGCAATAAAATCTATCATAGAGCTATTCCAATTCTTTATAGAGTTTAGAATCTCTGGTTTTAAACACTTTTAGAGCACCACAAAGCAAATATCCACCGGCTGAGAAATGGAAAGTAAATTTTATGCTTTCAGTGGAAAGGAAATTATTTTCATATGATGTTTGAGATAAGTTAATTATTAACAAGAAAATTGAAAATTAATTTTTCTTAGCTTCTGCACAGCCAAGGAAACAACCCAGAAAATTAATAGGCAACCAACGGAATGGGAAAAGATAGTTGCAAATGACATATCAGATAAAGGGTTGATATCCAGAATATATAAGGAACTCACCAAACTACACGCCCGAAACACAAACAACCCAGTGAAGAAATGGGCAGAAGATATGAACAGACACTTCTCCAAAGAGGACATCCAAATGGCCAACAGACACATGAAACGATGTTCAGTGTCCCTCCTCATCAGGGAAATACACATCAAAACCACACTGAGATACCACCTCACGCCAGTCAGAGTGGCTAAAATGAGCAAATCAGAGAACACGAGATGCTGGCGATGATGTGGAGAAACGGGCACCCTCCTACACTGTTGGTGGGAATGTAAACTGGTGCAGCCCCTCTGGAAAACAGTGTGGAGGTTCCTCAGGAAACTAACAATAGAACTCCCCTATGACCCAGCAATAGCACTGCTAGGAATTTACCCAAGGGATACAGAAATGTTGATGCATAGGAGCACATGTACCCCAATGTTCATAGCAGCACTCTTCACAATAGCTAAAACCTGGAAAGAGCCTAAGTGTCCATCAACAGATGACTGGATCAAGAAGATGTGGTTTATCTATACCATGGAATACTACATGGCAATGAGAAACAATGAAATCTGGCCATGTGTAGCAACATGGATGGACCTTGAGGGTGTTATACTGAGCGAAATAAGTCAGGCAGAGAAGGACAAATATCATATGTTTGCACGTATAGGAGGATTAGGAGGAACTTGACGGAGGAACAAGGGGGAGAAGAAGGGGGGAAATGGTGGGGGAAAGGGAGAGAGGCAAACCATGAGAGACTCTTGAATGCTGACAAAAACTGAGGACTGATGGATGTGGGGGGGAGGGGGGATGGGCATGGAGGAGGACACTTGTGGGGATGAGCACTGGGTGTTATGTGGAAACTAATTTGACAATAAACTATTTGTAAAAAAAAAATAAAAAATAAAAAATAAAATAAAATAAATTAAAAAAAAAGAAAATTAATTTTTCTTATAATGGAAAATAAAGCAACAGAATGCATAAAGAGGCATATTTAATTATACACTAATTATGAAGCTGCTTTCAATTTTTTGTATGACCTCTACAAGTTACAGGAAATGCCAGAGGAAATGTTAAAATGCCATTGTATAAATTTCTATTTAAAATTAAATTCAGGGGCTCCTGGGTGGTTCCCTGGGTTGAGCATCGAACTTAGGTCATGATCTCATGGCTCTGAGTTCAAGATGGCATCAGGCTCTGTGCTGACAGTTCAGAGCCTGGAGCCTGCATCAGATCCTGTGTCTCTTCTCTCTGCCTTTCCCTCACTCATGCTGTGTGTGTGTGTGTGTGTGTGTGTGTGTGTGTGCGCGCGCGCACGCATGTGTGTGACTCAAAAATACACATTAAAAATTTTTTTAATAAAATTAAATTCAGACTTACATGAAGATCATCAGCTCTAGATGTACTAAAATTTATATTGTGAAATAATTTACCAGAAGTTTACCCCAATGTTGTCTCATCCTTTAAAATATACCTAACATTTCCAGCAACTCTTGTACCAATAGAAAGCTCCTTCTCAAAGTTAACAATTATCAAACATTTATTTGAAATACTGCATTTGCCAAGAATGACTAATGTCACTTTCAATTATATCGACTGAAAATGAAGTTGCTGAAAGTATAACTTTTGATGACCTAATACATGAATTTGCAAAAAAGTGAGCCAGAAAAATCTTATAATTGAGATACTATGTTCATAAAATTCTATCATCGTTGTATTATATAATATGATACCAAAAGCATTACTATTTTTGCATTTGTAAGTCTGTGCTCTTATTTATATCATACCATTATGCCTTATGTTTATAAGTAAGCTTTTTAAAAGAAAAAGTTTTCTATTTTAGAAGATTTCATCAAACTTCTTTCCTGCCTTTTGAATAAGGGCCCTGAATTCGTTTTTCACACCAGGCCCTGCAGAGATGTAGCCAGCCCCACCTTGGACTGTTTTCCACAGCTGATGGAGCCACCATAGCCCTTTGTAAGGAGGGCCGGGCATCTATCTGTTAGGCAGCTGGTCTGGGGTAGGAAAATGCCCCAGAGGAACTGGGGACTTGTGCCCTCACTGCCTTTGTCCACAGCCAAGCAAAGGCAAAAAACCACCCAGGCCAATGACAGGCCTCTTCTCTGTCAACCACAGTCAAACTGTGGACTGCAGCAAGTCATGGCTGAGAGCATCATCACAACCTCCCTCTTTTTTGTCGAAGTCTTTTCCTTCTCAGGTGAACGTCTGTATTCCTTTGGGGACGTGGAATGGAGGGAACTGAGCACAGAATAGACTACATTTTTGTGATTCAGATACACAGCCACTTTCTCAGCCTTTGCCTCTGAATACTGTTTGGTGATTTTTGGTCAGATACCCAGAAGCTCTCCCAGGGCCACTTCACCAAGGCTGGTCAGAGTCTTCGATGGATAAAAGCCCTGTAGGACTGATGGCTAAATCGAAGGAAAAGAAAATCATCCTTACAGTGAGGAGCCTGGGGACAGAAGCTACTACAGCTGATGCTCTGCTCTCCTCCAGTGATTAAGGCGGGACATGGATTCTGCTGACAGGGTGATCCCCTTGGGAGTGTTTCATTTCATTTCACACCAAACACATTTGGCAGCTTTCATAAAAACACAACCACAAATGGGATTGTCCTTAGGCCACCTGAACCCTAGACCCTTCTCCATCTTCCTCTGCTGTACAACTTGACAATTTCCTGCCCTGCCCTATTTTCTGTTTCCACATGAGTATATCACAAGCTCCTCAAGAACAGAGACCTCCTTCACGTGTCACCAAAACTCCAAGTGTAATGATGATACTATAGTTCTTCGAACACATACAAGCCACTTTCCCATTTGTGAACTCAGCAGTCCTCACAGCACACTCCTCCAAGCCAGGATAATGCCCATTTTACAGAGGAGGAGATAGAGGTCCCAAGAACTTCATCAGTTTGCTCATGGTCCCACACCCCATCTGCTCAAGCCCAGGACTAGGACTCAGTCACATATGGGTCTGATTCTTTTCTTTTAATGTTTATTCATTTTTGAGAGTGAGAGAGGGAAGAACATAGAGAGAGTGGATCACAGAATCTGAACCAGTCTCCAGGCTCTGAGTTGTCATCACAGGGCCCAACGTGGGGCTTGAACTCGCAAACTGTGAGATTATGACCCGAGCTGAAGTCAGATGCTCAACCAACTGAGCCACCCAGGCACCTCAGGTCTGATTCTTTTCAACCACACCTTTGTGGAGCAGGCATTTCTAAAAGCTCAGGCATCCCCTCTTCTTGCACACCACCGAGCACTGTGTGTCACAAAGGTGGATACTTTAGAAGACCTTGTGCTGATGGATGTTTCCATGTTTAGCATTGGAAACACAACCCAGTGGTACTACATGGCAGCACATGCTGTGAGTATCTCTCCTGTTACACCCATCTGCATGGTTCTGGGACTGTTGAGCATGTCAAGGACTTTGGGCATGAGGGGATAGAACTCTCCACAACTTGAGTCTTCAAGGTGGCCTTCTGCATTCTTCTGAGGTAGAGTGGACAGCAACAGTCCTTTCTAAAGGCACTCCACCTAGACTTTCTTCGTGGCGGCATTGACTATCCACAAGCCCTGGCTTCTGTTTCTTGCCCTCTTGGGGTGAGGAAAAGGTGGAGCTGCAGGACTCCAGATCATAGCTCCCCCCACAGAGGCTTCTCTAAGTATCCAAGGCCAAGCAAATTCTGGCTCTTCAGGACAGTCCCAACTCATTGCAACTTTAATAAGTGGTTTTCACATGTTTCTAACCATGGGGTAAGGAAAGCCTACTTAAAGTACAAAAACACAGAAGCCATGAAGAAAAAAAGACTCAAGCAGCGTAAGAATTCAAAATTTGGAATAAACTATATCACAAAGTTCAAAGAAAGTGGTATATTAAAATATCTGCAGCAGGCATAACAAAGGATTAGTAGTATGAAACCGCTTGAAAGCATAAAGTTGAACAAAAATCAAAATGGCTGCACTAATGCTTCTTTCTGGGAGGCTCAATTTTAAACTAAGTAATATTTATCCTCTCTTCTGTAGACCTCCCTCCTCCCTTCTTAGCCTTTTGTTTCAGGAACCCAGTATCACCCTTGAGACATGACAATCAAGGCTGACAGCATGTACAAAATCTCTGTCGAAACCAGCAAGATCCTGTATTTCCCTATAAAACTCGCCAGTCCCTTCCTCTGGGGGGCTTGCAGTTTGAAGGCCTTAGCATACTGCAGCTTCTTGTGCCCCCACAAAATAATAAACTATCTTCCTTCTCTATACCCAAAGTCCATCTTCATGTTAAGTATTTCGGCTCTGGGACACAGAAGTCGATTTTCAAAAAGTATATCAACAATTCTTACAATATGAAATAGGGAAGGTGAACAATTCAATAAAAAGGGGCAAAGAATATAAAATGGCACTTCACAGTAAAAGAAATATAAAGAGCAAATAACAAAGGAAAATATTCCAAATATCACTGGAAACAGAGAAATACAATTAAAATACTAAAATATAACTGTTCTTTTTTTTTTCAGAACACCTGGGTGGCTAAGTCAGTTCAGTGACTGAATTTTTTTTTTTCTTTTGAAGTAAGATCAGAGGTTTTAATAAGCCAAATGTACTTGCTTGATCTTGGGGCAAGTCCAGGAGTCAAAGAGCCATGAGTTCCCTCACCTGTGTTCACGGATCTGCCCTCACATTCACTCTTACACTGAGACTAGCACTCCTCTACTCTACATTTTTTCTTTTTTGGGGGCATTTAAGTGTTTTTTCTTCACATTTTTTATGACTTTCTGGGGTCCTGTTGTTGTTGTTTCAATTTACATCCAAATTAGTTAGCAGATAGTGCAATAATGATTTCAGGAGTAGATTCCAGTGATTCATCCCCTATGTATAACACCCAACAAATGTCTTCCTTAACACCCCTTACCCATTTAGCCCATCCCCTAACCCCCAACCCCTCCAGCAACTCTCTGCTCTCTATGTTTAAGTCTCTTATGTTTTGTCTCCATCCCTGTTTTTATATTATTTTTGCTTCCCTTCTCTTGTGTTCATCTGGTTTGTATCTTAAATTCCATGTATGAGTGAAGTCATATGATGTATGTCTTTCTCTAATTTTGTTGAGCATGATACCCCCTAGTTCCATCCATGTTGTTGTAAGAGTGACTGAATCTTGATATGATCCCAGGGTCATGAGATCAAGCCCTGCATCAGGTTCCACACTGAGCATGGAGCATGCTTGAGATATTCTCTCTCTCTCTCCCTTTGCCCCTCTCCCCAGCTCATATTCTCTCTCTCAAAAAATTTTTGAAAATATGTGTAAATACATATATATATAAAATTAGCAAGAATTAAAAATACTACTAATATCCCTTGTTGGATCTTTAGCTAGACTAACGAAGAAAAAAAAAAAGAGCAAAACTCAAATAAATAAGATTTTAAACAAAAACAGCCATTACAACAGATGCCACAGAAATGCAAAAGATCCTAAGAGAATACTATGAACAATTACAAGCCAACAAACTGGACAACCTAAAAGAAACTGATATATTCCCAGAAACACACAACCTACCAAAACTCAATCATGAAAAATTAGAAAGTCTGAACAGACTGATAACAAGTAGGGAGATTAAATCAGTAATCAAAAACTCCTGACCAAGCAAAGTCCAAGGCCAGATAGCTCCACTGGTGAATTCTTCCCAAACTCTTCCAAAAAAAAAAAAAAAATTGACCTGAATAGACTTCCAAAGAAGACTTCCAAATGGCAAATAGACACATGAAAAGATACTCAACATCACTCTTCATCACAGACATGCCCATCAAAATCACAATGAGGTATCACCTCACACCTGTTAGAATGTGATACAACAAATACTGTATGGTGTCATTTATATGTGAAATCTAAAAGAGCCAAACCCACAGAAACAGAGTAGACTGGTGGTTGCCAGGGCCTAGGGGATAGGAAAATAAGGAGATATTGGTTAAAGAGTACAAACTTCCAGTTATAAGAGGAGTAAGTCCTGGGGATCTAATGTTCAGCATGTTACAATTCTGTACTCTGTATTTGAAAGTCAATGACAGAGTAGATCTTAAATGTTCTCACCCTAACAACAACAAAATGGTAACTATGTAGGGTGATGGATGTAGTAACTAACCTTATCGTGGTAATCATTTCACAATAGAAATGTGTATCACATAATTACACTGCACATTAAAAAATGTTTTATGTCAATTATATCTCAATAAAGCTGGAAGAAAAGAGGAACAAGTATCCAGTGCTGGGAGTTATGAAGGCAATTAGGTTGCCTCAAATTTTAAAATGTATATGCTCTTTGACACAGCATTCAATGCCCAACAGCTTACCTAGAGAAGCACCTGAACTTGTGAATGAGGAATCATGTAAAAAAAACATTAATTACAATATGGTTGGTAAAAGCTTAACATTGGAAATAATCTTAAATGTCCTCCACAATAAGCATGGCTTAATAAAGTTTGGGATGGTCAGAGCAGAGATTATGCAGCAGTGAGAAAGCCATCATGCTGAGCACTGACACAGAAAGATTTCTAAGACTCATGAAGTAAAAATAGGTGAATTGTTCAACAATATGCATAGTGTAATCTATTTTTTAAACATGTACACTTACAAAACCACATTTCTATATTTATCTATGTATGTAAATGGATAGAAATTCATCTGAATAAATATATACTAAGCTGACAATAGTTGTTTACTCTGGGTAGCAAAGTGGGCTTTGGGATGCAGCACTCAAATGACTTTAGCAATGACTGTTCTGTTAATCGACATTAGTTCAAGAACAATGCATTATATATTACATGTGCAAGTTTAAAACAAGAAGAAGGGAATATCATGGCCTCAAGGCTATTCAAGGACAGATGTATAAAATCCATTAGGTCTGTTTTCCCTTGAGGGGACACAGACAGCCTGACTAGGGTATGGGAAGAAGGGACAGGGTAGAGAAAGGGAACCACCACCTGCCCAGTGTCATCCCCACCCAGATGCCAGATGCCAGCCTCCTTTCTGACACTACCCTTAACTAAGACCTTTCGTAGAAACCCCTTCATGTGTCCTCCCTCCCTTTCCTGGTTTGATTCCACTGTGTTTACTTCTTTGAGTAAGGACATTCTCCCTTCTGTTTTTGTGTCCCTTAATTACAATTTTTTAAGACTTGGAAAGTCATTTGTCAATTACATGGCATACCAGGACTCCAAATAAATTCCAAGAATTGACAGCTGCCTATTCTACTTTTCACCAATGCCTCAGGTCACTTCCCTGGGAAATAGCCTCTGAGACTCCATGATTTACATGGAAGAGAAGAGCTAAGAGACGCTCTTACTGGTAAGAGCTCTTAGGAACACCACCTCTGATAGCGAGGAAGCCGAGACTGAACAGAGGAAGAAATGGGGCTGTGGTGCAAGCACAACAGAGGACTTAGCAGATCCCAGAAGTAGCTCTGGAGCTGAAGGGCTATTTGGAGTTATCCCGAAATAAAGAACAAGACTGGACCTTTGTACCTCCACCTGGACCAGTCATTAAGTGTGGGCTCATCTGGGAAGGCAGTGTTGCTTTGGCCAAAGCCACTTGTTTCAGTGGAGGGTGAGTCCCTGGAGACACTCAGCTGTGGGAGGCAGCTGGGGGAATGGGCACCTCAGCCCCAAAGAGAAGTCTGGTAAGCTCACCTTGTCCAGAGGAATTTGGAGCTAAGCGACCATTCATCTCTGAGGGTGGAGGAAATGAGGCAAGGGTACACATTTTAGAGGTGGGGAAACATCTGGTATGTGTTCTATGATGTCCTTCCTGAAAGTCAGTCAACAACGCAAGCATGGACTGGGTGTCCAGGTTGAGGCATCATTTATCAGACTTACCTGTGTCAACTCCTTCTGTAGGACCTATGAGGCACAGTTTGAGGGGGGAATATATCCAAATTAATGGGGGGAGGGGATGGTTTGAGCAGAAACAGGGAGCAATGCTTTGAGTTTAAATGCCCTGGTAATGGGGTGTCTGGTGGGCTCAGTCACTGGAGCATGGGATTCTTATCTCAGGGTTATGAGTCTGAGCCCCACATTGAGAGTAGAGATTACTTAAAAATAAAATCTTAGGGGCACCTCGGTGGCTCAGTCGGTTGAGCGTCCAACTTTGGCTCAGGTCATGATCTCGTGGTCTGTGGGTTCGAGCCCGAGTCAGGCTCTGTGCTGACAGCTCTGAGCCTAGAGCCTATTTCAGATTCTGTGTCTCCCTCTCTCTCTGCCCCTCCCCAGCTCGTGCTGTCTCTCTGTCTCAAAAATAAATACACATTAAAAAAAAAATCTTAAACAGAAAAAAAATGCCCTGGTATTGATCTCACCTTAGTTTCAGTATCTAGAAAGAACTTAATTTGCAGTAAATCAAGTCCACTGCTTGAAAAGTAAAGAGAGGAAAAGAGGAATATCACATTTTGAGTGCTGCTAACAAGTCCCAGCAGTCTAGAATTAAGTCCGCAGGCTCCCTCCCATTCTCGTCCCATCTGCCTGTTGGGTTTAGGCCCTTGCGCATGAAAGTGCTTCTATACAGAGTCAGGGGCTTCCATCAACCTAAAGAGCTGAGCACAATAAGGACCCACAGTTACCAACACCGAAATGATTCTTATGCCATTCCTATTCACAAAGGAAATAGTCACTCTTTGCCTCCCAAACTGAAAAAACCTGTATAACTTGGTTTAGGCCACATGGCAGTTCTAGATCACTAGATGGGGCGGGGCTTGGGGTGGGTGGGGGGACTTCAGATAGGGTCATGATCTCACTGATTGTGAGTTCAAGCCCCCCATCAGACTCTGTGCTGGCAGCATGGATTCTGCTTGGGATTCTGTCTCTCATTCTCTCTCTCTCTCTCTCTCTCTCTCTGCCCCTCCCCTACTTGCTTTCTCTCTCTCTCAAAATAAATTTAAAAAATAAACATAAAAATACATACATCATGTACACACAGATTGACAAGGTTGTTCTTCAGTGCTGCAGATGTGAACTTGGCCAGCCACTGTGCCTCCCCTCCCCCTGCACCCCTGATAAAAACACCTTTTGTTCTACTGTAACCTTCACCTCATGGGGAGCACAGAACAGGAGGCTTGCTAAACATACAAGACCCCACCTGGCCCCACCGCTGCCCCAAGGCCTCTGCTCACCTCTAAGGATACGCCTAGCTCTCCTGACCTATTGATGACCCAGCTTCCTTCTCCTAAGATTTGATTGCAAAAGTATAAAGGGCAGTGGAGAAAGGGGTACAGACACCAGAGGTGGAAAGTATACCCCATGCTGGTTTCAGGGAGTAAAAGCCCTGTGATGCCTCAGTTTCTGAAGCAGCCCATCCCCTTAAGAATCTGGAATATCAGGGGCACCAACTCCCCCCTCCTTGGCTTCTTTGGGACTCAGACTTCCTGTGCGGGTCCCTCCCAGGAGGGCACTGATTGGGAACTGTGCAGTCACCGAGTGGCCTCGGGCTCCACATCCACAGAATGTCCACAAGGCGGTGACACACCACTGGAGAAGGTGGGCCCAGGAGAGGGGCTCCAGGTAGTACAGCTCATGATCCATGACCAGAATGACACTTTTCAAGTATTTTTCAAATACATTTTTTTTATTTTAGAGAGAGAGAGCATGCATGAGTGAGGGAGAGGGAGAGAAAGGGAGAGAGAGACAGACAGAGACAGAGAATATCAGTCAGGCTCCATACTCAGAACGGAGTCCACTGCCACGACCCTGGGATCACAACTGGAGCCAGAATCAAGAGCAGGATGCTCAATCCACCATAAAATACTTTTTAAAAGGTTCAAGTATTCTTTTTCTAATTCCAACAAACCAGTGGGGAAAAGATACTTTTAAGTCAATTAGGGTAAAGGAATGCTTTATTCTATGGTATTTTAAAAATTACTGTTCAGGGTGCCTGGGTAGCTCAGTCACTTAAGGCTCCAACACTTGGTTTTGGCTTAGGTCATGATCTCACCGTTTGTTGGATGAAGCCCCACATCCAACTCTGCACTGATGGTGTGAAGTCTGCTTGGGATTTTCTCTCTCCTTCTCTCTCTCTGCCCCTCCCCCACTCATGCACATGCTCATTCCTATGTGCTTTCTCTCACTCTCTTTCAAGATAAATAAATAAACGTTAAAGAAATTACTGTTGGGTGTGCTAATGACATTACTATAGTCTGACAAAAGTCCTTATCTGTTATAGATTCCTACTCAAGCATCTATGAGTAGAATGGTCCGATATCAGGAATTTGGGTTTTTTTTAATTTTTTTCTTTTTAGTCTTTATTTTTGAAAGAGAGAGAGAGAGAGCGCACGTGCACAAGCAGGAGAGGTAGACACAGAATCTGAAGCAGCCTCCAGGCTCTGAGCTACTAGCACAGAGCATGATGCAGGGCTTGAACCCATGAACCGCAAGATCATGACTAAGCCAAAGTCGGAAGCTCAACCAATTGAGCCACCCGAGCACCCCAGGAATTTGCTTTAAAATCCACCAGTACAACTAAGCGCATACGGGATGAAGCAGTGTGATAATAACTGAAACTGGGGAATGGCCACATGGGGTTTCATTATAACAGGCTTTCCACTTTTGTGTATGTTTGAAACTTTAAATAAAAAGTTAAAAATAAATACACTCATCACTTTAGGGAGTTAGTTTCTCACACATACAGTACACCCACTTTTTTTTAGTTTTTTTTCTTTCTCTGCCTTATTTTACTTGTAAAAATAATGGATTTGTGTAAAAATATGTAACAATACCGAGAGCTGTAAATCCACCTTCCTTTAATACATGTGCCAACTGTGTCACATGTGTTTCTCATAACCTTCCCAATATGCAGGACCCTGCTGGACACTGGTTGGTGCTCCTTTTAATGCAGTTAGAATCACTGTTCCTCACAAGACTGGAAGCGATCTTTCAGACTGTCTATTCCAATTCCTTCATGTTGCTGATGGGGAAACAGACCCTGGAAGAAGGGCTAACTTGGTCAGGGTCCTTGAGCTGTTTCGTGGCAGGACCATAACCAGCTCTCACTAATCTCAGGCAGCATTTGCTGCATAACGGCCAAGGGGACCTGCAGCCACAGGGCTAGTGAGTCGCTGTCTGTCATGCCAAGAGTCAACCGTTCTCCAACCCCTTCTCAGCCCTTCTTGGCAGGAGCTGAGGGAAGGCAAGGTGGGGGAGGGGAGTACAGATCCCAGGTTCAGAGATGGGGGTGGGGGGTAACATTCCAGGCTTGAAGAAGACTTGGAGGAGATCCGAGGCCACGGTGTACCGGACGCTCCCAGGCTGCCAGATGCAGCCCCCAGACTCACTTCATCTCTCAAAGACCGACGCCCACCCAGCAGACGCCCACCCAGCAGACATCCTCCGTACTCTGGCAGCCCTGCTTCCTACCTCCGCACCGACCCCTACACATGAAGTAGACTCTGCTTCTTGATGCGAAAGGGAAAATAAGAAGGTGCTTTCTTAAAGCCAATAGATATGCAAAAAGAATGCTGCTTTTCAACCTTAAATATAACAAGAGGAAAGGGAGGGTGGGACGGGAGGTGGGAATTCATGCAAAGTTCTAGGTTAGGATCTGAATTCTCCAGAGCCACTCACTGATCCACAGCCCCAGAGAGCCCAACACTTCCAGGGCCACAGAAGGGGCCCTTAAGGCAGCTCACAACTATTCCACATGTAAATTTGAGTAATGGTTTGCCCTGGCTTGTCCATTCTGAGGAGAAAACCACTCTCAATCTGGGGGTGGGGGTGGGAATGAGGGGGGTGTCACTAGAGGGTCTAGATCTCTGCTGTCCATCATGGTTGCTCTCAGTCATGTGCAGCTATGAGCACTTGAAATATGAGCCCCAAAGTGAGAAGTGCTGTAATATAAAATGAACACCAGATTTCAAAAACTGTACAAAAATAAGAAGGCAAAAAAGCCTATTAATTTTTATATTGATTAGATGTTAAAATTGTATTATTTTGGATATATGGGAGTAACATATATTAAAATTATTCTGTTTTTACTTTATTGAAGTATAAGTGACATATAATAAACTACATGCATTTTTAATATATTTATTAAAATATGTATCTCAGCCCAGAGCCTGATGTGGGCCTCCAATGCACAAACCAAGACATCATGACCTGAGCCAAACGAAGTTGGACGCTTAACTGACTAAGCCACCTGGGTGCCCCTACATGCATTTTTTAAATGTTTGTTTATTTATTTTGAGAGAGCGTGCACACATAAGCAGGGGAGGAGCAGAGAGAAAGGGAAAGAGGGAATCCCAAGCAGGCTCCATGCTGTCAGTACAGTGGCCAATGCAGGGGCAATCCCACAAAACAAGAGGTCATGACCTAAGTCAAAACCAAGACTTAGATGCTTAACCAACTGAGCCATCCAGATGCCCCAAACTACATGTATTTAAAGAATACAATTTGCTAAGTTTTGGCATTGTATACCACGAAACCATCATTAACATCAGTATCATGAACATATCATCACCCCCAAAAAGTGGTCATACCCTTTATATTCCCTCTTTCCCATCCCCCATCCTGAGATAACCACTAGTCTGCATTCTGTCACTGCAGAACTTGGCGTTTTCTGAAATTTTATATGAGTATAATCATACAGTATGCATAGCAAATTTTACTTTGCACTCAGCATAATTATTGTGAGATTAACTCATATTGTTCCATATATCACAAATTCATTCCTTTTTATTGCTGAGTAGTATTTCATTATATGAACATATCACAAGTTTGTTTATCCATTCACCTGTTGACAAACATTGAGGTTGTTTCCATTTGGGGGCTATTACAGATCAATTAGGTATGAATATTTATCAATGTCTTTTACTATTTTGAGGAGAGAGCATGAGTGAGCAAGTGAGCAATGGGAGAAAAGGAGAGAGAGAATCCCAAGCAGATTCTGAGCAGTCAGCACAGAGCCTGACACAGGGCTTGATCTCACCAATCAGGAGATCATGACCTGAGCCAAAATCAAGAGTCAAATGCTTAAATGACTGAACCACCCAGGTGCACCTCTAGGTCTTTTAACTTTTACTTTTTTTTAAATGTGGCAACCAGTGTGTATTAAAACGTCATCACATGGTACTTCTATCGAACAGTGTACCTCTAGATTCTCTCCCCTCCACTCTCCTGGCTCAGGTTGGCTGCCTACCTGAGTTTAATTCAACAAACTGGGCCAGGTGCAGAGTGGGGAACTGTTGTTACAGAAGTGAAGGACCCAAGAAAAGATGGACACTGGGTATGTGTTCCAAACATATACCTCCCGAACTGGCCTTTTCCAAGAATTGCCCCCAAGGCAATGGCCATCTAAAGGGGAAGGAAGCAAATGTATACAGTCACCTCAAATTCAACATGAGAAGCCAGAAAGAGATGCACATAGGCTCTGGTGTGGAAAGGAGGAAGCACTGACGTCTGTCTGGGGAGCTCAAGGAGTTTCCCCAGGAGACGGTATTTGAACCAGGTCTTGGAGGATGAGTAGAATTTACCAAGCAAAGTTGGGTGAGGGCTTTCTAAGTGTAGGGAAACTCAGAAATCTCCCAGGGCAAGACAGTTTCCAGGAGCTGGGATCTGTGAGCAGAAAGGATGGCACAGGATGGGAGGGAGAGTGGGCCAGGACGAAGGGCCTGCTATGCTGTGGTGAGGGGTCAGTCCTTGTCCTCCAGGCACAGACACTACAGAGCCAGGGAAAAGAGCCAGGCCAGACTGCACTTTAGAGGAACACTTGGGGGTAGAAAACAGGAGTGATGCATCCTTGGATGATGCCACTGGGAACAGAGAACAGGGACTACATTCTGGAGAGCTCCAAAGCAGATTTCATGAGAACTGGTAATGGGATGTGAGACACACAGAAGAGTTGACTGTGGTGTCCCTCACGGCTGGCGCTCCCAGGTGGACCCATATTGTCATGGACAATAGCCTCCCCACAGGTGTCCCTCTTGCCCTGCCCAGACCACCCACCCCACTCTTGGCACAGAGAGACTTAAACTGTCTAATTGTCTCCTGCCAACTCAGTTTCCCCTGTGGCTTTCCACTACCTACAGAATGAAATCTCACTTCCCTTAGACGGCGACCAAGACCTGGCGAGCTGGGCCCACCCGCCGGCCTGTGCCACCTCATCCTCTCTCTTCCTCCCTGTACCCCCTGCCTACCTCCCCCCAGCCCCTCCACACACAATACAATAGTGCACTGATTCTCATCTCCATGTTCCCTTGGCCTGTGTGCCTTGTCACACGCCTCAGCCTCGACTTAACACCAAAAACTCTCCTTTCCTTCAAAGGAAAAAATGGCTTGAGGCTCCTTCTCCAGGAGCTCTCCCTGAAGACAGACCCAAGAGCACGTTCCCTTGTGCCCCAGGGCACACTGTGCCCTGCCCTCTATAACCTCCTTCATTCCCACTAAATTGTCACATCGTGGGGACAGCATCCTTGTCTTTTGTTTTGGGAACTGGAGAGCTGGAGATAGAGATTTTAAAGTCATCTGACATAAGCAGGAGCCGCCTTAGGAAAGCTCAGGTAAGGAGAGTGTGCAGAGGGATGAGGGCATGCTCTGGGCGTGCACCAGGATTTCTGACCCAACACAAGGTGGAAAGACTCCCAGAGCTGATCTCTCCAGACAGGAGAGTTACTCTGTTCTCTACTCTGAAAAGTCCTGGGGAAGCCTCATTTTGTCAAGGGGGATAAAAATCTGTATGAAAATAAGAAAAAAATAGCCAAAGATTCCTACCCTTGATATGTTAATAATTAAGATAAATACAGGGGACACCTGAGTGTCTCGGTTGGTTAAGCGTCCCACTCTTGATTTTGGCTCAGGTCATGATCTTGTTGTTTTTGAGAATGAGCCCCGTGTCTGGCTCCTTGCTGACAGCATGGAGCCTGCTTTGAATTCTCTCTCTGTCTCTATCTGCTCCTCCTCCTCTCTCTCAAAATAAATAAACTTTAGGAAAAAGATGAAGACAGAACAAACATACATAAAAGGATGTGTCCAATGTTTTGTCCAACATTTTTAAAGGAACAATAAATAAATGTGACTTCCAAGGTGAATCTGCATGAAATTAACCAAGTATTTATTGAGATTTTACAATGTATTCAACACTGTCCTCGAGCTATTAAAGATACTGTAGGTGAACCTGAGTCAACTCTTCTCATCTTCAGGTATTAAGATTCATATTAGGGAAGCAATTTGCATATACATGAAGACATTTGAGAATAAATGTATTACCAGGTGGGGAGGACAAATTGATAAATGTCACAGGTATCTAGAACAGAAATTCCTAATTTAGTGTGCAGGGGTTCTGTTCAAGTGCAGATTCTGGTTCAGTAGTTCTAGGGTAGAGCTTAAGATTCTGTGTTTCTCACATGTTCTGAGAGGAGGTCAACACTCTTTGTCTAGGACCCACTTTGAGTAGCAAGGACCTTAGGGAATGGAGGGAAACTTGTGAGCTTTCAGAGGAAGCCTAGGACTGATGGCAGGGACAGGGTGGAATGGACAGGAAGGGCTTTCCGGGTAGGGTCAGCTAACTAGTGCTTCTCCAGAGCTAAGCTTACAGGTGGGGAGAACCACGGGCATGGGAATCTCACGTGCTGGAACTGACCATTCTTACCAGGCAGGGACACCAACTCAAAGGAACTGACCTCTGTGCAGTTTTAAGTGCCACGCTAAGGAGTTGCAACCCATTGGAAAAGGGAATGGTGAGCTGGAGATGACCCTTAAGTCAAAGTTTGCTGATACATTCAGGCTAAGTAGGAGAAGATATATAGATCCATGCAGAAGGAGAACTGGAGTATAGTTTCTCTCACTTCTTACTTTAAGAGATCCAGTTCAGCTCCTGGATGCCATGTCCCCATCCCTTACCCTCGGTCCCCTTGCCTCAACCCAGGCCTTGCCCCCTGAGTCCTGGGCCCTAGCAGCCTTTCACCAGGAGACCTAAGTCTCAGATAATCCAGCCACAGGAGAAAGAACCCTTCTTCTGCAGTTCCGTGGAGGCTTTCTTTCTCTCCACGGATGTATTAACAATTCAACAGCACATGATAAAAGTGGGGGGAAGGGGACCCACATTAATTTCCTCAAGGCAAATGATAAGCTAGCAGGTCTGGCTCTATGGAGGAGATAAAAGCTCCAAACACAGCCAAATGACTCTTGGGATCCGAGCCTGGTACGGATGCAAATTAAAATAAAAACTATATAAACAGCAGCACAATCGCACCATTCAGGGCTCCTTCATTAGCAGCCAGAGCTCCAGTGCCACTGTCCACAAAGACAACTTCCCTTTCTTCTCCCTTCCAACTAATTTCCAAGCTGGTCAACAAAAGGAGGCTAAGGACAAAAGCAGTTCTAATTGATGAGACTCTGGGGAGAGGGTCTCCAGGGAGATTCATTTTATGTGTGCAAATCCCAAAGTAAATGTGATGTGTCAGACCAGCTGAGGACAGGCCTCCTGCTGGGGAGTCTGGAGATGCCAATTTCCTCCTCTCAAAGCTCACCACGGCATGATAACAACCCAATGGTCACATCCACTAGCCCAAGCCTTCCCATGCCCAATAGAACCAACTGCCTTGTGTAGGGGGACCTCATTCAATGATCAGGCCCATGATGCAACAACTCACTACCATAGTGGCCTCTAGTCTTTACTGTGGAGGACAGAGTTCATTCATTGTATTACCATGAAGCATCACCATGGTGAGCAGTCACTGAAGTGAGGAGATACAGTTTTACAAAAATCCATCTCCTATTGAATGTTCAGGCTTCAGGAGGGAACCTGGTTCACAAACCACAGGTTTCCTTTATTTTCTTCCCATTTGGCCAGCATCCCCACTCACCTTCTCCACTCCAGGAACCTCTTCAGAGGTTCAAGCCCTCCAGCTGTCTCCTCATCCCACATGTCCTTCTCTCTAGCCTTGAAGATCTCTTCACTGTTCCAGATTCCTTCACATTCATCCCCCATCCTGCACTCCAACACATGCTTGGGATTCCCTACTATTTGTCTGAAAACTCTATTAGCCTCATGAACCTCACGTTTTGTCATTTGAAAACAGGGTAATAATCCTTGCTCTACTCATCTCGTGGGCTACTGGAAGGCTTGTATGAAATAAAGGACATGAGGGGCGCCTGGGTGGCTCAGTTGGTTAAGCGTCTGACTTTGGCTCAGGTCATGATCTCACGATTCATGGGTTTCAGCCCCGCGTCGGGCTCTGTGCTGACAGCTCAGAGCCTGGAGCCTGCTTCAGATCCTGTATCTCCTTCTCTCTCTCTGACCCTCCTCTGCTCATGCTCTCTCTCTCAGAAATAAATAAAACATTAAAAAAAAAAAAAAGAAATAAAGGACATGAATGCAACTCTAAGTGGCATATGTGTATTAACAGAAATGTCCTCATTTAAGCTATAGTGCTGGACCATTTAGTGACTGCCAAAAACCTCTCTATTGTTAAGTGAGACAGGTATGAGTGGTTTTTTTCCCCAGCCAATAGGACAAATGAAGATTCTTCCACATTAACACCAAAATGAACTTCCAATATTTTTAAATGATAGAAACCAAAACAGCCAAAGTGAACCATCTCCTACCTTGGCCCCTTAGTGGTTCCTTAGAGCATCTCTCCCGCACATGCCTTGGACTCACTCTCCGCTTCCCCCAGTTTATGCTTCCGGCCACACTGCTGACATCAAAGCAAGCGCTGGTGCCTAGGAGAGGGAAGGATCAAAGAGAGTAGTGAGGGTGGAAAGATTGCTTTTCTCTAATTCTGAAGATTGCTTTATGTTGTCCTTTTAGGGAAGATTCCATTATTTAGAAGGTGGATTGTGTTTCTAGTCTAACCTGCAGCTGCTCTGTGGACAGGGCACTGTTCTTTTCCAGCTTATATGCTAAGAAGCAAGAAAGGAACAGAGACAGGAAAGAGATGGGAAAGTCCCATGAGCAGACTATCCTTTCTACCCTTCCCCAGCCAGTTAGGTGGTTGCTAAGCTGTCTAGTTATTCTCTCACTTTCCCAGCTGATAAGGAGAAAAGAGGTGTTATCTGCTATAGACAGCTCCTGGCTTTGGAGAGGAGAACCCCAGGGCTGGTGGTTAATACCTGACCTAGCACTGTTTCCCTCAAGACTTCAAGCCCTGGCTGCCTCAGCCTAGACAATGCTGTTGGAAACATAACAATATGGTGCTGTAATGCTCAGATCTTTAGTCTTTTCCAAACCATGCTCATACCACCACTTGCATTAGTTTCCTAGGACTGCCATAACAAACTAGGTGACTTAAAACAGGAGACATTTGTCCTTATATACTTGTGGAAGTTAAAGAGTCCAAAATCAAAGCACTGGCAGGGTTGGCTCCTTCTAGAGGCTCTGACACAGAATCCATTCCATGCCTTCACTAGAGGCAACCTTTGTCATTCCTTGGCTTGGAGCTCTGTCACTTTAATTCCCACCCCCAACTTCACATAACCTTTTTCCTGTGTGTCTATGTGCCCTCTCCTCTTCTTCTAAGCACACTTGTCACTGGACCTAAGACCCACTCTGAAGTCCAGAATGATCTCATATCAAGGTCCTTACATTTCACCAGTAGAGATCTGTCTTCCAAATAAGGTCACTTTTACAGGCTCCAAGGGTTAGGACTTGGACATATCTTTTTGAGGGACTGCTATTCAACCACTACAGTACCCAAACAAAGGGGAAGGGAGAAGAGGAAGAAACCACACTGAGCTTCTCTTCAAATCTGTAAGAATCCATGGGACAAGGTGGGGACTAGAGTTATTCAGTGAAGTGATGGTAACAAAGGCCATGGGGACTGGATGGGCCTTAAGCATGACTATACTGGGGAAGAAGGGGTAGTAGCCTGAGACCTGCCCTCCACTGAGACCTGCTGAGGTCACTAGCTGGCTGAAATGACAAAGGCACAGGAAAAAGCCAGGTCATCAATCTCTTTCCCCACTCACCCGCTTCCTCCCAACTCACTGATCCCTGCCAAGTAACCTATGGGTAACCCAGGGCTTTGGATCCCCCTGCGGGTATGAGCAAGGCAGCAGCCTGCCCACCCAGCACTTTGCAGCCTGTCTTGTGGAAGTCAGCCAGCTCTTTTCACTCTGGGACTGCTCAGATGCCGGCACTTCCACAGCTGGTTTGTGAACACAGTATTCAGCAGTACTTAGCTTTCTTCCACTGTGGTTAAAATTTACACAAGGAAAAGCCTTCCAAAACTTAGTTAACAAAATTTAATTTAAGGATCAGAAAAGGTTTTCACCATATTCGAAAATTCTAAAAGTTCTTTCTCTAAGAAAGGAAAGAAAAAATTATTAAATGAATCACCATTTCTAAATTTCAAAGGAACCATTCCTTAAGTTATTAATGTGACCTCTCTCCCAGAAACGCCTGGCAATTGTGTAAACAGAAGTTGTGTCAGTGATAGTTGCCAGGAAAACTTTTGAGGCCTAAGATTACAGGTCTTTGGTCAAGACTGTGCCTTATAATATACATCTTACTTTTCAGGCCTGGAGTCCATAAACTTTCCCCCACAGTTTTAAGATGACAAAGTTTAACAATGTTGTCTGAAAAAATTCTGTGGATTAGAAGCTGAACTGGAATAGGTATTTATGGAGTGTGTACCCTGTGCTGGTCACTCTGCTAGATGTGAGGGCTATAGACACGAACAGCAATTCTAACATGGCCCTGACTTCATGGAGAGGGAGATTCCATCCTACAAGTACTGCTACAAAGCACAAGTATGGGTGTCAAGGAGGCCTTCACCAGGGCACTCTGCACACTTAACAGATGATTTACATGGATATATGGAACCTAGGTATTTGCCCCCAGTGATAACGACATCTCCAGTGGGTCTGCTCTAAAGGTTTGTGGGGGGTTTTACTCTTTTATTTATTTATTTTGAGAAACAGAGAGAGAGAAAGAGGGAGAGCACGAGCAGGAGAGGAGCAGACAGAGAAGGAGAAAGAGAAAATCCCAAGCAGGCTCCATGCTATCCGTGCAGAGCCTGATGTGGGGTTTAGACACACACAACCCAGGGGGTCGTGACCTGAGCCAAAACCAAGAGTAAGACACTTAACTGAATGAGCCACTTGGATGCCCCTGCTCTAAAGGTTTTGTGCATATTCTTTCTCTACAGGATAGTGGATGGAGGTCCCTGCCCCTCCAAGAGCTAACTTGAAACTAATCTTCAGACAGGTTTTGTGGCTATATGTCCAGTGATCCCAGGGAAGATCCTAGAGCCTCTGAGATAAGACAGAGATCTTTCTGGAAAGATAAATGCAACAGAAGCAGATCCTCAGGTCTGAGGTCAGAAAATGAGGCTCTAACCACCTCACAGTTGTTAGAATGGCTAACATCAAAAAACAAAGAACAAATGTTTCAAGGATGTGGAGAAATTAAAATTCTTGTACATTGAAAGTAAAATCCTGTAGCTGCTATGGAAAACAGTATAGAAGTTCCTCAAAAAACTGAAAACTGAACTACCTTGTGATCTAGCAATTCCACTTCTATTTACCCAAAAGCATGAAAATCAGGATCTCAAAGAGGTATTTGCACTCCCACATTCACTGCAGCTTATTCACAATAGCCAAATTGTGGAAATAATCTACATGTTCATCAGTGGATGACTGGATAAAGAAAATGTGGTATATACAGACAAGGGAATATTTTTCAGCTTTAAAACAAAGAAGGAAATCCTGCCACATGCAACACCATGGATAAACCTTGAGGACATGATGCCAAGTGAAATAAATCCATCACAGAAAGGCAAATATTGCATGGTAAAATAGACTCATAGAAGCAGAGAGTAATATGATAGTTCCCAGGGAATGGAAAGAGGTGCAACAGATAGTTGATGTTCAACGGGTATAAATTTTCAGTTATGCAAGATGAGTAAGTAAGTTCTAGAGATCTGCTGTACAACATTGTGACAAGAGTTAACAATTCTGTATATAATGCCCTTCAAACTGTGTTAGCCAGTAGATCTCATGTTAAGTGTTCTTACTACAAGAAAAAGAAACAGACAAGATAAGGAAGGACAAGGGAAAGAAAAGAGGGGAGAGAATGGGAGGGGAGAGAAAGGGAGAGGAGAGAAGGGAGAAGAGAAGGGAGAAGAGAAGGGAGAAGGGAGAAAAGAGAAAGAGAAGTCTTTAAACTATGGGCTGACTAACTATAGTCTGCCTGCTGCTTGTTTGTGTAAATACATAAAGCTTTGCTGTGACACAGACACATGCATTCATTTATGCATTTTCTATGACTGCTTTCACACTACAATGGCAGAGCTGAGTAGTTGTGATCGTGACTGTATGACCCACAAAGTTCAAACTCCTGACTACCCTACACAAGGATGTGAGTCATTGGTCATCTTAGTAGTATTCTCCACAGTTTAGTTCTTGACATTCTCCTACTGCCAAACTTGAAACATGTCCTATTACCAGTAGTCCACAGACTGGGCTTAATCCTATTTGCCACATGCTCCAAGGTTATTGTGTTCAATAAAGTAGTCACCATACATGTGGCTATTTAAATTAAATAAAGAAATTATACATGACCCCTAACAAAAAGAATCTTGCCACTCCTTGACTTGGATTCCTCAGGGCTTTTATCACCACAACAGAATGTGTCAAAAACATGGACCTTGACTGCTTTAGAGGAAGGAGGGCCAAACCCCAACAAAAAGTCCCAGTGCTAGGAACATCAGAGGGCACTCATAAGCACCTACTGTTTTCAAAACATCATTGTATTTAGCCTTCACATCAACTTTGTGAGACAGGAATGATCTTCATTTGATATAAGAGAAAACAGAGACTCAGATGTAAAGCAAATTGCTGGACTATCAGGGCCACATTTGAAATTAGATCTGCCTGTCTGCACACTTTATCACTGCATCCAACTTCCACACTGTCTGCTACTTACACATTTCTATACAGTTACTAGGAAGAATTCTATCACTTTGGATCAAGAGATGATCAGTAGGAACTATATACTAAGTGAATTCACTCTACATGACAGTGTCAACCTGCCCCCACAGCTCGATGTCACCGGTGTGGTTCCTTGGAGAGTCAGTTACCATCGGGTTCCTCCCTGAATTCTTACAGCTGTGTGCTGCAGTGAGGGTGCAGGGAGCAGAGGCCACTATTCAGGGCATAGTTTGCTTTACTATAAGACCATGGAAGACCTAGCTGTTCCCTGCCAGTTTATTCTTACTCCAACAATCATATCACAAACACTCATGCTCCTTGCTCAAAGGAGAAAACCGAGATTGTGAGGTGGCTCTGGAAACGACATCAACAAAAGATAGCTACAAGACCAGGGGATGTTTTGTTCAGAGAAGAAAAGTTCTGATGGAAGTATGCTAGTTGTGCATTATTTTTTCAGGAAGCCCTGCCTTATCGAGAAGACCAGCCTTCTGTGTGTTCTGCCAGAGTGGAGAATGAAAACCAAGAGTAGGAAGTAAAATGGAAGCAGATTTGGGCTCAAAAGCTGAAAGAATGTTCCAACAACTGCAAATGTCTAACAACGCAATAAACTGTTGAGATGATGAGGCCACCCACCTCTGCAGATGTCCAAGCAAAAGCTAAATGACATCTGTCCTGAATGCTGTGGCATGGGCTTTTATAAAATGTGAAAGGTTAGACTAGCTCACCACCACAGCCCCCTCCAACTCAAAGAGCCCACAATTCTGTGAACAAAGAGACCAGTCTGAGGATCACTGGGAAAAGCAGTGCTTTCAACCAAATCTGCTATATCTAACTCCTTCCATATCCTAATTCCAACATCTCACTAAAAGCTAGTGCTTATTTTCAACCAAGCCCCAGTCACCAATGGGCACAATCCAGGACTAGCCAATATTCATGGTTTAACTGTAAGAAGAATGATTTCTCCATTTGTCAAGAGAAACTGAAGGTCTCTGGCTTTGAAGTAGGCAGCCAGGGGTGGGTGGTCAAAATAATATTAACTGACATTTACACTAAACTTTGTCATTTGCAAGGGGACCTATGGTCTAGTTAATCTTCCCAACAGCCTGCGGAGGAAGCAAGGCATGTTATCATTGTCACCAATCTGCACTAAGAGGTTGCCTGGTTGCCTGACAAATACAAACATCCACAGACCTGAGTGACACCTCAAAGATGGTGGGGACCATGATGGTAGACGCCATTGTGATCAATGCCCTGTGGAGGCTCGCTGAGACCTGAGACTGTTAGTTAAAATTTATTTGTGGTTACGACGTGGAACCAGACAGAGGTGAATACATTGCTCAGAATATCTTGTGCTTGCAGTAATTTTCTACAAGCCTTCCAGTGTTTTCCAGTGCCTAAATTATTAGAATGAGTTTCACATCCTGAGGATGCATTCAGCTTGGGAGGCTAGATACTGCAAGTGATAATTACCAAGGCTCATGCCATTTAAAAATAGGTTGCCATTATTGTTCATTGCTCCCATCAGTGCTACTAGATTTTATACCCTGTTTTCCCATCAGGTGTGGACTGAATCATCCCCTCTGGTGTCACAACACTTGCCTTTGAAGGCTCCCAGAAGGAAAGCAATGGACAAATGTTAGTTAACCTACATACTGATTAGAGGATGTTTTCCAGCGGTCACCTGGAGAAGCCCTTCAGTGCTGCTAGGGTGAATAGAGTGATTAATGGACCTGGGAGCAACTGGAGATCCCCAGCTCCACTTCTAAAACTAAAATCTCCATCACTGGAAACATGCCTGCCAGCATTTACAGCAGCCAAAACTTTTAGGTGGAAAATTGGACAGACAGACACAGGGGAGAGTAGGGAGGGCATTCCAGGCAGAGGAGTCATTTGAGCAAAGGCAGAAAGGCATGAAAATGAAGGAGGTCGTTTGTGTAACCAGAGCACAGAGTGTGCACAGGGAAGCACCAGGAGGCTGAACAGGTGGCTTGGTGCTATGCTGTAAAGTCCCTCAATGGCAAGCTCTAGAGAGTACTTCATGCTGGAGTCCAGTGCTGGTCAAAATCTCCATAGGGTTTGTGGTGCCCAACTCACAGAATTTCTGATTCAGTGAGTCTGGGTGGGGTCCACGAATTTGGTTTCTAACAAGCCCCCAGGTGATGCTGAGGCTGCTGGTCCAGCAACCAGTTATTTGGCATGATTTTGGGTAGGGAAGGGTGGTGATCAAAGTTGTGTGTTCACAGTCTTTAACTGACCAGTTTGAAGAGCCCATAATTCTGTGATAAGACATATAAGGAAAGGAAAAGGAAAGACCTAGCCCAGGCAGTGGGTATATGATCAGTGGTGAGATTTGACCCAAACTTCTCATTTTTCACTCAGTGGCAGGAAGGCACGTGACCCATGTTCCTCACAGAATAACAATGGAACCACAACAGTTTTTTAAATTACCAGATAAAGCATGTCACTTACAAAACTCTAGCATAGAGTTTTTAAACACAGAAAACGCCTATTTTCTTTCTTGGTGTCAGTTTTTCTAAAGGCATTTATCATGCTGGTCACCTAGTGACCCCCATTAGCTGACAGAAGGAATGATTCATAGCTTTTCCTCCTCTGCTCCTGATCTCCTCGGTGTGAAGAGGGAATGGTGGGTGTGAGATTTACTGAGACATCTTCAGTTGCACTTCCATCACAGAAATGGCAACTAGGAAAACACAGGAAGAGCCCAAGGGAATCATGACATGGCCCCAACAAGAAAGTCAACATGGCATTCTTCTAGGCTAGTCAACAATAATAATAATAATAATTAGTAATAATTAATAATTCTCCTGTCCTGACCAAGATGGGCACATCTTTAGGGCAGAGTAGTAAAAGGAAACAAGGGGGAAGGTTTTTTTGTCTGTTTTTTTTGTTTGTTTTTTACCAGTAGTAGGATGGGGTGCAACTTAGTCTTAAATCCTAGCTTATTGGGCTGGTTTGATTTAAGAGAAAGCAATCACCATCCACAACAAAGCATTATTAATGATTAGAGCTTAATGCATGGCTTTATTTTCTATTTTACCAAGGGACCTCTAGAATCAAGTGCTTTAGTCCATTCTAGCTGGAGAATATCATACTTTGAGGTTACACTGCAGAAGAGGTAACATATTGACCTAGCAATTTAAGGACACGGATTCTTTTTCCAGTTTGGCAACTCTGAATTTGAGCAAAATCTTATCTTCTCTGGACCTCAGATTTTTCATGTGGGAGATGAGCAAAGCTGTACCTGGTTTTCCATATGATTCCTGCCATCACTGATCTCCATGGATTCTGTACCTCATATGCTAAAACCAGCTTTATGGAATCAGAATGTCCTGAACAGTGGTCATGGCATCAAACTCCTTGGACAGCTGGTTTTACTTGAACTCAGCTAAGTTTAATTCCCTGGTTCCATTAACATTTACCTCTGTGCTGGCCAGAGAAAATCAGGGTGTAGAAGTTTCAGTATAAACAAGTGAGAAAATGGTCTAAGAAACTAATGATCTTATCTGGTTAGAATGAATGAAGAAGGTTCAGTGCTCATCTCTCCATCAGCATTATTGAGAACATTTATGCCACAGAGAGAAACAACATCAGTCACTTTAATTGATTTCCAAAGAGGTCACAACACTGCTCTTCCCTTTTGGACTCACTAAGGTCGGCCAATCCCACACCCAGCTCACATTCAACACTGCCTCTCCTTACCCATCACCCCAACTCTGTTCACTCCACTGTATCATGTATCTATGTGCCCATTTCTCCAACCACCCCATCGCAATGTGATCCTCTCTGAGGTCAAGGGCCACAGTTTGTTCCTTACCTCATCTCTCTGTTTTGCACCCATCAAGTCTGGGGAGACAAATAAAGAAAAACTGTAATGCCTTTGAATCCCGATTCTCCACCAGTTTTTTCTGCAAGTCCAACTGCCTGTGGAGTCCCCACCATCCTCAAACATGTCCTTGACTCTCTAACCCGAGAGGTTGATAGTCCTCCTCTGTGGCTCTTCAGTGCTACGACTGGTGGACGACAAGTCCACAGAGCTCATTGCTGCTAGCAGCAGGAGACGAGGGGCCTGCCCCATCAGCTCCATTGCTCACTATGTGGACTCTCACAATTTTTACTCCTGTCTCTAATCACAGAAGGGGAAACTTCTCCCTTCCTGGGTGTTAACAGTTCACTTGAGACTCCTCCCACCTCCCATGGGAATCTGATATTCTCCATTTACATCTCTCTCTGCAGGTAAGCAAAGCATTCCCAAAGCTAGACAAGAGGACATTGACTGATACCACGCAATGTCTTACTCCCACCAACAATGAATGGATGTCCAAGGTCAGGATGAGTAGGAATGGAAGTTTACCTTAAGCCCCAAATGCTTTTATCTTTTTTTTTTTTTTTTTAATCAGAAAGTCTTAAGAGTCTCAGGAGAAGACAAATGCCAAAAGAACGTTCTAAGTTCTTGGGGAGGTGAATCTTCATTATGCGACTTCTCTAGGGAGCCTGTCACAGTTGATTATAGAAGGTAAATGTTTGACAAGCAGATAAATGTACTGGAAAATTCACTCTAGCCCAGAAGTGATGGGCCATAGAGATGCTTAGTTTATAGGCAAAAGCACAGGGAAGGAGAGGTGAACAGACTTCCACTGAGGCAGTACATGTTCAGATGGGCAGCAACGTGTGGGGAAAGGGAAGCTTGAAACCTGAGAAGTGGGACAGCAGGAAAGGGCATGTGAAGAAAACTGGAATATGGGAGCTGAAAGAGACAAACAATGACATGGCAAAATGAGATCAGGAAGAAAGACATCAAGGTGGGAAGATGCCCCATACCTATTGCATCCAGCCTGCAGCTATCTCTCCAGAGAGGATCAGGATGGAGAAGTGGCAGTTTAAACAAGAAAGCGATATGGAATACTGTCAAATAACGGTCCCACAAAGATAGGCAGAGGTAAGAGGCTGAGTCACCCAAATATCAAAGACTCAACCGTGGGAGTCCTGGTCTTACTTCCATCTCCATTCATCTCTCTGCCCTCTCCTAATCCCACAAGATTTATGAGCACCTAACATACTCCAACCATGAGGGATACCATTGCCTCCCAACCTGGAATATAGACTTGTTCTTGGCACATGCAAAGTCACACAGTGGGTCTCCAGCTGTCATAGCTGAGCACAGGGTAGCCACTTAGCAATGGGAGTGCAATTCCAGACCAAAAACCAGGAAGATGGCACAGACTTCCAACCAGCCCTTCAGGGAAGAACACAAATTTTGCCATCCTAAAAACCTTTCCTCAAGCTAACCACCTCATCTGAAATATACCTCTGTCTGCTGAATATTCTTACAAGGCTGTTCAGATGACAGAGTTGATACGGGGCCCTCACACACTTATGCCAGCCCAGTGACTCTTCCCTGAGTGCCCACTATGTGTCTGACACTTTACAGGGGCTGGGGCTACAGGGAGAAGAGACACATTTCTCCTGTCTGTTGGAGCTCTGAGCACACAGTCTAGTGGGGATGATGGACATCTAAGAAGAAATTACTTGTGTTATGACGGTTACCAAAAGATCCTCGGAAGTGTTCAGAAGTTGGGTGGCCAGTCTTCTGCTTTGGTTTTGTGTTGGCATCCGCTGCTCATCCAAGGAGTGGAACATAAGGCAAAACCGGTCACATTTCCTTCTGGAGACTGATGAACCATCCACTATTTGGTAAAATAGAAATCAGAGCAGTGGCTTCTGTTAAAGGCAGGACAGGAAATAAAGGACACTAGTCTTATCCTACACGTGCTGGATCCATAGCCTGTAATGTCCTCATACAGGCTGACATGCATTTTCCAAAGGGGTGGCCCTGATCAATGCCAAAGACAGTAACACTCTGGAGAACTGGAGACTCTGACTTCCTGCACTCTCCATCTATGGCAGAGCTGTGAATTCTGGAGTAAATGAAGAGGACCTCTGAGCAACAGGGCTGCTGTCACAAAGTCCATGTGCTGCATGTGTCCGGGAAATAGAAACCATTTTCAAGTCTTTATCCTTCTCTAAGAAACAAGTCTGTGGATTAGAAGCAGTCACACATGGGCCAGTGGGGAGAAACAAAAGTGGAGAGTACTAAAAGTCCAGGGAAATAAAAGCACACAGCAATATAACTATTTGGGGGACAAAAGGCCAATCCCGTGACTCTCAGCCACATTGAGAGAGTATCACTGAGTTACAGCAGTATTACATAATCCTTAATATTGGCATTATTATATAATCCTTAATATTGACTGCCCCACAACATCAAAATAAAAATTGTGGGATGCCTAGGTGTCTCAGTCAGTTGAGCTACCAACTTCAGCTCAGGTCATGATCTCATTGTCTGGGTTCAAGCCCCACATCAGGTTCTGTGCTGACAGCTCAGAGCCTGGCACCTGCTTCAGATTCTGTGACTCCCTTTCTCCTTGCACCTCCCCTGCTCATGCTCTGTCTCTCTCAAAAATAAATAAAAACATTTTAAAAATAAATAAAAATTTAAAAAATTGCATTCTCTTAAAAATGTAATATTTAAGAAACCAGGACTATGGCCTCCTGGGTGGCTCAGTCAGCTAAGCAACCAATTCTTAATTTCAGCTCAGGTCATAATCTTCTAATTTGTGGGGTCGAGCCCTGTGTCAGGCTCTGTGCTGACAGCTTGGTGCTTGCTTGGTATTCTCTCTCTCTCTCTCTCTCTCTCTCTCTGCCCCTCCTCAATTTTCTCCCTCTCTCCAAATAAACAAACAGTAATAAAAATTTAAGGGCCACCTGGGTAGCTCAGTCAGTTAAGCATCCAACTTTAGCTCAGGTCATGATCTCACAGTTCATAGGTTCCAGCCCCGCATCAGGCTCTGTGCTGACAGCTCAGAGCAGGGAGCCTAGTTTGGATTCTGTGTCTCCTTCTCTCTCTGCCCTTCCCCTCACTCATACTCTGTCTCTGTCTCAAAAATAAATAAGTGGCAAAATAAAAACAATTTTTAATTAAAAAAAAAAAAAAAGCCAGAACTGTATTATGACAGTTAAAAAGCTTTAACATTTTTACTTCAAAAGGTAAGTTTTAGATGTTGGAAAAAATACACTATTTGGAATACATCATTTCCTGAGAAGGCTATGGAAAGTTGAAAAAAATAGAATACTACCATGTATAAGAAATGGCTCTAAATTTCTGCCTTATTGTGCATCTTTACTTAAGTAACTAAACACCAAGGCACTAATTACCACAAAAAGGAAGAAGAAATGTCTCACATAAACAGTATTGATGTGGATTACATAATATGGAAATTTCACAAGGATTCTGGACGTTGTTTATAAAAACTCCTCTGAAGAGCTAATGATAGACCTGGGAAATTCTGGTCCTGGCAATCCATCAACACAGCAAGCAGTTACCCTCCAGGTATCAAAGGCTATGATGGCCCCCAGAGGGGTTAGTGACAGCCTGGGCTCTGAAAGAGCTACCAAAAATCAATACGGATTACTCAGCAATGACATTTAGAGGACATGGAACACTAGAATGATTGTGTTGGGGCACAGCGCACCGAAGAAGCCAAGTGCTTGCATTTCCGAATGGCAGACCCTGTTCAGCAGCAGATGTACGACAACGCAGGCCTGGCTCTGCCAAGAGCCATGGAAACTGTTTTGCAAGCTGTTGTCATTAAGCAAGTAATAACCAGCTTCAGTGCATAGTTAAGACGGGTTTCAACTCATCAGCCACCACACCCACCATCTGAAAGCATCACAAGAAGCAGAAGTATGAGTGCAGTACCATGAACTAGGGCAAAGTTAACAGCTTCCAGGTAAGCCATGTCCAAAGACAGAGGAGCAGTCCCCAGGGCCCAATGGGACCATCTGCCTTGATGCTTTAATAAGCAGTCAGGTGGGATATAGGGGCCTTACTGCATCCCTCAAGTTCAAGAAGGGAGAGGGACCTGGGTGTGAGAGGAGTCTTCTCCGGACGAACTCTGTCTTTTCCTGAGTTCTGTCACCTTCCACAGCTGGGAACTATGAAGGTGAAGGTTTCTACACCCACCACAGCCAGACTAAGCACACATCACGGGGTTGAGTACTGGTACTAACACCATTGTGGTTAGTACCGAGCACTCTGTGGTCACCTCTTCTGCCAGGAACTGCTTTCTCTGGGCAGATTCCACTCATGTGCCCTCAGAAATCCATAAAGTGGCCGGGAGCCTGTGGGGTATAGTGGAGAGGATAGGACTTTGCAAGAAGTAGACCTGAGTTACAATCCTGGCTCTCCCACTTATCCATGGGTCACCTCTACCCTTTCTACAAACCTCTTGGAGCCTCAGTTTCTACAGTATAAAGAGAGACTAATAACACCTCTCTTTCATATCTGTTTTAAGAATTCAAGATCATGTAGGGGTGCCGGGTGGCTCAGTCAGTTGAGTGTCTGACTTCAGCTTAGGTCATGATTCCATGGTTTGTGGGTTCAAGCCCCACACTGGGCTCTGTGCAAACAGATCAGAGCCTGGAGCCTGCTTCAGATTCTTTCTGTGTGCCCCTCTCTCTCTCTGCCCCTCCCCCACTCGTGCAGTCCCCCCCCCTCTCTCTCTCTTCTCTCTCTCTTCTCTCTCGAAAATAAACACTTAAAAATTTAAAAAAAAAAAAAAAAAAAAGGAAATCAAGATCATTTAATATCCAGGAGGGTGACTGACACATAGGAGTTACCCAGTAAATAATAGCTTTTATTAGTAGTTACCAATATTATCATATGGGGTTCATTACTATGGGGGAATGATAGTAAGGTAAATAGGAAGAAAACAGATATTGACACAAACAAGGAGATAGACATCCTTTACTAACAAAGCTTTTGAGGGATGCCTGGGTGGCTCTGTCAGATGAGGGATGGACTCTTGATCTCTGCCCAGGTCTGGATCTCAGGGTCATGAGAACCCCACCTGACTCCCGCTGGGCTCTGCCCTGGGCAGACAGCCTACTTAATAAAGATTTTTCAAACCACTCTGTAGCTCTCCTATAGAAAATGTTCACCAGGCCAAAATCCTGCCTCCTTCAAAGGTATTAAAGAGCATGTAAATATTCCTTATTCTCTTGAACTTTCCCACGGCCCTATCCTGCAGCAGGCGAGTTTCATCCTGTTTTTGTGGGTAAGAGAAACTGAGGTACAAACGATCACCTAATCCTCTGAATCAGAGGCACCCCTCAAAACTAAACCCATGGGCATCACAGTCTCCACTCTTTCTGGACCCGAGCTCTTCTAACAAATGATTCCTATTGATAGATATCATGATTTAAAACAACAGTCCTATAGTAGAGTCCCATGTTTTTGGCCACCCAGAAGCTAACCTTCAGAAGCCCTGGGCCAGTCTTCCACAGCACATGCTCTGACACCGTCCCCTGTCAATCTCTCTTATCTTGGTTGTGTCTGGTTCTCAAGAGAGGGAGCAGGAAGGAACACAGATAGACTGAACCCCCACAGCACACTTTCTCCCTAGGGCCTTCTGAACTCCACCAGTAGGGGCCCACCCTGCCCCATAGGGGATGGTGTCGACTCCAGGCAACTACATGCTCAGATCTTGGCTCTTGTACCCCACCCACCAGTTCTTGGTAATACACCTTCTCAGCCAGCAGGCTAATTCTAACGAGGCTCACCAAGCCTGGGTTGAGAACACACAGAGCATCCCTGCTTGTTTAAAGGAGCCAGCTTCTTCAGAGGTGAGCTCCCGCTTTGCAGGGCTCCACATTGGTTTTTGTTTCCTGCTTCGTTAGATTGTTTTCCTGTCTCTCTTGGAATTATGCCTCCTGCACACACACACACACACACGTCTGGACTGAAGCCTTTATTTCTGAAACTTAGTATGCTCCAAAGTCCCAAAATGGGGATGAAGCTAAAGCTTGTGTGGCCAAATGGCTGCCAGAGACCATGGAAGAAATTCCTTCTCGGCATGTCCTTCCTATTCAGTGGACAGTTTGTACTTCCACTGGAAAAACAGTGCTTGGAATTCCTTGTTCATTCAGCTGGAGAGTGTTCTGATCTTGTGCGCTCAGGAGGATAGTGCAAGGAAAGCTTTTATAAACAGGCACTTGGTTTTGTAATTAGCAGAGGGACTTGAACATAATAGGGACAAACGTACCTGTTGAACAAATGAATATTCATTTTATCGGTACTCCTTTGTGTTTATTTCATGTCTAGCTATTTTGTAATTGTACCTCAAATGATGATGTACCAGCTTTTGTAAATGTTCCTTCAGAGAAACCATTAGAATTCAGCTAGGTTCAGAACATGCTCAGGTGACCAAAGGCAAGGACCAAAAATCACCTATCTCCTCAGCTATTTTTCCAGCTAAGAGGACACAGAGATTTGTTAAATGTTACTCTATTTCAGGGACCACAGGCATTCCTCTGCGTGCAGTGAAAGGAAAATCAACTTCTTGTGACAAGTTCAAAAAACCAAAGAATCTAGCAACCTAGAAAAACTTCCCTGGGCCTCTAAGACTCTGCTGCCAGGGTCACCAAGACATTAACAACGTAACAAACATCACTCCCCTGCTGGAGAGATTGCTTCAAAACTGGGGTGTCTAGGGGCACCTGGGTGGCTCAGTTGGTTAAATGTCCAACTTTGGCTCAGATCATCATCTCAAGGCTCTTGATCTGGAGCCCCGCATTGGGCTCTGTGCCAACAGTTGGGAGCCTGGAGCCTGTTTCAGATTCTGTGTCTCCCTCTCTCTCTGCCCCTCCCCCATTCTCTCTCTCAAAAATAAACAGACATTAAAAACAAATTTTTTTAATACAAAACACATTTGTGCCTGGCCCCCAGCTGGTCTTCTTTCCTCTTTTGCTGGCTAATTCTACCACAATTCAGAAACTCCACAATGCAGAGCCACTCCCCCTCAGTGCACATTCCTCATGCCAATCCTCTTTGTAAATGTTTGCTTTAAATGTAATCTGCAGCTTTACTAAGATTATGTCCCAAGCACACATTTTTTTAGTCATCTGAACCTCTGTGCTGGGAAAGTGGACTTTTTCCTGCTCCCTCAATTGTGGTCTCTGCTTTATTCCTTAGACACACCCAGGTTTTTCTGTCCTGAAGGGAGCACTTCCGATTCAGAGCCCTACAGAATCCAGAGGACAGAGATCACTCGTTACCCTTCCTTCCTATCTTCTGTGTGTCTCGCACATGGGAGGCACTCAATGAAATTTTTAAGCAAACCAGTCTACTCATTGCTCCCTCAACTCATGAGGCACGTTTCCATCCCTGGGTCACTGCTAAAGCCCTGTCTCTTGCCAAGAACGCAATCCCTTCTCCTTTCCATTTGTGCAAATCTTGACTCTCCCTCAGGACTGAAACCAAGACCTTGGAGAGTTTATAGAACTGTTCCCTTGGCAATTAACATAGTAGTAGTCTGTTTCTAGTCTTATCTCCTCAATTAATCAGAGATCCTGTATGCTCCGACCGAGCTGAAGCCACTTCCCAGAACCAAAACCAGTAGGCTGGTCAGGGTGAGAAAGGGAGCCCAGTACCAAAACGTTTCCTCAGGGGTGAGATGAGAGGTCTTTCCGATTCAGGCACTGGGATAATCATGGGAAAGACACCTATGTAGAGGCAGAATCTATGTGAATGATTTAGACTCAAAGGCAGGAGCAAAGGAACAGAACAGGTGAAGAAGCAGAGGTTAGCATGTGGTCACTCCAAAGTGATGCCCTTGGATGAGGCTTATTTGCCCTGACACTTTTAGTTCAAGTCCAGATCCTGCCCCTTCAGGCAGGATAGGTTGGCCCTTAAGGTAGTACTCCCCAACTCTGGCAAGATGCTCTTGCATAGCAACTGTCAAATCCCTTATTATAACATCCACCCCCATCCAGGACCTAGCACAGGGTTACACAAATAGCAGGTTTTCCATTGGAAGGAAGGGAGGTAAAGAGGGAAGAACAAAGACAAGCAGATTGTTAATCCCCTCCTCTCTGCCAGTTTAGAAGGCCAGAGGGAGCCCAGATAAACTGCCATCCTCACACCCACCCACTCACATTCAAATCCACATACCCAGTTGTTTTGTAATAATTGCCTCATCTTTCATGATTTGGGGATTTTTTTTAATGAATTTTTTTTAAACATCTCTATGCCCAACGTGGAACTCAAACTCACAACCCCGAGATCAAGAAGTGCATGCTCTACCAACTGAGCCAGCAAGGTGCCCCGAATCTGGGGATGGCTTTAATCTCTCTGGTAGGTCTTGAGTTCTTCAAGCACAGGGACTTCATCTGCTCTTTTTTAGATCTATCACTGAAGAACAGGCATGATTTCAGCCTCCAAGGTGGGCATGGAGGGCCCCAAGGCACTGCTCACAAGGGGCTTGGGGCAAGATTCTGCTTGCAGTGAAGCATGGGTGGTTGAGACACTTCCTGTGGGTTCAGCCATTGTGTCACTGTGTAGTTTACTGTACTCTTCTCTTCCTCTACGCCCACCCAAAACACCCAAAGCCAACATGCTGAGAGAGAAGCAGAGTTCCCCACTCCAATTAGCCTTCCCCAGGCCTCTTCCTATTCAGAGGCAGCGGTAAGTGTGTAATGATGGCCCTTCCCATGGCCATCAGCAGACAAACAGGGTCTAGCAGAACAGGGCCATGTCTGCGGCCCTGGAATGGACTCGGCAGGAGCACCATTGGGATTTGAAATAGGTCTGCCCTGTCTCCCTCTTTACTATTTTCCGAGGAGAAACACACCCAGGGGGGGCGCCTGGGTGGCTCAGTCGGTTAAGTGTCCGACTTTCGCTTAGGTCATGATCTCGCGGTTTGTGGGTTCGAGCCCCGCATCGGGCTCTGTGCTGACTGCCAGCTCAGAGCCTGAGCCTGTTTCAGTCTGTGACTCCCTCTCTCTCTGACCCTCCCCTGCTCACGCTGTCTCTCTCTCTCTCTCTCCTAGGAATAAAACATTAAAAAAATAAAAAAATAAAAAATAAATAAAAAAAAGAAACACACCAGGGGAAAGGAAAGTTACTATCATACTGTTGTTCTTACAATGGTCTCTCCCTCTAATCACATGCAAAAATCGGAAAACTACGTGTATCAGGAGAATTCTGAGCCGTAAAACAAAACAAGATTAAAAAACAAAACCTGCACTCCTCACCAACAAAAGAATGAGAAATTCTGCTCCATTAGGTAAAATCTGATTTCAGATCAATGGAGTGTAGATGAAGGAAAAAGCCCATGTGACCCAAGAGTGAATTAAAGCTGCTGAGGAAAATCCAAATAGCAAAATGGAGAAAGCATGTGGTTATTTTTATAATCAGTGTGAAAGAGAGGTTACAGGAGAGAGAGAGGCTGACCCAGTCACAGCCACAGAGAAGCAAGCTTTCTGACTAAGCAGGCAGGCAGGCCTCAGCTCACCTTTCCTGTTCCAGGCCCTAGGTGTTATCTCTGAGCAAACAAAAAGCTGGTCTCTTATCAGGTGGAACACAGACAGGGTTGACCCAGCACTTGACCCACACAGAGATCTCCATCTCTGGACCTGAACTACCACTCAGTGGGTAGACAGGACAGGGAATGTTCCATCCATTATATAGATAAGAAAACCAAGTCCCAGAAAGATTTGCTCCAGGTCTTCTAATTAGAAAAATAATGTAATCACAACTTGAATTTGGCTGTTCTAACACCAAGCTTAGAACTACCTGCAATGTCCCACGGGCCTTGGGCCTCTACAGGAAGAGAAGGAACTCAGCTGGGTAGTCAGTGAAGTCCCTTGGGCTGCTTTCATCCCTTTTAAACAGGAAGTGAGAGCACAGACTCCTGTCCAACCCCCAACCTGCCCAATTATTCCAGTTAACCCCCAGGGCTCAACAGACTTTCAATGGGGTTTAAACTGGCCCTTAAACCAAAGGCATCCAGTCAGCCAGCTTTCATGCCAAAGCTTTCTCTGGTTAAACAAATCTATAAAGAGATTTCTACTGAGGAGGCTCCACCCAGCTCAGCCAAAGAGAGATAATGGGTGGGTGACAAGGCTTCCTATTTTAGGAAATCTGTCCGTTCTCTATCAGCATAGCCTGGGCCTTTGGCCAACAAGGCCCTGGAGAGAAGGAAGAGTGAGAAGTCAGGGAAGCTGTTGTGAACTCTGTGTCCCCACCACAGAGGCTCGGGGGCTCAGTGTATGGGGAGGTAGGGAGTAGTGACTCAGCCCCTCTGAGCTCATGCGAGAGCACTGCCACTGTGGCCTGGCCCTCCCTTCAGTACCCCCCTTCCACCTCCACAAGGCAGAGACACCCTTCCCACAGCCTGGGCCCCTCCTCCTTCCCCAGGGAAGTGGATGCTAAGGGGATGCCCCACCCCCTACCCAGTGTCCACAGAACAGACCCAAACCAGTTCTCTACTCCTATTTTCTCCTTAGAGAGGAAGAGGTGCCCCCACCAATCTTCCTGCAGCAGCTCTGTGGCCCTGGGCAGTTTCCTCCTGTGTAAAAAAGTGACAGCAACACCTTCTTCCTGGAATACTGTGGCGATTAAATGACAAAATGTGTGTAAAGGACTATACACGGTGGGCACTCAGGTAAGTCATTTGCCCCTTCCTCCAAAGAACAGTTCTGATTCTCCTATAGCCTGGCCCCTCACAAGTCTTGCTCTGTATCTAGTTACAACTTCCCCTAAACCTGGAAGACAGTACTCTCCACCCCAGCCGCCTATTCCCATGTCCTCCAGGCCCATTTGTGGCCCACAGTTCGGCTGTATATTTTCTTTACCAAGCATGTATAGCATTTGCCACATGCTCAGCACTGTAAGACCTGTAAAGACCTAAGTTTGCATGGGGACAGAGAACTAAGAGAAGGTTCACATAGCATTTGGGCAGTGGGTGGGAGCAAACTCAGCCCCTGTGCGCAGCCCCTCTCCTTTGGCCATCACAGCATCCATCCAATGCTCTCAAAATCACATACCAGGTACTCATTTTGCAGGGTACTAACCCTTATTTGAGTTTCCAGGTACAGTATACTTCTTTTTATGGGAGGTTTTTCAAAGCCTTACTCTGCAGATTTCTGATGTTAATGCATGCTATCTTTCTTTGAGAGTTTTCTTTGGCTCGGCGCCTCCCCTATGTTGTAAGACTGAAACAATCTCAGGAGCCGAAGCCAAATTGCCATGCCTAGCAATTATGAGTATGGACACTCTCTCTTCCCAGACCTTTTCAACTCAACAGTAAGGAGGTCAGTGGCAAGCTGGGGGCCCCAGCAGACCTGGTGGGGACAGCCAAAGGCCAGAGTGTCAGCAGCTTCCACAGAATGAACCAAGACATTTCAGGTTAAAATCTCTGCACCGGCCCTGGGCCAGTGCAGCATAATGCGGAGTGATTACAGAAAGCAGGGTAAAAATCAATACTGAACGGACAGCCGACACAGCAGCTATGAAAACAGACAACCATCGGGTGCTGTCCTCCAAGGATCTGGAGGCCACCACCAGCTGCAGCACAAGCAAACTTTCTCAATCAAAATAGTATCCTGGGTCTGAGAAATAATAAAAGACAAATCACAAAAGCACAGGGAGAGGTTTTAACATAGTCCTAATGCACCTAAATAAAGAGAAGCTAAAATAAGACCAATCCCCTGAAGGACTGTCAACCATCATCATCATCATCACCATCATCCGTTGTCATCTTCGTAATGGCCCATATCACCTAATGGTAGGGGCAAGGAGGAAGCAGGAAGGAGGCTGCTGGCTGCAAGGCATCATCACCCTCATCATCCAACAATGGCTCACCTTCCCCATGGGACACAGCTCCTACTCTGGGCTTGCCTGCTGCTTGATGACTTAAATAAGGAAGCTAGATTTGTTTGGAGGTAAGAAAGCCAGCTAAAAGAGAGGCTGAAGCACAAATTCCTAGCAGACAAAGCCTGCTACCAAGTGTTGGAGACTCCACTGAGCCCATCAGGAAACAGGAAGTAGTGGGGTGGCCCCATGCAAGGTGTTCACTGATGTCTGCTCCCCTACCAGCACCTCCCTTCCCCAGGTCCTAGAGTTGGAGCATATTTTTAAAGTATCCAGGGACACTACGTTCCCCAGACCCTGTCACACATTTCTCTTCCTTTTCTATTTCAAGAAGGGCACTCTTTTTTTGCTTGTTTAGTGATGCTCTGCAGATAATGGTCTTCTGGACAAGTCCTGGTTTTATCAGATAATCCAGGCATCTACTGGGTGCCCACCAACATGTCCTATTAAAAAATGAACGCTGTCGGGTACCTAGATGGCTCAGTCGGTTAAGTGTCCAACTTCAGTTCAGGTCATGATCTCACAGTTAGTGGGTTCAAGTCCCAAGTCAGGCTCTGTGCTGACGGGGCTCTGAGCCTGGAGCCTGCTTGGGATTCTATGTCTTCCTCGCTCTCTGCCCCTTCTCCATTTGCGCTCTGTGTCTGTCTCTCAAAAATAAATAAAAACACTTAAAAATTGTTTTTAAATAATAAATCAATGCTTTGTTAACTAAAGAAAGGAACAGCAACAAAAATTATACACCCACAGACAACAGGTCCAGGACCTGGAGGCTGTATATGGTTTATCTAGGACCAACTCAGGATGGTTCTCCTTCAGGACAGGCAAGGAATCCTAAGCTGCCCACCGTGTGGGAGCCCTTCTACCCCTAGGCTTCTTGGCTTGAGGCTAATGTCCCCAGCCAGCGGGTCCTGCTCCAGGTGAAAAGCCCAGCCTGATGAATGCAGCTTGCTAACAGTGGCCTGCCTGAGCTGTATCCAGCACGCCTGCCTCTCTTCCCCTTTTCTCCAGCTCAGAGAGTGGGAAAGGGTTTCTTTTCTGTTGAGCCCACAGCTGATGAGCTGCAAAGCACCACCTGACATGAACTCCCTGGTGGCGGATGTGTGTGGTTGCCATGGTGCCCTACAGGGCCACTCAGCTCCCGAAGAGGACCCAGACTGCCACTCCACAGGCAAAAAAGGCAGAAGGTCAATAAAATGAAATCCTGAGCAGGGCCAACAAAATTTCCTTTCAGCCAATATATTTTTCATCACCCCCAACAAACATTCAACGTCCTTTTATACTGTCAACCCTAGAGAGCAAGGTTAAAATAAAACCTTAAAGGACAGGACTGGTAAATGAAGGATATACAAAGAACCTGGCCAATCCATTAGGCAAAAAATAAGCTCCTGGCACAGGGCAGGGGCTCAGTAAATATCTGTTAAATGAGTAAGTGAATAAAAGCAAAACTCAACTGTGATTTAAGCCACTTGAGGAATATTTTATGAAAAGGCACGGTTGGCATTAATAATTAGTACATTTGGTGTGTCATTTTCTACCCTCCAAAATGCTTTCATGCCTTATCACTTTTGATCTTTGCAACAAGAAAAGGGCACTAGAGCTGGGCTGGGACATCATTTCCATTTTGCAGCGGAGAAAACTAAGACACAGAAAAACGGCTTGACTAAGTGACTCAGCACATTGGTGGAGCCCATGGGAGGGGAACCAGGAGCTCTGACTGCTGGCCTACTCCTCTCCCACCTCCTTTAATGGCTTAGCCACAGGCTCCTGGCCTCCCCCTTTCCTGGGCAATGGACATCTGAGAGGGGGCAGGGCACTCAAGTCCTGTCCATGCCTTGGCTCACCGGAGGCCGAGAATAATGAAATATTTATTTGTTGATAAGACCTTGTCCTTCAGATAAAATGGCCACTCCGGCCTGGATTACCTTACAATAAAGTAGACCCAGTGTCAGTGTCTGCCTCCTGCTGGCCTGAGTTGCTGAAGGATCACTCACTCCAGCTTGCATGGGAGTCGTGGCCCACAGCTCCCCACCCCAAACCCTTGGGCAGAGAAGCAGAAGGACCAGGAAGAGAATCTAGAAACACAGAGCACAGGCTAAGAGCCCCTCATCTCCAACCACAACCCCTCCCCTGGACCATCTGGCTTCTGGCCTTTCTGCTTCCCTTTCCTCCCTCAGTGATGTCACCAGGGAGTCAGCCTCCTCTTCTTTCCTCGGAACACTGCCACTGCCCACAGCAACCCGCGGGATCTCTCCCCTTCAGGACTGCCCATTGAGAAAAAGACAACTTTCCTATCACTGGGAACCTTTCAGGATAAAATGCAGAAATGTAGGGACACTACAAAGGCTGAAGAAAGTGGAGAGATTGCCCACACACACTGTCCCAGTGACTTCCTTCCTAGTTGGTGTTTTAGAGCCTCTGTCACCTTGAGCTCCACGTAATGGGCTCAGCACTCTTCCCCTCTCCTCAACCCAGCCTGAACAAGCCCTCAAGTGTGAGGGAGCATCGTGTGCACCAGGCTCTGTGTTCTCAAGAGCCCCTAGCTCAGATTTGCTTTAGTGTTGAGGATTAAATGAGGTAATGCATGAGAAGCTATATGAAATGTTTAAAATATATGTGCCAAACGGTAATAAGGTTAGTTGTCCATGTTATTCCCCTCTTGACTCACCCCCATGTGCTCTGAGTCCCAGGAAGCCGACCCCCAAGAAAGGTATCCTTCTGAGCATGCTATCCGATTGTCTCCGGTTTGACCACCGGAAGCCATCCAGCAAGAAAAGTGGTTCAGGCACCAAAATTCCCTTCTCCCCTTTGCCTTTTAACCTCAGGGAGGTAATGGCTCCCAGCTGATGGAAGTCTCTGGGCACTTCCCTGTTTCCTTAACCCTGCCTGCATCTCTATTAACCTCTTAAAGTTTTTCATTTGAGCTACCTGGGATAAATTGTTTTCTTGTCAGGCCCGTGACTGATAAACTCAGACATATCCACATCTGTGTCCAGTCAGCTGAAAGGGCCATACTTGTGTTCCTCCATCACTGGGAGCAGAGAAACCCATGTGCCTTGACGGTTAAGCTGTCTTCAAGATGAGCTTCCAAATTTCCGGCAAGGCAACCTTGCCCTTCCTTCCTCCTCCCGTCATTCTAGCGGCACATTCTTATACAGCAGCTCAGCGTGGGCTGCCAGCAGTGTGACATCAGGATGGAAGAATACAGAGGCCTCAGAAGTTTTGCATTTTCTAGAATCTAATGATTTTGCTGATCCTCTGGTGTTTGGCAATAGCTCTTTCAACGTCGAGATGCTTAAATCACTTCTTTCTGCTGTGTAACTAGGGCACCACTAGGAGTCTGGAGGAATTGCTGTTTGAGGTGGGTGTTTTGGGGGTGGAGAGGGTGGTTTTTTCCCCCTTGTTTGAGAGGACTTAAACCTTGCACTTGGAAGAAGGTTAAATTTGTTTCGGGATTTTCTCCTGCAGTAGGTCCACAGCTGACCCCTTCTTCTGTCCCTTGGTCCCCAACATTATTTCCCCCTCACCTTTCAGGGTGGGTGTCTACTTTGGGAAATACAAGTCCTGCCTTCTTCTTGTGTATTTATCTCACTCTAACTCCCAAGTAGCTGCAAGCTTCACTGCCAAGTGCTCTCCATTACACATTTATTTATTAAAGGCCTGACACTTGCCAGGTGAGATTAGGGAAATGGATAACAATATTGACCAAAGACAGGAGGTCCTGTCTTCCAGGACCTCATAGTCTAGCACAAGGCAAGGCAAGAAAAGCCTCAGGAAATTCATAGAAAACACGGGATGAGGTAGCGATTGAGGATGAGGGCTCCCCCTGGGCTCTGCCTCCTGACCATGAGCGTTCTAGGGCAGGGATCAGGTTCACAGCCAGCCTATTTTCCACACCTCGGTGTACACGCGCTTCATCAATAAGTAACCACACCTGAGTTACTATGCAAATCAGCTCAGTTCTGCTCTCTCAACAGCCAGGTTCACTTTTCCACTAGCCGTTTCTCTCCAGCTCCCACCCTCTGTGCTATCTTTACTTTATGGTGCTCATTTATCATGGCCTGTCATTACCCAATGAGACAAAAAGTGTGAAAAAGGACAGTTTGAAGGGTCTTTATCTGGTCTCCCTCCGCCTGAGTTCATTTGGAGGGCCAGTGTTTACCCTGGCCTATCTCCTGCTTTTGCTAGAGAAAGCACCAGCAGAGATAGCTAAATCCATTTAGATTAGGAAAGGGAGAGAAAGGAAAAGCCAGTAGAAGGAACCCAGCAGGAAACCGATTTTGCTGCAGTGAACTGCCTTGTGCATTTCAAATGCAGCTCAACACTAGTCCTGTTTCATCTTCACTCACCTCACAGCCACAGGCGAAGTTCAACT